>JAKZAP010000012.1:4494383-5833919 GCA_023053575.1 Branchinecta lynchi | reverse complement strand
TGAGTCTCAGATAGTCGATCAAGCTGCAAATCTCGAAAATACGTGAGTGTTATTTCTTTCCTCTCGGCTTTCTGTTTGTCGAGACGATAGGCATTCCAAAAAACCTCTTCACTATCTTCGCTCAGTTGCAGGGCCTTCATGACAGAGGTCGTCTTCGTGAACCGTTGCGAAATAGCCTCCGCCACTCCGACAGGATCATTGGAATAGATCTCATGGGCCAGTCTGGGGTAAAAGGGCCTCATTTCTTTCAGTCTAACCATGAGCTCTTCCACACTGTCGTTTGCAATGTCTACCATAGCCCGTATGAACTTGTTTCTAGTTATCTCCTTGAAGGTTCTCATGAGATTGGTTCCGATGAAGTGAGGAGCCGTGGATCTATTTGCGTAACTGATACACCCCGGGTCTTTGATTAATGCAATCAAAGGGTCGTACCTGTTGTAGGCTTGTCGTAGGATTCCTTCGACAGGGGACCTGTACCTTTCGTCAAGACAGCACAGGTACTTGAAAACTGCTAATGAGTCTACCACTTGGTCCGGGTTCCCTCTAACGAAAAAGTTAAGAGGGTTGGACACGGGGAACCCGTTCAGGCTTTTGGTCCAAAGAGACATCTCCACCCGCTCATGAAGAGAGAGGTTATGCCATATTCTCGTCTCCCGCGCGAGTACATGATGGAAACATAGCGAGGATAGGATCATGGCTGGTATCGGAGATGGGGATTTCTGAGCGACAGACTCTCCTGAGGCAAATATGCTGCCGCTAATATTGTCCAAGAGATCAATTTCGGTATTACAATCAGGAGTTAACCCCATGGCTTTCTTGAGAAGCCGAGGTATTTTTTGGCCGTTGACATAGAACTCCTTATTATACACAAGGACTGTAGTCGACAACCAGGTCTCAGATTCTTTCAATCTAAAACCAAGAGAGCCTATGAAAGCTATTTTCTCGGCCTTGTATTGTTGACTGTAGGCCCTCGCCGCCTCAACGCTTGTTCTATGCTTCAAGGGAATACTGACATCTGATTATCTCCTGATCCTAGAAGATCAGCTTTATGCTTGCCTATATCGCCACTAACCCGTATGGCAGCACCAGCAGCCATTGTCTATTGGGTTTGTCGTAGGCCTTCGTGTCCAGCTTGGTTGCCGTAGAAGGCTAGATCGCTTTGCAATGGTTCCATTGTAACTGGATCGTAGTCAGGAGGTGTGTACGCATCGTGAATCAGGTGAACTGAGTTCTCGAACAGCCTGTGAGCTGACTCAAATAATCCTTGAGAGTCGTGAAGGTTATCAATGTCCCTGTTGATAGGGTCGTTATGCTCAGGTCTTTGCGCATTATTGAAACCTTCATAATCGTACAACAGTATGAAGTGGCTCGGTACTGAATCATTTCCCATGTTCTCGGCAAGGGACCTTAAGCATCTCTCTTTCTTGGTTTCCGACATTGTCATCGACTGGTAGGGAAGAAATCTCATGATCGAAGTCTTACGAGTCTTTTCCAAAATGACCTGAAGCGTTCAGACATTTACAGTCTGCTTCGCAAACGGCCTACCTTTGCCCAACGACAACTCTCGTTCTTTAAGTACTAAGAATACGATCAGGTCTTCTCTGCTAACTCCGTTTCTTTGCATGTTTGTAACGACCTCCTCTGGATCAAAGTTTGGATCCTGTAAGATGTTCAGAAGAAGCTTCGTAGAGAAACGCCGGGTTGGAGGTTTTATCTTCTTGTGATAATACAAAAATGCATCCTTATCCGTACATGAAGGCCCAGTTTGATCTCTGAGGTGATATAGCCTTATCTGCAAGGATGTCGGTTATATCTAGCGAATAGTCCAAATCGAAGGTCTTGGCGAAATCAAACTTTAACCAGCCTTCTACAGGGATGTTGTCTGGAGGTAACTCGCCTTGGTTATATCTGTCAATCAGTGCCAACGGTGCGTCTGCATGTAGGTGGAGTACGGGCCATTTAGATCTCTTAACGTAGTATCCCTCAATGAAGTCTCGTCTGCACTGAGCTCTCACTTTATCGCAATTCTCAAGGTTCACATTCTTGTGTTCTAGAACTCTCTCTCGCATTTTCCTCATCGTCTGAAAGGGTTCCACAATGGGATGACCCATCACTTTCCCTAGGCCAGCAAACTCTAGTAATACCTCTGGAGTGCCGTCTGCTCTCAATTCCTGCATCATGACCGTGATGAGATTTGAATTGAGGAAGATTGGATCCAGTGAGGCCATAGTCTCGTTCAATAAATCATCTCTGGCGAGAGGATCGTGAAGAGATAACACCAGACCTTTGACCAAGGTCTCCCAGGTCTTAAATAGATCGAATGACGACTGACCAAAAACGCAGCGATCGTGCAACATACAACCTCTCAGAGTTTTCCACAGTTGACTCATGTTGCTCTTGTACAGCTTCATATGATCGCTAACGGACGTAGCCACCGTAACAGCCAAATGCCTAGCGGCTATATCTGTCCACATCGTTATCACGACTTGAGGCATCATCCAAACCTCTTCGTAGGAGTCCATTGGTGTATTACGATGAATAAATATGGTCTCACCCTTCATGGTGTAAGTGTACCCCCCCAATTCTTTCGCTGTACCCATCAATGGTTTTGTCCCGGAGGTCAGATCCATATAAGCAGCGGGCTCTTTACAAATGGTGTTCAGGGTGTCTGTAACCCCGAGGAACGCAGCCTCCATCTCCCCGGCCGTTCTTAAACGTACATCGGTGGTAGTTTGTACCTCGGCTAGAAATATATCTAGCAATGGAACACCCCCTAGGTTCACACGAGTGTAAAGGCGGCAATGTTCCACCTCTTGCGTTAGCGTTTAGGGAGGTCGGTTCTTTTTCTTTGACACTTACTTTAATTCCTTCTTCTAGTTAACAAAATGTCTTCTCTGTATCAGCACTCAAGAACATCTTTCTATCTTAAACACTTCAGATCGTCTGCTAGTTTTTAGGCTTCACATCAGATTCCTATTTTTTTACTGCCAAGCCCTAACCTTTAAAGTTCAACTAATCGCACTCGCTACATGTAAAAGGTTAAACCAAAGTCCTGATCAAACGCGCCTGAAGACTCAGGAAAAGGATGTTCGACAACAGGAAACTGATAAGGCTACTTCCACCGTCCCGAGGCTTGAATTATTACCAAATATGGAGTTGCTTTTCTCAGCCCGCAGTATTTCAGATTACGGAGTCAGCTTTGATATTCAATATCCTAATACTATCTGTAACACTCGTTATCCATTTCAAGGTTTTGACTCCCGACAAAACAAACTATGGCACTGCCAGAATTTGATTTCTATAAACTTCTCTTTACTTAGCTTACTTTATTTTTTTGCATTCTAAAATTTTTGATCAACCTGTCTAACTCTCAGTTACGACAGATGTTCCATTTCCAGTATCGGCTTTTCAATAAAATGAAAACAAAACTTTACAAGCCTCTACCCTTCCTTTTGTCCGAAAGTTTACATGAACGGTGGTTTGCAAGTTTTTAGACCTGAAACCTTTTGCTCCCCGGCATAGTATGCTGAATACTTTCCTGACAAAAGGGTACTTTATGCACTGATAAAATAAAAGCATTTAAAGCCTCTACCCTTCCTTTTGTCCGAAAGTTTACATGAGCTTATTAGGTACATTTTAACAAACATGAAATACCAAAACCAAGGGTGCTAGTTTGTGTGGGTCATCCAATAAAGAGTAGGCTTACTTGAAATCAATAACAAAAGGTGACCCCACTAATTAGCTGAACAAATGATGAGGCTGAATAGGCAACTATTGGCTAATGCTCGCTGTTGTTGCTATCGCAAATTGCTTGTGCTTTCGGCTTACAAAATTATAAAGTGACAAGAAAGTTGTATTTCGTTATCTGTCCCTTGTTTCAGACAAATGGAAGAAATCTTAAGATTTAAATTAATTAATAATAGACCCAGAGTTTTAATATTAAGTGCACATTATGTTTTTACTAATGGTCTATTGTCGTGTAATGCTTTCGAAAGTGCTTAAGACAGGCTCACACCGACCGGAGCGACCTGTCTCGGCACTAAGAAGACGGTGTAGTTTCTAAATCTTCTTGTCTCAACTTATAAAGACCTACAAATATTATTAAAACAAGATATGTCGGGAGTCAAAACCTTGAAATGGATAACGAGTGTTACAGATAGTATTAGGATATTGAATATCAAAGCTGACTCCGTAATCTGAAATACTGCGGGCTGAGAAAAGCAACTCCATATTTGGTAATAATTCAAGCCTCGGGACGGTGGAAGTAGCCTTATCAGTTTCCTGTTGGCTGAAATAATGAATTCGAACGCTGGGAGTGATGATAACTCGTTCCAGTACATTACAAAACACATTCTCATTTATACCGGCCATCCCGGCAATTGTCAGTCAGTATAATCGTTCACATCAAAGATCACGGTTCAGGTGGCCGGTGGATATTACTGGTGAAAATGCAAGTAGTACATTTACTGAAATCTACCCAATCTATCCTTCACCGAAACCATCCCAGTTTCAAGTGGGTGATACAGTACAAATCAACCGATTACAGGGTACGACCACAAACTAAAGAGAGTCGGTATGTACGTGGACAGAAACAGTTGCTTATGCGTTGGCTTGGATACGCCTCAGCTCACGATTCTTGGGTACCTGCAGCAACAGTTCATCTGATGATTTTCTGGGGACTTTTATCAGCAAAGATCGACTTGGAGATAGCACTTGTGGATTGCATCACCATATTTGCAATACAGAACAATTGAAGACTTGTCTAGTGACTTGAATGCTCAACTGAGTGGAAAAAAGCACCTACCTTGTATTTTTTTCCTTCATATAAAAGGGTACTGATAATAGGTTGAGAGAAGACATGAAATACATAGTGGGGTTTCGTGAAAATAACATTATGGTTCGAACACTGGTTGTACATTTGCATGGAGTTTATGGTGACTTTGAACCAGGCTCTTTTATAGCCTATTCCTCTATATTCATTTATTCTCCATTTATTGAAAATTCGAGGGTGGGTAATATTTGTGCTACTTTGCTGAGAATTTGGATACAAAATCTACCAATGAAACCACGTATCATTACAGTAATAGGCAGTTGCAATATGTTCGTGTTGCCAGTAATGAATTACAACTATGTCAGATCACATTGAAAACAGAGTCTGGTGATCCCCTCCCTATTTCTAAAGGTCTCTGTGTGTTCACATTTCATTTCCGTCCAAAGAATGCCCAATCATAGAACCCTATTTCGTTGTCCTGACATTCTTTGTTAGTATGATGCGTTTGAACCGATGTGATGTTTGTTACTAACCGATGGGGTTGTTACTCTTCTTAATCTATGCCCATCTTAAGGACATTACAAGGCAGCGTGTGATCGGCGGATGATATTCAACTCGAAGGCGTATAGGGATCGTAGTCTTTCGTTTAGGGAGGTTGGTTCTTTTTCTTTGACACTTACTTTAATTTCTTCTTCTAGTTAACAAAATGTCTTCTCTGTATCAGCACTCAAGAACATCTTTCTATCTTAAACACTTCAGATCGTCTGCTAGTTTTTAGGCTTCACATCAGATTCCTATTTTTCTTACTGCCAAGCCCTAACCTTTAAAGTTCAACTAATCGCACTCGCTACATGTAAAAGGTTAAACCAAAGTCCTGATCAAACACGCCTGAAAACTCAGGAAAAGGATGTTCGACAACAGGAAACTGATAAGGCTACTTCCACCGTCCCGAGGCTTGAATTATTACCAAATATGGAGTTGCTTTTCTCAGCCCGCATTATTTCTGATTAGGGAGTCAGCTTTGATATTTAACACTCTAACACTTTGATTTGTAACACTCGTTATCCCTTTCAAGGTTTTGACTCCCGACAAAACAAACTATGCCACTGCCAGAACTTGATTTTTATAAACTTCTCTTTACTTAGCTTACTTTATTTTTTTGCATTCTAAAATTTTTGATCAACCTGTCTAACTCTCAGTTACGACAGATGTTCCATTTCCCGTATCGGCTTTTCAATAAAATGAAAACAAAACTTTACAAGCCTCTACCCTTCCTTTTGTCCGAAAGTTTACATGAGCGGTGGTTTGCAAGTTTTTAGACCTGAAACCTTTTGCTCCCCGGCATAGTATGCTGAATACTTTCCTGACAAAAGGGTACTTTATGCACTGATAAAATAAAAGCATTTAAAGCCTCTACCCTTCCTTTTGTCCGAAAGTTTACATGAGCTCATTAGGTACATTTTAACAAACATGAAATACCAAAACCAAGGGTGCTAGTTTGTGTGGGTCATCCAATAAAGAGTAGGCTTACTTGAAATCAATAACAAAAGGTGACCCCACTAATTAGCTGAACAAATGATGAGGCTGAATAGGCAACTATTGGCTAATGCTCGCTGTTGTTGCTATTGCAAATTGCTTGTGCTTTCGGCTTACAAAATTATAAAGTGACAAGAAAGTTGTATTTCGTTATCTGTCCCTTGTTTCAGACAAATGGAAGAAATCTTAAGATTTAAATTAATTAATAATAGACCCAGAGTTTTAATATTAAGTGCACATTATGTTTTTACTAATGGTCTATTGTCGTGTAATGCTTTCGAAAGTGCTTAAGACAGGCTCACACCGACCGGAGCGACCTGTCTCGGCACTAAAAAGACGGTGTAGTTTCTAAATCTTCTTGTCTCAACTTATCAAGACCTACAAATATTATTAAAACAAGATCCCGTAAGTCGCGGGGTTCCTCAGCGCTGCATAATCTAAGCTGGGATCGATGTACTCTCTCAGCTGACGAGCCAGGCCAGCTCTAATCAATACTTCACCAACAACTTTCAACCCTAATTGATGAATTACCTGGCAATCTAGCAGAGCCTTCACGGATACGGATTCGAGGTCAGCTGATCCGATCATTAACCGGAGAGCTTCCGGTATGTATGCCCAAGTCAATGCTAACAAATAGCGAAACTCGAGATTTTAGGCCATTATCACACTTATCTTCTGTTGTCTCCCATGAGCGAGCGCACTCGTAAATTTGAGCGCGATGAAGCCGCTCTCTACAAGAATGGTCCTTAACTCCCATGCCAATATGGCATGTTGACTTTGCCAAAGAGTCGCCGGGAGATTTTGGTCAGGTTCTGTCATCCTGGGTATCGGATCACGCCTGTCCCCGAAGCTTAGCTCTGGAATGTCCGTGGTCCAGATACAGCAATTCCTAAAGTAGACAAGCAACTGTAAGTCGGTCAGAGGGCCAAAACAGGTCCTTGTGTATACGATCATGGCACGTATCCATAAGTGCAATCTCTGATAGTGAATATTCAGATTTCCTCGTTGTGCTTCAAGAGACCGTGCTGTGTCTGAGCTAACATCAATGAATTCGTTGTATCCTGATATACCAACGAATAGAGCACTGGCGCTGTAGGTGTTGGTTGTGAGTCGATGGATCATTGACCCACCAGCATGCCGTGATTTTCCAACTGTATCTAGAGGAACTCGTGCCGCGATAATACGAAGTTTATCAAATCCCAACCCCCGCTACCCGGCATTACTTGTATCCACCCTCGGAGGTAGATTAGACGATCTACAGAGTCATCGCCGTATCCTGTTCGGATAGCCGGAGTGTCGCCGATGGTTCTGATCTTACGCTCTATGGTGGCCTGACCTAGGTAGGCGGAATATGACCCCTTGGCGAACCAATCGTTGTCGTTGATTGCCGAAGCGATTCGAACTCGAAAGTAGCAAACATCCTCAGTTAGCATCTCCGATGGTCGGGTGTAGATACACTGACACAGAGGCGTTGCAAAGATCGCACCTACTATGGTGATTTGATAACAATCGTACCTGAGCATTTGTGTCAGACAAGTGTGTAGCAGTTTCTGAGTCTCAGATAGTCGATCAAGCTGCAAATCTCGAAAATACGTGAGTGTTATTTCTTTCCTCTCGGCTTTCTGTTTGTCGAGACGATAGGCATTCCAAAAAACCTCTTCACTATTTCGCTCAGTTGCAGGGCCTTCATGACAGAGGTCGTCTTCGTGAACCGTTGCGAAATAGCCTCCGCCACTCCGACAGGATCATTGGAATAGATCTAATGGGCCAGTCTGGGGTAAAAGGGCCTCATTTCTTTCAGTCTAACCATGAGCTCTTCCACACTGTCGTTTGCAATGTCTACCATAGCCCGTATGAACTTGTTTCTAGTTATCTCCTTGAAGGTTCTCATGAGATTGGTTCCGATGAAGTGACGAGCCGTGGATCTATTTGCGTAACTGATACACCCCGGGTCTTTGATTAATGCAATCAAAGGGTCGTACCTGTTGTAGGCTTGTCGTAGGATTCCTTCGACAGGGGACCTGTACCTTTCGTCAAGAAAGCACAGGTACTTGAAAACTGCTAATGAGTCTACCACTTGGTCCGGGTTCCCTCTAACGAAAAAGTTAAGAGGGTTGGACACGGGGAACCCGTTCAGGCTTTTGGTCCAAAGAGACATCTCCACCCGCTCATGAAGAGAGAGGTTATGCCATATTCTCGTCTCCCGCGCGAGTACATGATGGAAACATAGCGAGGATAGGATCATGGCTGGTATCGGAGATGGGGATTTCTGAGCGACAGACTCTCCTGAGCCAAATATGCTGCCGCTAATATTGTCCAAGAGATCAATTTCGGTATTACAATCAGGAGTTAACCCCATGGCTTTCTTGAGAAGCCGAGGTATTTTTTGGCCGTTGACATAGAACTCCTTATTATACACAAGGACTGTAGTCGACAACCAGGTCTCAGATTCTTTCAATCGAAAACCAAGAGAGCCTATGAAAGCTATTTTCTCGGCCTTGTATTGTTGACTGTAGGCCCTCGCCGCTTCAACGCTTGTTCTATGCTTCAAGGGAATACTGACATCTGATAGCTGATTATCTCCTGACCCTAGAAGATCAGCTTTATGCTTGCCTATATCGCCACTAACCCGTATGGCAGCACCAGCAGCCATTGTCCATTGGGTTTGTCGTAGGCCTTCGTTTCCAGCTTGGTTGCCGTAGAAGGCTAGATCGCTTTGCAATGGTTCCATTGTAACTGGATCGTAGTCGGGAGGTGTGTACGCATCGTGAATCAGGTGAACTGAGTTCTCGAACAGCCTGTGAGCTGACTCAAATAATCCTTGAGAGTCGTGAAGGTTATCAATGTCCCTGTTGATAGGGTCGTTATGCTCAGGTCTTTGCGCATTATTGAAACCTTCATAATCGTACAACAGTATGAAGTGGCTCGGTACTGAATCATTTCCCATGTTCTCGGCAAGGGACCTTAAGCATCTCTCTTTCTTGGTTTCCGACATTGTCATCGACTGGTAGGGAAGAAATCTCATGATCGAAGTCTTACGAGTCTTTTCCAAAATGACCTGAAGCGTTCAGACATTTACAGTCTGCTTCGCTTATCTGCAAGGATGTCGGTTATATCTTGCGAATAGTCCAAATCGAAGGTCTTGGCGAAATCAAACTTTAACCAGCCTTCTACAGGGATGTTGTCTGGAGGTAACTCGCCTTGGTTATATCTGTCAATCAGAGCCAACGGTGCGTCTGCATGTAGGTGGAGTACGGGCCATTTAGATCTCTTAACGTAGTATCCCTCAATGAAGTCTCGTCTGCATTGAGCTCTCACTTTATCGCAATTCTCAAGGTTCACATTCTTGTGTTCTAGAACAGAATCTAGCAATGGATCACCCCCTAGGTTCACACGAGTGTAAAGGCGGCAATGTTCCACCTCTTGCGTTAGCGTTTAGGGAGGTCGGTTCTTTTTCTTTGACACTTACTTTAATTCCTTCTTCTAGTTAACAAAATGTCTTCTCTGTATCAGCATTCAAGAACATCTTTCTATCTTAAACACTTCAGATCGAGTTTTTAGGCTTCACATCAGATTCCTATTTTTTTTACTGCCAAGCCCTAACCTTTAAAGTTCAACTAATCGCACTCGCTACATGTAAAAGGTTAAACCAAAGTCCTGATCAAACGCGCCTGAAGACTCAGGAAAAGGATGTTCGACAACAGGAAACTGATAAGGCTACTTCCACCGTCCCGAGGCTTGAATTATTACCAAATATGGAGTTGCTTTTCTCAGCCCGCAGTATTTCAGATTACGGAGTCAGCTTTGATATTTAATATCCTAATACTATCTGTAACACTCGTTATCCATTTCAAGGTTTTGACTCCCGACAAAACAAACTATGGCACTGCCAGAATTTGATTTTTATAAACTTCTCTTTACTTAGCTTACTTTATTTTTTTGCATTCTAAAATTTTTGATCAACCTGTCTAACTCTCAGTTACGACAGATGTTCCATTTCCAGTATCGGCTTTTCAATAAAATGAAAACAAAACTTTACAAGCCTCTACCCTTCCTTTTGTCCGAAAGTTTACATGAGCGGTGGTTTGCAAGTTTTTAGACCTGAAACCTTTTGCTCCCCGGCATAGTATGCTGAATACTTTCCTGACAAAAGGGTACTTTATGCACTGATAAAATAAAAGCATTTAAAGCCTCTACCCTTCCTTTTGTCCGAAAGTTTACATGAGCTTATTAGGTACATTTTAACAAACATGAAATACCAAAACCAAGGGTGCTAGTTTGTGTGGGTCATCCAATAAAGAGTAGGCTTACTTGAAATCAATAACAAAAGGTGACCCCACTAATCAGCTGAACAAATGATGAGGCTGAATAGGCAACTATTGGCTAATGCTCGCTGTTGTTGCTATTGCAAATTGCTTGTGCTTTCGGCTTACAAAATTATAAAGTGACAAGAAAGTTGTATTTTGTTATCTGTCCCCTGTTTCGGACCAATGGAAGAAATCAAAAGATTTAAATTAATTAATAATAGACCCAGAGTTTTAATATTAAGTGCACATTATGTTTTTACTAATGGTCTATTGTCGTGTAATGCTTTCGAAAGTGCTTAAGACAGGCTCACACCGACCGGAGCGACCTGTCTCGGCACTAAAAAGACGGTGTAGTTTCTAAATCTTCTTGTCTCAACTTATAAAGACCTACAAATATTATTAAAACAAGATCCCGTAAGTCGCGGGGTTCCTCAGCGCTGCATAATCGAAGCTGGGATCGATGTACTCTCTCAGCTGACGAGCCAGGCCAGCTCTAATCAATACTTCACCGACAACTTTCAACCCTAATTGATGAATTACCTGGCAATCTAGCAGAGCCTTCACGGATACGGATTCGAGGTCAGCTGATCCGATCATTAACCGGAGAGCTTCCGGTATGTACGCCCAAGTCAATGCTAACAAATAGCGAAACTCGAGATTTTGGGCTATTATCACACTTATCTTCTGTTGTCTCCCATGAGCGAGCGCACTCGTAAATTTGAGCGCGATGAAGCCGCTCTCTACAAGAATGGTCCTTAACTCCCATGCCAATATGGCATGTTGACTTTGCCAAAGAGTCGCCGGGAGATTTTGGTCAGGTTCTGTCATCCTGGGTATCGGATCACGCCTATCCCCGAAGCTTAGCTCTGGAATGTCCGTGGTCCAGATACAGCAATTCCTAAAGTAGACAAGCAACTGTAAGTCGGTCAGAGGGCCAAAACAGGTCCTTGTGTATACGATCATGGCACGTATCCATAAGTACAATCTCTGATAGTGAATATTCAGATTTCCTCGTTGTGCTTCAAGAGACCGTGCTGTGTCTGAGCTAACATCAACGAATTCGTTGTATCCTGATATACCAACGAATAGAGCACTGGCGCTGTAGGTGTTGGTTGTGAGTCGATGGATCATTGACCCACCAGCATGCCGTGATTTTCCAACTGTATCTAGAGGAACTCGTGCCGCGATAATACGAAGTTTATCAAATCCCAACCCCCGCTACCCGGCATTACTTGTATCCACCCTCGGAGGTAGATTAGACGATCTACAGAGTCATCGCCGTATCCTGTTCGGATAGCCGGAGTGTCGCCGATGGTTCTGATCTTACGCTCTATGGTGGCCTGACCTAGGTAGGCGGAATATGACCCCTTGGCGAACCAATCGTTGTCGTTGATTGCCGAAGCGATTCGAACTCGAAAGTAGCAAACATCCTCAGTTAGCATCTCCGATGGTCGGGTGTAGATACACTGACACAGAGGCGTTGCAAAGATCGCACCTACTATGGTGATTTGATAACAATCGTACCTGAGCATTTGTGTCAGACAAGTGTGTAGCAGTTTCTGAGTCTCAGATAGTCGATCAAGCTGCAAATCTCGAAAATACGTGAGTGTTATTTCTTTCCTCTCGGCTTTCTGTTTGTCGAGACGATAGGCATTCCAAAAAACCTCTTCACTATTTCGCTCAGTTGCAGGGCCTTCATGACAGAGGTCGTCTTCGTGAACCGTTGCGAAATAGCCTCCGCCACTCCGACAGGATCATTGGAATAGATCTCATGGGCCAGTCTGGGGTAAAAGGGCCTCATTTCTTTCAGTCTAACCATGAGCTCTTCCACACTGTCGTTTGCAATGTCTACCATAGCCCGTATGAACTTGTTTCTAGTTATCTCCTTGAAGGTTCTCATGAGATTGGTTCCGATGAAGTGACGAGCCGTGGATCTATTTGCGTAACTGATACACCCCGGGTCTTTGATTAATGCAATCAAAGGGTCGTACCTGTTGTAGGCTTGTCGTAGGATTCCTTCGACAGGGGACCTGTACCTTTCGTCAAGAAAGCACAGGTACTTGAAAACTGCTAATGAGTCTACCACTTGGTCCGGGTTCCCTCTAACGAAAAAGTTAAGAGGGTTGGACACGGGGAACCCGTTCAGGCTTTTGGTCCAAAGAGACATCTCCACCCGCTCATGAAGAGAGAGGTTATGCCATATTCTCGTCTCCCGCGCGAGTACATGATGGAAACATAGCGAGGATAGGATCATGGCTGGTATCGGAGATGGGGATTTCTGAGCGACAGACTCTCCTGAGCCAAATATGCTGCCGCTAATATTGTCCAAGAGATCAATTTCGGTATTACAATCAGGAGTTAACCCCATGGCTTTCTTGAGAAGCCGAGGTATTTTTTGGCCGTTGACATAGAACTCCTTATTATACACAAGGACTGTAGTCGACAACCAGGTCTCAGATTCTTTCAATCGAAAACCAAGAGAGCCTATGAAAGCTATTTTCTCGGCCTTGTATTGTTGACTGTAGGCCCTCGCCGCTTCAACGCTTGTTCTATGCTTCAAGGGAATACTGACATCTGATAGCTGATTATCTCCTGACCCTAGAAGATCAGCTTTATGCTTGCCTATATCGCCACTAACCCGTATGGCAGCACCAGCAGCCATTGTCCATTGGGTTTGTCGTAGGCCTTCGTTTCCAGCTTGGTTGCCGTAGAAGGCTAGATCGCTTTGCAATGGTTCCATTGTAACTGGATCGTAGTCGGGAGGTGTGTACGCATCGTGAATCAGGTGAACTGAGTTCTCGAACAGCCTGTGAGCTGACTCAAATAATCCTTGAGAGTCGTGAAGGTTATCAATGTCCCTGTTGATAGGGTCGTTATGCTCAGGTCTTTGCGCATTATTGAAACCTTCATAATCGTACAACAGTATGAAGTGGCTCGGTACTGAATCATTTCCCATGTTCTCGGCAAGGGACCTTAAGCATCTCTCTTTCTTGGTTTCCGACATTGTCATCGACTGGTAGGGAAGAAATCTCATGATCGAAGTCTTACGAGTCTTTTCCAAAATGACCTGAAGCGTTCAGACATTTACAGTCTGCTTCGCTTATCTGCAAGGATGTCGGTTATATCTTGCGAATAGTCCAAATCGAAGGTCTTGGCGAAATCAAACTTTAACCAGCCTTCTACAGGGATGTTGTCTGGAGGTAACTCGCCTTGGTTATATCTGTCAATCAGAGCCAACGGTGCGTCTGCATGTAGGTGGAGTACGGGCCATTTAGATCTCTTAACGTAGTATCCCTCAATGAAGTCTCGTCTGCATTGAGCTCTCACTTTATCGCAATTCTCAAGGTTCACATTCTTGTGTTCTAGAACAGAATCTAGCAATGGATCACCCCCTAGGTTCACACGAGTGTAAAGGCGGCAATGTTCCACCTCTTGCGTTAGCGTTTAGGGAGGTCGGTTCTTTTTCTTTGACACTTACTTTAATTCCTTCTTCTAGTTAACAAAATGTCTTCTCTGTATCAGCATTCAAGAACATCTTTCTATCTTAAACACTTCAGATCGAGTTTTTAGGCTTCACATCAGATTCCTATTTTTTTTACTGCCAAGCCCTAACCTTTAAAGTTCAACTAATCGCACTCGCTACATGTAAAAGGTTAAACCAAAGTCCTGATCAAACGCGCCTGAAGACTCAGGAAAAGGATGTTCGACAACAGGAAACTGATAAGGCTACTTCCACCGTCCCGAGGCTTGAATTATTACCAAATATGGAGTTGCTTTTCTCAGCCCGCAGTATTTCAGATTACGGAGTCAGCTTTGATATTTAATATCCTAATACTATCTGTAACACTCGTTATCCATTTCAAGGTTTTGACTCCCGACAAAACAAACTATGGCACTGCCAGAATTTGATTTTTATAAACTTCTCTTTACTTAGCTTACTTTATTTTTTTGCATTCTAAAATTTTTGATCAACCTGTCTAACTCTCAGTTACGACAGATGTTCCATTTCCAGTATCGGCTTTTCAATAAAATGAAAACAAAACTTTACAAGCCTCTACCCTTCCTTTTGTCCGAAAGTTTACATGAGCGGTGGTTTGCAAGTTTTTAGACCTGAAACCTTTTGCTCCCCGGCATAGTATGCTGAATACTTTCCTGACAAAAGGGTACTTTATGCACTGATAAAATAAAAGCATTTAAAGCCTCTACCCTTCCTTTTGTCCGAAAGTTTACATGAGCTTATTAGGTACATTTTAACAAACATGAAATACCAAAACCAAGGGTGCTAGTTTGTGTGGGTCATCCAATAAAGAGTAGGCTTACTTGAAATCAATAACAAAAGGTGACCCCACTAATCAGCTGAACAAATGATGAGGCTGAATAGGCAACTATTGGCTAATGCTCGCTGTTGTTGCTATTGCAAATTGCTTGTGCTTTCGGCTTACAAAATTATAAAGTGACAAGAAAGTTGTATTTTGTTATCTGTCCCCTGTTTCGGACCAATGGAAGAAATCAAAAGATTTAAATTAATTAATAATAGACCCAGAGTTTTAATATTAAGTGCACATTATGTTTTTACTAATGGTCTATTGTCGTGTAATGCTTTCGAAAGTGCTTAAGACAGGCTCACACCGACCGGAGCGACCTGTCTCGGCACTAAAAAGACGGTGTAGTTTCTAAATCTTCTTGTCTCAACTTATAAAGACCTACAAATATTATTAAAACAAGATCCCGTAAGTCGCGGGGTTCCTCAGCGCTGCATAATCGAAGCTGGGATCGATGTACTCTCTCAGCTGACGAGCCAGGCCAGCTCTAATCAATACTTCACCGACAACTTTCAACCCTAATTGATGAATTACCTGGCAATCTAGCAGAGCCTTCACGGATACGGATTCGAGGTCAGCTGATCCGATCATTAACCGGAGAGCTTCCGGTATGTACGCCCAAGTCAATGCTAACAAATAGCGAAACTCGAGATTTTGGGCTATTATCACACTTATCTTCTGTTGTCTCCCATGAGCGAGCGCACTCGTAAATTTGAGCGCGATGAAGCCGCTCTCTACAAGAATGGTCCTTAACTCCCATGCCAATATGGCATGTTGACTTTGCCAAAGAGTCGCCGGGAGATTTTGGTCAGGTTCTGTCATCCTGGGTATCGGATCACGCCTATCCCCGAAGCTTAGCTCTGGAATGTCCGTGGTCCAGATACAGCAATTCCTAAAGTAGACAAGCAACTGTAAGTCGGTCAGAGGGCCAAAACAGGTCCTTGTGTATACGATCATGGCACGTATCCATAAGTACAATCTCTGATAGTGAATATTCAGATTTCCTCGTTGTGCTTCAAGAGACCGTGCTGTGTCTGAGCTAACATCAACGAATTCGTTGTATCCTGATATACCAACGAATAGAGCACTGGCGCTGTAGGTGTTGGTTGTGAGTCGATGGATCATGGACCCACCAGCATGCCGTGATTTTCCAACTGTATCTAGAGGAACTCCTGCCGCGATAATACGTAGTTTATCAAATCCACACCCCCGCTACCCGGCATTACTTGTATCCACCCTCGGAGGTAGATTAGACGATCTACAGAGTCATCGCCGTATCCTGTTCGGATAGCCGGAGTGTCGCCGATGGTTCTGATCTTACGCTCGATGGTGGCCTGACCTAGGTAGGCGGAATAGGGCCCCTTGGCCAACCAATCGTTGCCGAAGCGATACGAACTCGAAAGTAGCAAAAATCCTCAGTTAGCATATCCGATGGTCGGGTGTAGATACACTGACACAGAGGCGTTGCAAAGGTCGCACCTACTATGGTGATTTGATAACACTCGTACCTGAGCATTTGTGCCATTTGTGTCGGACAAGTGTGTAGCAGTTTCTGAGTCTCAGATAGTCGATCAAGCTGCAAATCTCGAAAATACATGAGTGTTATTTCTTTCCTCTCGGCTTTCTGTTTGTCGGGACGAAAGGCATTCCAAAAAACCTCTTCACTATCTTCGCTCAGTTGCAGGGCCTTCATGACAGAGGTCGTCTTCGTGAACCGTTGCGAAATAGCCTCCGCCACTCCGACAGGATCATTGGAATAGATCTCATGGGCCAGTCTGGGGTAAAAGGGCCTCATTTATTTCAGTCTAACCATGAGCTCTTCCACACTGTCGTTTGCAATGTCTACCATAGCCCGTATGAACTTGTTTCTAGTTATCTCCTTGAAGGTTCATGAGATTGGTTCCGATGAAGTGAGGAGCCGTGGATCTATTTGCATAACTGATACACCCCGGGTCTTTGATTAATTTAATCAAAGGGTCGTACCTGTTGTAGGCTTGTCGTAGGATTCCTTCGACAGGGGCCTGTACCTTTCGTCAAGACAGCACAGGTACTTGAAAACTGCTAATGAGTCTGCCACTTGGTCCGGGTTCCCTCTAACGAAAAAGTTAAGAGGGTTGGATACGGGGAACCCGTTCAAGCTTTTGGTCCAAAGAGACATCACCACCCGCTCATGAAGAGAGAGGTTATGCCATATTCTCGTCTCCCGCGCGAGTACATGATGGAAACACAGCGAGGATAGGATCATTGCTGGTATCGGAGATGGGGATTTCTGAGAGACAGACTCTCCTGAGGCAAATATGCTGCCTCTAATATTGTCCAAGAGATCAATTTCGGTATTACAATCAGGAGTTAACCCCATGGCTTTCTTGAGAAGCCGAGGTATTTTTTGGCCGTTGACATAGAACTCCTTATTATACACAAGGACTGTAGTCGACAACCAGGTCTCAGATGCTTTCAATCTAAAACCAAGAGAGCCTATGAAAGCTATTTTCTTGGCCTTGTATTGTTGACTGTAGGCCCTCGCCGCTTCAACGCTTGTTCTATGCTTCAAGGGAATACTGACATCTGATAATCTCCTGACCCTAGAAGATCAGCTTTATGCTTGCCTATATCGTCACTAACCCGTATGCCCGTTTGCTCCAGAAATAGTCGGTTGTGTAGCAACCCCTCGTGTCTGCCTAGATCATGATGTAGTTAAGAGCAAACTAACACCAGCACCGAAATATCAGCCTCTTAGTTTGAATGGGTGTAGTTCCATGGCCGGATTCCGGGTGAACTATTTGTCCGGCGAGAAAATAAATTTCATATTCGGATTCAGCATGTCTCCTTACCCCTAATTCGACTATTTCATTAGCTTTCAAAAAATGTATTCCCCTTAATTTCAAACCCCTCCCCGACCCCTAAATATAGGCCATTGTCCTGTACTTTGACCTAAAAAGTCCTCATGCCAAGTTTGATCAAAATATCTCAACCCCTTCGAGAGTTATCCTGCTAACAGACGGACGGACGGACGGACAGACGAACAACTTTTGGGATGTCATAGGTATCCCCCCACTTAAACAAGATAAAAGCTATTTACAAGTGATTTTGCCATCAGGGTATACTTGTTAACACTATGATGTACAGTGTTCGACTGCATACCGAACTCAAGCACCCTTCCACTTTTTATAGGGGAAAACCGGTTTTGTATAACCACTAGTTCACCCTCCCTTATCTGAGGTTATGTATAATCATGACTTATTATCCACATACCATACTCACTTGATAAGTTAAAAAATAGAGACCTTGCTGGCATGATGGTTACCACGCTTTCTTAAGTAGCGGCCCAGGTTCGATTCCTGGCGAGGTCTATTCAGATAGGTCGTTACTAACTTTGACCCCCCCCCCCCTGCCTTTTGCTTAGTCATATCAGTCGTTTAATTTTGCCTCACAGAGGTCTCGAGCGCTCATTTTAGTCAAAGACAATCCAAGTCCTTTCAAAATATTGTTACTTTCGGTACTCCAGCTTCCGTCGTAAATCCGCCCAGTCATAGGCGACCCGAGCCGTTTATACCAGGTTTCTTTATAACCTCGTTAGGTCGGAGACGATTCTCAATTTCTCGAATGAATGATCTGGACTGGCAGTAAATCAGCTTGTATTAAAACCTGTTTTAGTCGCATATGATTAGTATGCATCAGTATGCATTTTGTTGGTTTTCAGCCAATGGGAGCGCGCAGAGATAGACGAGCACGGCTACGACGGACTTGCGATTTTCAGTGGAACCATCTTTATTCTGAAATCAATCAATCAAGTTTAATCCGAATAGCTGAAAGCTAGAAAAGGAAAAGAGAACTTCTCGTTCTTCAATTGCTGTGTAGTGCATCTTCCGTCCCGTAACTCGGACCTAAGTTGGTGGTAAGGTCGCAAATGATGATTGAGCCAGATAGAAATATGCTGCATCGGTGAAATTTGCTTAGTCAATGGATCTTCTTTTGTTTTTGCACAAAAGGAATCACATTCTGCAAACCAGTTTAAAGTTGTATTTGTTCGGATCTAGATTTGCTGTATTTTGATGAACTTTATTTTAGTTAAAGTTTAACTGAAAAGTTAACTCATTTTTGTATCATTCAACTGAACACATTGCATTATTTGGATTCTAATAAGGAATTTTTTATTTTTCACTATCTGCTCTAGTATTGACGCACAGAACATCTGCATCCGTCCCCACAACGGAAATTCTACTTTGACAGGGAATTTGAATCTCAACACAAACGCGGCTTTTTAGTGGCTAATGGTAATCTTGGCGAAGAGTGCTTAGTGCCTGAACACAAATTTGTATAAATCTTGTTCTTCAAGCATACAACACAAGTTCAAGCACATAAACATACCACAAATCCGCCAGAGAAATTCCACTATATTAAAATCGATTACTCGTGAATAGCGGAGCAACGAAGTAACGCATTTTCATTGAGTCTTCAAGCCTATTTAAGTTTATGAGTGATAGGTAATTAGATTGTCCTATCTCAGCCCTTTGCGGTTAAACTTGAAGAAAGTACAGTATATCAAATGGAAAAATATAATGGTACATAGAACTTTCGTAACTGAAGGTTTTCATTTTTTAAATGCACCGGCAAATATGTTTTCCTCGTTTTCTTTCAGAGTACGTATGTCTTTAACGTGAAAATTACGTTGCTTTAAATTCAGAACAAATATTTTTCCTGTCTGTTTTATTCTGGATGGCAATTACTTGGCAACATTTTCGCACTGATTTGTGATTTCATAAGTAAGCTATTCTTGACTTTTCACTGGAATTGCAAAAGGCGCTATGCAGCTTGGCGTTTCGCAAAATTTTGGTTGTGGCGCATTTTGCAGTATTCTCTATTTAGAAGAACTGTAAGCGTCTTCCAACCTTCTAACACTTCAAACTATTAGTTAATGATTCCGTTCCAACCTCACGAAAAGCTACTACGCTGACCGTTCCGACCTTCTCAAAATAGTAACTAATAGTAACGGTTCTCTGAGAATCTCCCTAACATGATTGGCCAGATTACGTACCGGTTTTTTTTAAATGCGTTCTTTGACGTCAAGAAGCCGTGGCTTCGTGCATAGTAACTTCGGTAAGTAGGGTGGAAAAAGCTCATTGTGTCCTCGATTTTACTATTCGGCTTTGAATTCTTGGGATTTGTTGCCGCATTGCATTTTCGTCTGGGCGTTCGAGTAGTACATTGTAATCTAGAAGTCGTTAGAAGTGATCGTCCCCCCCCCCCTTGGCCTGAGTGGTTCGGGACGGCTTTTAAAAATTAAAACCCGGATAAAAAAAACGGATTTTTACCACGATGCGGAAACGGAACGGAAAAAACACAGCCTAGATTTACGCGAACTTATTTTTCTTCGAGTTTCATGTTGTTTTTACACTTGTCAAAATCAGTACTCGTGCCAAAAAAAAGTTCGAAAGATATTTTGTTAAGGATTTCGTTGCTTTAAGAGTGACTTAAAGTTTAACTTAAAAGGTCTTAGATATGACAATCTAGTTACCCATCACTTATTCACTCAAAGAAGCTTGAAAACCCGGTGAAAATGCGTTACTTCATTGCTCCGCTATTCACAAATAATCGATTTTCAAATAGTGGAATTTCCTCATCTGATTTGTATGCTCTATGTGCTTGTGTCTGTGTTGTAACTTGACGAAAAAGATTTCCAAAAAATAAATGTCCACGCAGTGAGCTACCTTCCGCAAGCTGATCACTGGCCACTGAAACGCCGCGTACGTATTGTGGTTCAATTTTTCAGCGTCATAGTAGAAATTTGCGTTGTGAGGACGACCGTAGATATTCTGAACAGCATCCTCGACCAAATTACCCTTACCTTAGACCTTAGTTCCTCCAGAGCCATCGGTGGCGCATAGGACGTCGACAAAGCCTCTCCATTCGTTCCGCATTGATACTAGCGCGGTACCAGCCTTCATCAGATCTCGGTATGTTCGCCTCAATGTGTTATGGGGGCGACCTCGCGTTCTTCTCCCGTCTGGCTTCCACTCGTAGGTTGTTCGAGGAAGGCGGCTGTCTTCCATACGAAGGACGTGTCCGAGGTATGTCCACCGCCTTCTTTTCAGCAGCTCGATGGCAGACGGCTGGCCTGTTTATCTGCGTTTTTCTGCGTTGGTGATTTTTTGTTGCCGGCTTTTATTCTCTTCTAAGGCTCATATTTTCAAATGCGAGGATCCTTATTTCAAGCTGGGTGTTTATTTTCCAGCATTCAATTGCGTAAAGGAGTATTGAGAGTACATTGCTGTTGAACAGTCGTAGCTTCAGTCGCATTGAATATTTGTTGCTTCTCCAAATAGGCTTCAGTCTGTTTAAGACCTGTTGCTTGCCCAATTCTACGTTTTATCTCCGTCGAAATCACAATCAATCGTTTATTTTTAGTCTGGCTGTACCGTTTTCGGTCTTTACGCAATATTCCGATTCTTCATAGAGCGCTATAATCATATTTATTACTTTATCGGGAATTGCGATGAAATAATATTCTAGATCAAATAGTGAAAAAAAAAAAGTTGGCCTTCTGTTTAATTTTAAAGGTAGTTCACCTCGTACTCTTACCGTGACGAATTAAGAGGAAGTAAATTATGTATTAAATTTAGGATGTCGTGATGGTGCTTTCATTCTTCCGGATTCACTTCTGGTTTACTTGTAAATGTTAAATCTATAAAATCCCACCGTTGCCTAATTTCTATTGGGGGACAAGGAAAAAACAAAACAGCAAGAAAACTCCGCAACACGCTTATGGTCACATGTCCGTACCAAAGCCGTGTTCTTGAGACAGGTATGCATTGACCTTCGGATTGACTGTAGAGATGAGGAAAGTTTCTGTAGAAAATTCTTCGATTATATTACTTTATATAACAAAAAGACAACAGTTACGAGAATACACACTTTCAAATATATGGAGTATCTTTCAAGGATGTGGAGACCTGCCTCAACAACTGACTAGAAAAATGTGGCCCAAGTACAAACGTATAAAAAAACACTTTCGAAACGTACACTTTGTTGAATTGCCTGGAGGAAGTATCCTCGTAAAACAAAACTCATCAGATACATTTAAAAATAAATAATACTAAACTGAAACTTTTACGGTACAAGGAACGTTAATATAATGATGAGAAAGGCCTTTGTCGATCAAGCCTGGCCCGACAGAGTGGGCAGGTTACTGAGACCCTCATTTGAAGGGCCCGCTGCAGATTCATTGCAAAGCCTGTGGTTGCAGAGGATTGTGGCAACGCCTAGCGTTTTTTGCTCGAAGTAGATGATGAAGGTTGCCTTGTCTGATCTCCTGCGAAGACTCCTGGATTGGAGCGAGGGTGTGTTTACAAGTTTTGACCAACAGTCCATGCACGTAACCTTGTCTCTCGCTTTTGGTTTTAAATGCTGATTCATGTTATCCAGCCAGACTTCACTTTAATACTTAACCTATTTGGACAGGCTAAAATCTGTAAGACTTGAGTGACACAGAAACAAATCATATGGAAGTAAAACAGATTTTTAAAAAGAGGCGAGTTGCTGCCAGTCCAGATACTTTGTCCGAGCGATTATTATATCACCAATCTTATTGGGTTATGAAACCCGGCTTAAACGACTTGGTTTGCCTTTGACAGTAACGGATTTACGACTGAAGCTGGGTAGTGCCAAAATTAACAATTAAAAAACACAAAAAAACTCGGATTGTCTTAGAATAAAATGAGCGTCCGGGACCTCAAACTCAGGTTAGACCCTCCGCTGCACGTTACTCTATTTTCACCTTTTACTTTTGTGTTCATCCTTCATATTTTCCTGTCGAATTTTCTGCAGAATCTAACAACAATTTACCGATATTTCGGGCTAAATGTTTACGTAATTATATAGCACGAGTATGCGAAGTGAAAAAGTAACATAAAAAATTACGAAAAATCAGTTCCGAGTCTACCTAGGATGTTGAAATTTGAGCAGGTCTGTTTCCACATGTCATGATAAAAATCTTTAAATTTCCATAAGAATTAGCAAATATCTTTAAATTTCCATAAGAATTAGAAACAACCACTTTATCAAGCAACAAAGTTTGTTACAACCTATTTGAACAATTTTTTTTCGTAAACAGAACAGCCGCATCCAAATACATTTCGTATCGAGCCTAATTAAACGAAAAAATTACCGCTCCTTCGGATTATTCCCCTGGGATCGCGCCCCTTCTTCACGAATGTTAATGATCTAGGAAATTTGGGCCAGATGGCGGATTTTTGAACTGGGGCGAACTGACGGATTTGAAGGTTGGGTCAACTGACGGATTTCAAGTAGTAGTAGTAGTAGTAGAACAGTTTTATTGAAAACTAACATTTTGTTTTCAATAGCACAACAAAAGCGGGGTTTGCGAGGCTGTGCTAACTTGTAAGAGATAAAATTAAAGAGAAAGGAGAGTTTGGAGAATGAGACCATGTACCGATACCAAAACAAAACAAAAACATTAACGAAAAATATTACCTTACGTGACCCCCAAAGAACAAAACACAACAAACGAAAATGAAATAAATCTTACATAAAACAAACCTGAAAGAAAAAAATTATCTAATCAGTTTCGAAGGTATACCTGCTGAGCAACTCCGTACGTAGATCCGACTTAAACTGGTTAAAATTACCTATTTCCTTAATACCTTTACTTAGTTTATTCCACAGCTTGGAAGCTCTGTAAATAATGGAGAAGGAAGACCTACTTGTAACTAGCCTCGTATCCGAGTATTATGTTGATGAACATCTGACCTCTCATAAAATATTCCTGCAAAATAATCCGGAAGGCTCTCATTGTAATACTTACATATAAAAATCAACATATAAAAATCGCGTAATCCAGCTGCTGATTTCAAGGTTGGGCGAACTGACGGATTTCACGAGTGGGTGAACTGACGGCTGGTCAACTGACGGTAGGCCAACTGACGGGTAGACGTAGTGACGATTGGATGTACTGACGAGTGGACTTAGTGACGGTTGTACGTAGTGACGTGTGGACATAGTGACGGGTGGTCGAACTGACGGGTGGACAAACTGTCGGATTTTGGAAGTGACGGGTGGAGGTATTAGTCGGAGACGATGTAAAGAAATTTTGGAGATTACCAGAATCACTCTGGTACGTTTTGTGTCGGCGTTATCCCAGTAAGCTGTGAGTCTATGCTTATCCGGTAATCAAGAAAAATCAGGTAGATTCCCCGAGCCAAATTTTGCTGCATTTTATTTTCCGATAGATCCCCTGGTCCAACCTCCAGTTAAAATCCCGAGACATGTTCCGATAGGTCCACTGAGTCAAGGTCCGCTAAATTCTATGAGCAAGATTTTGGTAGGTTCCCTGAACAATTCGAAATTTAACGGATTTTTTCCAACAGGCCTTCTGGGGGGGGGCGCTGACCACACCTGCCGCATGAAGCGTTTAACCGGGAAAAAATGGGACACTCACAATGTTCCAGACCAGGTGATCGCCTGGGGTGATGTCTTGACAAGCAAGACCAAAGGCTTCAACGGGATCCCAAATACTGAATATTTCTTGGACTAATTGATCCGGACAAGCGAGTCTTGCGGATTTCCGGTCTTCCCCAAACCCCTTTAACATTTCGCTGTAACCTATAACCTTACCCCTCTCCTTACCTCCAAATCAAACCTCTAATCAATTAAGAAAATAAAATTTCATAATCCGGTTCAGCATGTCTCACTAACAACAGCGAGACACTTCCAGAGCGAGATTCTCAACTGCAACATCCGCCTTGCTACTCTCCATTCAAAGACAGACTCAGCACATGTATCGTCTTCTGGCTGAAGTCACACACCGTTCTTTTGAACAAGACCCTACGCGAATGGGGTGTAACCCACTCCACAAACTGCCGTATGCGCCATGCAGAAGAAGAAATACCCCAGCACTTTTTTTCGAATGCCGCATCTTCCAACGAAGAGCTAACACTCCCGAAATCTATATATCACCATCGCCAAAGAATATAAAGTGTTAAAGATTTTGATCGGGATGCTGGTGGGGAATGGAGTCTGCCAAGCAAAACTTCTGACCGAAAGTAACCACCCAAGGTCAAATAAGAAGGCAGAAAGAGACTATTTTCGTTCCACGAAGTACAACTCAACGGCATCCAAACTTCACGATGATTCAAACAATAATATTAGCTAGCCTGTAGAGCATTTAGACAAAAGACTAAGGGTCCTTCTTGTGCAGAATGGTAAGGACGTAAGCCTTAAGTTCTGTTCTTGAGACCTAATCTGAATTTTACTTTTATTTTGAGACTGCAAAAATTAATTACAGCCGGAAAACCGACAAAATGGCATTTCCGCGAGTTTCAACATGTGTGGGTTGAGCGCGTGTTTTCGTGACAAACGCTCCTGTGGGGCACACCTTCTGCGGAAAAAACGCTTATAATAATATAAGCGTGTACTACCCTTTTAACAATAGCAACTTTTGCTTACTATTTTCGTTCCAACCTCATGAAAAGTTACTACGCTGACCATTCCAACCTTCTCGAAATAGTAGTCGGTTTTTGTCACTTATCTTCCTAGGCTTTGGTTAATTTTCCCATTTTTTGGCAAGCGACTAGCCTACTCCTCTCTGTTATTTTGACGGATTTTGGACCAAGGCCTTTGTCCTGCCTGTCTAGGTCTTCGGAGAATAGAGATTGGCAATTCCGAGGTGAGTTGGCCTATCTGCTTAGGAGAATGGTGCCTGAATCCTCTCTCCCAAAAACGGTCGAATTAGCAGAAAGAACTGAGGACTTCGGAGAGAGTGTTATGAACGGGCCGGGCCCTTTCACTCTTAACTGTTTATTCTCACTGTTTATGCAACGCTACTCTGTACATGTCCGGGCGAGCGGTGTAGATCATGCTTAACGGTACAAACTAACGTGCAAACAAACTAGTTTCTACCTCGTTGATTAATTATAGAAAAACATCGATGACGCGAATCACCATCGTCCTGAGCTTGGCCACTCCTGATGCCGACGACTTAGCGCGTCGACTGGAGCATATCAAGACGAAAACTGACAATAGGTTACAATTGACTGGACGAAGCAAAACCTAGTCTAACGCAGTCAACATAATCAATCGTACATAAGCAAAGCATGGTTGTTCAAGTTCAAGTTATTTTTATTGACAAACTTATATATACACAACTAACATAATGCTAACATGTACAAAAAACAAAATTTATTTATTAACAGAATCCCAAGGGCTCTATGGCCCGTTGGTTGGAAAACATTTATCTTTGCATTAAAACCAAACAATTCACCAGGTGTTTTCGCGAATACAACCGACCTCCACATCACCACGCAACAAAATAAAACACAAATAGATAAACAAACAAATTCATCGAGAGCCAACACTATAACTTCTAATTTTTTTAAACTAATAAAATAAAATAAACACCTATATTCAAATGTTATTGCTTTTTTATCAATAAATTCAATCATCTCCTGTAAATTTCAAACAATCAATTACTATTTTCTAACAATAATGTTTTAAGTTTTTTTTTATGACGAACCAAGACTCAGAGACTGCTGGATCTCTGCGAGAATCGAATTCCATGCACGCCCTACAACCACTTCCAGACCAAAGACTGAACGCACTGAGGGAGTGGAAGGAACCAGTATGTCATCTCGGTTTCTTAATGCATAAGGGGTAACTTCACTAACAAGTTGAAACATCCCAGAAAAACATGATTGGAGGTCACTACGAAAATACTGAAATGCAAATAAACATAACGAAAGAGTGTAAATGTCTCTTAGTTTTAATAGATGAACAGGAGCACTTGTTGTTGACTGGAGAATTTTAACTGCTTTCCGTTGTACATTATGGATGGGGAAAAGTAGCGACGGAAAAGTAGACATCCATATAGATGAGCAATAATATATATAAGGGTATATAAGAGAGAAATATAATAATCGGAGAATAGAAAATGGAAACATTCTTTTAAGCTTCCGTACTGTTCTCACTCCTCGCGAATTTTTTGATTCTTATCATATCAATATGCCGCTTGAAATTTAGATTTTTATCCAGGATTGTTCCCAGGAACCGGACGTACTGTTCAGGCGATCGGCATACTCTTACCAGTACGGGAGAAAATAAGAAGAAACGACTTTTTTACATTTAAAGCAAGTGAGTTACCATCAAACCATTGATCATGTTTTTTAGTCATCATTTGGATAGGAACTCTAAAAAAGACCGCAAGCGAACAAGATACGCGAATATCAGGTCTTGAAACTGAAATTAATTCCCATAAGTCGCGTTGTGATCAGTTGGAAAACCAGCTGCTAGAAATAGACGTGAAAGACAGGAAACACAACCTGATTATTCACGGATTGCCAGCGGAAAGGTCAACTCAATCAGTTGAAGATAGCGTGACGGATTTGCTGTCAAATAAACTAGCTATTAGTGAAGGTATTCAACTCGCAAAGTGTTACAGGATGCCTGATAAAAAGAACATTAACGTGACTAGTCGCAAGCAGCCGAATAAGCAGAAACCCCGACCAGTGTTCATCGCCTTGTCGAACGAAAAGAGTGTGCAGCTGATATTGCAATCAGTTGGGAAGCTGAAAAATAGTGATGTCCGAATCTGCACCGATCTCCCTCCCAAGCTGAACATTCTACGAAACTCGCTACTTGCAAAGGGCAAAGAACTTCGAGATGGTGGTACAGCCAAGTACACACGTGTTAAACAACGGGGGTCGAAACTCTGGCTTGAGGCAAAATCGGGTGATGCGAGCGACTGGGAAATTATACAACTCGCTTAAGTTAGTGTATTGCCGCTTCTGTTTTTTCTGTTTTCTTTCTTGAAAAGTGATTCATCATGTCTTTTCCCGTATCTGTTCAAGTGCTTATTTTGTTCCATTTTTGTTTTGTTTTCGTAGCATTAGTTATGCATTTCATAATCAAGGTTCCGCTTCTGCCTCTGTCTTATTTTCAGCGTACTACCGGACTGATCACCGGTCTGCGTTCCTCGCCTCATCCTAAAGGTTTGAATACTGAACTTATTCACGTCATACCAGATTCCCCACTGATGCATTTGGTAAGTGATTATTTTAGATAGTAATACCGGTTGTGGCAAGCTGTCGGATCGACTAAGTGAATTTGAAAAAAATCCGTTGGACCTAGAGAATTTATTATTGAGATTTGATGATGATAATGATGATTTAATTAAGAACCTTCCGCATAATAAATACCTACTCCCTGAAGATATTGAGAGGCCTGTTTCGGGTGGATTGAGATTGGCGTTTTTGAACTGTTGTGGGTTGATGAGTAGTCTAGACCCACTTTCTGCATTTCTTCCTAGTAAAATGATTGATCTTTTTGGTGCATGCGAAACATTCACAAATGAATATACACAGAACTTGGTGAATATCCCCGGATACAATTTTATATGTAAAAACAGGACTGTGAAGAGTAAAGGAGGTCTAGCTATTTTTGTTAAGAAAGAAATTCCTCATAGAATTCTTAACGATCTGGATCATCTGCACGAAGACCTATTATTTGAATTTTTATTGATTGAAATTGAGACTGCAGTTGAGAAAATAAATTGTTGTGTAATTTACAGGCCTCCTAGTTCTTCCGTGTCGAAATTTCTCGAAAAATTTGACGAACTCACATGTACTTTAGCCCAGAAAAAGACGAAGATGGTGTTTATGGGTGATTTTAACGTGGATCTCCTGGTCAATCAGCATCTAAGTTCTACATCGTCGCATCCCTCGACGCAGGCAACTAACTTCCTGTCTTCATCCCTGTCATCTGGTTTGTTGCCGTGTTGTCGCATTCCCACAAGAGTGACGGAGTCTACTGGAGCTCTGATTGACAACATTCTCGTAAATTTCCAAATTAGCTCATGCAATCTAGTTGTGTGTGACACTTCGGATCACTTTATGCTGATTACTGATCTAAAAATCGAACGGATGATAAACAACCCGCGTAAGACGAAAAGCCGGCGTCTCGATGCATCATCCATTACTAAACTGAAGGATCTTATATCGTTGATTGACCCGTCACCCTGTTTGGATTGCGACGACGTGGATATCGCAGCTGACTACTTAACCAACAAATTCACATCTGCGCTTAACCAGGCATGCCCACGAACCGTTGCCGGCCACAAACGCTATGCTAAACCAAGGAAACCATGGATAACGCCGGGAATGCTTCAATCAATAAAAACAAAGAACAAATTATTCAAACAGTATATAGCCAAACCTGATGCACAAACACTGCTAGCATTCAAAAGTTATCGAAACTGCCTTACGAGAGTATTAAGAACTGAGAAAAAGAATTATTTTGCAAAAGCGTTCGGGGAGGCACAAGGGTCACCCAAAAAAACATGGGATCTTATCAATGGTTGTCTCGGAAAGAAGAAGGAGCAGACTCTACCAGAAGAAATCGTCATCAACAACGTAGATAAAGTCATACAAGGAAAGCAAGCAGTTGTTGATGCACTGAATCATCATTTTGCGCAGATAGGAGAGGAGACGGCAAGTTCATCCCAATCGTATGGCCCTACCGAACAGGACTTTACGACTTTTCTTCCCTCATCTTCTGAATGCTCAATATTCTTAACTCCTGTTTCACGGCATGAATTACTCCAACTTGTGTCTCAGATGAAAAACGGATCGTCAGAAGGAACGGACGGAACCTCTACTAATCTACTAAAAATTACAATCCCGTTTATTGTTGATATGTTAGTGCATATAATAAACCTATCTTTTAAGCACGGAGTCTTCCCATCTTGTTTGAAATCTGCTAGAATAATAGCGCTACACAAGGGTGGTGACAAGAAGAATCCGTCGAATTATAGACCGATCTCGATTCTATCAGCTTTCGGAAAAGCGATTGAAAAATGTCTATACACTAGGATAGTACAGTTCTTAGTAAAAATTGGTTTCTTTTGCCCTACACAATTTGGATTTCGTAAGGGCCATTCAACGGAACATGCTATAATTGCGGTAACACAGTTTGTCCATGAGGCCCTTGACCGTGGTGACATCCCTGCTACTATATTCATTGATATAAAAAAGGCATTTGACACGATTTGTCACAGAATCTTGTCTTCAAAACTAAAGAATTGTGGGCTAAGAGGACCAGCTAACGAGCTAATCATGTCGTATTTATGCGGGCGTAAGCAGTACGTAGATGGCGGTGACGTGGTATCAACCCCAGTTGGACAGTCTGAAAAAGTCGGTGTGCCGCAAGGATCTATACTTGGACCGTTACTGTTCTTAATATACGTTAATGATATCAACAAGTGTGTCGACGGGTTAGGTCTAAACATCCTCTTTGCCGACGATACGGGTTGTAGTGTATCTGGATCCGACGAACAAGTATTGAGGAAAAACCTTTCATGCGCTTTTAAAAACTTAGTAAATTGGTTCAGTGTAAATAGGCTAAGCATTAACTTCGACAAAACGAAGTTTATGGTATATTCACGTGTGTCAAGGGCATGCTCGAGCCTTCTAGCTCTAGCTATCCCTGGTACTCATTGATTCAAATTTGTCCTGGAAATTTCACACTAATACTCTGAGACTTAAGCTGGGAAGAAATGTGGGGATTATGCATCATCTAAAATTTCTTCTTCCATTAAATGCGCTGAAATCAGTTTACTATTCACTAGTCCATTCTTACCTAAACTACTGTCCTCTGATTTTCTTAAACACTTTTAAAGTTCACATATCTCCACTGCAGAGGCAACAAAATAAAGCACTTCGGATTTTGAAAAATATGCTACCTTCCCCTTTATCTTATCCCGGTAAATCCCCAACTAAAAGCTTGTATTTATTTTTAAATATTTTACCATTAGATCATTTTGTTACATTTCACGCATTTTTGTTCATGTTAAGGTATCGCCAGGGTGCATTACCTAGTTATTTCACATCTATTAATTTATTCCCAGAAGATGTGGTATTGCCTGCTTATGAGACCCGATCGGCTTCGAAAATACGCCAGCCTCTAATCATCACAGAGAGGTCTCGTTTTTCGATAAGGAATATAGTTATTGGAGTTTGGAACAAGTTTAAAGACCTTTTTGAACAGGACCGATCATTGATCACTTTGAAAAAGAAAATTAAAACTCATCTGTTGGCAGAATATTGATATTAAAATATGATACGATCACGTTTATGTTATCCCGGTAAATCTACAACCTTTAATTATCAACCTTCAATTATTAATTATGTTTTAGAAAAAGGTAGCGTTCCTTCAGCTTAGGCCACGACTTGGTGTTATTATTATTTTTTACTTTATCGTGTGGAGAGTTTGGTATGGCGTGTGAAAGTATACGGAATGGAACGAGTCTTTCTTTCTTTTGTGAGTGTATTTACAGAGGAACGACTCATTTATATTATGTTCATATAGTCAGTGATTAAAATGGGGCCGAGCTAACGAGCTCGTATCCCTGCCGGCCCCCAGTGATCAAAATATATTGTCAAAAAGTATTTTTGAAATAAAAGAACCTGAACCTGAACCTGAATTTGAAGCTGCAATATAACGGAAGGTTCGTCTGGAGCCGCGGCAATTATCGTGCTGTCATCCGCAAATGCTACCATTTCTTCATGTCGGTTCGTTGTAGTGGTTGTTGTTGTCTGGGAAGCACCTTCCTGGCACAATCTGCAGCAGACATTGGGCACTGTCTTACTAATAAGCCGGTATAGATCATTAACATAAATGAGGAAAAGAGTTAGCCCAAGTATTGATCCTTGGGGTACTCCATATCCAACAGAAACATGCTCATCAAAACCTTCAGCGGCGATAGTCCCTCCGCTGAGGTATTAAGAGCCGAAATTTGTTAGGATCGGCGTTCCCGAACATTAGCATCTCTAGCCTCGCCTTTCATTGGTTGTTTTAGCTTAACATAATTTTAATATTTACAAAACTTGTACATCAATCTTACAAGCTAGGGCCAAATAAACAAAAACATGTCAGATACAGTTTTAATGGTCGGCAGTTCTGATTTCAATCACGTATTAATCAAGAGTAGCCTTTATGTGCCAGATCTGATGACTATTATATCAGACGGGTTTGACCATGAATCTTAATCTAGTCAAACATTATCACCAAAGATGTAATCACAGAATGGCTTTTGCTAAAACTATAGACTATATACAGTATCGCTTCCTAAGCGTCAATGCTGAACTAAGTGCGTAGAGTAGACTTCAAAGAGATCACTTCTTCATGACCTTACATGTTTTAAAATTATCGTGGACAAACTGGATTAGGTTGACCCTATGGGGCTTGATACTGCTTCGTTTAGCACAAACTATCAGTCCATTAGTGGAAAAAATTTGCTCCGCTGCTGCACTTGTGGCTGGAATCGCCAAACATTTCCGCGCCAAATCAGCCACCCACGGAATTTGCTGGGCGTATTTTTTCCAGAACCCTAGTACACCAAAGTCAACCTCGCATCTATTGGCTTCTGCGGCTATGCTAAGCTACAAGTCGACTTGCCGCCGGATACTGGCATCGTTTTGTGAATCCTCGCCTTCTTCATGAATCGACCGTTTCTCAGGGCTGGCATTTAGAACTGTCACCAGAATCGGATCAGTTGCCGGGCGCGTGTTTAGCCGGTTCGGTCGCTTCGTCTTGGTTTTAATCCGGTAAATAGCAGTAAACTTAATCTCCTTGTAGTTAGGCACTGCCATTTCTGCCAAATTTTCTTTCAATATCTCTTCGATTTTTCATTTTCCTTGGTCGGAATTCCATGTAACAGCAGGTTTATACGCTTAACATATAGATCCGTGCCTATACACTGCTCTTTAACCTGACGAAATGCAGCTTTCAGTCCATCGTTTTCTTTTTTTAAAGCTGAATTTTCCTGTCGAAGATCTTCGATAAGCTTTTTCAGCGCATCCATGCGGCCATCGAAATATTTCTTCGTTACATACATGACTAATTATCCGCTGACCTCGCTTCTTCAGTATTAAATCAGAATGGCATCTGCCGGACACTTTTCGCCTCTGTTACTTCAATATAGGTCTATGTCACGACAGCGATCGAGTACGTCCGCACTCGACCGTGAATGAAAGAGAACTGATCGTAGGTAAGCAAATCATGGTTGTGCAGAACTGCAGATTGACATCGACGAACGTACGAATGCTGATAAACGTACGGATGCGCAGACTGACGTCGCAAACGCACAGAACGTAGGGATATGTATAGTGACGTCGACAAACGCAGATAAATGTATGATGCGCTGAATGACGTCGACAAACGTACGTAAAGTAGGGATACGCATAGTGACGTCGACAAACGCAGATAAATGAATGATGTGCTGAATCACGTCGATAAACGTGGATAAAGGCAAGGATGCAAAACGCAGAAAAACGGTGAGCTGAATGTCTTCGACAGACGCAGGTAAACGCAAGGATGCGCCAAAATGACTTTTTCAAAGGCAGACAAACGCAGGCAGCCGTGCTACTTCTGCCCCTAACAATTCAGCTGCTCAGCTTATCTTCTTGTTCAAACTGCTCAATATCGAGCACACCTGTGGCCTGAATGCCACCACACAGCAACAGCAGACACTTCATTAGGCGACGTACTGAACTGTACGTGCAAGGCAATTGACGAGCGAAACGTCTCCCAGCTAGACGAGCGGAGACTTAAGCTGATTTGGGCTCCAACACGCTGCTTCAGTTGGCTGGGCATGACATCTTCTTCTCGGTTCTTGGGATCTCAAAACGTAAGTGGAGGGATACCTATGACATCGCAAAAATTGTCTGTCTGTCAGTGAGCATGATAACTCGCGAAGGGAATGAGATATTTTGATGAAACTTGGTATGAGGATTCTTCGGTAAGGTCGAGTTCGTCGATTGGCTCTGTAGCCCTACATTTACGGATGGGGGAGGGGGTTTCAAATTGTGGGACAAATAAAATATTTTTAAGAGCTATTGAGATAGTTGATTTAGGGGTAAGGAGACATACTGAATCCGAATATGAAGGTTATTTTCTTGCCGGACAAGTAGCTCACCGGGAATTTGGCGAAAACCGGAGACAAAATTTGTCGACCAATTCTACCCATTTACTGATACTGATACTGATACTGATACTTTATTGTAAAACGAGACTTTCACAGCATTGAATTGCCGAACTTGTCGTTTTCGTCAGGTACATCATAATTACAAAACATTTAATAAGGCGGTTGTACATAATAAAGCAATAGTCAAAAAATGATCAAACAGAATGAGAATCATCTACCCTGGCGGTAGATGATTCTCAAAACTCTCTTCTGAATAGTTTCAAGCCTATCAGACTGATCTACTGTCAGGCCAAAGGGCCAAACCGGACAAGCATACTCAAGTAGCGGACGGATGAAAGTAACGTAAAGGCGGAGAACATGTGATTTAGGGCACGAAAATTTGGAAAACAGTTTTAGGAGAGACAGAGACGCACTGGCTTGTTTAATAATGGAACAAATATGAGCCTCCCACTTCAGATCATTCGTCAGTGTGATCCCCAAAAATTTGGTCTTTGTTGTAAATATTTCATTTGGTACTGGACTAGTGAACGATGGCTTTGATTTAAGAAAACTTATGGTCATGATATTCGATTTCTGTGAATTAACTTTCATCCCGTGATTGTCGACATGCATTTGTTTATTCTGTGTGACGTCGGAGAGATCTAGTGTAATCGAAGGTCGAAAGGGTTGATATATATCGTTCAAGCGAGGATTTTGTTCAATGAGGATTCACTGGTAAAGTACAGGTCAAGTTCGTAGATGGGTCCTTTATAGTCCTATCTTTAGAGGGATTTCAAATTTACGGTACGGTTTTTACGGTTTTTAGCGAGCTCCAAAGCTCCTGCAAAATCCGTGGTATCAGCGATTCGCTCTAATACGAACATACGAACAGGACCGCGCAATCCTTGCTCAAATGCCTGTAATTTCAAGACTTCAAGAGTGTTCCCTATAGCTGTTCGTCCCGTGAAATTTGCGTAGCTCTCAGCTTCTTGGTTTATTCTCATCCAAAACTGCGTTGCCGGTTCATTTTCGGCCTGCCGATGATTCATCAAATTTTGCAACCAGTCAGCGGGACTTTTAACAGACCCAAAACTTGATTCCAAAACCCATCCCAGGGCATCCAAAGTCGTTACCTGCGCGTAATTCTCAATATAGCTCGCAAATGGTTCACGAGCTAAAAGAGGTGCTAATTCGGTGATGACACGGGCTTCCGTTAACTGATGAGACCGCTGAACCCTTTTTAGGTGCTTTATCCAGCTACTTATTTCACTTGCCCTTGTTAGAGGCGGAACTAGCGTCAAAGGATCAATCGTACTGAGTGTACGAATAATAGTAGTCTGTGCTTGTCCCGTAGACGCGCCAGTCGAATCTGCCGGTAAAGGAGGGGGGCTAGGGATAGACATCCTACCTTACTCTCGGCGTTGAAATCTCCTCTGCTTGATGATCAGAAGGTGTGGTCGTTTTTTTGTTAGTCTTTCTGATGTGGTCGGTTTTGATACTCTGTATTTTCTTTCCTGGAGTGCGAAATGTCAGTGAGCGCCTTGCCACCCAAGATTTTAAGCGATAGCGTAAAAGTATTATAAGTAAATGGGATCATTAGGCGGGTTTCGTCAGTTCGCGTCACCAAATTATGAGGCGTCTGTCACCCAATTAGAAGGGTGATGGGGAATTAGTAAGCTTCAACTTAGAAGTAAGCTAATAAGAATAAAAGAACGTGATAATTATTTAGTTAATTAGTTAGTTACCGTCAGAAGAAGATAGATAGCGTGGTTAACCCCAGGCCTTATAAGTCCAAAAAGAGAGATAATAATAATAATAACGAGAAGAAACCAAGAGTCTCAAATCGCTGAACAGGATTTCTTTTAACTTAAAGATACTTTGACAAGATAATTCAACTTCCGAGCATTACAAAAATTAACACTTGGATAATGATCTCTTCCACTTATAAAACTTTATCTGAAACAATTGACCGTATTGTCCGGATGCCGGTCCAAGGACCAAGCGCCACCGGGAACCCGGACACCATTCGGCCTTTCTAACTGAATTTAGCTTTCTGTTTATGTGACTTTATTATCTGGGAGAACGGATGCCGGTCCAAGGACCAAGCGCCACCGGGAACCCAGACACCATTCGGCCATTCTAGTTGAACTTAAAACTTTTCACAGCACTATCGCCTGATACACGATTATAAATACAGACTTAAAACTACCTGGGTGACAAGTATGCCGACGCTCACTGCTCTATCATAAATCACTCCTCATTCCCCACTGCCACTTTCTTCTTCCAAATTCTGCCTCAACGACTCAGATCAAGCACAACCCCCTGTTTACAGACTCTTTTATCTTAATTCTGCGAATGCTACGAATATACGGCGTCCCCTGTTTGTGAAGAACCTTATCTTGAGTCTGGAAAGTTTCACCCCTTATGCCAATAAAACTTTAACACTGCCCTTGTTGCTGCGGCTAATAATATTTTTCTATGCAGGAAGCTTACACTGCTTCTCTTAAAAATTCTATGATTTACCTTTGATTAAATACCGAGACTCTAAGAAGTTCCAGAAACAGGATGGAGCGACGTTCCGGCAGCAGCAGCAACTGTAGTCTAATCAATATACTACCCATAAAATACTCGGGAAATACTCGGCGTCACACTCGCGAAAATACTCGGCGCACGATCGATGATAACCTAAGATGGCGCTCTCATGTTGACCAGATTATTTACAAGTGTTCTTTACTTCTTCGTTCGTTTTCAGTTCTCCGTCGGTTTGCGCTGCCAAACAAAATAATGAGTTCTGTTTATTGCACTTATGTCATACCTAATGTAGAATCTGCATGTCGAGTTTGGCATCCCGGACTATCAGCATCGCAATCTGATAAGTTGGAAGTGATCCAGAATAGGGCTATTCAAATTATCCTTGGGAATGGCTATACGTCTTATGAAGAAGGCCTAAGGACTTTATCTCTGACTACCTTGAAGGAGCGAAGGCATAAGTTGACCATGGATTTTGGTTTGAAATGCCTCTGCTCCGAAAAGCATCGGGATATTTTACCGGAGTTCGAAAATGGGTGTGTGCGACCATGTACAAGGGGGCCGACAAAGTCCTTGGGTCTTCAAAAACTTAAGCCCCCGCCAACAAAATCATCCGAGAGGTACCTGAATTCATTTGTCCCTTATTTTATGAAGCATTAACTCGACAAATCTTTGAATATATTGTATTATGATTGTAATCCGTTGTAATGTTGACAATCCGAGGCTAGCTGCATGCTGTAGTGGAGAATTAAAACCGATTCGATAATCACAGAAAGTGAGCGCCGCAGGCGACATTTTTTTTTGCTTTTTCCTGCCAAATTTACTTTCCGTCCGAATTCTAGCTTTTAATGTTTCGAAATATCAATCCTAAAACTGGCTTAAAACCCCCCTGAAATGACGCGTCCTTCCACAAAATGGAGAATATTACGAAAAGTGCTTTAGGCTGAATTTTCGAAACATTTATGATCATATATTCTTTTTGGGATTCAAAATAAAAGTAAGGACTATCGATGATATCATAGATCATACATTTTGTCTGCTACCAGTGCTTCACTCGACCTATTCTGAGTTTCGAGGTCCGTGGTAACGTCTGAATCTTGGCAATTACAACGAATAAATTACCGAATCCCAGTTATTATACCGAATCAGTTGAGACCGATAGCATGTTCGGGATTCTGTATAACTACCGTATCCCGTTATTACATCGAACGGTTTTGGTATCAAAAGACTACCGAACAATATTCATAATTGGTATACTTTCGTCGAAACTGGAACAAAGTCAAGATTCGTGGTTCCTAATCCTGGAAATTATACTGAAGAAGTTACCGAATCCCAATCGTGATATCGAATAATTTTGAACCAATAGCTTATTCGGGATTCTGTGCAACTACGGAATCTCCATAAATATACCGAATAGTTCCGGTATCGAAAAATTACCAAATGATTTCAGTAAATTCTCTCACCAAATTCGGGATAACTACCGAATACTGGCAATTATACTGAATCCCGATCAGTATACCGAAGAGATCTGTGCAGATAGCCTATTTAGGATTCCGTATAACTACCGAATCCCCGTAAATATATCGAACAGTTCTGCTATCGAAAAAATACCGAACGATTTTAGTAAAATTTTGGGCCAATTGAGGCAAAATCCCTCCGGCCCAAAATTTTACCGAATCTCAAAAAGGTGTGGGGGTGCTGCAATCCCCCCCCCCCCCCTGCGACGCCCCTGCTTGTGTCTTCCTTCTTTCGTAAAATCACATCATAACTGTGAGATCTGACAAAGAGGCTCCTAAAATGCCGGCTTCTCTTATTAATCCCCTCGGCGAGATTACGTAATTATCCCATCGAGAACAATGTGTGGGCGAACTGTCGGAAAATTTAGGTGAACTGACGTTTATGGCAACTAACTATTCCAACTGTCGTTTCTGTGAAGTGACGGTAGGTGAACTGACGTGTTGGTCAACTGACGGATTTTTGAGGGTCAAATGACGTGTAAGCGAACTGTCAGAAAGTGTTGGCGTACTGACGGAATTTTGTGGCGAACTGACGTTTATGTTAACTGAGGTGTTGCGGTAAGAGTTATAAATGTATTGATTAATAAAGTACCCTAGCTTGTTTAACTCTACATGCCCTAGGAGATAGACCCCACGAGCCTCCCCCACGCTACCGAATCGAATATACTTCTTCTTCTCTTCTACCGTATTACAGTAACTACGATCCCTGTCACGTGACTGGCCCGACCAGCCCGCGTCACGGTATTATGGCGAAAACAGGAAAATTCGTGCCAGCCTTGACGCCAAGAAGCCACGTTCCGTGACGTCATGCGTCGTAACTACGGTAAGTAGGGTGGAACACGCTCTATCTGTGTAAAAAGCTGACTGGGAAACTAATATTCGCCCCTGAGGTCTGATAATAACCTGATCCAAATTCTACCAACTCCAGTTTTTCAAATTTCTGCTGTTGTGGAAACAAGAGCTAGAAGCTTATATGGCCCTTGCAAGGCTGGGGAAGGGGATGAAAGTAGGAATTTGTCAATTCGTGGGTTTGTTGTGATCATTTGTAAGCAAGACCCTTGAAATAAGAATGATCATGTGTCCTTGGAAATCACGACAATATATAGTAGTAGTAGTAGAACAGTTTTATTAGCAAGAAATTCGACGATACATAAATAGCACAGCAAAAGCACTGCTTGCGAGGATGTTAGTTCGGTATATTTTGATTTTTGCACTTGGCTGTTATGAGAGACACTTTAAGGGCACTAGAAACTGATCTGTAATCAAAAACCTCAAGGCAAAAATGATCGTGGGCCTTTTTGTTTATTTTCTTCAGCTACTGCGCCTTTTCAAAATGGCGGGTCATAAATATTTTCGACTTTTCGGTTAAGAGGCGCACTTTAAGTGTGCTAGAAATTAATTTTTAAGCAAAACCCTTGAGACAAAAGTGATTATGGGGATCGTGAAAATTTATATTCTGCTTAAAAGTATTTTTTTGGATCTCGGAAAAGACAATTTCTCAGCCAATCTACAGCACACATTCATCAGATCTGGTCCGGACTTGAAATGGGACATCGACGTCTTTCCAAATATTATGTTGCATTAAGATCCGTTCACCCGTTCGAAAGTTACACATGCCCCAACATCCAGGATTCCCCATCCCTCCCCCCCCCCCACGATGGTCGGATCGGTGAACTGACAATTTCTAAGCCAATTTTGTCAAGTCTGTAATGTTCAAGCCAATTTTCATCGTCCTAGTAGATCGGGAAGTATCTTTAAACGTGATTACCGGAATTACGCCCCCCCCCCTACAACTCTACCTTATGTGCCCGAATCCGGTCCTGTTCTGTCACTGATGTATCTAGGGCTTGTGCTTGTTCTTCCCACCATGTTTCATCCCAGTCGCTCCACTCTAGGCGTATCAGAAGATTCCCCCCCCCACATTCGTCGGGTCCGGTTTGGACTTGAAACGGGACATGTGAGACACAAGATCTTTCCAAATATAAAGTTTCATCAAGATCCGATCACCCGTTCGAAAGTTATAAATCCCTCAAGATTCCGGATTTCCTATCCCTCTACTCTCCACACGGTGGTCGGATCGGGGAAGTGACTACTTCCAAGTTAGTTTGGTCAGATCCCTGATACGCCTGCCAAGTTTCATCGTCCTAGCGCTTCTGGAAGTACCCTAACTCGAGAAGAGTGGCCCCACAGACCGAAAAGTGATCGGTATATGGTCAATTTCATTCAATTTTCAATATAATCTAAAAAAACAGATAACGGACAAGCCGATGGGTCGTTTTTACGTCAAAACATAACGTCATAACAGAACAATCTACAAGTATATACAATTTTGCGACATTTATACCGACATCTTATGATAAATATGGTCAATATACAAATACATTAAATCAATCAGATATAAAATACAAATAACATAAATATTAACGTTAAGAAGCGCTCTGAGTTATATAAAGGAACAAACGAGGGGGCGAATCTCTGAGCATACTTTTTTCGCAAAGCTACCACCGGCTCGAAACGAGGCACAGGATCGGCAGCTTGACGAGGAAGACGAATTCCGAAGGGGAGAAAATCAGGGGGGAGTATATCCCGGTGAAGTGGGTTTTGGACTGTAGATGTACCGAACTTCATACAAAGTTGAAGTCGGCGGCATGAAAGGGTATCTAATTTAAATTGCTTTAGGAGCTGAATGTATGGGACTTTTGGAGCTTTAGATGTAACGAGCAACGCTCTATACTGCCTCTCAAGCAAATCCGACTGTTCCTGGGTCAGACTAAAATGCCAAACCGGACAGCCATATTCTAGGTTAGAACGGATAAAAGAAATGTAAACGCGTAGTAAATGGGGAGATGGAACACCCTAACGGGACAAAAGTTTAAGGTAGCTTATAGCCGCGTTAGCTTTTTTAAGCATACTCTCAACCTGTCTTTGCCACCTCAGATCCGAGGTTATGTATACTCCCAGCAGCTTCAGTTCATTAACATGACATGCATCTGGGAGTGGTGGATTGAAAGGTAGGGTACCTTGAAGGAAAGAAACTGTTAAAATCACAGACTTGTTCGTATCAACAACCATTTTGTAAGACTCTGCTTCCTCGCAGATATCTTTCATTATGGTTGCAGAGCTACTTTGGATATTTTTATAGCACTTTTCCAGAACAGACAAGTCATCGACGTATTTCAGCCGGTCTGGTGAACGTCGGGCCAGCTCGTTGACCATAACAAGAAACAACAATGGACCTAAAATAGTACCCTGAGGCACACCGCAAAAAACTGGGAGTGAGTCAGAAAACGTTGATTTATATTTTGTCCGTTGGGTTCTATGCGACAGAAAATTCGAAATTATTTTCACAAGGAAAGGGTGAACATTAAAATCTAAAATTAACTTCTTTAAAAGCACACTATGGCAGACAAGGTCAAATGCTTTCCTCAGGTCAATCGCAATCAAGTTGAGCCAACGTTCAGGGTCGTCCAGATGCTTGACCATAGTGTCGAGTAAACTGACCAGGTAATGTGTGGTTGACGTCCTCGGCATGTTCCCAAACTGTTGAGGGTCATTTATTCAAACAATGTTTACAACGGATACGTCAGCTATGATTCTTCATCAGCGATATTTCGCCCTTCTTGGCAAGGGTCCTCGTCAGGCTGTCAATCCTCTGGTTCAACTTCGGGGAAGGAAACAAACCTGTGGATTTACAGGTTTGTTTCCTTCCCCGAAGTTGAACCATTACAGGTTTGTTTCCTTCCCCGAAGTTGAACCAGAGGATTGACAGCCTGACGATGACCCTTGCCAAGAAGGGCCAAAATATCGCTGATGAAGAATCATAGCTGACGTATCCGTTGTAAGCATTGTTTGAATAAATGTTTCAAAGTCAGCTTGGGCTCAAAGAATATTTATGTTTAGGGTCAATCAGCTCCAGTACATAGCCTTTTAACCAAGTAGATACAAAACTTTCATAAACCATGCTGAAAATAGGCGTCATCGTTATTGGTCGCACACCTGAAAAGTCGTTGGGGGAATCTTTTTTGCGGATAGGGGTAACAAAACCGTTTTTCGATCCAGACGGATATTCCCCAGTTTTTGTTATAATATTAAAAGTACGAGTCAAAGGGGCACATAATGAGTCTGGGAAAGCCTTTATAAGATCCACCGGTATATCAATCGGAGTAACACTAGTTCGCTTTAGTTTCTTTAATTTTTCACTGTGTCCGATTCCAAAATTTCTGGGAATTCCGTAAAATCAGGAGCTGGACTTGGAATTTCTTCCTCAGGAAGAGGGGGTAGGGATTGGACGATGTCGGCTAGACGAGTATTTAGTTTATTTGCTGTCTTTGTTTCTTCTTCATCCAACCTGAAATCGACGACACTCTGGGACTTACCGATCATATGTTTAATATTTACATACCATTTGCTAGGCTTCGTCTGAAAAAGTTGACTAACCTGATGATCATAATACTGCGACGCCGCCTTACGTGTTATTTTCCTAATTCTGTTTTTAAGTTTATTCTCCTGTTCTGGCTTACCTTCACGAAAAAGCCGTCGCCTTTCCTTTACCAAATTCTTAACCTCCTTCGTGATGTAAGGTCGGTCAGATGAAAAGCGCCTTGTCTTTTTTTCAGGGAAGCAAGTTTGGTAGGAATTAAGCAAAGGCACTGTCTAGGGAACCGGGAGTCGTACTTTATGTCCTACGGGCTACGGAACCGGTAGTTCTCACGGTAACCAAACCATGTGAGCTGCGGTTCCGGGATCTGACGTCATTAACTAACGGAAACTTGTATATGCTGGCTCCCATTCCGGTAGTAATTGGAAATAGCTCACGGAAACTTCATCGCACCAGCTTCTCGTCCGGTAGCCTTACGGAATTGTGTACTCAGAAGCTAGGGAGCCGGTAGTTGATACCGGAAACTGTATAATTGGAGCTTCTGTTCCGGTAGTGTATACATGGAATATAAAACTCACGGAATAGTTTGGATGAGAGCTAGGATGCCGGGATTTTCACGGACTTAGAGAAAATAATATGGGAAAAAATTCACTACCGGAACCCATATATTGAGAGCTCAGGTACCGGTAGAAACTACTATTTGCTTGAAAATGGCCAGCTCACGGACACAGATGGCTATGGGCTAGTGTTCCGGTAGTGATGAAAAAAAAAAAATTGAACTCACGTACCCATGGCAGTGCAGACTAGGAAACCGGAAGCAAATATTTTTAACTAACGGAACCCAACTTCTGCTGGCTGGGGTTCCGGTAGGGCAAACAAAATAAGATGTATAACTGGATTCAGTGAGCTGTACCGGACTCAAAGTCCATATTGACACGCGTCCATGAGTTTTAATTTTAATTTTTGGCAGGCACTACCGGAACCCCAGCTCGCAAGAGCTGGGTTCCGTGAGTAAAAAATATTCACTTCCGGTTTCCTAGTCTACACTGACATGGGTCCGTGAGTCCTATTTTTTTTATTTTCGTCACTACCGGAACCCTAGCCCATATATTCAAACAATGTTTACAACGGATTCGTCAGCTATGATTTTTCATCAGCGATATTTCGGCCCTTCTTGGCAAGGGTCCTCGTCAGGCTGTCAATCTTCTGGTTCAACTTCGGGGAACAGGTTTACAGGTTTGTTTGGGGGGGGGGGGTGGTGGTGGATAAACATGTGGTAATGGTAACAGGGGATGTACCCACTTCTGGGTCTGAGCTTGTTGTAGCTCTGGATTCGAAAAATTCGTACGCGGGAGAGAAACCATCGGATTGGCTCGAGAGGAATACTGTTGAGAGTGTGCGTACCACGGGCTGGCAGGGTGAGCAGAAGGCTTTAACGGAGGGTGGGCAGAAGAACAAGACCAAAGGTTTCGATGGGATCCCAAAAATTCAATATCTGATCCAGACAACTGGGTCTTGTCTTAGCCAGATCCAGTCATCGCCAGACTCCTTGAACATTTTTACAATTAAAATCCAGAAACAGATTAAGGCTAAATAGCTAATCATCTGAGGAAATCTTCCTGCCACTACCGCCAATTTCCCGATTTCGGCCAAACTCCAGAACTAATTGTCCGGCGAAAAAAAGAAAGCTCAAAAATGAACTCAGGGTATCTTCTTTCCCCACTAATGAACATCTAATCAACTTCAAAGAAAAATTTAACTTATAACAATTTTTCCGACTTCAGCCGGATTCCGGTCGAACTATATGTCTGGGTAAAATATGATTGTCACACACGGATTCAGCATCTCTTCTTACCCCTAAATCGGTTGTCTAATCAACTAGAAATAAAACTTTAACTTCTACAAATTTTCCGGTTTTGGCCGGATTCCGGGCGAACTACATGTCCGGATAGAAAATTGTTTTCACATAATTGTTCAGCATGTCTTCTTGCCCTAAATCGAACATCTAATCAACTTCAACTTTTAATTTTAACAAACTTTCCGGTTTGGGCCGGATTCCGGGCGAACTATTTGTCAGTCGAGAAAATGGTTTTCACCACCGTGTTCAGCGTGTCTTCCTACCCCTAATTCGAACATCCAATCAACTTAAAATACTTTTACTTTTAACAAACTTTCCGGTTCGGGCGATCTACTTGTCCGTCGAGAAAATGGTTTTCACAATCGTCTTCAGCATGTCTTCCTACCCCTAAATCGAACATCTAATCAACTTAAAAATAAAACTTTTACTTTTAACAAACTTTCCAGTTTTAGCCGATTTTCCGGTTTTGGCGAACTACATGTTCGATGACAAAATGGTTTTCACCATCGTGTACAGCATGTCTTCTTACCCCATAATCGACTATCACATTAGCTGTTTCAAAATATTTTGTTTGCCCCTTAACTTGAAACCCCTCCCCCACCCCTAAATGTAGGGCTACAAAGCCCATCTACGAACTTGACTGGTCCGACGACCCAACGAATCCTCACGCCAAGTTTCATCAAAATATCACATTCCCTTCAAGAGTTATCGTGCTTACAGACGGACGGACGGACAACTTTTCGATGTCATAGGTATCCCTCCACTTACGTTTTGGGATCCCAAAAAGGAATTCGACTGACTCGGACTACCGCTCCCCGTTTGTTCAAGTTTTTTTTAATTCGGTTACTAGCTTTTTTTCGGTTATGAGCACTTTCGTAGATACTGGATTAGGAGCATGTGCATGTTCGGTCAATACACAATAGATTAGGGCACAGGTTAACATGGTCAAATGTACAAGAAATATTTTACAAGCATTAGATATGCATTTGGGACAAACATGCAGAAATTTGCAACGTCTTTTTCGCTTGCAAAAATTTGCAATAACCGGACACGTGAAATACACAAATGTCGTTCGACTTCCCGCGGTTTCCCGAACTAGGTTCCTTGTTTCCGTTTTGAATAGGATCCATTTTCTCGTTTCTGAAACATTCTGGAACCCTTTATTTCTGGCATAAGCCGTATCGTGAGAAAATTTGCATTTCTCTCCCAAGTTGCACATACGCGTGGTCGCAAACGAAAAACACAATTTCCGCTTTGGGGTAACCATTTCGTTCGCACTTAAACTCGTGTCATTAGTGACGTCAACAGTTGGAAATCCTTCCAGTTCAGCACGAGAGTGGCAAGCGGAAGTGCTCTGGATGCTCATAACTTTTTCGATAGGTAAACCAGATATTTCTTCACGCAGTCTGGCGATTTCATTTGAGAGACAATTATTCTCATGTGTGAGAGCGGTAATGTTATGCTCCTTGTTAGTAGTTTCCGATTCAGGTCAGTTAACACTTCACTAGTTTGCCGTGTCATATCGTTAATTTTCAGAGTAACAAATTCTGTAACATCACTGCTACCGCTAGCGAGTTGTTGCTCAAGGGCCAAAATAGTTGCAGATTTTGTTGCACATTCGTTGCAATTGGGTCCAAATTCGGTTCTAAACTCTGAATCGCACTGAGTAAGAACATGTCGTACACAAACTTGGCATCGGCACTTGACCGAAGCTGCAAGTGCCATAAAAATAGAGTGATGCTGATGTGCGATACGTAGTTAAATTGTTAATGTGTGTATTTTCCCTATGTATATAACCCAATAAAAAAATTTAATATTCAAACAGAGCCTTTGGCAGCGATATTTCGACTCTTCTTGGCAAGGGTCCTCATCCTGACGTTCAACGGCCTAAGGTTTTCGTTTTCAGCCATTGTTTGAATATATTATATGACTGTTTGCACCAGCGAAATTTATTTATTTTTGTCTTTGTATTTAGTATCATGTATGTCGCCTAGTCCCAGGATTTTCGTGAAATACACATTTATTCTATTCTATATACAACTCTTATTATGTGTGTAAACATAAAACAGCGTGAGGGGTAACTCACTTTTCTTCACCGGGTCTTCAAGTATGGACCCACTATCATCTCTAGAAACCACTCCTCTGTAAACTGCAAATGGTCTCCGTTTGTTTCCAAAAATACCAATCGATCACCCATTCTTTTCAAGCCAAGCCTATCCTCTAACCAGAGCCTTGTCTGGTTTAAGCCAACTACTTTAAGCGAATCAGGCTGGTAGTAGCCAAACCAGGATGATTCTGGTGGCTGAACTATCGTATCGTTGTTAAATTTCACTAGAACCAGTTTGTTCAGATTTAGAATATTCTGTAGATATCCTTCGTTCACGGATCGTTCGTTATTTATATCGGCCAGGAATCGACTGTTGTTTTTATACGTCTCTTCGTAGTACGGGTCGTGCCAGTATCCAGCAGGGGCTAGTACATCCTGTACCCACCTAGAAGAAGAAAAGTGTGTTTCGAGCACAAATGGAACAGCTAACCCCTACAAGTCTCTAGCCCTTTCGCTCGTCACTTGGATAAGGTAGTAAATCCTGTACCCACCTAGACGAAGAAAAGAGAGTTTCAAGCACGGATGGAACACCTAACCCCTGCAAGTTGCTAGCCCCTCTTCTCGTCAGTTGGATGAGTTTCGGCGACGACGAGATTCCCAATTTCGTTCCATCACTGAATAAATAACAATGGCTAGTTTAAAAGGTGATCACAAAATAGGAATGCCATGCAGAAGCTAAAGATCGGTCAAGGGTCAATGGTCGGAGCCGGGTTCACTGAGGGGCTTAGGACTCTCCTTGGAGATGTCAGTCAACGAACCCGGCTTAGTCAAATTAGGCAGGGACTTCAACTCCATGTTATCCACGAACCCGATGAAAAAATTATCTCAAAATAGTACTATGAAGTAGTAGCCTACGAAAAAGTACCATGCAATACTAACTGATGCTACTACATGCTTCTACTTCAAGGCTGCCGTGTTACTGCATACTACTATATGCTACTATTAGCAAGATTGGCTGCTACTGTGGCAAGACAAGATGCTACTGGATACTACTACTTAAGATTGGACCAGTCTGAGGCACATTATATGATAGTATTCTTTGCTACTACATAGTATTACATGCAACTTTTTCGTACTACTACCATACTACTATGCGGGCTACAAATTCGGAAATGCTAATCCGAACTGTCGCCTGACACTCTTCGCCAAAGATAGAGTTTCTGATTCTGATGTTACCGTTATTCTTACTAATTATTACTACTGACTTTCCATAGTTTTCTTTAATTCTGTTTTTCTGTCCATCAGACTTAAAGGACCCCTCGCACTATTTACTCTTCAACTTACAGTATTTTAAAATATTTGGATACTTTAAAACTAGGCTGTGCTTTCGACAAATAACCCATGGTTTTGGCTGTTTTAAGCCTTTTCCGAGACCCGTTGACTTGTAGCGAAAACAGGGAAACAATTTACATAACCGGTTTTTCTGATGGAAAAATTTCTTGCAGACAACCGTCGACAGCGTGATACACATCGAAGGTAGCAAAACACGGGAAGTGAGAAAATCAGCGTCGTTCTGTTAGAAGGGTTAGAATGTATCGTACAAAGTTGGGGTCTCCGGGTTTAGAAATAAATGGAGTGGTTATAGAAGTAGGTTGCGTTAGTATTATAGGTAAGACATGTCCTTTAACTTTACCAATTCTTGTGTTTACAATCTTTGAAATATTTGGCGTTGAGTTTTAGGCGTAAAATCGGACTAGCGTTTTCAATCGTATTTTGATCCTCTAAATGAACTAGAAAAAATCCTAATTGCCTACTTACCCAGAATACGCGTGGTTTAGTAGTTTTCTTATATAATCGCAGTATCTCTTACTATCGCCTGGGCAACGAGGTAGGCCATAGACCCCCTGGTGTTGGCCCCCCAACGACACAAGGTTCTTCATGGGGGGATTGGGGCATCTCTCAGCTAGACCCCTCCTGAGAAAGAGGACAATATGAAAAAAAATACACTCCGGCATGAAAGGTGATACCTCTTTCTTAGTTCCACGAAGGAAGGAAGGAAGGAATTTATTTCTTCAACATTTCTACAACATATCGAACATATTCTTGAAATTTTTTTTTTTTTTTTTCTTCCAAATCAGCTTTCTTCACTCAAACACCCCTAGCCTACCCAATTCCCATTCCCCCCCCCCCCCCGAATCCTGCCCTAATCTTCATTAAACAACCAACTCAATTACCCAACAAATATTTTTTTAATCTATTCTTAAACAATAAATGATTATCAGACTCCCTAATGCTTGCCGGTAGATTATTCCAAACATTCACACCACTCTTTCTAATTATAAATGACGCTCTACTACTCTTACGCGACTCACTAACAAGCCTATCATTATTCCTCGTTTGATAATCATGGTAATCTGAATTCAGACTAAAAAAATTACTAAAATACGACGGAGACAAATTTATTTAATACACTGTACACAAAATTACCAATTTGCCGATCTCTTACATGTTTAACTTTCAACACATTAAAATCTCGATAACAATCTTCTGTATGGCGACAATTTTTTAACTCACCCAAAACACGGAGAGCTTTATTTTGCAGAATTTCAACACGTTTAAAATTAGAATTAAAGTTACTGGCATACACAGAACATCCATATATTAAATATGGATGAACAATTGAAAAATAAATGTCTCTTAATGCTATTACCGGTAAAATGTTTTTGAATCGACGCATTACACCCAAGCCTCTCGCCATTTTTGTTGCAATTATGTCACTGTGTTTTTTCCAATTAAAGTTTACATCAAGATTGAAACCAAAATATTTACAAGCATAAACAGTTAGGCTACCTCACACAGTTTGCATGAAGGGTGGAGCAGGGAGCATTATATTTTTTCTCGTAGGCTACAGGGTGAATCGGTGTCAATTCTCCGAAGTAGGATATATGGAAGCTAACAACGCTCCAGTAGAGCATCAGGCCAGTTAACCTCAGGATCGTTAGTTCAAGCCCTACTCTGGGCATTACTTTTTGCTTGTGCAAGCTACATTTTCTCAAATGACACGCACCTTGCGAATCAAGCAAAGCGTACCGATCGCTTTTCCGTTCGTCGATCCAAGCGATAGGTCCGGCTCAATTTGCTTCTTAAAGGACCCGTCGTACCTATAATGCCAATGCAACCTACTTCCGACTTCCGTAACTGCATTCGTTAATTCTTAAACCCGGAGTCGTTTACATTCCGAACCCGCCAACGACATCACTAATCTTAGTACTTCATGCGTTTACAATAGTTTCCATGCGCATAATGCTCCCGCCGAGTGTTGGAGTATCATGCTGTTGATGCGTAAAAACACTTTTTGAAAAAGATTTAAGACTGATTTCTTAAAAAGTCCACAACTTTGTCGACACTGTCTTCAATACATCCGCAAGTTGAATTCGCAAGCACGTTCAGCGCGCACAGGTCGGATGAAGACTGAGGGTCTGGAAAAGACTTAAAAAAGCCAAAGCCGTGGATAATTCGTTAGAAGTAGAGCTTAGTTTTCCATTATTCAGATAGATTCGAATATTGGAATTAAACTGTAAAAAGTCCGAGGTGTGCTTTAAAGAAACCTAAACCAAGCGTATATGGTCAGTCCTGTTGACCAAAAGCGCCGAACAAACGAGAAGCCATCCAAACCTAAGTGTTTGATCATCACTGCCATTAGAACTTACTAAAAAGACGGATATACGCCGAATCTTAAACCTATGTTTAACAGGGGTAAAAAGGAAACGAACTTACAGAAACTGAGCTCCCTGTGAGAACCCAAGCCCGTGGTATCCCCCTTGCAGATTGGGGTCATGCTGCAGTTGTTCACATGCAATGTCAATCTGTTTGTTGGGTGGCATGAAGTAACCATTCTCAGTATCCTGTAACAGAAAGCAGGTGATATTTTTTTTTAAACCACAGTTTCGCAGGTTAGTGGTTTTGTAATAAATATTTCCTTTGGAAGAAATACAAAAAAGATTAAAATGAAGAACATAAGTGATCTCGAGCTTGCTATTTCTAACCTGATCCAGCAAGCACAGTTAAAAAATACAGTCCAACCCCTGGAGCAAAATTCTTAAAGTTTAAGTGTATACATCTGTAAATACGTTCATTTGTTGATTAAAGTTTCCAGTTTACAATTGCTGTTTTCTTCTGTGTGAAAGTGTAATGTTTTCCTTTGTCCATTTTCTTTGTTGAAATAAGCGTGATGAATGAATAAATACGAACCTCTCTAAGAGCGTGTTCCACCCTACGACGTCACGAATTCTGGATTTTTTGCGTGAAGGCTGGAACGTATTTTTCTATTTTCAGCAAAATATCATGCCGCGGGCTAATCTGGCCAATCATATCACTGAGATTCGTAGTTACCACGCTTACTACGCTCCGAGCATGGTAAGCAAATAGTCAGTAATAGTTACTATTTCGACAAGGTTGGAACTAAGCACAGAAGTCAGGTTATTCTAGCGATAATTCGACCCACTGGAAGCGGTCCCCTTGAGGTTCTAGCTAGAATACCAGATCATTACTGAAACGTGTCAGGGTCAGATTCAGGGGGTTCGGGTCAGGTTCGGTGCAATATAGATAAGTCAGCTTGGATTCAAGCGATCTTCTGGACCTTCTTGACAAGCGAATCCTCAGGCTCTACCCCCAAAAACGCAGGTTTCGAGATCCGTCTAATTTCCAGCGTCTTACAAAAGAAAGCAGGTGTTGTTTTTTTGGTATCACATTTCAGTTCTGCACCACTAGTGGTTTTAATAGGGCGAACAACCTCTCTGAGTACGCTAGTGGTTCGGCCCAACCTCACAACGAGTCAGAAAGAATTGTGATCGCCGTCCCTTGCCAAAAAGACCGAGCTATTGTTGAGATAGATCTTAGCTGACAATAGCTTGGCGATGAACCTCTCCGGGTGTAGCAATCGTGCAGTTAGGCCAGAACCTGTCATCGGTTGCCTTTTAAAAGCCTTCTGACATCAATTTTCTCTGGCCTTTGAACTTTGACTAAAAAACCAGCTTATTTAAATATCTTGGATTTGAAAGCAACGAATTATTTTGATTCTTTTAGTGGATTCTTTTTTTTTTTCATCTTGGGCCCTGGTAGTGACACTCTCAATATGCACCGGCAATTACCCGAAAAGAAAAGTTATTATAAATTTACAATTAAGACTGACTGAAGGTTATTCGCCTACCACAGCCGAGGCAAAACCACACGAAGATGGAAGAATCTTTTGTCCTGCACAAAGAAGGAGGCTGAATAACTCTCACTGATATCAGTGCTAGGTGCGTGTACCGGTGATGATATTTATCATCAGCATCATTAGTTCCAAACTTAAAATAAACTAATGCAAAAGCCAAGTTAACAATATTTTTCATAGCAAGTAGTCTAATAGGTATTTCCATAACCTACAAAAAGAAGGCTACATATTTTACTTACTGCCAGGACATTGTTCCCAATCCGCACAGAGTACACATAAACTCCTGGAATAGCCTTTTCTATCACATGCTTGATTCTTCCCAAACTTCCTGGATTGCAGCAACAGTCACCTGCAAAGTAAAATGAAAAGCTTCAAGGAATGAAGAGCATACCCACCAAGAGAGGGAGGACTACAGCTCGGTTGTACAGAGTAATAAGTTTTTTTTTATTTGTTTTCTTATATATTTTACCCCTGCAGTAACTTCAAAGACTTACCAGAAATGGTCAAAAATCAAAACAGCAGTAAAGACTAGTCCTGTTTTTCATGCATATCATCCAAGTGTTATTCTTTTCAACTTTTTATACTAAGCAGTTACTCCTCACTTCTCTTTTGGCTTTTTTCTTACCAACCCCTTTGTCTTTCCCCCCCCCCCCCCCCCCCCCCCCAGGCCTGTCCAAAGGTTCTATTTGTTTACAAACTATATCTTTAACACATTTCACTGCCAAAAGCAGAGCTCGATGCACACACAAAAATAAATAAATGAAAGATAGCTTCAACATAACAAATCACACGAAGTGAAGAAATGAGATTGGCAACTCAAAGATAAGTTGACGAATCTACTCAGGAGGACAAAGTCAGACTCCTGTCTATAAAAACTGGTCAAACCAGCAGAAAGACAGAGAGCTTGGACAGAGCCAGGATAGAGACCTGTGATCTCTTTAGGAAAAAAACCTGACTATTGGCTCACAGTGTTCTGAATTAAAAATTTGACAGACTACTTCCTTATGACAACTCAATAAGTTGACCAGTCCTTTTAAGTGATGAAATGGCTAAGAAATATTTAATCAAACAATGTTTACAACGGATAAGTCAGCTATGATTAAAATGTTTCAAAGTCAGCTTGGGCTCAAAGAATATTTAATGGCTAAGAAGTATTGTTTTTCCAAAATCAACATTACTTTCCACGTGAAATGAGCAATTTCCTGTAGCACTAATCAACTCTATCCTGCCTTCCCCCTCTCGGATATGGTGGCTGATTGGAAAACAGAATATAGACCTGATGGCCTACCATTTCTTCCAGAACGAAAAACAACACTTTGATGCTTCTCATGTCCTTGTGTACATGGCTGACCTTCAAACTTTCTGCAAAGCTTATGCTGTGTGACTGGAAAATCTCAGTCGGAAAAGCTCTAAGAAATTGTAGGGGCGTACAGGAGGCGTATCCAACCCCAGACAAGATTTCTAATTTCCAGATAAGTCTTTCCTTCAGAATAATCTATCTGGCTTAGAAAGAACCAACAAATATGACAAACATACTAGACTGAAGCTAATTGAATGGTTTACATATCGGATAAATAAATACTGCGTCAATATTTCTAGTTAAAGATATTTTTCTTTTCAAACAAGACCACTTCATTCTAACCTTACCTCGATTACAAAATGATGAAAAAGGTAGAGTTACCAAAGTCAATAGCCAGACAATCCCTTTACAAAGCAGCTTCAAAACAAAGAAAAGGCACAGAATTTGAATATTTTTGGACACCTGACTTTTTTCAACAGTGATGTGTCCAAAAATATTTTGCCTCTTGACTGTCAGGACAGCATGTACATTTCATTTTAACATTGCCGTTGCAACAATCGAGATAGTGTAGAATGAGGCAGGTACCCTCATGTAGGCTGAAAAGGAAACAATGGCAAGCCGCAAGGACCTAGGGAAAGATAAAAGTCAGAACAAGGAGAACAGTATCAGACTCAAAACCAGACAGTCTACTTTAGGTTAGCCTATAAAGTATAAGATTATTTTGGGAGAAAATAATGTAAGAAAAACAGTACCTATCCCATGCCACAGGACCACTGGAAGCGGAGGGTTAATAATCGAGCTAGAAGAAACCGTCACAGTAAGCAGAAGATAAACTAAAACATTCAAAACAATTCCATAATAACTTTCATCAACTGACCGAGAAACCATGCTTTTCAGTTTTAAATTTCACGCTGGCATCGTCAGTCGTTACCCCTTTGCTTTTGGCACTGTCTAGGGAACCGGGAGTCGTACTTTATGTCCTACGGGCTACGGAACCGGTAGTTCTCACGGAAACCAAACCATATGAGCTGCGATTCCGGGATCTGACGTCATTAACTAACGGAAACTTGTACGTGTTGGCTCCCGTTCCGGTAGTAATTGGAAATAGCTCACGGAAACTTCATCGCACCAGCTTCTCGTCCGGTAGCCTCACGGAATTGTGTGCCCAGAAGCTAGGGAGCCGGTAGTTGATACCGGAAACTGTATAATTGGAGCTTCTGTTCCGGTAGTGTCTACGTGGAATATAAAACTCACGGAATAGTTTGGATGAGAGCTAGGATGCCGGGATTTTCACGGACTTGGAGAAAATAACATTGGAAAAAATTCACTACCGGAACCCATATATTGAGAGCTAAGGTACCGGTAGCAACTACGATTTGCTTGAAAATGACCAGCTCACGGACACAGGTGACTATGGCTAGGGTTCCGGTAGTGACGAAAATAAAAAAATAGGACTCACGGACCCATGTCAGTGTAGACTAGGAAACCGGAAGTGAATTTTTTTACTCACGGAACCCTGCTCTTGCGAGCTGGGGTTCCAGTAGTGCCAAAAATTAAAATTAAAACTCATGGACGCGTGTCAATATGGACTTTGAGTCCGGTACAGCTCACTGAATCCAGTTATACATCTTATTTTTTTTGCCCTACCGGAACCCCAGCCAGCAGAAGTTGGGTTCCGTTAGTTAAAAATATTTGCTTCCGGTTTCCTAGTCTGCACTGACATGGGTACGTGAGTTCAATTTTTTTTTTCATCACTACCGGAACCCTAGCCCATAGCCATCTGTGTCCGTGAGCTGGTCATTTTCAAGCAAATAGTAGTTTCTACCGGTACCTTAGCTCTCTATATATGGGTTCCGGTAGTGAATTTTTTCCCATGTTATTTCTCTAAGTCCGTGAAAATCCCGGCATCCTAGCTCTCATCCAAACTATTCCGTGAGTTTTATATTCCCCGTAGACACTACCGGAACAGAAACTTCAATTATACAGTTTCCGGTATCAACTACCGGCTCCCTAGCTTCTGAGTACACAATTCCGTGAGGCTACCGGACGAGAAGCTGGTGCGATGAAGTTTCCGTGAGCTATTTCCAATTACTACCGGAACGGGAGCCAGCACGTACAAGTTTCCGTTAGTTAATGACGTCAGATCCCGGAATCGCAGCTCATATGGTTTCGTTTCCGTGAGAACTACCGGTTCCGTAGCCCCTAGGACATAAAGTACGACTTCCGGTTCCCTAGACAGTGCCCTTGCTTTTTGTGGAAAGCTAAAAGTACGTAGCCTAGAGAAAGGGCTCTACGGAGTTGACGGTAGAAACTTGTATGTTTCAACTTATTTTTATTTTTGAGTCCTAACTTGTTGTTTTGACTGTTTGCTGATCTGCTCAAGTCTCAGACTACGGTTAGTCAGGGTTAGATAGTGTGAATTGTCACTCTGTTTTTTTTGTCACTATTGTTATGAAAATAAATTAGGATGTATCATTTTTGTAGGGGTGTTTCTTACCAAAAGGGACCATTTCACATTTTTTCATGGAAATGAAATTTCACTCCCTTTTTTTGGCTAAAATTCACTCTCTAATTTTTTTGTTGATGTGGCAACACTGCTGTGAGTAGTTCTGAGAGAATCAAGGTGAAAAAAAACATCAACGTGAAAATTCAAGAAGGTGAAAAAAAACATCAACGTGAAAATTCAAGAAGGTATTATGGGCCTATTCGCAGATGATCTTTACACCTGCAACTCTAACCGAGATATAACAACAGTAACTAACCGTGCTCAGCAAACCTTGAATAAAATTGAAGAATACTCCAGAAAAACAGGCATCCCGCTCTCCGTTGAAAAAACTAAAGTTATCGTCTTCCACAGAAGAAGAACAGTTGTAAACCCACAAATTAGCATACAAGGAAAGGTGCTGGAAGTCTGCTCCACAGCAAAAATCTTAGGACTTACCTTTGACCAAAAACTCTCTTGGAAACTGCACATCCAAGAAGTGAAAGCAGTTGCGATACAGAGGGTATCTATAATGAAATGTATGGCAGGAACCAGTTGGGGCTCCAGCTCGCACTGCCTGATAGAGTTCTACAAACTTTACATCAGGGGAAAACTTGAGTATGGTATACAAGCGTACGGCTCATGCGTTGTAAGCCAGTTACGAATCTTAGAAACCATCCAAAATATGGCAATAAGAATTGCATTCGGCTTACACCCCCACACCCCAGTGGACTGCCTGAAACAAATTTCAGGCATCCTAAAAATCGAAGAAAGAATGAAGATACTAAACGTCAAATATTTCACCAGGATTCAGATGTATGGGAAAAATCATATTGTCCACAAATCCCTGATGCAACATTCTACTCCAAAAGCCCGTAGCATAAACAGACGCCCCAATTCTTCCTTTGGAATCTTCGAAGAAAACGTAACCTCCTGGAAAGAAGACAGCCTACCAGACTGCACACCTTACCCAGAATCAGCACCCTGGATCATGAACAAAATCTATGTAGAAGACAGCATGATAGACTGCAAGAAGGACCAAATCCCCCAACAATCTGTTGTCCAAGAATTCCTACTCCTCAAATACCAGCAATACTGTGACCACCTGGAGATCTACACGGACGGCTCCGTGAGAAACCAGAAAAGCGCAGCTGGGGTCTACATTCCAGCGTACAACATGAAAATACAGCATAGGCTACCTGACAGGTCATCAATCCTATCAGCAGAACTGAAAGCCATCGATTTAGCCCTTAATGTCCCCATACAGATCATCCCAACATCCAAGAAGGTCGTAGTCTTCAGCGACTCAAAATCCTCACTACAACTGATCCAAAACATCAAGTGGGAGACAGGTGACACCGATCTGATATCCATCAGAAAAAAAATCCGGAGCCTAGAAGGAATAGGAGTAAAAACATCTTTCCAGCATATACCGAGTCACTGCGGTATCAGCGGAAATGAAGTTGCAGACAAGGCAGCCCAAGAAGCCACTGATAGAGAAACCCCCTCTGCCAACAAACTATCCACCGTCAGAGATGTCATAAGAAACAGACTACTCCAGACACTGCAACCCCTCCCCAAAAAGCTGGAATCACCCTTCAGATCACGCAAAGCAAGTACTACGTTCTTTCGCCTAAAAAGCCAAGTGGTATCACTGAATAAGGAACTATTCAGATGGAAGCAGTCATCATCATCATTATATGGATTCTGTCATATATGGGAAGAATCTCTCCAGCATGTCCTCTTTGAATGCAGAGAACTATCAACCAAGAGGAAGAAAGTGATTTCAACTTTCAGATTATACGGCCTAGATCTGAAAGTCCAGACTCTAAAATACACGACGAAACTGGAGAAAGCCAAGGAGTCAGCAGTCTTTAAGGAAGTCCTCGACTTCCTTGCAGAATCAGACGTTCAGATTTAACTCAGTGAAGTGGAAGCAAAGTGCTCCCCAACCACAAGAACGAAGTGCATTCGAAACCCAGAGTTTCGGAAGAAGAAGAAGTCGGAAAGGGTTCGTGGATCCCGACGACTATACATTGGAAGGAAGGAAGGAACAATAGTTGTGTTTTTGATCTGAATTCTCTGTTCCAAATTCTCGCTTCTGAATTCTCGATTCTCGTACAAATTACCGTTTTTGCTCCTCTGACTTCTCCATTCTCGCTTTTGACAAAAACACTAATTTTGCAACTTTTTCGCAACCTGGTATACGTATATATGCATATTGAACACCCAAACTCCGTTGACCAATCAGGAAGAAGAACGGAGAGAGGAGAATCGACAATTCACCATCGGAGCAAATTCTCGATTATGCAGAATCTCTACGCTTTCCCCGTTCTCGATTCTGACAAAAACGCAAGAAAAGGAGAATTCACTTCATCTGAATAGTCCAAAAACGCGAAATAGGAGAATTCAGAGGAGAATCGCGAGAAGAATTCGTATCAAAAGCGCAACTAATGAACGTCATATCCAGTTCTCCATTTATTTTTCATCAACAGAGAACAGAGCTGCGTTCGATTCAACTAGCGGAAGTCAACCCCAGAGTTGACTTTTTTCTCTGCTGTCGTTTTATTTAGTAAGACTAAGAAGTCGACCGAGCAAGTCAACAGAGAATTGCCAATCAATGCTTTCTGGCAAAACATCTGAAGACATTTACTCTTTATACTCTATAGAGAGATTGCACCCTACCCAAGAAAACGGATATTGCTACACCATCATCACAAGATCATAACAAAAAAGTTTAACACTGGGAAGTATAGGACTTTCAACTTTGAAATTGAGTTATCGGCGTTTGATCATCATTCTGAACCAGGGACTTGCTGGAAATTTTAATTGGGCTATACCTTAATTGTATAATTCTATTTTTGCAAAGGAGTTTCCATGGAAGTAAGAGCTTGAAGGCTTCAAAGTTTGAACACAAAAAGGAGTCTCGAATCCTATTGGTCGGTGATGACACGTCATTCAAAAACCAACCAATAGGAAATAGTATTCATTTTTGTAGTGAAAGTTTCAAGCCTTCAAACTCTCATTTCTGATCAAACTTTTCTATCAAGATGTGATTATACAGTTAAGAAAAAACTAGGAATCGTTTCAAGCTATTTACAGGCTTATAATAGTAATAAGAAATGGATAAATTGGTCTCAAAGCTGAACCCCTATACTTCACAATAATAAACTACTCTACTCCTATCAGTTTTTGTTGGTTAAGCTGCAATCTCTCTATGATTCACAATATTTAAAACTTCCGCCTGCTTTCTTGGTTACCTTGAGACAACTGACAATTTCTCCCCGTCGTTGAAAGTCGACTTTTCGTCAACCTTCAGGTCGACTTGAAATCGAACGCTCCCAGTTATCCGAGAATCACAAATAAAACGTCTGACTGACAATCTCAGTTAACTTGAAAAGTGAATCGAACACGGCTCAGGAGTCGAGAAAGAGTAATTTAACATTGTGAAGTCTAGTGCTTCCGGCTTTAAGACCAATTCATCCATGTTTTATTACTATTATAATCCTGTAAATAGCTGGAAACGATTCCTAGTTTTTTCTTAATTGTATAATCACAGCTTTGTAAGTCTTTCACAAAAATAGAATTATGGGATTAATGAATTAGCCCAATTAACATTTCTAGCAAGTCCCTGGCTCACAATAATGATCAAACGCCAATAATTTAATTTCAAAGTTAAAGTCCTATACCTCCCAACGTGTTATTTTTATTTTTTTTATGACCCCGTGGTGATGGTGTAGCAATATCCGTTTTCATCAGGTAGGGTGCAATCTCTCTATACTGCAAGAATTTTTTTTTCGGCGTTGTCAGCTTGTGTCCTTGTGAAAAGCTTTAGCCTAGCTGCAGCAAAAGCTGTAGGCTAGCCTAAGAATTCCTCCATGTCAAGCTGACAGTTTTACTAATGTCACAAAACAGATTCGTCATTCAAGTTCTATTTCTGCCTGAGTGACATTTATTCACAAAAAAAATTAATATTTGTTTTCAACTCACACAATATTTAGCAGAGGTTTGTGACCTAGTGTAGGCAATGTTTTCTCTTCAAATTGACATTGCAGAGTCACAGGATAGACTAGAGCTCAAGAAGCCCAAAACAGCTGCTGTTATCATTGAAATAATCAATCAATCTATTTATTACACGTCAAGAGAAACAATGGAGGGCGTGTAGCCCAAGTGAGCATAACAGGAGGGGTATCCAAACTCGAATTAATTTACACAACGTCGAATTAGCCTAAGAAAGGTTGAAAGGAAATTTTCATGCAGTCCTAATTGTCAAGAAGGAAACCCTGAGTGACCTAGGATCTGTTTTATACTAGACAGAGATGTCCTTGTAAGCAGGGGCGTCACTATGGGGGGGGGGGGGGGAGGGGGGGACTCCCCCCCCCCCCAAAGGTCCTGAGAAAGTACTTTTGTCGGGCGAAGCCCCGATTTTGTATGCTTTTTGTCAGGCATCGGTCGACTCGTCGGCACATCGGGTGTTTTTATATGCAAGAAATAAAATCGTGCAAACGTTTGTCGGGCAAAACACTGAAGAAACCGAATTCTGCATGCTTTCGTCGTGCCTCGGTATTCTCGTCGGCACATCGGGTTCTTTTTACACAGAAGGAATCCAGAAGAAAAAAAAAATAAGTTTTTGTCGTGCAAGTTAAATCCTGCAAACATTTGTGAGGCAAAGCACTGGAGAAATCGAATTCTGAATGTTTTTGTCGTGCCTCGGTTTGTCGATACCTCGGGTTCTTTTTATAGCCTACATAAGAAATCCGGAAGAAATAGTTTTTTTATGCTTTTGTCGGGCGTCGGTCGACTCGTCGGCACGTCGGGTTCTACTTATACGTAAGAAATCAAATTTTGCAAACTTTGTCGGGCGCACCCGGTAAGTTTAAGTTTCATCGGCACAATGGGTTATTTTTACACGTATGAAATCATGTTCTATACAGTCTAGTCGAGCAAAAAACCAGAACAAATTAAATGCTCGACGGTTCTGTCGGGCGTCGGTATCGTCGGCACATCGGGTTCTTTTTACACACAAAAAAAAAATCAAATTCTGTAACTTCTTATCGGCGCATGCCGAAAGTTCAAGTCTCGTCGGTACATCGGCTTCTATTTACGCGTAAAAATAAAGTTCCTTACAATCTTGTCGGGCAAAACACAGAAGAAATCGAATTCTGAATGCTTTTGTCGGGCGTCGGTATTCTTGTCCGCACACCGGGTCTTTTATACGTAAGAAATCAAATTCTGCAAACATTTGTCGGAAGCAAATTTTTCCGGAAAAAATACAGATTAAAAAAAATTCGCTGCCGTTGCTTAGGTCAACTTGTTCTGGGTACAGTCGTTGGAAGCTTCGCTTCTTAGCAAAAGTTGAAACGAAAAGCCGAGTATGTGAAATTAAATATATGAACTTACATCAAAGGAACAATCTCAACTGATGCATTAAAGTAAGTTTTACACAAAATTTCGCCTGCGGCCCATTTTGCTGTATTCCCTATTTGGAAGAACGGTGTATCATTTAGTTTTCCTTCTAGGATAGAAATTCTCGGGGTTTGAAACACGTTAAAAGCCGGAAATGGTATGGTACAATAGCTGAACTTTCAGGAAAAAAATAGATTACAAAAATTTCGCCGGCGGCGCTTGGTTTAACTTGCCTTGGTACAGGCGTTGGAAGCTTCGCTTTTCAGCGAAAGTTAAAATGAAAAGCCGAATATGTGAACTTTAAAATACGAAATTATACCGAAGGAATAACCTCAATTGATGCTTTACAGTTAGTTTCCACAAAATTTCGCCTGCCTCGCACAGTGTTTCATTTACTTTGGTGTTTTAGGATTGAAATTCGCTGAAACACGTTAAAAGATAGAACTTAAATGGTAAGTATAGCTAAATTTTTCCGGAAAAAAGTCTGATTTAAAAAATTTCGCCTGCAGCGCTTATTTTAACTTGTTCTTGGTACAGTCGTTGGAAGCTTCGCTTTTTACCGAAGGCTAATGAAAAGCGAAATGTGTGAACTTTAAGTACGAAATTACATGAAAGGAATAATCTCAACTGATGCATTACAGTTAGTTTTAGCCCGGTTCTATTCTGTGCTGGCGGGAAATGTAGCCTACGCCGTTGCCGCGAAGGCACATTTTTGAGTCCGTCGGCACAAACTGGACGTCCACCCCCCAAAGTTAAAAGGCTAGTGCTTGTAAGGTTCTCAGGACAAGTTTGAGGTCATATAAATTCGAGGTAGGATACCGCTCCTGTACTCTAGAGGTATGCTTATGTGAATGTCTATTGACTTTGGACTTCGTCGTTTTTATGCACTTGCTGTGACTAAAGTCAACTATGAGTTAGCCAAAGTAGGGTTAAGGGCCTCTGAAAACACCTACCCAGGGGCATCCCGAGGGGGGGGGGGGGGTTGAGGGCGCAGCGCGCCCCTATGTTTTGGGCATTTGGTCAAAAAGGGCATCGCGGTGAAGCCATGATGCCCTTTTCATTAAATTGTTTGTCCCCGCATTTCCAAATTGGGTGATTTAACATGTTTAGTGGTCCCCTTTCTTTATTGAATTTGCTAATTCATCTAACTTTTCTGCACTTCGCATCGATTTCACCGCATTCGGTCCGTCCCTTCGTAAATTCGGTGATTTAATCTGTTTATTTGGTCTCATTCGTTAGCGAATACGGCAATTCACCGGAGTTTTCTCAAGTTCCTGTCTTTTCTATCGCATTCCGTCAGTCCATTTCACAATTCGGTCATTAAACAGATTCATTTGGTTCTGATTCATGACCGAATTTAATGATTCATCCAACTTTTGTTCAGTCCGCATCGGTTTCGCCGCGTTCGGTCCGTCCCTGCATAAATTCGGTGATTTAGCCTGTTTATTTGGTCTCATTCTTTACCGAATTCGGTAATTCGGTCGCATTTGGCCAGTCCATTTCATAATTAATTTCGGTGAGATTTATTTAGTTCCGATTCGGATTTTTCTTTAGTCCGTTTTTATTGTTAGGCCTAGATTTTCCGAACTCGGTTGTATTAGGTGGTTCTAACAAGAGTTTTATTCCATTACGAAATTCGGTTGTTATACCGGGCCGCTCTCGATCTGTTCCTTATTTTGTTAGTTAATTTTTCGGTATAGTACCAATTCATTATTTGCTTCAACCCAGTTACTGAGTTCGGTAATTTAAGTGGCACTTGTTTAGCTCTCGTTCTTTACCATTTACGGTAGCTTCAGCTAGTTGCTCTTCATTTTTTTACTTCTTATGATTGCAGTACTTTAGGAATAAGCACTTCTCTTGACGTGAAAACTAGCTTACTTTTGTTTGCTGTAAACCTGAACAATTGCACTTTGTATCTACTCCAAAATGCGGTTCGGAAATAGAAATAGGATATTTAGTTTCACTCAATCCTCGGCAGATCCGGCACCGTCTCGGATTATCTGTAGCAAATGCGCAGACTGTTCAAGCTTCCAAGTTTCAGCCCAATAAATCCACTCGTTTGATCCCTAAACGTGCTACACGATTTCCGGTAGTCCCTCCATCTCCCCATACCGTGTCAGAATCTGGTTCGGACAAAAAAATGGATCATCTTAAGCATCTTCTTTTATACCATCTATCAAGTTTTACTCGGATCTGAGCATATTTGGAGCATATTGGGGTTCGGACCCTAAAATATGTCATCTAGGTCCTAGAGTATATGCTCTCTCTACATTCCGAGTTTCATTTAGATGATGCACTCGTTTGACCCCTATGCGAGCCTCAAAGTTTCCGGCAATCTCCCTCGACTGTTGCCGAAGAGGACTTGGAAACATGAACGCCGCAACTCTTAATCCCCTCTTCCCGTCCATCTTACTGAAATCGGAGCATAGCCTGTCTGAAAATTTCTGGTACCCCCCCCCCCCCCCCCCCACCTTGGCCGAATCCGCCTTGACGCCAAATAATAAATCTAGGCCGCATAAACTCGGCACTGTCTAACTTGCATCTCATTCGATCCATCCGTTTGGTTTTTGTGCATTTCAAAGGTATGTAGTCCCCCCCCCCCTGCAATTCCCCCAACCGTGGTCGCATGTAGTTCGAACGCATGTTTTACATGTCTAGGCCATCAATTCTTATCATCCATTAAGTGTCACTCGAATCAGACCAATCGTTCGCAATTTGCAGAAGTCAAGTTCCATATTTCCCTTCCCTCGCTCGGAAAATGCTCGGATATAGGAACGGAAGTTTCCGGGGGTATGTTATCTCAGTTTCTTAAGTCAGTTAAGTCGGGTCATTAATATGCCTGCAAAGTTTCGTTGTTTTAGTACATCAGGAACTATTCTAACTCGCGACTACCGGAACTCCAGGAAACCCCCTTCAGCTCCCCCCACAGAGCCCCGAAACCATCTGGCCCCGTCAATTTCGTATCTAGGCCTAATGCTTGTTCTCTCCATTAGTTCCGATCCAATCCCTGTGCTTTAAGCGTTTCTTGAGTTTTTCGGTTCCCCCCCGATCTCCCCACAGGTATAGGACTCGACCCGGACTTGACACGCAGCATCTGAGGTGATAGCTCTTTCCACCTGACAAGTTTCATTCAGATCCGATCACCCGTTCAAAAGTTATGCATGCCACTAGATTCCGTACCCCCCATCCATCCAATCCCCCCACGATGGTCAGATAGGGGAAACGACTATTGTCAAGTCAATCTGTTCGATCACTGACATACCTGCCAAGTTTCATTGTCCTAGTACATCATGAAGTATTCCGAACTCGCGGGATCGCTAGATTTCCGGACCCCCCACAACTCCCCCACAGTGCCTGGATCCGGTCCGGTTATGTCAATACGAATCTAGTACTTGTGCTTGTTCTTCCCACCAAGTTTCATCCCGATTCCGCCGCTCTAAGCGTTTCTCAAGATTTCCGGTTCCCTACTCCAACTCCCGCCGGTGTCATCGGATCCTGTCCGGATTTAAAGTGGGACGTCTGAGACACGAGTTCATCCTAAATAACAACTCTCATAAGATCCGATCACCGGTTCGTGAGCTAAAAATATATTATTTTTCTGGATTCCCCCTCCCTCCACTCCCCTCCAGATGGTCGGATCGGGGAAGCGACTATTTCTGATTTAATCTGGTCCGGTCCCTAATATACATGCCAAGTTTCATCGTCCTAGCTTATCTGGTAGTGCCAGAACTAGCAAAACTGGGACCGACAGACCGACTGACGGACAGAAATTACAATCGCTATGGCACGCGAAGGGCAAGTGGCATAAAAAAAAAACAGAAGTGAAAAAGCGTGAAAACCCGCCAACTTTTCTCTTTAAACTAGTTTGTCCAACTTTTTACGTTGTAGCTTCATGAAGGCAACTCGCTGTGTTTTTAGAATTTATTTTTTATAAATTCAGTGAAAATCAGGTACCGATCGTTCAATTTTTACCAGGTTCGACCCCCCCCCCCCCCCAATGAAGAAAGACTCGGGACGCCCCTGCACCTACCTCGATAGGTACGGTATTTTCAAACTTCATTCTACCATTCAGCCCAAGACTGCACTGTTCACATTTAAGTAACTGTTCGATTAACTTACCTCTACTCAGGGGCGTCCCGAAGGGGGGGGGGGGGGCGCAGTGTCCCCTCTACGTTTTGGGCACTCGGAATTATCACAGTTTGAACGAAAGTGTCCCCTTATGGAGCATCTTAACACTCTTGTACTTTTCCAGCCACTCAATATTCCTCTAGGGTTTGATTGCTGGCAAGTTGGTGAGCTGGTCCAGTGTTAGGGAACATAGTAATTGGGAGTGACCCAGAGAACCTTGGCCTAGCCAATTGGAAACCGATTGGTTTACAATTCGTAGCTCCCATTGAGATTTCTGCACCAAGACTTTCACCTCTTTCAGTGAATAATTTTCTACCGTCTTATGTTGAATTTTTGTTTGGCAGGATGCCATTTTGCTATGGTGCTTGTCTAAAGTCTACACAGCTTCAGAGGTCTGTTGGATATTGCTGTTGCATGAGCCAATGGCGAGTGGTTCTACGTCATCCTCAGTCCCTAGTGGACAGTTTGTGGTTGTGTGGGAATGGCTGAGCTCCCAGTCAAGATGGAGACCGTATTCACCCTATGTCTCTCAGGTAAGACTTATTAGCTGTCATAGCACCAAACATGCATGAGACGTAAAGTACGTGGCACTTCCATATTTCTCTGATCGTTTACTCAGATAAAAGTAAACACTGCAGAAGCTTCAGAAGAGATAACACAAGGATGAGTGGTTTTAACAGACAACACTTGGCATGCTGTCTGTTCTGATTTTGAAAATGTTATCAGTTAAATAGTATGCATAAACAAGCATTTCCGGGAAGAGCCAAAAAATGTCGATAAAGCATCTGCTGACTTTTTGTTTGTCGTCATGATGTTGGAAAAGTGTGCAGATGCTTTTTGACATTTTTTCAGCTATTCCTGACAATGCCTGTAAAGCATAACATTTAATGCATGACGTTTTCAAAATCACAACAAACAGCATCCCAAGTGTCCTGCGTTGAAATTGTGTATCCTTGTGCTATCTCTTATGAAACTTCTGACAGTGAAGAATTAGAACCTAAGACATGGTCATCTTTAAAAATAAAAATTTCCTAACTCAAATCATGTTAAATTAAGGGCACAATTTTACTCGGACGTTAAAGCTATATGTGTGCCCTTTCTGCACCTTCGGTAAACTGAAGTGTCAATATCCATCAACAAGGAAGTGTGTCTGGACATCTGTTTCACCTCTGTATGTGCACAACAAACTATGAAATTAGCAGGAATTTCTCTTCAGCGTATTATTACGTTTACCAGATTGAAGTTAGAATCAGGTGTAGAAGCTTAATTTTGACTTGTCATTTCCTGCTAATCTGCATAACGCCATTCACGTCTGTCAGAAGTCTACTACGACTGTCCCGACAGCCTACATTCTTGTTTTACGGACACAACCGTTGAACCAGTTACGGTACAAACGAATCAGCAACAAAGTTTAGTGGCCTATGTTAGTCAAGATTGCGCGTACTAAGTAGTGTGCTTGGAAAAAGATCGCGAGAGTTTGTTCATAGGAGAAAGAACAAATAAGCACCAGAACCTCCATCTCCCTATCTCTGTAATGCCTAAGACCATACGGATTCGAGCGGAGGGTACGCGAAAACATCTTACTTCGTTAGCTCGACAAACAGCTGTGTCGCAGTAAATCCCTGAAGCTTTTTTGGTTGTCTGGATGTGCTGCAGAGCGGGTCAGCGGGCCTCCTGCATTGGTTTCTCTGATAGAGAAATTGCACCCTAACCGAAGAAAACGGATATTTCTACACCATCATCACCGGATCGTCAGAAAAAAAATTAACATTATGGGATATAGGATTTTCGACTTCGAGTCTGAATTACCGGCCTTTGATAGCCACTTTGAGCCAGCAAATTGCAGGATCGTTAATCTGGCTTCTTCTTGTTGATATAATCAAACTTTTGCTATAGAGTGTTCATTTTTATGAAAGTATGAAGGCTTCAAAGTTTGTAAACAAAGAATCTCTCGTCCTATTGGTTGGCGATGACGCGGATTTGAAAAAATGTGTCGTAATTGACCAATAGGACGAGACTCTGTTTTTGTTTACAAACTTTGACGCCTTCAAACTCTGATGAGAAAGAACACTCATTTACATAAGTTATATTATTCTAACAAGAAGTCATAATTGACCAATAGGACGAGACTCCGTTCGTTGTTCACAAACTTTGACGCCTTCAAAGTTCAAACTCTGATCAGAAAGAACACTCGTTTAGGAAAGTTATATTACTCCAACAAGAAGGAGCCAGATTAACGATCCTGCAATTTGCTGGCTCAAAGTGGCTATCAAAGGTCGGTAATTTAGTCTCAAAGTCCTATACTTCCTAATGTTAAACTTTTCCGTTACGATCCCGTCCGTTTTCGTCGGGTATGGTGCAATCTCTCTCTGGCGCAATGGCGAAGAGGGAAGTAGACGGGTAGCAACTCAAAGCTCAGCAAATACCTCTAGTTGAGCTCAGTTTTGTCGGGGTATCGATAGTCGTTGCATGGAACCAAAGGTGAAGGTTTTATTGGCTTATTTGTTCTTAACAGGAGTTGATCTTTTTTCTTCCGGAAAAACGTGTATATCCCTAGTCTGAATTTGAAACGACAATCTCTCCAGTGAGGCAAGCAAGCAAAGATGGGCGAATCCGAGCATGAAAAGATTCGAATCCGAGTTCAAGGCTAGGTACGAATCCGATACTGTATCCAGTATTTCATGCTGAGGATTCAAATCCTAATTTGGATCCAACATTAATAAAAATCAAATCATATTCGTATGTTATAGTTTAAAAATCAGAGGTGACAAAAAACACTGATATCTAAGGTAATCGGATAACGTGATCGATTACTGAGGATGGCTGTGGAGGAGATAAAAAGTTGGATTGCCTAAGCCTACTGTGTAAAAATTGGGAAACGGAATCTGTAAGGATGTAGACTAGAAATTTGAGCGGATTTGTAAGATTGAGGGTTTGAAAGCCGTGTCCCAATCCAGCCTGACAAGCAAAAGATTTGAATCCGACCAAAAGGACGGGTCCTGGGTTCGAATCCGGATTCGCCCATTGCTGCAAGCAAGTACTTCACAAAAAAAAATACAAAATCTGAACATTGGCCTATATATTTTTCTTTTTCAGAGCCTCGAGAGAGCCTACTCCAAGAACCTGAACAAATTGATGCTCGGAGACACGGAGCCAGCCCTGTCAAATTATTTTGTCCAGTTTGAACGTATGGAGCAAGTATGCATCAAATCAGGTAAGACCATAAATGTGTTTGTAAGTTTTTTAGTAACGACAATCTCTTTAGTGAGGAAGCAAGCAAAGATGGGCCAATCCGATCATGAAAGGATTCGAATCTGAATCCGACTCCAGGGCTAGGTACGAATCCGAATCCACCATTTTATGCTGAGGATTTGAATCCGGATTCGAATCCGACCTTAACAAAATTCAAATCATGTACATAGGTTATGGTTCAGAATCAGAGGTGACAAAAAACAATGATATTTAAGGTAATCAGATAAGATGATAGATTACTGAGGATGGTTGGTGGTGGAGACCAAAAGTTGGATTACCTAAGCACACTGTGTAAAAATTGGGAAAACGGAAACTCGAAGGATGAAGCCTGAGAAATTTGAGCGGATTCATAAGATTGAGGGTTTGAAATCCGAGTCCGAATCCGAATCCAGCCTGACAAGCAGAAGATTCGAATCCTGACAAAAGGACGAATCCTGGATTCGAGTCTGAATCCGGATTCGGATTCGCCCATCTCTGCTTGTAACGGGACCAGACGATTGCCGTCTCACCCGTCGTCCGTGAGTTGCCGAACGGTGGTGTCCAGTTGCCTCTATCTTGCGCCAGCTCCTGGGCGAAATCTAGCCAACAGCTTCTGTCGAAGCGGCGGTCCTTTTCGACGGTCGTCCACCAATTCTTGAGGTGACCACCCGGTCTCCTTCATCAAGAGGGAAGGGTTCTGCTATGAGAACTTGTTTGGCTAGGCGGTCACTTGGATGTGACCAAGCCAACGTAGGTGACGGGTTTTGATGACGGCTGTGGCTCTTTCTATATTTGTACAGCGACGGCGGACTTCAGCGTTTGATACTCTTGTCTGCAAATTTTACTCTGAGGATGGAACGGAGGAATTGATGGTCGAAAGATTCAATAGCTTCCTGTAAGGGACTAAATAACATATATAAAGGGGTAAGTGTACTATGCTGGATCAAACATAAATCATGTTTTATATATATTTAGGAATCTGGAATGAGCTCATATACTTGACTAGAACCACGCCTTTAAAAGTTAAAGATCCTAGTTGTCACTTACAAACTAAACTTCTAAACTGATCTATCGCCGGACATGCTTCTAAAACTTGAAAAGCTAGCATCACGTTTTTAAAAGTAAAAAAGACCAGTTGCCACAAACAGACTTAACATCTAAACTGATTTATAACCGGACGTTACTAATATCTGCAAAGCTAGACTTCAAAAGTCAGAAATGCTAGTTGTCCGTTACATATTCAAACCCAGCTTCTGGAATGATTTACGACCGAACTTTAACGATACGGGATGCGAGGAGCATTTGTACCTTTATCACACTTGTGCAGTTGAAAGCTAGGAGTAAATATTGAAGAGAAGTTCACTTTGGTATGTACAATAGTGTTTCAACACCTGACAAAGAGACTCGCATAACACTTTTACTGATAGGATGTAGTTGTAAATTTACTGAACAACGTCGGGTGGAAAGGTATTATTATTATACTGAATGAATGGCCTGAACCGAAGTTAACGTGAACAAAACTGGCTGGAGTTGTCACCGGTTTAAGTGAGGCTCACACGTGATTAAAAATACAGGACGGGAGAGGTTATCTCGAAGGGAAAATAGGGTATACATTTTTCGACAGAAAGTAGCACTTAGATTTTTGAGACGATTCCAACCGTTTATAAGTTTTAAGTAGTAATCCACTGCATTACCTACCCTGCTTTGGAGCATGATTGCGAATGGTATCTCCGAAAATCCTAGCAGGAAATTTGAATATTGGGAAATGAAAAGCTAAGATTACTTGAAAACAATTTACTAAATAGAATTCCATGGAAAATAATAAATATTGGACGTATTGAGTGAATATTTATTTCATTAAGGCCCAAAGGCGACTAGAAAATAAAGACAAAAGGAAGGCTAATACAGATCCTTCTTATAATAAGATTAACCAATCATAAACGTCTGATAGTCAAATCATGTGGTTTGTAGTCTGCTAGTGAAGCGCAATCTTTTTCCGCGAATGATAACAAAAACAAACAGTTAATTGAACAAAATATGGTTTGGTGGCGCTGTACGGTTAAAGGAGAATGGACATTTCTAATTTAAAAATCGGCCGTTTTCTTGTTATCCCTTGTCTTTACCTCTCTGGCATTTCGGCGATCCGAATCTTGGGAGCTGGGATATCGTGGCAGGAAATTCAAGAACTCCCAGCAATGCTTGATAGAAAAGGATATATTTGAGATGTCACCAAAGTCAAGCCGCAGATGCAGTTTACCTTATTGTTCTAGTGTTTCATATGTTTCTTAAAGTGCCTATTAAAGGTTTTTGCTGTGGAATAGTGTTGTGAAGCTTGATTAGCTTGCTCTATAAAATGTACCAGAATATGCAATAAGTTTATAAAAAATAAGATAGCTACAAAAAAAGTTCATTTTCCAGTTTGAGCGGCTTGAGCCTGAAGAGGACCCTTGCCAAGAAGGGCCGAAATATAGCGCGAATAAAATGTAGCTGACATATCCGTTTTGCACCGTCAAATATAGCTACAAAAATCATTCAAAAACAAATAGCCTATTCAAATCTGAATTATAGACACAAGTTGATTTATGCATAAAATAAAGATCTGCTAAGTGTTGTAAGAAACATCACTTTTGTCTTTGTCCAAGCTAGTAAATTGAGCATGTACTGGCCCAAAAAATTACGCTTTGAAATATCACAGAGAGGAAACTGTTGAAAAAGCTGCTGAGCTAGGGGGTAATCTTTGTTCCTAGGTTGTTACAGAGTGGGATTGGGTAGTTCGAAGTGCCCATTGAACTTTAAGTTAGTTAGGTTCATTCTTGGCAAGGGTCCTCTTTTGGCTCTAGCCAGAATGAACCTTGAGTTGTATGCTTACATTCTGTGTCGTTCCACTTTGATGGTCAAGAGGAGTTTGTCAAACCCTTGAGTATTTGCTTGTAGATTGAATCTTTTCTTCATCACAGATACGGTGTATTCAGTCCGTCGGGTCTTTTATCCCCAATCATCCCCAGCTGGCAGTGGAAGACTTTGGGAATGGAAAGACAATTCTGGCTGGAAGGAATATGAGATGGAAGTGCAGTATGTCTTGGACGACACACATAACAACAAAGTAAGCGCAATTTCTCTCTTTTTCAGCCTTGCTCAGTGTTGCCGCTTGTCACAGAATTGTGTGACCGGTTCCTTACCAGCTAATACAAAAATGAAGCAAACAAGTTGAGGTATGTAAAATAAAGATGACAAAGCGAATTTTCTCGTTGATCGTTGATAAATAAGACTCATAATAATAAATAGATGGCACTTTACACAATGGACTTGTACCGTGACCAATAAACCAGAAACAGTTTTTGATTATAATTTAGAAGTCTAGGGCTCCATTGTCGGAGCCACATAGACATACCAGGGATGTGATGCGGATGAATGCGATGGGGATGTGAACTGGTTAGATGAATTTGTCTTCGGGCGGGATCACTGATCCTATGGCCGGCGTCTACCAGACTATTCTAGTGGTTTGCGAACTCTGTTCACGCGCCCCTCGGTAGCTCAAATGGTAAGAGCGCCTGCCTTGTAAGCAGAGGATCCTGGGTTCAAATCCCGGCTGAGGTGCATTTTTGTCTTTCAGTTCACTACTTAAAAAAAAAAAAAAAACAGTTTCGTAGGCGGCAGAATGTCGCAGAAAAATGCGGCCGAAACTCACAAGTTCCGTCGAAGAGAAGTAGCAACACTGGCTTGGCTATAGTAAGTAAGTAAGTAAGTAATTAGTTTATTTATAAACCGCCGTTTTCAGAAAGCGGAGTAAATGAAGAAAATAAATAAAACACATAAACATACACAAAAAGACACTTAATTTCAATCGTCGGCCAGGAAGCAGTGTAGAAGCTATTAGAGAAACAACAACAAGAAAAAACATGCTGAGACTCTCGCGAAGTTGCACACGTTTGAATAGATCATACTGTCTTTTAATGTTACACAATAATTATATTTAGAGCCTTTAAATGTAATGAAGAAAACAAAGGCCTTGATCCACAATAAATCTCCGGGCCCAGGTAAACTTCATGCCCATTTCTTAAGGAATGACTATTATCGAAACGACAGATTGATTGATTGTTTACATATTTATATTGTATGTATGTACGTATATTCTTTATAACCCGTTACATTCAAACTGAACAAGAACAGAGTAAATGGAAGAAAAAGAAATAAAGAACAAAAGAGAGAAAAGACAATTAGCGATCAACGACCAAGAACTTTCTGAACGAACTTATCTACAGCCTCGTTGGGTTCTACCAGGCTGAATGTTCTTATTAGGTACCTGTTGCGTGTCCGCGGTGGCATTTTTAGCAAGTATTTTAGGTAACGAAAATAAAGTGACCGGACTCGAGACTGCTCGGTGGTCGTGAATAGTTTCCAAATTGAAGCCAGATATAAAACGTGGGGTAGCGCCACAGCACTGTAGAGTTTGGCGAGCAGAATGGGTGAAAAGTGGACCTTGTTTGTCACGATCGAAGCGTAAGGGAATCGAAGTTTCTTCTCTGCGTTTTGTAAAAGGAGAGACTGAGTCTCTTTTAGGGTCCTTCCTATGGGGACAGCAAGGTACGTTATCGATTCTGTCGGACAGGGCATAGAGCTATCAAGTTGTACTGGTCTGCACATTTTTTCCCGATCATTAAATCATTATGTTTGACAAAAGGGCAAAGTCGGCGCATGCGCCGTGAAAGATACCTTTTGTAAATAAAACTCTACACTACTCTTAGTAATTCGGCTTTATGAAATACGGATCTGCAGTTACTTAGCACGTTTCGAGTTGAGCTTGGGCTGAAGAAATACTTACCCTTGGAAATCCTCAAGTATGTAATTGCCCGGGACGTTCTTGGTTCTTCTTGGGCTAATCCAAGAAGTTCGCAGACAAATCGCTGAAGCAGCGACAGAATCGAAAGTGACACACGGTGTGTCGTGGACCCTTAGTTCTTTACTTACGTCCTTACTAAACGGTCCTACTAAAGTTTATATTATCTACATGTTTGTAAAAATGGGGCCGATCTAACGAGCTCGTATCCCTGCCGGCTCTCAGTGATCGATATATGTATTGTTATGACGTATTTTTTAATTAAAGAACCTGAACCTGAATGGGCTCCATTGAATTGTTACTGAACGTTTCTTTTCATTGTAGGATACCGTACAGCTGGACCTTTCGAAGATCTTTCCCCACATGATGTACATAGTAGACTTCGATAAAAGGAAGCAGATTCGAAAAGATACAAAGTTTCAGAGGGATATACAGTGTGTGAATATCGCATCATATCCCCTGATAAAGCCTACTGATCAAGGTATGATTGCGTATTGTACGTGTCTCGTAGAACCTTCCCCCCCCCCCCCCCCACACACACACACCTCCGCGACTGATGTCTATTTCACATTGGATCCTTGGTTTAACGCACAAACGGCCCCGCTAACTAACTTTTTAAAGTATACTTGCCGAAGTCAAGTATGTATATATATATCAAGTATTGAATGTACGAATTTTTATTGTCTACAGTATTTGTAATAAACAATGTATTTGTAATTTTGTATCGGAAATTAAAAAACTTGATTTTTTTAAAGCCCGTTCTTCGGAGTGAAAGTTAGACACAAAATGTTTGAAATCTATGTAGCCAATGCAGTGGTTAAAAAATGGAAAAAGGTCAAGCAAAATCACAAAATTTTGAAAATTCGGATGCATGTATTTTTGAATGAGTTGTATTTGCCCACAAACATAGGCTACCTTGAAGCTTCCTGCGAAATCTGCTGTGCTGCGCTGGCAAACTCAGCTCAGCACAAACGAACGTGAAAATGTCGGAGGTGCAAAACGAAGCAACGGCGAAGGGATTGTAGAAATGATTATAATTCCTTCAAAAATGATCCCCCAGAAGTGATGCTAATAATTATAGGAAAGGCAGAATGGGTAAAAGGGGCCTCTTAAAAGCCCTGCTGAATACTCTTGATCACTATCTCTCCCTGCCGATGGAGAATCTCCGGGTACCTGCGGAAGAAAGCCAGAAGCGGTATCACAGCTGCTCCCAAAGATCGCCGTGATTGTTTGACAAAGGATTTGAGTCGTTACGGAGACGTTTATTCCCTCTTCCTGAAGATCACTGGCTTGTTTCAGATCTTCTAGTCCTCAGAAGGAAGCGATTATTCTGTCAAAGTTTAGCAATAATGATAAAGAATATATATTTATAGAAAATCTGTAGGCTAATATTTAATTAGAGAGTGTAGGTCGTTTGTCTGAAGAGAAGGTGACCGACTAAACGTCTTGACGCAATAAATTCTAGTTTTCTTGTCAGGACTATTATTTACTACCAAAATTTGTACGTTAGCTCCACACCGCGTAAACAAAGTGACCAATAGTGACCGTACTTCCTGTTGGTACGTCTCTCTGTTCAAAGTTTGCTAGTTCAGACACTTCCAGACAAGCTAGGCAGTGTTGCCAAAAGTGGTACAATTTCCTAAAGTTGGTACAATGGTACTGTACCTCTTGACGCAGTAAATTATTGTTTTATTGTCTGACGTATATATTTATTTCAGATATCATCATAACCCTGGCTGATATCAAATCCCCTAAGAACAAAGGCCAGGGTCTGATGGGGAAGCTCACCTCCCTTGTGAAATCCATATCCGTCCCTGCCTCACCGAAGAAACCAGCCCCTCCCCCTCCTGCCCCTGTCCAGCAGCAACCCCCGGACTTACCCGGTCCGAGTACAAGGGGGACGCGAGTTCGAAGGCCAAGTAGCGACACGGTGTCGACGTACCTGAGTAAAGATTCCGGTGGAGTGGACTCGAATGAAAACCTGATGGATGTGGGGACGAGCAAGTAATTATCGCTTTTGAATTGTCTTTGAGCCACACCCGATGAAAAATTATCTCAGAATAGTATTATGGAGTTTTATGGAAAAGTAGCATGCAGTACCAGCTGATGCTACTACATGCTACTATTGATGCTAGTAGAGCAAGGCGGGATGCTACTGAATACTACTGATTGAGATTATTCCATTGTGAGGCACATTAAGTTAAAGTATTCTGTACTACTTCATGTCAATACATGCAACTTTTTCGTACAACTACCATACAACTAGACAGGCCACACATTTTTCATCTGGCACCTCGCACTGTTTACTGTTACCACAGTCGGTTGGGGGGGGGGGGGGGGTCAGCCGCTTCAGGATTTTACCGGAATTTTGAGGGTTTTACCGGAAATTGTCCTGGAGGAGGGGGGGGGGGGGGCTTTGGTTGTTTATTTTGAACATTGTTTGTTCCATTGTATTTGGTTGTATATTTAGTAGGCTAATTTGTCTTTAACGGTCAGCTGTTGATTAGTATGTAAATGTGTGTGAGTTTGATTAACATGTTGTTGGTCCTTTTTTTTACACTACTCTTCAGTTTTGAAGGATTCAAATAAATAATAATAATAATAATGTGCAAAGCAGAGCTGCTGCGAGTCTAGCAAATCCAAGTCCGAGACGTGTCCGAGTCCTTGAAAATGGTGTCTTGAGACGAGTCCAGAGTCCGAGTCCACCAGCTCTGGTGCAAGGGACCCCCTGAAACTCCACAGACGAGCTTCCGCAATGTTTCCAGACACTGCGTCGGAGACGTTTTGGGGAAAGACGTTACGATACCATTGGTACTGTAAGTTAGCGCTACCAATCGTAATCGCTCATGACCGATATTGAATAGGTACATTTTCTGCCTGTACGTTGTCAGTAGTATCATAGCAGATTTCACAAGGATGCGCAGTTTTAACCGATGACACTTAGGGATTTAGCTGTTATGGTTTTACAAACGTTACGCCTGTAACGGTATAACATTTCGGCATCAGTTGCGTTTTTGCAGATACCATGGTATCTGATACCACGGTCTAAAGTCGTTTTTGCAGTTATCGTGGTATCTGATACCATGGTCAAAAGGCGTTTTAGCAGTTATCGTGGCATCTGATACCACGGTCAAAAGGCGTTTTTGCAGCTATCATGGTATCTGAAAAGTCATCTCACTTTCATAAAATTTTGTCAATTTGGTGAGAAAGAAGTTTAGCGCTTAGTCATGTAACTGGATATCAGTTTTTATGGCACTTGAGCTTACTCAAGTGCCATATAGCGATTGTAATTTCTGTCCGTCAGTCGGTCTGTCGGTCCCGGTTTTGCTAGTTCGGGCATTTCCAGATAAGCTAGGACGATGAAACTTGGCAGGCATATCAGGAACTGGACCAGATTAAATTAGAAATTGTCGCTACCTCGATCCGACCATCTGGAGGGGAGTGGAGGGAGGGGGAATCCGGAAAAAATAGGAAAAATGAGATATTTTTAGCTTACGAACGGGTGATCGGATCTTAATGAAACTTGATATATGGAAGTACTTCGTGTCTCAGACCCTCCATTTTAAATCCAGACCGGATCCGGTGACACTGGGGGGAGTTGGAGGAGGAAACCGGAAATCTTGGAAAACACTTAGAGTGGAGGGATCCGGATGAAACTTGGTGGAAAGTACAAGCAAAAGTCCTAGATACGTGACTGATATAACCGGAACGGATCCGCTCACCTTGGGGGAGTTGGGGGGGGGGAGAGAAGTCCGAATTTGTAGTGATCCCGCGAGTTCTGTGCTTCCTGATGTGCTGGGACAATGGAAATTGACAGGCATGTCTGGGACCCGACCAGATTAAATAGGAAATCGTCAATTCCCCGATTCGACCATCTGGGGGGGGGGGAGTGGAGGGAGGGTGAAGCCAAAATTTGAGGAATTTTTAGCTTGCGAACGGGTGATCGGATCTTGATGAAAATTGATATTTAGGATGACCTCGTGTCTCAGTCATCTCACTTTAAGTCCGGGCCGGATCCGATGACACTGGGGGGAGTTGGAGGAGGGAACCGGAAATTTTGAGAAACGCTTAAAGTGGAGGGATCGGGATGAAACTTGGTGGGAAAAACAAGCACAGGTCCTTGACACGTCATTGACATAACCTGACCGGATCAGGGCACTGTGGGGGAGTTGGGGTGGGGGTCCGGATTTCTAGCGATCCCGCGAGTTGGGCATACTTCCTGATGTCCTAGGGCGATGAAACTTGGCAGGTATGTCAGGGATCCAAATAGATTGACTTGAGAAAGCCGTTTCCCTGACCCGACCATCGTGGGGGGAGTGGGTGGAGTGGGTGGATGGGAAGTCCGGAATCTAGTGGCGTGCATAACTTTTGAACGGGTGATCGGATTTGAATGAAACTTGTCTGGTGAGCTATCGCCTCGGACGTTCAGAGTCACGTCCGGGTCGGGTCCGATACCTGTGGGGATGGGGGGGGGGGGGGGAAACTCAAGAAACTCTAAAAGCAGAGGGATTGGGACGAAACTTAATGGATGGAACAAGCATTAGGCCTAGATGAAATTGACGGAGCCAGATGGTTTCGGGGCTCTGTGGGGGGAGTTGGAGGGGGTTTCCTGGAATTCCGGTAGTCGTGAGTTAGACTAGTTCCAGATGTAAAACGACAACGAAACTTTGCATGCATATTAGCGACCCGAATTATCTTGACTTTAGAACCTGACACAACATACCCCCGGAAACTTTCGTTCCTAGATCCGAGCATTTTTTGGGGAGCAAGAGAAGAGAAATATGGAAATTGACTTCTATAAATTGCGAACGAGTCTGATTCGAGTGAAACTTCATGGGTGATACGAATCGATGGCCTTGACATGTAAAACATGCGTTCGAACCATATGCGACCACGATTAGGGGAATTGGGGGTGGGGGGACTTTTGACATGTACAGAAACCAAACGGATGGACCGAATGAGATGCAATTCGACAGTGCCGAGTTTATGCGGCCTAGATTTGTTATTTGGCGTCCGGGCCGGATTCGGCCAAGGTAGGGGGGGGGGGGTACTGGAAACTTGCAGATAGGCTATGCTCCAATTTCAGTCAAACTTGATGGACAGGAACAGGGAATTAAGAGATTGGGCCCGAACCGGCTCCGACAACGTTGGTGGGAGGGGGGGGGGTACCGGAACTTTCCAAAAATGCTCAGATTCGAGTGAAACTTGATAGATGGTATAAACGAAGATGCTTTAGGTGGTTGATTTTTTTTAATTCCGAACCAGATTCGGCCATGGTAGGTGGAAATACAGTGAGTACCGGAAATCGTGTAGCACGTCTAGGGATCAAACAAATGGATTTATTGGGATGAAAGTTTGAACAGTCATCTGCATTTGCTACAGACAATCGAGACGATGCCGGAACTGCTCAGAAACGAGTGAAACTAAATATCCTATTTCTATTTCCGAACCGCATTTTTGGATGGCGGGTGTATTTTGTGACGTTCTCATCTACTTTCTTGTACAGCCTACTCGTACAAGTGCCATATGAGCTCGTAGCTCTTGTTCTGTTGGGATGACTTCGAAGAGTGCAATTTCGGTAATAGTCGTTTTTGCAGAGCAAACGTGTATCAGATACAACGGTAACTGCAAAAACGACTAATTGCAGATTCAGTTACCGTTGTAACAGATACCATGATATCTGAAAAACGCAACTTTCATGAAGAAGCTCTCATTAAACTGGGCGTTCCTAAATTATTAACCGCAGAAGTGACCTATACAAAATCTCGGAGAAAAAATAGTGTTTTGTCTGTTCCTAATTTTTACATAGCTTCATTCCAACATTTATTTCAGGTCACATCTTGTAAAGTGTAGCCTGTTGGTTGATTTGTTCTCGTTTTTGTGTATTTCGTAAATATATTATTCACCTCTTTTAGCTTTAAGCTATTTGGAAATGAATTTGAATGATTGAATAGTTTTAAGGAGAGCCGAAGTACTCTCGGAAAACATCTGCTGACTTTCTATTCATCATCATGAAATAGGAAAAGCCAGCAGATGCGTTTTTCGGCTCATCTTGGTAATCTGTGGGGTGCAGATACGCCCCGGAAAGACGCCTCTATGTTTTCATATTCTTGAGCTTCACCAGTTCTTGAGTTTTTAGTTTTGTTTTGATGACGAGTTTTACGTGTCAACTCGAGAGTAGCGTCTCTAATCGTGCTTTAGTCCGCTTGGAACGCTGAATTGGAAACTAATTTGAACGTGGTTCTAGCAACAAAGGAAGAGGAGCTTGTGCGTGGGCCTAGAGGGTATTCCGTTAATTAGCTCTAAATTAGTGGGGGGGGGGGGGGGGTCAACAGTTTGTACTTTATGAGAGGCTCCCTGCAAACTTCGCAATTAAATATGTTTTATTTTTTTATTTTTTTCAGGTCACCCCGTCCACCTTGCCCCCTACCTCGTACCAAAGTTAGACCATTGACGGATGTAAATATAGTGAAGAATTCCTGCTGGACTGCCCCTCCCACCACCATCGAGGACTGCACCATCTGCTATTCGTCTGTCCAGGAGAGTGGCGGCTACGGCTCTAGTGGAAACCCAGACTGCCCAGTCGAGCTGGAGAGGTGTGGTCATACTTTCCATTTGCTCTGTTTGGAAGAAATGAGCCGAGGGCAGGTATGAATTAATTTATTTTATTGCCCGCTCTCAAATCAGAAATATTCAGACAGAAATGCTCCTCCGGCAGGATTCGAACCCGCGTCCCTTCTAACACGCATAGCCACTGTGCCATCGAACTGAACACAGTTCGCACACCGCGATGGACGCCAGAGAGTATGCCTATAGAAGGGGGCCACTACCCGCTAATCCGACAACGGCAATCGATGGCCACTACCCGCTAACCCGACAACGGCGATTGATCAGTAGTTGACGCCTCCCGTAAGGAGGAGCCACCTCATTCAACGGCCAATCCCGGCCCTCGGAAGTAGCTGACTTGGCACCGGAGTAACTGGCTATGATATTAAGTGATGTTTATTTACATTTGCTGAGTGTTTGATCCGAATTCTCCGTTCTGAAATCTCGATTGTCGTACAAATTACCGTTTTTGCCCCTCTGGCTTCTCCGTTCTCGCTTTTGACAAAAACACTAATTTGGCAGTTCGTCCGCAGCCCGGTATACGTATTTATGCATATTGAAAATCTGCACTCTGTTGACCAATCAGGGAGGAGAGAGGAGAATCGACAATTCACTATCGGAGAAACTTTTAGACTCTGCACGATCGCTAGGCTTTCCCCGTCCTCGATTCTGGCGAAAACGCGAAATAAGAGAATTGCGAGGAGAATCGCGAGAAGAATTCGGATCAAGGACGCAACTATTAAAAGCCCAAGGCCATAGCAAACAAACAAAATTAATAAATATAAATACAGAAAGAAACTAAAACACTCGTTACTCTATGCACCACTCAAACACTTCCCCTATGTAGACTAGCCACTCTGAGCAATCTCGCCAGGTTTCTCAGACTAAGAAAAGAGTTACTCCGCATAATTTCACCAACCAGTCTATTACGACGACTGTATTTGTATGTGAAGAAGCACTCTCAACCTGATGTTATGGCTAGGGGTGTAGTAAGCTGGACATAGATGGTAAATGTCCTTAGATACAGTCGTCGGAGTCAGGGCAGCCTATGGCGTCGGGTGGCCTACTACACGTGCAGACTTCACGGGTGCATTGTGGATTCCCCCGATCGATTCACAGTAAGGTTTGCGTACCGAACCACAATAGGCTATAAACCACCCATCGTACACTAGGCCTTACAGGCCAGCCCACTCTAAGTAGCTTTAAACAAGACTCATAACAATGACCCAAGGTCCATAAATAAACAAAAGGTTTTATTCTCTAGTATGAAAGGTACTTACAAAATAAACAACCTTTAGGTCAAAAGGGTTGTTCCCCGGTCGAAGCCCGGAAAAGAAGTGTGAAAGAAGATGACTCATGCTCGCCGGATGAGTCATGAACATGAGTTAATAAATAATGTAAGAGCCGCGACAGTATACAAGATTAAACAAACCGAATGGAAAGGGAGTCACGCTGCCTGGCAGGTTATCTGCCCTAAAATTTATAATTATTTTCACCTCCTCTTTCCGCTTTAAAATACCCCCCACTCCAAGTCTGTTTAACATATACATACAGAATTTAAGATCCACACTCTCTTATCTTAGCTAACCAAACCTGGATTTCCTGGTCAATTAACCTACTGTTAACTTGTCTTGACATGTATCGCAACTCTCTCCCCGGACTCTCCGCTCTATTCCGCATATACTTTCGTTTTGGGAAATTTCTTCTCAATTATTCACGTTAGACTAAAAATAGTTATTTGATGAGTAGATTTCGCCTATTATCTCCCCAGCTTCTCTTATTGATACACTGCCACGGGATTTTCGTTCTTGTCTGTCAATGTTGTCTCACCCCTGGTCAGTGCTATTTATTTAATCGTCTTTGCTGATATTAGTTGTTTTAGCAGATACCATGGCATCTAATACCACGGTCTAAAGTTGTGTTCGCAGTTACCGTGGTATCTTTGCAGTTATCGTGGTGTCTGGCCAGTTATCGTGGTATCTGATATTCAGGTACCACGGTCGGACTGTGATAACGGATTGTGGTATCTCCCCAAATATACAAGAATTGGACTGGAGACCTATTATAGACGAACTTAACTCATAGGAAATCGGTGCCGAGCTGCCCATGAACGGGAGGGGGGGGGGGGTCCGGAACCATCAAAATGCGTATTTACACCTCTATTTCCTCAAGTATACCAGCTTAGAGTTTGATTCCAGTCATGGGTCAGAAACTGAACTCACTGGCGAATCGGGCCTACTTGCCCATCAACGGAGAGGGTGGGGGGTTCAACTCCAGATATAAATCCCCAACCCTATGATGCAAAAGCACAAAGGAATTTCATCGACCTATTTCCAATTATTGTCAAGTTAAAAATATCAAAAGATGAGCAATCCGGGCCCAATTGCCCCTGAACCAAGTGGGGGTGGGGTTTCTGACCCGCAGAAAGGAAAAAGAGACCCTAATGATGACAAATCTACCAAGTTTCCACTTGGTGAATGTTGATTCCTGTCACGGATAACGAACTTAACTCCTGGGCAATCTGAACCTAGTTGTCCAGAAACGGGATGGGTGGGTGAGGTGGAACTTCAAAAGTAGTTTCCCAGCCCTGGGATCTGCGAGTACGAGTCATTTCTTCGCTTTGTCCGACTCTGGTCAAGTTATGAACATTATTTACTGGGCAATCTGGACCCATTTGCCCCTGAACCGAGTGGGTGTGGTGGTGGGACCCCATAAAGGCACAACTAGACCCCAATACCAACAAGACCAAAGGTTTCGATGGGATCCCAAAAATTCAATATCTGATCCAGACAACAGGGTCTTGTCTTAGCCAGATCCAGTCTTCGCCAGACTCCTTGAACATTTTTACAATTAAAATTCAGAAACAGATTAAGGCCAAATAGCTAATCACCTGAGAAAACCAAGTTCAGATTTGGATTCAGCATGTGTGTTTACCCCTATCATATCTGTTTTGACGAAAACTTCCTGCCACTTCTGCTAATTTCCCGGTTCCGGCCGAACTCCAGAACTACTTGTCCGGCGAAAAAAGAAAGCTCAAACACGAAATCAGGGTATCTGCTTTCCCCAGTAATGAACATCTAATCAACTTCAAATAGAAATTTAGCTTATAACAAATTTTCCGATTCCAGCCGGATTCCGGTCGAACTATATGTCCGGGTAAAATATGATTGTCATACAGGGACTCAGCATCTCTTCTTACCCCTAAATCGCTTATCTAATCAGCTAGAAATAAAACTTTGACTTCCAACAGTTCTCCGGTTTTGGCCGGATTCCGGACGAACTACATGTCCGGGTAGAAACTTGTTTTCACATAAGTGTTCAGCATGTCTTCTTGCCCTAAATCGAACATCTAATCAACTCCAAATAAAACTTTTAATTTTGACAAACTTTCCGGTTTGGGCCGGATTCCGGTCGAAATACTTGTCCGTCGAGAAAATAGTTTTCACCATCGTCTTCAGCATGTCTTCCTACCTCTAAATCGAACATTTAATCAACTTCAAATAAAACTTTTACTTTCAAAAAACTTTCCGGTTTGGGCCGGATTCCGGGCGAAATACTTGTCCGTCGAGAAAATAGTTTTCACCATCGTCTTCAGCATGTCTTCCTACCCCTAAATCGAACACCTAATCAATTTCAAATAAAACTTTTACTTTCAACAAACTTTCCGGTTTGGGCCGGATTCCGGGCGAAATACTTGTCCGTCGAGAAAATAATTTTCACCATAGTCTTCAGCATGTCTTCCTACCCCTAAATCGAACACCTAATCAACTTCAAATAAAACTTTTACTTTCAACAAACTTTCCGGTTTCGGCCGGATTCCGGGCGAACTACTTGTCCGATGACAAAATGGTTTTCACCATCGTGTTCAGCATGTCTTCTTACCCCATAATCGACTATCACATTAGCTGTTTCAAAACATTTTGTTTGTCCCTTAATTTGAATCCCCTCCCCCACCCCTAAATGTAGAGCTACAAAGCCCATCTACGAACTTGACTGGTCCGACGACCCAACGAACCCTCACACCAAGTTTCATCAAAATATCTCATTCCCTTCGAGAGTTATCGTGCTTACAGACGGACGGACAGACGGACGGAAGGACGGACGGACGGACGGACAGACGGACAACTTTTGCGATGTCATAGGTATCCCTCCACTTACGTTTTGGGATCCCAAAAAGTGTACCAAGTTTGAACTTACTTGCACTCGTTCACGAGTTATGACCTCCACAAAATATGGTGAAAACCAAAAACTGAAAACCGAAAGCTGAAAGCTGCTACTGCGCTCGCAAAAGTGGATTGTGCCAACGGACACTCCACTAAAAACTCAACTATTGTTTGTATTAAGTGTTGGTGACTTGGTGTGTCCTTTCGGCTTTTTTGTTAATCAACCTTGCGTCTCCGCCTTGACCCTTTGTATACTGTTAATTTGCACAGAATTTTTAATAAACAACCTTGTACCGTACCTCTATTTACTTGTTTATTACTTCGATTGATTGACATATACGTACGTACATGACAGCTGTTTCACATTTTTTTTCTAGACCAGCATCCGGTGTCCAAACTGCAACGAGATATATGGTATTCGAACTGGAAACATGCCACAGGGGACCATGAGTATAGTTACGAGAAATTACAGTCTAGCTGGTCATGAAGGAACGAAAACCATTGAAATTATGTACAAGTAAGTCTGAAGTGGTATTTTTTTTTTTTTTTTTTTTTGGATCCGAAGCGAAGTGAAGAAGACTTGAGAAACTTGTCGTGTTCCATCCTACTTACTGTAGCTACGACGCGTGCCGTCACGAATTTTGGCTTCTTGGCGTCAAGGCTGGGACGCATTTTTCCATTTTCGGCAAAATATCATGCAACTGGCCAATCGGGTCAGCCACGTTACAGATGCAAAAAGTTACAGTTCTTACTATTTGGAGAAGGTTGGAACAGTCAGCGTAGTAGTACCTTCCTACAAGGTTGGAACGAAAATAGTAACTAATAGTTACTATTGTTAGTAGAGTGACCCTGCCAAAACGTTAGCAAGCGACCAGAACGAATGGCAAGTTCTAGAGTACCCAAACCCTGTTCTGTAATCTGTAACAAAACTTGCCAGATCTGCAGAAAGTTTCATTCCCGAGTGATGTCCTGAACGAAGCTTGACAGATTTTTAAAGGACATGTCTTACCTATAATACTAACGCAGCCTACTTCCGTAATCACTCCAACCATTTCCAAGCCCGGAGGCGAAAATTTCATACGGTACGTTTTAACCCCTCTAACAAAACCTGGTTGATTTTCTCACTTGCCATGCTTTACTACCTTCGACGAGTATCACGCTGTCGACGTTTGTCTGCGAGAAGTTTTTCCATCGGTAAAAACACAGTTATGTAAAGTTTTCCTCGTTTTCGCTACGAGCCAATGGGTGTCGAAAAAGGCTTGAAATAGCCAGCGCCGTGGATAATTTGTTGAAAGCAGGGCCTAGTCTTATAGAATTCAATTATTTTTAAATACAGGGAGTTGAGGAATAAATAATGCCAGGGGTCCGAATTTGGCTGTATAAATCGCGAATTTGTTCGTATAACCACGAAAGTGGATTTTTTTGTTAATAAACATTAAATCTATCTATCTATATCGATGTTTCGGTACATATGTCTTTCTTGAGCGGCTTGAGTCTGAAGAGGACCCTTGCCTTCTTACAATTTAGTAAAAGAATAATAATAATAATAATAAGAACTGGTAGCGAAAGATAAACCAACCGAGCGGTTGTTGGCTTAACCAAATAATAACGTGACCGACGTGGGAAGGAACATAACTACATAAATCTTGGAAAACTAACTATAGGTTTATTTACATGACGTTACGGCAGAGAGGTACAACAAAAGAATGTGATGTGGTAACCTAATTACACTAGAACATATTAACGATACTCAGCCCAATAATTCGCGTCCTCTCCCTACTCCTGCAGCGCTCATGCTGCCTCGATGGTAGCTCAAACTTAACTGCCATTCAATCCTTGCCGAGCGCATTCCATGCGAAATGCTCATCTTTCCCCCGCGCTCAGAATTCCTTGTAAATTGAAATAGCTCACGACCGCGGGGTGAAGGTAATACGGAAACGAAGTAATGAACTTGCGTCCATACATTTTAGACATGGGTTACACCTCCCTCCTATCAAAGAACCGACCCGGTTCGCCGCAACACCACCCCCTAACACATGGCCTACACAAAACAACCTAAATAAATAACATAGTTCAGATGTCAGCGCTACTGCGCGCTGGAATCACTGTTTGCTCAAGGTATAATTCATATTTGGGTTCCACCTGAATCTGTCCAGTAAACCCCAGGCTTTTTCACTCGTGCGCAAAGTTCAACCGATCACAGTCAATCATAAGCCTGTTAAAATGCTAGAAAAATAAAATCTAACTGCTTTGAGAACACCGACACTACCCTACACCGCAAGCACTGACCACACCGCCAAGTCCAACTTGCCGATTGTTCATCAGGAAAGCCACTTCACTTAACACAGTACGACAGAGACAACATCAACGACGACAACAGGATTACGACCTCAGCTTCATTGGTAACAGCAACAGCTTCAGATGTGTTTGGCTGGATACCAGCTTCAGGTACGTTTGGCTGGATAATTTCACAGCTGACATCTTCGGACGGGTTCGGACATAGGCTCACTCAGCTCGAAATTTGGAAAACTGCAAGGGCTAGCAGTGTGCGCAACGGGAAACGCGCTAAGTGTATTTCAGCACTCTTGAAATCTCCGCTCACGGGAACGTCGGATGGGTGATGGGTGGCTTGCAACGTCGAGACGACGTGCAGCTTGCTAGGCATTTTGGATGCGCACCAGCATTACTTCGCCCCCTCGGCCAGAAATGGTTACAGTTGGCTGGCAACGAATTCAGCAGCAGCTTCAGCATACAGCAGGCGCTTTGCGCCATTCCGTCATAGGAACGTGACGTTTAGTAGCTGATGACAACTTGGCAACGTGGTTAGTGCCTCACGAACAGGATACTCGAACAGGTGCTAAGCTTGCACCTTCAGCAGCAACGTAGAACGTTATAGGCAACGTTAATGACATCTCGGCACTAATGACTAGTGCATCACGAACAGGATTCTGGAACCGGTGCTAATCTTGCACCTTCAGCAGCAACGTAGAACGTTATGGGCGACGTTATTGACATCTCGGCACCAATGACTAGTGCATCACGAACAGGATTCTGGAACCGGTGCTAATCTTGCACCTTCAGCAGCGACGTAAAACGTTATGACGTGCGTGGCGGGTGAGTGAGAGAATTTCGCTGAGTAGCCTGATATGGTGGTCCGACCGACGTCCATCTCCGCTTAAACTGTCGTACTCTCGTCCCAGTGGCTCATGTAGATGGCGTGGTTGCAGTACTTGGAATTAGGTAGCATCGATGCTCGCATGTAGAAGGATCTGCAAACGGAAACGCTTAATATTTGGCACATATTTACATTATATACATACAGATAAATCTAGTCTTTCATAATTTGCTGTAACAGCGACATTACTAAATTCTTATCAATCGGGGCTGCCGAAACAACATTAGCGCCCCCCAACCTTTCATATCCCAATCGGTCTGGGACTTTTACACTACGCGATGGGCGTAAATTTGGCGGACTCGCAACTTCGCTATCAGCACGGCTACTCATACCCCCAAGTTTTTCTGGCGAAGAGCTTGTCTCATTTTCCGAGACTTGTAATTCAACCGCCAGCTCTTCTCCATCTGAGTTCTGCTCCTCATCCACACTAACAAATAACGATCGAGGCTGAAGACCAGAACTCAGGTCGCGTGAATCTACGCTGTCTGACTTTTCGAAATCCTGGTACGGGGTGCTTGTCATAGTCGGTACTTGTCTACGGTCAGTTGTCGGAGTCACGTTTAGTGGGATTTGACTCCCAGGTCTCGGTTCTTGTGAAGGGTGAGGGGTTAGTAAGTTGTCAAATGAGTCAGTGGTGTTAGGGTTAGTAGCTACACTACGGTTAGTTGTATCCCCAACATGCTCCTCATTCGTCCTACTGTCAACGTCCGTGCCCTCCTCCCCCTCGTCAAGAATCTGCTGCTCCTGCGGCGCGTCATATTTCCAGGGCGAACGCAGCACCCCTGGCTTCAAACGGTTATGATGTACTACCTTGGCTTTTGAACGTTCCTCAATTTTCTTAATGCGGTAATTAACCTCGTTCAAACGCTCAAGGACTCTAAAGGGACCTTCAAACTTGATTTTCGACAATGAACGGCCTTTTCCCGCTTGCGGAGCACGTAGAAAAACGACTTCCCCCGGCTCAAACACGCGATACCGCGCATGGGCATCATGCTGCTCTTTCTGGGAAGCTCGCGCGCTACTCAGATTCTCCTCGACTGAACCATACACGTGTTTCATACGCATTAACATTTCCGACTTGTACGACTGATCCGAATCATACATAATGCGGTGCTTAACAATGTTATCGACCGGCAACACCGCATCTCGCAAAAACATCACATAAAAACTGTTGTCTTTCAGCGACTCGTGGTACCCTGTGTTCATCGTGAAAGAAATATAAGACAACCAACGATCCCAATCATTCCTCCTCGCTTGGTCGACGTACTGGGACAGCATATTCTTTAAATCGCGATGTCGGCGCTCCAGAACGCCCAAGGTTTGCGGATGTTCTGGGGATGAAAACCTGTGCTCTATATTCATCTTCTCGCAAAACGCAGCAACTTCGGCGTTTCGAAAGTGCGTTCCGTTGTCCGAACACAGAGTTTGAGGAAAACCATATATGTGACAATAACCCTCTACAAAAGTCTTTAGAAACGTTTCAGCCTTCGCATCCACTATGGGAACCATGTGCAGATGTCTCGAGAAATAATCAGTGATCGTTAACACATACACATTACCGTTTTCCGTTTTCGGCAAAGGACCAACCAAATCTACGAAAACCATTTCCAATACGCAAGACGGCATCGGCATTTCTTGTAAGGGAGCATCTGTTGTGTAACTCATTGGCTTCCGTTGTAAACACGCTGTACACGAACTGCAGTAAAGTTTACACACACCATGCATGTTTGGGAACCACACATGCTCACGTAACCTGGAGTATGTTTTCCAGTGCCCTCCGTGACCCGCATACGGAGAATCGTGAAACTCTCTCAACATTTCCGGGACCATCTCTGAAGGAATCACGGGAACCCAACACACTTCCGACTTTCTGCATTTATTCGCTGGAACCGAAACACGCAACAGAACACCCTCCTCCACCAAAAAGTTAGAAATTTCTCTAATGACCAACTTTTCTATTTCTAACGGCATAGGTTGCTTACGCTGCAAATAATTTATGACCGCAGAACAGAACCGATCACTCTTTTGGGCTTTCTTAAGCTGTGCCAGACAGACCGATGTAGGTAACACGACAGACGTTTGACTATCCCCAACTGCGTTCACACCAGTTGGTAAACGCGAAAGCGCATCAGGAACATTATTTTGTGCGCCTGGTCTGTAAACGATTTCAAAATCATATTCTTGCAGGCTTAAAGCCCAACGAGCCAATCTTCCTGTCGGGTCTTTGACTGTCATTAACCACCTTAAACTATGGTGATCCGTCTCTACTCTAAACTTAGAACCGTACAAATACTGTCGATACATTTTTACGAAGTACACAACGGCTAATGCTTCCAATTCCGTAACCGAAAAATTTTGTTCTGCCTTTGTTAAACTTTTCGACCCGTACTGTAATATCACTTCCTTGCCATCTTGGAATTGTGACAATTTCGCAGCAATCGCCGTACCCGATGCGTCAGTGGCTAGCAAATAACCGCCTTCATTTATCCTAGGCAGGCCTAGAATCGGTGGATTTACTAGCTTAGTCCTCAAAATTTCAAACGCTGACTTTTGTTCATCACCAAATTCAAACTTAACATTTTTTTTTGTTAGTTCTACCAGCGGACGGGCGATTTGTGAAAATCCCGGAATGTACTTGCGAAACCATGAGAATAGGCCTAACGTTGTTCTCAGCTCCTTGACGTTGCTTAGGTACTTCCAGATCTTGAACCGCACGTATTTTATCCGGAGTAGGCCTAATGGTACCATTCTCTAGCACGTGTCCTAGGATCGTAACTGATCTAGCCAAAAAGCGACACTTCGACGGCCTTAAACGCAAATCCGCTGCCCTGATTTTTGAAAACACCTCTTCTAACAAAATAAACTGTGATTCAAGGTCCTTCGTATGTAAATTTACATCATCCAAAAATACTTCCAAAAATTTGTGCAAAAGGGACCGAAATACTCTTTCCATGAGTCTCTGGAACGTAGGCGGCATGTTAGTTAACCCGAACGGAGCGCGAATAAACTGAAACAGGCCATACGGGGTTATGAATCCCGTCTTTTCGCGATCCGCCTTTCGAAGCAAACATTGATAATAACCCGCAAAAAAGTCCATTGAGGAATAGTACTTAGACTGCGACATTCTATCCAAAAGATCCTGTATTTTCGGTAATCCATAGCAGTCCTTGACCGTATTTTTATTAAGAGCCCGGTAATCCACTGCCATACGCCACTCACCATTCTTCTTTTTTAGTAAAATTACTGGCGAACTGTATGGTCCTTCAGACTCTTCGATAATTTGGGCTCGGAGCAATGTATCAATCTTGTCTTTTAAAATCGGCTGTAACGAATGTGCAACGCTATATGGGCGGCTACGGACTGGAGCACTGTCACCTGTATTAATCTCATGCTCTATTAGGTCACACGCACCAAGATGTGTCTCATGGGTAGCAAAAATGACTCTATATCGGAAAATAAGGTCTGACAACCTTGCGCGAACCAAATCCGACTCTATGTGATCTGTTTTAAACAACTTAAACAGTTCATCCCGGGTTAAATTTCTAGGGTTAGGATGCGACTCAAAATCAGCCTGACCTTCCGCGGGTGGACACGCAACATCACTAGACGAAAAACTATTTACAAAACCGCCAACATGGTTGATTATCAAATTTGGATCCGTAACTAAATCATTCTCTGAAATCTCAAAAAATTTTCCTAGGACAGTCTTTTTCCTTAACTTAAACGACTTTTCTGTATAGTTTGTAACCAACACATACCAACCACTGTCCGTTATTTCTGTTAACTGATCCTCAATTTCCAAACCATTCCCTTTAAACTCGGACACAACGTAACCTAACTTAGGAGCTACACACTTATCTACTACACTAGCATCAGAATTATTCGTTTCAACCACCACCTTAATTCGCTGTACACACCACGGGGAAATAAAGCTCGGCTCGGCTACACGCACCGTCCATTCCGCTACTGCCGTTTTTACACCAACGGCGTTAAGAGCTTCTGCACCTGTTGCTGTAGTTTCTATCTGCGGCATTTCAAGAACGACACCACAACAGTCCCTTGCATCCTTACTAAAATCATCTTTAAACAAAACTTTGCAATTTTCGGCATCAAAAATCAATCGATTTAACTTCATTTCCCGGTAACCAACTACCAACGGGTATGGAAGTGACGGACACACAAATACTTCCATTATTACTTTCTTGTGTCGAATATCCAACTCAATACATGCACGTGCCGTAAACTCCAAAGGATTTCCAGTAATAGCCCGAAACGATCCGTTCCTGGCTTCATACTCAACCACACAACTGGAGTCCAATTTCTTGAAGTCACACTCTCTAATTAATGACCGCGAAGCTCCCGAATCAAAAAGAGACATGAGTTGTCGACCCCTCGCCGAAAAACATTTCACCATGGGCAAATCTTGCCAACTACCGACATAAACTTCATTAACGCCTAGGGATGTTGCAGGTACAGATTCCTCACGGCCGCCGCTTATTCCTGCTGCTAAACGCGACCGACGGAGTTTAAACCTCCCGATAATTTGACGCGACAATTTCTCTTAATGTGACCGACCTTCATACAACGATTACAAATAGGCTTACCGTCATCCGAATATTTATTTACACTAGGCCTAATCGACGTATTCACCTTCGAACCTGAACTACCGCTAGCCGTCATAACAGACGACATTCCCCGACGTGATCCAATAGGCTGAAAACCACCACGACCTCGGCCTCGGTTACGATTCTGATTACGCGCTTCCGCCACAAAATTTACCGAACAATCAGAACGCAACTTCAGAGCCAAATCCACCTCCTCCGCCCGTGACAAAATTTCCACGGCTTGGTCAAACGTAGCCGGCTCCTTCTGTAGCAACAATTTGGCAAATTGTGACGTCAACCCGTTCACCAACTCATTCAACATAACCAAATCAGTCGCTTCATCGCCAAATTTCTCTACGCACGACTCCTTCACTAATGTGTAAAAATCCAACAGTGACTGATTCGGCATGAGAGAAAGCTTACCGTACTTTAGCTTACGAGCCGAACTGGTCCCGGCAAAACGGGACTCAAAAGAACTTTTGAACGAGTCAAAATCGTCAGGATCCGACGCCGACCAAAAAGAAAATGCGACTTCCTCGAACTTGAGACCCAGAAAAAGTTTCAGCTGGTCCCATGTTACGATTTTCGAGATAATCGCAACTTTTTTTATGAACTCAGCGACATCCGATTTACCACTATACGAAGGAAGGGAATCTAACAACTTCAAAACAACGTCCGGCGTAAGCGGTTTCGACTCTACCTTTTCCATTCTACTTTAGGCCTATGTTAACAAAAACACTCTAATACCTTAAACTAGGTCCACACCACAAAAAAAAAAAAAAAAAATCTCTGCGTGTTTTCAAATTTTGTTTCTTATTTTCCAAGTTGCATGATTTTTACTTTAAGATTCGTTCACTCCGTTACTGTACCTCAAAGATACAGTACAGTCTGTAGAATCAAAACTACAGAACCAACGCTGCACACCATTGTTACCTTCTTACAATTTAGTAAAAGAATAATAATAATAATAAGAACTGGTAGCGAAAGATAAACCAACCGAGCGGTTGTTGGCTTAACCAAATAATAACGTGACCGACGTGGGAAGGAACATAACTACATAAATCTTGGAAAACTAACTATAGGTTTATTTACATGACGTTACGGCAGAGAGGTACAACAAAAGAATGTGATGTGGTAACCTAATTACACTAGAACATATTAACGATACTCAGCCCAATAATTCGCGTCCTCTCCCTACTCCTGCAGCGCTCATGCTGCCTCGATGGTATCTCAAACTTAACTGCCATTCAATCCTTGCCGAGCGCATTCCATGCGAAATGCTCATCTTTCCCCCGCGCTCAGAATTCCTTGTAAATTGAAATAGCTCACGACCGCGGGGTGAAGGTAATACGGAAACGAAGTAATGAACTTGCGTCCATACATTTTAGACATGGGTTACACCAAGAAGGACCGAAATTTAATTCTAATAAAATTCAGCCAACGTATCCGTTTTGCACTATCAAATGATTCGCAGTCGGCTTGGGCTGAAGGAATATTTATAGGTGTACTCATATTTTTTTTTTTTTTACTAAACCCACGAGTACAACAGAAACATGCAAAGAAAAAACGAGAAAGGGATTGATTGCTTTTTTGACGGATTTTGAAAATTTCTGAATAAGGTCACAAAACCGCGTCACCCTGCACAAGCTTTTCCCTGAAACTGAAAGGCGAAAGCTGCTGACACTGGGTTTCGAAAGTAGGACAAATATCTGATGGTTCTGCCAACTCTCGTATTCTTTTTCAGCTTCACCAGCGGTATCCAGGGACCTGAGCATCCTCATCCTGGAAGACCTTACCATGCAACTGCCTTCCCTCGAATTGGTTTTTTGCCAGATATTCCAAAGGCACAAAAGGTAAGAAACGAACCTCCGGAATGCCGGGCGGTTTTGACCATAGATTTCAACTGAGAGAGGCGTTTTCCTGCGGTCCGACAAAAGGCGTATTCTTGCCGTTCCGCGAGGACTACACTTGAGGAGTCCCCGCGTTTTTGTTTGTCCCGCCCGATGAAAAATGTATCTCAAAATAGTACTATGAAGTAGTACGAAAAAGTAGTATACTACTATATGCTACTATTAGCAAGACTGGATACTACTACTTAAGATTGGACCAGTCTGATGCACATTAAATCATAGTATTCTTTGCCATTACATAGTATTACATGCAACTTTTTCGTACTACTACCATACTACTATGCAAGCTACAAATTTTTCATCGGGCGGGGACTCACTCCCCGTATTTCTCGCGAGTCCCACGGACGGGGAATCCTCCGATTATCGTCACCATCACAAAAAAGGACTCCCTTTCAGATTCGGAGGGGAATCAATTTTTGCTGGTGTTGGTGAATTTGAACTGTTGAGGTGATTTTCAGTTTTCTGGCTTCAGTTAGGTGGAAAATTCAAGTTTAGGAGCCAAAACTGAAAATTGAAAACTGAGGATACTTCTTGCAACGAGGGCGTAAGCTTGAAGATTTATATAATGAGATTTTGTCTTGATTTTACATTCAAAATTAACCACGGCGCTTTCAGTTTTCAAATATTTTGCGTCCAGCCGCCGCGTCGGAGAACGAGAAGGCTGCATGAAGTCGACAAGCGCCAGCAATAAGATCGCTAATTTCACATGGAAAGTAATGGTATTTGCGAAAAACAATACTAAATTCTGAGCAGTTTAGTCGTGAAAAGATCATGTCTAGTCAGAGCTGTGCTTTAAAAGTATTCTTGTGACATCTGGAAGTTAACTCTTTAGATATCAAGACCAAAGGTTTCGATGGGATCTCGAAACTTTAGTACAGATCCAGACAATCGGGTGTTGTGGATGTAGGCCTACGTTCTAAACCAGACTCCTGAAACTACTATTAAAATTTCGATATAGATTAAGGCCAATGGCTGATCATCTGAGAAAAACAAGTTCGGATATTGGTACAAAATGCGTGTTTACCCTTACACCTCATATCTACTGTGACGAAATTGATCAAACATCCTGCCTTATTTCTACCCAATTTCCGGTTTCGGCCGGTTTTCTTGCCCGGCAAAAAGCTAAAGCTCAAAAACGAATTCAGCTTATCCAACTTTTTCTTTTAACAAGTTTTCCGGTTTTGGCTGGATTCTGGAAAAACTATTTGTCCGGCAAGATATTAATTTTCATGTAGGGATTCAGCATGCCTCCTTAACAGTACATGATCGAACATCTAATCAACTTCTGATAAAACTTTTACTTGTGGCGAAAATTTACGGTTTGGGCCGGATTCCGACCGAAAAGTGTGTCCGGGTAGAAAACAATTGTCATATACTGGGTTCGGCATTTCCTCTTATCCCTAAATCGAACGTCTAAATCGACTTCAAATAAAACTGTTACTGGTGAGAAAATGAAGTTCAGCTGTGGATTCAGCATGTTTCCTTCCCCTTAAGCCGACTCTCGTGTCAGCTTGAAAAACTTTCTTTATCCCTTAATTTACCCCCCCCCCCCTTCCCCTAAACATTGGGCTACAGGGTCCATCTATGAACCTGCCGTGTACTTCGACCCAGTGGATCCTCACCAAGTTTGAACAAAATATCTCAACCCCTTCAAGAGTTATCGTGCGGACAGACAGACAGACGGACAACTGTTACAAAGTCATAGGTATCCCTCCACTTACGTTTTGGGATCCCAAAAATGGCTTGGTGGAAGGCCTCGAGTCCTTTAGCATGATTCTGTCTTGCGATTTTTGCGGTTTGCGAACTAAGTGCACAATCCCGCCGGTGTCACATTTGGTATTGCGCTTCAGTCTTCGCGTGAACTGCAGATCGAGGTATTTTCATCAGCCCCTTTATTGCTCAGTTGGTTGCGCGTCTGCATTTTGAGATCCCGCCAGAGGAAGCCATGGTGATCACTCACTACCGCTAAGGGTCTTAAAGAAACAGAAAACTTGACTCGGGGAGCTAGCTGACATATCAAGAATGTACCCTGAGTCGATATTGAGAGTAAGAAAAATTCTCGTTACGACCATTGCAGTTTCCGGGCAATTTCCGAGATTTCGACTTTTGAGAAAAAAGTTTTGTGTGCCGGGATAGGAATCGAACGCACGACCTCTTCGCTACTATCCCAATGTTTTAGTCAACACGGCCAAAGGCGAACATTTACAGTGCATAAGTGCATAATTACAGTGCATAAGGGGCAAGGGCCTGCCAGCTAGCTTTGGGAACACTAAAGAGGGGTTCGAGATAACAAAGAAGGGGGGTCCTGTCGACAATAAGTCCCTGGATCGTTCTCTAAGCCCCCCAGGTCTGTTTGATGGCCGAAAGATGCGTAGTCAAGTTTTCTGTGCCTTTAACACTTACAAAAAAACTATAACCGTGGGTACTTGTGGGTACCGTGGGTACTTGTAGCGAAACAGGGAAACAATTTCTATAACAGGTTTTTGGGATCCCAAAACGTAAGTGGAGGGATACCTATGACATCGCAAAAGTTGTCCGTCTGTCCGTCCGTCCGTCCGTCCGTCCGTCTGTCCGTCCGTCTGTAAGCACGATAACTCTCGAAGGGAATGAGATATTTTGATGAAACTTGGTGTGAGGGTTCGTTGGGTCGTCGGACCAGTCAAGTTCGTAGATGGGCTTTGTAGCTCTACATTTAGGGGTGGGGGAGGGGATTCAAATTAAGGGACAAACAAAATATTTTGAAACAGCTAATGTGATAGTCGATTATGGGGTAAGAAGACATGCTGAACACGATGGTGAAAACCATTTTGTCGTCGGACATGTAGTTCGCCCGGAATCCGGCCAAAACCGGAAAGTTTGTCGAAAGTACAAGTTTTATTTGAAGTTGATTAGATGTTCGATTTAGGGGTAGGAAGACATGCTGAAGACGATGGTGTAAATTATTTTCTCGACGGACAAGTATTTCGCCCGGAATCCGGCCCAAACCGGAAAGTTTGTTGAAAGTAAAAGTTTTATTTGAAATTGATTAGATGTTCGATTTAAGGGTAGGAAGACATGCTGAAGACGATGGTGAAAACTATTTTCTCGATGGACAACTATTTCGCCCGGAATCCGGCCCAAACCGGAAAGTGTGTTGAAAGTAAAAGTTTTATTTGAAGTTGATTAAATGTTCGATTTAGAGGTAGGGAGACATGCTGAAGACGATGATGAAAACTATTTTCTCGACGGACAAGTATTTCGACCGGAATCCGGCCCAAACCGGAAAGTTTGTCAAAATTAAAAGTTTTGTTTGTAGTTGATTAGATGTTTGATTTAGGGCAAGAAGACATGCTGAACACTTATGTGAAAACAAGTTTCTACCCGGACATGTAGTTCGTCCGGAATCCGGCCAAAACCGGAAAACTGTTGGAAGTCAGAGTTTTATTTCTAGTTGATTAGATAAGTGATTTAGGGGTAAGAAGAGATGCTGAGTCCCAGTGTGACAATTGTATTTTACCCGGACATATAGTTCGACCGGAATCCGGCTGGAATCGGAAAATTTGTTATAAGCTAAATTTCTATTTGAAGTTGATTAGATGTTCATTACTGGGGAAAGAAGATACCCTGATTTCGTGTTTGAGCTTTCTTTTTTCGCCGGACAAGTAGTTCTGGAGTTCGGCCGGAACCGGGAAATTGGCAGAAGTGGCAGGAAGTTTTCGTCAAAACAGATATGACTTATAGGGGTAAACACACATGCTGAATCCAAATCTGAACTTGGTTTTCTCAGGTGATTAGCTATTTGGCCTTAATCTGTTTCTGAATTTTAATTGTAAAAATGTTCAAGGAGTCTGGCGAAGACTGGATCTGGCTAAGACAAGACCCAGTTGTCTGGATCAGATATTGAATTTTTGGGATCCCATCGAAACCTTTGGTCTTGTTCTGATGGAAAAACTTCTCATAGACAACCGTCTACAGCGTGATAGACATCGAAAGTAGCAAACACGGCAAGTGAGAAAATCAGCGTGGTTTTGTTATAGGGGTTAGAATGAACCGTAAGAAATTGGGGTCTCTGGGTTTAGAAAAATATGGAGTGATTATGGAAATAGGTTGCATCAGTGTTATAGGTAAGACAGGTCCTTTAAGCTACCGCGTGTATGTAGTGTATCATCGGCGCTCGTCTCTAGGAGATGCTTCACTTTTGAAGAAATTTGCAGTAAGGCTATCTTCTTGCTGTAACGCAGCAGCGGGAATAGTCTGCATGATTTTTTTTTTTTTTCTCTCTCTTCTTTGTTTTGTCTATGGCAATTTGCTGACGTAAAAATTATTCATTAATTCATTTATCTGCAAAGTCACTGTTAAAGGTTCATCGATCCGGGCTGTGATATTGGAACGTAGTTAGGGATCATTTAAACAGTTAACTTTAATCCTTAGTCGAATTAAAGCGTGCTGCGTGCGCATTGCGCCTATATCTTGGCTTGCTAGGACTTGTAGAGTAGATTTAGTCATAAAAGGTATCTTTCACAGCGCATGTGCCGAATTTGACCTTTACGTCAAACACAATATTACGAAAATATAAATATGCGCACACCCAATCAATTCGTCATTTTAATAATAACGCTTATAATACAGTTCGTAAAATATGCCACCGGCACTCGTTTAAAACAATATTCACCATAGACTCTTTCGCAAATAAATTCCCAGAGTCCTTTGAAAAATAAAATCTTTTATTACTAAAAGTTAGTTTTTAAAAAAAGGAGAGAGATTTCTTCTTTCACGTCGTGTCCGAAGCAGCTATGCACTTCTTTGCATTAAGTCTTTTGTCATCTCAGGTTGTTCATCTCCTACAAGCAGGGGCGTCGCAAGTGCATTTTCGGTGGGGGGGTGCAGAGACAAAATTTTACCGAATCTTTCAAAAATTTTACCGAATCCTAGAACTAAGAATTCGAGCTTTAAATTATGGAACAGAAACGATTACACAGGAAGAGTAACAATAAAAGGCAGCATGAACGACGATAAGCCAACTATTAGGCGGCGTTTTGGCGAAGCTCACATAGAGAATATATTGCCGGGCATGATTGCAGTAACAGCTACTATCTATTATAGCGAATAGAAAACTAAATCAAGCGCCGCAGGCGAAAATTTTCAAAATACATTTTTTTGGAGGCGAAAATTTAACTGCTTCTCTTACAAATTCTATCATTTACCGTTGATTAAATACCGAGACTTTAAGAAGTTCAAGAAACCGGATGGATCGACGTTCCGGCAGCAGCAGCAACTGTAGTCTAGTCAATATGACTACATATGATCACATAAAGTGAGCGCCGCAGGGGAATTTTTTTTTTTTTTTCCTTCCAAATTTAATTTCCATCCAAATTCTAGCTTTTAATGTTTCGAAATCTCATTCCTAAAACTGGCTTAAAACCCCCGTCAAATGACGCGCCCTTCCACAAAACAGAGAATATTACGAAAAGTGCTGCAGGCGGAATTTTCGAAATATTTATGATTAGATATTCTTTTTAGGATCCAAAATAAAAGTAAGGAATGTCGATGATATCATAGATCATCTCTTTTGTCTGCGACCAGTGCTTCACTCAACCTCTTCTGAGTTTCGAGGTTCGTGGTAACTTCCGAATCCTGGCAATTTCAACGAATAAGTTACCGAATCCCAGTTATTATACCGAATAAGTTTAGACCGATAGCGTGCTCGGGATTCTATATAACTACCGTACCCCGGTTATTATGCCGAATTGTTTTGGTATCCAGAGACTACCGAACAATATTCATATTCGGTATACTTTCGTCGAAACTGGAACAAAGTCAGGATTCGTGGTTAACTTCCTAATCCTGGAAATTATACTGAATAAATTACCGAATCCCAATCATGATACCGAATAATTTCGAACCAATAGCTTATTTGGGAGTCCGTGTAAATACGGAATCTCCATGAATATACCGAATAGTTCCGGCATCGAAAAACTACCAAACGGTTTCAGTAAATTCTCTCAACAAGTTCGTGATAACTACCGAATACTGGCAATTATACCGAATTCCTTGTACAGATAGCCTATTTAGGATTTTGTATAACTACCGAATCCCCGTAAACCGAAAAAATACCGAACAATTTTACCGAATCTCAAAAAGGTGGGGGGGTGCGGCACCCCCCGCACCCCCCCCCCCCCTTGCGACGCCCCTGCCTACAAGTGGTATTTATTTTTATTAGAGCAATTTAATAATTTTTTCCGAAGCAGCTATGCACTTCTTTGCATGAAGTCTCTTGTCTTCTCAGATTGTTAATCTCCTGCAAATGCTATCAATTTTAATTAGTGCAATTCATAGCACAACACTTACTAGAAATGATCTTTGCACTATGAAATGGATTAGAAAAACGGTTTTCGAAAATACCGTTACTTTTCCCCTGAAATTAGCGATTTTCCTGTTAGCGCTTATCGACTCTATTCAGCCTCCCTGCTCTCCGACGCGGCGGCTGGGCGCGAAGCATTTGAAAACTGAACGCAGCGTGGTTAGAAAGTGGGAAAACTATCAAATTAAAGAAGTCAGAAAGATTCTTATATCTTTTGTGTGAAAGAGTTGTCGGCAGACGTCGAAGATACCGGAAACCTTTGCGGTATTTTACGGGCAAAACTCGGCACGGCAGAAAAAGCGCCAAAAAAAGGTGGGAATTTTGCAAGCTAATAATTCCATAAGGGAGCTAGTTATACTATAAGAAGCAGAGTAAGCAAGAGGGGTCCTTTAATAATTTCTTCGAAGCAGCTATGCACTTCTTTGCATGACGTCTCTTTTCTAATCAGGTTGTTCATCTCCTGCAAGTGGCTTTCGAGCGTCGTCTCACCTTCACGATTGGTCGCTCAGTGACTACTGGACAGGATGACGTCATTACCTGGAACGAAATCCACCATAAGACTTCAAGAGATAATCGGAACGGGCATGGGTACCCGGACCCCAACCATCTAGACAATTTGTTGACAGAGCTTGCGGCTGTTGGAGTTTCATAGTGAATTCGGCCTTTATTCCAATGCGGTGCCCCTAGTGGATTATACAATGAAACTCTACTTCAGAACAAATGACACTAGGGAGCAGCGTCAAGACCTATGCTTTCCTTGCTTCGGGAACGGGCCATACTCATAGCGCCGCCCACTAAGCTTGCGGGATTTAAAGCGAGACAAACTTGCGGATTTAGAAATTTCTAGTAAAGTTAAGATGCGGTCTGCTCTTTCTTTTATTTTTGCTGTATTCGAAATTTGAAGTTTTGGAGCCAGCGCTGGTCTGCGACGGTAGTAGGGACATTCACTATTGCTAGTGGTGCTAGCATCGCTGGTATTTGAGTATGTGTCACTTCTCTCAAGTCTTGGTGCTACTCCGTAGTGTTATTTTTCTCAGCTCTACTCCGAGTTAACGCCCAGTTCAGTAAGCGGGTTATATTTGACAGTGCGAAACGGATCCGTCAGCTGAATTTTCGGCCCTTCTTGGCAAGGGTCCTCTTCAGGCTCAAGCTGGAAAATTAAATTGTGGAAGAACAACTCAAGATCCTGGCTTTAAGAATCTGATTTTGTGAATGTCTTCGTGAAAGTTGCTTTGAGTTTTGGACACGGCGGCTGTTCTTTGCTGCTCGGTCCTTTAGATTTTGGGCCCTCGAGAGGGTAAAAATCCTTCTGCTTTTTTGTATAGCCTGTCCAGTTGAGATTATCTTAGCTGAATCTCGAGGGACCGAAATTAGCTGACGTATCCGTTTTAACTGCGATTCTCGGTCATCTTAGGATGAAGGAATATTTAAGAATCGGCCAAGATAATAGAAAAAGTTTAAATTGAATACTGGCAGCTTATAAAAAGAATGAATAATAAATAACAATAGTTGCGTTTTTACAGATACCATGGTATCTGTTACCACGGTAACTGGATATGTAATGAGTCGTTTTTGCAGTTACCGTGGTATCTGATGTACGGTAAGTTGCTCTGCAAAAATGACAATTTCCGAAATTATGCCTTTCGAAGTCATCTCGAAAGAAAAACTGATATTAGTCTCATCGCCAAGTGACTTTTTCAGATACTGCCAGATACCACGGTAACTGGCGAGATACCACGATAACTGCAAAAACGACTTTAGACCCTGGTATCAGATACCATGATATCTGCAAGAACGCAATTAATAATCGTAAAACCAAAATTTGAAAACATTGCCTCGACGAATAGTTTCAGGCCTTGGTTCTGAGAAGCGCCGCCAACCGCTGTCCTTGATCCCAGCGGTTTCGCAAGTCGGTCGCCCGGTACTTCCGTCAAGAATTCCAACGAAAAAGTGTTCAAATATCAGTGTTCTCCGATGATTTTTTTTTTAGTCTCAAAGTTCGAGCTTTATTCTAAAATTTTTGCGACGCTTTTAGTAAACCTATTCCTGTTCTTTTTAATTTGACAAGAGTGCTCGGTTGAAATGTGAGCCATAGCCTACCTCCAGTTCAGTGCTTTCCTTCGGACTAGTTTCTGTTATCCTCACTATCAACAGCTGTATGAGACATGGTAAAAATAGACCCACAAGTTGATGAGTTGAAAATCTGCAGTCTGCTTCCCAGCTAGTGGAAGTTTTTCGTATGTCTCACAAGTCAGTAGTACAACGTACCCACTAACCTATGGAGCCGACTGTTTACTATAGGCGTTTTTCGGTGCTCTCACAAACAGTTTGTGGGTCGGCTGTGGCTCTAAAAGAGTGTTTCTGCGGTCTTTCATGCGGCCCACAAGTGTGTTTCCGCGACCAACATGATTTGGCTCGCTTTGTGGCTCAAATTCGACAAACAGCTGGTGAGGTGATTGTCGATTTTGTGGCTCGATTCTGACGGGAAATTCGAATTAAGCAGCAAAACAGTGTCTAAACAATAAAATTAACTACTTTTTCAAGCTTATAGACTTCAAACTGAGGATGCTTTTTGTAAAGAATGGCGAGGAAGGTCAGGAGTTATGTTTATTGAGATTTTACGTGAATTTTATTTTCATTTTCAGATATTTGAAATTACCGCCAAAAAATAGACAAAACTGCGTTTCCGCGAGTTTCAGCTTGTGGCTCGACTGTGTATCATATTTTCGCGACAAACACTCAGAAGCGTGTGGCCCACAACTGTGTCGCGGTAAAACGCCAAATTTCTATCTCAAATGTTGATTATGTGAAATTGGGGATGTAAAAGAAACTAATCCACTTGGACCGCTGAACTGGAATAAGGGGAATTCTCCCACGTGTTTGTTAGATCATTGTGATTGTAGCTGAATGAAGAAGCATATTTGAAAACTCAGTGCATGTTATTGCGTTGCCATACGGTTAGGGAGTCAATTTCGTGTACTTTTAAATGTAGTGTAGTGTTTTTACTGTGTATTCAAGCGAATAGTCGGATCTGTTTTTTTCCGGACTTTTTTTCTGAATTAGAAAGCAGGAAAATCTCAACTTTGCCGCAGGGATCTGATGCTGGTGCAGTAAATTCTGTCAGGATCCCGCCTGTTCGCAGACTCAAGGGCCTCTTTTCTCCCAGTTAACCTTTGACATCGAGGATGATATCGGAAAACAACGTCGAGACGGCCATTTAAAACGGCTTGTTATCTCCGAGCCGAAGGCGAGTCAGGTTCGAGTTACTAACTCCCAAAATTGGGCTACAGAGCGTGTTCCATCCTACTTACCGTAGTTACTACGCATGACGTCACAAACTCTGGCTTTTTGCCGTCAAGGCTTGGGCCGACCAATCACGATTCAGAGATCCGTAGTTACTACGCTCCCGAGCGTGGTAAGGAAATAGTTACTATTGGTTACTATTTCGAGAAGGTTGGAACGGTCAGCGTAGTAACTTCTGGTAGGGTTAGAACGGAAATAGTAACTAATAGTTACTATTGGTATGAGGGTGATACACGCTCACAGGTGTGCCCGACCCAGAGCAAAAATAAATCTATAGAGTAATGCGCGAACTTTGAAAAAGTGACACATAGAGCGTGTTCCATCCTACTTACCGTAGTTACTACGCATGACGTCACGAATTCTGGCTTTTTGCCGTCAAGGCTGGAACGATTTTTCTATTTTCCAGCAGGATCTCACGCCAGGGGCGAATCCGACCAATCACGTTCCAGAGATACGTAGTTACTACGCTTACCACGCTCCCGAGCATGGTAAGCAAATAGTAACTATTAGTTACTATTCCGACAAGGTTGGAACGGTCAGCGTAGTAACTTTTCGTGAGGATGGAACGGAAATAGTAACTAATAGTAACTATTGTTACAAGGGTGGAACACGCTCATAGTCTAATCGCAGCGACACTAGCTCCGCTAGAGGACACGAACATCCCTACTGAAACTCAACCAGTCGTTAACGAGCGCTGGCTCTGATCTGATCCTCGATGTTTGCACCGCATCTTAGCCATGCTAGAATTTTTGAGGTCCGCCACTGCACACACGAACAGTTTGCTGGATCTTCTCTCAGGAAGCGATCCGAGCGGCGCTGCGACGGAGGCCCATTTTTGATGCATGGGAAGGATAGGTCTTCGCATTACTCTCTAGAGTTATTTTGCTCTGGCCCGACAGTGCAGGATTGGGCTACCAAAGCCGTCGTAACAAAAACGAAGAATCTGCAAATCTTGACAAAAGGCTCATGGACACAAAGTGTATTAACTGTTGTCATATATGCACAGTAGCGTAACGTCAAAACATATTACAAACAGTATGCTTCACAATATGTACAACCCTTGCAAATACTCATGATGTAGTGAGCCCGGAAGTTATTCGATGTTGTGGAAGCTGGATTGTATCACATCAATCCAATAGAAGGGAAGCAAACACTTTTACCGGTGTACGACGAATAACCCTGACGTATGTTTAAATAGTGGTTTCGGCCGAATTCCGAGCGAACTTCTTGTCCAGCAAAACAAGAAAATTCAGAAACGAACTCAGCGTATCTCCTGATCCGTATAAAGAACATCTAATCAACTTCAAATAAAACTTTAACTGATACAAGAAATTCACTTACAATTTTTGCCGAATTTTGAACGAACTACTTGTCCGGCGAGAAAATGGTTTTCATCATCGTGTTCAGCATGTCTTCTTACTCCGTAAACGACGAGAATAGTAAATACAATACGGGCTTATTTTCAAAAGTTAAGTGACGTAAATAGTTAAAAATAGATTAAAATTAACGTCACTGAGGAAAGGAGGAGTAGCCACAAAAAGTACGAAAGAAGATTTTTTTTTTTTCTTTTTAACTAATATAAAAATAAGTTAAATTATGGCTACGGGTTAAAAAAAAAAAAAAAACAACAACTCCGTAATCGACTATCCGATTAGTTGTTTAAAAATATTTTGTTTGTCCCTTAATTTGACCCCCCACCCCCACCCGAAATGTAGGACTACAGAGCCCCAATGAGATGTTGAAATTTTCTTCTTCATCTTCTGCTCTAACACAGAATCCGAAAATACTAAATTGAAAAAGTCGTAGCAGAAGTCGAGCCATCTGTGAAGCAAAATTTGCGACTGTGCCCAACTCCCCGGTACAGAGTGTGCCCGACAGTTGGTAAACCCTCGGTTAGGTTATTAATATTAATATATTTACGGAGCGCAGCGGGGCTGATATATTACCACCATCATCACTCAAAGGTAAACAAAACGGGCTAAAGTCAGTGACTCTGGTCTGTGATTGGTCCAAACAATCTAAAGATACTCAACCCTAAGATTGGCTAAGATGGTCTTATTACGGCGTTATTACCAGATGTGACTGTAGTGGGGCCCGGGTATTAATATCAACTCTGTGGAGGTGTATAGTCGTATCCACGGCTAACTTAATTTTCTCTGTGAAGCTTATCGTAATATAACTGACTGTGAGTCATAGAATGATGCATTAAATACCTATTGCCAATTGGAGAAAAGTTTTTATAAAATTATCGCTACTGCTTGATAGAGATGTGTTTGAAAATAGTGTTACCGATTAAGCGTTGTACAAAGCATATACCTGAATAATGTGATAGTGAACAACCACGTATAAAAGAGTCAATAAAATATTAAAATGATTCTTAAGGGCATGTTACGGAAGTTACTCCTCCGAACCTTTCTTGTCCGTTAGGTTTCACTAGTTCGTGTTGGGGTAGATAGCGTGAAAAGGAAGGGGTGCACAATAGCAAAAAGCAGTTAAGCTTACCTTCGATCTTAGTTCTTCTGCACCACCAGAGGCGCTTAAGCATTGCTCAAATAGGTGTAACAAGCTGAATAGCGCCGTACGGGATAGTAGGGTGATTAGACCGTATACCACGGGATTCAAGTTTCTAGGATGCGGTTCGTTTTATTTAAAGTTCATAGTACAACGTAATGTTTGTTGTCGTTTTATTGGCCAGTGGGGTGCCCGAAGTCGTTTTGTTTGCGGATAATCCGCTAGTTTGTACGCTGGGAGAAGCAGGGAACAGTTCAGCGTACTTCTGACATATTCCGCCAGGAACAAAACGACTACTTACAGTTCGCCATCCGCTCCAGCTGTACTTTGAACTTCAAATAAAACGCAACTCAGGATTCTACGGGATTTCTGTAGGCCTTACCAAGCAAGATTTATGAATTTAGGACACTACAGGATTTATGATATCGGGGGGGGGGGGGGGTTAGGTCAGGTTAACGTGGAATTTTAGGTTACAGTTCAGATACAATGAACATATGAGTTTTCTATGGGGTTACGACTAAACTAGTTACTAAGATATTGGTTAAGTTCCCCATCCTTCCCTTCTTCTGTATGATACTACTGTAGCGTTTACACGGACAAGAAATCCCGTCGAGTCGAAAGGAATTCCGGTCGACTCGAGAGGATACCGTTCGTTAAGACGAGTAGAAAAAAAGTCTAGCGGGACGGGAATCCTTTCATGATGAAAGGAATTCCGGTGTAATTGAAAGGAATCTTGTCGGCAGCGCTGGTAAAAAGTACTAAAAAAAGTCTAGCTAGCTTTTGAGAGCAGCAATCATCAGTACTGATGTCATAAATGCTCTCAAGACCTTTTTTTGTTAGATAGTTAATTTATTTACGGCAGATTTTCTGGTTTGAAGAATTAATCTTTTTCCCTATGCGTGTAAACATAATCTTGTGACCAATATCGGATTCTGTTCAAGTTTTCCTTTATTTGTAAACGCTGCATAAGAGGACATTATTGTCAACAGTTGCAACTCAACTATTTACTATGTTAGTCAAAGTATTGTATGTTTTCGGATTTTTCCGTTTAAAACAGATTTCTTGGGTCTTTGACGGATGTGAATTTCTTTCGTCGTATTTCCGGATTTTTTACGGACTTCTGAAGATCTTGCACAAAATCGTAAATTCTACTTGGTTTTTCCAAATTGTATCATCCAACACCAGTATCATCCAACACCAGTTCTAAAAAGACACTGTGATCACAGTTGTTTCAAAAATTTCGCCTGCGGTGCCTTTTATAGTAGCCTATTCTCGACTTAGTGGAAAGGGGTTTCTATGAGTAGTGTAGTAAGACACACACCCATGGGGCCGAAGCGTCTTAAGATGTTTGAAATCTTGAATTTCAACATCTTAAGACGTTTGAAATCTTGAACTTGTACATCTCAAGACGTTTGAAATCTTGAACTTGAGCATCTTAAGACGTTTGAGCGTCTTGGTTTGACATCTGAGGAGGTTTGAATGTCTTGTTTTGAAATCTTAAGACGTTTGAAGTGTTGAGATGAAATCTTAGGACGTTTGAAGTCTTGAGTTGAAATTTGATGACGTTTTCAACTCTTGGAGATGAGATTTGAATTCATCTTAAGAACTGAAGTTGAACTATTGAAGGCGGTGGAGTTTTAACTTGCTGCCTGGGTAAGATTTTGAAGTCTTGAGGTAATGAGATCATGGAAGTGGATGGTTGCCAGGAGCTGCCAACTCGTCATCGTGTTGTGTGCACCATTTGTATCGCTTCAAAAGGCTGGCATGCGATGGGATCGAACCGACGATCTTGTGATTGCGAGTCCGACGTATGGGGAGGGAAAGGGAAGCGGATCTCGCTGCTACAAGGAACACACATTTAAGGCTACACACACACGCACACACACACACACGAAACGCTCAATCGTTTTTTCAATTAAAAAGTAACGTCGTCTACAGAGGTTCAAAGAATTCCCATTTGTTCACAAATCCAATCCCTTCGCCAGCATCTGCGACGATGGTTTGTAGAATAGAGCCATGATACTTCATTTAAACTTTAAACGCACTAGACATAGACGCTCTTATCTTTTCCACTGTAAAAATATTTTTTTTTTCTTCTTCAGCTTCTCTAGGGTGGGGAATGTGGTCCACCAGTCTCTTTCGCGGAACACACCAGTCTCACTGTTTTGAACCATCAGTCTCATAAAAATGGCGCCGGGAACCAGCAGTATCGGAAACTAGACCAACAGTCTCAAATTCAGACCAACAGTCTCATCTAATTTCCAATTCTTTTAGAGTAAAAAAGTGTTTTCTTTGGTTTTCTCTGCCAGTCCCTTGAATTACGCGCTTGTGACAGCATGACAGGTAGAGTGAAGCTTGGGCTTTCAACACATGTATTTATCTCTGATATTGGCCTGGTACTTCCCAGTGAGTAGGGCTCTGAAAAAGCAAACAAATTTATTTTTTTGTTTTCTGTGTTGTTTAATAGAATTCTGCTACTCTGCCAACTACTACAGGTAAAGTGAAGCTCTGGGCTTTCAAGCGATATATGATTCACTGCTACTGGATTACCAAGTGTCATATTGTGTTGCTCTGCAAAATTATTTTGGTGAGCAAATGTAATTTCTGGTTTGTCTCTGCGATTTCTTTACAACCAGTTTAGGTAGATTTAAGCATGGACTTTCCACAGATACGTGTATCTCTGATATTGGCTTAGTCGGTTTCTTGCTAGTGTCCTCTGATAAACTCATTAGCTATGCTTAAAATACTATTCTGGGGCTTTCTCTACACAACTAAAGTAAGCGGTCAAGTAACACTCAATAGAACCTATTATCGCTCTCCAGAGCTGCATTTGATTCGCATTTCCAGTTGACTTTACCCCTCCCCCTAGTAGATCTGCTTTCATCCGAAACCTTTTATGATAAAAAATCCTTTATCTCGAAGTTAGCGGTCTTCGACCATTTTTCACGGTGATCGTGAGATTGCCAGTGTTTCCAAGTTGTTACTCGAATTTCTACGTTGCCGCTACGTATATTTCAAAGAACTTTGCCGTTGGTGCGTGGCAATATTCAAAATATCGAAGTGCTGTATCTAGTTTGGCTCTGTAGACGAGAGGCGACGTAAATCAACAACAACAGTTGGCTCTGTAAGTAAATAAGTAATTTATTTATGACCAGCCATTTTGAAAAGGCGGAGTGTTTTGAGTGTGCTTCCACTTCTACTTATTTTGGCAGTAGGATACTTATTTTCAGCCTTTTCTACTTACCAAATTTTGTATTTACTTACCTAGACAACTTATTTTTTGGGTCTACTACTTATTATCTCAACGTTTAATCTTTATTCAAAAGCTCTATTTTTGTCTCCAGTTCTCTCTATTATAGCTGAAAAGCAGGTTGATTTTCAAAAAAAATTCTGCAGGGCATGGTTTGACATAAATCGGCTTTGTCACTATTGGCATTCAGAGTAGATGCACAAGTGAAAAAAAACACTATGATTTCACGGTTAGCCCTTGCTTTCATTTGGGATGCTTTGGAAAGGGAAACTGGATGCTTGGGAAACTGCAACGGGTTTCATAATATTCTCTATTAGGAGGTGCCTTTTTATCTGGTTTTAGGCCTGGGATTTGAGAAACATTTGTTCAAGAACCTGTCGTGGAAATGGTTAAATATTGGCAGAAAAATGCTTGAAGCTGCTGTTAGGGTTTCACCTTCTCCGTTCTTGATAATTCTGAAAGTTCTTGGTCCACATTAAAAGCTAGGATTTGCATGGGAAGCAGTTGAGTTCGTCAGAAAAAGAAAATGCAAATATCAGAACTTCGCCCTGCAGCGGTCGCCGGTCAGTTGAATTTGGTCTTGGGTTTGGTAGTTCGGCCGCAGCAATAGGCATGTACTGTCCAAGTGTTCTTCGCAAAAGTGACGCCTAGTAGCTGCATAATCAGCTGCCGAGCTGCTCTTTTTGATTAGTTGTACTTACAAAATCTTGTTTTTGAATTTTAACATTTTAAAGTAACTTAAAACTGGTTTAAAAACTTAAAACAATCTAGCCTAATGGTCAAATTGTCATTAAATTGCCGGTGAAAATTTTGACTCTGCATCCTCCCTATCGAAAATGCAATGGGGAGGAGTTAAGGGTTGACAAGTGACAGTTTGGAGCTAAGCCCCGCCCTGTGGGAGGAGCTACGTGATGAAAAAGCGATGCTGCCTGGGGGCAGTGCTGGAGCACTGCAATTGTACCAGGCATTCCTCAACTTCTCGAGGTACAGGAGGGGTATCCAACCTCAGACACGTCTTTCCTTCAGAATAATTTATCTGGTTTAAAAAGGAACCAATAAATATGACAAACACACTAGACTGAAGCTAACTGAATGGTTTACATATTGGATAAATAAATATTGGCCCAATCTTATTGTTACAAATATTTTCTTTTCAAACATGATCCCTTCATTCTAATCTTACCTCGATTGACTAGAAAATGATGAAAAAGGTAGCAAAGTCAATAGCTAGAAAATCCGTTTTCAAAACAGCTTGAAAACAAAGAAAAGGCAGAGAATTTGAATATTTGAGGACACATGACTGTTCAAAAAGTCATATTTTGTCTCTTGACTGTCAGGACAGCATGTACATTTCATTTTAACATTTTTGTGGCAAAAATCGAGGTAGTATAAAAACGAGGTCAGATATCCCTCCTGTACAAGAAGGGTTGAGCCAGCAGGTCAACCACTAAAACATGACGAAGATGCCTCAAATTGGTATGTGCGTGATAGCTTACTGTAGTCTAGGTAACTAGGTAAAAAAAGAGACTCCAGTTCAGGCTGATTAGGTCTGACCGACAGACAACAAAACCAATTATGGTAAGGTAGGTTGCACAAAAAGCTTGAGTAACATGAGAAATTATTGATTGTTCGAGTAAATAAAAATATTTGCATCAGGTCAGGGTCCCCAGACTTGTCACAAACTATAACCTTCTTTTAGAATCACATTTGTACGACATTCTCTGACCAGAAAATTCTTGCTGACATAACCTGACAGACAGACAACCGACTGGTTAACTCCAACTTGGGTAAAGTTTTGAGAATAGTTTTGAGAATAGCATAAATGGGAATTGTGGGATAGCAATGAAGAAGCTTAAAAACTACAATACAAAACAATATTGGAGGGTTGAGTAAAATCATTTACAACAAAAAAAATTTTTCTAGCTGTTCAGGATCCCAATACAACTCTCAAACGTTGACTATGGTGATTTAGTCTGACAGACAGTAAGACCATTTATTTGAGAACCTATGATTGTCTCAGAATTAAACCAGGATTAATAATCGACAACATACGAAAACAAAAGAAACTACTTTCAGTTTATAAGTATTTCTTCAGCCTAAGGTTTAGCTATCTAGAAATCATGTTCGACTGTCCTTCTTTATGTGCTATAAAGCTAAGACTATAGTGTAGCGCATTGAAATACTTCTACGCTGCTTGAAATGCTCTAATTTTTTACAGGTGCAAATTCAGAAAACGTGACGTCTGGCCAATAGATGCACATAATTCCAATGGTATCTACCAAGTAAAGCCCAGGATTCTGACCTGTAGTACACCTGTGCATCACAGCATTGTGTCTAGATGTGTAGACTCACAGCTACAGCCATGTTTGCTAAACCCCGCTGACTGGTTCCACAGAGAGCTTTAGTAAATAGGTGAGTGTTTATCCTGGAAATACATTTTTCACCAGCTAATTCTAGGTGATAGGTTTACTGAGACCACGAAAGTACCATTAACACTTAAAAACTGCAGATACTCTCCATTTCTTCGGATTTTTACTTGCAACTGTCTAGCCCCTCTGCTCACCACCTAGATGCGGTTCGGTGACGCCGGGATACAGAGATAATGAACCATCACTGAATAATTATCAGTTTATATATCATACTGCGATGATTTCATCCTATTTTCAGTGTCTCATTTTATCTTTTTTCAAGTTCAAATTGGTTGCTATTCAGCACAAGGATGTTTCATGCCCCTAATCTTGGCTGGTATGGATTATTACCTACAATTGAAAGGGTAGAAACCAGATTTCAAGGAAGAGTTGAAGGATAGATTAGGACTAGGTTTATCCAGGTTTGACACAGACTTTACAGTGATTTATATGCTGCTCTGCTGCTTTTGGCTGCAAGTATCGTGAATTTGAACAAAACCAAAGGTTTCGACTGGATCCCAAAATTTCATATTTGATCCAGACAACTGGATCTTCTAGATATCTGGTCTTCGCCAGACTCCTTGTAAATTTGTACTATTGAATGTTTACTTGTTGCTGAGATTCTTACACTGATAAATATACACCATGGTCACTGATGCCACTGTAACTGATATCATTGTAGCCGGTACCGTGATAACTGATACCTTGGTAACTGACACGATTGTAATTGATACATTGATAACTCATACCAGTGTAACTGATATCATGGTTGCCGAATTGCACTTTTACTCTGCGACAGACTGCCTATCTGCCTAGTGCCTACCGCCATGTAAACCCAGAGCGCTAGGTGTAAGATATGACGTCATCGACGCAGAGCTTTCGCTTTTATGGATAAAGGGCAGGGTAGAGACTCGAAAATCGGTCAACAAATTTTTATTAAACTGTTACCAGATCCTTGCCGGATGCATTCTGACTTTTCGAACCAGCAAATGCCGTTTGGCAGATTAGTAGACTGATCGCATGCACTTTTTTGTTTATCATTAGTATGATCAAAAGTTGCAACAGTATATCTCCTCAATATGTATCGCTTAGTTTAAAACTTGATGCTAAATTCCCAGATTCAGCGCGAACTACATATCCGGCGTGAAAATAATTTTCATATTCAGAAATCAGCATGTGCTCCTACCCCTGAATCAAACATCTAATCAACTTCAGGTACAACTCTTACTTTTCCCAAAATCTCCGCTTTTTGCCTGATTCTAAGTAAACTCCTTGCCCAGCGAAACTATTTTCATATTTGGATTCAGCATGTATCCTCACCTCTGAATCAACTCGCTTGAAACATATTTTTTGTCCTCCCTTAATTTGAAACCCCTGCCCCACCCATAAATATAGCACTACAGAGCCCACCTTCGAACTATACTTTGACCCAAAGAGTCATCGTGTCAAATTTTAACAAAATATCTCAACCCTTTCCAGAGTTATCATGCTAACAGACGGACAATTTTTGCGATGCCATAGGCATCCCTCACTTACGTTTCGGGATCCCAAACTCAGTTCGTCTGTATAGTTGCAAACTTCAGCCACCCTGAAGAGCCCCTTTAACCAAATGGTGATGGTGTTGACAAGCATGAAACAAACGCTCTGAGGACAAGAAAACGAACAGGCATACACAACTTTCTGTCTGTGCAATTGTGACTTAGATAGACACGTCATATGTTTTTTTTTCTTTCTAGGCAAAAGCTACATTGGCATCACGAGTTTTTCCAGCTTCAGCACTCCCAGGGAAAAGGAATAGTTACATTTTGTATTGATTAAAAGGTCAAAAATTTTCGAATGATTGTGAATTACACAAGTTTATTTTTATATAGCCTACTCTGAAAAAACTTTGTCTGTGATAATCGAAGTTACTGTGTAGAGCTCATTGTTTCATCTACACCATAGAAGCAACATACAACAAGACCAAAGGTTTCGATGGGATCCCAAAAATTCAATATTTGATCCAGACAATTGGGTCTTGTCTTCGCTAGACTCCTTGAACATTTTTACTATTAAAAGTCAGAAACAGGTTAAGGCCAAAAAGCTGATCATCTGAGAAAACCAAGTTCAGATATGGATTCAGCATGTTTGTGTTTACCCCTGTAAGTCATATCTGTTTTGACAAAAACTTCCTGCCTTACTTCTGCCAATTTCCCGGTTTCGGCCGAATTCCGGAACCGCCTGTCCGGCAAAAAAAAAAGCTAAAAAACGAACTCAACTTGTCTTCTTTCCCCTATATCGAACATCTAATCAACTTCAAATTAAAATTTAACTTATAACAAATTTTCCGGTTCCAGCCGGATTCCGGGCGAACTGTATGTCCGGGTAAAAAATGATTGTCACACACGGATTAAGCATCTCTTCTTACCCCTAAATCGGATATCTAATCAACTACAAATACTTTTAACAATTTTCCGGTTTTGGCCGGATTCCGAGCGAACTAATTGCCCGGCGAGAAAATGGTTTTCACCATCGTGTTCAGCACCCTTAAACCGAACATCTAATCAACTTCAAATAAAACGTTTACTTTTAACAGACTTTCCGGTTTGTGCCGGATTCCGGGCTAACTACTTGTCCGGCGAAACGTGTTCACCATCGTGTTCAGCATGTCTTCTTACCCCTAAATCGAGCATCCAATCAACTTCAAATAAAACTTTTACTTTTATCAAACTTTCCGGTTTTTGCCGGATTCCTGGCGAAATACTTGTCCGGAGAAAAAATGGTTTTCACCATCATGTTCAGCATGTCTTCTTACCTCATAATCACTGTCTCATTAGCTGTTTAAAAATATTTTGCTTGACCTTTAATTTAAACCCCCTCCCCCCCCTAAATATAGGGCTACAAAGCCTATCAACAAACTCGACCTTACCCTTGACCCAACGAACCCCTACACCAAGTTTCATCAAAATATCTCATTCCCTTCGCGAGGTATCGTGCTTACAGACGGACGGACGGACAACTTTGGCAATGTCCTAGGTATCCCTCCACTTACGTTCTGGGATCCCAAAAAAATCAGATTGAGACTTTGAAAATATGGATGGTATGGACCCTCAACTTTAGAACAACCCCTGGAGCAATTAGCTGCCTTGGGCACTTCGAACAGTGTTACGCCCATTCATGCTGCGATACACTTCATCTAGTATTACCAGGGGCGTCAGGACTGGGTCAAAACTGTCATTTTTTGTTGTTGAAAACGGTCGTTTTTCTGCAGAAACAGTCGGTAAAAACTACCATCCAGTCGGTAAACACCTCGTCCCCCCCCAAACATTTTGGCTAGTAACGCCTCTGAGTATTACAATGAAGTAGACGATCAAAAACGAAATGTAGGAGCTAAGTCCATGCTGGCCAAGATTTGCTGTGGATTATAGTGATTTTGTCCCAACAGTGATATTTTTTATGATCGAACTAGCCCCCGGACATTTCAACAGATGTCCCGCATCTGGTTTCAACATATGGAAAGGGCCTGCACTACTGATAGAATAGAAAGATATAGCCTATATTTTAGTGATGCACTTAAAACTGCATACGGTATGGTAAAAGGTAAATTACAGTAAACAAAGCAATTTCTCTGCTGCACTCCAGCCCTCTTCTTCTACTTCTATTACATCTGAAGAAATATTCAAGTTCTGGGAGCTGTTCAAGCACTTCTACTTCTGTTACATCTGCAGGAATATTCAAGTTCTGGGAGCTGTCCAAGCACAGACTAAGTACAGAAATTGCATTTATTTTTTTTTTTTTAGTTTTGAATCTGAGTTCGGGGTTCTTTTCTAAGATAGGATCCCAAAGCTCCAGAAACTGAATATGTGTGCTGCCACAAATCTATGATTTTAGGATATGCTTTCTCTTAAATTAGGATACGCCCCAAGGTATAAGCACTGGTGCTCAAGGTTGGGGCACAATGACTTAGAAAAAGAGCATGCCAAATGAATGATATACCCAGTATATGATATGGGACATACAAAATCAAGTTTTTTTGCAGACTGGTAGGTTATTGTGCCCTTGCTCCGCCATACCAGTGCTCATATCATGGCGCATCATCCCCAAAAACTGTAGATATGCTTCTTAAAACTCTAACTGTAGAATTTATTGACAATTTGACTGAAATCCACAGAACAATCATTCAAAATTAATTTTACAAGCACAGGTTAAAGGAGTAGGCAGAGGCTATTTGAAGCTGATGGTATACCCCAATTTGCCTATGGTCATGCATCTGTGGCAGATAGACCACCCCAGCGCTGACATATACCCAATGAAAAATTTACAGACTGCAAAGTTACATGATAGCTTTATGAAAAAGTTGAATGTATTTATATGTAATAGTAAATAATGCTATGATTTCAGACTGGGCCAATCTTATGCAGTAGTATCTAGCATCCTTTCTTACTATAGTAGCATCCAGTCTTGCTAGTTGTAGCATAGAGTAGAATGCAGTGACAACTGACAAGGTAGCCTTGACAGAGAAATATGTAGTAGCATCAGTTCGTACTGCATGCTACTTTTCTGTACAACTTCGTACTACTATTTTGGATAAATTTTTCATCGGGAAGCTTGATATCTTCAAAGTTAGCTCATTAATAGCATACCTTGTTGAGGTTGTTGACTTGGGAGCTATGGATGGGAAATATGGCTCTACAGGTGAAAGATTACACAGGTTTGATGACACATTACCGCCAATTTTTACCGAGATTAAGCAAAAGGTTGTTCACAACAGCAATGTCACCAAGCAGGTCCTTCATTTCAGCTTTCTCATCAGTGACACCCAAGCAGCTTGATACTACTGCACTCAAGACAAATGTAACCCGAGTGCCTCGGGCAACTAATTTTTTTTCAACTTGCATTTTTCGGCAAACTTCAACTTCCTCCCACCCAGATTTTAGTGCGGCTAAAATGCTGAACCTAAGGCCCAACATAAGTGATGCACCTTTCCACCAATTAAAAATACTAGTAAGGCCTCTCAGAGAAATTTTTTGCAGTTTGTAGTACCCTTGTAAGTGCCGTTTTTAGATCCCACAAAATCATGCCGCGTTATGAAATAACTTACAACTACCAACCCAACAGGAAGGTCTCACAATGAGGTTACTGTGGTATTGTGCAGTCATGCTCAAATCCTCAATTTTTGGGCATGGTGCCCCAACGTATGGGCATGGTACCCATACGTTGGAGCACCATGCTCTGGAGCATGGGCATGGTACCCCTGTGAAATTTGGATAAACTGAGACTGGTTACATACCTAAATAGGGCCTTCTCCCTGTCCTAGATCAAAAGATACCTGATTTTACTTTCTATTCAACCTCATTTCCCAATTTACAAAATGTTAGAGCACTTCCAAGATACATAGAGTTTTTGGAGGCCACTTCTCTTCTAGTTGGCTTATCCTATCCTTTTCCAGAAAATTGCTGCTAGGTAGCATGGATGAGGCAAGCTTTTCAATCTGTTCACTGGAGCAAATATTTCCTTTAGATTGTTTGCCTTTTATTGTATTTATTTTGAGTTATTTTTTTTTACCTGTTTTTACTCTGACTTTTGACTTTTTGACAACATGGAAAAGGATTGAGTAACCTAGTGGCAACTACCTGTAAAAGGATAGGGTAAACCCACCGGGAAAGAAGTGTCCTCCACAAAACTCTCTGTATCTTGAAAGTGCTCTAACATTTTGGAAATTGGAAAATGATGTTGGATAGACAGTGAAATCAGGTATCTTTTGATTTACAACAGGAAGCAGACAGGAAGAAGGCCATATTTAGGTATGTAGCCAGTGTCAGTTAACCAAATTTCACAGGGGTACCATGCCCATACTCCAGGGCATGGTGCCGTAACGTATGGGCACCATGCCCATACGTCCAGGCATGCCCAAACGTTGGGGCACCATGCCCAAAAATTGAGGATTTGTGTATGACTGGTATTGTGAGATCAAGAACAGAATATTAAACTGAAAAAAACCCCATCAGAACTCAAGTGAAATCATGAGAAGTAGAAACAATGAACCCAGTAAGATTCCATACCTTGCTAGAGTTATTTCCATGATGTGATAGACACTTCAGGCTGAAGTGGCCAATAGCCTCTTTGAGACGAAAATTAACCCATCATAATGCAGTTGCAAAACACCAGAGGAATCAAAAACAACTCTGACATAATACAGCCACTCAATAAAGGGTGTAATTGGTGTAAAACTGAAGAAAGATGTAACCTCTGCTGCAACAATCACAAATAATCACACTTTCTTGAAGATTCGGAATTCATCTCTCAGAACACATGCACCAAAGCAATTTCGAATATTTCGTCTACAGAGGTTCAAAGAATTCCCATTTGTTCACAAATCCAATCCCTTCGCCAGCATCTGCGACGATGGTTTGTAGAATAGAGCCATGATACTTCATTTAAACTTTAAACGCACTAGACATAGACGCTCTTATCTTTTCCACTGTAAAAATATTTTTTTTTTCTTCTTCAGCTTCTCTAGGGTGGGGAATGTGGTCCACCAGTCTCTTTCGCGGAACACACCAGTCTCACTGTTTTGAACCATCAGTCTCATAAAAATGGCGCCGGGAACCAGCAGTATCGGAAACTAGACCAACAGTCTCAAATTCAGACCAACAGTCTCATCTAATTTCCAATTCTTTTAGAGTAAAAAAGTGTTTTCTTTGGTTTTCTCTGCCAGTCCCTTGAATTACGCGCTTGTGACAGCATGACAGGTAGAGTGAAGCTTGGGCTTTCAACACATGTATTTATCTCTGATATTGGCCTGGTACTTCCCAGTGAGTAGGGCTCTGAAAAAGCAAACAAATTTATTTTTTTGTTTTCTGTGTTGTTTAATAGAATTCTGCTACTCTGCCAACTACTACAGGTAAAGTGAAGCTCTGGGCTTTCAAGCGATATATGATTCACTGCTACTGGATTACCAAGTGTCATATTGTGTTGCTCTGCAAAATTATTTTGGTGAGCAAATGTAATTTCTGGTTTGTCTCTGCGATTTCTTTACAACCAGTTTAGGTAGATTTAAGCATGGACTTTCCACAGATACGTGTATCTCTGATATTGGCTTAGTCGGTTTCTTGCTGGTGTCCTCTGATAAACTCATTAGCTATGCTTAAAATACTATTCTGGGGCTTTCTCTACACAACTAAAGTAAGCGGTCAAGTAACACTCAATAGAACCTATTATCGCTCTCCAGAGCTGCATTTGATTCGCATTTCCAGTTGACGTAAGTTATCATTTTGCCATTTTATTTGCTATTCTCAGTTGACTGATAGCGTTCAATTTATCCAATCTATTGAGATTGTTGACTGAAAGTTGACTTTTGACAAACGAGAAGAAACGGTCATTCATGGGTAACCGGTTAACTTACAGTAAGCGGTCAAGTAACACTCAATGGCTCACCTATCGCTCACCAGAGCTGCGTTCGATTCGCATTTCTAGTTGACTTAAATCATCATTTTGCCGTTTTATTTGCTATTCTCAGTTGAATGACAGCGTTCGATTTATCCAGTCGACTGAAATTGTCGATTAAAAGTTGACTTTTGACAACCAAGAAGACCGGTTAAGCTACAGTAAGCGGTCAAGTAACGCTCAATGGAACTTATTATCGCTCACCAGAGATGGGTTCGATTTGCATTTCCAGTTGACTTCAATCATCTTTTTGCTGTTTTATTTGTTATTCTGAGTTGACTGACAGCGTTCGATTTATCCAGTCGACTGAAATAGTCGATTAAAAGTTGACTTTTGACAACCGAGAACAAATGGTCATTCGTTCCATGGTTAACCAGTTAAGCTACAGTAAGGGGTCAAGTAACGCTCAATGGAACTTACTATCGCTCACCAGGGGTGGGTTCGATTTGCATTTCCAGTTGACTTAAATCATCTTTTTGCTGTTTAATTGCTATTCTCAGTTGACTGACAGCGTTCGATTTTTCCAGTCGACTGAAATTGTCGATTAAAAGTTGACTTTTGACAACCGAGAACAAATGGTCATTCGTTCCATGGTTAACCAGTTAAGCTACAGTAATCGGTCAAGTAACGCTCAGTGGAACTTATTATCGCTCACCAGAGCCGTGTTCGATTCGCATTTCCAGTTAACTTAAATCATCATTTTGCAGTTTTATTTGCTATTCTCAGTTGACTGACAGTGTTCGACTTATCCAGTTGACTGAGATTGTCAACTAAAAGTTGAGTTTTGACAACTGAGAACAAATGATAATTCATTCCATGGTTAACCGAGAATATAAGCGTAGGTTGAGAAAAAGATTGCGGATTCCAATTCACCGGGCACCTTTTACTGGTCATCTCAAATTGCTGCCATGTGGCCGACATTTTTTTATGTTCTAACAAATCTGGTGCTACAGAGTACACCACCTACCCAATGATGGTAAAAAAAACAAAAAACGCTTATTCTTAATGTTTTACACTGGCTATGGAAGTCCTAGCTAAAAGTGTTCAAGTTAACCTACATGAACTAACGTAAAGGCACCCACTCTGTTAATTTTTGTTTTGTTGTTTTTGGTGATTCTTTTTTCACATACCATATGTTCTTTACTAGTCCTCCATGACTAAATCCATCAACTAAACTTCTGTTCTCTACATTGTCAAGTTCACTGATACACTTTTCACCCAGAGGGGGTCACCGGGCGGCCGATGGCGGATCTACAAGACGTCTTCCAGTCTTCTATGACTCTCCTTACGGGCCCTCTCCTAATATCGGAGCCCTGTATGGTTACGACGAGGCAATCCAGCAAGGTCCATCCGTCCAAGACGTGTACCAGGAGTTTGAGGCCCATTACCCCTCTCATAGAGCTCAGGCTTCGGTTGGGGCACGAAGACCTGGGCTGTTTTTACAATCCGCGCATCAAGTAGATGAATTGATGCAAAGATTCACCCAGCTTTTGGATAGTTTTTTGAGCCCAATCCGCAATGAAATAGGCGAGATAAAGGACCAGCTAAAAGGAATTGACGGAGCGTTTGTCGATGTACATGAAGCGATCTCTTCTGTCAACGAGATCTCCAGTGCATCTGCCGATCTTGTTAAGTCGGGGATAGAGCAGATTGAGAAACACCTCACAGCGACTCAAAAAGCGAGAGAGGACACAGATGAGAGAATTAGGAAAAAGATGGATTCTATGTCCTCTATTGGTGCAAGCGTGGCTAGTTGGAACGAATCGAAGACAGATTTAAAGGCCAAGCTCAATATGACCATAGAGCAGAGCAATAGGATAGACGCTACATTGAACCGCATTGTAAGCCACCAAAGCAGCATCGAGAGGGATGGCTCTCAGGCAATGGGGTATGTCGCTAGCGAAATGAATCTCCCAGAAGAAAGCGACTCTGAAGAAGAAGAGAGGCAAATGTCTAAGAAAAGAAAAGAGAAGCCTCCTGGTTCCGATGTCTTTGGTAAGCTCAAATCTGGAAATCTATCCGGGAAAAGCACAGGGGACAACTCTCAAGCTCCCGGCCCCTCCAGAGACTCCTTGTGGAAACCTGCCGCAAAGATTGGGCTTGTAGACAAGGAGATACGGTTCGACGCGGCGTTAGATGAAAGTCGTGAGTGTCCTCGGTATTCCAAGAACTGACTTCAGCTCCTGTCTCGGAGGTCTAAATGCTTGGAAAGAGAGTGGGGTAAGTGACGCCATTCAGGAGTATTTTCCCGACGCTCCCACAAAGTTGCGTCTGCGCATGGCTATGTGTTTCCGGATGAGCTTGGACAAGATTATATCTAAAATCGTCAGCATTTAAATCCTGACACAGCCACGGTTATCTCATTATACGAACAAGTATATTTTTAGAAGTTGAAATAGAAGCGAGTCAAAATTATAATATATCTACAAGAAAATCAGGAAAAATAGTAGTAGATAGAATTAGTTGTTAGAGACAAGACTTGTGATATTTAGAAGACCGGCTATTATAAAAAAAAAAAAAAAAAAAAAAAAATATTTTTGTTCTTGTTAACGTATCTTTACCTTGTGACCGGCGGAACATTGCATCACATAGTTCATTTGCCAAGGCTTGTCAGAAAATCAGAATACTTATATCGGACATTTCACGAAAAGGAATGAAATGGGCTCTAGTTGGGGATGTCAACGCTGATCTTCTAACTTCTTCTACACGGACTGACTTGTTTTTCGATTCTTTACCTGTAACTCACAGTCTCATTGAGAAGTCTCTACCCTTTTCATACATACATAATCGTGGCGCTAATCTTTCCAACCTTGATCATTTGATTGTTTCTGAACCATGTCACATTGACGGTTCTTCTTAAATACCTACCAAGGAAGATATTTCAACCCTCTGTTCTTCCCGTGACTTGTTCTTCCATCTAAATGGCTTTCCGAAAATTAAGAAGAACTGGTTCCACAGATTCTGATGGCCTTAGTGCCAATTTTTTCCAAACTGAGTGTCCATCTTTAACACAACACCTCCAACTTCTGTTTCAAATTTGTTTATGCCAGGGTTTGGTTCCGAATAGTTTCCTCTCGGGTACTGTAACATCGGTGATTAAGCGAGGGAAAGACACAGACCTTTGCAAAAGCTATCGACCAATTACAGTTTCTTGTACCATAAGCAAAATCCTGGAATACGTCCTTCTTCCAGAATTAATTGAAAAATGTCGTTTTGGTTCAATGCAACTTGGATTCCGTTCGAGCGCCAGTTCTGCGCACGCTCATCACATATTAACAAAAATGATGAAGCAGGCTACCCGCGAGAAGTCTGCTATTGTTCTATAGATATAGCTGGTGCTTTTGACAATATAACGCATTCTCAGACCCTCTTCTCTCTCATTACTTCTGGCGTGAATCTGTCTGTTGTCAGTCTGTTAAAATTTTGGTATGGTCATTCCTCAGTAAGGTTTAAATGGCAAGGTAGCTTGTCAGAGATTATTCCTGTCCGAACTGGTGTTCGCCAAGGGGGAGTCTTATCTCCCTACATTTTCAAATCGGCCATATCTTCTTATCTCAGTTCTTTACACCCTGCTTACTTTTATAAAGACCATGCCTTCAGCTACATAGCTTACGCGGACGACTTGCTCTTAGTAAGCCGTACCCGATCCACACTCACCAAAAAGGTCTGTAAGCTGTCGTCGGAACTTCTTAAAATCGGTCTTGAAGTTAACCTCTCAAAATGTGAGTACCTGCATTTCAACCCTTCGTCAAATCGTTTGAATGCCAAATCGTCAAATTCTATCTCTCTTGGATCGTTCGTCGCCAGATCAACAGAATCTCTACGATGGCTTGGCATAACATTCAAATCGTCGTAGTCAAAATTTTGCTCTTCGGTTGTTCAAGAAGTTTCTGGATCAATCCGTACCGCCTATGGGCGCATCGTCCCCAACCGGGGGCGCTATAATCGTAAAGCTTTGGGAAAATTGTACAGCATCTTCTGCGCTCCTTCTATACTATTTCGTTCTGGTGTCACTCTTGTTCTGCGAAAGAAGGAGATAAAAAAGATGAGATCATGTTATTTTAAATATGCAAAGCACCTGCTCCACTTGTCGAAATTATGCCATAACCATACTTTGACGGAGAAGTTAAAAATTCAAGATGCAAGTGTTACCCTTTTGGATGTTTCTTCGTCGCTATCAAAAATCATCGACAACAGAACCCAACCAGCGCACGACCTTCTACACTGCTTCCTGGCCGACGATTGAAATTAAGTGTCTTTTTGTGTATGTTTGTGTTTTATTAATTTTCTTCGTTTACTCCGCTTTCTGAAAACGGCGGGTTATAAATAAATTACTTACTTACTTTTCGTAGGTATGACAGTAAAAACAAATGCGATTTTTGGGGCTGTGGAGAAGACATCTTGTGCGGGTGCATGCCAAACAGTAACCGTCAACTCCGCTGGTGACGTGATGTTCGCAAGCAGCATATATACACTGAACACAATTATAATCCGTTTCCGAAGGCGGATGGCACTCGTCACACTCTGTTACACTGACGATGCGTTGGCAAAAGTCACACGTATAATGAGGGTCCATTGTGTGCTTGTTTTATATTATTCCTTCACCCTGATCTTGACTTAGCTTAACGTCAGAGAACTGACTAAATCTTAAAATTCACAGGCTGCTTAATTTCAAGTAATTTCGGCAGAAAGTCCCACCAATCATGGCAAAGCGTCACTTCATTCCCCTTCTTGTTTTAGTCTGAATTCTCAGAATGTGTGTACGTAGAATTTTACGAATAAAGGGATAACTCAATGAACCCCTATGTACTTTGGTGTATCAGTAACCGATTGAAAATGTATGCTTCCGTCTTCGCGATTTCGGCTGGTGGCGAACCCTAAGTTTGAAAGTGTTAAACTTTATGTGCGAGTCCGCGAACACAGTTTCCCATAATAAAGTCGTTGAACTCGTAAACAGGTTCATAAATCGTTCGTACGACAGACTACGTGCTCGAAAACTTAGAAACAGAATGGCATAGAACCCACAACTGGACGTGGCGTAACTCTGTACTTGTTTACAGATTTGCTTCACTGGTTTTCGTTGACTATTTAACCAGTTGTCTATATCCGGTACAGTTTCTCGGCTCATTCCAAGAGGACAGAAGAACTCTAGTTTCGACTGAGTAGCCCAGATCCCGAGCCAGTGACCTTCGCTATAGTCTGAAGTAGCGGAATCAACAACAATCGCACCTCGAGGAAATGTTCTAGGAAGATGGTCAGCTGATACACACAGATGAGCAGAGCGAGCGATATAAGGATCAGAATCCAGTGCCGCAGAAACCTGTGTTGTATCCATTCGACGGATGATTCTTCACTCATGGTGCTAGATCAAGTACGACGGAGCCGTCAGGGGTGATAGCTATATAGGTTTCGTATTCGGCCAATGCGACGACTGTAGTAGGATCTGACAGAGCAGTGGAAAATTGCAGTTCCAGTCGAATTGCTCCAGTTCTCGTAGGGGCGAGCTGATCAGTGTCGGACAAGTCAAAAACCAGCATTCCAAAACCATTCGAGTACATGTGCGGTGTAATTCTATTCTCAAAGTTATCACTGTCGTCTACGGCATGCATAGTGCGTTCGTATAACGCTGCTTGGTTTTCTGCTACATCGATAGGTGTATGGGGTAATCCGTTGACTTTAAGGGATACGGTTTTCAAACCAAAGAAATCCATTTGCAGTGAAGGTTCTTCTAAGACCCCCACAAGTTGACTCGATTCGGCCAGATCACTGCCGTCGGATGCTTTAATTTTTAGTTTCCAGCCATAGCATCTATTAGATGTCACTAAAAAAATCACTTTTTGACCGCTGAGGGCTTTTCCTTTTCCTGCCACCTGCTCCAGCAGGCTTTTTCGGAGTTTTCTTTTTGTCTTTTACAGATTTAGCCTGACGTTGACGTATCGTTGTTTCCGATGCGGATGGATCCCTGAGACTGACCAGACGAGGACGAGCGCGACGTTTTATTATACCATGTCCACTTTGAGGCTGCAGTCGTTTAAGACTCTCGCCAAAAATCAAAATTTCCATCATAAATGTTGATGTGGAAACACTTTCCGCGAACAGAGCAACCAGCGTCGTGACGAGTCATGAAGCCAGCTGGAAATAACGTATTATGCAAAGAATTCCTTACGGTGTGGCAGTCAAGACACGGACTCCGATCAGTGAAGAAATGAGTGGAATGGAGAGTTCCAGTGACGATTCGACTGAAGCAAGTACATTAGCTGATAAGAATTCATATTCCCCTTTTCGAAGGAAGATAGCTGCGACTTCATCTCATTCTCTCTGAAGGGAGGCTGATACGTCTTCGTATCATCCTCTCTGAATGGAGGCTGATACTACTTCATATCATCCTCTCTGGAAGAACATAGATACTACGTCACATGAAGCGAGCTGGAAGGAGGTGTACATATCACATAATATTTGTTTCTTGTAGATTCCTGATCCGTATCGGGTATCTTTGAACAAAACGCCTCAATCTATCGATTCATTCCACATCGGTCCTACGTTGACGCTGGGCAATTCCTGCAATTTACACGTTATACTGATCAAACAATCAGTTAATGAAGAAGGTGAGCCCCAAGAAATTGAAGTCCAGCGTTATCTGGCAGTTTGTGAGTTTCGATGTGCACATTACCGTTTTTGAACTGAGAGTGAGAGCATTGCGTGTTGGAGGTGAAGAAGTGACTCTTCCGTTAGAGATCCGTAAAAAGAGAGCGGTTGTGTGCGTCCCGAACGTCAACTATCGATGTTTCTACTATGCGATAGTGGTTTTACACAACAAACTTCGGGCTGACAATATTAAAATTGCTCGTCTTGAACACACAGAATACCAGAATATCCTAGCGTACGATATATAACTATTGTTACTTCTGTCAGAATCCCATTCGTGATCATTTCAAATTCAGACAGCACATTGCTGATTGCTCTGTTTACGGAAAAAGAGGACCCGTTTTCAAACTGGAGATGCTGTCAAAGACAAATGGCGTACGAAAAACTGGGTAATTCGTCAGTCAGCGGTTGCATACGGCGACTTTGAAACTCTTTCTGCCCCGGTTGGAAGCACTGTGAGCCACGGGATTTGATTCCTGTGTCTTGGGTGACTATGACAGTGCGTGAACAGACCATCGTTGACAAAATTTCTGACATTGGTCAACTCATCCCAATGGCTGAGCAGGCAATTGATGAGATCCGAGGGTTTCACAACTTTTCCCGCTTTGATAGTGCTTTGGTACTTACAGCACTGGCTAATTTCAACAGCACCCACTTAAATGTGTCAAAGCCATACCAAAACCTTGTGAAAAGCTCCTGACATTGACCGTAGAATGGTACGGACAAATGGACCAGCTGTACAAAATTGTTTTTTTTTGACACGCTGATGCATATGAGTGGATCACTGGACAAAGTTGTACGCACGCTGAACCCCGAAGACTTCAACATTGTGTCCTCGTTTGATGTCATCCGTGAAACGTGTTTGCCCCCACACAGTGCTTTCGTCTCTGTTCTTCGGTACGGACAAAACATCAGCTGCGAACAATACAGTCATGCGGAGCAAGTTTGGACGGTATTCAGTCGAGATCATCCTTATTTCAATCTGGGTGATTTTTTACTGGTCTACAACGAGTAACGATGACCATTGATCATATTGAACTGTTGTCCGATCCGGACATGTATCTCTTTTGTTTGCGAGCCAAACGAGGAGCCTGTGTTTTCTGAATACGCATTTGTCTGTGGCCAACAATGAAGTGATCCCCGACACGTTTGATCCGAACCAGGAGAGAAAGGAACTTTTATATTTGGATTTTAACAGCATGTACCCGACTCAGATGCGCATGCCTCTTGCGACAGGAGGATTCCGATGGATGTCCAGTGATGATGTGACCAGTTATGATCTTAACGAAGCTGTTGCCAGGTCATCCATGTCCGGCAATTGTTACCTTGTTGAAATCGACGCTTGGACACCTCCAAGTGTAATGGACAAACTCAAAGGGTATCCGCCACTTGCAGAAAAAAGAAAACATCATCGCATTCTTGAATTCGACGAAAGTCCGTTTCTTCAGCCATTCATCGAGAGACACGTTGAAATGCGCACTGAGTTGACCAATGCCAGAAATTTTGTCAACGATGTTCTGTTCACGCACTGTCATAATCAACCAAGACACAGGAATCAAATCCCGTGGCTCACAGTGCTTCCAACCGGGGCAGAAAGAGTTTCAAAGTCGCCGTATGCAACCACTGACTGACGAATTACCCAGTTTTTCGTACACCATTTGTCTTTGACAGCATCTCCAGTTGGAAAACGGGTCCTCTTTTTTCCGTAAACAGAGCAATCAGCAATGTGCTGTCTGAATTTCAAATGATCACGAATGGGATTCAGACAGAAGTAACAATAGTTATACGAAGGACTACCTCGGCATCCGATTAGGCGACTAACGCTCCGGATTGGGAACAGGTGATGGACAGATTTGGTCTCGTTCAGCAGCATCAGCATGGCATACACATCTCCCAGTTTTGAATTTGTTTTAATTCGGTAGGGAAGCTGATCATCGAGTACTCAAACTGATTCTGGTATTCTGTCTGTTCAAGACGAGCAATTTTAATATTGTCAGCCCGAAGTTTGTTGTGTAAAACCACTATCGCATAGTAGAAACATCGATAGTTGACGTTCGGGACGCACACAACCGCTCTCTTTTTACGGATCTCTAACGGAAGCGTCACTTCTTCACCTCCAACACGCAATGCTCTCACTCTCGGTTCAAAAACGGTAATGTGCACATCGAGACTCACAAACAGCCAGATAACGCTGAACTTCAATTTCTTTGGGCTCACCTTCTTCATTAACTGATTGTTTGATAATGTACTTACTTCAATCGAACCATCACTGGAAATCTCCATTCCACTCTTTCCACATCAACATTTATCATGGAAATTTTGATTTTTGGCCGCAAAATTTTTTGAAGTTGCGTCTCCTAAGGAACGGGTTTCTTTTCAAGAATATTTATCGTAAATTTTTTTATCGAAAAATTTGAAGTCGCTAATTTTACAATTATGTTCATCACTGTTTACTTCAGTTTTCGATTTAATGGTAAATAAGCTGTGACAGAACCTTACATCCTGCTTTAAAGTAATCGGAAATCCGCAAGAAAAAGCGCATAGCTCCACAACCGGTGTCAACACTGATTGCTATCGATTTTTCGTGGGGAGGTTGTATGGTTTTAATGCTTGTTTCTTCAGAAATCAACGGGATTGCTAATTCGAACGCGTGTTTTCGGGAGAATCCACCCTTCGGATGTTTCCTGTAGCTATGCATAGTACAAAACAGAAAGGTAAGCCAGTTTCATGATCAGTTCAAGTTTAGACACCAGTATTAACACAATATTACTTGAAAACAAGGTAATTCATTTCTGTAATATTATTCTTTCAAGGGAAGGACTTCCTATTGTTTGATGTTAAAGTTCCATTGTGACGGTACTCTATTAATTTGGGAACAAAAATGGTTTCAGAAACTTGAAAAGCCACCAAGCTCAACAAAAATGCGAGTAATGCGCATCCAATGAACCGCCGTGGTTATTTGTTATCTAAACAGGATGATGACCTGTTAGTCTGTACGGTATGATCTTGGTTCAATTCAATTCAATTCAAATAATTTATTTCCTTCAGAAATCGGAGAGTAAAAAACATAGTAAACACAGACATAACTGGCCAAAAATATACAACTACAACTATGACTTAACAAGGCCGTATCGCATAAAACAGATCAACAAGCAAATATCAAACAAAATAAAATAATAAATAAAATGTATGCGTAATAACTCAATCATCAGCTACAGCCTCAGTGAGGTTGTGGTGGATTCGAGGAATTTTAGAAAGAAAATTAGCATGTTTTTTTTATGATATCTATTGGGTTTTTTAATTGACATGGCTCCATCATAAAAAAATTCGACTAAAATTTTGATATCCGACAAAGATATTTGGCAAAATTGAAGAAGGTAGTTTTGATGTGAGAGAAATTACTCCATGTGAAAAAAGGAAGTAAAGGAGAGAAAAGAAGGGCCTGAGGAAGAGGAACAGTATTAAAAACTTTTGCCAGAGATCGGCGAGACAGATAATCGCGAAGTGATATTACTGCCTCAAAGCTTGCTGCAATCCTACACTTAAATGCTTTTGAAACTGAAGCACGGCACAATGAAAGTGTAGGGCCATACGGCACTCCAAGATAAGTGAAAAAATCTAACGGTTTTAAAGTTGAATTATTAATAGAAATTGAAACCAAATTATTTATTATATCATTCGGCCTAGGGTCCAGAACTAGTAACTGACATTTTTCTGGTCAAAAAAGAAGGCCGTGGTCAGAAAAAACTTTAAAAAGAAAATTTACATTAGCTTGGAGGGATTTTACCGATCTACTCAGAAGGAGTAAATCATCTGCATATGCTATCCAAGATAAAAGGTATCCTTTACCATAAACAAATGTTGTTCTAATCTGATCAAGCAAAGCTGAAACAGTAATATTAAAAATGATAGGTGAGAGAATGCTCGAATGGTTATTCGAGAGGGCAAGAGAGAGACATTTTTAACTGATACACAATTGCGGGATCTAAGACCAGTTCTTTTTTGTAGATATTGCTTTGTCAAGGGAAGTTACGCTCATCCAATAATCCCCATCGGTATTCATTATCTACACAGGATGTTAACCTGTCTGTGTTGACGGAAGGGTCTTGGTTATAAAAAGGTTTTTCTTTTTACTATTTTTTCCTGATACGCAATTATTGAATCCGGACGTATTTGTTGATTCAAACTCACTTTTGTCTAATGATAAAAAAAGAAAATTTCAGCTCCCGTCTTTCTCTAAACTATCCATTTTTGGTGATAGAATCAAGTTCAGGCCAACTGTCCTAGTTCATGAGTGGGGATTAACGGATTGTGATTTCAGGAGCATGGTATTGGATAGTCAGGACTGGTCACCCGATCTTCTGTTTATGAAATTCTCACCATAGTTTCTATCGTCGTCATCAACATCATCAGCACCAGGTCCGTCGACATCATTATCATCATCAGCACCAGCAGCTGGTCCGCTAGTCGAAAGCGGAAATTGGACCAGCTGAATGAGGCCACCAGTGCAACCCCGTTGAGATACAGGGCGGCTGGATCCCTTGTGGGGGAACAGCTTCGAGTAATCTCATGGGGCAAAGCCACCACCTCCTTTGGCAGGGCCCTTCGCCTTGTTCTCGTGGATGAGCAATGGCCATACTTATTTTGGTGAAAAATACACCGCCTACCTTCTAGATGCCTGTATTGGGACAAAGCTGAACGTCCGTCTCGAAGGCGTACGAAGGGTCATTTCCTTCGAAGAGTAAAGCCTTCAAAGTAAGTGACCCTAAACTGTATTTTTACCACTAATACGATTTGAAAGAGTAGAATAATTTCGTTATTATTAATTTCAAATCATATTAGTGGACCTTTTTTTTTTTTTTTTTTAATAGAAATGTGTTTACCCTACACTGTGAGGTCAGTTCAAGTCTGGACATGTATTGCATAGCAACTCCTGCTCGGCTTTGGATTGTCGGTCCGAGTTCATCGGGCAAGACTGAGCTTTATTTCAAGATGTTGCAATATATGTCAAAACTGTTCGACCCGGTACCAAGAAATGTATTGATTGCCTACAAAACATGGCAACCAATCTACGACCGTGTACAAAAAATCTGCCCCACTGCTCGTTTCGTACAAGGTCAACACAACTTGTTTCACCGCGCTAAACCCATTCGTCAGTTGACACTTAACCTAACGCATATTATTTTATTTCGAAATGCTCGTGACTCAAGTTTTATCGTCACGCTAGGTTCACAAATATTTCCTTCTGAACGAAAGCTGTTACTTTCTGCCTACGAAATGGCTACTGCAGGAAAGCATGGTTACATTGTCATTGATTTGACCGCCACTGATAAAAATTTACGCCTTCTTACCGATATTTTTCAACCGTACATCACGGTGTATATAAATCCGCAACTGACGGCAAAAAACAGTTAGTCGGACAATGTCACTGAGTCAGCTTAGACGTCAGCAGCCGATATTTCAGTTGCTAGCAACGTCGAAAAAAAGAAACCTTCGTGAAAGTGTGCTAACACAAGCTCCGGACGAGTTTTTGAAATCGCTCTGTACTCTGTGTTTAAATCTTCAACGGGATAACGCTGAAGTGTCGAACGGAGTTCGCAAATCTTTGTGCAAACATAGGAACCTACTTCGCACACTAGCCAACAGGAATATCACAAAAAGAGACAAACGAAAAAAACTTACACAAAACGGCGGTTCAATATTCTCTTTACTTCTGCTCGTTGTCAGCGGGCTCTTAAGTGCGTTTTCACGTGGATAAAGTGATCAAAGCTTTCGGGGGTGCCAACGGAGCAAAGCCGTATAAATTGCTTCCGATGGGGTGCCCGAAGTCGTTTTATTTGCGGATATTACTAGCAGCGTACTTCTGACATATTCCGCCAGGAACAAAACGACTACTTACAGTTCGCCATCCGCTCTAGATGGAAATGGAATTTGTCAATTCGAGTGTTGCTCCGGCGTCAATAGATGCTCCGGCCGAGTTCACAGTAACAGTTGATGGGAAGATGAAATTTCTTGTTCTTTTAGATCCATAGGAGTCTTTTAGATACATATAAGTTAAACCACCCTCCCACCGGAGTATGACATTTGTTTGGAATTCGCATAATATGGGTTTATTGTAAATGGGATGTTTGTGCATAGTGATTCCTACGAACTTTGCAACACTTTTTTTTTTTCAGACGTGGAACGATTTTTCGCAAGCCTTCGCGTAATGCGAATTACTGCATTGCTGGCGCGGCTGAGCCAAACAGAAAAAAGTCGTGTTCTCCGGTTCCGATGGTGAGCGATGAGCAGTTGGAACTGCCACCCGTCTATTCACCACTTCCAAGCACGTCACCACACAAAAATTCTACCTTCAATTCGCCTTCCCTTTTGCGCGACTTACTGCATTGCTGGCGCGGCTGAGCCAGAGAGAAAAAAGGCGTATTTTCCTGTTCCGTGGAAGCAGACGCTTTGGTACAGCATGCTTCATTTAGCACGATGGAAAAAGAAGAAACGGAAACAAGACATCGTAACCGAGCCTCCCGTCCAGCATGCTTCACTTAGCACGAGGGAGCCACGTAAGAAGAAACGGAGACTGGAAGCATCGTCTGCTCCTGTTTCCGGAGATGAAGGGATTGCTTCCTCGGTTTACAGAACACTACAGAGGTCATCAGCTTCTCCTGCTGTCTATGACAGTTGGGATGTACAATATGCCGAGCGGGATCAACAATATTCCCCAGTCAGAGATAGGAGTCATGACAGATATTCACCAATCGATTATCAAAGCAATTTTTCCCCATCTCCTGCTAGTCCGTTGTTTCCCATCTCGTCTTGCTCTTCCCCTTCAGCGACAAAATCTTTAACTCGACCCGACGACGTTTCGCCGTCTAAACCAAAGATGCTTCGTACGTCCTCGCCTATACGTAATCCTAATTCTGCAGCTACATCCTCAAAAGTTGCTACTGAACTAACAGGTTCTTGTTCGCCTTTACAACCACCTGGCAATATCGGAGGACAAAATGTTTCCACGACTGATTCTGTATCCACATGCTCAAAAGCTGTTGCTGAAAGAACAAGTTCTTGTCCACAGGTACTACCACCTGGCAACATCGGAGGACATTTCGACTACTTTTCCGGACAGCGATGTCGAACCATCGACTGCTGATCGGTTAACTAGAGTTGACACTTTAAATTGGTTAAAAGAAAGAAATCTGATGGAAAATGAAAGTCTAAAATGTCTAGAAAGCATGCCCAAGCATCCTAAGACCGGAGAAGTCTTTCTGTTCCGGTATTCTTCTGTTTCCAGGAAAAAAGAAGACTGGAAGATAGATGCATACCATGGTTGGAAATCATATGGTGTCCACAAATTACCAGTGTCTTCGCCCGTCTACCGAAGCATGCGCTACGTATTGTACTCAGATGTTCAAGGAACAAGAAAAGTTGTTCTAAGAAAAAGCGCTTGGTCTACTCTTGATCTTCTCAACAACTCGATTTACACAGTGGTATGGTATCACGGAGGAATGTCAGGATTTGAATATGAAGAAGTCCCCCACAAATCATCGAAGGGTCACAAGGCTAACATGCCATTTATGAGAACACTTCCGAGTGCTATGATCCAACTGAAGGAGACTGTGTCTGCCAAGCAAGATGAAAGCCCAAATCGAATCCTAACTGAAGTAGGAAAGTGACATTCCTGCCAGAGACTTGAAGCAAATCCAGAATATTTCCTGGGGTCTGAAGGAAGCCCTCGATATTGACGATTGCCGCATTGAAGACTCTCAAAGATAGTTGTCCAAATTCAACATTGGAGATTTCTTACGATCCTCACTTGAGTATGATGGTCTTCCCGGAGAATGCTAAGGAGTTTCATAGCTATCATACATATCGTACAGAGTCTCAGGTCACTGCATTCGTGGACACTACCAAACGTGGCGACTTTTAGTGACCGTTGTGACATTTCGCGGAGAAAGGCTGGCTAACCGCCCGATTCTTTTCCTAGCAGAGGCAGGCCATGACGCCAAAGATGCGCTGATGCATGAAAGAATTTGGCAACGCCTTGTCTCTGCCGTTCCTGAACTGAATAACGAGAAGACAGCTACTGGAACAGATAGAGAAGAAGAAAGAAGAAATTGAAATGGCTCTTGAAAAATATTGTACAGATGCATTGCGTTTCAATTGCCATTGGCACCTTCTCCGAAATGTCAAGCTACAGGTGAGGAAACTTAAACTTTCATCAGACAGCTACTACCACGACGTTGAGAAACTGCTACAGTCTGAAATAGAAGAAGACTACGATAGAACCCTGCTCACTGGGTTCAAGGCATACTTTATTCGGCACATTGAGCCAGCCATAAGAGCGAAGGCTGGTAACTGGGTTGCCCGACACCTGACGGAGTTTTGGTTTCCGTGCAGCGGCGGCAGCATGATTAGGACCTTCGTTCAATTTCATTTTCATGCAGAGGCCACTGCATGATCAGCGACCCCATTTGATTTCTTTCCATCGTATTTTTGTAACCACCCGTTTTCCTGGGTCATGTTGTGTCGGGATCTTAAGTCAAATAAGTCGTGTCACAAGTATTCTTGCGATGTTACCGCGAGACCCCCTTTCAACTCCCACCTCACAGCCCCAAAACCATCTGGCTCCATGAATTTCAAACTATATAGGCCTTAATGCATGTTCTCTCCACTAAGTTCTATCTCAAACCCTGGACTCTAAGCGTTTCGACTAGATAAAGATAGATGATAATATCAACTGATCAGCAATAGTTCTTGATGTGTAGTTTAACACTGGGTAACAAACAAAATAATACGCCGAAGGTCATGGAGAGTTCCAAGTTTAAAACCCCTATAAAACTCTAGGTTAGTTTTTTGCTATAGCCTATAATGTTTTCTTCCCTAGCACCTTATCCTAGGTCATAGTCTATAGGGTTTCACAGCTTCAGGAGTTTCTAGCTTTCTTCTTCCTACAGACACTCTAGTCGTTTCATCTACTAAATGGTGTGGTTGTAGCCTATTCCGTTTTCTTCTTTCGAGTCTTATCGAGAGAAACTCTTTACCCGCTGCTCTGAATATTACAGTATGCTTTACCTGTTAAGCTTTCCATATGCAACAATGTCCTGTACAGTAATTTTTCCCTCAGATGTTGAATACTAAACTCAGTCAAGGCTGGTGGATTATAGTCGGTCTGTCTATAATCAGGTTGGGGGGGGGGGGCTCTTAACACATGCATTAAAGAGTGCAGGGCGAGCATATGTGTTGTCGAACCCTAGATCAACTGCGTTGCATGCGGTCATGAGGCGTATTTCTCTGTAAAAGTGGAGGATTGGAGGTATGAGCTGGGAGTGGGGGAGACGAGGGCATGCTGGGGCAGTTTAGATTGGGTATTGAGAATCTATATCAATACCCAATACTTGAAGGCTCTCTGCCCTGTGTCGCCAAAAGCTAGATCAACTGCGTTGCATGCAGTCATGAGGCGAATTTCTCTGTAAAAGTGGAGAATTGGAGGTATGGTCTGGGAGGGAGGGAGATGAGGGCATGCTGGGGCTGCTCGCAGCCCAGCATCAACGTCGTTAAAGTTTTTAAGTTGTAGTGTGTGTGTGTTTTTTGAATAAACCGTGTCTCTGCCCTGCCTGCGAGGCGATCATTCAACCGTCTTTCCGCGGCAAGGGGTCCTTGCCAAGAGTGCAGGACGACCATATATGTCGTCGAAATCTAGATCAACTGCGTTGCATCCGGTCATGAGGCGAATTTCTCTGTAAAAGTGGAGGATTGGAGGTAAACGCGTAATGACACAGAAAAGTCTCGAGTCCTAACCAAACATGTTTACTGAATAACACGGTTGGAAGTTGCAGTTGCATCACTTGCATAATCCATACAACAAAATCACCCAAAAATGTCACCAGATGTGCAAAAGAGGTCTTTGAAGTTTTGGGCATCGCTGAACTCTTCGAGCCGTTCGAAGAAAACTCGCCTGGGTTCTCTGTCAAACTTCTATGCAAGCTTCCTTTTTAACACAGCTAAATATAGTGCTCTCTCCGATCTATTTTGTGTCATACACATACAGTGTGAATGTTCGACCGCTCGGGGCACATTTTCTTTCGATTTCGAGCCTCTCTTCCTGGTCGTCAAAATGTTCAGCTTTCCGAACAGAAAATCCTGTTTCAACTCCAATAATCACTAAATCGTTCGGTTTTTGACGGTTGTCAAAATATACAATCCTGCATTATCCCATGTTAGCACTTTACGAGGTAAAACACAGAATGATATTTTTCCTCGAAAACAAACCCCAACTAGTAACTAAACGTGAAGCCATTACATGTTAAATCAGTACGTTTGGGTTTCAATACTTTCATTTTTATTTTATAACATGTTTTAATAAGTGATTCGACAAAATAATCGTTAAGTTTTAGATTCGGTGTAAATATGTCAACAACAAAAAACGGGAAGAAAAATCCGCTTTTGTAGTATTACCATTACTTCGATAAGCAAGTGCCGTTGGAACTTTTAAATATTGTTTTGTTTCAGGCATCTTTATTTTGGAAGCGCAGAGACTCTATTTTGTTCTCAAGGTGTGTGACGGGAGTAGCACTTTCACGAAGGAACTTGAAGACAACTTTGCTGTGGCAAAGGATGGGGGTTTCAGTGGTTCTGAAAGATAGATGTTCTTTCAGCCCAAGCTGACTGCGAATCTTATTTGACGGAGCTGCTGCTGCCGCATTCAGCTGCGGTAGGTGTGCATAGGCTGCTAGAGCTCTCCTTGTGTGTGCTTCCAGATGTGCTAGGATGATGATATCCGGAATATTAAGGCATGCGTAACTTCCGAACGGGTACTCGTCTAATTTAAACTTGATATATTAAAAGAACAGTCCCATTTTACGTCCGAACTGATCCAACAACAGCGGGGGAGTTGGAGCGTGGGTACCGGAAATATCGTGACACGCTTAGATTTGAGGGATCGGGAATTCAGCGTTGCCACCGGCAGTAAAATTTTACTAGACCTAGTAAAAAAAATAGCATCTAGTAAAGATAGAGGATCTAGTGAAATTCCTTCTAATCTAGTAAAAAATCCGAATATCTAGTAAAAAGAAATGGTCCCACCAGAAGTTGTGTCATTTTTCACACTGATTCTGAGGAAATGAACATAAATATTAGGATCCATTCTTGCTCCTCACTCTCTGCAGCTGGCCATACTGCAAAGAGAGAGAAAGGCGTCCAATGATTCGGAGTTCTTCCACAGATTGCTAGACGACAACTTTGGAGAAGAATCGGCGTTGTCAGAGTTCGCTAGAGAATACACCAAAGTGTTTTCTTCTGTGCGACGAACGCATGGGGATGCAGCTATGCCTATGGTCATCAAGCTTTATGGCCAGGAGAAGATGCACCAGCAGGGTGTAGTGAAAGGTAAGATCGACCTTCTTTCCTCTCTGAAAGCTAGACCGGGATGCATATGGGTGGCAGTTGTCCTGGACATTGAGCAATGGAATTACAATTTTAGAGACCTGCTCTTGTTCTTTTTATGCGCTCACCTGAACAATATCTTCGGAGTCAGGCACTACTCGTTTGCAACGAACGCCTTCTTAGATGCAGTATTAGTGAGTGCAGACAAGTTTTCACCTCCAAGATTTCCAGGTGTGTTTACTAATTCTTGGAGCAGGAGATAATCAAGTCTGTCTGGTTTCTGAGTCATGGCACTCTAGTGTACTGTTTGCATACCAGAGGAAGTACGTGTGGGTACTAGTAAGTGTAAGTGGGGTCCCTGTGAACTCAGATCTCAAGATAGCCTGGAGGGGCTTCTCATCATTCTCTGACTTAAATGAGGGGGTCAACTTGGGGGTGATGACAGCCATGAATGTGGGCATGGCTATAGCAGAGTCAAACTCAAACCCTGTTCTAGGTGCCTTAATGACATACTTGGAAGCTTTGACTCTTATTAAATCCACTCCGTCTTGGAGATTTGTCATCCCAAAAAGTATAGAAGAACAAACGGGAATAACTTGGGTCACGTCAGAATTTGGATACTTGCTTTTCTGCCATCTTAGCTCGTTTATATTCTCCAGTCACAAGTACCAACTTTGCGAATCGTTCGGGATGTTGAAGAAGATATGGTTAATCTATCCCAATCTCAGGGAGTTAGTAGCTCTTTTGACGTTGGTACCATAGACGAACGCAGCAAGCTACAACTGGTGGCAGTTACGGTCTTCGGAACGGCTAAAGCTAAATACACATAGGTTGAATAATATTATTATTAGGTGGACGATCGGGGTTTCAGAATGTCAAAGCCAAGTGGACGTAAAGCTGCAGTGACCGACGAGCAGTGTCGAGCTCGTCAATATAGAGTGTACCAGGCTGAACTTGCTAATCAAGTTCCGGCTTAACCGTTACATCATCTTAAGTGATGATGTAACCACTGACGTCTGTGCCCTCCATAAAGATTTGCTGACGTTCAAAGCTGCGCGAGATTGGCTCATTAAACGAAAGGGGGGAACTCGATCAATATTTTGCCGGAAACACCATTCCTAATTTGCGTTCCGGTTTAGAGATCTTTACAGGTCTCTATAAAAAATTTGGGCTACCTTTGTCCGCTGCGATCGTACCCAGGGCACAGTCGCTAATTTTGCTCCATAGATGGCTCGACTACTGCTGTGTCAAACAAAAGTTAGCGGTGATTTCAACATCCAGAGAGAATGATATTCAATCATAAATACCTTAAGAGAGGCTGATAAAAGTCTGTCCACCTCCAACTTTCCGTGTCACGATTCTTATAATATAAATGTTGGAGTTAACTACACTGTCAAAAGCTTCATAAAGCAGTTTGTTGTAACTTGTTTAGCCGTTTGTTTACAAGCAAAATCGACTAGGACTACAAATAATATCCGGAGCAACAGCGTTTGACTCTTTTGAGCCAGGTCAGGGTTTCTCTTGTTTCCTCCAAGGAACTTATTGGAAAAAAAGAGCTGTAAGCAGGTATGGCTCTTGCAAATGTATGCTATAGGTAAGGGCTCTGCCAGATTAACGTCTCCCCCTTGAAGTGTCCGGAGCTTTTAGCGTATCTGTCAAAGAAAAATTTAAACTCAGCGCCGCAGTCCACCCAAGTCGTTCATAAACTCGTGGCGGAAAAGCCAAACTTTTTCTTATTTCTACCCTACTTGACGAAAGACATGTCGGCCGCACCGTCGTGCTGGTCTCACAAACTTGAAATACAAATTTTCTTTTAACATGGGAAAAGCGTATACCTGCTTACCGGCCACAGCGTCCATTGCATGATCAGCGACCCCAACTCCTCCCGAACGCGCGGTAGTGTCTGTAAATCCCTCAGCCTTCCTTTTTTATGCAAGATTTGATCGTTGTTTTAAGAAGATGCACTTTGTACCAGAGCTGAAGCAGAAGACTTCCCAAAAGCTACGCGCGCGAACTGCCCTCCTTGTTCAGCATGCCGGGTGACGGTAGAAGTCTTGCAACAATTCAGTCCTCACACATTTTTAACTTACTTCCCATTATGCAAAAGCCGCGAACGAGTGGGAAACCGTTGAGCCTACTTTAACTAGCTTAGTAACACATAGAAGAAGGGAGAGATGGAGAACTCTCTAACCTACGTGGGCAATAGGAGCCTAACCTACGTGGGCAATAGGAGCCTAACCTACATGGGCAGTAGGTATTAGTACATGGGCAATATGGCCTTCCGTGGGCTTGGTGTAATATAACTACTCTACTGATAGCGTTCAATATCCAGTCGACTGAGATAAAAGACTAAAAGTTGAGACTAAAAGTTGACTTTTGACGACCGAGTCCATCATCTCAAATCTACCAAAAGAAAATTCTTTTGGTTGAAAGGTTGTTGATAATTATGATAGCTATTGTTCTAAGTGAAAATGTGTAATTTAAAGCATAAGTGGAGTCTTAGAAAACAAAGAAGTCTTTTGCTGTGCAGTCAGTCTCTTACTACTTGCTACCAGTTACCTTGCTGAAAAACCAGATAAGTTTTTTGGCAGTACAAGTTTTTGATATGGCACAAGTTAAAGCCAGAGTGAAAGAGCGCTTGAAAACCTTTACCACGGATAGGTTTTGCTTTAATGCAGACGCCATACAGAAAGGTTGCTCATAATAAGCTAGTGTTCAATGTGAAAATCTGTAATTTAAAGCACAAGTGGACTCTTAGAAAACAAATAAGTCTTTCGTCGTAGTGCAGTCAGTCTGTTACTACTCGATACCAGTTACCTTGCTTAAAAAACAGATAATTTTTTTGGCACTGCAAGTTTTCGCTATGGCACAAGCTAAGGCCAGATTGAAAGTGTGCTTGAAAACCTTTACCTCGGATGAGAAGACGGATTTGATGCAGACACCACACAGAAAGGTGGCTCGTTTGATAAGCTACTGTTCCGGTGATAAGATATAATGCCGACCGCACACAGCAAGGTTACTCATGTAATATACATTGTGATATACCCCATACCTCGTTGGAGATGATGGCTTTTATCCTTAGCTCTGATGCAATCAAGTTTTATTAGAGCTGTATTTATATTTGCCTTCCTTAGCAAGGTCTCAAGCTGGAAAAATGGACTTTGTGGAAAAATGAGTTTTCCAATTCTTTGTTCATTTTCCAGGTTGAGTGGCTTGATCCTGAAGAGGACCCTTGCCAAGGAAGGCCAAAATGTAGCTCTAACAAAGATCGGCTTACACGATCTTTCCCTGCACACCATACCGTTTGTCTTAAAGCGGTATTTTATCATTGCTGTCGTCCGCTTTGAACATTGCTTTAAACCAAATAAGTATTTTTGGGGGGGGCAGTGAAGTTTTGGATTTAATGTCCTAGTGAAACTAGAAAAATACCCAGCAACCTTGTTATAAAGACAAATAAGTACTTTTTTTCCGAGTGCAAGTTTTTGCTATGCACTAGTTAAGTCTCGGAAACCAGATAAATCTTTTGTCACAGAGCAGCAGATCTCTTTCTACGTTCTGTCAGTTACCTCGGATACCAAGCAATCTTACTTAGAAGTAAATAACCCATTTGAAGAAGGAATGGTAAATAGAAGCACAGTTTATCAAGCTAGTCGCGTTTTTTGCATATGCTATGTGACAAAAGATTTATCTGGTTTCCGAGACTTAACTAGTGCATAGCAAAAACTTGCACTCGGAAAAAAAGTACTTATTTGTCTTTATAACAAGGTTGCTGGGTATTTTTCTAGTTTCACTAGGACATTAAATCCAAAACTTCACTGCCCCCCCCAAAAATACTTATTTGGTTTAAAGCAATGTTCAAAGCGGACGACAGCAATGATAAAATACCGCTTTAAGACAAACGGTATGGTGTGCAGGGAAAGATCGTGTAAGCCGATCTTTGTTAGAGCTACATTTTGGCCTTCCTTGGCAAGGGTCCTCTTCAGGATCAAGCCACTCAACCTGGAAAATGAACAAAGAATTGGAAAACTCATTTTTCCACAAAGTCCATTTTTCCAGCTTGAGACCTTGCTAAGGAAGGCAAATATAAATACAGCTCTAATAAAACTTGATTGCATCAGAGCTAAGGATAAAAGCCATCATCTCCAACGAGGTATGGGGTATATCACAATGTATATTACATGAGTAACCTTGCTGTGTGCGGTCGGCATTATATCTTATCACCGGAACAGTAGCTTATCAAACGAGCCACCTTTCTGTGTGGTGTCTGCATCAAATCCGTCTTCTCATCCGAGGTAAAGGTTTTCAAGCACACTTTCAATCTGGCTTTAACTTGTGCCATAGCGAAAACTTGCAGTGCCAAAAAAATTATCTGTTTTTTAAGCAAGGTAACTGGTATCGAGTAGTAACAGACTGACTGCACTACGACGAAAGACTTATTTGTTTTCTAAGAGTCCACTTGTGCTTTAAATTACAGATTTTCACATTGAACACTAGCTTATTATGAGCAACCTTTCTGTATGGCGTCTGCACTAAAGCAAAACCTATCCGTGGTAAAGGTTTTCAAGCGCTCTTTCACTCTGGCTTTAACTTGTGCCATATCAAAAACTTGTACTGCCAAAAAACTTATCTGGTTTTTCAGCAAGGTAACTGGTAGCAAGTAGTAAGAGACTGACTGCACAGCAAAAGACTTCTTTGTTTTCTAAGACTCCACTTATGCTTTAAATTACACATTTTCACTTAGAACAATAGCTATCATAATTATCAACAACCTTTCAACCAAAAGAATTTTCTTTTGGTAGATTTGAGATGATGGACTCGGTCGTCAAAAGTCAACTTTTAGTCTCAACTTTTAGTCTTTTATCTCAGTCGACTGGATATTGAACGCTATCAGTAGAGTAGTTATATTACACCAAGCCCACGGAAGGCCATATTGCCCATGTACTAATACCTACTGCCCATGTAGGTTAGGCTCCTATTGCCCACGTAGGTTAGGCTCCTATTGCCCACGTAGGTTAGAGAGTTCTCCATCTCTCCCTTCTTCTATGTGTTACTAAGCTAGTTAAAGTAGGCTCAACGGTTTCCCACTCGTTCGCGGCTTTTGCATAATGGGAAGTAAGTTAAAAATGTGTGAGGACTGAATTGTTGCAAGACTTCTACCGTCACCCGGCATGCTGAACAAGGAGGGCAGTTCGCGCGCGTAGCTTTTGGGAAGTCTTCTGCTTCAGCTCTGGTACAAAGTGCATCTTCTTAAAACAACGATCAAATCTTGCATAAAAAAGGAAGGCTGAGGGATTTACAGACACTACCGCGCGTTCGGGAGGAGTAGCAACCCTATAAAACTCTAGGTTAGTTTTTTGCTATAGCCTATAATGTTTTCTTCCCTAGCACCTTATCCTAGGTCATAGTCTATAGGGTTTCACAGCTTCAGGAGTTTCTAGCTTTCTTCTTCCTACAGACACTCTAGTCGTTTCATCTACTAAATGGTGTGGTTGTAGCCTATTCCGTTTTCTTCTTTCGAGTCTTATCGAGAGAAACTCTTTACCCGCTGCTCTGAATATTACAGTATGCTTTACCTGTTAAGCTTTCCATATGCAACAATGTCCTGTACAGTAATTTTTCCCTCAGATGTTGAATACTAAACTCAGTCAAGGCTGGTGGATTATAGTCGGTCTGTCTATAATCAGGTTGGGGGGAGGGGGGGCTCTTAACACATGCATTAAAGAGTGCAGGGCGAGCATATGTGTTGTCGAACCCTAGATCAACTGCGTTGCATGCGGTCATGAGGCGTATTTCTCTGTAAAAGTGGAGGATTGGAGGTATGAGCTGGGAGTGGGGGAGACGAGGGCATGCTGGGGCAGTTTAGATTGGGTATTGAGAATCTATATCAATACCCAATACTTGAAGGCTCTCTGCCCTGTGTCGCCAAAAGCTAGATCAACTGCGTTGCATGCAGTCATGAGGCGAATTTCTCTGTAAAAGTGGAGAATTGGAGGTATGGTCTGGGAGGGAGGGAGATGAGGGCATGCTGGGGCTGCTCGCAGCCCAGCATCAACGTCGTTAAAGTTTTTAAGTTGTAGTGTGTGTGTGTTTTTTGAATAAACTGTGTCTCTGCCCTGCCTGCGAGGCGATCATTCAACCGTCTTTCCGCGGCAAGGGGTCCTTGCCAAGAGTGCAGGACGACCATATATGTCGTCGAAATCTAGATCAACTGCGTTGCATCCGGTCATGAGGCGAATTTCTCTGTAAAAGTGGAGGATTGGAGGTAAACGCGTAATGACACAGAAAAGTCTCGAGTCCTAACCAAACATGTTTACTGAATAACACGGTTGGAAGTTGCAGTTGCATCACTTGCATAATCCATACAACAAAATCACCCAAAAATGTCACCAGATGTGCAAAAGAGGTCTTTGAAGTTTTGGGCATCGCTGAACTCTTCGAGCCGTTCGAAGAAAACTCGCCTGGGTTCTCTGTCAAACTTCTATGCAAGCTTCCTTTTTAACACAGCTAAATATAGTGCTCTCTCCGATCTATTTTGTGTCATACACATACAGTGTGAATGTTCGACCGCTCGGGGCACATTTTCTTTCGATTTCGAGCCTCTCTTCCTGGTCGTCAAAATGTTCAGCTTTCCGAACAGAAAATCCTGTTTCAACTCCAATAATCACTAAATCGTTCGGTTTTTGACGGTTGTCAAAATATACAATCCTGCATTATCCCATGTTAGCACTTTACGAGGTAAAACACAGAATGATATTTTTCCTCGAAAACAAACCCCAACTAGTAACTAAACGTGAAGCCATTACATGTTAAATCAGTACGTTTGGGTTTCAATACTTTCATTTTTATTTTATAACATGTTTTAATAAGTGATTCGACAAAATAATCGTTAAGTTTTAGATTCGGTGTAAATATGTCAACAACAAAAAACGGGAAGAAAAATCCGCTTTTGTAGTATTACCATTACTTCGATAAGCAAGTGCCGTTGGAACTTTTAAATATTGTTTTGTTTCAGGCATCTTTATTTTGGAAGCGCAGAGACTCTATTTTGTTCTCAAGGTGTGTGACGGGAGTAGCACTTTCACGAAGGAACTTGAAGACAACTTTGCTGTGGCAAAGGATGGGGGTTTCAGTGGTTCTGAAAGATAGATGTTCTTTCAGCCCAAGCTGACTGCGAATCTTATTTGACGGAGCTGCTGCTGCCGCATTCAGCTGCGGTAGGTGTGCATAGGCTGCTAGAGCTCTCCTTGTGTGTGCTTCCAGATGTGCTAGGATGATGATATCCGGAATATTAAGGCATGCGTAACTTCCGAACGGGTACTCGTCTAATTTAAACTTGATATATTAAAAGAACAGTCCCATTTTACGTCCGAACTGATCCAACAACAGCGGGGGAGTTGGAGCGTGGGTACCGGAAATATCGTGACACGCTTAGATTTGAGGGATCGGGAATTCAGCGTTGCCACCGGCAGTAAAATTTTACTAGACCTAGTAAAAAAAATAGCATCTAGTAAAGATAGAGGATCTAGTGAAATTCCTTCTAATCTAGTAAAAAATCCGAATATCTAGTAAAAAGAAATGGTCCCACCAGAAGTTGTGTCATTTTTCACACTGATTCTGAGGAAATGAACATAAATATTAGGATCCATTCTTGCTCCTCACTCTCTGCAGCTGGCCATACTGCAAAGAGAGAGAAAGGCGTCCAATGATTCGGAGTTCTTCCACAGATTGCTAGACGACAACTTTGGAGAAGAATCGGCGTTGTCAGAGTTCGCTAGAGAATACACCAAAGTGTTTTCTTCTGTGCGACGAACGCATGGGGATGCAGCTATGCCTATGGTCATCAAGCTTTATGGCCAGGAGAAGATGCACCAGCAGGGTGTAGTGAAAGGTAAGATCGACCTTCTTTCCTCTCTGAAAGCTAGACCGGGATGCATATGGGTGGCAGTTGTCCTGGACATTGAGCAATGGAATTACAATTTTAGAGACCTGCTCTTGTTCTTTTTATGCGCTCACCTGAACAATATCTTCGGAGTCAGGCACTACTCGTTTGCAACGAACGCCTTCTTAGATGCAGTATTAGTGAGTGCAGACAAGTTTTCACCTCCAAGATTTCCAGGTGTGTTTACTAATTCTTGGAGCAGGAGATAATCAAGTCTGTCTGGTTTCTGAGTCATGGCACTCTAGTGTACTGTTTGCATACCAGAGGAAGTACGTGTGGGTACTAGTAAGTGTAAGTGGGGTCCCTGTGAACTCAGATCTCAAGATAGCCTGGAGGGGCTTCTCATCATTCTCTGACTTAAATGAGGGGGTCAACTTGGGGGTGATGACAGCCATGAATGTGGGCATGGCTATAGCAGAGTCAAACTCAAACCCTGTTCTAGGTGCCTTAATGACATACTTGGAAGCTTTGACTCTTATTAAATCCACTCCGTCTTGGAGATTTGTCATCCCAAAAAGTATAGAAGAACAAACGGGAATAACTTGGGTCACGTCAGAATTTGGATACTTGCTTTTCTGCCATCTTAGCTCGTTTATATTCTCCAGTCACAAGTACCAACTTTGCGAATCGTTCGGGATGTTGAAGAAGATATGGTTAATCTATCCCAATCTCAGGGAGTTAGTAGCTCTTTTGACGTTGGTACCATAGACGAACGCAGCAAGCTACAACTGGTGGCAGTTACGGTCTTCGGAACGGCTAAAGCTAAATACACATAGGTTGAATAATATTATTATTAGGTGGACGATCGGGGTTTCAGAATGTCAAAGCCAAGTGGACGTAAAGCTGCAGTGACCGACGAGCAGTGTCGAGCTCGTCAATATAGAGTGTACCAGGCTGAACTTGCTAATCAAGTTCCGGCTTAACCACTGACGTCTGTGCCCTCCATAAAGATTTGCTGACGTTCAAAGCTGCGCGAGATTGGCTCATTAAACGAAAGGGGGGAACTCGATCAATATTTTGCCGGAAACACCATTCCTAATTTGCGTTCCGGTTTAGAGATCTTTACAGGTCTCTATAAAAAATTTGGGCTACCTTTGTCCGCTGCGATCGTACCCAGGGCACAGTCGCTAATTTTGCTCCATAGATGGCTCGACTACTGCTGTGTCAAACAAAAGTTAGCGGTGATTTCAACATCCAGAGAGAATGATATTCAATCATAAATACCTTAAGAGAGGCTGATAAAAGTCTGTCCACCTCCAACTTTCCGTGTCACGATTCTTATAATATAAATGTCGGAGTTAACTACACTGTCAAAAGCTTCATAAAGCAGTTTGTTGTAACTTGTTTAGCCGTTTGTTTACAAGCAAAATCGACTAGGACTACAAATAATATCCGGAGCAACAGCGTTTGACTCTTTTGAGCCAGGTCAGGGTTTCTCTTGTTTCCTCCAAGGAACTTATTGGAAAAAAAGAGCTGTAAGCAGGTATGGCTCTTGCAAATGTATGCTATAGGTAAGGGCTCTGCCAGATTAACGTCTCCCCCTTGAAGTGTCCGGAGCTTTTAGCGTATCTGTCAAAGAAAAATTTAAACTCAGCGCCGCAGTCCACCCAAGTCGTTCATAAACTCGTGGCGGAAAAGCCAAACTTTTTCTTATTTCTACCCTACTTGACGAAAGACATGTCGGCCGCACCGTCGTGCTGGTCTCACAAACTTGAAATACAAATTTTCTTTTAACATGGGAAAAGCGTATACCTGCTTACCGGCCACAGCGTCCATTGCATGATCAGCGACCCCATTTAAGTTGGTTTCCGTGCAGCGGCGGCAGCATGATTAGGACCTTCGTTCAATTTCGTTTTCATGCAGAGGCCACTGCATGATCAGCGACCCCATTTGATTTCTTTCCATCGTATTTTTGTAACCACCCGTTTTCCTGGGTCATGTTGTGTCGGGATCTTAAGTCAAATAAGTCGTGTCACAAGTATTCTTGCGATGTTACCGCGAGACCCCCTTTCAACTCCCACCTCACAGCCCCAAAACCATCTGGCTCCATGAATTTCAAACTATATAGGCCTTAATGCATGTTCTCTCCACTAAGTTCTATCTCAAACCCTGGACTCTAAGCGTTTCGACTAGATAAAGATAGATGATAATATCAACTGATCAGCAATAGTTCTTGATGTGTAGTTTAACACTGGGTAACAAACAAAATAATACGCCGAAGGTCATGGAGAGTTCCAAGTTTAAAACACATCACAAACAGGAAAATAGGCCAAGAAAAAATAAAGTCGAATGGTAGACTGTGATGAAAGACTGACTGTTAGGGATGTTATGACTAGAACGTCTGTTACTTTTCTGAATGATGTGTTTGTATACTTGTCAGGAAATGGACGGTACCGTTTTCGCAAAGTCGATTATTATAATGCTATAGCTGTTTGAAGCAATATAACAGGGAAAGTTAATGGAAGAAGTGCTACGTCCTGAAAACCCATTATGCCTTGATAATAAAATGGGTAAAAGAATACAAATTTAATCTTAAACTGAGAGAGAAAGCTGGAGACTCTTAATGACTGGCAAAACTTTTTACTGTTTTCTTAAAAGTAAATAATAATCACCAGTGGATATTTCAAGCAGTAGGTTACTAACCTTTATTGGCAAAACGGAGGAATAAAAGGTTACTTACCCTAGGTTAGATCATTTGATTGATATAAAAGACGAGTAGTAGAATAATATTCGTTATTGATTGATTGTGTAACAAAGAGGAGCTCTGGCTGTATAAACTACAAGAAAAATGGAAATTGTCGAAACTGATCTAATAAAAACTAATATATAATATAGTTATTTGAAGAAGAAAGGACTGACTTCCAGGAATTTGAAGGTCAATCTACTCATAGTCGTCCGTCATTGTTTCAACCGACACTAGTTGTTGCAACAGATGACGGGACAGAAAAGAAATGTAATAGCAAGGAAGCACGTAATTTGTCAGAATCAGAACATAACTTTTTTGGCAGGTGTGGCAGAAGTCAAGCAAGACTCTCCAGCGTAATTTCAAGATGAGCGTCACACTAAAAAATCCAACCGTTGGAGGAACAAATTTGTAAATCATCAAGTCAAGGAGCACGCACTTCAACCCTTGGTCAAACTGTTCAAATTCATCAAATGCTTCAATCTCTGTAGGTTCATTTATAATGGTGAAAAACAAACTCTCTATTACAATCAGATTGTAGGGCACGGCTGCAGGCTGCTGGATTCGATGGAAACAACCACTTTTTCTCTAAAAAGCATCTCTCGTTGCTCAGCAGCCAGAGAAGAGAGAAAAGTTGGGGAAGTTTATTTTCCGGTCCTTCAAAAAGATTTTACCAGGTACGTTCAAGTAAAGAGATGCAAGCTGATCTTGGAGAGAGGAGTGTTTTGGATGTGGCAGGTCTTCTTACATCTATTTGCTACCCAATTCTGACTCGCGTCCATCCTCGTCCGGAATTTAGCATTTTAGATATGTGTTCTGGACACTTTCTTCTAAATGCAGAAGCAGTTTTGGAGATCGTAGAGATTCTAAAGATGTGGTACGGTGAAAAACTTTCAGTGGGAGACAGACAGACATTAGGACACTGAATAGCCGTTTTACCGGATTCACCTGTCAGAAAACCAATAAAAATGCGAATGCTTTAAAATTATTTTCTGCGATTCTAGCAAAACAGCAACTTTTTTCTTTCTTTTGGAAAATGGGACGTAAACAATTTCCGAAGAATCCGGCACAATCCTACATAGAATGTTGGCGAGCTTTTTCACCGCTCTGGCTGAACTCAGCTTTAAGTAATTTTTGTTGAGTTTGCCGAGCTAGCACAGCGGGGAGAAGAAAATCGAATGTTCAACAACTGACAACGGAAAGTGTAGACCGAACTCCCGTGACCAGTTTATTCTTCCTTTCCTAGCCTTTTCCCTTCAGTACTCAGTAAATGTCTACATCAGAGAGAAAAAAGATGAAACCTACAGTATAATTTTATTGACCATAGTTAAGGCATTTACTTTCTTTCCAGTGAATACATCGAGGGTCGGTTTTTCCTCGTCTGACTCAGAGGGTGAGTCGACGGAGCGAATTGCGGCACAGCCAACGATCGATCCTCCCGTTTAACTGCTGACCCTGCACCCCCGAAAATTTGATGGTGTCCTGAAACAACTGTATCTTTTCTTCATAAGCGGTTCTAAGCGCCCTGTATCAAGCAGCTGCAAGTCGGTAGAAGGAAAGACGGTGCCTGCACACGCTCTGTCATTAGTTCCCCTTGCACCCGAAGCGACAAAGACAATGACTGCACCTGCTCCAATGGCAAAACCAACATCGGCTGTAAAACCAAATCAGTTACATATTAAATATCACTATTATTATTATCCAATTCAACAAGCGATTTTTCAAACTGAAAATAATAATAAATTTAACGGAATTACGTACTCCATAACTATTAGACCTTAAAGGACCTACTTGTTAATTTATATTATCCCTTCCTTATTCGACCTAAAATGACCCATCTTTCTACTTAAATTATCCCTTGCCCCCATATTGAATTATAAACGTATGAGTGTACGCAGTGTCAAAAAAGGCAAATGATGTTAGGCTACTATAGCAAGACACATACACTGGTTAACTCCCATGTTCGTAATCGTTCTATCCGTTACGCTTCCCCAGATTTGTGATATTTACGGATATTCCGTCTATTAATTTTGATACATCAATATATATTATTTACACTATTATTTTTATATTATTATTTTTATTTATTTTTAATTACAAATAACTTAATTATTAAATATATTAAATGTCAATTTTTGATAGTACATTTTTTTATCAGCTTCTCGCTTCTGATGAGGTACCATCACGAGATATTTAATGGACCTCCGCGATACAAAAAACAGCTCTCAAGTCCAACAATAACAACCGCAGCAAGTGCAGCACAGGTGGCAGGAAGTCTACTATGTTTCGGTGTGTGAACTGGGTGGTGCTAGTTCCGGAATTATCCACATCGAGTACAATGCGTGCATCTCTGTGATGCTGTGGGAGCTGATCATTCGCCACCTTCGCTTGGCAAAAAAAATGAGTTGTGGGTAGGCACTAAGCCACAAGTCCACGGCTGACGACCACAACAAGAACTCAGCAGTTCTAGAAATTCTGTACTTATCACTCTGTTATGTGCGACGCGAAAAAATGAGCCAAATAATTATTGTGCTGCGAGACACGCCGTATCAAGGATTTTCTTCGTGTCCAGGCGCCCAACTACCAAAAATTAATCGCCTACGATTATTTTCAAAGTGCCTGCATGATAGAAGAAGTCCGTGAAACCATCGACGCATCATTCGCTTGCTCATGGAACAACAATACAGGTGAGCTATAAATCAGCTTAATTTTTCCACTAATTCACCCAACTATAGGTCAACTAATTCAATAAATTATGTAGAATTAGTTCATCAGCTGCGAATTCTTGCGCAGCGCTTGCCACGTAGCCAGTTAAACATGCATTGACATGTTGGGTCCAGCTACTTGGCCTACTGCGTAATAGAAGTCGAACAAAATACTGGTGCCTTGAATTTGAGCCTCCCGCCAAATAGCCCCGCTAATGTCATCCGACCAACGAATAAGCCCCTGGCTAACTATAAAGCACCTTAAGAAGGTCGAAAATTCTGACATTTAGCAGGTCATATTACTTTAATTTGTTATTGGTTTCTAATTTTGTTTATTGTTACACATTTTATCTGATAACACAAACTACTAGCTTGAAGCTAATCATACCGATAAGGATGAGTTACAAACAAAGAATGGTTAGAATGCCAAGCTTGCAACGACCAATATTCGGGTAGGAGTGGCTCTCCTGCGAGCAGATGAGTTACAAGAAGGGCAAGCAGTTATCCTTCCAGGCCAGCGCGCATAAGAAATGTGCGAAAGTTGACAAAGACGGGCGTGTTCCTTTGCTCACAACAAAGACAAAAATTATAAAATGAGATTCTGTTCTTGAATTATGGATTGTTCTCCTACTTTCCAAGCGTCATAATGGACATTACCCTGTGTAACCTCAATGCGAAGTGGAAGCATTGTTCTTCACATGAGTATTACAGTTCGGTTACACAGAGACTGTGCAGGCATATCTTCAGGTTTCCATGATCACATCGGTCCGCGAATCTCCGTTTTCGATTGGATAACCTGCAGTCTTGTTATCGGCCGGGTTCACCAGAAACGAGAACAATGTTTTAGAGACATAACTCGCATTATTACCGTAAAACGCAACATTTTTTCCTTTCTTAGGGAGTTCGTGCCAGGATTTCCGAAGACGGCGAAGTTCAGGCCTTCAGCCCTATAGAAGCAAAGGAGTAATGAGCGCAATGTCTGCAATCAAAGGGCAAGCAGTTATCCTTCCAGGCCAGCGCGCATAAGAAATGTGCGAAAGTTGACAAAGACGGGCGTGTTCCTTTGCTCACGACAAAGACAAAAATAATAAAATGAGATTCTGTTCTTGAATTATGGATTATTCTCCTACTTTCCAAGCGTCATAATGGACATTACCCTGTGTAAACTCAATGCGAAGTGGAAGCATTGTTCTTCACATGAGTATTACAGTTCGGTTACACAGAGACTGTGCAGGCCTCTTTGTTTCTACGGTGCCGGAAGTGTGCATAGAAATTTCAGGACGGAATTTCACAATCTTAACCATGCAAAACCTGTCGAAATCGCTTTGTACAAAATTACTTTAGGACTATGCGGGTTCAAAAGAGAAAACTTAAAATTTGAGAAAAATTTCATTTTCTCTGCGATCACGCTGTGAAATTCCATGAAAAAAATCCTGCATACATTGTCAGAAGTTTTATATTAGCTAATACAAGGATGCTCAATTTTAATAGACAAGAATTGACGGACAACAGTTTAGGGTGTAATCTGTTGTGATTTGAAAACCTTAAGCAAGATATGTTTTTCTAAGAAGCATTCACGAATATCCGAAAAATGTCGACAAAAGAATCTGTTCAGGCCTTCAGCCCTATAGATGCAAAGGAGTAATGAGTGCAATGTCTGCAACCAATATTCGGGTGGAGAGTGGCTCTCCTGCGAGCAGATGAGTTACAAGAAGGGCAAGCAGTTATCTTTCCAGGCCAGCGCGCATAAGAAATGTGCGAAAGTTGACAAAGACGGGCGTGTTCCTTTGCTCACGACAAAGACAAAAATAATAAAATGAGATTCTGTTCTTGAATTATGGATTATTCTCCTACTTTCCAAGCGTCATAATGGACATTACCCTGTGTAACCTCAATGCGAAGTGGAAGCATTGTTCTTCACATGAGTATTGCAGTTCGGTTACACAGAGACTGTGCAGGCATATCTCCAGGTTTCCATGATCACATCGGACCGCGAATCTCCGTTTTCGATTGGATAACCTGCAGTCTTGTTATCGGCCGGGTTCACCAGAAACGAGAACAATGTTTTAGAGACATAAATCGCATTATTACCGTAAAACGCAAAATTTTTTCCGTTCTTAGGGAGTTCGTGCCAGGCTTTCCGAAGACGGCGAAGTTCAGGCCTCCAGCCCTATAGAAGCAAAGGAGTAATGAGTGCAATGTCTGCAACCAATATTCGGGTGGAGAGTGGCTCTCCTGCGAGCAGATGAGTTACAAGAAGGGCAAGCAGTTATCCTTCCAGGCCAGCGCGCATAAGAAATGTGCGAAAGTTGACAAAGACGGGCGTGTTCCTTTGCTCACGACAAAGACAAAAATAATAAAATGAGATTCTGTTCTTGAATTTTGGATTATTCTCCTACTTTCCAAGCGTCATAATGGACATTACCCTGTGTAACCTCAATGCGAAGTGGAAGCATTGTTCTTCACATGAGTATTACAGTTCGGTTACACAGAGACTGTGCAGGCATATCTTCAGGTTTCCATGATCACATCGGTCCGCGAATCTCCGTTTTCGATTGGATAACCTGCAGTCTTGTTATCGGCCGGGTTCACCAGAAACGAGAACAATGTTTTAGACGTGATCTGAAACTAAAAAAACTGATTATTGCCGAGGTGTTGCTCACTATCAATTTTGATGCGTAGCTAGTTCGGTGCAGAAAACTGCCGACAACAGCCTGCATTGCTTGCCATCCTACCATCAGCATATTCAGAATCGCTTGAAAGATTAACCACCTGATTTGGCCAATATCAGTTTCGCCACTCTTTGTTTCTACGGTGCCGGAAGTGTGCATAGAAATTTCAGGACGGAATTTCACAATCTTAACCATGCAAAACCTGTCGAAATCGCTTTGTACAAAATTACTTTAGGACTATGCGGGTTCAAAAGAGAAAACTTAAAATTTGAGAAAAATTTCATTTTCTCTGCGATCACGCTGTGAAATTCCATGAAAAAAATCCTGCATACATTGTCAGAAGTTTTATATTAGCTAATACAAGGATGCTCAATTTTAATAGACAAGAATTGACGGACAACAGTTTAGGGTGTAATCTGTTGTGATTTGAAAACCTTAAGCAAGATATGTTTTTCTAAGAAGCATTCACGAATATCCGAAAAATGTCGACAAAAGAATCTGGTAACTTCTTGGTGTGTCGTCATCCTACGCATAACATTCAAAGAATCGTTAACGTTATGTATGAATGCTCAAATAAAATGTAACTGTTTGAGTATGGTGAAGAATGGATATCTCCAAGAATCGACTGCCGGGATGAAAAAAAATCCATTAAATATTAAAACCTGCGGGGGGGGGGGGGCACATCGAAACCTTTGGCCAAAGTTCCGGATACTATTTGAGAGTGCCAAAACGGATTAAGAACATGTTTATTAATAACAACGGATACGGAAGAACCAGGAAATACTCAATAAATCCCCTTTTTAACTGGGAGCTAAAAAGCTATAAGTTGGCCAAAAGGGTAGCCGTGTCTCTAATCTACGCTTTCACAAATAATTCCGCGGATTCCCGTGGTAAACATAGTGGTAAAGCTGACTCAGAGCCGAACTGTTATTGCCTTAAGATTCGTTAGAAAAAGATTCACCCACATTTTGGGATCCCAAAACGAAGTCGAGGGATACCAATGACATCGCAAAACTTCGTCTGTCCGCCCGTTCGTCTATCTGACTGTAAGCGCGATAACTCTCGAAGGGAATGAGAAATTTAGATTGGGAAAGTAGTTCGTCCGGAATCCGGCTAAAACTGGAATAAGTTAAATTTTTCTTTGAAGTTGATTAGATGTTGGATATAGGGGTAAGGAGATACGATGAATTCGTTTATGAGCTTTATTTTTTGCCGGACAAGTAGTTCAGGAATTTCGCCGAAATCGGCAAATTGGCAGAAATAAACATGCTGTATCCTTATCTGATCCTGGTTTTATCAAATATTAGCTATTTGGCCTAATATCTGTTCGAAAATCTTAAGAGTGAAAAAGTTTGTCCGGATCGAATATTTAATGTTTGGGATCCAGGCCTGTTGCAATTATGCTCATTTTGTGTTTTCATATTTGTTGCTAGAAAGACCATAAACCAACTATGGGCTACGCCCGGCTACAGTTTCTATAATAAATGATTGATGGGTTATAAGCAGGATATTATTTAAAATCTTTGGGGATTTCGTGGGAGGTGGCCTAAAAGTCATGACCCATGCTAGGAGAAGGATTGTTGAACGCAAATAAATGACCATCTATCCGAGTCCAGGGCTGTGTAAGAAATCAGAATCATCCATTTCGTGGCGAGGATCCAACCTCAACAGAAAAAAGCATGAATTACTGATGTCTGAGGTAATTGGATAACGTGAGACACTACTGATGATGGTTGGTGGTGGGATCAAATAGTTGGACTCTCTAAGCTCACTCCGAAACGAGCCAGATAAGCAGAAGATTTGAATCAGACCAAAATGACGAATCCGGAATCCGGAATCGGATTCGCCCATCTCTGATTGTACAAGTTCCTAAACATAATCTGTTGATTTTGGAAGGTGCGCAATCACAACTCCTGCGATTCAACGATTGTATTCGCAAGACGTCAGCTTTAACAAGAAAAGTCCTGGAAGAGTACAACGCACTTCCTGCAGCATGGCTTCAAGCTACCTTCGCGCATCCTTTGAAGATGTGACGAACTTGAACGCCGGTTCTTTAGCACCGAAATACCAGTACACGGGGCTCAAAGAGTGCCGCATCTCAAGGCAATAGTGCTGGTCAACTTACTTGACCGTTCACGCGAAGAAATATCTCACATCAAGAAGAATCACAAAGGACCGCAAACAATATTACCGGAATCCTGTTTGAAGTCGCGGTAGCAAGAGATATGGCTACAGATGGTCGGAAGTACTTCATCCTCAAAGACACGCAACGCTTTGAAATGGTCTCAAACTGTGCCATGGTTTTATGGATTGTGGCCAAGGGGACAGTGCATCTTTTGAGATGGACGATTTAGAGTTTCTCAGTTGTTTTGAGGACCCATTGCAAGATCAAGACGACTTTGACAGTTGAAGTCATGTTTGTGATTCAGTGCTGTTAGCACTCGATTATGTAGTCGTATTCGTTGATTGGACAAGTGAAAGAAAAGTTACAGTTTAACTGAAAGCCATCTTCTTTTTAAATCTGACATTTGTATGTACTGGAATACTTTGACCCATCTAAGACATTTTGTATTTTTTCACACAAGGCTCTAGCAATAACTTTTAGAACGAGCGATGCTTCCGAGACAACCCGAAAATTCATCCAGACTCGGAGAATTTGAATTTCAGAAGTCACTTCTATGGCTATCATGGTCCAGAATGCCCACGATTGGATTATTTGAGGTGCGAATGAGTGTGTATTGCCTCGTGTTAGATGCCGCAAAAGCGCTCTGCTTTCTCGAGGACCCTCATCTGGACCTGAAATCTTGAGTCCTCAGGGTATATTTAAAAAATACGTCAATTCTGTAAAAAGTCTGAGACGACTCAAGTTGGTACCAAACTTTTCAATCTGACAAATTTAATCTGGTAACGAGCTTATTTAGGGCCACATCAGCTTTCAGCTCTTGTATGAATCAGATTGTCAGGTCCAAAGAAACCAAAAAAATTGTTTGTACATTCCGCCACAGCGGTCTTCGTCACAGCCGTCTTCGCCCCAGGATGAGGGCATTATGCCGTCATGTGCTTCAACCGGTGGTGAAGATGGCTTTACATTATAATAATGAAATTTAAATGGGTGTAAGATGTTGGACGCCCTCGCGTATCCAATACCACTACTATGGGCGGGATTGTCTCTGTACCTGAAATAGTCGACAGTACTTGCTTGAACCTTGACTGCTTTTCTCGTTACATTTGTTTAAGGCTTCAGTGGGGGGGGGGGGACAGGGCCAAAGGTATGCGAGAACTCCTTGTTTATCAGCTAATCACAGACTGTTCCAGGTAATTAGAAACAACACATCTAGAGAACCCGTTCCTACAACCCTGAAACTCGTCCAGATCCGCAAGAATTTGGGGACCTAAACGGTCCACCAGAATAAGAGAACACCCCCTCCCCCACCCGCTTACTTTTCAGGGAAGTACTACCTGGCCCGTAGCACCCACCAAGCAATTGAACACTTATGATTGCCCTGGAATATTTCAGGAGCATTGCCTCCCCACCAGGCTACTATGGCTACATAGGGCTCGGATGATAAAGTTGCACTTCCAAGCCCTACTTGCAACCTATAACCGAGCAACACTAGCATTCGACGCTGGCCTCTCACTAGTCACATTTTGTACTACAGAGGTTTGTACCGCCCCATTAAAGTCGCTAGAGCAGTTCAAGGGGTCATATCATCGTATCTCCAATGTTATGGTCCAACCTACGAGATTGCTGTAACACGACACTAGTATACTGTGGCCGTCTAGACGCATCCATAATTTTTCAGCTTGGGTATTCTAACCCAAACTGGCAAATGTTAGGAGACTCGGCTTCTTTATGTGTTCAATTTTCTTCTTGGTTCATCCTGTGACATTTCTTCTGCATGGTCGCCTAAGTCTAACTAGTACTCTTTAGCTCAGATGCATATTGATACTGACTGGTAAAATGAGCTAGACAGGCTCAAGAATTTGGGTGAACGAAATGCAGTGGAGATACAGGAGGGGTTACCAGCCTCGAATTTATATAACCTTGAAAATTGCCTGAAAACCTTACAAGGAAACTTCTGTGCGGGGGAGGAGACAGAGGGGGCCAAAAGATTCTAACCCAAACTGGTAAATGTTAGGAGACTCGGCTTCTTTATGCGACTAGGAGACCACTCCTAGTCGCTCTTGGCCCCCTCTGTCTCCTCACCCTGCCAACCTTCACCAGCATTTGAGAATCGGTATAAAAAACTTAGCACTCTTTGTTTTCACCTTACAAAAATAAACTCGTGACAAATGGTCACCTTACTGTTATCTTATAAACCAAACGAAGTGGAAACAAACGGAAATGGCATTTTATTTGTACAGGCCGTTTCTGTTTTTCCGAAAAAGGCGGAAAAAAGAAACGATTTTCCGTGTTTTTTTTACCGTTTCCGTTTCTGTTCCGTTTTTTATTTGCCGTCACAAGGATTACATGTAGCCTACGCTTACAAGTTCATACTAAATCCTCACATCCTTTAGTAGAGGAGTGGGGAAAGTGATCTAGTTGAGGCAGCAAAAGCATGGATGGTGTGATAGTAATCCTCTTTGGGATCCCATCGAGACATTTATGTCCAGCTATTTATGATTCGCGCTCAGTCTAGGCTGAAGGAGCACTTCTAACTGTTAAAAACCAGAAGCAACGGTGTACGCGAACGAGAAGAGGACAAGAAAGACGAGAGAAAAGCGGGTTGGGAAAGAGGAACAAGGGGGAATATGGAATTGTTTGTAGTTGCTAAAAGTCTAATTTCAAATTGTATTTTTTCCTTTTATTGTTACTTGTGTATTCTATGTCATAAATACAAATGAAGGTAGAAAGAGGAGCCGCAAATTCGGAGGCAAACACGAATATTCGGAACTGCAATCCATGAGAAACCTAAAAGAATGATGATACGATTCAAAGTAGGAACAGGGAAGAGTCGTACCGAATAAGTAGATATAGGAACAATAGGGAGAGAGTAGCGATTGATATATGTCCTGTGTGAAAGAAATCGTCGAGATCGTTTTTCTGTCCGACAGTCAGTAATTATATTGCACCACTACGTTTCTATGCTTGCTTAGGCCACCTGCGGTTACTAAAAGTGATGTTTGAATGTTGATCAACTAGGCCGTTTACATCATAACCTGTTTTCTGAATTTCTGAAGTTAGTAATTCCACAAGGGAGCTAGGCCAGACAATTATCTCCGTCGGAATTTGCTAGAACTTGGACCACAGATGTTGTTCACTTACATTTTAGCTTGAAAACATTGCTGTCACGTGTGCGGTGGACATTATCTGCCAGGTCCAAAAAAGGACAAAGCTGCTCGGCAGCCAAAGGACAATCGCAGAATTTCGGAGACAAAGGTTTGATGAGACGGTACTCCAGACAGATGAGAGAATGAAAAGCAGTTCTTCCGCAACAAAGTGGGTGCTGTCCCATTTATCTCCTGATGGTATAGAAAGGTTTTTTTAGGGTGTTTTTGCCGTCCGTAAATACTTGTAAACTGCTTCTATTTAGACTACGTTTCTATGCTGGCGTGTGCCTCCTACGGTTACTAAAAGAGATTTGTGAATGTTTTTTTTTTATCAACTAAAAGAAAAATAAATACTTATAACCTGTTACTTCTTTTAATTCCTAAATAGAGAGAGTAGTAAGGATAACCCTTCGACTATCAGCGGCCTTGGGCGTTCTACGATGAGGTTTGTTTTTTGTAAAACTATGAGCTACCTAACTATAAGCGGACTGTTACTTCGAGCTATGAGCTGATTCCTAACTTGCATAGCTTTTCAAGATGAGCGGCTAGCAGGTGGAAGAACGGGGGCAAATGGCGAGTTTGACAGAAAAACAAAATAAAACGCAACGAAGGTTCAGTTGTTGGAGATTGTGAGAGCGAGACCAAAGAGGAAAAAGGATGTGGTTGGCAAGAGTGACCGAGAGGATAAATAGTGTGACAGACAAACCAGAGGACGAGAATAAAATGTACAGATAAAACTCGAAATAATCATTGGTGAAGTTTTGGGGGAGCACAGGGTGGTAGAGCGTCAACAATTAACAAAGTTAACACACACAAAGTTTTGGTCAGAATGGTGATCAGAATGGAGACCAGGCGGACTTTCATCCTTCGAAGAAGAATAGAGCAAATAGTCTTATTAAGTGTCAGCACTTTAGAATTTAAACAGTTAAAGCTTTCTTCTTAATGCAGAAAAAGTTTTGGCGTTCTAAAGACGTGCTACGGTGAAAAACTATCAGAGGGATTTCTCCGTGACAAACTTGAAAACGATAGTATCAACCCTTAACTTTTAGTTTAGATTAGGAAATAGTAGTATGTGAATTGCAGTAATGAGTGTTAAGATAACTATCCACCTACTTTTTTGCCATGATCTACCAGCGTGTCGATTGTATCAACCGGCAATATGATTACTGGTCCGCCTGCTCTTTTTTTTTCGACATTGACATTAGGACACTGAATAGCTGTGATACCGGATTCTGGGGAGAAGAGAATCGCAGGTTGCACAACTGACGACACACAGCGTAGATACGCCCGAAACCAGGTTTCAGCACGTTCCACAACTGACGACGGAATGCATCGACCAAACTCCCGTTTTCAGTGCCGGCCTTTCCTAGTCTTAGTCAGAGGGTGAGCCGATCGAGCCACTTGCGGCACAGTCACCACCAGCGGAACCAACGATCGATCCTCCTGTTTTAACTGCTGACCCTGCACACAAGCAAACGTTCAACGCTGCAACGCTCTGTCATTGGTCCGCCTTGCACCCGAAGCGACAACGACAATGACTGTACCTTCTCCGATTGCAAAACCACATCGGCTCTGAAACCAACTTCCTGTTGAATCTCACCCCCTCAACTACCGACTAGGCGCCAACTTCGTTCGGGTACTTCAAGGTAATCAGACAGGAGAGGAAAATCATCAAGTTAATTATCAGCTGGAGGCGATTTTAAATGAGACACTGGTCGCTGCGGGAGAAACTGAGACTTACTAACCGTTCACACAGGAAGAATCATGGGTCCACAACACGGACCATATCCCTTGCCCGTTCTCCCCGGTCAGCGATAGCGGGTCAGTCTCCCCAGTTACGCCTGAAACGTCATGTTATCCATGTTATCAAAAGAACAACCTTTTTCCACCTTATTAGTGACTGTGATATTTATTTTTCGAAGTCTGCCATAGGATGAATCACGTATTTAATATATTTTTTGGTTACGTCACTATAAAAGCGTTTTTATTTTAGACGATCGTCAAAACGACCCTAACAGGTCGTGAGCTATTGCTCACTAGCAGGAAGTATGTATGATACTAATTAATCTACAATTAAAGTGAAAAAGTAGGTGACAGATTTTTTTTTTTAAATTCACTAATTCAGACGTTTCTAGTTCTTCAGAAATTTAATATTTTTCAAATGGTTACTACTTTTTGTATTTTAATAGTTTCACTTCCGCGCCAAGAAGCTTAGAACGATTCGGTTGCGCTTAATTTTATTTAGGATCCCAAAAAGATGCTCGGATGCCAGCTTATTTTTATATTTAGATTCGATACTTTGATTATTTCACGTTGGGCTGTAGTATTGACGTTCAGAATATGTACTGCTGGTGCATAACACAAAGTTCAGCTCGAAAGGGCGAATTTGAATTTCAGTAAAAGAAAATGTTCAGGAAATATTCTTCGAGATTGTAAGGACAAAAAAAGGCCACTGTGCCAAGAAGAAGAAGGTGCCAATGTGGGGCGAGAGTTTCCTAAGATTACTTATTTTTCGGTATGTCTCCTATGTCAAGTGGCGTATTGTGTACGTCGTCTATAAAAACGCATGAATCTCTTTTAAGGGGTAATTTCTTGTTTGACGGCGATTTTCTATTGTTTGTTTTGCAGTAGAATGCAATAACACGGTAGCCTTGAAGTAGAAGCATGTAGTAGCATCAGTTAGTACTCCATGCTACTTTTTCGTACAACTTCATACTAATACTATGAGATAAATTTTTTATCGGGCAGTAACGGGCTGGTAGTGCAAACCTATAAACCTTTCTCTTCCTTTAGGCCTACAATCTCTGGGCAGCTAAAAAGTGTCATGTCGTCGTGTTAATCTTCGCGCCTGAAGAGGACGTAAACGGCTTGCCTACTTCAGTGACCAAACAAAGTTCGAAAAAAGGAGCTATCCTCAAGGTTTTGTGCAACACACGTGATGCTAAGCATGCCTTTGTCGACTCGGCTTCTGGCAAGGTCTCCATGAACGTGTTCGACGATTCGACAAAAATAGTTTCCTTGGGTAAGAACCGGACCAATGTTAACTTCCAGCATTTACTAGGCTACGGATACATTGTCTGCAGTTGCCTAGCAAAGATGCTTTTGAATCCCAGTTATACTTCTGAAGATTAGGAACATAATTTGACAGTTCACTCCGGCACGTCACGAAGTTCCACATGGGTAGTTGTTGGGAGTTGGGGATATACTAGTTTAAAAAAGGAACCCATTGTGAAAAAAAATCTTGCAGTATTTGCTACTGGGGTTAATCTTGTGTCTAAAAAGATAATCTTATCTCTAATTAGCATTAATCTTATCTCAGCAGAGATAAGATTAATCCCAGTAGTAAATACTGCAGTTAACTTTAATCCTTACCCGGAGGAACTTTTTACAGTGTTATATCAAGGTTCCATCAGAGTGTACAAGTTGACCTCATTTTTACAAGCCTGGAAGACCATTACATGGAACCTACAACTACAGTTCCGGTTGGGATGAGCGACCATGCGACCGTAACATTGCTGCCCATGTGAGAACACAAGAAGTCGAGAGAAAGAAAGTATCTTTCATCTTTCTTTCCTCTCACTACAGTCGCCCAACCTTACCAGCTTTAGCCCTTCGGGCTAACCAACACCTACGGTTAACTGATAACACTAACCGGGGCTTTAAATTATATACAACGGAGAAGAGATATACGTTACAACAATGGGTCCATATACATTTGGTATCTGCGTCGGGATCCCCTGGGAGGGTTCCCCTTAATAATAATATATATAATAATAAATATGATAGACGCAACACTGGCAAAACGTGTATCCAAGTCCTCTCAGGGAGTGCTCGGGTTTTGCATTCAAATACTAAACACTTATCACTGGTGCTAGCGGGGCTCTCAGGGTGCCCTCTCGCTGTTATTACGTGGTTGTTACTTGGTTTATACACTGAAATATATATATATATTTTTTTTTTATGCTAAGTCTGACTGTCAGATAAAATGGGATGGGAAGTCCGATCCTGGGGTGTGGTGTGAATCTAGCCATTTAGTTCTGGTTTTGCTATGTACCATCGCACAAATCAAAATTAGACGTCATTAAACAACTAAACTGAATCTGATGCTGTGTTCTGGAGCTATTCCGCGATTTTAACTGATTCCCTGCATCTTCCGTCGTCCACACTTTGTAGGAAAGTAATTTAACAGTAAACCTTTTTGTTTGAGAGTACGGGTACCAAATATGAGCCTAAAAGTGTTCGGGGGGGTAGCACGAATATACGCGCAATTGCGCCCTGGGCTGATGTCCTTCGCTTACCTACCTTCATTACCTATCATACCACGGTTAGTAGTAGCCCGCAACTAGTCTCGAAGGTGATCGCAGAACTTGGTCCTAGAGCGGCTAGGATCTTTGGAGCATCCGAAGTTTGGGATGTTGCTGCAGCGATTAATGCGCCTTGGGATAGCGGTTCAGGCAAGGGTTGCGCCAACATCAATTGCGTGCATACCTGAAAGCAGCTTCTGTCTGTCCATCCGGCTGGTACCAAGGAGAGCAAAAGAAGGCGGCTTTGAGTACAGTCCTCTATACGAAGCATGCTGCGTACTTCAATAAGTACACCGCTCTGCCAACTGCCAACAAACACTTAACGGAAGCTATCAACCTCATGCTGGGGAGCAATCTCGATGAAATTTTGGCTTATTATCGTTGCACACCTATTCCTTCATCAACTTTTACACCAACATTTTCTTGCAGAAGGCCAATTTGAATTGCTCCCAGTTCACTCCAAGCCGATTCATCTACATAGGACCATGTAATCCTGTACCGAGTAAACTCATTTCTGGATATTGCTCTGTGATGGGAAGGACTTCAAATTGTTCGATATTAAGGTTTCACTATGAAAGTTCTCAATTATTTTGGAAGAAAATATGGTTTTATAAAGTTTTACTTACTAAACGCTCAACAAAAATGCGAGTAACGCGCATCCAATCAATCCCCATCATTATTTGCTATCTATACAGGATGATGAAATGTTAGTCTGTAAGGTATGGTCTTGGTTATTCGAGAGACTTTTAACTCATACACAATTTCAGAATACAAAACTAGTTCTTAATTCTTGCAGCAGTTGCTCTGTTAAAAGAAGGGCTTCCTATTGTTCGATATTAAACTTTCATAGCGACAGTGCTCGACTTTTGTAATCTTTTAAAGACATTACAGTAGAAGTCCTTATTGTGTTCCCTCGTACAATATTTTTTCCTGGGACATTTTTCTAGTCCTGCCCAGAAACCGCAGCATTTTTTTTTACGCGTCACAGGTGTTCCGGCTGTGGTTAATTATCGCGTTGCTGGGAGTAGGTTGAGTGAAAAATTTGGAGAAAGATAACTCCTATTGTGGGAAGCTGGATAATAACTGCTTGTTTCAAACGAAGGTTTTCAGCAGGTGTTACCTCGGATTTGGAATGAACCAGGTTTTTCTTTCGGAAGGCTGAATATTGTTTTGGGAGAAGCTAAGCTGATAGATATTATTTTTGTCGGAGTGCGGGAGGATTCTGGCGGAGGAATGAATTCAAAGATTTTGTACATTTAAAAAAAAAAGTTCTTTTCATATTTTTATAACCTCTACAAACAGTGCGAGCCATCATAGGGAAACTGGTTGGTAGAGTTCCTGACAACCTATGCAAGTTGTTTAGGATCAACATCAGGCTTTTATTATTTGTGTATATTGTGGGACAGTAGGGCATTCAGTTGACGCACATGTCCATCTTTTAGTTTTAGGCGGATGGGCACGACTGGAGTTGGCAGCTAAATATACAACCATGGCTAAAGATGTGACATTATGGGTAGGGCTTTAGGTTTTGCTTTCTTCCATTTTCTTGTAGAAGGCCAATCTGAATTGCTCCCAGTTCACTCAAAGCCGATTCATCTAGATAGGACCATGTAATACCGATTTAACTCATTTCTGGGGATTGATGTGTGATGTGAAGGACTTCAAATTGTTCGATATTAAGGTTTCAATGTGAAAGTTCTTAACTATTTTGGAACAAAAAATGGTTTTATAAACTTTTACTGGGTTTACGCTCAACAAAAATGCGAGTAACGCGCATCCAATAAATCCCCATCGTTATGCTATCTATACAGGATGATGAAATGTTAGTCTGTACGGTATGGTCTTGGTTATTCGAGAGACTTTTAACTGATACACAATTGCAGAATACAAAACTAGTTCTTAATTCTTGCCTATTCATTCTCGCAGCAGTTGGTCTGTTAAGAGAAGGGCTTCCTATTGTGGTTGTAGCCAGCGAACTTTCGATAAACTCAAATGAGGAAACAGCCACCTCCCCCCCTCCCCCAGTATGAAATCTTCATAATTAATTATCAAGATTTCGTAAAGGGACCATTTGAAGAAGAAAAATTTGTTCACAGTTGCCAACCTACCCGAGCGGATCCTGCCAAATGAATGGAACTTCGCCTATGCAAGAGATACCGAGAATCGGAACACTCTGATGACCTTCACTGGAACAATTCTTGGCATAGAGAAGTTAACGCAACGGTTTTCAGCTCAACCGACCACGAAAGTAACTGTTGCCAACGAACACTTAACGGAAACTACCGACCCCATGCTGGGGAGCAATCTCGATGATACTTGGGCTTATTACCGTTGCACACCTATTCCTTCATCAACTGAAAAAACTATTCTTTGCATATTTTTCAAATATGGATGTTCAATGCGATGCTGATCTTATGTGGGAGAGTTACGACGCCTCAACAGGGTATCAACTTCGCTCTGTAGATTTATTCTGATACATAAACCTAGGAGTGTGGGTGGAAGATTGGTGTCACAGGTCGAGTATGTTAATCCCATCCTGGAGGAACCGTCTCTTTGCAACGTCGTTCAGGAAATCCGATACTTCAGCCCAGGACATCTCTACAGCCATGGGCAAGTGAGACACCTTCCAGTATCTCTGGGATACAGGATGGCCACTAATAGCTACGCTGCAGGAGTGGAATGTGCAGATCTGTAAGGCCGTCGACAGATTTACTCACAGATATATTCGAGGATAGAAGCTTCGCGCAGTTTTCAGATTACAGGACGGCCGGTCTATGGCTACATCCTCGGTCCAGACGTTTTTACTGGCAAACTAACGAAACTCATAGAATTCGAAGTGAAGTCGCAGCAGGCTTTCATGCAGAATTATATGATTCGGAAATACTACCCGACGGAGAATTTCACAGAAATAGTTAGGAAAGCTACGTCCATTTTGAGATGGCAGTGGACGACCTATACATCGAAGACAGCATATCAGATTTTATACTGTTTACCGTTTGGCTAAAGATGAGAGAACGCTTGGACATAAAATGTCTGATCAAAATGTTAGAATTGCACAGCCATATTTAAAGACGTACATTTACGCCTGAAGGCAACTAACTGGAGAAGGCTATGACAGCTGTCTTGGTAGGCGTACAAAATAAGTGAACTATTTTAACAATGTAGTAAAATAGTAAATTATTAATCACTCTAAACCCACAATTTGGCAAATTCCTACTTTCATTTCATTCCAACTAGACTTGCAAAGGTCATATAAGCTTCTATCTCTTTGTTGTTGTTTTTTTTTTAAATGCAAAACAGGTGGGAAACGGTAAGAAACATAATTATTTTGTCAGAGCGTGGAGCGTCTGTCGGACGGATGGGGTATATAACGTCGGAGAATTCGTTTCAAAATATCAGTCATTGTACTGGAGCTATAAAAAAGGTTTTTTTCTTTTCTTGAAAAAGGTAACATGGCATTGAACTTAACGACGGAAATATAAAAGGTATTAGAAGAATACTTCCAAGGAGCAAAAGAGTGGCCCAATCAGAAAGAAATTAAGAGGGATGGTCACTTGGAAGGAGACATGAGATATTCTACAGGAAGCAAAAGAAACTCTACTAGCTTGGAATTTCCAGCTCAACGAAGAGACAGAGAGTAGAAGAAGCAAAGACGTCAGGAAGAAGATTTTCCTTCAATAAAATTGGAGGGAGACAAGCCAAAGCATCTTACTGTTACACCGTGGATTTGGTTTTGACGCGACTCGCCCTCTTGTATATATATCAGCCACATGTCTGTCACGACTTTTTGTGTATTCATACACAAAAGGAGGGTATGGTTCTCACCATTCAATTCTCGAGTCAGTCCGACAATACTTGAATGAACTTTTGAAATTTTCCCGTCTTGTTCCTGTAGGCAAATTCTGAAGACAGCATTAGTTTAGCAAAACATATGAAAATACCTTATTGTGTATTCACCTAGTGTTTATTTTTTCTGTCCAATATTTAATGTAAGCTGTTAAAAGAAATTTCTAGTTTCAACCGGTAACCAAGAAAAAAAAAACAGACAAAACGTCGTTTCCCCCTCCGACAAGTCTGAGGACATGGGGCGGAAAGAGCAGAATCATTTGACTCCACCTACATTTCTAAGAAATTCCGCGATGTGTTAACAGAGAAAAAAGCTGTGCACTAGCCCAGAAGGGTATACAGATTGAGTGGTTCGACTCTAAGAGTATCATTGCAAGATCAGTATCACCGTGAGGAAAATTAACAGATGGAACAAGGAATTGGTCATCACCTATAAATCGAAGACTCAAAGGAGGACGTACTGGTTGCAGTGGTTGGATCGGACCATCGAGTGGTCAATCAGCAGCAAGGCAGCGCGGTTTACATGCAAGGGTGAACCAATGGAAATCGAGGAGATTAGCCGGGATGATTCGCACCTTCCAAGGTCAAACATCCTACTCCTGAAACTCAATCTGATCATAGTTTACCCACCACACTCCTATCCGTAGTATCGAATTCGGATACCGATATTGCGAAATGTGTTTTCGATAATACTGGCCAAGAATGTGATCATGAGCTTGCAAAATTTGCAAATGGCATTAAACATATATTTGAACTAAACGATTTCTCATACGATATTTTGCAGCTCTATCAAGCAAAAGACCATCTTCCCAATCAACTGATGCTACACAAAAATAGAGAATTGACTAATGGGGACTTTCTTGAAATCGTGGAGCGCATTGCTAAGCAATATAGGAACACAAACTCATATGATAACGCTACAAACATATTAATCAATTGTCCGACTTATTATTAGGGGGTTTCTTTTTTTTTAAATAGGGTTTTTGCTTTAAAATTTTTTTTAATTAAGATAAAGATATCAATATAGATATCATACCTTATTTTAAATATATGAAAAACATTCAAAATTTGGAAACATGTGTAAATTTGTTAAGAGATATGTGTAAATTTGTTAAGAGATAAAGCAAAGTACTTTAAAGGTGACCCCTTCACGACCATCGTGAATGGCGAATACTCAGAACTATGATTTTCTCAGGAAATTGTACAAGCTTTTAAGAATGCTAGCAAAAAAAGTTAGACAGACAAGGAGAAAAAAAGCACAGATGCTGAAGTCGCATTCCACAACACAGTAGTACCAGATATTACCTCGTTACCTATCGTGAATATCAAAGATCTGTTTTTAGTACGTAGAATACTACACGATTAACAATATTACATGAACCAGCGATTAAAGAAACTTTGAAAAATATGGTTCGGGAATTGAATTTAAGAGCTTTTGCAAATAACGCGGTATTGTTTAGGTTTTGGACACGTGTCAATATGGACTTTGGGTCCGGTACATCCCACGGAATCCAACTTCCATGAATTTGTAATAGGTTGGTTGGTTACGGCTACCGGAACCCTAGCCCGTAGGAGTTGGGTTCCGTGAGCAAAAAATATTCACTTCCGGTTTCCTAGTCTGCACTGACTACAACGTGTTATGATGTGCGTCCGTGAGTTTTTTACTTGTCACTACCGTAACCCTAGCCAAAAGCCATCTGTGTCCGTGAGCTGGTCATTTTCAACCAAATAATTGGTGCTGCCGGGACTTTAGCTCTAAACATATGGCTTCCAGTAGAGGATTTTTTCCCATGTTACTTTCTCTAAGTCAGTGAAAATCCCGGCATCCTAGCTCTCATGAAAACTATTCCATGAGTTCTATATTCCACGTATTATACCGTACTGGTATCAGCTACCGGCTCCCTAGCTACTTAGTACACAATTCCGTGAGACTATCGGACGAGAAGCTGGTGCGATGAAGTTTCCGTGAGCTATTTCCACTTACTACCGGAACGGGGGCCAGCATATACAAGTTTCCGTTAGTCAATGACGTCAGATCCCGGAGTCGCAACTCATTTGGTTTGTTTTCCGTGAGACCTACCGGTTCCGTATCCCATATGACAAAAAGTACGGCTCCAGGTTCCCTAGACAATGCCCACATATACAAACTGTATGACAAGCGATGCAAAATGGTGTATGCAATTTCGTTTGCGTTTAACATTTTTGAAACAAAACGCGTGTGATCTTTCGGAAACGTAGAGCCACCTTTAAAGGTTTAAGCTGGCGAAGGCGTTGAAAAAAGCTTTTCTGTACAAATTGTGTGGCAAAGCGACGCAAAATATTGCATAGTGTCTGTGACAAAACAAATTCAAATTTAGATACTTTTCCCATTGATGAGTACCAAGAGAAAAATGGCTAAGAAGAGATAAATCCAACTCTTCAAGTATGGTTAGTCTGTACTGAATGTGTTCTTTAAAGTTCAGCCACGGAAATGTGCCAAAAACTTTTATACAGTCCCTGTTGTGATATTTCCTTTTTCTCTCGTATGACGCCAACCCCTAATGACTTTGATTTTCCAAAGTGACCACCTGAACATGTTTGCCTCGAGCTATCGAGGCTCTCTTTGAATGGATTGCATTTCGTTTCCCGGTTCGTGAAATGAATTATATGGCAGACGTGAGCGAGCGCTTGGACTGTTCAGGTGGCACTTTGGATTAGCCTAAGAAAAAGTAAGTTTTTGTATCTACCATCCGAGAGGAATTACCCGTCAAATAATACACTTCTTGTTTTTCTAACCGTTGTGTTGCAAAAGGTTTATATATAGGGATTGTGGACCATTCCAGGAGATTTACTGGCGTATTTTATAGTCGGAAAGTGGAACCGACCCACAAAAGCCTATCAGATGGTGACAGCCTATCGAAGAGATTGATCAAATACTAGTAATTTCCACGTTATTTGTTAGCTTTGGTTTGTCCGTTTTTTTTCTCTGTGATATTGGTTGTTGTTCACTACATAGTATAGTACGGATGTTAAGGTCGGTCAATTAGTTAAGCAAATTAAGATTTCGCCCGAGTGGATTTATATATTTGGTGGTATTATTACACTGATAATTAATTACTGCTCTTTTGCCGAGTATCTTAAAGTGGTTGGTAGTAACTGGCGTACGGTCGAGAATAGAAGAATTAGCGGGAAACCGAGTGGTTCTCACATTGCCGTGTGGTAAAATCTGATAATTTCGATAATTTTCGCCGTACAGTTTACCTAAAAACCGAGTTGGGTTTAATCGCCGAGAGGCAAAAATCTAACGTTTAGGCTAAAGGTTAGACCGCACCAGTAAGAGTTGGCAATTTTCGTTCAAGTGTATGAGTCATTTACCCTATCCGAGTGGAGCGAGTCCCAACGCATTGATACCTCAAGGTTCTTTCAAACGGGGTTCGTACGAGATTTTCGCGGTTAGTGAAATACCAGGCCGTAGAAATATCGCAATCAGTACACCAAAAGCAGGCGTAGGTAGAATTGAACTCGCTTGTTCCCCTTCTATACCTATTCCGAGGAGAAACTCCGAGCCAATATTTCCACTTAACTGTCCCGAATGGAAAGAGCTTGAGTACAAGGACTACTACAGTTTCAGGGCAGGGCATTCCTACCGTAGCACCCGACCCAAATACCTTCCAGAATCAGCAACAAAACCCGGGTATAAATCAAGTCGTCCATGGGTCTAACTATCTACCCTACCCGCCGCAACCCAGTTTTGTATCGCAACCTTACATGAACCCAACAGATCTGGTTAAGTTAATGACAGAAATGTTTGCGCAGCAAAGAGATGCTGATCGCCAAGCGGAGGAAGACCGGACTCGTAGGCTCGAAGCGCAACGCGAAGCGGATTTAGCGGAACGGCAGGCCGAGAGGGAACGGTACGAAAAGCAACGCGAAGCGGAGCGTCAGGCTGACCGGGAAAGATTTGAAAGGTTATTTAACAAAGCAACAGAAAATGAAAATATGAAATTAGAAAGGCTGATAGAGTCGCAAGGAAAACTTTCCCAGGGTCTTGTTTCTTCGGTACAGTCTCTAGCATCAGGGGGTGGGAAATCCGCCCAACTAGTTAAAATGTCGTCAAGCGAAGATGTGGACCGCTACCTATGCACTTTCGAAAGAACGGCAACACTGCTTAAGTGGCCACAGGAAATATGGGTCGCGAGGTTAGCCCCTTTCCTAAATGATAAAGCAATGCAAGCCTATAAGTCCTATAACGCTGTTCCACTTGAAAGGGCACAGGATTACTCGGTGGTGAAAGAAGCCATCTTAAAACGATTCGAAGTGAATGCGGAATATTATCGGGCTAAGTTCCGAGAGGAAACACAAACAGTATCCGAGTCTTTTAAAGATTTTGGACAACGACTTCGAGTAGCGTTGAACAAGTGGCTAGGTACCTCTGATTACGAGCAAGTTCAGGAAATAGATGCATTAAAAGATCTTCTGGAGGGAGTTCTAGAAAAGCTTCTAGTCGAACAATTTGTAAGTAATACATACGGAGGACTGAAAATTCACCTGAAAGAGCGTAAGGTGGAAACACTAGAAACAGCGGGCGATTGCGCAGACAGAAAACCTGATGGCTCGTAAAGAAAGTTCGGATGTTAACCGGAAACCGAGGAGAAATGAACACCGGGAAATTGAAAATCGCCGAGCCGAGAGGGAAAATTCGAAGCCCGGAGCTTCTGGCGATTTGTGGTCCAAAAACGGTAAAATTGCTGATGGTCAAAATAAGTGGGAGAAAACGTGTGATTTTTGCCATAAGAGAGGCCATACGGTATCTGATTGTTGGGCTAAAAACGGTAAACCGGGAAGTTCGAAAAAAACTGAAAACAGGAATTCAAGCACTAAGAACACTAGCCTCGCAAAAAGTCCAACTAGAATAGCGTCTTATGCGGAAAGCCATAGAGTGTTGGGCATGCTAGATGGCAAAACGGTCGAAATGGTACTCGACTCTGGAAGTAACCAAACTTTAGTACGTGAAAGCATCCTCGGAGCATCAAAAATAAACCGATCGGAAAAGGTGGCAATAAATTTTTCCATGGCGATACACACACTTGTTCAACCGCGACGGTAGAAATTGAGCTTGCGGGTAAAAACGGATCACTGATTTGAAATAAAATCCGTGCTGGAGTGGTTACTGATCTTCCCGCAGACGTCCTGATAGGAAGCGATTTTAATGGATTCCGGGATTTACTGGAACTGAAATCGTCTGTCCTTGAAGTTAACGCCGTTACCCGGTCAAAAGCCAAACAGGGGGCGGGTGTTTCAGAAAATCCTTCTGAGGATTTCGCAGGTTTTGCAGACGATATTTTCGCGCAGCCGTCAGGTAAAGGTCGGAAGTCTAGGAGCTCTAGGCGGAAGGCTCGGGAACTTTTCAGGGCTGAGAAGATCCGAGCGGAAGCGACCTTGCCACTGGGACTTGACGAGCAAAATTTCGGAAATTCGCCTGGCCCAGATTCGATTTTTAAGTTGTCTACCCATGATTTCAGGGATTTGCAACTCCAAGACTCAACTTTGCGACCTTTCCGAGAGGAAGTAGAGGTGGAGAACAAAGAGAAAAAGTCGCAAATTATCCAAGATAACGGGTTATTATATCGTGCGTGTCACAGGGACGATAGGCTTAGTATTAAGCAGCTTTTGGTACCATCCCAATGCAGACAGGCAGTGTTAGAGTTGGCTCACTCTTCGCCGATGGCTGGCCATCTAGGAGTTCGTAGGACAGAGCAGCGAATTCAGGATAGGTTTTTCTGGCCAGGCTTACACTCAGACGTGAAGAAATTCTGTCAGGAGTGTGAGCCCTGTCAAATGACAGCACGTAGACAACAATACGAAAAGGTCCCTATGGTAAAAATGCCGATCTTTGATCAGCCATTCCAGCGTGTATCAGTAGATGTCGTAGGCCCACTTGAAAAAAGTAGTGCAGGACACGTTTATTCTTGTAATAACAGATCACGCAACACGTTATCCGGAGGCAATCCCAATGCGTACCGTCACGGCTCCTAAGGTTGCTGAGGAATTGACAAAATTCGTCTCCAGACACGGTATTCCGACTGAAATTTTGAGTGACCGCGGTAGCAATTTTACATCCGCTCTTCTGAAACGGTTTTACGATCTTCTGGGCATAAAAAGGGTATTGACGTCTGTCTATCACCCCCAAAGCAACGGCCTAACCGAGAGGTTTAACGGCACGTTGGTCTCTATGCTCAGGAAATTCGTCAAAGATGACACTAAGAACTGGGACAAAATGTTGCCCTTCTTGCTATTTGCATATCGGGAAACTCGCCACCCTGCAACCGGGTTCTCGCCATTCGAGTTGTTGTATGGAGAAAATCCGAGAGGAATACTGGACATATTGAAAGAATCTTGGTCCGCTGAAAAGTCAGAAAACCAATCAGTCATTCATTACATTCTAGAAATGAGGCGGAAGTTGAGAGAATTTTCAGAGGTTTCAAAAGTATCGCAGGAGGCTGAGGCCGATAAAAGAAAATCTTGGTATGACCACTCCGCGAGGAAAAGAGACTTAAAGGTCGGGGATGAAGTCTTGATACTGATGCCTGAGGGCCAAAACAAACTTCAAGTCCAATGGCGTGGTCTATTTAAGGTGGCTAAGAGGGTTAGTGATGTGAACTACAAAATCGAGTTAAACGGGGCAAAGAAAAGTCACGAAGTTTATCACATCAACCTATTGCGGAGATTCAAACGCCCTACTGAAACCGAGCCGGAATCAGAAACAAGAGATTGTTTCTTCACATCACTGAATACCGACGAACCTGAAGAGGGGGAGGAGTCTGTTCAGACTTTCCCTGACGAAAGCGAGGGGCATGAGACGGTAATTAAACAAATTGCAAACAGCGCAGAATTGAAGGACAAAGAAAAAAAGAAGTTAGTTGAGGTCGTTAAGAATTTCCCCGATGTCTTCTGTGGTAAAACGGGGAGAACAACTTTCACAAAACACAAAATTGAGCTGAAAAATGAAAAGCCAATCCGCCAGCATCCATATAGGATTCCAGAATCTAAAAGAGAGGCTATCCGATTGGAAATAGACAAGATGTTAAAACTTGGTATCATACGTGAATCTACCAGCGAATGGGCATCACCAACGGTTTTGGTTCCTAAAAAGGATGGTAGCATTCGTTTTTGTGTTGATTACCGGAAGCTGAATGCTGTTTCTGAGTCGGATGCGTACCCTATGCCCCGGGTGGATGAACTGTTAGACACATTAGGAAAGGCTAAATTCATTTCGATCTTTGATTGTAAGCGAGGTTATTGGCAAGTAGTAATGGAAGACGAAAGTAGGGATAAAACGGCGTTTATTTCACCTTTTGGCCTTTTTGAGTTTGAGGTCATGCCTTTTGGCCTTAAAGGAGCCCCAGCAACGTTTCAGCGGTTAATGGACAAGGTCTTGAAAGGATCGTCGAAATTCGCACGTGCATATTTAGATGATTTGGTTATTTTCTCAAACCCATTTGAAGAGCATCTGCTCCATTTGAAAATTGTACTTGAAAGGCTCCGAGAGGCAAATCTTACTTTATACGTTGCCAAGTGTAAAATCGCCGCTAGTTCAGCCGAATTTCTGGGTCATAGTGTGGGCAGCGGACAGGTTAAACCAACCACAGACAAAGTAGAAGCAGTGCGTAAATTTTCGGTTCCCAAAACAAAGAAAAACGTCCGTGCATTTTTGGGCTTATCCGGATATTACCAGCGGTTCATCCCAGGATACGCTAGTATAGCAAAACCGCTAACCGATCTTACAAGGAAAAATATTACCGAGAAGGTACCATGGGGAGAGGTGGAAAATAAAGCGTTTCAGATGTTGAAAGGTTTGTTAGAAAAATCACCTGTGTTGTTTAACCCTGACTTTGACCGGAAATTTATCGTGCAGACTGATGCATCAGATTTTGCGCTGGGGGCAGTCCTTTCACAGATGTTTGAGGATGGGGAGCACCCAGTTATGTACATATCGCGAAAGCTACTCCCAAGGGAGGAACGGTACAGTACGATTGAGAAAGAATGTTTAGCTGCGTACTGGGCCTTAAGAAAACTTCGAGTACTACTTAAATGGGCGACATTTTGAGCTGGTTACAGATCATAACCCTCTGAAGTGGCTCCAGGTTATGAAATCAGAAAATCGCCGCCTAGCCCGATGGGCACTAGCGATGCAAGAGTTTGATTTTTCCGTGAGGACTAGACCCGGTGCCGCAAATGGAAACGCAGCCGGACTTTCTCGATCGTACTAAAACAAAAGATTTATAAAGACTAGTTGTAAAGTGTGAATTAACCTAGTGCTTTCATTGTAGGATGGAATCGATCCCATTAACTCCGAGAGGATTATTCTTGGTTTCACCAGCCCAAATACAGTCGTATTTTAGGAGAGACGGGATAGGAGGATACCCGCAGAACCTGTGGTGGCGAGAGGAGCTGCCAAACGCGACGAGAATTGTCCGGGACCTAGTGACACCATTAGGGAGTACGCCACCGGCATTTTTGTTTTACGATCGGGTTCTATTCCGGCTGAGGTCCGAGAGGAACGGGAGGCGCAATTACAGGCTAGTGGTTCCACAAGACGCTGTTCCAAGTGTGGTCCTGGTGGGTCACGTGACCGGCGGATACCACTTTGGGGTGCAAGAAACTGCGAGTAATGTCTGCACATATTTCTACTTTAGACAGCTGTTTCGGAACATCCGGGAATTAGTGTCCCGTTGCACGTGTACTGCGGCAGTGATTGATTCCGAGAGGAACGCGGAACGCTGGAGGGCACTCTTTGCAGCGGCGGGGAAAACTTCCGAGAGGAATCAAGGTTACGTTAATGGGCTGCAACCAACTCCAAGGCAGCCAAGCGATCAAGGAGCAGATATCCAACAGGAAGTGGAATGCATCCTGATAGAGAAGTTCGTCACCGAAGAAGAAGCTCAGGCGGAAGTTCACGATGAAGCTGAAGATGGCGAGCCAATGGGGAAGCGAAGAAAAACTACCGGATTGACGGAGCAAACCTTGGTCGACCAGGAAGTCGAAGAATTGGAGCGGCGACTGCAAGAAATGGAGGAGTGGGGTCCCTTCTTAGAGTGAAAGTTATTATTGTGTTATGTTTGTAGAGGTTGGCATCATACTGGGAGGGAGGAACTGTTGTGATATTTCCTTTTTCTCTCGTATGACGCCAACCCTCTCTTTGAATGGATTGCATTTCGTTGCCCGGTTCGTGAAATGAATTATATGGCAGATGTGAGCGAGCGCTTGGACTGTTCAGGTGGCACTTTGGATTAGCCTAAGAAAAAGTAAGTTTTTGTATCTACCATCCGAGAGGAATTACCCGTCAAATAATACACTTCTTGTATTTCTAACCGTTGTGTTGCAAAAGGTTTATATATAGGGATTGTGGACCATTCCAGGAGATTCACTGGCGTGTTTTATAGTCGGAAAGTGGAACCGACCCACAAAAGCCTATCAGTCCCTAGTCTGCTAGAGAAATATTTCATTTTCCCTTGGTCGAAAATGAATAATATATCATCACGAACGAATTCCATCAGAAGAGGCTCTCATTAAACAGGACGTACCTGAATTAACTGACGGCAGAAATACTCTTCAAACAAATCTGGAGCAAAGAAAATGTTCTGTCATAAGATGGCCCATTCCCCCCTTCCTTCCCTTCTTCCGTGCGTCGGTCCGAGAGGAATACTGGCAATCAGTTTTCTCCATATCCTGCTAATTCTTCTGCCCATTTTTTACATAGTTTCATCCCATTATTTATTTCTGGTCATATCTTGTAAGTGTATTAGTTGATTTGTTTCATGTCTGTGTATTTCGTAATATTGTATTCCTCTTCTAGCTTTTCGATATTAAAATTGATTGATTGATTGAATCACTTCTTTGTCGGGTGTCGAACTTGTCAACACAAAATCTTTTGTCAACAGAAGGACCATGGGTCCTTTTTAGGAGTCTTATTTGTGGCTCCTTAGAGCGGGCTTGCCTATACAGCCTAGCCTAGAGTCTGATAGGTGCTTGATAGTAAATCTGGCAGGAATAGCGTGATGTTTGCTAATGTTCCATTGTATGTTATGTGTCTGTTTGAATGTTATGATAGTTTCTATTTTGAGTCAGTGTATATGTATGGCCATTGGCTGAAAAAAAGGTATAATAATGATAAATTGTGACTGTGACTGTCTCCAAACCAGTGATATTTGACAACCGGTTTCCACAATGACCCCATGTAGTAGGCCATCCTGACGCCCTAGGCCATGCTCATATTGATGACTGCATACTTGGAAATTTACTATACCCCTCGTAGATATATCGTAGCTGACGCATCCGTTGTAAACGTTGTTTGAATAAATATACCCCTCACCACAACATCAGAGCCTCGTTTTTGTTGCATGCTGCAGGTCCACTTCTCGGCCGATTCCGGACTGATTCTTTCTACATCCGTTTTTGCACTGTAGCGCTTCCGAGGAAGACGGCAGCGCTTCTCGAGAATCATGGACTTGCACCCCCGACCAAGTCCGTGCTTCCCTGCAAGATCCTGCAGCGCTACCGCTTCAACCAAGAAGAAAGTGAATCCAGAAACGCATATTATGCAAAAGCAAAGAAGTGCTGCAGCAGCGATGCGGCAGCGCCATTGCAACAACAACGAGGCTCAGAGTGAGAACACATCTTCACACTCACATACAGTCGTCGTAACAATTTGATTTATTGAACAGACTGAGCACGACAGAATCATTTCAGCACTGAGTAGAGGAAGTGGTCACAACTCGCTAGGACTTCTGGTGGAAATGGAATAACCTACGAACCATGAAAGCCTCTGAAAATACTAGGTGTCAAAAGATATAAAGCTAATTACCGCCGATGCCAGGTCACGAAAACACTACAGTATTATATTGTTTCCTTCACACTAGAAGATAGAGGAAACATTAGCAATATACAGAAATAAGACCAACTCAGTCACATCTTTTGTTGACGACGTGAAAAATATATAGCAAACCCTATTCGCATTTTCGTGCCTTTAAACACCTCAAGAGAACCGCCAAAAGGCTCACAAGAAACCATGGTCAGACAAATAGCTCTACCACCATAGGACTTACAAGCCAAAAGCACACTTAAATAGCCAATGCAACTGGAGAATAAACTTCAAATTATTAAATTGATCTTTATTTGTTTTTTTCTGATTATTTTTAATTAGTTTTACATTGCACCACCACCAGCAAAAATTGTTTCTTCTTCGAATCTAGTGGCGTAATAGGAAGCACACGCTGGCAAGGTCAAAACAGATGGTAACAAGAAGACCAAACAGACGAGAAAACTTTTTTGCTGGAATACTAATGAAAGCAAAAAAGACAAACAAGTGTTTGGTACCACCTGTTTCTTTCAATACTTGATTGACAGCTCTAACACCGCATCTTTCCGTTAACCTACGTATTGTGTTTGTAAAATAAATACTTTAGAAAATTTACCACTCAAACTGTCACTGACTGACAATGACTGCAAGCTCTTAAAGGATTGGTCACTTTAGGACGGTTATAAATTGGTCTTTCAGGATTCTTAACGCTTGACTACAGGTAGAGACTAGCCAAAAGTATTATAAAGTAGTAGGTTGACAGATTTCAATATAATGTACTTAGATACAGTTCTTCCAAACTACCTAGTGGGGTTCTTGACAGTCAAATCATCTGAGTGGCTTGCCCACTCAACCCACAAAAGAGCTGACGACGGATAAAGGGTCGTAAACCCCAAATTGGGGTTTGTTTCTCCCAATTTGGGAGAATGTCGTCTGTTCCGACGGCTAGCGGTAGTTCAGGTTCGAAGGTGAATACGTCGATTAGGCCTAGTGTAAATAAATATTCGGATGACGGTAAGCCTATTTGTAATCGTTGTATGAAGGTCGGGCACATTAAGAGAAATTGTCGCGTCAAATTATCGGGAGGTTTAAACTCCGTCGGTCGCGTTTAGCAGCAGGAATAAGCGGCGGCCGTGAGGAATCTGTACCTGCAACATCCCTAGGCGTTAATGAAGTTTATGTCGGTAGTTGGCAAGATTTGCCCATGGTGAAATGTTTTTCGGCGAGGGGTCGACAACTCATGTCTCTTTTTGATTCGGGAGCTTCGCGGTCATTAATTAGAGAGAGTGACTTCAAGAAATTGGACTCCAGTTGTGTGGTTGAGTATGAAGCCAAGAACGGATCGTTTCGGGCTATTACTGGAAATCCTTTGGAGTTTACGGCACGTGCATGTATTGAGTTGGATATTCGACACAAGAAAGTAATAATGGAAGTATTTGTGTGTCCGTCACTTCCATACCCGTTGGTAGTTGGTTACCGGGAAATGAAGTTAAATCGATTGATTTTTGATGCCGAAAATTGCGAAGTTTTGTTTAAAGATGATTTTAGTAAGGATGCAAGGGACTGTTGTGGTGTCGTTCTTGAAATGCCGCAGATAGAAACTACAGCAACAGGTGCAGAAGCTCTTAACGCCGTTGGTGTAAAAACGGCAGTAGCGGAATGGACGGTGCGTGTAGCCGAGCCGAGCTTTATTTCCCCGTGGTGTGTACAGCGAATTAAGGTGGTGGTTGAAACGAATAATTCTGATGCTAGTGTAGTAGATAAGTGTGTAGCTCCTAAGTTAGGTTACGTTGTGTCCGAGTTTAAAGGGAATGGTTTGGAAATTGAGGATCAGTTAACAGAAATAACGGACAGTGGTTGGTATGTGTTGGAGTAGTAAAGTAAGACCTATACCCATGGGGCCGAAGCATCTTAAGACGTTTGAAATCTTGAATTTCAACATCTTAAGACGTTTGAAATCTTGAACTTCAGCATCTTAAGACGTTTGAAATCTTGAACTTCAGCATCTTAAGACGTTTGAGATCTTGAACTGCAGCATCTCAAGACGTTTGAGCGTCTTGGTTTGAAATCGTGAGACGTTTGAACGTCTTGGTTTGAAATCTTAGGACGTTTGAAGTGTTGAGATGAAATCTTAGGACGTTTGAAGTCTTGAGTTGAAATTGGATGACGTTTTCAACTCTTGGAGATGAGATTTGAATTGATCTTAAGATTTGAAGTTGAACTACTGAAGGCGGTGGAGCTTTAACTTGCTGTCTGGGTAAGATTTTGAAGTCTTGAGGTAATGAGATCATGGAAGTGGATGGTTGCCAGGAGCTGCCAACTCGTCATCGTGTTGTGTGCACCATTTGTATCGCTTCAAAAGGCTGGCATGCGATGGGATCGAACCTACGATCTTGTGATTGCGAGTCCGACGCTCTACCAGCTAGGCCACGGGGCCTCAAACTATTAGGCTGGAGAAAGCACTAGTATCTGTGCTGGATACAGATCGACGACGGGAAGCAGAGTTCTTCGATTGGCCGCATGGCTGTGCACGGGTCGCGCTGTCCCTGCCTTCGGAGACAGCATGGGGAGGTGGGGGGCAAGCTGTTGGGGCTTCCGAGCTGGTGGTGTGTGGCTGTTTTGGAACTTTTCAGTACCAGCGGAAGCCAGTATTTACGCGCCCGGTCGGATGCTCGTGATTCATAAGCGGCTAGGGGAAGCGATCGATCGCGGGCCACCGCCTGAACTCGCCGCCTATCTGGCAGAGATAGACGTATGCGGAGGGAAAGGGAAGCGGATCTCGCTGCTACGAGGAACACACATTTAAGGATCGAGTAACTTTTTATTGAACTACAAATTTACGGAAGAAAAGGTTCACTTTATACGACTCTTAGTCGAGACGACAGGCGGTCACAATGTTGTTCCAGGCGCCGTTTCTTCTTGAAATTGGTACAGCTATTGCAATGGCAAACCTCATAGTGTCCGAAAGGCAGAGAGTTTATCGAATCAAGCTGGTACGATTTGTCGGACAAATTAGTAAGACTAACTTTGTTTGTCTGAATTATCGACAAGTTAAACTTTCGCTTAGCAATACGCACATTTTCGGTTCGGATAACCTGTCCTGCCAGAGATTGTTCGTATTTCTGAAAATTGAGCACATTTGCGATTATCGGACGGGAAACTCCTTTTGCTGTTGCTTTATCTTTTCCTCCGTATGATAAGCAGTAACTTTTTGGTTTCAGACCGATGTATTTTCGGATGGCGATGCTACCGGTCTCACTTTTAATTTTTCCAAGTTGATTCTCGTTCACACTCAGATAGCTGAGTCCTTCGACGTCTTTCAGATTGCTTGTGTCAATGTATTCTTGAAGTAGGCTGGAATTACGTACGTCATCAAAGAAACTGCCTTCACCACGACGCTCACGAATGTAGGAGTCGGTGTCAACATAGAGAAGTCGAATTTTTTCACCGTATAGTGGCTTTAGAACTCCATAGAAAAATTCCATGGACATCAGTTTGGAAAGCTCCAAGATCAGGACGCCTTGAATGATTGGCTTATTCATCGTAATTACACGCTTGCTACGAAAGACGGCAGCAAAGTTTTCATCCAGTAGAATACGCTGCTGAAAGTTCGGATGAGATGCTTTCTGCTTGAGGTCTTCTTTGGTAGTCACGAAGTCGACAACACCTTGTTTCATTGGATTTTGAAGGAGTTTTCCAAATTGCGAATTCATCAGCAACTGAAAAAAAAAATATGTGTTACATTTATTTTCTGCGGATGTCACTCTTGACCACTCAACCGTATTCTACTCAAAAATAGTTTTTTATCTGTTTACTGTTAAGAAAGTTTAATTTTCTATCGTAGGATCAGGATTACCTTGTAAAACTGCTTCAAGTAGGGGTCACGTGTTTGACTGTGCATTTCAACGTGTCTCTCGATGAATGGCTGAAGAAACGGACTTTCGTCGAATTCAAGAATGCGATGAATTTTCGAGATTACAATTCCGAGTTTTCGGTAGTAATGGGCGTTCTTGAAGTAGCACACGTATCGTTTTTCGGAGAAAAGTCCAGCACGAGTTTCTCGCTTTCCGTAAATGGTACTCCGTCTTCAATCAGCGACTGTTGATATGGTGAAAGGTCCTTGTAGTGAACGGTTCTTTTTTCTGCGAGTGGCGGATACTCTTTGAGTTTGTCCATGACACTTGGAGGTGTCCAAGCGTCGATTTCAACAAGATAGCCCTTGCCGGACATGGATGACCTGGCAACAGCTTCGTTAAGATCATAACTGGTCACCTCGTCACTGGACATCCATCGGAATCCTCCTGTTGCAAGAGGCATACGCATCTGAGTCGGATACATGCTGTTAAAATCCAAATATAAAAGTTCCTTTCTCTCCTGGTCCGGATCAAACATGTCGAGGATCAATTCATTGTTGGCCACAGACAAATGCGTATTCAGAAAACATAGGCCTCCTCTTTTGGCTCGCAAACAAAAGAGATACATGTCCGGATCGGATAACAGTTCAATATGATCAATGGTCATCGTTTTCTTTACTATTTCATAGCCAAGATGAGGCAGGAAAACGGGAAAGACAGACTCGAGATTATAAAGTTCTCGATTTACCTTACGGAACTTTTCGTAAGCGGCTGCAAGTAATACTACGTCTGACTCGTTGTAGACCAATAAAAAATCACCCAGATTGAAATCAGGATGATCTCGACTGAATACCGTCCAAACTTGCTCCGCATGACTGTATTGTTCGCAGCTGATGTTTTGTCCGTACCGAAGAACAGAGACGAAAGCACTGTGTGGGGGCAAACGCGTTTCATGGAGGACATCAAACGAGGACAAATGGTCGTACGGAAATTCTGATTTGTCCGTTAGAAAAAGATTCGCCTTTTCTTCATCATACCAGGAACGAACAATGTCAAAGTCTTCCGGGTTCAGCGTGCGTACAACTTTGTCCAGTGATCCACTCAGATGCATCAGCGTGTCAAAAAAAACAATTTTGTACAGCTGGTCCATTTGTCCGTACCATTCTACGGTCAATGTCAGGAGATTTTCACAAGATTTTGGTATGGCTTTGACACATTTAAGCTCATTTAAATGGGTGCTATTGAAATTAGCCAGTGCTTTAAGTACCAAAGCACTATCAAAGCGGGAAAAGTTGTGAAACCCTACATACAGAGCGTGTTTTTGCTTCATCTGCAGGTTGCAGCTGTTGCAGGAATAGCCGGCAACGTTGTCATCCGATAAGTGATGAAAATGGTGTAGAACTCGTTCTTTCTGGCTGATGACTTTTTCACAACAGTAGCATCTAGTTTGAGTCATTGACTCATCCATTCTTTCGACGCTGAAGTTTATGGGATAATTAGTCACTCGGATCTCATCAATTGCCTGCTCAGCCATTGGGATGAGTTGTGGAAAAAGACTGTCCAAACAGTTGACACCAATGTCAGAAATTTTGTCAACGATGGTCTGTTCACGCACTGTCATAATCACCCAAGACACAGGAATCAAATCCCGTAAGTGTTCGCTATTCGACCCGTGGCTCACAGTGCTTCTAACCGGGGCAGAAAGAGTTTCAAAGTCGCCGTATGCAACCACTGACTGACGACGGTTGGTAATGGCAGGAGTATGGTAGTGAACTGAGTCAGGACCAATCAAAGATTTTCACAGTAGGAAGATGGGAAACTCCCATAAGCTCCACAGGTCGCGGTAATAAGCGCTATCTGGCGACTGGTGATTCGTTAAATTCTTGCTCTGTTTACATTCTCCGATGCAGCTCATCACATTCATCAAGTCAAAAATGAAAAGACGAAAATTATTGTATGAACAGCGTGTACTTTAGAAATATCAACCTGTCTGAATTGCTTGTAAACTGGTGAATCACATTGTGGGACCTTGTAATCCTGTGTGAAAGGAGTGACCTGGATTGGAAGCAAGTGGTCAGAAAGGAGTGATCTGGAAGTGGAAAGATCATCTTGATGATCTTTGGTGGAAGTGACCTTGCATTATAGAAAAAATGTGTGGATGTCCCAGTGTAAGTTGATCGGTTTTATGTTGAGAACAAAATAGGTTAATAGGTTATGTAGAAAATCCCAAAATAAATTAGCCTTATTTAGGGTAGCCACAAAACGCCTAGTGGCAAAAATTGGCGATTTTTTTGTATTGAAATAGGGTAGCCATCTGGAAACAGCTCCAATTAGGCTAGTCTATTTGGAAAATCCCAAATTAGTCTAGCCTAATTGAAAAGAATCTACAGTTTGTCTTATTTGCAAAATTCCTGGATTAGTCTTGTTCTTAAATCAACAGCTCCAATTATAGTCTATTTGGAAAATCCCAAATTAGTCTAGCCTAATTGAAAAGAATCTACAGTTTGTCTTATTTGCAAAATTCCTGGATTAGTCTTGTTCTTAAATTCCCAAACCTGTCTTTTAGGCAATTCTAAAAAATCATAATTATTCTCATTCAGAAATTCAGTGATTAGTCTTATACCTGAAAAATTTTAAGTCGATATTGCTTGGAAAAATCAGGAATGCTTCAAATCCCAAATGCTTTCGCCTTTCACCCGATTCCAGAAAGCTTTCATTCCTGAATTCCTACCGCTTTTATTTTCCAAGTGGAGCATTACCGAACTCTGTCTTGAAGGCTTCTCTTTTACCAAACTGCTGAAGTCCCACACAAGCCCAAGATTTGGGGGGGGGGGGGGGATCCTTTGCCCCCCCCCATACATTTAATATTTTCTGTATTCTCTACCTAGTTTTTCAGTTTCTCCATTTTAATACATAGATGGCACTTTATACAAGGGACTTTTACCGTGACTAATGAACCAAGAGCAACTTTTTGAATTTAGTGTAGAAGTCTAGGACTCCAATGTCGGAGCCTTGCAGACAAACCAGGACCCACTTGGCGGGGTCTCATGGTGAAAACCAAACAAATCCAAATGTAATTTTTTGATGCGGAATACGCCCTTGAGATGGAAATATTGTAGAAGTAGTGAACTGAAAGACAAAAATTCTCCTCAGCCGGGATTTGAGCCCAGGACCTCCCGCTTACAAGGCAGGCACTCTAACCATCTGAGCTACCGTGTAGTGAAAAGTGATAAAAGTGATTGCTGAAAAGTGATAAGAAAAGAGAGTTAAAAATGCTAAAACATTCTGGTCTTTGGCCGAAGGAGGGTTGTAAAAGGCTGAATTTAGTGCTGAAAACTCTTAAAAAGAGCAGAAGCCTTTGTCTTGTTGAATCTATTTTCTGCATTTCTTGTTTCTGAAGTTGATTAAGAGGTCCAGTTAGGGGAAAGGAGACATGCTGCATGCAATACAGTCCACACCCCTTTGTCCAATACAAGCTGTAACCTTGTCGAATGTTGGTTGTCTGAAGATTGGAATGTTCGATCGACGAAATATTTTGTTTGTGTTCTTGCATAGTAGTCGTGGGTTGGAATTTGGTTTGGAGGCTTGCATAGTTCGATCATCTCTAGCCTATTTGTTGTGTCTATTAGCTATTTTTTGCGTAATCTACAAGACCCGATTGTCTGTATCAAGAAGTCCATATATTCCATTTTTGGGATCCCATTGAAACCTTTGGTCTTGTTTTTAAAGAAAAGATTTTTCTTGAAATTTAATAACCCAGACTTGATAAAAAGGTACAAATTTGGTTGAAGTGTAACATATACATAACATTCTGCAGGGTTTTAGGCTAAGTATGGAAACGATCTTGCACATGATTCTATTCTGGCCCCTGTACAGTTTGATGAGGTGAATTCATATTAGTGCATTATATCCCTCTTTTTGAGGAAGTTTGGCAATCTAGTGCTGGAGTAGTTCTCTAGGGCAAAAAAAGGATCTCGATGGGCTAAAAACACTAATATGGATTCTTGGATGGAATAAAAGAATGTGCTACTATGTATAATTACCGTAATGTTGGGCAATCTATTTTCCTCATTGCCTACTGCTGTTTTCCATTGCTTTTTGGGATCCCAAAACGTTTGTGACGGATACCTATGACATCAAAAAAATGTCTGTCTGTCCGTCCGTCCGCCGTCTGTCTGTGAGCACGATAACTCTCGAAGGGAATGAGATATTTTGATGAAACTTGGTGTGAGCATTCTTTGGGTCAAGAGTAAGGTCGAGTTCGTAGATGGGCCCCTGTAGCCCTACATTTAGGGGTGGGAGTTCAAATTAAGGGACAAGCAAAATATTTTGAAACAGCTAATGTGATAGTCGATTATGGGGTAAGAAGACATGCTGAACAAGAATATGAAAACCATTTTCACGCCGGACAAGTAGTTCGGCCGGAATCCGGCCAAAACCGGAGAGTTTGTTAAAAGTAAAAGTTTTCTTTGAAGTTGATTAGATGTTTGATTTTGGGGTAAGAAGCCATGCTGAACACGAATATGAAAACCATTTTCTCGCCGGACAAGTAGTTCGCCCGGAATCCGGCCAAAACCAGAAAGTTTGTTAGAAGTTAAAGTTTTATCTGAAGTTGATTAGATGTTTGATGTAGGGGTAAGAAGACATGCTGAACAAGAATACGAAAACCATTTTGTCGCCGGACAAGTAGTTCGCCCGGAATCCGGCCAAAACCAGAAAGTTTGTTAGAAGTTAAAGTTTTATCTGAAGTTGATTAGATGTTTGATGTAGGGGTAAGAAGACATGCTGAACAAGAATACGAAAACCATTTTCTCGCCGGACAAGTAGTTCGCCCGGAATCCGGCCAAAACCGGAAAATTTGTTAAAAGTAAAAGTTTTATTTGAAGTTGATTAGATGATAGATTTAGGGGTAAGAAGAGATGCAGAATCCGTATATGACAATCACTCTTTAGCCGGACATATAGTTCGTCCGGAATCCGGCTGAAACCGGAAAATTTGTTAGAAGTTAAATTTTTATTTGAAGTTGATTAGATGTTGGATATAGGGGTAAGGAGACACGCTGGATCCGTTTTTGATCTTTAGTTTTACGCCGGACAAGTAGTTCTTGAAGTTCGCCAAAGCCGCAAAATTCACAGAAGTAGCTAGGATCGTTTCGATCGGCTTATAGAGGTAAACGGACATGCTGAATCCATATCTGAGCTTGGATTTCTTAATGATTATCTGTTTGGCCTGGCGAAGACTGGATCTGGCGAAGACAGAACCTAATTGTCTGGATCAGATATTGAATTTTTGGGATCCCATCGGAACCTTTGGTCTTGTTTTTTTTAGCTAAGCTCAGCTCAGCTCTTTGTATTCCATTTGTTCTTTGCAAACGTTTTGGCTGAGCTCAGCTATGCTATTTCTGTTAACTTACCTTCTTATTAAGCAGATCATGTTTCATTGAAATCAGAACTTTCCTGCTTATGAAAATTAGCATTTTTACGAAACAGTTTCTCGTCTGTTTTCACAGTTAGGGGTAAACATAAAGGATGGTTCTGAACAACCTTGTATTCCAAGTTTCTTTAAAATCATAGCATTCCAGAAACAATTCTCCCTCTCCCGTTTGCATGTGGAGGGGGAGGAGGCCCATGTTTAAAGTTGTTCCAGACATGGTACAAAACTAAATACGTTTCAAGTTGCAAGCAAATCGATCAATCTGTTTGAAATTTATCAGACATACATGTTGAAAATACAATTTCATAGGAATTTGGTGGCATAATGGGGAATAGGTTTCTTGCAGGCATGCACAGAATAGCGTAGATACCTCAGGCACCACTCATATTTTAGCTTCTGTTTGACTTTCACCTTTTGTTCCAGACTGCAAAATGGACGTTGCGTTTTCCTTGTCCGGAATCACAGAAGAGAAGCCAGAAAGACACGATTGCTCGACCGCTGTCACAATGACCCTGAATAGCAATTCCTCTTGCAAACAAATAAGAAAATCTGAACTTCAGGTAAGTCAAAACATTTGTCTAGAGGAATAGATAGACTGGATAGACAAAGATAGACCATTGATAGACAATTGAGATGGTTGGGATGTAAACGTTGTCGGGGTTGGGTGGGCGAAAGTGTCGGCAACGGGGTTTTTGAGTGTGCTCGTTCCATTCATGATATTCTTATTCTGCCTTGTGAGGTTTGCCGAATCTGGCCAAATTCCAAGCATGTGATCCCGTCGAAGGCCTCATCTGAGGCTTGACATTGGATACTTTTGTTTTCCTTTTTGGGATCCCAAAACGTAAGTGACGGGATACCCATGACATCGCAGAAGTTGTCCGTCTGTTAGCACGATAACTCTCGAATACATTGAGATATTTTGATGAAACTTGGTGGGAGGATCCTTCGGGTCAAAGTACAAGTCAGGTTCGAAGATGGGCTCTGTAGCCCCATATTTGAGGGTGGGGGAGGGGTTTCAAATGAAGGGGCAAAAAATTATTTTTTGAAAGCTATTTAGATAGTTGATTTAGGGGTAAGGAGACACGCTGAATCGGAGTATGAAAGTTATTTTCTCGCCGGACAAGTATTCCGGAATCCGGCTAAAACCGGAAAGTTTGTTAAAAGTAAAAGTTTTATTTGAAGTTGATTAGATGTTTGATTTAGGGGTAAGAAGACATGCTGAACACGATGGTGAAAACCATTTTCTTGCCGGACCAGTCGCCCGGAATCCGGCCAAAACCGGAGAATTTGTTAAAAGAATTTTTTTTTATTGAAGTTGATTAGATGATAGATTTAAGGGTAAGAAAAGACAATGAATCTGTATATGACAATCATTTTTTAACCGGACATATAGTTCGTCCGGAATCAGGTTGAAACCGGATTTTTTTTTTTAGAAGTTAAAGTTTTATTTTAAGTTGATTAGATGTTCTTTATAGGGAGGGATAAGGAGATACGCTGAATTCGTGTCTGAACTATCTTTTGTTTTTGCTGGGCAAGTAGTTTGCTCGGAATTCGGCCGAAACCGGAAATTTGGCAGAAGTAAACCAGGAAGTATCGTCAAAATAGATATGGCTTATAAGGTATATCTGAACTTGGTTTTCTCAGATGATTAGCCTGGCGAAGGCAAGACCTAGTTGTCTGGTCAAATATTAAATTTTTGGGATCCCATCGAAAACTTTGGTCATGTTATAAAAGTGGGTTTGTTGATTTTGCCCGGGTGGGGGGGGGGGGGGGGCTCAAATAAGGAGTATTCAGTTGTGTATGTGGATCTTCCCCAACAAGAAGATGTTTGTTTTGAGATTACAGGCTTCCGCCGTACAGGATCCTACTGGATTCCGCCCCCCTACACACATAATTTTCCAAGAAGTTGGTTTTAACAGGAAAAATGTACGCGAAAATACAATTTAAAGGATCAGTTGATATTCTTTTCACTTGTTAAATAGCCGGTTCAGTAATAGATCTCAGAAACACTTTTGAGTCATAATCTACATGATTACAAGACAAGCCAAAGATGCGTTTTTTGTTCAAATTTGTTCGTGCTTCCTGCCAAAAACGGGGCGGGCCTCTGGTCCCATATCTTTACTGAGCTAGAATACATTTCACTGTCTGTACTATACTTTACCCCCTCCTCCCCCCCGCATGCTAAACCCCTGGTCAGTGGCGTATTTAGGATTTTTATTATGGAGGGACTCGCCTGTTGGGATCTACTGAAATTAGAGAACCCCCCAATTCGGCCGTAGGGCCTAACATTTGTCGTATTTTATTTATGCATCTCTAGCACTAACTCAACAGCCCTCTCCCAGAACTGGAATACTGAATCTGCAGCTGGACATCGTGGCATGCGTTTTATAGTTTTTTTTTATGGCACTTGCAGCCTCTGGCTCATGTGTCATATAGCGATCACAATGTCTGTCGGTGTGTCCCTCTGTCCAACTTAGTTCGGGCACATCCATATGAGCTGGGACGATGAAACTTGACAGGCATATCGGGGACCCGACCAGATTGCCTGGGGGGATGGCACCGGAAATATCGTGACAAGCTTAGAATGGAGGGATCGGGATGGAAATTGGTGTGAAGATCAAGCATAAGCCCTAGATACATCGTTTACAGAACCGGACTGGATCCGGTCACTGCGGGAGGAGTTAGAGGGGGGTCCCGTACTTCCAGATGTTTTAGCTCGATGAAACTTGGCAAGCATATTATGGACCAGACAAGATTGACTTACGAATTGTCACTTCCCGGATCAAACTATCCTGGGGTGAGTGGAGGGACGGAAAATCCGGATACATCAGGCATGCTTAACTTTCGAACTGGTGATCAGATCTGAATGAAACTTTATAAGTGGCAGGAGTACGTGGCTAAGATGTTCTATTTCCACTCCGGAAAGTATCCGACACCTATAAGGGTGGAGGAGGAGGACACAAAAAATCTCGTGCCATGCTTATAATGGAGGGGTCGGGACCGGAACATGGTGGGAAAAAGCCCTCGAACATCATTTATAGAACTGGACTGGATCCGGGTATCATGGGGAGTTGGAGGGGGTTCCCGTAAATCTTGTGACATGCACAAATTTGGAACGAGTGATCTGATTGTGATGGAACTTGAAGACCCCTTTAAAGTGTGCATCTTATCCACAAAGCGTTCAAATACTAATTTTGAACAAACGATACATTCTTATGTTTCTTTATGAGACATCCATCCTTGACAACATACTTACTATCCCCGCAAGTGCCATATGAGCTTAAAGCTCTTTTTCTTTTAGGAATGGTTCTTCACTGCATTGTCCCGCGATGTAATGATCGCGGCAGAAGTTCGACAGCAGTCCAACGGTTCTTCCGCCTACCAGTTCATGACCCTGTCAAGCTGAAGAACTGGCTTGACATACTGGAAGTCCGAGGCGAATACAAATCATCAAACTACCATCGAGTATGCTCTTACCATTTCGACAAGGAGTCATTTATGGACCCAAGCAGTATTCAGTCTTCGAGACTTCGACTAGATGCGCTGCCAATAAGAAGGCATGCTGAAAATCCTGTAACCAGTGTGGTTAGAGTTCGTGAAATTCGTCGAGGAACGGAGGGTCGAGTCCCTGTTCCAGCTCCAGCGAACCATTTCGAAAGAAGTGTTGACATGGGAATGGTCAACAGAGACAATGATATTTCAGCCGACGGTTCAGTTCCTTATCCCTCTTCCGATAGTAATCAATACAGAGATATGTCAGTTGACGTTGCCACAGTCAGTGCGTCGCAACGGATTGGATCTTCAGACCTTCCACCTTCCAGTTCTTGTCTCGATTACAGCAAGAGTTCACTGGTTGACGACGACCAACCTTCCCTTGATTTAAATCCTGTCGCCAGCATTGTTGATGATATCCCACCTGTACCTGATTTAAATCCCATCACCGGTGGTGTTGGTAATGACTCATCTGGATTTAATTCAAACCACAACTTTACCGCTCAGACCTTCAGACCTCAGACCTTCAGACCTCAGACCATTCGACCCTCATACCTTCCGCCTTCCAGTTGTTTTCACGATTACAGCAAGTGGTCACTGGTTGACGACGACCAACCTGCCCTTGGTTTGAATCCTGTCGCCAGCATTGTTGATGATATCCCACCTGTACCTGATTTAAATCCAATCACCGGTGGTGTTGGTAATGACTCGTCTGGATTCGATTCAAACCAAACCTTTACCGCTCATGGTTACGACCCAGCCATCCATAATAGCACCAGCCCTGGTGATGATGACCCACCTGTTCCTGATCTGAATCCTATCGCAGGGATTGCTGTATCCCCTGAGATGATGGCGTACACAGGCATTTTATTTCTGACTGGATATCTTTGCTGTGAAAATGGCAGATCATCCAGACTCGAAACTAATGGCTCTTCCGTCAGATGTCGTACTTACCAGGGGCCTAGAAAACCACCACGTTCTCGATCGGCTAGTCCCGATGCTGTCTTTAAACGATCGAAATCTGTTCAGAGCACAGATGTAGATGAAGCTTCTCTACCGGGTGTCATGGAACTGGTAGCCAATCGCCCTGTTGCTAAGTCTGTTACACCGTCGTCGTACAAATCCTCACAGACACGCAAGTCACAAAGGCTTTGATGGTCAAAACCCTTTTACAACCTCCGAAGGGTTCCAGCTGCATCAAAGATGGAAGCCTATTTTTCACGTCCCTGAAAGATTTCTCTTCGGGGAAGATCAGAGCGAAACACCCGCTGAGCTACATTTCGAAGGGAATATCAGTGGCAGAATCCTCCTTACCAACTGACAGTGAGCATTCCATGTTTGATTTGGACATAACTTCTTCGGATACCGATATCGTTTCCGCTAGTGGAGAGGCGTACTTCGCCGGGTATATCGGAAAGAAAATGCTGGGAAAGCACAACTGCCCTAGGTGCGAGAAAACCCTGAAATCCCCTGCCGAGACTGCTAGCTCAGTCTTCATCGAAATGAGGAAGTACACCGAAACCACCAACATGTTTATTCCGACGGACCAGCTACTCAGTTTTGTCCAGTTCAGTGTTCGATCAGTAGATGTTCATTTTGATGACTGTAAGCTCGCTTCCAATGTAACCAACAGCATCATGTCAAAGGTAGATATGGAGTTTGGATTCATTACCCTTGACGTTTGCGATGGTGTTTCTGAAGCTATTTTCAAGTTTTGTGTGCGAATAGTGATCTATGCGAAGCTTAAACGAATGAACAGCGCCCTCCAACTTGAGAGAAATCGAGTTTCTGAAAAACAACAAACCCATGTCGCTGATCCGGTTGAAGAAGTGCGGGCTCAAAAGAGTGAGAAGCAGAGAAAGTTGAAAATATTGAAGCATTCGTAGGAAATTTTGTCGTACAGAATTCTTGTGAAAGGCTTCTCTGATCTCCTTCTAATCTAGATTAGACATCTCTGTTGGCATTGCTGTATCTAGTTCTGAAGGGTTTAAAGCACAGCTCTCACTACTTACTGTTTATGTTCTAACGTTCAAAACTATCTAAATACTGTAAAACTAGGCTCTGATCTTAACGAATTAACCACCGCGTCTGCTTTTTTAAGCCTTTCGCCCGGCCCATTGACTTCTAGCAAAAACTCGGCAGAATTCAGATAACCGGTTTTACGTATGCATAGCACGATACGCGAACACTCGTCGGGAGCATAATACGCATGGAAAATAGTGAAATGTGGCAAATGCGAAGATCAGTGAGGTTTCGTTAGCGGGTTTAGAATGTAACATAGGAAATTCGGGTCTCCGGGATTAAGAGTTAATAGATGCAATTACGGAAGTAGGTTGCATAGTCATTATTGGTATGACAGGTCCTTTAAGCTTTAGTCCCAGTAAATATGTCAAACTTCGAAGAGAACTCGGTTGGTTGTCTAGTTGTGGTTTAACGAAGTACGGTTGCAATTGCAACCAAGCTAATAGTTCCAGCTTGGTTGTCTAGTTGTGCTTTAAACGGAAGTACGGTTGCTTCCTATAAGTCAGTAATAAGTGGTAGTACGCCTCAGTGGCTCTCTAAGCCATATGATTTGTGATACACTAATTTGAAATGACATTTGTGATATTCAAAGGGGGAGGGGTTGCTTCCTATAAGTCTGTAAATAAGTGGTAGTATGCCTCAGTCTAAACCATATGATTTATGATATACGAATTTGAAATGATATTCGTGATATGATTTGTGATATTCGAAGGGGGAGGGGTTGCTTCCTATAAGTTTGTAAATAAGTGGTAGTATGCCTCAGTCTAAACCATATGATTTGTGATATACGAATTTGAAATGATATTCGTGATATGATTTGTGATATTCGAAGGGGGAGGGGTTGCTTCCTATAAGTCTGTAAATAAGTGGTAGTATGCATCAGTCTAAACCATATGATTTGTGATATACGAATTTGAAATGATATTCGTAATATGATTTGTGATATTCGAAGGGGGAGGGGTTGCTTCCTATAAGTCTGTAAATAAGTGGTAGTATGCCTCAGTCTAAACCATATGATTTGTGATATACGAACTTGAAATGATATTCGTGATATGATTTGTGATATTCGAAGGGGGAGGGGTTGCTTCCTATAAGTCTGTAAATAAGTGGTAGTATGCCTCAGTCTAAACCATATGATTTGTGATATACGAATTTGAAATGATATTCGTAATATGATTTGTGATATTCGAAGGGGGAGGGGTTGCTTCCTATAAGTCTGTAAATAAGTGGTAGTATGCCTCAGTCTAAACCATATGATTTGTGATATACGAATTTGAAATGATATTCGTGATATGATTTGTGATATTCGAAGGGGGAGGGGTTGCTTCCTCCAAGTCTGTAAATAAGTGGTAGTATGCCTCAATCTAAACCATATGATTTGTGATATACGAATTTGAAATGATATTCGTGATATGATTTGTGATATTCGAAGGGGGAGGGGTTGCTTCCTATAAGTCTGTAAAGAAGTGGTGGTATGTCTCAGTCTAAACCATAGTTGCGTTTTCGCTGATACCATGGTATCTGATATACGGTCTAAAGTCGTTTTTGCGGTTATCGCGGTATCTGATACCACGGTCAAAAGGCGTTTTTGCAGTTGTGGTTGTATCTGGCCAGTTACCGTGGTAACAGATATTCAGATATCACGGTCCGACCGTGGTATCGGGTCGTGGTATCTGGGAAGTCACCTCACTTTCATCAAATTTTGTCAAATTGGTGAGAAAGAAGTTCAGCACTTAGCGATGCAACTGGATATCAGTTTTTCTTTTGGGATGACTTCGAAAAGTGTAATTTCGGTAATAGTTGTTTTTGCAGTGGACCGTATATCAGATACCACGGTGACTGCAAAAACGATTGATCGCAGATCCAGTTACCGTGGTAACAGAAACGACTTATTGCAGATCCAGTTACCGTGGTAACAGATACCATGGTATCCGCAAAAACGCAACTCATATGATTTGTGATGTACGAATTTGAAATGATATTGGTGATATGATTTGTGATACTCGAAGGGGGAGGGGTTGCTTCCTATAAGTCTGTAAATAAGTGGTAGTATGCCTCAGTCTAAACCATATGATTTGTGATGTACGAATTTGAAATGATATTTGTGATATTCGATAATCGAAGGGGGGGGGGGTCGCTTCTTATAAGTCTGTAAATAAAAGGTAGAACGCCTCAGTCTGAACCATATGACTTGTGATGTACGAATTTGAAATGATATTTGTGAAATTCGAAGGGAGAGGGGTTAAGTACGCTCGTAGACTTATCGTATGTCATCGTCCTGTATCGTAGCCCTAAGTGAAGGGAAAGATTCAGCATCATAGCTGACTACCTCAATAGTGATTGATTGTAAAACTTGAATGTAGCGACAGATTATCATACTGTCGAAATCGATCGGCTATAATATCAGTAGTCTAAGTTCGACGGAATTTACTTGGCACACCAGGAGGTCACGAGAAGTCAGGTTCAAATTCAAAATGTTTTGACAATCTTACATATTTAGATAAGGGGGGTTGCTTCCACTTTGTTCCTACCAGATTTCCGTTCGGTTTAAAAATCCTGAAAATTCCGACAAGCTCCTTGCGCCGACGCAGATTTGTACGGTTGGGTCGCTGTGGACCATGGGCCTTGTGGGCCAGCCAGTCCAGTACAGATTCTGTCCGAAGGATATGTTATAAGTTCTTGGACCTTGGTTGAAGGAACTGCTAATCCGACCAAGAAACCGAAACGCGGTGACGATTTCAAAAATGCTTAGCTACTCATGAGTATTCATTTATTGGTATCAAAAATCAGACTAATAATGTAAACAGTTTTGGCAGCCTTTGGCCATAGTTTCAATAAGAAAAAAAGCGCTGTAGCTCTAGCCTTGTGGGTAGTACAAGTCCATAGGGCTATGCCCAAACGAGCGACGTAAGGCTGATGCCAGAAGTATATGAAAAGTTCATTTATTTTCACCTCTCGACTTAAGCTCGGCAATTTTCGCTGTGTACGAGAAACAGTGTAAAAGTAATACAAAGCAGGGTTTTCGAATTGTTTTTAGGAGTGACACTTGCGGCTTATATTTTTCTTATGCTTCTTACCCTCTTACGTCGTTCATCTGCGCCTAGCACCAATCTTGCTAGTTTGAAAATAGCGTAGAGTCAAGCTTTCCATGCGATGAGGCTGCGCTTTATTTGAGACCGATTTCAGCCGGCAAAGTCTCTTGACTTTGTCACGCATGAAGAATCAAATCAAATCAGCCTCAAATGAATCGCAGCCTTTATCGCATGGAACACTCGTTGAAAAGTCATAACTACTATACCGAAGTAAAATCTTATAAATTTCTCTTTTTGTTGTATTACTTCTAGATTAAAGGGATTACATATGCAACCTGTCAGGTGCCAATACGTACTTTAAGGCTGTGGAAACAGTGTTGAAATACCTGCAATTTGTTTATTGTTGTGTTTTGTCTTGTATATATGAAGCGGAAAAGCTCACATGAATCAAAATTTGTCTTTCTAATTAAAAGCTTTGCTCCACGTTGAAAATCTGTTTCCATCGTCCTTTTCCATTATAACGTTTTATCGTATTGGGAATTACGTGGACTGTCAGATAAAGACTAGCTCCGAAGGAAGACCCTACTGGAGTATGACCGGTATTGGCATACAAATTGATATCGGTTCGGCGAAAGGATCACTATCACACACTAAATGGTCGGATAAAACTTCGGTTGGAAACAGTGAACGAGCGCACATCATGCCTCCCGGTAATTTCGTGGCCTGAGAGATCTTCCTAGTAGCTGTTCCTTCCGGGAATACTAAACTGGGGTAGACCAGAATTCAAGAACGATAGTCAACTCTTCTTTACACCCAAAATCCTTAAAGAATGCGCTCGTATCTGTTTGTTTATAGTAGCAATATCGTGTTTATAATCACGGTGGAAATGGGTTACATGCCGTGATCGATTCAGGCTTGTTTATACTCTCACTTCCTTTTCGTCCTTCGTAATATTCTTGTTGAATCAGACCGCACGTAAAACCTTGCAAGAAACGCGCCTACACATTCCATTAGAATGAGCTAGACTGCCATCTAGCTAGCGTCAATAAACTAAGCTCTCCAAGACTCGAAAAAGCTTCGGGCACCAATCGCTAGGCTGCGGGACGTTCGATTTTCTACGACACGCTTTTGGCGGAGTTTCCCATCTTTCCTACTGTGACGATCTTTGGGACCAATCACCCGATATTTTGATGATGAAATTCTCACCACAGTTTATCTTTTAGATGCCCCGACGTATCGCGCCGTCAACTTTATACGTCGATCTCGCAAGAGAAGAGGAAGAAGAAGAGCAACGGACACGGCCGTCAACAGGTCCGTCAACAGCAGGTCCGTCGACTACGGCAACAGGTCCGTCAACATCAGCAACAGGTCTGTCTGTGGCTGACCCCGTCGATCGAAAACGCAAATTGGACCAGGTAAACGAAGCCACCAAAGCGGCCCCATTGAAGTACAGGGCAGTTGCATCCCTGGTCGACCAAAACTGGAGGGTCCTCTCCTGGTCCAGAACAGACACCGCTTTTGGAAGGGCCCTCCGTCTGGTCTTAGTCGATGACAAGAATGAAAAGTGCAGCACTTATTTGGGGGAAAAATACACCGCCTTCGAGGCGACCGTTCTCGACGCCTGTATTGGCACTAAGCTGAACGTCCGTCTCGAAGGCGGGCGAAGGGTCATTTCCTTTGAAGAGTAAAGCCTTCAAAGTAAGTGACCCTAAACTGTATTTTTACCACTAATACGTTTTGAAAGAGAAGAATAATAATAATTTCGTTATTCTTAATTTAAAACGTTTTGAAAGAGAATACTAATTTCGTTATTCTTAATTTAAAACGTTTTGAAAGAGAAGAATAATTTCGTTATTACTAATTTCAAAATGTATTAGTGGAACTATTTTTGAATAAATTTGTGTATACCCAACATTGTGAGGTCAGTTCAAGTTTGGACATGTATCGCATTGCAACTCCAGCTCGGGTTTGGATCGTCGGTCCGAGTTCATCGGGCAAGACTGAGCTTTATTTCAAAATGTTGCAATTAGTCAGGGAGCCACACGAGAGAAATGTTGATATTTAAGGATTGAGGTGATCAGCAAGCAGCAGAAGGTTTGAGTGTGCAATCTAATGCAATCGACCATGCTGAAAACGAAAATCGGCGTTATATAGTCGACAAATGGGTGCGACATCCACATTTCTTCAAATTCCCTAAAAATCCATCTTAACTGGCAAAAATTATATTAAAATCGATAAAAAATTACAGGTTACTCCAAAATTGTTCAGCTATACCTCAGATCGAAGGTAATTAAATAAAGAATCATATTCTCTTTTCAAAACATTTTTATCTTTTGCCGCTCAGTTGTAATCACAAAATTTCGACGAAAAAGTTAACACAATTTATCTCTCTTTTGGATTGATCTTGATCCATCTTGAAAATTTGCCTGACTGAGGTGTATTTTTTTTTAATGGCTTCTGTAGGAAATTTATTGTCCTACAAAATGACTGATCCAGAAATTCTCTAACTCTTCTCGTTTTTGAACTATTGACAGAAAAGCGGACTGACCCAATTTTTAGCTCGGATAAGCAGCGGCATCTATCCAGTGTGAATGCGTCAGGGTTCACCCGGCCAGATAGATTTTCCAAGATAAGCTGAATAGAAAAAGTCAAGCAAAGGAGTCTAAACACAAAATTATGGAGGACCTTAAACTTGATTTGCACTTGAGTGGAGCTTGATGCAAGAGGTGTAGACACTGAAGGTAGGCTTTCCTTGTGAAACATATTTAAAGTACAAAGGTTGTTGATATGTCCTGCTCTGAATGCCCGGGTCAGGCAGAAGCCAGGCACATGACCCAGACATGACCACTAATAAATAAGTTGAATAGCGTAGGCTCGTGGAAACTGTTTTTCATTAAACATTGTTCATTAAAGAATTCTCTACTTAAGCAGCCATAGAATAAATTGCAGCTGCAGTTATTTAGATTTTATTGCTATTTTGACAGTTCTCTAGCCTACTCTTTTGGGTTCTCAACTACCGGTGAGTGTTGACCTCTTGACTTGTGTAAACGGTCTCTCTTTTCTGGTTCTTAAATGACTAAGCCAGGATCCGGGTTCCAGACTGGGGACAGGATCCCGGTTTGTTGACTAGTTTAACGAAGTCCAAGGAGGTCTGTGGTTGGCTGCTGGAGACGAGTCTCCGCCTTATTGCTATTTTGACCGTTCTCTAGCCTACTCTTTTGGGTTCTCAACTACCGGTGAGTGTTGACCTCTTGTGTGAACAGTCTCTCTTTTCTGGTTCTTAAATGACTAATATCATTGAGTTAAAAGAAAATACTAATCCAGTTAAGTGATATCTAGGGATAGTCTGTTTTTTCTTTTAGCAAATAATCCCAGCATCACACTTAATTCACAGGCTAATGTTCTACTTTGCTTCTTGCTGTCAGTCCTTTTTACTGAGTTAATAGTAGTAGCCAAAGTGATTTTGTTGCGTACTCGTATTCTACTCTCTACTCACCATCGGAATCCTTTCAAGTAGACCGAATTCCGTTCTACTCGACAGGAATTCTTGCCAGTGTAAACGCTACATTAATTTACTCCTATAATACAAGTTGTACAACAAATGCAAAAGTGGGTTTTAATCTAGAGAAATATCACAGACTGTTAAGCCGTAAGCAAATGTTATTTTCCCAGTATTGTTAGCTATATTTTAACATAAACTTTTCCAGGTATACAATTTCCTCACTAATTTATTCTTTCAGATGGAAAAACTACAGAAAACGGTTGGATTTCTTGAGAGCCCCAAAAAAATAAGAAAGACTGATTTTTCTTTATGCTTTGTTTGCCAAGATGAAAAGAAAGAAAACCTGTCAATCATCAAAAGCTCTAAGAAGCTACTTGAGACATTGGAAACATCTGCTGATCCCAAGTTCAGAAGATTGCTGACTGAGGCGTCAAAAGACAGTTTTTTGTCTAAAAGTCCGAAATGGCATTCCAGCTGTCACCGCCAGCTTATGTACACCATCAGGAAAGGAACTTCTGCTCCAGAGCGATGTTCCAGCACTGAAAATGTAAGCACTACCAGAAAAAAAACGCGTTCGGAACCTGCAGCCGTTTCCTTCTCATACAAAACTTGTTGTTTGTTTTGCTCCAAAACAGGAAGCAGTAAAAAAAACTCTCTAAAGTTATCCAATGTTGAAACTTTTTCTCGCAGTGAAGCTATTGTCCTGAAAGCTAATCTTCTCTGGCTCACACTGCCAGTGGTATTCAGCAGAGTTAGTGGGACTGACCTAATAGCAGCTGAGGCAAAGTACCACAAAAAGTGCATTGACAAATTTATGGCTACAAAGCCAAAATGTGACGTTGTGCATGATATGAACAAAACAATATTTGCCCAGTTCTTAGAAGGGGTTGAGTCTAGGCTTAAAGAAGGAAGGATTTACCACATTTCTGATTTCAAAGAAAAGCTAAGAAAAGTTTTGATTGACAATGGACTTGTTTGGCAGAAGCATAGACTGCTTTGGCTTAAAAGAAGTTTGGACAGACATTTCGGGAGCCAGCTAATCAAGTTTGTGGATCCTAGAAAAGGGACGTTTTACCATCTGAAAGGAACAGTTTCGGCTGGCGATATGGCAGCACAAGTTAAGGCGATGATTGAAGAATTTGAATACAGTGCTGTTCTAATAGATTCAGATGATGCTGGTAGTGACAGCTCAGATTCGACTGTGATAGATTCTGACGTAGCTGTAACATCGAAATCTGTGACATCGAGTGACGACGAACTTGGTGATTGTTCGTTTATTGATGTGGGGAATGATGATGGAGAAGGTGAGAATGGAACCCGACCCAGGAGGTCTTCAGTGGTATCAGAAAGTGGAAATTCAGGTCCTAGTAGACTTAGTGATAAATACGAAATGGAAGAAAGAAAAAACTTCTTTTATCTGATGACTAAAGCCAAGGCTCAATTAGTGGACAGTGCAAAGGATTTCAAAGAAAGCAAAAGCAGCATTGATTTGACTTATGATGCAGCAGACAGCCTAGTTCCACCACTGCTCTATAACATCATCGCATTTCTGATCGGTGACGTATCAGACCCCCCTGTCGACAGTGATACCAAATACAGTCTTGATGAACAGACGAGAGAGAAGGTTTTAAATTTAGCTCAAGACATCATGTTTCAGTCCCAGGGCATAGCAACTCCCAAACATCTTGCACTGTCTGTCCATTTGCACTACAAAACCAGAAGCAAATCTCTCCTTCTTCTACTAAACAGGCTGGGCTACGGAGTAAGCTTTACAACCCTGCAGAGGCTACTTACCAGCGAAGCCACTTCCATTGAAGAGACAATAAACCAAACTGGAGTCTACATTCCGGATGGATTCAAGAAAGATCAATTTGCACACTTTGCGTTCGACAACCTCGATTTCCAGGTAAATTTCTTCTAACTCACTGTTCTTACCTGCATTCTGCAAGTTGCTTCTGATCATGTTAGAAATAATACTTAATGAAGAGATGGTAAATTCTACTTTTAGGAGCGAAGTGGTTTGAGCCCACTTAATAGCCTATGTATATCGTGAAAGCGTGATATAGATGGCTCGGACACTCCCTAAAAATGCACAGAGGTCGAATCCTTTTTCTGTTTTTTTTTTTTTTTTTTTTTTAACAGCCTTGGGTTGGAAGAGATTATAAAAATGACCTAACATCTTTGGGGATTTTATTAGAGATTTTATTAGAGTTGACAAAAGCAGTAGCTTTAAACAACGTTGATGTCTTACTTATTGTTTTCTTATTGTTATCTTATTGGGTTTTTTCTCACATTCCAGTTATTAAATAATGCCTTTTTAGCGAGGGGTTGCCCACTCCTGTTGTGCATCCAAATACTGAGTGGGCAACCCCTCGCTTTTTAGGAATTCTCATATCTTTAAGGTTTTTGTTATGTTACGAGACTGTAGAGTATCCGGGAACTGTAATTCGGATCCAAAAAGCGACCTGAGATCCGAAAGTTGCTGACGTACCTTCAAAAACGATTTGTGCTTTTAGAAATCATCAAGAAAATAATCCGAAAGCTGCTGACGTACCTTCAAACGATTTGTACTTTTAGAAATCATCAAAAAAAATAAAATTCTGAGTGACATAACTTCTTTCCCACCAATTTGACAAAAAACCATGACTCCTGTGTTAGTGATGATGAAAGTTTGATGAAATTTTCGGATACCACGATCAGTTACCACAGTACCTGGCTAGAGACCACGGTAACTGCAAAAACGCCTTTTGACCGTGGTATCAGATACTTCGGTAACTACGAAAACGACTTTAGACCGTGGTATCAGATACCATCAGGGGCGTCACTAGCCGTTTAGCTTTTGGGGGGGGACGTCCAGTTTGTGCCGACGGACTAAAAAATGTGCCGACAAAAAATGCCGTTGCCGCTTCGCGTATACAGCAACCTGAATCCTATCTTCCAGTTTGGTTTCTTCTTCAAGTGTCCTTTGAGCAATTTTCGAAAGGAATAATAGGGTTTTTATTACATTTTGCTTAAGAGTACTTTTATTTCAGGAAGAGACGTCTGACGGTTCGACGTCACATATTACGACAAGTATCATTATGCAACCAAACACGGACGGCCCACTAAAGAAAGCGTGTTCTTTGAAGAAAAGTTGGAACAGAAACCCTTCCCTGTCGTCTTCAAATCTGATTCAGCCTGGAAAGTTTGGGAAGATGTACCTCAAGAGAAAAATAGAGGCGACCGATAAATGCAGCGATCTCATTGGTTTGTCAGGTGACCAGAAAGTTCCCGTTTCAGACTTTTTCACGATCTGGCTTCTTTGTAGAGCTTTGCCGACGCAGCTCATTAATGTGTCAAGTGATTCGGCAGAATCTCAACCATATTTTGGTTTCAAGTGTTTCTCAGCAGTGTATGGCTGTAAGGCTGATATTCCTGTTACCAGGATCGGATACCTGCCAGTGGTTCCCCACTCTCCCTCGAACCCAGCAGTCGTGGAAGAAGTCATTAAGTCTTTCCAGAAAACTGCCAGAGAACTGGGACTGAGTTACACCGTCGTCACATGTGACCAGGCCGTGTATGAAATCGTTCATGCTCTGAGAGTCAGAAATCCGGAAGCATATTCTGATGTTGTCCTCAGAATGGGCGGTCTTCATATTTTAATGAACTTCATGGGTGCCATCGGTCATATAATGAAGTGCTCGGGTCTAGAAGAGGTGATTTACGAGGCTGGAATTCTGTTGGAAGGAACCGCAAAGAAAGTGATGAGTGGTAAACCGTACTATAAAGCTCTCGCTGCTCATACGTTAGTCCTCGAGGCAATATCCATTCTGTACTGGGAAGCTTTCGAAGATTTTTGCGCAGAATCAGACGATTCATCGTGCATCACTATCTTTGAAGAAATGGGAGATTTACTGCAAAACTTGAAGATCTCAAAAGAGGGTGATGAGAACTTGAACTGTCTAAAGGAAAAACTTACCGCATTGTCCCCGTGGTTAGAAAGGTTCGAGACTTCTCGTGCACGCTCAAAAACCCACAAGTTCTGGAAGCAGTACAAAGAAATGGTACTGGTTTTGTGGCAGTTTTTGTACAGTGAAAGATCTGGTGACTGGGATGGCCATCTTGAAGGAGCTAGCAAAATGCTTCCTTATTTAGTTGCATGTGGTCACTATAAGTATGGCACTTGCTTGATTGAGTACCTGGCTGAGATGCAGGGCTTACCTCAAGAAGTAGATCAGGCATTCCACAATGGACTGTTCAATGTGAAGAGGAGGAATGCAAAATTCAACTGCATATCCCCAGACCATGCTGTAGAATCTACCATTAATTTAGATTCAAAAACGGAAGGTGGAATGACGGGTATTACCATGAATGAGTTGGCACTGGTGAAGTGGACTTTAACTCTTCCGTTCTGTGCCTCAGTCTCGTCTACATTCACTGAGATGCTACGCATTGTTCCCCAGACTGAGTTTGACTCCTCTCACCACGAAGATCACCCTTCCTTCATTCTGCGGCAACACATGGCTGTTGATAAAGTGAAGTCTGTTCTGGAAGCCAGGCTCAATCCCTTTCGATCCACTGACGAAGATTTGCTGAATATTTATACGCTTGAGACAGTTGATAGTGAGATAGCTGACAGTCTCCTCAGTGTGCGATCTGTTGGAAGCAGAGCGGTTGATCGCTACTTGGACGGTGAAAAAGGTGCCTTTAGCAAAGTAAAGGTCATGAATAATGAGAAGGCGAAACAGAAAAAAGCAACCAATACTTCTAGTGCTGTAAATAGCCTTACCAATGTTGAACTTCAAACTGTCAAAAGGGTATTGGTGAGTGTTGACTTTACAGGCGAAAGAGGACTTCACCATCTAAAGAATTTGCTTTCCCATGAGCTTCTTCCATATGCACCTTCTATATTCCAGAGAAGTGCCATATCTGGAATGGTTGTGCTTCGGACAGGAACAAAGTCAGCTCTTCTGGAGTATTTGAAAACAAAAATCAGCTTGACAGAGTGGCCCGTTAACCTCGAGATTAGCAGTGAGTCGACTCACTCAAGGGTGGTAGACTTGATGCCCTACCTCAGAAGCCATCCACCAAATCCATCGGAAACCGTTGAGAGCTATGGAAAACGGACATTTTCTACGCTTGTGTCTTTCAACAGCAACGTTAAGGAGCTGCACGTCCTTGCAGATAGATATGATGGGATATTTGGATATTCCGACGAAGAAGGCAAGGTGATCTGCCTAAAGGACTGCGGTGGTTGCCATGAGCAGCGAGGATGTTCAAACAGGTCTCCGGTAGCTCTAGGTAGACACTCAAACCTAGATGACTGGAACTCGTTGCTCTCAAATTCCAAGACAAAGGCAAGACTGATTGAGCTTTTATTCGGTGAGTTTGAAAACTTAGTTCACCTGCTGCAAGCAGGGTTCACTGTGTACCTCTCAGGAGGCTTTCGAGACCGGATGAGAGTGGTGATGCTCAACAGAAGTGGAAATGCTGATACAAACTTTGAAGAGCGTTTGAGCTGTACCCATGAAGAGGCCGATACAAGAGTTGTGTTACACATGTTGGACTGTTTGGAGAGGGGTTTCGATGTCGTTTTGGTCGATGCGAATGACACAGACATTGTTGTCGTCTTGCTATATCACTACAAGTTATTCCTTGGGAACCACCCAAATTGTGAAAAGCGGAAAGTTTATGTCAGGTTCCACAGCTATTCAGTGCCTATACATCGGCTTTGCAGCAATTTACCGAACGATTTTGTTCACTCCATCTGCCTTCTTCATACGCTTTCAGGGTGTGATACCGTGGGTTTCATGTTTTCTAAAGGAAAACGAGTGGTGGCCAAGGCTGTCGAGAAATGGGGATTGGAGAAACCGATTGCTTTGCTTGTGCAAGAGATACAGAAGTCACAGCTCGACCCTGCGGTTCTAGAAAAATTCAGTGTGATTTGCAAAAAGGTCGTTGTTGCCTCATACGGAAAAGACCCAGACCACTTTACCTCTCTTAATGAATTAAGAGTGCATTTGTACCCTCGAAAGCGGGAGCTTAAGTATTTGCCACCATCTGACGCTGCCTTTGAGTGTCATGCTAAGCGCGTGTACCTGCAGTTGGACATTTTTTTGCAAGCAAATCGAGCAAAGCCACAGTTTCTGGATCCCCTGCAATTTGGCTGGATGTTTCAAGACGGTGGGGTTAGGCCAGTTGTGTCTACCCTTCAGGCATTTCCAGAAGGTGTGGTCCCCCAGTACTGCTCGTGCAAGCGCTGTACAAAAAAATGTTCATGTGCTGGAAATAGACCTTGCGATTTACTTTGTGGCTGTGGTGGGAAGTGTTTTATGGACGAGTTTGATATGCTTGATGGATAATTTGATATGCTGAGCTACTTTTTAACTTTTGTAGTAACAAGTGCCGTTCACGAAATCCGTAGCAGGTGTTAGTATAGTAATCTTTTTTTTGTTTATTCAAGTTTATTGAATAATAATCTTGTCAAGTTTACTAATAATTCTGATTAGGAATGAAAAGAGAGTTGTAACCAAGGTCATTGTTGAGTATAGTGGCACTCTTCCTGTCTGAGATAATAAAACTATCCGCCACCAGCTGAATCTAGGTAAGGAAAAAAAATCTTTTCCAGCGCGAATAAAAAAATTAAAATTGCAAGTTTCAAGGTCATTCGCGATGGTCCCTACTGTACTCGTCACTTCTGGCATCAGTTACGAAAGATTTGGCGATCATTGTGGAAATTTTTCCGAAACGTGATTTAATAGCAAAAAAAACGCGAAATTTTCAATTTTCGGGGTCAAGCACCCCCCCCGCCGAGTATATAACGCCCATTTTCGTGATCAGCGCTATCGATTACCCCATATTCCGTTGTCAAACCTTCTGCTGCTCACTGATCACCTACCCGACACATTTTCGTTGAGTGGCTCCCTGACTAAATATATGTCAAAACTGTTCGACCCGGTTCCAAGAAACGTATTAATTGCCTACAAAACATGGCAACCGATCTATGAGCGTATCCAAAAAATTTGTCCCAACGCACGTTTCGTAAAAGGACTGAACGTCTTCGGCTCGATTCGACCGGACACACTTTTCATTGCCGATGACTTGGCAGATGAAATTGATCGCTATCAGCAGGAACTGATTAACCTCTATGCTGTGTACAGTCATCATCATCGTATCACTTGTGTGATGATTTTACACAACTTATTCAAGCGTGCTAAACCGATCCGACAGTTGACACTCAATTTGACTCACATTATTTTGTTTCGAAATGCCCGCGACTCGAGCTCTGTCATCACGTTGGGCTCCCAAATATTTCCCTCTGAACGAAAATTGTTACTCTCTGCATACGAAATGGCAACCGCACGAAAGCATGGCTATATTGTCATTGACTTGACTACCACCGATAAGAACTTGCGCCTCCTGTCAGATATTTTTCAACCGTGCATTACGGTGTATATAAATCCGGCCCTGATGGTAAAAAATAGTTAGTCGAACAATGTCACTGAAGCAGCTTAGACGTCAGCAACCGGTATTTCAGGTTCTGGCAACATCGAAAAGAAGACAACTTCGCGAAAGTGTGTTAGCACAAGCCCCAGACGAGTTTCTTAAGTCACTTTGTACACTCTGTTTAAATCTTCAACGGGATAACGTTGAAGTGTCAGACGGAGTTCGAAAGTCACTGTGCAAACACAAAGGTCTGCTACGGACCCTTGCCAATAAGAAAATCGCAAAGAGAGAAAAGCGAAAGAAACTAATACAGAACGGTGGTTCAATATTCTCATTACTTCTACCTGTGGTCACCGGGCTATTGAGTGCTTTTTCACGTGGGTAATAGAATGACGGCGTCCGTTGGCGGAGCAAAACCATATAAATTATTACCCATCATTGAAAACACCTTGTCACCTGCGGCTAGCCTAGAACAACATCTAGCGTCACTTCTCGACGATGATAGCGTGGGAGATGATGTTAAGTTGTATACCCTGCAAAACACTATTCAGCGACTACAAAAGCAGTCCGTTCAGTTGCAGAAACCTTTACAGGTTCAGACGGTAGATGTTCATCAGCATCAGACTGAACCATCTCTTAGCAGTGGCACACAGACAGTAGTAACACCAGTAACACCGACTCTTGAAGTAACGGATTTGCTTCCGAGTAGCTATCGTTCAAGTGGCGAAATTGCATTGAAAGCTCTGAACACGATGCCTGGTGTTGTGTTTGAACCGAACTTAAATAGAATCGAAATCAATCAAAATCAGTATATCGCTTCTGACGTTCTGCTCGATTTGTGTGGAGACAGACGTCATCTGCTGGCATTGGATTCGGCTTTAGCCGAGTTTTTACATCGTCATCGTTTCCCGGTAGGGCTTATTCGTAACAAAAAGGTTTTGCGTGAACTAAAGACACTCAGAGAGAGCCAGACACCCAGCACGCCATCTACTCACGGACGTACAACTACCTTTGAAGACACACCAACAACAAGAGAAAAGGGGACATTTGCATTCAGCACTCCTTTGTCGTCGGGAAGATCACAGGGCTCTCAGTCACGAAAGCAGCAATCCGTTTCTGCACGTCTGAAACAATCATGGATGACTTAGCACGAATTTACACAAACGTTGGATCTCCTGGAAGTCTGTCTGCACCCCACACGCTTTCCACACAGGGGAATGTCAGTGTGAAGACGGCCAAGGGTTTCTTACAGTCGCAGCCGTCCTACACATTGCATCGCAATCGCCGCGTTCGACCAGCGTCCTTCCGTCAGGTCAGAGCGCTCTATCCGTCAGAAATGGCTCAAGCAGACCTCATGCAGTTACAAGGTGGTCATTTAAGCGCCAACAAACCATGGACATTTATCCTTGTGGTTATAGACGTCTACTCACGCTACCTTTTCATGGAACCACTGAAAACCAAAAGTGGAACAGAAGTGGCAAACGCCTTGGGGAGAATCTTTGCACGTCAACGCTTTGAAATGCTTCAAACAGACAGAGGTACAGAATTCTACAATCGCCGTTCTCAAGCCGTTTTTGATAAGTATCACACACGTCACTATTCAACGCACAGTAACATTAAAGCTAGTTTGTCTGAACGCTGTATACGGTCCATCCGATCGCTTATTTCACGATACAATAGTCTTAAGAAAACTTACCAATTTGTCGACGCTCTTCCACTACTGCTTCGGATTTATAATGAACACGGTCATCGGTCACTCAACGGCCTGTCACCAGCGGATGTGTATGAGCGACGGCAACCTGTTCACGAAAAAACTGACACCGGTCAGCCAAAGCGAAAACTGAATTCCCGCTTTCTCGTTGGTCAAAAGGTTCGCATCCAGTCCGACTTGCAGACGTTTACAAAGAAAAATTATCTTTGGTCAGTGGAAATTTTCCTGATCACTCAGGTTATAAACACTGACCCGTGGACCTATCGGCTCAGTGATTGGGAAGGTAACGAGATTAAAGGTAGTTTCTATGAAAGTGAACTAGCTCCTGTCATCGACTCTGGTGTGTACGACGTCGATCGTATTCTCAAGTCCAGAGGTAAAGGAGTTCATCGTGGACATTTTGTGTCTTGGGTAGGCTACCCAAGTTCAGCAAACAGCTGGATCCCCGCCACTTCTGTACGGAAAATGACTAGCGAAGGGATTTACGTGACGTTTATGTCAAATGAACCAAATCCACTCTTTGACGAAGACAATCTAACCTCGGATTTCATCACTCGTCTCAACCCATCGCTAAAGTTTGACGAACCCTATGAAATTGCCCTTGTCAATTTGATTGTGTCCAATCAGTTTGAAGAGATGCGAGTTAACGGAGACTATCATGTCTACGTGTATCCACCGGAGAACGCGAACCCAAACGATACAATTCAAGGACAATTTCTACGTCACTACGCCAAGTTTACGCTGACACGTGTTCCATACGCTAACCTGCACGATCTGTGTCAAGATTTAACCCGTGAGATGGTGGGAAAACAAGTTTCCGACACGATCGATGTTACCTATTTGCCCAAGGAAAATCGAATCCTTTTCACCGGTCTACGTCACCGAGAAACGATTCGTCTGAGTCGTGATCTTGCTGATATTTTGGGGTTCATTAAAACGGATCACTGCTATGAATCGGAAGATCCCAAGGCTGGACTTTATAGCGACGTTATACCTGGATTTGATTTCGATTTTCAGTGTGTTATGGTGTACAGTGACATTGTTCAGTCGGCTCAACATGTTGGCTCGATTCAATTGCCACTACTCCGCATTCTTGAACGAAAAACAGGCAATCAACCAGTGTTCCACTATGATATAATGCACCCCATCTACTGTCCACTGGTCAGTAATCAAGTGTCCTTGGTGCGAATATCATTGCGCACTGAAGTAGGCAAACTATTGCCTATCAAGCGTGGCATCGCCGTAGTCGTTTGTCACTTTAGACCCGTTCGGAAGTCATCGTGATTATGAATCGTCAAATTGAAGCAGCCGCGCCGTCGGTAGAATGTTGTATGTCAACACTGTGCCCTCAACGAGGACATGGTGCTGCCATTCCCGTATTTCAAGGCAGAACCATCATGCGGGGTCACGGTCTCGGCTCTTTCTTATCGCGAATATTCCGCGGTATCATTCCGCTGGCACGTGAGCATATTCTACCTCGCGTCGGCCGATTTGCAGCTAACACGCTCAGCGACTGGGGCAGAGGAGAGGATTTTCAATCGAGTGTTGCACAGAATTTACGAAAATCAGCACGTGAAGTAGGCGAGAGCCTTAAGCGACAACAAAGTGGTCACGGTATAATAAAACGCCGTGCACGTCCTCGTCTCGTCAGTCTCAGTGAGCCATCCGCATCGAAAACAACAAAACGTCAACGAACAGTTCAAGCAACAAAGCGCAATAAGAAAACACCAGCAACGCGCCCTGCAAGAAACAGGAAACCTCCACAGCGCTCAAAAGTGACTTTTTTGGAGACATCTACTAGACGCTATGGCTGGTCTCACATCGGGCGTAAACCTGTTCTCCGAGCAAGTTCAAGACATCTCGATCAAGTCGAGCGTCTATGAAACATATTACCCGATTAATCCCATTGCCACCAATTCTCCTATCGATTTTAAGCTGGAAGCTCAAGACGACGTGTTTTTGGACTTGACGAGTGCTTTCTTCGAAGTAAAACTGAAAATTAAAGCATCCGACGGCAGTGATTGGCCGCCGGTCATAGTCTTGCATACGAAAATGGTGCGATGTACAACTTGTTTAAAGACTGTCAGGTGTTCGTCAACTCGCAGCTCGTCTCGTCGTCCAACGGATTACATCACATTTCGTCGTATCTACAGATGCTGTACACAACGAGTAAAACGTGCAAAAAGGTCAGAGGACAGAATCAAGGCTATGTCTATATGGTTGATTTTTCGAATCCAGCCAGTCTTGCAGGTACCAATGCCGTAAAAACACAGCAGTTTGCCGGACGCATTGGTGTGGACGTGATGAACATTGAGCAACTGATACCACCCCGTGTCGAGATACACATACGTCTGACAATGTCGCCATCTGCCTATGTGCTGCGTAAAAATAATACTGCAACAGCCGATGGGGTGTTACATCTTGAGTCCATTGTACTGCACTGCAAGAAAGTACAGTTAATCCCAACGGTTGCCCTGGCTGTAGAGAAAATTCGATCACGTGGTGAAAATCTAAAGCTGCTTACGAGTCGAGTTGTGGCTACGCAAAAACACTTGGCCCGCGGCAGCTTTTCATACTGCGATGAACAGTTTATCACTGGTCCGCTGCCCAGTAAGCTAGCGATTGGACTGTTCAAATCGAGTCACCTTGTGGGGGTCTTAGAAGAACCTTCTCTGCAAATGGATTTCTTCGGTTTGAAAACCGTATCCCTTAAAGTCAACGGATTACCCCATACACATATCGATGTAACAGAAAACCTAGCAGCGTTATACGAACGCACTATGCATGCCGTAGACGACAGTGATAACTTCGAGAATGGAATTACACCGCACATGTACTCGAATGGTTTTGGAATGCTGGTTTTTGACTTGTCCGGCACTGATCAGCTCGCCCCTACGAGAACTGGAGCAATTCGACTGGAATTGCAATTTTCCACTGCTCTGTCAGATCCTACGACAGTCGTCGCATTGGCCGAATACGAAACCTATATAGCTATCACCCCTGACGGCTCAGTCGTACTTGATCTAGCAGCATGAGTGAAGAATCATCCGTCGAATGGATACAGCACAGGTTTCTGCGGCACTGGATTCTGATCCTTATATCGCTCGCTCTGCTCATCTGTGTGTATCAGCTGACCATCTTCCAAGAACATTTCCTCGAGGTGCGATTGTTGTCAATTCCGCTACTTCAGACTATAGCGAAGGTCACTGGCTCGGGATCTGGGCTACTCAGTCGAAACTGGAGTTCTTCTGTCCTCTCGGAATGAGCCGAGAAACTGTACCGGAAATAGACAACTGGTTAAATAGTCAACGAAAACCAATGAAGCAAATCTGTAAACAAGTACAGAGTTACGCCACGTCCAGTTGTGGGTTCTATGCCATTCTGTTTCTAAGTTTTCGAGCACGTAGTCTGTCGTACGAACGATTTATGAACCTGTTTACGCCTGTTTACGAGTTGAACGACTTTATTGTGGAAAACTGTGTTCGCGGACTCTATCACATAAAGTTTAACACTCTCAAACTTAGGGATCGCCACCAGCCGAAATCCCGAAGACGGAAGCAGACATTTTCAATCGGTTACTGATACACCAAAGTACATAGGGATTCATTGAGTTATCCCTTTAGTCGTAAAATTCTACGTACACACATTCTGAGAATTCAGACTAAAACAAGAAGGGGAATGAAGTGACGCTTTGCCATGATTGGTGGGACTTTCTGCCAAAATTACTTGAAATTACGCAGCCTCTGAAATTTAAGATTCAGTCAGTTCTCGGACGTTAAGCTAAGTCAAGATCAGGGTGAAGGAATAATATAAAACAAGCACACAATGGACCCTCATTATACGTGTGACTTTTGCCAACGCATCGTCAGTGTAACAGAGTGTGACGAGTGCCATCCGCCTTTGGAAACGGATTATAAGTGTGTTCAGTGCTTATATGCGGCTTGCGTACACCACGTCACCAGCGGAGTTGACGGTTACTGTTTGGCATGCATCCGCAAAAGATGTCTTCTCCACAGCCCCAAAAATCGCATTTGTTTTTACTGTCATACCTACGAAAAGTGTATCAGTGAACTTGACAATGTAGAGAACAGAAGTTTAGTTGATAGAGAAGCTGAAGAAGAAAAAAAACATCTTTTTACAGTGGAAAAGATTAGAGCGTCTATGTCTAGTGCATTTAAAGTTTAAATGAAGTCTCATGGCTCTATTCTACAAACCATCGTCGCAGATGCTGACGAAGGGATTGGATTTGTGAACAAATAGGAATTCTTTGAACCTCTGTAGATGTTACTTTTTAATTTAAAAAACGATTGAGCGTTTCGTGTATGTGTGTGTGTTTTGATGTGATGTATATCAATAAAAAGTTATTCGAGCCTTACATGTGTGTTCCTCGTAGCAGCGAGATCCGCTTCCCTTTCCCTCCGCATACGTCTATCTCTGCCAGATAGGCGGCGAGTTCAGGCGGTGGCCCGCGATCGATCGCTTCCCCTAGCCGCTTACGAATCACGAGCGTCCGACCGGGCGCGTAAATACTGGCTTCCGCTGGTACTGAAAAGTTCCAAAACAGCCAGACACCACCAGCTCGGAAGCCCCAACAGCTTGCCCCCCACCTCCCCATGCTGTCTCCGAAGGCAGGGACAGCGCGACCCGTGCACAGCCATGCGGCCAATCGAAGAACTCTGCTTCCCGTCGTCGATCTGTATCCAGCACAGATACTAGTGCTTTCTCCAGCCTAATAGTTTGAGGCCCCGTGGCCTAGCTGGTAGAGCGTCGGACTCGCAATCACAAGATCGTAGGTTCGATCCCATCGCATGCCAGCCTTTTGAAGCGATACAAATGGTGCACACAACACGATGACGAGTTGGCAGCTCCTGGCAACCATCCACTTCCATGATCTCATTACCTCAAGACTTCAAAATCTTACCCAGACAGCAAGTTAAAGCTCCACCGCCTTCAATAGTTCAACTTCAAATCTTAAGATCAATTCAAATCTCATCTCCAAGAGTTGAAAACGTCATCCAATTTCAACTCAAGACTTCAAACGTCCTAAGATTTCATCTCAACACTTCAAACGTCCTAAGATTTCAAACCAAGACGTTCAAACGTCTCACGATTTCAAACCAAGACGCTCAAACGTCTTGAGATGCTGCAGTTCAAGATCTCAAACGTCTTAAGATGCTGAAGTTCAAGATTTCAAACGTCTTAAGATGCTGAAGTTCAAGATTTCAAACGTCTTAAGATGTTGAAATTCAAGATTTCAAACGTCTTAAGATGCTTCGGCCCCATGGGTATAGGTCTTACTTTACTACTTGTTGGTTACAAACGATACAGAAAAGTCGTTTAAGTTAAGGAAAAAGTTAAACTAGTAGTATACTGCCTGTTATACTACTATAAACAAAACTTAAAATGAATCCGACTGACCTTACGGACAAACGAACTGGGAGGTTCGATGTGGATAAATTATGGAATGAGTCGGACAAACCCCTAGGTGATGGTTCTGAGGCAACAAAAATTGATTGGCCAGCAATGATGATAGCATGCATGGAAAGCACCCTTCTGCCACTTGACAGTCCCGACCTCATGTATGCCATCTTCTTGGCTGGCACTGACAAAGAAGGTAAAGGTAGGACACAAGCAACTCACATCATTAACTTCCTCCTCAACGTCGGGCGTGAGTCAAGGAAGATAAAAGAGAGGTATTACCAGAAGCATAGTAATACAAGCAACAACGGTGTGCAATTCCTCGGCATGGACAGAACAGAGGCCTACAACTATTATGCAAATTCTAGTTTCGGTGTAGCAAAAGACATGTTGGAGTTCATCAAGGCTGCTGAAAGAAAAACCGTGACATTTGCTTTATCAATAACGAGAAGCTCACGAAAAGATGACATAAAAGTCGCTGACACTGAGTTGACAATACAACGAGCACTGATAGTGTTTCACGGTGCTAAGGCAAGCTTTTAGAGCACAGCGTGATGCTTCAGTGGGCACCATTTCCTCTCCGGCAGTTCTTGCATTTCTGCCGGATGAGTATATGGAAATTTTCTCAAGGGATGATGATCTGTTCAAAGTCCTCTTATGGGCAAACCCAGGTGGCCTCAGAGCTTACAAGGCATTTTCGAAAGCGGTTCAACCAGATCAACATGCTTATTTGGAATAAGCAAAGAGTCAGTTGAAGTAGTCTCTAGGTTCTCTGATATTGTGTTTGCACTCACAATCATGCCTTCCCTCCGATATTTGAGGAAGGAAGCTGGAAGGCTCTTAGATCTGTGAATGATCAGGTGAAAATGATTCAAAACTCTGGACTTGAGTTTGATCATTCGGCCGTCCTTTCGATTTTAGCAGGTATGAAAGTTGCAACAGAGAGGCTTGCAGAGGAAAAAATCGAAGAGTTGATGAACTCAATTGGTACAAATGCCAGAAAGGGCATTGCTTCAATAGCACTATCGGCTATCGTCCCAAAAATAGTCCCTGGCATGAAAACCTATGCCGTTAGAAATAGAAAAGTTGGTCATTAGAGAAATTTCTAACTTTTTGGTGACAGCTCTAACACCGCATCTTTCCGTTAACCTACGTATTGTGTTTGTAAAATAAATACTTTAGAAAATTTACCACTCAAACTGTCAATGACTGACAATGACTGCAAGCTCTTAAAGGATTGGTCACTTTAGGACGGTTATAAATTGGTCTTTTAGGATTCTTAACGCTTGACTACAGGTAGAGACTAGCCAAAAGTATTATAAAGTAGTAGGTTGACAGATTTCAATATAATGTACTTAGATACAGTTCTTCCAAACTACCTAGTGGGGTTCTTGACAGTCAAATCATCTGAGTGGCTTGCCCACTCAACCCACAAAAGAGCTGACGACGGATAAAGGGTCGTAAACCCCAAATTACCAAATGACTGCTAGGCATGGCCAAAAGGCCAATTTCAGTCGTTGGTCGCTCAGTTGATTTAAATGGCCACAGAGGTTGTTATACAAATTTGAACCGAGATGGAGGTATGTTAACTATTATTTTAGTAAAGTAGCAAGCTAAGACTTTGCACAAACAATTTGGAAAGTTTCCGAGCAAAGAGAGCCCCTGTGATAGTCAAAGGACTTACCAATGAGGAACCAGCGAAGGAATCACCTTGACTGGATGATATAGAGCAAGCATGAGCAACATGGAATCGGCACATCGTTCTGGACTGGCTACACCTCCTGGAACAAGAATAGAAATTAGATGGGGAGATAAGAATCTAACAGCAGCTAGAAGCTCATGTGGCACTTGCGGGCTGAGTGAGAGTATGAAAGCACGATTTTGCCGATTCGTGGGTTTGTCATGATTGTTTGTAAGCAAAACCTTTGAGATATGAATGACCATGGGCCCTCGGAAATCACGAGAATGTATCGTTTGGTGAAAAGTGTTTTATTTTGCACATGGCTAAGATGATGCGCACTTTAAGGGCGCTAGAATTCATCTGTAAACAAATCGCTTAAGGCATACATAATGATACTTTAAGGGATGGTCGGATACGGGAAGGGACAATTTCTAGGCCAATCTTGTCAGGACACTTGGAAGTACCTTAACTTACGGTCACCGGAATTTTTTCGCCCCCTCCACTCCAACCCCAGTATCCGAGTCAGGTCGATTGGTTCCATTACTAATCTATCTAGGTTATGTGCTTGTTCTTCTCACAAAGTTTCATCCCGGTCGCTCCACTCTAAGCGTGCCACAATATTTCCGGGTCTCCCAGCTACAACTTCCCGCCACCCCACATTCATCGGATCCGGTCCGGACCTGAAAATGGATTTTCCGCCCCTCCCCTCCAACCCTCCCCAGTATCCGAGTCCGGTCGACCGGTTCTATCACTGATCTATCTAGGGCCTGTGCTTGTTCTTCTCACAAAGCTTCATCCCGGTCGCTTCACTCTAGGCGTGCCACAATATTTCGGGTCCCCCAGCTACAACTTCCCGCCACCCCCACATTCATCGGATCATTGGCATCATTCAAGAGTAGATTTTGCTAAAAAATATTGTTTGTACTTTCAAGGAATCGGGAATCGGATCGGTCGGATCGGGAAACTGATTCTTTATGAGTCAACCTTATCAAGCCTCTAGTATTCAAGCGAAGTTTCATCTGTCATAGTAGGCTACATTTGAAATACCATAACTCGCGATAAGCAGAATTCCGCCCCCCCCCCCCCATAGTGCCCGAATCTGGTCCGGTACTGTCACTGATGTATCTAAAGGCTAGTGCTTGTTATTTCCACCAAGTTTCATCCCAATCGCTACACTCTTAAGAGTGTCAGAAATTTCCGGTTCGCAACACGACTCCCCCACATTGATCGGATCCTTTCCGCTCCTGAAAAGGGACGCTGAGACAAGTGAGACATCAGTTCTTTCCTTTTATCAAGTTTCATTAAGTTCTGATCACCCCTTCAAAAGTTGAACATACCTCAAGATTCCTTCGTCCTTTTCGCCACAAGGTTTTAACGTCCTAGTACATCTGGAAGTAACTTAAGTCGTGATCACCGTTCGACAGACCGACGGAAAAGTGATGGGCAAACCTCAATTGGCCAAAGGCAAGTGACATAAATTTAGTCAGATGGAATGACGTCTTAATGGGACTGGGTCTACTTACCATGGAAACAATGAGGCATACTCAGCGTGTTCCACCCTACTTATCGTAACTACTACGCATGACGTCACTAACTTTGTCGTCAAGACAGGAACGTCTTTTTATATTTTCGGTAAAATACCACCACAGGGTAATCAAGCCAATCACATTACACCGAGATCCGTGGTTACCACGCTTACTACACTCCAGAGCATGGTAGGCAAATAGTTGCTATTTCAAGAAGGTTGGAACGGTCAGCGTAGTAACTGTTCGTGAGGCTGTGAACTAACTAATAGTTACTACTGTTAGAAGGGTGGAACACGCTCACTGTTGCGCTGAGCGTTTTTGTATCCACATGTAAGGGATGGGAATACATACAGCAAAGGACTTACCGATGCGGGAACACGGCCGTTTCGGACACCTTTACTGGATGACAGAGAGCAGCATGACCAACATGGAATCGGCGCATCGGTAATTAGCTTGGCCATACCCCTAGAAAAATGAAAAAAATTTAGATGTGGAGTTAAAAAAAGTAAAAATTGGTCGGATGGAACGACGTCGTAATGTGACTGGCTCTCGTCGCCACGTCAACAAAGAGACAGTATGTTATGTGGAGGCGCGATTTGAAAATCCTTTCTTATTTTCCCTAATTAATTTACTAATTATTAACTTTATAGATTTCTTTTAATATTTTCTTTTCTGTTTTTCCTGTTAATTCCCGCAAGTCCAAAGAAGTATGTAAATTGGATCACAACAAACAAGCACTCGGGAACAACAGATGTGACATTTGTTCACACAAAATGCAAGCCATAGAAAGGGGCGTCCCGAGCCTTTCTTCATTGGGGGGGGGGGGGGGCGAACCTGGTAAAAATTGACCGAATCGGTATCGGATATCGACCGAATTTATAATTTTTTTCGAGAACACAGCGAGTTGCCTTTAACAAGCTATAATGTAAAAAGTTACATAGTATGTACAAAATCAACTCAACTCGTGTTTTCACGCTCTTCCACTTCGGTTTTTTTTTTTCAGGGATACGCCGTCACTAGCCTTTTACCTTTGGGGGACGTCCAGTTGTGCCAACAGGACTTGAAAACGTTCCGACAAAAAACGCAGTTGCTGCCAAGCGACAACGTCGTGAACGGCTGTACTCAGGAAAAATTAAAGGGCCGCAGGCAACATTTTTTTAATCCGCTTTTTTTCTGGCAAATTCCAGCTTTTAACGTGGTTCAAGCAACCCAAAATTCCAAGTCTCAAACGCCAAGTAAATGACGTACCCTTCTTCTAAATAGTGAAGACTGCTAAATATGCCACAGGAGAATTTTTTTGGAAACACTCATGATCGAAGTGCCTTTTTGCGATCCCTAGGCTACCTATTAGACCACAGAGCTGCCTAGCGAAAAAAGGGTCCCTCCAGGGTAAAGTAGATGTAAAGTGAGTTTATTCTGAATTTACAGCAAACAAAAATAGGCTAGTTTTCACGTCAGCAGATGTGCTTATTCCTGAAGTTCTGCAATCCTTAGTAGGTGTCGGCACCGTTTCTGTTTCTGTTTCTGTTTTTTACCGCCGTTTTCTGTTCTGTTTTTTTTTTTAAATAACAGAAAAACAGAAAACAGGTTAATGCCGTTTCTGTTTCTGTTCCGTTTCTTATATGACCGTTTTAGCCGTTTCTGTTTTTATTTTACCTGTATTTTCCAAGTTTCCTTTTTTTGTTCCGACTTACACGCCTGGCGTCCTGGCATAATCTAGCGGGTTTTATTCTCCCGGCGGATTATGCCATCTACCGATATTTTCCGCTTTTCGGAAGGAAAGATTTTTGAGTCAGAATAGAGAGATTGCACCCTACCCGACGAAACGGATATTTTTATACCATCGTTAAAGGAAGCATATAACAACAAAATTAACATTAGGAGGTATAGGACTTTCGACTTACAGACTAAATTATCGGCCTTTGATAACCGTTCTGAGCTGGTTAATTGCTGAAAACGTTAATCTTGCTATTTCTTGTTGGTATAATAATACTTTTGCTGGAAACGTTAATCTGGCTATTTCTTTTTGGTATAATGACACTTTTGCGAAACGGAGTCTCGCATCCCAATCATCCCATTGGTCGGTTTTTTGAACGCATTTTTTTAAATCCAACCAATAGGAAGCACGAATCGTTTTATACTGAAAGCTTGAAGTCTTCAAGCTCCCATTTCTGATGAGACTTTTCTACAAAGCTGTAATTATACAACTAAGAAAGAGCCACCGAACTTTCCCAATGTTCAAAAGTTTTTTTTTCACTTTTCGGTAAAGATGTGCAGTTTCAGGGTGCTAGGAATTAATTTTTAAGCAAAATTGTTGTGGCGCAAATGATCATGGACCCTCGGGGGGTCATGAAATGTAAAGTTTGTCAAAAGTAATTTTTCACTTTGCTGTTAAGGTGCGCACTTCAAGGGAGCTGGCAGTTCACTCTGTACTTCAAGGGATGGTCGGATCTGGAAAGTGACAATTTGTGAAGCAGGTCTTATCGAGACTCTAATGTTCCAGCCAAGTTTCGTCCTTCTAGCAAACCTGGAAGTACCTTAACTCGCGATCGCCGGAATTCCGGACCCCTCCAACCTCCCCCACAGTGCACGAATCCGGTCCGTTCTGTCTCGGGTGTACCTAGTTCTTCTGCTTGTTCTTCCAACCAAGTTTCTTCCCGATCAGTCCACTCTAAGCGTGGCCCAATTCCAATTCCAGAGACTACCGGACGAGAAGCCGGTACTATGTAGTTTCTGTGAGCTATTTCCAATTACTACCGGAACGGGAGCCAGCACATACAAGTTTCCGTTAGTCATTGACGTCACATCGCGGAATCGTAGCTCTTATGGTTTGGTTTCCCTGAGAACTACCGGTTCCGTAGCCCATGGGGCATAAAGTACGGCTCCCGGTCCCTAGACAGTGCCATAAAACTCTTGGTAGAACCACCTAAAAACACCGAATGTGGTAAGTCTGGCAACAGATGCGGACCAAAAAAAAATCAGGTGAATTACCGAATTCGGTAACGAATTAGAACCAAATGAATCCGATTTATCACCGAATTATGAAATGGATTGACCGAATGCGATAGAACAGATACGGACTGAAGAAAAGTCCGGTGAACAACCGAATTCGCTAACGACAATGAGACCAAATAAATATGTTAAATCACTGAATTTACGAATAGGGACGTACCGAATGCGGTGAAACCGACTCGGATTGAACAAAAGTGGACTCGGACTGAACAATTTGGTCACGAATAAGAACCAAATGGATCTGATAAAATGACCGAATTATGAAACTGACTGACCGAATGCGGTATAACAGATACGGACTTCAGAAAAGTAAATGTGACCAAATAAATACGGACTGAACAAAACTTGGATGAACTGTCGAATTCGGTCACGATGAACGTGATAAATGACCGAATTATGAAACGGACTGACCGAATGCGGTATAACAGATACGGACTTCAGAAAAGCAAATGTGACCAAATAAATATGTTAAATCACCGAATTTACTAGGGACGTACCGAATGCGGTGAAATCGACTCGGACTGAACAAAAGTTAGATTAATTACCAAATTCGATAAGAAATGGGAACCAATATACGCGTTAAATCGCCTAATTTGGAAATGTGGTGACCAAAGATGTTCTGAAACAGGCATCACGGCTTCGCCGCGGCAAAAATTTGACCAAATGCCCAAAACGTAGGGGGGGCGCTGCGGCCCTCCCCCCCCCTCGGTACGCCCCTGGCCATAGATACACTCCATTCTGTCACAACAGGATACTCCCAAAAGCCACATGAGCCGAAATAATTATTTCTCGTTTCCAATCACGTTCCGAGTTCGCAGTTTGCTTATTTACGCGATTTATGGATGAATTGCAGGGATATATATTTTCCTTTTTTATTCACCTGCGTCTTGAAATGGCGAAGGCGTCAACAGAGTGTGAAAACGGAAATTAAGCTGGAACTGCGAACTCACAGGGGAACTTACAAAGGCGATAAAAAAGGCAACTATTATCTGTTATGAAACTTCTGACATTGTAGCGGTTAGATGTCGTTAAAACGTCTTTCTGTTGACGTTTCGACTAATCCACTCCGCCAATCTTCCTTAAAGGACCCCTCGCACTATTTACTCTTCAACTTCCAGTATTTTTAAATAATTGAATACTTTAAACTAGGCTCTGCTTTCAACAAATTATCCACGGCTTTGGCTGTTTCAAACACTTTTCGATACCCTTCGACTCATAGCAAAAACGAGGGAAAATTTACATGATCGTTTTTTTTACGGAAAAACGCAGACGACCCTCGACATCGTGATACGCATCGAAGGTAGCAAAACACGGAAAGTGAAAAATCAACTCGTTTTTTGTTAGAGGGGTTAAAATCCCCCGGCGTTAATTTGGGTCTCCGGGTTTAGAAATGGATGGAGTGATTCCGGAAGTAGGTTACTTACAGGTCCTTTAAATAATCTCGTGTAATGGGTTGCTGTTCACAAATCCCTTAGTTCATTATATAATTATCTTTTCTCTACTCTTCTCTAAATACTATAATAAAAATAAAGACTATATTTATTTGTTTATAAAGGTCTCAGTTTAATTAACGGTGAGAAAAACGGCGAAAATCACCATTTCTGGATTATTGAAACTTGGTTTTAAACTTCAAGAAAAACGCGATTAATGCAGAGTAAGGAATTTACAAGAATTCATAATAGAATATTAACTGATAAGGATAAGGAAAACAAAGTCCAAGAAAATAGCGAAAGTTTTTTTTTTAATATTCATGTGACAATACGAGTGGTTTCCAAAATACCCCCGATTTTCTTGCGCACCCTCACAACGCCCACTATCCAAATGCCTGAGATCAAAACACTACATACGAATGAGTCCAAAACAAGCCAGTGAATCTCGGGAAGAACGAGAAACGTCGCCCGAATGATGACTCAAATCTAGTCCAAAACAAGACAGTGAATCTCGGGAAGAACGAGAAACGTCGCCCGAACGATGACTCAAATCTAGTCCAAAACAAGACAGTGAATCTCGGAAGAACGAGAAACGTCGCCCGAACGATGACTCAAATTCTGTGTCAACCAATCAACCGCGTTTGTTTGAGACAGCTGTGGTGACACTTCCGCTAGGTCCACGCAGAGATGGGCGAATCCGAATTCGGATTCGAATCCAGGATTCGTTCTTTTTGCCGGATTCGAATCTTTTGCTTGTCAGGCTGGATTCGGATTCGGACTCCGATTCCAAACCCCCAATCTTACGAATCCGCTCAAATTCCTAGACTTCATCATTCCAGTTTTTACACAGTGTGCTTAGGCAATCCAACTTTTTGGTCTCCACCACCAAACCTCCTCAGTAATTTATCGCAGATTTATTGCGTTATCTGATACCTTATATATCAGTGCTTTTTGTCACCTCTGATTTTTAAGCTATAACCTATCTACATCATTTTATGTTTGTTAAGGTCGGATTAGAATGGTGGATTCGGAATCGGATTCGTAATAGCCCTGGATTCGGATTCGAATCCTTTCATAATAGGATTCGCCCATCTCTGGGTCCACGGGGATTCTTCATCGACACGAAGAATTAGTCGTCAAGAGTACGCCCACGATTAATATGCCCAAGATCAACATATCCGCGATTAATATGTTCCACAAGTTGCTGGTTTTCAACAAAACAGCGTATTTCCAGGTCATTTCTGACGAGGGATTCCCACTCTTAATTTTAGTGTGCCCGGCGGACAAGGTGGCCACGTATTATAACGTTAAAATCAGCGTGTTCAGAAGCGGAATAACCTAATTTATCGGCGCAGGTGCCGCTGGTTTCGGTCGGTGCCGTAAAGTAGGCACCTGGAGTGGGTAACCTCTCGATCTTTGATATGTAGGCGACACGACCATAGCGCAACAAACTAACAAGGCGAGAAACTGAGAGCCACATTTTGTATCAATCTGTTTGCAACGAGAATAAAATAAGGCACTATAAAAACAAAGATGGCCATCCCACAAAATAGGATAGAAGAATTCCATCAGCCCATGCAGACATCGAACCACAATAACCGATGGGTTAACCACTCCCGGCACCTGACGTACGCTCTTTGCCAAATGTCAAACCAGCGGCCGGTGCCAGACACAAATTAGGCACTTCATCTTTGAGACGTTCCAAAACATGCTTATTTTAATGTTCCAGCACCTGGCAGCCGGGTCCGGCACCGGTCGGGCACCGCAATACCGGGCATTTGCTGTGAATTCAAATCAAGAGTGGGCAAACCCGCTGCAAAAGTCAGTCTGACCAATGAATAGAATTAAAAAACGCGAAGCATACAAGGAGGAAACATAGAAAAAAACCGACAACGCTAAAAACGCTGCTAAGAACACCACGCGGCAGGGTAATTAACCTATCACGGAAACGGGAACGAACGCTTGGTTCAAATTCGACCTGTTTTAAAGAGGGCCCCACAACACGCTGTTTCTGCTTAATATCTTGTTCGTACGGGACCGAAATAAGCGCATGAATAGCGGCTGATCCGTTCAGACAGCAGATCATGCTTCTTTTACACACTGCATAAATCCGAGCTTATTTGGAAATACGAGCGTATTTTACGCACGTATTTGGGCTTGAGAAGATCTCTAGCGATACATTTGAGAAATCGGTTTGTTTTCTATCTAAATACATCCATATTGCTAGAAATGTTTTCAAGTTCAAATACGCGCGTAAAATAAGCTCGGGTTTCAAAATACGCTCGGATTTTACGCAGTGCTTACCCCCCCCCCCCCCCCCACATGAGCTGTTTGGGGTTGACGGGAGAATAAAGAAAAAAACCCGAATATTCTTTTTTTATAAAAAAAAAACAACATAAAATTAACACAAAGGAATATTGGAAAATTCAGACGACTCCCCAATTTAAGTTAAAAAGTAAATACAATTAATTTAAATATTTTTATTTATAATAAATGAACAGAAAATATAATTAATAATACTTAAAAACAGGACCAGAAAGAATGCAATCATTTCGTGTTGCTTAGTCACTTTTCAGTGAAAGTTGAGTGGAAAAAATATTCGATTTATTTTATTATTTTACCTTTTTTCGAAGTCATTTAATAATCCTGGGAAGCTTGATGTAAAAATCAAGTTATGTTCCAATCGGTCTGCCAGAATCTGAACCGGATTGACTTAGAATTCGCCAAGTTTGATTTAATTCCCCTCATTACAGTCTGTTTACTGTCCTCAAGAGTCACCTAAAGTCACACTCCAAGGATTTAGTTTATCCCGATCGGTGACCGCGATGAAAATAAGCGACTATTTGGAAGATCAGCGGCTGTTTTTTATTTTTTCAACCGCTATATATTTTTCTGCGGCTGGTTTTTTTTTTTCAACCGCTATTTACGCGCGTAAATCAGCCGCTAATCGAGAATCGGCCGCTGTTCAGCCCCGTGTGAACAAACTTTAATACAAATTTCTCTGTATATTGTGATACTCACAACCATTTCCTTACATTACAACGCCAAAAACAAATACACATTCATTAATATCCGTCTGGTGTTCGGAAGAAGCTAAACACTTTAATCACCACCAAGACACGGTTCGGCGGCGCCATTATTCTTAATTTCCTTCCATGAGCATGGGGAATCACTTAATAATAAACAATGTGAACACAGGTAAGTTTTAGATATCGGAATGTAATAAGATCATTCTTGCAAATACTTGTAATGCCTCCTTTACATTTTTGTTTTATTCTTGCTTGAAACTGGAAGCTGTTATTTGTTAAGGACAGGACAAGGATGTGATTTTGGTGTATACCAAACCAACATCCCTTCATCTTTCAACAAATCTCAGTTTCATTTTTAAATACTCGTTAATTTTTTTTTTACTTTTTTCATTCCTTATTCGTTTTCATGTTTCTATGAAGTACACGTAAGTAAGTAAGTAAGTAATTCATTTATGACCCGCCATTTTGGAAAGGCGGAGCAAATGAAGAAAGTAAACAAAACACAGAAAAAGACACTTAATTTTTAATCTTCGGTCAGGAAACAGTGGACGACGTCGTGCGCTGGTTGGGCCTGTCGTCTATGATTTTTGAAAGCGATGAGGAAACATCCAAAAGGGTAGCACTTGTATCTTGAATTTTGAACTTCTCTGTCAATGTATGGTTTTGACATAATTTCGACAAGTGGAGCAGGTGCTTTGGATATTTAAAATAACATGATCTCATCTTATTAATCTCCTTCTTTCGCAGAACATGAATGACGCCAGAACAAAATAGTATAGAAGGAGCGCAGAAGGTGCCGTACAAATTTCCCAAAGCTTTACGATAATAGCGCCCCCGGTTGGGGATCGTAATGTCCCTTTCTTGTTTACTGTCTTGTTGTTGTTTATATTTGAGTCACACTTTCCTACATATTATTATCCTTCTCCACAAGAAAACTGAATTCTTATTCTTCGTCCAACTTATAATATATACAATTAAAATTGTTTTCTATTATAGAACTAAACAGTTATTCAAACAATGTTTACTACGGATACGTCAGCTATGATTAGGACCCTTGCCAAGAAGGGCCGAAATATCGCTGATGAAAAATCACAGCTGACGTATCCGTAGTAAACATTGTTTGAATAAATGTTTCAAAGTCAGCTTGGGCTCAAAGAATATTTGAACTAAACAGGTAAGAAAACTAAAAGCATATTTTTTTTAAATGAGCTTCAAAGCATAACTTACCACAGCATCTGTAAAAACAACCATCACTCCGACTTGGGGGACAACAAAAATAACGAAATGAGGAGCACTATCTTTGCTGTTTGCGTATCGCCATGTGCTAAATGCTTACAAGTTCCGACCCAACCACCTCCTCTCTAATCGCCACGGTCGCTAAGCAACGGCCGGCCGACTAATCCCGGAGAGTGGGTGCTAGTGGGTGGGGACTACGAACTACGAGATGAGAGGGAGCGACAGAGTTGCGACAGTAAACAATACACCACCTGTTCTTCGAAATTCACCAAAAAGCACAGCACAATTTCGGAGATTTTACTGATTATACTGGAAATGCTCTATATGACATCCTCAGGAAGAAGGAGGAAGCGTCTCCGTAACGAATGAAACTGAAGACTCAAATCCTGTGTCAAGCAATCACGGCGATCTTTGGAAGCAGCTGTGACACCACTTCTTCCGCTATGTACCTGGAGAGGCCGGAGATTTTGCATCGGCAAGGACAGATAGTCATCAAGAGTATTCCATATTTGTGTGGCACTTTTGGTGCGTAAATCATTTTCACCAACTAATGTGATGATAAAAACAGAAAAAATCGTAAAATTTGACCAAATCCACTACCTATGACAACACTGTTGAGGGATAGAGGATTTGATTTGGACCTCCTTGGGAGCAGAACAGATGGTGTGAGGAGCATGCCGGAGGGTTGCTCGAGCTGACCTTGATGCCACGCAATTGGCATCAAGAATCAAATGCATAATTTAGAAACAAGACCAATGGTTTAGATGGGATCCCACAAATTTAATATTTGATCCAGACAATTAAATATTTTTACTTTTAAAATTTAGAAACAGACCAATGCTTATAGTGGGGGTTGAAACGCCTTCGAAACTTAAAAAATAATCGTTTTTCGTACATTTTCAAAAGAGCGTAGACGTGCCACACGATTTCCGGTACCCACTCCAACTCCCCCAACAGTGGCCGAATCTGGTTCGGACTCCTAAATCGATTATCTGAAGCATTTTCACTGACTTCTTAACTTTCCCTAAAGTTTCCTTGAAATACGAGCGTTTTTTGGGAACCTTCGGTAACTCTCCCCTCTCCCCCACCATGGTCGGATCGAGTTCGAACCATAAAATATGTCATCTAGGGCACGTGATCCCACGGGTCCCTGATACTCCTCCCAAGTTTCATCGTCCTAGAACATCGGGAAGTACCGAGCTCGCGGGATCACCAGATTCCTGAGCCCCCCCCCCCCCAACTCCCCCACAGTGCCCGAATCTGTTCCGATTATTCCCCCCACTCCAAGCGTTTCCCTAGATTTCCGGCTACCCCCCTCTAGCTCCCCCCAAAGTCACCGGATCCGGTCCGGATTTGAGATGGGTCGTCTGAGACACGGGGTCTTTCCAAATATCAAGTTTCATTAAGAGCAGCCTCCAACTCCCCCATAAAGCCCCGATTCGATCGGGTTTTGTAAGTTACGTATCTAGGGCTAATCCTTTTTCTTTCCCACCAAGTTCCATCCCAATCCCTCGCCTCTAAGCGTTTCACGAGATTTCCGGTGCCCCGATTCAGGGTTTTGGTGCCGATTTTATTATTCTGAAATTGCCTTGAATTTTTACTACCTATACTCTATATTTCCGAAACACGTCAGTGAACCTCGGGAAGAACGAGAAATGTCACTCGAACGAATCCTTAAAAATTAATCAAATCCTATGTGAGCCAATCAACAAGGTCTGTCGGGGACGGTAGTTCTGGTGACGTTTCTAACTCTTCGCTAGGCAGGCGGCGATTCTTCATCGACACAAAGAGATAGTCATCCAGATCTCTACTTTCGTATTTCCTGGCCTCAAAACATCACTCCAACTTTTTTTTTTTTTTTATTAGTTTTAAAAATAGATATTGGGTCAGTTACCGACAACTGAACTTTAACCCTAGGTTCACACAGACGTTCACACTGAGGCGATATCGGCCATCGCCGAGATTTTCGTCGCCAAAATCGGCGATTTCTGTTGCTTCGTCAGGCGATTTTCAATGTTGGGAAGTTCAACTTTAATCGTGCGACAGTACGATTTTATGCACGCAACAGCAACATGGACGACCCTTTTGATGATTCACTTTTAGAAAAATTAATTATCGCTGTTCAGTTCTTTCCTATTTTGTACGCAAAGCGAGAAAAGGGACTTTTTTCAAATTTTTCGCGTTAAATTCTGTTGCCGACAAAAATTCAGCTTGAACATCCAGGCGATAAAAAAAAAAACTTCTGTTGCTGAGATTGAAAAATCTCGTTAATCGCCGCGATTTGCTCTGTGCGAACCCAGGGTAACCGAGTTCAAAGGCAGACTTGTTTTCAGCAAACAAAGTCCCCTTAGGACGTACGATAGAATCGCTGGAGGGTTTTCACAGCAATTAAGCTGACGCAGATTTATATTATAAAGGCGAGCGCCAGTGAGCTGCCGTCAGCCCGTTTAATTTTAACCCCGCGTCTAGAGAAATAAAACTCCGAGATATTACCCAGATTTGGCATGCCTCGCTGACTGCAGAGCAGGCTGATAAAATCGAGACAATTCAGAAGAGAGCATGCTAAATAATTCTTGGGCCGTCATACAGCCTTTCAAAACTGGACCTAACGTCACTTAGCCAGCGCAGACATCAGCCACTGATGAAATTTGGGATGTCACTTGTGTTCCGAGCACCACAGAGGAATTCTACCAGACTTCCAGAGCCCAAATTGCGAGCAAAAAACGCAATCTTCGAAAAAAAAATCGGATATCAGCTGCTAGAAATACCCCCAGCTGCCTCGTCCTTTGTACCGTACTTTGTGAAAAACTACAATTCGACTACTTGATTGATTGACTTCTAATTGTAGGGGAGAGTGGTACATACTGGGTATAGGTACATAGCAGATCAGTGAGATTATCTGCCATCTGGTGAGACAAAAAAAATCATTTCAGTAGCACATGGCAATCCTTGACATATGGCCACCAACGTCAACCACTTATAAAGGTATGTTGCAATCTTTGTTTTCGAGATATCTGACTTAAAAACTTTTTTGTATCTTACCCGAAAAATATTTTGGGATTCTGTTTTGATTCATAATTTCTTCAAGGTATGGCAGAATTAAGAGATTTTTCCACAGGTTAGTAGTACTGTGTCCTGGCTACACATTAGCGCCATCTAACATTCAAATTTTTGAAAGTTTAAGACGGTTTTTCAATTTCTGCCAATAGGGTTGGGGTGGTACATAGTGAATCACCAATGGGTGGTACATACTGGGTCATGACATATAGGAGTTAGCTTAGGATTTAACTATATTTTCGCTAAATTTCTTTGTCGAGTGGGATAGTTATCTCTCATCCGTATCTTTAAAGCTGCTATAGCATACTAAGGTCCGCTTGTTATGATAAAACCGCACACAAAAACCCTCATAAGACAAAAAATTGGAATATCTTGCAACATCTCAGCCAGCCTCTATCATCACTATGATGAACTCTTTGGTCTACCGAGGTATAAGTTGCCCTATTTAGTATTCTTGGTTGTCTGGCTCTGCGCCACAAAGCTAAGGTTTAGCTTCTTCAAAGATCTTTACCCTATTACATTTTCTTGCAGATACAATGCCAAGGTTTTCTCGATCTGGCGTGGAGCAGCACTACCAAGAAGTTGCTACCAGGAAGACTGAATCTGAAATTGTTCTAAAAGATGCTGTGAATGAAGTAATTAAAGGCAAGAGCATTCGTAAGACAGCATCACGTTTCGGAATTACTTTCTCTGTTCTACAGCGAAGAGTTAAGAAGTTCAAAGAACTGAGCGATGACGAAAAATGCAGTATTACACTTGCAAGAAAACAGGAAGGGGCCTTGAAGAAATACTTGATAGAAGCCAGTAAGATGTGCTATGGCTTGACAGAGAGGGAGACACGAAATCTGGCTTTCCAGTATGCTTTGGCTAATGGGAACGCTGTCCCAAAATCATGGACAGACGCCAATACTGCTGGAAAAGAGTGGCTGTATGGATTTAGAAGCCGGAATACTGAGTTATCTCTGAGAAAACCCGAAGCTACGAGTCTAAGCCGTGCAACAAGTTTTAATCGTAAGAATGTTGGCCAGTTTTTTGACAATCTGAAGGGTATTCTAGAAAGGTTCAAGTTTACTGGTGGGAGCATCTACAACTGTGATGAAACAGGACTTACAACAGTTCATGTGCCACCCAAGATCTTTGCCGAAAAGGGACGAAAGCAGGTTGGAAAAGTAACCTCAGGCGAAAGAGGTCAGTTAGTGACATTTCTGGGAACGATCTGTGCCAATGGCACGTTCTTGCCTCCTTTCATGATATTTCCAAGAAAAAAAATGCAAACCCGTATGCTTGCTGGAGCTCCTGAGGACTCTTCTGGTGGTGCAAACGTGTCTGGATGGATTAACCAGGAGCTGTTTTGTGATTACATGACGCACTTTATCAAGTTTTCCCATGCAAGCCTCACTCAGATGAAGCTTCTCATCATGGACAACCACGAAACTCATATTAGCTCAAAAGTTATTCAGCTGGCTAAAGACAATGGTGTTGTTCTCTTGACGATGCCTCCCCACTGCAGCCACAAGATTCAACCGCTGGATGTGAGTGTGTATGGACCATTCAAGGGTCATTACAATCGTGTGATGGATACCTGGCTGCTCAATAACCCAGCAAAAACTGTCACCATATACGATATTTCCGAGCTAGCAGGAAAGGCTTTTCCTCTTGCCTTTACACCCAGCAACATTAGCAGTGGCTTTAGGGCAACTGGCATTTGGCCATGCAACCCCGACATCTTCACTGATGATGACTTCCTCTGTTCGTACGTAACGGACAGACCCGAGATGTTAACGGAAGCTGGAGTGTTGGATGCTGAATCGGCGAGGACGTCTAGCAATTTTTCAGCTCCGGATGGTTGTAGCAGCTCCACCCCTGCAGTCGTTGGCAATTCAGATGACCTTCCTGGTTGCAGCTCTACACCTGCAGTCATTGACAGTTCAGATTACCTTCCTGGTTGTTCTGTCACACCAGCAGTTACTCCGGAACAGTTACGCCCTCATGCCAAGGCTGGTCCTCGCAAGACAGAAAACAGAGGTAGAAAAAAAGGATCTACCAAAGTTTTAACTGACACACCGGTGAAAAGCCAAATTGAAGAAGACGAGCGAGCAAGATTGATGAAAAATGTGAAAAAGAGTGGAAAGGTCGTTCAGAAGAACAAGAAAGTAGGTGGCAAAGGGACAAGCAAAAAGCAGGTGGTCCAACACATAAGGTTTGATGAATCTGATGAAAGTGGTTCAGATGTTGATTTGACTTCTGGCACGAGTGACTCTGATGAATCCCTTCATCTTGGACTTTATGAAGATGAAAACTTTGATGAAATGCCATACGCAGACTTCGACTCTGTCACAGTTGGAAACTTTGTGAAGGTAATTTACGAAGGCGAATTCTTTCCAGGAACTGTTGTAGCCAAGACAAAAGACAGTGCCCAAGTTAAAGTGATGGCCATGGCAGGCATCTCGCGGTGGAAGTGGCCTGATAGAGAGGACTTGCTATTTTATCCGAAAGAAGATATCAGGAAAAAGCTGGCTAACCCTGAGCCTGCCCCCGGTACGGCTTCTAGAGCCTCAGCGTTCTTCATTTTTCGTGACTGGTAGAGTGACTAGAGTGGGCTGATTTGATACAGTGAATTTGAGTTTAGTTCAACTTATATCTGAACCTGAAGTTAAATAAAAATCCAGTGAGAGTTTATCCCGTCCTATTGGAGAATATATTTGACAGAATCTAAGGAATGTGTAAGTGACCCACTATGTACCGTACCCCCTACCTAGTATGTACCACCCCCCGGTACATAGAAGGTCAAGTGGTACATACAAGATATAGGGGGGTAAATGGGGGGTTTCTGGTATGAAAATTCCCAAAAAATCGGTTTTGATAGAGTTTTGGAGGGTCTTTCAAACTGTGTAAGATTCATCCATATTGCCCATTGTCCTAAGAAGTTATTTAACTTTTCCAAATATTGACCCAGTATATACCACTCTCCCCTATATAAATATAATGAGCTAGAGGCGTAAGTGTATTGATTTTTAAGTGTATTATACCTTGTTTTGATATTGACAATTTCTGTTATCACTTTTGAGAGATATTTGGAAATAAACGATTGATTGATTGATACTAATTGAGAAGTGATTCATTATAGTCGCGAAGGACATTGAGAGTCCTGGCGTCGCTAAACCTCCTCCAGGCGCTGAGCAAAGACTTCGACATAAACCGAATATGTCTTTGCCAGAGCCATCTTTACACTTAGGCCGGTCCCGGGGGGGGGGGGGAGGAGAAGCCAAGCGGACGGTGCGAATTGTTGATAAATCAGGCTACGGCTGCTAGCCGTATTGTCATGTTCGTTACGATCCAGTTGTGACCAGCTACGTTGCACCGTTGTCATTTCTGTTACCAAAATTACGCTAATGCTAATCGTTTTTATGTTTTTGACTCACGAAAAGCCAAAAACCCATGGATGGCCTAGGGTGCTTAAAAGTAAAAGACGGCACTGTTCTTTGCCCGACTGGTCTTCTGTCCGAAGCCCTTCCCGATGAAAAATTTATCTCAAATAGTAGTATGAAGTTGCAGGAAAAGTAGCATGCAGTACTAACTGATGCTACTACATGCTTCTACGTCAAGGCTACCGTGTTACTGCATACTACTGCATGCTACTATTAGCAAGACTTGATGCTACTACGGCAAGACAGGATGCTACTGTACAGGATGCAACTATCATACAACTACGCAGGCTACAAATTTTCCATCGGGTTGGGCTGACTAATCTTGGTAATGACGCGAGGCGTGGAAACTACTCAACTCTTCGAAAGCTTATAGGGAGATAAGTGACGTGAACATACGTGGAGTTTCGTCAGTGTCGACGACGGTATTCTCTTGGAAGCAAAAAGGATGGGCTGAGGGACCTTTCCAAGAGCTAAATCATCGATCTTCGGCTTATCCAGCGTTTACAAGTACAGAAAAACTTGAACGGAATCCGATCTTCGTGACAAGAAAAAGAAAAAAAAGAAAATTCTTCAAACCAGAAAATCATAAATAAATTCACTAGCCAATAAAAAATATTTTCAGACCATTTATGACATCAATACTGATGATTTCTACTCTCCAAAGCTAGCTAGGTTTTTTTAGTACTTTTTACCAGCGCCGCCGACAAGATTCCTTTCAAGTAGACGGGGATTCCTATCATCATGAAAGATTTCCGTCCCGCTAGACTTTTTTTCTACTCGTTTCACGAAAGGAATCCTTTCAAGTCGACCAGAATTCCTTTCTACTTCCCGGGAGTTCTTGTCCGTGTAAATACTACATTAAATGTAAAAAATTCCGAGTCAGTTTAGTGTCCGTGGAGACCGCTTACCACGCCATCTGGTGGCTAAGCCCCAGTAATACCATCTAATTTGACAATCTGACGAGGGTCAACTTTGAATCAGAGATGGCACTAGTGGCGATAATGTTAGAGCCTGAAAATTACCCTTTTGCAGCAGTAACCCTGTGAACCTCGGTAAAATCTAATCAGTTAACAGCTTAGATTTTATTTTGTTACCTTAATTGGATAATCTTCATTGAGCTGAAGAACAATCTTGGGCACGAAGATTGGCTCCAACTGTGGTATGCTGTAGCTGCTTATTGTACCAACCTCCTCCCATTGGCTGTTGGTCCACCTAAAACTGGAGATAATAGCTCGTTAAAGTCGCAATAGGTACATTTTTTATGCCAATATGTTCGGAAATGCGTTGCTTCATTTATGCCCTGGACACACGATCTTTGTCGACTAAATCTCCTTAAAGCACATCACATCATTTTATGTCTTTCAGCTGATGTATACTTCACTTTAGCTTATCTTCAAATGAGAGTTGCTGATAACACACCAAACATCGTTGGTTAAATAAACCGCTGAGAGGGCTTACCGGACCGGTCGGTCTGATGATGCTGATCTGATGACTTAAAGCACACCTCACACTATTTGCTGTTTCTGTTCCAAAAATCAAAAATAGCTGGACAGTATAAAACTAGACTGCTTTTAATAAATTTTCCACGGCTTCGGCTGCTTTACGCCATTTCCAAGACCAACTGACTTCCAGCAAAAATACGGATAATCAGATAAATGTTTTACGCACCAATAGCATGATAAGCGTACACTCGTCGGGAGCATGATCCGCATGGAAAAAAAAATTGAAACGCGAAGCTGGGATAATCATCGAGGTGGCATCTTCAAATGGGAGTTGCTGATAACACACCAAAAATCCGCCAACCGTCGTTGGCGGTTTACAATGTAACATATGAAATTGTAATCTCGAGATTTACGAATTATGGAGTAATCACAGAGGTAGACTGGATTCAAGAAGAATTCTTATGGGGGAACTTACGATTTTTCGACTACTGAACTGCACAATAGGTACCTGTATCAGTTCCTGTTTAACTGGCTACGAAATATTTTAGGGAAGTATGTGATGGCGTGTGTTCTGAATTGGCGACACGAACTGTCACGACTAATTTTGCCATTTTTAGTGGAGTGTTTCTTGGAACAATTCACTATTGCGAGCGCTGTAGCAGCTTTCCGCTTCCGGTTTTCGGTTTACAACGTATTTCGTGGTATTTCTCGCGAACCAGTGCAAGTAGCAAGTCCAAAATTGGTACACTGGTGGGTATTGGGGTCTAGTTGTACCTTTTTGGGGTCCCACCCCCCACACCAACTCGGTTCAGGGGCAAATGGGCCCAGATATGCCCAGTGAATAATGTTCATAACTTGACCAGAACTTGACATAGGACGATGAAATTCCTTGTACATGTAGATCCTAGGGCTGGAAAATTGCTTTTAAAGTTGCACCTCCCCCACCCACCCCGTCCACGGGCAACTGGGCCCAGATTGCCCAGGAGTGAAGTCCATTGCCCGCAGCAGGAATAAACAGGTGAAACTTTGCAGGTTTGTGAGCACTGGGGTCTCTTTTTACTTTTTGCGGGTCCCAAACCCCACCCCCACCAGCTGGGACCAGATTTCCCATGAGTTAAATTCGTCTATGACAGGTATCAAGTCCAACTTTTGTATATATGATGAGATATACCTAATCTATGGATGAAGATTATAGTGTAACAGCAACAAATAAGATGACGCGTCGCACTTTAATCGTTAATGAACAGTTGGAAACTGGATTGTTTTGTCATATGATCGACGATATGCCGTTCTTAATGCATTGTGACAAAGGGGGTATTAGGCTGCTACGGTTCGATTTATTGCATTTGTTATTACCTTGTTGATGGAAAAGAGGTTTAAAGGGTCGGACTGGCTGGCGGAACATTGTTCGAACTCAAGCTATTCGTGCAGGATCTTCAACATTTCTTTGAATTTATACTTGCGGTTTGTTTACATTTGATGCTTTTAAAGTGGGTGAATTACAAATTAGGTCAATACTTGCTTGGTTATTGGGGATGTGAAATGTCTTGGTTATAAAGCTGTCTGTACATACAATGTGAGAAAGATTTTACTTTCACACTCCACGTCTGAGCGCTTGCGCACTTGTTCTTCTTCTGAACTCGTTTTTAAACTCATAGAAAGAATTAAATCGTCAAATTACGCGTACGGCTTTCAAAAGAAGATTTCAAACTTTTAACGTTATACCTTTGACGTCCTTGGCTCCCAAATTTTCAAGTCTTAATCGTTCGATTCTTGACCGGGCTAAGAGTTTTGCTAAGAATCTATGGACGGGTAAGACATAAAATTAAATTGTCAATTTATTCGTACGGCTTTCAAAAGAAAATTTCAAACTTTTGACTTTACCTTGAAGCCATTGGCTCCCAGATTTTCAAGTCTTGAGCGTTCGATTCCTTGTCGGACAACGAACATGGGGCTAAGAATTTTGCTCAGAATCCATGGACAGATGGGAAATGCGATTCCGGCTAGGAAATAAATTTGTGAAAACAAGAATTTGGCGAATGGCAATACACAACCGGAGTCTAGACAAAGAATGAACGGACTTATTAACTGGCAAGGCTGCTTTGAAGTTTACGGATATAATTTATGTTCCACCTCCTTGGCCTTGACTTTCCTCCCGTTTATAAAAGTATATCAATCAGTCAATCAACGTGATTAGCTAAATAGCTTGTAGCTAAAAGAGAGAGTGAATAAAGAGGTATATTGGACATTGATTTTCTACCGTTCCTTTCATGCTTAGCGCTTAGGCTCACTGTTGCAACGTTTCTCTGACGTGTGACATTTTAGATTCTGGCACACACAATATCCGGTTATGTTTTTTCCGTCTCAACAAAAAACTATCAGACTCTAAGGTTTCACTTTGTTCTTATAAGAGGAACTAATAACCGCAAAAAGAAAAAAGAAAAAAAAAATCCGAAAATAGTTGCTTTGAAACTGGCCAAAATACTTTGAAATCACAGAATTTTCGACATTTTTGGCATACATGCAATTTCTAGTGACAAAATTTTTACAGCCGTGAATCTGGGAAGAAGTCAAAAACCTTTAACAATATTTGACGGTGCAAAACGGGTAAGTCAGCTACATTTCGGCACTTCTCGGCAAGGGTCCTCTTCAGGCTCAAGGTGGAAAATGAACTTGTGAAAAACAATTAAAGACTGTTCCTTAAATATCTGATTTTGTGAACTTCTCTTGAACTGCGAACAAAAATGAAAAAAATGTGAATTTTGTGAACTGTGACAAATCGCAGAGTTCTGTGACCAGTGGCAACACTGCTTAAGCTATGTACAACCGTGTTGCTATTAAGAGCTTTCTTAAAGTGCGAACACACGATCAGGATTTCCCGGCCGGATTTCCTGGACTTTCATCATCAAGTTGAAAAAATTTCAACTTTTCCGTATGGAAGTGATGATGGTGCCGAAAATCCGGGCCGGAATTCCAGTCAGGGAACTTCAGATCCTGATCGTGTGTTCGCACGATTATTGACACATTACCTTATAACCTTCCGATTACGATTCCTTTTTCGTGAGAGACATCTACGTACGGATGATTCCAGACGATGATTTGGACTAACCGATATTACCGGTTGATGGCACTTCCTTCTATACCCAGCTGGCTTCAACTGGCTGTATGTACTCGTCTTGTAAACCCCTGTAAGAAAGTATTGAGCATCAGAGCGTGACGAGGATATTATGAAAATGAAAATATAGCGATACAAGATATAGTTTGTGATTACTGATAAAAAAAAACACAGGAGTCATATAGTTCAGTACAGAAAGTAAAGGTGGTGGAATAACTGACTTTGTGGAATGCATAGAGCAGCAATATTATTCCCAACGATATTGCTAATGAAGAAAAGATGAAACTCATTTTCCTCACTTCATGCGGGACTCCAACGTACGCGCTGATTAAGAATCTTTCGGCGCCTGAACCTCAGTAGCAACACATTCGATCAAGACAGAAAACAAAATGAAAAAAATATTTACTAATAATCATTAGTTGCGTTTTTGTAGATACCCCGGTAACTTAATCTGCAATTAGTCGTCTTTGTAGTTAACGTGGTAACTAATACACGGTTGTTCTGCAAAAACGACTATTGCAGAAATTGCACTTTTCGAAGTCATCCCGAAAGAAAAACTGAAATCCAGTTACATCACTAAGTACTAAACTTCTTTCTCACCAATTTGACAAAATCTGGTGAAATCGAGATGACTTTTCAGATACTACGATCAGTACATCGTCATATAATATCAGATACCCCGATAACTGGCCAGATACTACCATAACTGCAAAACGCGAAAACCACTTTAGACCGTGGTATCAAATACCATGGTATCTGCAAAAATGGAAATATTGTTTACTACATGGTGTCTAAAACTCAAAGCCACTGAGAGCTTTGCCACCCAAACATCGCTGATTTGGGCGAAAATAGTGACAGGCGATGAGCAAGGGGAAAATATTCCTTCAGCCCAAGCTGACTGCGAGTCATATTTGATGGTGCAAAACGGATACGTCAGCTGAATTTTATTGGAGCTATATTTCGAGTGGCGTGTAAGAGGATTAAAACAACTAATAAGATTCAGCTGACGTATCCGTTTTGCACCATCAAATATGTATCGAAATATTATGACACTTTATGGAAGAAACAGTAGCCAGGGGAGTATGGTGAAATTAAGAAGAAACAGCGTATTTTGAGACCATTTTCAACCGTTGCTGAAGGAAACGAAGCTTCATTGATGGGAAGGAATTGATCTTAGCATATTAATGATGCATTGGAGCATAGTTTAGGAAGTGAAATAAGGAATGCCTGGTATTTCAACTCAGATGATGAATTGAGTTGAGTGAGCTATTTTGAGAGGAATTGGGACAATTTGAAGGTGTTGAGACGCATCTTAAAGGAGTGGCATAGTAAGCATTCTAACACTTGCAACGTCTAGAACCCCCCACCCAAGATGAAGCCACGCCCCGATCCGATCGCTGGGTTATCTACTAGCGCTGGTAGGAAGCAAACATCGTGTTGATCTCCCGGCGGTGTTGAAAAGATTACTGAAACCTTCGAGAACATCGAGTGGCGTGTAAGAGGATTAAACGAATAAGTATGTCACCACGCGGACGTTTAGATATGTCGAAAGAAGAAATCATCGACCAGTTTGACATTTTTTGGTCTCGGAAGCTGAATGTTATTTAGCTCAATTTCAGAATCTTCAAGAAATCACAATAACGAATTTAGTATAATTTACGGCGTTTGTTTATTTTGATCTAGTTTACATACGTAATTCTTTGGACTTACGGGAATTAACAAGAAAAAACAGAAAACAAAATACTTAAAGAAATCGATAATAAATATTCCTTCAGCCCAAGCTGGCTGCAAATCCTATTTTACGTTGCAAAAGGGATAAGTCAGCTACATTTTATTAGAGCTATATTTTATTTATATAGTTTATTTTCCAGCTTGAGCGGCTTGAGCCTGAAGAGGACCCTTGCCAAGAAGGGCCAAAATATAGCTCTAATAAAATATAGCTGACTTATCCGTTTTGCAACGTCAAATCGACAATGCAAATAATTAATTGGATTTTTCTACGAAGGGGGCTAGACTTTGTAAGTGCTAGAATACTTATGATATGACTGCTTTAACTTACAACTGTCTCGTAATATACGACTAGAAGAAGACTTGGTAATGACAAGAAACAGGTTGTTTGCTGACGAAATAAGCATTCTTTCCAGCCAGTACAGATTATATGGCTGCCACCTGAGGATTTACTAGCCAAAATATTCGGGGGGGGGGGCAAAGTATTTACCGACTGGTTGGTCATTTCTACCGAATGTCATTGCAGATAAAAACGACTATTGCTGAGAAGAAACGACTGTATTGACGAATAATCGGCTGATTTTAAGAAAAACTACTGTTTTTAAGAAAAAAACAGTGTTTTACGTGAAACTGACTGTTTTTTTAAGAAATCGACTGTTTCCAAGAAAGAAATCGAATTTCTTTAAGAAAACTCGCGGCACGACTCAGCTATTTACGAACGACTGAAAACATTCTGGAGGGGGGCGCATCCCCCCCCCCCCTCTCCCCTAGTCGTGATGCCCCTGGATGTCTTTCTGACTGACACAAGGTTCATAGCTCTGGATCTGACAAGCTGAAAACGACTAGAAGATCTCTTTGTAACCATATGACTAGAGATAGGTAATTAACGGGCGAAATTCACATTTTGTAACTGCTTTATGTCATTCAGGCAAGATCAAAGCATATGACTGTAACCTCAAAACATACAGCTGAGAGTACGACTTTCTCAGGCACTGGAGGCATTTGGTTCAGTCACCCCCGCTCTGTATCCCACTTCATTGATTCTTGGTAACTTACTTTTTGGTCTGATGCAGTGGTCTTCAAAGCGCATAAGTGACATCGTTTGACAAACAAAGATGAAGAACAATTTCTTCGCAACAGATGAGCATTGTGATAAGAGCAGACGAAAACCAAGACTAGGGCACACACAAATCTGAAAAACAAGGACTAATTAATTCCTGTTGACAGTTGCTGAGAGAAAGCTGCGGCCCCAACTGTTTTTCCGCCACAAAGATGCTTTCACCGTTCCTTGCTTCCCTGTGGCCTACAATCTATTTGCTTTTTCACAGAACAGATTTTCAGATATGAACTAAAGGGAAATTATTGTCTCCTTCCAATTTATGAGTTTTGCAACGTTAACTAGCTCAGTTCACCAAAATAACACCAGAAACAAAACAACCACTATCATTTCTTCTGGGAAACGCTTCCTGAATTGTAGGCTACCAAAAAGCTGCAATAGGGTAGTTGACTTTTTCAGTTCTATCTGCCGAAAAGCAGCCCCCAAAAATATTTCTCGTGTTTCAAAGAAATGAGCCTACTATTGCGATCCCAAAACGTAAGTGGAGGGATACCTCTGATATCACTAAAGTTGGCCGTCTGTCTGTGAGCACGATAACTCACGACGGGAATGAGACATTTTGATGAAACTTGGTGTGAGGATTCTTTGGGTCAAGGATAAGGTCAAGTTCGTGGATGGGCTCTGTAGCCCTACATTTAGGGGTGGGGGAGGAGGTTGAAATTAAGGGGCAAACAATATATTTTTAAACAGCTAATGTGATAGTCGATTATGGGGTAACAAGACACGCTGAACACGACGGTGAAAACCATTTTCTCGCCGGATAAGTAGTTTTTCCGGAATCCAGCAAAACTGGAAAGTTGGTTAGAATTAAAAGTTTTATTTGAAGTTGATTAGATGTTCGATTATGGGGTAAGAAGACATACTGAACACGATGATGAAAACCATTTTTTCATCGCACAACTAGTTCGCCAGGAATCAGGCCAAACCGGAAAATTTGCTAAAAGCAAAGTTTTATTTGAAGTTGATTAGATGACAGATTCAGGGCTAAGAAAAGACACTGAGCCTGTAAATGACAAATAATTTTTTACCCGGACATATAATTCGTCCGGAATCTGGCTGAAACCGGAAATTTTGTATAAGTTAAACTTTTATTTGAAGTTGATTAGATGTTCTTTATAGGGATAAGGAGATACGCTAAATTCATTCCTGAATTGTTATTTTTTGGCTGGACAAGTAGTTCACTCGGAAGTCGGCCGAAAACGGAAATTTGGCAGACATAGTATGAAGCAGGAAGTTTCGGTCAGTAGGGGAGAGTCGGATAGTACGACATGGCAGGTAGTATGACACACTCTCGGACCTATTGGTTTAATTCATCTGTGCTCTCAGTAGCTAAGAGACATATACTATACGAAGGAGAAAACAACTTTTCCAAAAAAAATAATTACTCACTCAGAACTTATGCTAAAAAAATATTTTTTGACCCTCAAAGTAAATTTTGTTTGTCTTAATATCAACTACCATGTGGCTAAGGTGCGATAACATAGGATTACCATTTCTTGCAAGGACCTAGGTATGGTATTTAATTATTATAAGCAATTGAGAAGCTGCTGGATATTCACACAATTTTGGAGGAAATGCAGATCCCATAAAAAATGGGGGAGTCTGGTAGTATGATACACTTTTTGTCGGCTTCTATGACACATGCAATAATACCCGACTGACGTTTTGACATGAAGGATTTTTATTGTATCTGAATGGTTCTGTTATTTCCTCAGTTATGTAAGTATTCAGACTCAAAATATGCAATAAAAATTTACTTAAACCTTCGGTTTTCAGGTTCAGTCAGAAAATTAGTGGTGCAAATGGGAGGATGATATGAAGTCGTATCAGCCTCCAGGGAGGATGATATGAAGTCATCAGCTTCCAGGAGGATGATATGAAGTCATCAGCTTACAGGGAGGATGATATGAAGTCATCAGTCTTCAGAGAGGACCTCTGTTCGACGAGGTTATAACACAAGGCCTACTGAATGCACAAGGCCTACTGAATTTCTGGTCTTCACTTAACTTTGTCCATAGTATGGACCAAGCACAGTAAACCAAAAAGATTAATTCAGGATGTAAGATCTTCAAAACTCGAACCACTTGATCAAAGAATTATAAACAGTACCGATAAATCATTTTTTCTCCAGATTTCATATGAATTGATATTCCGGAATGAAAACAGATTTATCGTAGTTTTCAACCCTATCTCACCCGTAAATCAAAACTAGTACTTCAGTAAAAACTTAGAAGTACTTGGCACAACACTTCCCAGAACGTTCATCCCACATATTCTTCTCATTCGGATTCATAGACTGTACATTAGAGAACCAGGATTGTTTTTCAAAACGATTCTTCTTCGACCATTCTGGGACCAGGAATGTGTCGGGATATAAAGAATGTGCCGACAAAATCGCCCAGTGTGCCGACAAATGCGGACACATAAGCTAAATTAAGTAAATAAAACTTATCGGATTTAAAGAAGCGGTGTTTCTACTTCTTTAAATCTCAAGGTTTTCTCTCTGCCGACGATCTTAAGGATTTTGGTTAATAGATGTGCGAGACGTAGGCGCTTGGACTTTTGCCGACACTAGTAGGGACCATCGGAGCAAGGCGTCGGCGCGCAGCCAACACCGAGTTTCTGCCAACAATCTTAAGGACTTCGGTTAATAGAAGTGCGAGACTTCGGCACTTGGACTTTTGCCGACACTAGTAGGGACCATCGGAGCAAAGCGTCGGCGCACAACGCTCAGCCAACACCGATCTGCCGACAATCTTAAGGTGCAAGACTTCGGCGCCTGGACTTTTGCCGACACTAGTAGGGACCATCGAAGCAAGGCGTCAGCGCTGCGCGCCAACGCCTTGGAACTTTGGGGGGGGGGGGGGAACCCCACCCCTTAGCTGCGCCCCTGGCGATGAAACTAAAAAAACGGGCGGAAACCACAGAAATAGGAATTCGAATTTCGTTCGGAAACTGGAAAACACATGCAACCAGTTTCCGAACGATAGTATCTCGGCAAAAATTGTATAAATACGTTATAGGATGCGACATCAATAAAAAGTGATGTGCGTTTTACAGAGAAAGATGCCCTCTTTCGAATGGTGTCAAAAATTTTAACTAAAAACTTGGCAAAACGGAAGCAAACAAATTGCAGAAGACCTCTTTCCAAGTATCAGATTTACTTTCGGGTTCTTTTCTTGTTTTCGAGTGTCAGTTGCGGAGGAACGGAACGAATAAGGATGAAAATGCACCATACTGAATGATGATAAGCGCGAATTTCAAATTTTATCCCAGCATGCAATCAGAAGCTAGAGGTTTTTGATTTTTTTTTTTCCTGAACATCAAACTCGTTGAGAGGTAGGATGTTCGGGAACTAGGATAGTTACCCTATAATAAGAAAATGCAAAAAATTAAAGATTCTTCATACTGAACCCAGGGTGTGTCATACTACCCTCCACTGGCGGATAGTATGACACAGTGAAGCCTACTATTGAAAAATTGTGAGAGAGAAAAATATGAAAAAAAAACAAAGGTTCTATAGGGAACCCAGTACAACCCAGTATGCACTGCCAAAAATTTGGCAACTTACATATAAATTTCAGGGGATTAAAAAACAAAGAAAAAAAAAGTGTCATAAAGGTGTCATACTACCCGACCCTCCCCTATTCTCAAAACAGATATGGCTGATAGAGGAATATCTGAACTTGTTTTTGGGATCCCAAAACGTAAGTGGAGGGATACCTATGACATCACAAAAGTTGTCCGTCTGTCCGTCCGTCCGTCCATCTTTCAGCACGATAACTCTCGAAGGGAATGAGATATTTTGATGAAACTTGGTGTGAGGATTGTTTGGGTCAACAGTAAGGTCGAGTTCCTAGATGGGCAATGTAGCCCTATATATAGGGGTGGGGGAGGGGGTTTAAATTAAGGGGCAAGCAAAATATTTTTAAACAGCTAATGGGACAGTCGATTATGCGGTAAGAAGACGTGCTGAACACGATGTCGGAAATCATTTTCTCTCCGGACAAGTAGTTCGTCCGGAATCCGGCCAAAACCGGAAAGTTTGTTAAAAGTAAAAGTTTTATTTGACGTTGATTTGATGTTGAAGTTAAATTTAGGCGTAAGAAGACATGCTGAACACGATGGTGAAAACCATTTTTTTGCCAGACAAGTAGTTAGCCCGGAATCGAAAACCGGAAAATCTGTTAAAAGTTAAAGTTATATTTGAAGTTAATTATAGGTTCGGTTTAGGGGTACGAAGACATGGTGAACACGATCGTGGAAATCATCTTCTCGCCGGGCAAGTAGTTCGCCCGGAATCCAGCCCAAACCGGAAAAGTATTTGTAGTTGATTAGATATCCGATTTAGGGGTAAGAAGAGATGCTGAATCAGTGTCTGACAGTCATTTTGTACCTTAATCTGTTTCTGAATTTTAATAGTAAAAATGTTCAAGGAGTCTGGCGACGACTGGATCTGGCGTAGACAAGACCCAATTGTCTGGATCAAATATTGACTTTTTGGGATGCCATCGAAACCTTTGGTCTTGTTTCTCAGGTGATTAGAGTGCAGAAGACCGGACCTGGCGAAGACAAGGCCCAATTGTCTGGATCAAATATCAGAGTCTAGAGATCCCATCGAAACCTTAGGTCTTGTTTTCTTTTGTAGTTTGTTTTGGGTGATGTCAGAAACACAAAAACAGTTTCTTTACCCTGCTGTTAGTCCTATGTTAGTCAAACTGAAGATTTCTAGGGGAAGTAGCTAAAATTGGAAATTTTATTTTCAATTTACATTTTTTTAAACCTGTTTGGACTGGATTGGACTGCACAGAAATTTCCTCATAAGGTGTTCAAGCCAAGTTTCAGGTCATCAGTCATATAAATTTGAGCTTGGATAGCCCTCCTGTATCCAGCCTGCCTTTAAAGGACACCTGAACAATGAAACCATCCTTGAACACACCATGGAGAATGCATCTACAGACATGTCCACGGAGAGCATTCTTCTCCTGAGCGATAAGTTTTCAAAATAGGGATGATTGTTTCTGGAAGTTTGCACATGCAGACTCCAGGACAAAAAGCGCAATTCATTAAGATCTTGTACAGCGCTGGCCGGATCGTATTGGAATTTCTTCTAGATTAACGTTTGGGCTTATCTGGTTATAAAATATTACAGAAGAAGGGTTGATTGGAGACATTTGTTCACTTCCAAAATTGTTCGGTACTGAAATAAGGACAGATGCAAAATGAAGAAAAATCATAGCTTGGAAACGCTATTTCATATTTGGATTGTGTTTTCTGCAGGCAATGTCAATGGAAGTCATACAGATAGGGATGATACAGTCTAGTACACTAGCCCCTTTTCAGGCACGGTGCTCAAACGTCTAGCACCATGCCTGGGTGCTAGACGTTCAAGCACTGTACCTTGGATTTCATGTATGGTGCATGGATTTCAGTATACAGTGCATACATCAAAAACACAGTTTCTGTCATAAAAACTGAGCACCAGCTCGGACAGGGCTGAAATTACTACCATGAATTAGAGAAATCAAAGACAATCCTTTATATATTTTTCACAACAAAAACAAAAGGGCTCGGCTGATGACAGATGTGAAAAACCTCGTTTCCTGTACATAGTCAAGGGTTTTGCATGCAAAGTGTCCTGTGCCTCAGCTTTTTCTACCTAGCAGCCAACCAGAATATTGGCCCTTGGGGAATAGATATGGAAAATACATAGAAAATAGATAGGGTGCTGTTAGGTTTTTCATCTCCATCATCATTAGAGCCCTTTTGTTTTTGTTGTGAAAAATATATAAGGGATTGTCTTTGATTTCTCTAATTCATAGTAGTAATTTCAGCCCTGTCCGAGCTGGTGCTCAGTTGTGATGACATAAACTGTGTTTTTTCTGTATGCACTGTATACTGAAATCCATGCACCATACATGAAATCTAACGTACAGTGCTTGAACATCTAGCACCCAGGCATGGTGCTAGACGTTTGAGCACCGTGCCTGAAATGGGGCTAGTGTACCAGACTGGGATGATACTTGGTACTCTTCATTCAGGCGACCTTTAAATGAATAACTTTATTTTCAAGATAGATTTGCATATCTTCAGCAATTATTTTCCTGGTCAAAAAGGAACCTTTCTTGCTAAACATTTCAAGCTCAGGCTCTTTTTTGTTCAATTCAGACATCTCTTCGTCCTTCTTCCCTTCTCATTATTTTCGGAAAAGATGAGCTAGGCTATGTATGATGTAGCCTGCTTACCTACGAAAGTGATCTGCATTGATCTTCAGTTCATAAGCTTGGTTATCCTTCTTGTCTTCCTGTTTTCACTTGGAGCGTGTTCCACCCTTGTAACAATAGTTACTATTAGTTACTATTTCCGTTCCATCCTCACGAAAAGTTACTACGCTGACCGTTCCAACCTTGTCGGAATAGTACGAATAGTAACTAATAGTTACTATTTGCTTACCATGCTCGGGAGCGTGGTAAGCGTAGTAACTACGCATCTCTGGAACGTGATTGGTCGGATTCGCCCCTGGCGTGAGATCCTGCTGGAAAATAGAAAAATCGTTCCAGCCTTGACGGCAAAAAGCCAGAATTCGTGACGTCATGCGTAGTAACTACGGTAAGTAGGATGGAACACGCTCTGGTTTTTCTAATTCTACGTAGCGTACCAACTGAACATAAATAGGACGTCAAAGATATGAGTTTAGATGTGTAAGAAATATTTATTTCTTTAGCCGACGACTTTCAAACCAGGGACCCGAATATCCAAAAGCTAATTAACTTTTTCGTGGAATTTCGCGGATTAACCACGACAAACCCAGGGTTACCGATTGCAATATCCATTGCAAGTTTTGGGATTCCATGTAACAAGAGGATATCTCTTGAGAAACAAGACCTAAGGTTTCGAGGGGATCCCAAAAATCTAATGTTTGATCCCGGCAATTGGGTCTTGTCTTCGCCAGATCTAGTCTTCGCCACGCTAACCATCTGAGAAAACCAAGGCCAGATATACCTGTATAAGCCATTTCTATTTTGACGATACTGACCGAAAATTCCTGCTTTACATCTGCCAAATCTCCTGTTTCGGCCAAATTCCGAGCGAACTACTTGTCCAGCAAAAAAAGAACATTTCAGAAACGAAGTCAGCGTATCTCCTTATCCCTATAAAGAACATCTAATAAATTCAATGTTCGACGAGAAAATGGTTTTCATCATCGCGTTCAGTATGTATTCTTATTCCATAATCGAACATCTAATCAACTTCAAAGAAAACTTTTAATTCTAACCAACCTTCCGGTTTTTGCTGGATTTTGGACTCACTACTTATCCGGCAAGAAAACGGTTTTCACCATCGTCTTCAGCATGTCTTCTTACCCCACAATCGACTATCACATTAGCTGTTACAAAATATTTGTGTTTCCCCTTAATTTGACCCCCCCCCCCCCCTAAATGTAGGACTGCAGAGCCCATGTGCGAACTTGACCTTACCCTTGACCCAAAGAATCCTCGCACCAAGTTTCATCAAAATAGCTCATTCCTTTCGAGATTTATCGTGCTGACAGACGGACGGAAGATTACTCCATTGGAGACACCTTTTCTTGTTTAATTAGGGTCAACACGAGTTGATTATTTGTGCAGCTTTTATGTTTTCGTAAAGAAGAGTACGAAGATGGGTGAAAAAAAGAGCTGTAAGCTTATATGGCACTTGCAGCTGTATGTAGTAGGTAAGGGGTCTGTCAGATTGTTCGGGTCCCCATATGCCTGCCAAGTTTCGTCTTGAAAACGCCATCACAGGAATTCTGAAAGGCCCCCCTCCCACCTCCCACCCACAAGTGTCCTGCTCCATTCCAATTGCGCAAACGATTTGTCTAGAATAAATGCTTGTTCATCCCAGCAAGTTTAACTCCGATCCCTCCATTCTAACCGTTTCTCGAAATTTCCGATCACCCCTTCATCAACTCCCCCATAGCTGTTGAATCCGCTATCAGAAGTTGAGATGAATCATTTGATAACAAGACCAAAGGTTTCGATGGGATCCCAAAAATTCAATATCTGATCCAGACAACTGGGTCTTGTCTTAGCCAGATCCAGTCTTCGCCAGACTCCTTGAACATTTTTACAATTAAAATTCAGAAACAGATTAAGGCCAAATAGCTAATCACCTGAGAAAACCAAGTTCAGATTTGGATTCAGCATGTGTGTTTACCCCTATAAGTCATATCTGTTTTGACGAAAACTTCCTGCCACTTCTGCCAATTTCCCGGTTCCGGCCGAACTCCAGAACTACTTGTCCGGCGAAAAAAGAAAGCTCAAAGACGAAATCAGGGTATCTTCTTTCCCCAGTAATGAACATCTAATCAACTTCAAATAGAAATTTAGCTTATAACAAATTTTCCGATTCCAGCCGGATTCCGGTCGAACTATATGTCCGGGTAAAATAAGATTGTCACACAGGGACTCAGCATCTCTTCTTACCCCTAAATCGCTTATCTAATCAACTAGAAATAAAACTTTGACTTCCAACAGTTTTCCGGTTTTGGCCGGATTCCGGACGAACTACATGTCCGGGTAGAAACTTATTTTCACATAAGTGTTCAGCATGTCTTTTTGCCCTGAATCGAACATCCAATCAACTCCAAATTAAACTTTTAATTTTGACAAACTTTCCGGTTTGGGCCGGATTCCGGTCGAAATACTTGTCCGTCGAGAAAATAGTTTTCACCATCGTCTTCAGCATGTCTCCCTACCTCTAAATCGAACATTTAATCAACTTAAAATAAAACTTTTACTTTCAACAAACTTTCCGGTTTGGGCCGGATTCCGGGCGAAATACTTGTCCATCGAGAAAGTAGTTTTCACCATCGTCTTCAGCATGTCTTCCTACCCCTAAATCGAACATCTAATCAATTTCAAATAAAACTTTTACTTTCAACAAACTTTCCGGTTTTGGCCGGATTCCGGACGAAATACTTGTCCGTCGAGAAAATAATTTTCACCATCGTCTTCAGCATGTCTTCCTACCCCTAAATCGAACATCTAATCAACTTCAAATAAAACTTTTACTTTCAACAAACTTTCCGGTTTTGGCCGGATACCGGACGAAATACTTGTCCGTCGAGAAAATAATTTTCACCATCGTCTTCAGCATGTCTTCCTACCCCTAAATCGAACATCTAATCAACTTCAAATAAAACTTTTACTTTCAACAAACTTTCCCGTTTTGGCCGGATTCCGGGCGAACTGCTTGTCCGATGACAAAATAGTTTTCACCATCGTGTTCAGCATGTCTTCTTACCCCATAATCGACTATCACATTAGCTGTTTCAAAATATTTTGTTTGTCCCTTAATTTCAATCCCCTCCCCCACCCCTAAATGTAGAGCTACAAAGCCCATCTACGAACTTGACTGGTCCGACGACCCAACGAACCTTCTCACCAAGTTTCATCAAAATATCTCATTCCCTTCGAGAGTTATCGTGTTTACAGACGGACGGACAGACGGACGGACGGACGGACGGACGGACAGACAGACGGACAACTTTTGCGATGTCATAGGTATCCCTCCACTTACGTTTTGGGATCCCAAAAAGTGCTTTCTGACTATGCAGTTAACATGCGCACTTTAAGGGAGCTGGAACTTCATTTGTGGGCATAACCCATGAAAATGTATATTTCGCTTAAAAGTATTTTTCTTACTTTACAATCAAGATTGGTACTTAAGGAATAGTCGGATTTGAAAAGTGGCGATTTCTAAGCCAATCTTCTCAAATGTCTAATATTCCAGCCAAGTAGCATCGTCCTAGCACATCTAAGTGGCTTAAATCGTGATCACCGGAATTCCGACCCCCCCTCCCCTCAAACTCCCCCCAATTTCGCCTGAGTCAATCCAGTTCTGAAAAAGATTTATCCAGAGCATCTTTCTCTTACTCCCACAAAGTTCCATCCCAATCTCTCCAGTATCAGCCAGTCACGTATTCCCCCCCCCCTCCAACTTCCGGACATGAAAAAGATCCCCAGAGACATGTCCTTTGTTCAATTATGAAATTTCACTCAAATCCATCACCCGTTCCAAAGGTACGCATAACTCGATATTCCGGATTCCCCTTCCCTCCAGTCCCTCACTTCCTAGCACATCTGAGCCGTCAAAGTTTTACTCTGCTCCCACAGCCGTCTATAAATCTCAATTCGCTGTCATCCGCACATATATATCATAGCTGTGTAAACTGTGTAAGATACCACGGTAACTGCAAAAACGTCTTTTGACTTTGGTATCAGAAATCACGATAACTGCGAAAACGACTTTACACCGTGGTATCGGATAACATGGTATACTGTAAAAAAAAATCTTGCAGTATCCGCTACTGGGATTAAGCTTATCTTTATTGAGATAAGATTACCCCTAATTCGGATTAATATTATCCCAATAGAGACAACATTAATCCCAATAGCAAATACTGCATCCTTATTCGGAGAAACTTTTTACAGTGATCTGCAAAAACGCAACTATTAATTTCTTAGATAATAAGCCAAAGAGATAGATTACTTACCAGTCTGCTACTCGGTTCGCCTTTCGTGACCTTAAAACACGCGGCTCGTGAGGACGCGCTTCCTCGCTAGCGTCGGATTCCTTCCGGACTGGCTGACGAGCGTAAGGCTCTACAGTCCCGATTAGCGGCAAAGCCGCCCACAAGAAATTCGAGACACTGTCTCTCCACTGTTGGAAGTAAGAAGGCTGGTCTCGATTCTCACTTTCATCGCTTCCAATTTCATCATCTCCCCCTTCCGCCCATGTTTTTGGCTGCCTTAAGACTTCGTCTTAAGTTGATGACCTGAACAATCATCAACTTGATCTTCCATTTAACAACTTATTTCTGTATTGACTGACATTTACATCACAACTAAAATTCATTCTTGCCCAGATGAGTCATACATTCGATCGGAGAGCGTACCGATTGATTCCAAAGGGGTCGGACTTCCGAACTTTCGGCAAATCACGTTCAAGACAGTTTCAGATCGGAATCAGCACGATCGCTTCAGTTCTCAAAATCGAAAGACTTTACAATGGGTTAGGTCGGTGGTTTATTTAGTAAAATGTAAAACAAGAAATAAAATTTAATCATAACCAAAAAATATAAAATCGATTCGCTGTACCGCAAAACGCAATTCTTTCCTTGTATTTTCTTATCACAAACTTACAAGCTTCTGCTCTACAGACTCTGCCGTCATTGCCTGACGCCTTCAAATATTTACCAATGATGAAAAAAGTAGCACTTATAAATAAGGCACTTATAATCACTGCACCTATTTTACAACTTTTCTTTTCTACACTGCATATCTTTTTACGCTATATAATTTCACTCACTGTTTAGAGCTGTTAAGAACAACTTTTACACTATCTGATTTCACTGCGTAGAGTTGAAGGCTGATTTTTCGTCTGTTGATGGCTGATTAGTTCTTGAACGCGACGACGTCATAAATACTTGGATAAACTGAAATTTTGTAGGTATCTTCCAAATTTCTCATTGTTTTGTGGTCTTTCTTTTGATTTTGAGCTATGATTTAGGCTATGGGGATGGTTTCCAATCTTTTTGAGCCAAAGATAGCAGTTCTATATGCCATCTTTAAACGTTCTTCAACCACATTTCTGTTTGCTTTAATTCAGTTTCAGTTTCAGTTTCTTTATTAACAAAATTAAATAATACACTGTGAACTAACTACACCCTAAGAGAGCACTGCCCGTAACGGGTGACAGTATTCATTCATTTTTCAAGAAAAGAAATACAAGGAAAAGAAAAGAAAAAAGAAAAGAAGAGAAGAAGAAGGGAAAAGTAGAGAAAACAGACGTATATAAATCAAACAAAACATACAAAAACAACTATCGGTAGAAAAAGTTCGGATCTAAATCAATATTTTCCAATAAGAAAATTTTAATCTTATTTTTGAATTCTGGTATACTATTAGCATTTTTCAAAGCATTTGGAAGGTAATTCCATATTTTTGGACCGGTAAATTTGATTGAAAAACCAGATGACGTGAGACGTCTCATTTCTGTAACTAGTTCCGATGCATGTCGAGTATCATGTTGGTGGATTTCATCATTCCGTCGAAAAACCGACATAAACGACTCAGGTGCGGTATTTGTGCTTACTTTGTATAAAGTTTCGGCAATTTTTTGTTCCCGAAGTCGAGCCACATTTAATATTTTAAGTTTTATTAATAACGGCTTCACACTCTGACGAGGCTCAAGCTTGCAAATAGCACGTATAGCTTTATTCTGAAGAATTTGGACTTGCTTCCATTCTGACTTATAATTTGAAGCCCAAATGCTTGTTCCATATAAAAGATAAGAATGGAATAGACTGAAATATAGGATCAGTAAAATTTTATGGGGGAAAATAAATTTCAGTCTATGGAGAACACCAACAGCTCTTGACAGCTTCATACAAAGAAATTTAATGTGGATTGCCCAATCCAGCTTTTCATCAATTATTATGCCTAAATATTTAATGTGGTCTACTCGTTCAATTTCTTCGTGGTCGGCCGTATTTATCTTACTATCGTAGACTCGGTCATTTCCATGTTTAAAAATGATATACTTCGTCTTTTTTGTATTAAGGGAAAGCAACCGTTCTTCAAGGAATTCAGTTGTTGCCCGAAGGCAAACTTCAGCGTTTGTAATTAGTTGCTCACGGTTTTTATGCGTGAGAAATAATACAGTATCATCCGCAAAACTTATTATATATGCAAAGGGGATATCAGCCGAAAGTTCATTCACATAAGTTAAAAAAAGTAATGGTCCAAGGACCGATCCCTGGGGCACCCCACAAGTTATATCGAATGAATCTGATATGATGCCATTAGCAAGTATTTTACAACGTCTGTTTGTTAAATATGACCGAATCCATTCAAGAACCGTCAACTTTATCCCATATCCTTCTAACGTTCCAAGAAGGATGTCAAAATCAACACAGTCAAAAGCTTTTGTTAAATCCAGAAAGATCGCGAGGGAATATAAACCATCATCTTGCGCTGCTTTTATATTCATTATAAGATCCGTAATTGCGAGTTCAGTTGATCTGTTTTTCCGAAATCCATATTGTTTATCAGAAAGAATTTTATTAGCTTCAAAATATTCATACAGTCTTTTTGCAGCAAGTTTTTCGTATATTTTCGAAAATATTGGAAGTAAGCTGATTGGTCGATAATTGTCAATTACTGTTGGGTCTCCTCCTTTAAAAAGTGGGATTAATTTGGATTCCTTTAGTTTAGTAGGGAAAATACCTTCATCAAGGCTTCTGTTTATAAGGACTGCAAGAGGCTCAATGATTGCTGGTTGTATTTTTTTTATTAGTTGCAAAGAAAGTCCATCTAGGCCCGTTGACCTTGTTCCTTTAATTTCACAAATGCATTTTTTTACTTCATCACATGTAACAGATGGGAATTTCTGCATTTCCGCCATTGTCTGTTGTTTCTTTAGTTTTTGAGATGTTACCTTTGTAATTAGTGTTCTTTTTGATTTTGCATTCGACAGTTTATCTTTTATTTTTTGTCCCATATTTACAAAAAATGAACCGAGAAGACTCGAAATTTCTTCCGGCGATTTTACTGAATTTTTTTCACTAATCAATTCTTTTATATGAAGTTTTTTTTCTGATTTATTTGGATCAATGACCGAATTAATTATCTGCCAAGTTTTCCTGGGGTTCCCGTTCGCATTTTTAAAACTATTTTGAAAATATGTTTCCTTTGCATTTCTTTTTAGCTGGTTTAACTTGTTTCTGTATTCTTTAAACCGGTGAAAATTCACATTAGCTGTTACAAAATATTTGTGTTTCCCCTTAATTTGACCCCCCCCCCTAAATGTAGGACTGCAGAGCCCATGTGCGAACTTGACCTTACCCTTGACCCAAAGAATCCTCGCACCAAGTTTCATCAAAATAGCTCATTCCTTTCGAGATTTATCGTGCTGACAGACGGACGGAAGATTACTCCATTGGAGACACCTTTTCTTGTTTAATTAGGGTCAACACGAGTTGATTATTTGTGCAGCTTTTATGTTTTCGTAAAGAAGAGTACGAAGATGGGTGAAAAAAAGAGCTGTAAGCTTATATGGCACTTGCAGCTGTATGTAGTAGGTAAGGGGTCTGTCAGATTGTTCGGGTCCCCATATGCCTGCCAAGTTTCGTCTTGAAAACGCCATCACAGGAATTCTGAAAGGCCCCCCTCCCACCTCCCACCCACAAGTGTCCTGCTCCATTCCAATTGCGCAAACGATTTGTCTAGAATAAATGCTTGTTCATCCCAGCAAGTTTAACTCCGATCCCTCCATTCTAACCGTTTCTCGAAATTTCCGATCACCCCTTCATCAACTCCCCCATAGCTGTTGAATCCGCTATCAGAAGTTGAGATGAATCATTTGATAACAAGACCAAAGGTTTCGATGGGATCCCAAAAATTCAATATCTGATCCAGACAACTGGGTCTTGTCTTAGCCAGATCCAGTCTTCGCCAGACTCCTTGAACATTTTTACAATTAAAATTCAGAAACAGATTAAGGCCAAATAGCTAATCACCTGAGAAAACCAAGTTCAGATTTGGATTCAGCATGTGTGTTTACCCCTATAAGTCATATCTGTTTTGACGAAAACTTCCTGCCACTTCTGCGAATTTCCCGGTTCCGGCCGAACTCCAGAACTACTTGTCCGGCGAAAAAAGAAAGCTCAAAGACGAAATCAGGGTATCTTCTTTCCCCAGTAATGAACATCTAATCAACTTCAAATAGAAATTTAGCTTATAACAAATTTTCCGATTCCAGCCGGATTCCGGTCGAACTATATGTCCGGGTAAAATAAGATTGTCACACAGGGACTCAGCATCTCTTCTTACCCCTAAATCGCTTATCTAATCAACTAGAAATAAAACTTTGACTTCCAACAGTTTTCCGGTTTTGGCCGGATTCCGGACGAACTACATGTCCGGGTAGAAACTTATTTTCACATAAGTGTTCAGCATGTCTTTTTGCCCTGAATCGAACATCCAATCAACTCCAAATTAAACTTTTAATTTTGACAAACTTTCCGGTTTGGGCCGGATTCCGGTCGAAATACTTGTCCGTCGAGAAAATAGTTTTCACCATCGTCTTCAGCATGTCTCCCTACCTCTAAATCGAACATTTAATCAACTTAAAATAAAACTTTTACTTTCAACAAACTTTCCGGTTTGGGCCGGATTCCGGGCGAAATACTTGTCCATCGAGAAAGTAGTTTTCACCATCGTCTTCAGCATGTCTTCCTACCCCTAAATCGAACATCTAATCAATTTCAAATAAAACTTTTACTTTCAACAAACTTTCCGGTTTTGGCCGGATTCCGGAAGAAATACTTGTCCGTCGAGAAAATAATTTTCACCATCGTCTTCAGCATGTCTTCCTACCCCTAAATCGAACATCTAATCAACTTCAAATAAAACTTTTACTTTCAACAAACTTTCCGGTTTTGGCCGGATACCGGACGAAATACTTGTCCGTCGAGAAAATAATTTTCACCATCGTCTTCAGCATGTCTTCCTACCCCTAAATCGAACATCTAATCAACTTCAAATAAAACTTTTACTTTCAACAAACTTTCCCGTTTTGGCCGGATTCCGGGCGAACTGCTTGTCCGATGACAAAATAGTTTTCACCATCGTGTTCAGCATGTCTTCTTACCCCATAATCGACTATCACATTAGCTGTTTCAAAATATTTTGTTTGTCCCTTAATTTCAATCCCCTCCCCCACCCCTAAATGTAGAGCTACAAAGCCCATCTACGAACTTGACTGGTCCGACGACCCAACGAACCTTCTCACCAAGTTTCATCAAAATATCTCATTCCCTTCGAGAGTTATCGTGCTTACAGACGGACGGACAGACGGACGGACGGACGGACGGACAGACAGACGGACAACTTTTGCGATGTCTATGAAAAAGAGAAAAAGTGTGTGTAGAAGGAGGTTTTGTTATAGTAGTAGCGTGTGGCGTGCGAGCATGGTAATATTGGCGACTGGTTTGTGGTGCGAATACACCGTTATACCCCGAGTCTTTTCGAAGGCGATACTCAGTTCGTAGGTCAATAACTAAAACACATTTATTAAGGTTCGTACTTACATTGAAGATAGGTTGGTTAACACTTGTCACTTAATTTGCTCAGAGGTCAACTGAACTGAGAACAGAGCCCAGGTCGAACTCCCAAGTCGAACTGAGATCCGAATTGAACTGAACTCCGAACTGCGAAGTTGGTCCTTTTAAGCCCTTTGGAAATGTCAACAGAGTGCTATAGCGAATAGTGTTACTGTTCGTACGTCCTAGCAAATCTTTATACAGTATGAAAGGGTTGGTGACCAATGGAGTGAGTTTGTCTAGGTTCTTGATAGGGAAAAGAGTTCTTTGATTGGAGAAAAGGAAATAAACTCTCTCCGTCGGAGAAAAGCGTGGGCGTTAGAGCTAGTCGGAAATAGAGAGAGTTGAGGATAGAGCTTGCTGAATAAGTTTTGATCAAGATATTTGTTTATACTAAATGTATCCTCACATGTCATAGGTATCCCTCCACTTACGTTTTGGGATCCCAAAAAGTGCTTTCTGACTATGCAGTTAACATGCGCACTTTAAGGGAGCTGGAACTTCATTTGTGGGCATAACCCATGAAAATGTATATTTCGCTTAAAAGTATTTTTCTTACTTTACAATCAAGATTGGTACTTAAGGAATAGTCGGATTTGAAAAGTGGCGATTTCTAAGCCAATCTTCTCAAATGTCTAATATTCCAGCCAAGTAGCATCGTCCTAGCACATCTAAGTGGCTTAAATCGTGATCACCGGAATTCCGACCCCCCCCTCCCCTCAAACTCCCCCCAATTTCGCCTGAGTCAATCCAGTTCTGAAAAAGATTTATCCAGAGCATCTTTCTCTTACTCCCACAAAGTTCCATCCCAATCTCTCCAGTATCAGCCAGTCACGTATTCCCCCCCCCCCCCCTCCAACTTCCGGACATGAAAAAGATCCCCAGAGACATGTCCTTTGTTCAATTATGAAATTTCACTCAAATCCATCACCCGTTCCAAAGGTACGCATAACTCGATATTCCGGATTCCCCTTCCCTCCAGTCCCTCACTTCCTAGCACATCTGAGCCGTCAAAGTTTTACTCTGCTCCCACAGCCGTCTATAAATCTCAATTCGCTGTCATCCGCACATATATATCATAGCTGTGTAAACTCTGTCTCACTCACAGACTCCCACTGTCACGGGTGAAATTGTCTGATTGCTGCTGGGCGTTTCTGATTACAGTTACAGTTCAGTTTTCGGAAGGTTTTTGTTCAGTTCACATTGACTGGGTCAGAGATTTTTCATTGTGGAGTCCTGTAAATTCATGGACAAAGGTATTGCGGCGGTTTGTTTGATCGTGTTTTGTTTTGAACGAGGTTTTTTTTCGTTTGGATAGGAATTTATGACTACAGTTGAGTCCTCAGAAAATGGTTGTTTAGTTTACTTTGACGGGTTGTAGAAGGTCCTGTAAGAAAGATTGAAAACCTCAGAAGTGATAGTACAATGGAGCTTACAGGCTCTTCGGATGATTGAGAGATGAAAAGCTTGCGTTAATGTCGCTGACTCTCCATTAAAAAAAATTCTCGACTCTCCATTAAAAAAAATTCTCGAGTATACCAGTACATTAAAGGGGTTGTCGAGCATTTCGGGCGCTGGAAGATAGGCTCAAAGATAACACACTCACATGTTCTGAATTTAGGGAGGCAGCCGATTCTTACTGGTTCCTTTGTCGGTGTTCTCGCCTTATGCCTCTCCTAAAGCAAACAGAAATGTGGTTGACGAACGTTTAAGAAAGGAAACAGGAAACGGCAATAGATTTGCAAGCACAGTTAATCTACAAAATATACAGAAATAAATGTGTAAAATTTATTAAGTGTACATTTGTTCAATAACTGTAAGCAATCATGAAACCAACAGAAATGTGGTTCAATAAATTTGTCGAAAGAAATTTGTCCGCTCCTTCCCGACTGATAACTTCGCCATGGTACTAAGCAATTGGCTGGTACTGTTGGAATCTTTTCTGGCACAAGACCCTCACCGGATCCATTTAGAGACGGAGCAATATGTACTCCTAGCCCGAGCTGGCTTTGACCCGACAAGAAGAGATCTTCGTCGACGGTAACCTGAGCAGTTCAAATTTGTTGACCGCCTTGTAGCTCTGTATGCCTCACATCTACATGGTCCTGCAGCTGCAACATCGGGTCTTTTGCTACTCGTATCGCAAGTAAAACGTGGCTACTTGTCGCTTGGATCTGGTGGCTGGACGTCCAATCTAATTGTATGACAATGTGATCTGAGTTACGATTTGGCAAACTTCCCGGCTACAACCACTGTCCATGTCTTCAACCCATGTACTCATGGCTTTTTTCCTTTGTGATACACTCGTCTACATGATCCTGCAGCTGCGATATCGGGTATTTCGCTAAACGTTTCGCAAGCAAAACTAGACTGCTTGTCGCTTGCATCTGCCGGCTGGACGTCCAAGTTAATTGTATTCTGAACGGGCAGTATATATATCATTTTTATAAGTTCCTTGAAGTCATCACGGATTTTTGGCAATCAGGATGGGTCTCTTGCCAAAAAAATTCTTTGGTTCCTAGTCTGCATCTTCAAACACAATCCCTTTCAGGGCAATGTCCAACAGTGATTACAGTTGCTTTCAGTTTGCTTTGGTGGGCTGGCGAAGCGGCGTAACTAAGGGGTAGAGGAGGACTCGGAAACCTGACCAGGCGTACCTGGTTATCAAACCTGAGCATAAAATCTTGTTTACAAGTCTTGGAGGGACGCGTCTACTCCTTCCGCATCAAAGTCGCCTCTGTTTACACCTGAATATGACGCTACCTTGTCAAATGGATCCATGACCACAGCCGGAAGAGTAGCGACTTCATCGACCTAGAAAAGCACTGCTCGAAGGAACTAGCCCTATTCCAACCAATGCAGACACAACAGCGTTTGTTGTGACCAATACATCGCCAATGTCAGAGAAGTGAATTTGCATATCTGGACCTTTGTCCTTGACCATGGGAGCACGGAGATTCCGTAGACCTGTTGCAAGGTCTTTGATAGTTTTGCAATGCAATACTACAAATGTACTGTAATTCAACGATTCTTGAGACGATTGGTCTTGTAGTTTTCTTGGCATATGTTAGAATAGCGCGAGCGGACTCAGCTCCTTGAGAGCCCCTTACCCTCAGTCAAATGTCTCTTCAGATTTTGATATTTTACTTTGCAAGTTGGGCAAGCTTTGTAAACTTTGTTCGTGGTTCTTTATGTGGGTTCGTTAGGAATGGACTGAAGAAGCGTTTTGACAGACATTTTGTCGGGACGCTTGCTGTTTATGGTAGTGCACGTTCCATTTCTTTCAAGCAGATGCTTTCGGAGATTTTTGAAATCCTCTTTCCAAGTGGACATTGCTGGACTAAGATTTTTCTGATTGGTGACGAGGTTTTACTGGGATGAGATGAAGGTTTAAACAATACATAATCAGAATTCGTGTTTGATCCTACATGGACGTGTGTGGCATCGGAACTAGGTGCCGAGGTGACATTAGAAAATGCCACGGTTTTCTTTGCCTGGGGATTTTCGGCAGTTGTAGGATCAGGCGATTTTGCCTGAGCAGGCTGAGCATCTTTGGTAGGCTTAGGAACAACCGATTTTGCCACAGCTGAACAGAGCTACAAAGCTAGAGCTGGCTTTGAACCGAGAAGAAGAGATCTTTGTCGACGGTAACCTGAGCAGTGTAAATTTTTGACCACCTTGTAGCTCGTATGCCTCCATCATGTCAGAAGTTGATGGAGGGTATTTCAGGTACCCAAACTCTGGAATGATCGTTCCAAGAAATGCTTTTGCGCTGACCAGATTTAGCTGTTTTACAGGCCTATCTTGCTCAGCTTCTACGAATGTTGGATCAGTTTCGTCATCGGAATCAAAGATTGTCTCAATAACCACCGTCTATTTGGGAACACCACAACAAGCGCTTTGTCTGACAGGAAATTTCTCGGTAAGCTTGTAGAAAGCCTTGGCTGTTTTGCTTTTCCTGACAACGTCTGTGTCATATGCTCGACGAAAACGTCTTAAGAAAAAGAAGTGTCCATGAGTTGCCAGTGATCAGAGTCCATCCTGAACAGAGGTGTATCTTCAGATATCACTGTTGAATTCAAAACACTTTCCCGACTTCCATGGACAGCACCATTTACAGTAAGAGGAAGATTGGGTCGCTTTAATATTCATAATTCCCAGTGCCCGATCATTTCAGGCACTTCAAACTGCATGAACCACAAGGGACACTCCGCTAAGTCAATAGTATGATCCATGAAAGTCAGTTTTTCCATAAAAGTGAAAAAGCTACTGCCCAAATAAAGGTGAAGAGCTGAACTAACGATTTAACTTTTAATAAGTTCTTACATAACCAGCTCGGAGTTCCGAGGTGCTTCAAGATATCATCACCTGTCAAAACATCCTCTATTTACAACTAAAGATCATTGAAAATGTGAATTAGACAGGGTTTTGGAGTTGGGGGACACCCTCCGAGAGTGAAATAAGTTCACCGATCCTTAGAGAATAATTTCCAACCCAAGCTCTGAGGTACTCATGCTGAAGGTTCTAAGGTGTTTTCGTCTGGATATGCTGTTTCGCTTGTGAGCTTCGTGTATTCTAACTCGATTTCTTTAAAGGAAAAAATAAACGAAAATATAGCGTCGGCTTGAATAAGTCTCGAGAAATTCCTCTATGAAACTAGAAGCAAAGCAAGAAACTGTAATTAGGCTGCTTTGCCTCGATTAATCTTGGAGCTTGTTGTCGATATCGGTGACAGCTGAGTACTTTGAAGAGATCACGAACTTAATGAGAACAAGTGTGTCTAACTGTCTGAGTGCTTTTAGCTCTAGGCTAAAAGATCTAGGCTCCTCGTATTCTAATTATTACTTCTCAGGAAAATTTGATGGTTCACTCAGTTAAATCTCTCGTTAGCATGTCTACTCAAGACTAAATTTTAGTCTGATGAAGACCACTTTTAAAACTTGGACCCTAAATTGACTTAAATTGGTTCTTACCTATTGCTTTTGTTTTATCGCCCAGGTTCAAACATTAAGCAATGGTCATTTCCAAATATTTTATGTTTCGCTTTCTTACTAATTCACGTTTCTAAAATAGTAGTACAAAATGAACAATCGATTGAAAAGTAAACTGTATACTCCAAGTTAAATGCTCAGATCCTATAATCTCTAACTCCTTAGCATCAACGTGAGCAGTGTAAATTTTTGACCACCTTGTAGCTCGTATGCCTCCATCATGTCAGAAGTTGATGGAGGGTATTTCAGGTACCCAAACTCTGGAATGATCGTTCCAAGAAATGCTTTTGCGCTGACCAGATTTAGCTGTTTTACAGGCCTATCTTGCTCAGCTTCTACGAATGTTGGATCAGTTTCGTCATCGGAATCAAAGATTGTCTCAATAACCACCGTCTATTTGGGAACACCACAACAAGCGCTTTGTCTGACAGGAAATTTCTCGGTAAGCTTGTAGAAAGCCTTGGCTGTTTTGCTTTTCCTGACAACGTCTGTGTCATATGCTCGACGAAAACGTCTTAAGAAAAAGAAGTGTCCATGAGTTGCCAGTGATCAGAGTCCATCCTGAACAGAGGTGTATCTTCAGATATCACTGTTGAATTCAAAACACTTTCCCGACTTCCATGGACAGCACCATTTACAGTAAGAGGAAGATTGGGTCGCTTTAATATTCATAATTCCCAGTGCCCGATCATTTCAGGCACTTCAAACTGCATGAACCACAAGGGACACTCCGCTAAGTCAACAGTATGATCCATGAAAGTCAGTTTTTCCATAAAAGTGAAAAAGCTACTGCCCAAATAAAGGTGAAGAGCTGAACTAACGATTTAACTTTTAATAAGTTCTTACATAACCAGCTCGGAGTTCCGAGGTGCTTCAAGATATCATCACCTGTCAAAACATCCTCTATTTACAACTAAAGATCATTGAAAATGTGAATTAGACAGGGTTTTGGAGTTGGGGGACACCCTCCGAGAGTGAAATAAGTTCACCGATCCTTAGAGAATAATTTCCAACCCAAGCTCTGAGGTACTCATGCTGAAGGTTCTAAGGTGTTTTCGTCTGGATATGCTGTTTCGCTTGTGAGCTTCGTGTATTCTAACTCGATTTCTTTAAAGGAAAAAATAAACGAAAATATAGCGTCGGCTTGAATAAGTCTCGAGAAATTCCTCTATGAAACTAGAAGCAAAGCAAGAAACTGTAATTAGGCTGCTTTGCCTCGATTAATCTTGGAGCTTGTTGTCGATATCGGTGACAGCTGAGTACTTTGAAGAGATCACGAACTTAATGAGAACAAGTGTGTCTAACTGTCTGAGTGCTTTTAGCTCTAGGCTAAAAGATCTAGGCTCCTCGTATTCTAATTATTACTTCTCAGGAAAATTTGATGGTTCACTCAGTTAAATCTCTCGTTAGCATGTCTACTCAAGACTAAATTTTAGTCTGATGAAGACCACTTTTAAAACTTGGACCCTAAATTGACTTAAATTGTTCTTACCTATTGCTTTTGTTTTATCGCCCAGGTTCAAACATTAAGCAATGGTCATTTCCAAATATTTTATGTTTCGCTTTCTTACTAATTCACGTTTCTAAAATAGTAGTACAAAATGAACAATCGATTGAAAAGTAAACTGTATACTCCAAGTTAAATGCTCAGATCCTATAATCTCTAACTCCTTAGCATCAACCTGAGCAGTGTAAATTTTTGACCACCTTGTAGCTCGTATGCCTCCATCATGTCAGAAGTTGATGGAGGGTATTTCAGGTACCCAAACTCTGGAATGATCGTTCCAAGAAATGCTTTTGCGCTGACCAGATTTAGCTGTTTTACAGGCCTATCTTGCTCAGCTTCTACGAATGTTGGATCAGTTTCGTCATCGGAATCAAAGATTGTCTCAATAACCACCGTCTATTTGGGAACACCACAACAAGCGCTTTGTCTGACAGGAAATTTCTCGGTAAGCTTGTAGAAAGCCTTGGCTGTTTTGCTTTTCCTGACAACGTCTGTGTCATATGCTCGACGAAAACGTCTTAAGAAAAAGAAGTGTCCATGAGTTGCCAGTGATCAGAGTCCATCCTGAACAGAGGTGTATCTTCAGATATCACTGTTGAATTCAAAACACTTTCCCGACTTCCATGGACAGCACCATTTACAGTAAGAGGAAGATTGGGTCGCTTTAATATTCATAATTCCCAGTGCCCGATCATTTCAGGCACTTCAAACTGCATGAACCACAAGGGACACTCCGCTAAGTCAACAGTATGATCCATGAAAGTCAGTTTTTCCATAAAAGTGAAAAAGCTACTGCCCAAATAAAGGTGAAGAGCTGAACTAACGATTTAACTTTTAATAAGTTCTTACATAACCAGCTCGGAGTTCCGAGGTGCTTCAAGATATCATCACCTGTCAAAACATCCTCTATTTACAACTAAAGATCATTGAAAATGTGAATTAGACAGGGTTTTGGAGTTGGGGGACACCCTCCGAGAGTGAAATAAGTTCACCGATCCTTAGAGAATAATTTCCAACCCAAGCTCTGAGGTACTCATGCTGAAGGTTCTAAGGTGTTTTCGTCTGGATATGCTGTTTCGCTTGTGAGCTTCGTGTATTCTAACTCGATTTCTTTAAAGGAAAAAATAAACGAAAATATAGCGTCGGCTTGAATAAGTCTCGAGAAATTCCTCTATGAAACTAGAAGCAAAGCAAGAAACTGTAATTAGGCTGCTTTGCCTCGATTAATCTTGGAGCTTGTTGTCGATATCGGTGACAGCTGAGTACTTTGAAGACATCACGAACTTAATGAGAACAAGTGTGTCTAACTGTCTGAGTGCTTTTAGCTCTAGGCTAAAAGATCTAGGCTCCTCGTATTCTAATTATTACTTCTCAGGAAAATTTGATGGTTCACTCAGTTAAATCTCTCGTTAGCATGTCTACTCAAGACTAAATTTTAGTCTGATGAAGACCACTTTTAAAACTTGGACCCTAAATTGACTTAAATTGTTCTTACCTATTGCTTTTGTTTTATCGCCCAGGTTCAAACATTAAGCAATGGTCATTTCCAAATATTTTATGTTTCGCTTTCTTACTAATTCACGTTTCTAAAATAGTAGTACAAAATGAACAATCGATTGAAAAGTAAACTGTATACTCCAAGTTAAATGCTCAGATCCTATAATCTCTAACTCCTTAGCATCAACCTGAGCAGTGTAAATTTTTGACCACCTTGTAGCTCGTATGCCTCCATCATGTCAGAAGTTGATGGAGGGTATTTCAGGTACCCAAACTCTGGAATGATCGTTCCAAGAAATGCTTTTGCGCTGACCAGATTTAGCTGTTTTACAGGCCTATCTTGCTCAGCTTCTACGAATGTTGGATCAGTTTCGTCATCGGAATCAAAGATTGTCTCAATAACCACCGTCTATTTGGGAACACCACAACAAGCGCTTTGTCTGACAGGAAATTTCACGGTAAGCTTGTAGAAAGCCTTGGCTGTTTTGCTTTTCCTGACAACGTCTGTGTCATATGCTCGACGAAAACGTCTTAAGAAAAAGAAGTGTCCATGAGTTGCCAGTGATCAGAGTCCATCCTGAACAGAGGTGTATCTTCAGATATCACTGTTGAACTCAAAACACTTTCCCGACTTCCATGGACAGCACCATTTACAGTAAGAGGAAGATTGGGTCGCTTTAATATTCATAATTCCCAGTGCCCGATCATTTCAGGCACTTCAAACTGCATGAACCACAAGGGACACTCCGCTAAGTCAACAGTATGATCCATGAAAGTCAGTTTTTCCATAAAAGTGAAAAAGCTACTGCCCAAATAAAGGTGAAGAGCTGAACTAACGATTTAACTTTTAATAAGTTCTTACATAACCAGCTCGGAGTTCCGAGGTGCTTCAAGATATCATCACCTGTCAAAACATCCTCTATTTACAACTAAAGATCATTGAAAATGTGAATTAGACAGGGTTTTGGAGTTGGGGGACACCCTCCGAGAGTGAAATAAGTTCACCGATCCTTAGAGAATAATTTCCAACCCAAGCTCTGAGGTACTCATGCTGAAGGTTCTAAGGTGTTTTCGTCTGGATATGCTGTTTCGCTTGTGAGCTTCGTGTATTCTAACTCGATTTCTTTAAAGGAAAAAATAAACGAAAATATAGCGTCGGCTTGAATAAGTCTCGAGAAATTCCTCTATGAAACTAGAAGCAAAGCAAGAAACTGTAATTAGGCTGCTTTGCCTCGATTAATCTTGGAGCTTGTTGTCGATATCGGTGACAGCTGAGTACTTTGAAGAGATCACGAACTTAATGAGAACAAGTGTGTCTAACTGTCTGAGTGCTTTTAGCTCTAGGCTAAAAGATCTAGGCTCCTCGTATTCTAATTATTACTTCTCAGGAAAATTTGATGGTTCACTCAGTTAAATCTCTCGTTAGCATGTCTACTCAAGACTAAATTTTAGTCTGATGAAGACCACTTTTAAAACTTGGACCCTAAATTGACTTAAATTGTTCTTACCTATTGCTTTTGTTTTATCGCCCAGGTTCAAACATTAAGCAATGGTCATTTCCAAATATTTTATGTTTCGCTTTCTTACTAATTCACGTTTCTAAAATAGTAGTACAAAATGAACAATCGATTGAAAAGTAAACTGTATACTCCAAGTTAAATGCTCAGATCCTATAATCTCTAACTCCTTAGCATCAACCTGAGCATTGTAAATTTTTGACCACCTTGTAGCTCGTATGCCTCCATCATGTCAGAAGTTGATGGAGGGTATTTCAGGTAACCAAACTCTGGAATGATCGTTCCAAGAAATGCTTTTGCGCTGACCAGATTTAGCTCTTTTACAGGCCTATCTTGCTCAGCTTCTACGAATGTTGGATCAGTTTCGTCATCGGAATCAAAGATTGTCTCAATAACCACCGTCTATTTGGGAACACCACAACAAGCGCTTTGTCTGACAGGAAATTTCTCCGACCGAATTTTCCTCCAGACCGAATTCTCTATATGTCTACATTATTTCTATATTATTTTGATTTAGAGCGACTGTCAACCACATGTATTGGGTTGCCCAGACTGCAAAGATTGCGGATGAGCGGGTTGCGATGTGGACGTCAGTAGCCAATCATGTAGCTTTTACAGTCCTTTTCAGGACTAAAACATTTTTCACAAACACATGAGGTGCTAGTCGCCTTCAAATAGTCCAGATCGACACTCCATACTCCCAGTTTCGCTCTGGTAAGGCAAGCTCTCTTACGTATTGTTGCCAACGGTATTTGCTTAGGTAAGGCAAATGGTAGTGATTCAGTCTTAGCTTAACTTGAAACTTTAACTTTAACTTTAGCTTAACTTGAGTTTAGTTAATATGGCAATCAATCACATTTAAATAGCGCCACCACAGCTCTCCCCAACCAACGCCGTTGATTGGTTGACACAAAATTTGAGTCATCGTTTGGGCGACGTTTCTTATTATTCCCGAGATTCACTTACGTGTTTTTGTGTTACTTTCTTAGCGAAAGTGCTGATCAAGCCGCAGAAAAAAAAATCCGAGAATAGTTATAATCCTCTTGATGACGAACTCTATGTGTCGATGAAAAACCGCCCGTATACCTACAGGGAGAGCCGGAAGCGTCACCATCCAACGTCGTTGATTGGTTGACCCAGAACTTGAAGATACAAACTTCAGAGTTTAGTTAATACGGCAATAATCGCATTCAAATACCGTCACCAGAGCTCTCCCCAACAAACGCCGTTGATTGGTTGACACAAAAATTGAGTAATCGTTTCGGCGACATTTCTCGTTTTTCCGAGATTCACTGCCGTGTGTTGGACTTGGTCATATAGAGTATTTGGCCTTTCTAAAGATATAAAATTCCGTAGTTAATACGGAAGAGCGTCTTCTCGAGATTCACTTGTATATTTTTTTTTACTTTATTAGCAAAAGTGCTGATCAATCCGCAGCAAAAAAAAAGCGAAATTAGTTATAATCCTCTTGATAACCAACTCTATGTGTAGATGAAAAACCGCCTGTGTACCTACAGGGAGAGCCGGAAGCGTCACCGCAGTTCTCACCATCCAACGCCGTTGATTGGTTGACCCAGAATTTGAATATACAAACTTCCGAGTTTAGTTAATACGGCAATCAAACATATTTAAATAGTGTTACCACAGCTTACCCCAACCAACGCCGTTGATTGGTTGACAACAAATTTGAGTCATCGTTTGGGCGACGTTTCTCGCTGGTCTTACCGAGATCCACTGTCAAGTGCAAAAAGCTACAGCCAAAAAAAATTCCGAGATTAGTTATAATCCTCTTGATAATCAACTCTATGTGTCGATGAAAAACCGCCCGTGTACCTACAGGGAGAGCCGGAAGCGTCACCATCCAACGCCGTTGATTGGTTGACCCATAACTTGAAGATACAAACTTCAGAGTTTAGTTAATACGGCAATAATCACATTAAATACCGTCACCAGAGCTCTCCCCAACCAACGGCGTTGATTGGTTGACAAAAAAATTGAGTCATCGTTTCGGCGACGTTTCTCGTTTTTCCGAGATTCACTGCCGTGTGTTTGACTTGGTCATATAGAGTATTTGGCCTTTCTAAAGATATAAAATTCCGTAGTTAATACGGAACAGGGTCTCAACCAAACGCCGTTGATTCGTTGACAGAAAACGTTTCTCCTTATTCCGAGATTCAGAGGCAGTTGGTCATAGTGAGTATTCGGCCATCTTGGCAAGGGTCCTGTTCACGCAGCCGTAGAAAAATCCGATTTCTGTTATAGGTAGTCTAACATAGAAAAATTATAATTTTTTTTATACAAAAAAAAAATCAAATTCCTAAAATATTAAATTATCAGTCATAGAGTCCTCTTGATTTAATAGTCAACTTCCATTTTGTTCTATTGAAACGGGACGCAACCACTTCTGTCAAACAGACATTCTTATTTTTTATGGCACTTGAGCTTACTCAAGTGCCATATAGCGATTGTTATTTCTGTCCGTCAGTCGGTCTGTCGGTCTGTCGGTCCCGGTTTTGCTAGTTCGGGCACTTCCAGATAAGCTAGGACGATGAAACTTGGCAAGCATATCAGGAACTGGACCACATTAAATTAGAAATTGTCGCTTCCTCGATCCGACCATCTGGAGGGGAGTGGAGGGAGGGGGAATCCGGAAAAAATAGGAAAAATGAGATATTTTTAGCTTACGAACGGGTGATCGGATCTTAATGAAACTTAATACATGGAAGGACTTTGTGTCTCAGACCCTCCATTTTAAATCCAGACCGGATCCGGTGACACTGGGGGGAGTTAGAGGGGGAAACCGGAAATCTTGGAAAACACTTAGAGTGGAGGGATCCGAATGAAACTTGGTGGAAAGTACAAGCAAAAGTCCTAGATACGTGACTGATATAACCGGAACGGATCCGCTCACTTTGGGGGAGTTGGGGGGGGGGGGGGGAGAAGTCCGAATTTGTAGTGATCCCGCGAGTTCCGTGCTTCCTGATGTGCTGGGACGATGGAAATTGACAGGCATGTCTGGGACCCGACCAGCTTAAATAGGAAATCATCAATTCCCCGATTCGACCATCTGGGGGGGGGAGTGGAGGGAGGGTGAAGCCAAAATTTGAGGTATTTTTAGCTTGCGAACGGGTGATCGGATCTTGATGAAAATTGATATTTAGGATGACCTCGTGTCTCAGACACCTCACTTTAAATCCGGGCCGGATCCGATGACACTGGGGGGAGTTGGAGGAGGGAACCGGAAATTTTGAGAAACGCTTAAAGTGGAGGGATCGGGATGAAACTTGGTGGGAAAAACAACCACAGGTCCTAGAAACGTCATTGACATAACCGGACCGGATCAGGGCACTGTGGGGGAGTTGGGGTGGGGAACCGGAAATTTTGAGAAACGCTTAAAGTGGAGGGATCGGGATGAAACTTGGTGGAAAAACAAGCACAGGTCCTAGACACGTCATTGACATAGCCGGACCGGATCAGGGCACTGTGGAGGAGTTGGGATGGGGGTCCGGATTTCTAGCGATCCCGCGAGTTCGGCATACTTCCTGGTGTCCTAGGGCGATGAAACTTGGCAGGTATGTCAAGGATCCGAACAGATTGACTTGAGAACAGCCGTTTCCCCGACCCGACCATCGTGGGGGGAGTCGGTGGATGGGGAGTCCGGAATCTAGTGGCGTGCATAACTTTTGAACGGGTGATCGGATCTTGATGAAAATTGATATTTAGGATGACCTTGTGTCTCAGACACCTCACTTTAAATCCGGGCCGGATCCGATGACACTGGGGGGAGTTGGAGGAGGTAACCGGAAATTTTGAGAAACGCTTAAAGTGGAAGGATCGGGATGAAACTTGGTGGGAAAAACAAGCACAGGTCCTAGACACGTCATTGACATAACCGGACCGGATCCGATGACACTGGGAGGAGTTGGAGGAGGGAACCGGAAATTTTGAGAAACGCTTAAAGTGGAGGGATCGGGATGAAACTTGGTGGGAAAAACAAGCACAGGTCCTCGACACGTCATTGACATAACCGGACCGGATCAGGGCACTGTGGGGGAGTTGGGGTGGGGGTCCGGATTCCTAGCGATCCCGCGAGTTCGGCATACTTCCTGATGTCCTAGGGCGATGAAACTTGGCAGGTATGTCAGGGATCCGAACAGATTGACTTGAGAACAGCCGTTTCCCCGACCCGACCATCGTGGGGGGAGTGGGTGGATGGGGAGTCCGGAATCTAGTGGCGTGCATAACTTTTGAACGGGTGATCGGATTTGAATGAAACTTGTCTGGTGAGCTATCGCCTCGGACGTTCAGTGTCACGTCTGAGTCGGGTCCGATACCTGTGGGGATGGGGGGGGGGTGGAAAACTCAAGAAACTCTAAAAGTAGAGGGATTGGGACGAAACTTAATGGATGGAACAAGCATTAGGCCTAGATGAAATGACGGAGCCAGATGGTTTCGGGGCTCTGTGGGGGGAGTTGGAGGGGGTTTCCTGGAATTCCGGTAGTCGTGAGTTAGAATAGTTCCAGATGTAAAACGACAACGAAACTTTGCAGGCATATTAGCGACCCGAATTATCTTGACTTAAAAACCTGACACAACATACCCCCGGAAACTTCCGTTCCTAGATCCGAGCATTTTTGGGGGAGCAAGAGAAGAGAAATATGGACTTCTATAAATTGCGAACGAGTGGTCTGATTCGAGTGAAACTTCATGGGTGATACGAATCGATGGCCTCGACATGTAAAACATGCGTGCGAACCATATGCGACCACGATTAGGGGAATTGGGGGTGGGGGGACTTTTGACATGCACAAAAACCAAACGGATGGACCGAATGAGATGCAATTCGACAGTGCCGAGTTTATGCGGCCTAGATTTGTTATTTGGCGTCTGGGCCGGATTCGGCCAAGGTAGGGGGGGGGGTACTGGAAACTTGCAGATAGGCTATGCTCCAATTTCAGTCAAACTTGATGAGGGAATTAAGAGATTGGGCCCGAACCGGCTCCGACAACGTTGGTGGGAGGGGGGGGGGGTACCGGAACTTTCCAAAAATGCTCAGATTCGAGTGAAACTTGGTAGATGGTATAAACGAAGATGCTTTAGGTGGTCGATTTTTTTTTATTCCGAACCAGATTCGGCCACGGTAGGTGGAAATAGAGTGAGTACCGAAAATCGTGTAGCACGTCTAGGGATCAAACAAATGGATTTATTGGGATGAAAGTTTGAACAGTCATGTGCATTTGCAATCGAGACGATGCCGGAACTGCTCAGAAATGAGTGAAACTAAATATCCTATTTCTATTTCCGAACCGCCTTTTTGGATGGCGGGTGTATTTTGTGACGTTTTCATCTACTTTCTTGTACAGCCTACTCGTACAAGTGCCATATGAGCTCGTAGCTCTTGTTTTCTGACCTGCTTGTCCTTGCTGCACCTAAAAACACAAAATCTCTGCTATAAGAAATTACATGGATAATAATTCATAAAATATTAAAAATATTAGTCATCTTTTCTAAAAACCAATTTCCATTTTTTTCTGTGAAATGGAACACTTCTGCAGTGATGTTAACATGCTGCGGCCCTACACCAAATAGCCTATGTGAATCCTACTAGACAAGTGAATTCAACACCAGAAGCGATTCCACCTGCCCAAGATAAATCCTCCCCTCAGGTGACACCTACTGGCAAAGTGAATTATCCTGCTTTGGTGTTTTCTCCACAGCAGGTGAAAGCACTTGGACAAAAGTTAATGAGTTCCAAGAAGAAAGGAAGGAATGAATTATAAGGTCAGTAACAGGATTCTAAAGTTTCACTGTAAAGGCAGTCATGCACACTGGCATCAAGAACCACTCTTGGATACCAGGTAAAGGAAAAAAATGCAACTTTTCTGTTTTCTGCCCTATTTTATAGAATTTCTAGAGTTAGGGTGGAGGGTGGGGAGTGGGGAAGCAAGACAGAGTTTCCTGGTGTCTCTAGAACTGAAATATGAAAAAAAAAATATTCTAACTTCACTGGTCTCTTTCACTCCAAAAATCAATAATAACAGGAGAATCTTTTTCACCTCAGTAGGAGATTCCCTTGAGCAGGAGAATTCTCCAAAAAATCTGGTGCCCAACTGTGTACCTCTTAAGCATTGTCCTAATAGGTGTAATAAGGTGAATAGCGCTATACGCGATGTCTACGTCTTAACACACACGCCTGTTCAAATACAACCCAAGAGGTTCTTATCAATGCGGCTTCCGGTGTTGCCAAGGTAATACAATTTTTCGAGCTCTAAAAATATCCGAAAAGGTTCTTGGTACTACTTGAAGTACACGAGTACAATATAACGCAAATTATACTGTAAAAAAGCTATTAAAATAACGGATGGACAGCATTGGTCCTCGAACTGACGAAAAGCCGTCGTAATAGAACAAAAACGTGTTTTTGTTAAGAAAAGTTGTTTCTTTAGCTTCCAACAAAGTAGAACTGTTGTGCTTTCCTTGGCAACCCTGACGACGCTGCGCCTCTCCTCGGCCCGCTGGCGAACCAACCAAGCGATCTGATTGGCCCTGCATAAGCCAGAATAGAACGCTAGTCTATTCTACTTATTCACCTTATTACAGCGCGCTCCGAGGAAAAGAGGAATCTGTAATAAGTCTTATACGCGGTAATACACCTTATTACACCAATTAGGACAATGCTTTAGGCTCTTATGCTGCTCTTATGAATAGCCTATTTAGCATGAAACTCTGTCTTGACAATTGCCCCAGCAGACAGTACTCAAAACAATATCATACAGAATAGAATGGCTATCCATTAACTTTCCAGACTAGGCTAAAATATTATGAACAGCCATGGTATGAATGAAATCCAAATTTACAGCAGGAGAAATATCCAAACTATCTGGTGCCCAACTGGCAAACACCAGCAAAACCCCATCAAACCTGCCCTAGTTGGCTATATTTGAAGCAAATAAATAAAACAATTCTGGCAAGCATCTAGTCAACAAGTTCAGAGTCCCTGAAGATCTCACTAGTGAAAAAACATTCTTCTAAAACTATCTAAAACAATCAAGCAATGGTACAAACCTTCCAAGCTACTTACAGGTTCAGGACTGATGTCAAACACTGCCAATTCAGTCTTTAAGTTGAAATTCCTATCCTTCACATGTCATGTTCATTTTGTTTATTATTCTTTTCGGCCGTATCCGTCAACCAAAATGCGGTACAATTCGAGACATGCCCAAAATTCTCAAAAGACTTGATTTTTCTATTTTGGTGGAGAAAGGGCCAAAATTTTATGTGGTGAACAAAGGCGTTACTAGCCAAAATGTTTGGTAGGCGTGACAAGGTATTTACCAACTGGATGGTCATTTTTACCGACTGTTTTTTACAGGAAAACAACTCTTCGTGCCGAATCGGTTATTTTTTACCGACTGGCCGACAACATTCGGGGGGGGGGGGGGACGTCGCCCCTCCCCCCACATATGTGACACCTCTAGGGCTGAAAATCGAGTAAGTGCGAGAAAACACGTGGTATCTGCCCCATAGTCGGTACCTGTGGATTTTTTTTAGTCTATGCTTCGAACTCCAGCATTTACCGGATAAGGTTAAATAAGAGCTATATCCTTTTGAAAACGGATGGCTGGCTCTGGCCTTTTCCTAAGGTGTGGTTATCACCTGATGACCCCATCTGAGCCATACTACCCCTCCGAACGTCGTATACCGACACATAATACCCACCACTACGTTACTGGGATCCCAAAACGTAAGTGGAGGGATAATAATGACATTGCAAAAGTTGTCCGTCTGTCCGTCCGTCCGTCCGTCTGTTCGCACAGTAACTCTCGAAGGGAATGAGATATTTTGTTGAAACTTGGTGTGAGGATTATTTGGGTCAAGAGTAAGGTCGAGTTCGTAGATGAGCTCTGTAGCCCTACATTTTAGGGTAGGGTAGTGGGTTTCAAATTAAGCGGCAACAAAAATACTTTATAAAAGCTACTGAGATACTTGATTTAGGGGTAAGGAGACCTGCTATTTTCTTGCCGGACAAATATCTCACCCGGAATCCCGCAAATACCGGACAGAAAATTTGTCGACCGGTTTTCGGCTATAGCAGTCCCTACCCCTTTATTCTCAAACTAGTATAGCTCTGCGCATGGATGCCAGCATTCTTCTGTTTATTATGTTAGACGTCGGAGAGAGCTAGTGTAATCGACGGTCGAAGGGGTTTGTTAAAGCGAGGATGTTATTCAATGAGAATTCACTGGTAGAGGAGGTGTTTCGAATTTACGGTAAAAAAATGTATGTCTTATAAGCTACTAAGATATTCATTGAGGGGGTAAGGAGGTCCGATGAATCCATTTGTGAACTTAGTTTTCTTGCTGGACAAATGGTTCATCACGAATTCGGCTGAAACTGGAAATGTGGTTGAAGCTCAAAGTTATTTCTGAAATCGATTAGAGATTCGGTATCGGGCCGAGGAGACACGCTGAATCCATTCTTGAAGTTTATTTTAACAGTAAAAATATTCAAGGAATCTGACGAATACTGAATGGCGAACACATGATCCAATTGTTTGAATCAAATGTTATATTTTTGGGATCCCATTGAAACCAGCCTTTGGTCTTGTTATTTCTGATTTCCACTTGCGAATTAGAATTTAAGCAGCATATCTATATTTGCCGAAAATATTTATCTCCATACCATCCCACAGTAGGCTAGACTATAGCCCAAAGCACGTTCATACTGACCACTCCTTCCGCACATTTGTACCACCCCATTGTTATAATGCGTTAATTAGCTGTTACTAAGCGTTAATTTTACTACGTCTTTAATCTCTCTACTGTTACGGAAAGTTATCTGTTACGACATGGTCCCCGAGCGGTGTGGACCATGCTTAACAAAACCAAAATAAAAACACCCACTAAACTCTACCTCGTTGGTCAATTGTAGAAAAACATATTCGTGTATTTACATTTTCAATACAATGGCGATAGATAGCAGGTAATAAATAAAACTCAACACTTAACTTTTAACATCTCCAGCAACGACCGTTCACCGGTCCCACTCAAAACAGACTGCCCAGCATTGTATTAAATTTCGCCCCAATTCAAACTTGAATGGCTCAGGTTATTCATCGCCAGGAACCTGTTGTTACCTGGCGGAATTAAACTTATAGAAACCAAGGTGTCGTGAACTCCCTTGGTGAAAGTACACCTTGGTTACACCATTATATCCACTCAGAAGGTGCCGTTTATGATGTTCTCTTGTGGATTAAAGCTACTGCATTACACCGATGTCTGCAGAAAAAATGTATCCCCCATAGCAGCCGTGAGCTATGCCCTTCTTGGTTTCTGGTGTCCTCCATCCAAGTCCAGCGTTAACTTGTGTTTTTAGGTGACTTTAACTTTTCTAAATTACAAATCACATTATTTTGTGCAAACAACTAATGAAAAGAAAACTAAACCTAAATAATACACACTGTGAATTCCAGTAGTATATATAATTATCTAATAATCTCTCTGACCCGATGACGTATAAGTAAATATAGTTTCCATCAACAATTCTTGCCACGGAAGACTAGCCAGTCCCTTATTATTAACTACAAAAAAAAAACTATCTAGTGGAAATGGACTATCTGGGCTGACAGATGTCATCAGAAGAGCTGAGAAAGAGAATATCAAACCTGCGCAGTGCTTCCACTTGCTCCACTTCGAAAATCCTGCCGGGAACCCCAAAAATCCTGAAAAATCCTGCTCGGAAAGTAAAAAAATCCTGCAAAGAAATCCTGCCGAAAAAAAACAAAAACAGGTGTCTGCAACTCTGTACTAATTAAAGGGATAGTTGTTAAGACTAAATATAGCTGGAGGATTTGAGCAAACGCAACTGATTTTTTCGTCTCTATCGTTTGGGAGGACTTGAACTTTTTTGCCGTAAGAACTAAATGAATACGAGTAAATACCAACACTAGGGGCGTCACGACTGGGGGGGGGGGGGGGGGGCAGTCGGTAAAAAATTATTGAGTCGGCGCGAAGCGCCTCGATTTTTTGTCAAAACAGTTTCATGAATTTTTTTCATGAAAACTGTCGGGTTTTCTCAAAATTAGTTGATTTTTTTTTAATCAAAACAGTAGGTTTTTCTGGAAATCGGTCGGTTTTTTTTTCAAAATTGTCATTTTTTCCTGAAAACAGTTATTTTCTCTAGTAGTAAAGCTAGTAAAGCCTCTGACCAAAACTAGCATTAAAGAGGGCGTCACGAGACGGGACTTTAAAATGTACAGACAACAGGAGCAGCGGCAACGTCTGTACCCAGGAAAAATTATACTAAGCGCCGCAGGCAAATGTTTTTAAACACGCCTTTTTTCTGGAAAAATTTAACTTAAATTCTAGCTTTTAGTGTGGTTTAAACTCGCAAATATTCCTAGCCTTCAACGCCTGCTAAAAATGAAGCACCCTTCTTCTAAATAGGGAATATAAAATACAAAATGCGCCGCAGGCGAAATTTTTTGAAAACACTGATGATCAAAGTGTCTTTTTGCTAACCGAAATAAAGACACGATCAGACGATTAAAACGAAAGAAATAAGCCGCATCTCTTTATTTTTTAATAAAAAGGAGTTTGGTATAAAAACAAAAGACAAAAACAGAACGTCAAATATAGCCATACAGCTAAATTTGGTTATGGCCATTATGGTAGCGTTTTCTCAGAAATACCTAACTCTTACTGCAGTCTGTTAAAAGTATCAGCAAATTCCTGGTAAATCCTGAATAAGACCGGAAATCCTGCAAAATCCTGGAATCTCAAAAATCCTGAAAAAAATCCTGCAGGGACCCAAAAATCCTGAATTTCAGGATAAATCCTGCAAAGTGGAAGCACTGAACCTGCGATCTCAGCTCAGTGTCGAGAAAAATGGTCTCCCACTGGATAAGCTGCTGACTAGGGTCAATATTTAAGGTCCGTAGTTGATTTCCGTAAATCAACGCGACTTTGAAATTCCTATTTTTCTTGCCAGATAAAGGACAAGCAACTTCATTTGAACAAACTAAGTACGGCAACGAAAGCGGTATAAAATGCCATTTCGCGGCTTAATTGCGGTATGCGGCATCGTCAAAATTTTATGCGGCATTTTCCTCAGAATCGCGGCATTATACCGCGAAATGCGGCCTAAGTGGCAACACTGGTTCCCATACCCATATCTGGGAATCGGTAATCCACACGCTATTTTTTCCCGTTTGTCGGGGAATCGATGTGGCAGGAGCTAATGTTCCCCGGCAGATCGGGGAATCCACTAGCCCAGGGCTAATCTTCCCAGCCAAGTCGGGGAATCGATGTTCCCGGGGCTAAGATTCCCCGAGTATCTCGGGGAATCGAAGTGTCAGGGGCTAACGTTCCCCGATAAGCAAATATTGATTGTGTTGAGTTGAGGTCGGGGAATCCAAATGCCAGGGGCTAATGTTCCCTCATAATCAAATAATCGATTTTCAGGTCGGGGAATCCAAGTGCAAGGGGCTAATGTTCCCCGACATGCAATACTGATCTTGCTGAGTTGAGGTGGGGGAATCCAAGTGCCAGGCCATCTGACTATGCGGGAACATTAGCTCTGCATGCTTCGATTCCCCGACCTCAAAAATCATCATTGCTTATTGAGGAACACTAGCCCCTGGCAATTGGATTCCCCGACCTCGAATACAATAAAATCAATATTTGCATGTCGGGATACGTTTAATATTTTCCCCTCACACTTCGATTCCCCGATCTCTAAAGTGGCACTTGGATTCCCTGACCTCAAAATCGATTATTTGATTATGAGGGAATATTAGCCCCTGGCCTTTTGGTTCCCCGACCTGAACTCAACAAAATCAATATTTGCACGCCGGGGAACATTAGCCCCTCACACTTCGATTCCCCGATCTTGAAATCGATTATTTGATTACGAGGCAACATTAGCTCTGGACACTTCGATTCCCCGAGTACTCGGCATTCTTAGACCAGGGCTCATCGATTCCCAACATTGGCGGCGAAGATTAGCCCTCGGAAAGTGGATTCCCCAATCTGTCGGGGAACATTAGATCCTGACACATCGATTCCCCGACAAACGGGGAACAATAGCGCGTACAGTACCGATTCCCAGATAGGGGAACGATAGACACAGTCGTGATGGAATCAGCCCAGGGCACATCCATTCCCCGACTTGGCGAGGAAGATTAGCCCTGGGAAAATGGATTCCCCGATCTGTCGGGGAACATTAGCTCTTGACACATCGATTCCCTGAAACGGGGAACAATAGCGCCTGCAGTACCGATTCTCAGATGGGGGAACGATAAACACTGCCAACTTTTTCAGCCAAAAAGTGCCATTCAGTGTCATTTACAAATTCAGGAAGTGTCACGAAAAGTGTCACTTTTCCGATGCTTTTCACCAAAGAAGTACACAAGGTGGACGGGAGCGCAACCCCCTTCAACCTCTCGAGATCTAAAGATGTCTTTTGAAGTGACAGTTTTCAAAATTTGTGTCAATATTTATCCAATTTCCGTTTAAAAAATGGATATTAATTGCCAGCAGGAGGACACAGAAAAAAAAGACCAAAGGTTTCGATGGGATCCCAAAAATTTAATATTTGATCCAGACCCGATCCTGACAATCGGGTCTTAAAGAGATCCAGTCTTCACCAGACTCATTGAGCACTTTTCTAATAAAATTTAGAAATAGACTAAGGCAAATGGTAATCATCTGAGAAGACCGAGTTCAAATATGGATTCAGCATGTGTTCTATAGCCTGCGTCATATCTACTTTGACGAAAGTTCCTGCCTTACTTCTGCCAAATTTCCGGTTCCAGCCGCATTCTGGGAGAACTACTTGTCCTGCAAAAAACTGAAGTTCAAAGCGTATCTCCTTACCCTCATGTCGAACCTCCAATGAACTTCAAATAAAACTTTAACTTTTAACAAATTTTCCGATTTCAGCCGGATTCGTGGCGAACTTGTGTCCAGGTAGAAAATGATTGTCATACACGAATTCAGCATGTCTTCTTACCCGTAAATCGAACAACTAATGAAATTCATACAAAAATTACTTTTAAAAAAATTTCCGGTTTTGGCCGGATTCAGGGCGATCTATTTGTCCGGCGAGAAAAAAGTTTTCATGTTCGGATTCAGCATGTTTCCCTACCCTTACATTGAACCTCTAATCAACTTCCTAATAAACCTTTATTTTTGACAAATATTCCGGTTTGGCCGGATTCCCGCCGATGTACTTATCTGACGAGAAAATAATTTTCATTTTCTGATCAACATTTCTGATCAACTTCAGGTAAAACTTTTAATTTTAAAAAAATTTCCGGTTTTGGGTTCGTGTGCAGCATATCGTCTTACCCCTTACTAGACTATCTCATTAGCTTTTAAAAAATATTTTTTTTCGCCTCTTAATTTGCCCCCCCCCCCCTCCCCTAAATATGCAGCTATCAGGACCATCTACAAACTCGACCTTTCCCTTGACTCGAAGAATCCTCACACCGAGTTTTGGCCGGATTCAGGGCGATCTATTTGTCCGGCGAGAAAAAAGTTTTCATGTTCGGATTCAGCATGTTTCCCTACCCTTACATTGAACCTCTAATCAACTTCCTAATAAACCTTTATTTTTGACAAATATTCCGGTTTGGCCGGATTCCCGCCGATGTACTTATCTGACGAGAAAATAATTTTCATTTTCTGATCAACATTTCTGATCAACTTCAGGTAAAACTTTTAATTTTAAAAAAATTTCCGGTTTTGGGTTCGTGTGCAGCATATCGTCTTACCCCTTACTAGACTATCTCATTAGCTTTTAAAAAATATTTTTTTTCGCCTCTTAATTTGACCCCCCCCCCCCCCCCTCCCCTAAATATGCAGCTATCAGGACCATCTACAAACTCGACCTTTCCCTTGACTCGAAGAATCCTCACACCGAGTTTCATCAAAATATCTCATTTCTTTCGAGAGTTATCGTAATGACAGACGGACGGACAGACAGACAACTTTTGCGATGTCATAGGTATCCCTCCACTTACGTTTTGGGATCCCAAAAAAGGGAGACGCCATGCCTAAACAAGACCAAAGGTTCCGATGGGATCCCAAAAATTAAATATTTGATGCAGACAAATATGGTTTTGTTTTCGCCGGATCCAGTGTTCGCCGGACTTTTGGACATTTTTACTTCTAAATTTTAGAAACAGAGTAAGGCCAATTACTTATCATCTACGAAAAACAAGTTCAGATATGGAACCAGCATGTGTGTTTACTCGTATAAGCTGATCGAGAAGATTCTGTCCTACTTCTGCGAATTTTCCCGCCGGATTCCGAGAGAAGTACTTGTTCGGGTACGAAATTTTTGTCACATAAGTGTTCAGCATGCCTTTACTAAATCGAACATTAAGTTCAAATAAAACTTTTATTTTTAAGAAACTTTCCGGTTTTGGCTGGTTTAACAAACTTTCAAGTTTTGGCCGAATTTCGGGCAAACTACTTGCCTGGCGAGAAAATTGTTTTCACCATCGTTTTCAGCATTTCTTCCTACCCCTACCGAATCAACTTCAAATAAAACTTTTACTTTAAAAAGACTTTCCGGTTCTGGCCAAACTACTCGTCTGGCAAAAAAATTGGTTTTCACCATCGTGTTCAGCATGTCTTCTTACCCTAAACTGAACATCTAATCAACTTCAAATAAAACTTCTGTTTAAACGAACTTTCCGGTTTTGGCCGGATTCCGGGCGAACTACTTGTCCGATGAGTCGGACAGATGGACGGACGGACGGACAGACCGACCGACGGACGGACGTACGGACGGATAGACGGACAACTTTTGCGATGTCAAAGGTATCCCGCAACTTACGTTTTGGGATCCCAAAAAGGGACCATTTCTAAATTGGACAGGACGGACGGACAATTGGACGGACCACCCATTTACATGTGACCACTTATTTTACTCGAAATCGCGCTAGCAATCCAGCTGCGCTCTTCCAGATGCTTTTAAATTCATGCTGCGGAGAGACAATCAGGATCCTTGCCGATTCCTGCCAGTACTGTTGGTACATAATCGTCAGTTCCATAACGAAAAGTTGAGATTTTTCCATCATTTCAGGAAGGAGCGAAAATCCTGTCGGGAAAACGAAATCGTGTACCCGCAGTGTAAGTAGTGTAACGCGCTCATATTGTCCGACCTGGTCCTGACCTGTAACTAGACCAATTGAACATCTAGTAATACATTTCCAAAGAGTCCCCCTCCCCCCTCCCACCAGTACTGGCCGGATCTAGTAAGGAATTAGAAACAGGGAATCTAGAGCCAGTTTCTCCAACTTTCAATTAAGCTTCATCCGAATCAGGTTCGATAATATTATGCAACTTGCAAGAATTCCGCGATGCCTCTCCCCACAATTCCTGGCTCCGGTCCGTATCTACAACAATGGTACAACCGTAGGGCGTCTATCTGACCTTGATGCCAAGTCCTATCGTGATCCTTATGTTTGATTCCACTTTTGCCGGATCCAGTTCGAGATGCGCAGTATGCACACTTTAAGGGAACAAGATTCATTTGGAAGCAAAACCCTTGAGGCAAAATAATCGCGGGCTCATGCGGATCATGAAAAAGTATATTTTGTTTAAAAGTTTTTTCGTACTTCGCGATTAATATGAGAACTTTAAGAAATGTCGTATCTGGGAAGTGACAATTTCTTGTCAAGTCTCTCATGTTCCCGCCAAGTTTCATTATCCTAGCATCCTAGCACTGGACATACCGCCGGACCGACAGACGGAATTGGGCTCGGTATATGGCATTTTAGCAAGAAGCTGCAAGTGCCATATAAACCGAGGCTAAATGGTTTAGCCCATACTCTCTACTGACTTATGCGTGTTATTCATCAGCTGGTAATGAATGGTTTCGCGATCATTTGCAGTTCCCTGCCATGTTGAGTAGAGAGTAAATTAGGGTAAAATTCATTTTAAAACGGCTTTCATAGCAGTGATGTCGAGTTTGCATTTCACGTTAACATATTATATTCGTATCGTTCTCGCCTTCGGCTCGGATATGTTATGCTCCATGTTCGTCTCAACTTCGATGAAGAAAGTTAACGTTTAGTAAAAGCGAGGCTTCACCTTCCAGATTTTCCTTCTGGACACTGTAAAAAGTTTCACCGTAAGGTTAAAGTTAACTGCAGTATTTGATACTCGGATTCATCTTATCTCTATTTGGTATTAATCTTATCTGCGTAAAGATAAGAATAGTCTGAGTAGCAAATACTGCAGTTAACTTTAATCTTTATACGGAAAAACTGTTTACACTGGATCCCAGACAGCCGTTTTCATCGAGACGGATCTGGAAGGTGAAGCCAGCCCTAAACCGTCTGGAAGTCCGGGGTGTTGGACACCCCAGATTCCAGATGCCTGGAAGGTACTATACAGTCAATCAATTCGAGAGACAGAACAAATATGCAAATGTAGGAAGAAAAAGGAAAGTGATTGACAGTTGTGACTGTCAAGAAATATCTGAAATGCGAGGGGACATCTAGGAAATGTTGAAGAATAGCAAAATTAGCTGTCATCATTATCATGAGAACGTGGAAGGGTTGGCTTGACTATGCGGAAGCCCCGGACGTCTGGTAATCTGGAAGGTGAAGCTTTAAGATGAGGAAGTATCACAAAGGATGGAACGAAGCTTTTGCTGTCCTTCACCTGTTTGCAGTTTACTCGTGTTAATTTGGGAGCTTTCTGGCACATGTTTTCAGTGATAAGGATCGTTGCTGTTTTTGCAAGCACAAATGTTGATTGATTGATTAAAATACGAAATGTATACCGTCTCTAAATATTACAAATTTTATTTTCTTGATTGCCGTTGGTTGCTCTTGTGCCGTTTAAGGTCCGCTAGAAACCTCCAAAGTGTGCTGAAGCAGTGAATACCCCAAAAGATCAAGTTTCATTTTTCTGTTGACAGTCCGAAGACTGTTCACAATATACTCTGGGTTTATTAAATACGGCATTTTTAAGGCTAAGTTTCAATCACGGGGGACAATATACTTCATATAACGAGAAGCTGTAACGCCCATCTTTGCCGTTTTCCAGCTGAGGAGGGGGAACAGATGTAAGTAGTATAGTGAGCAGGGGTGTCCCAATGGGGGGGCTTCGCGGCGAAGCCGTGATGCCTGTTTTACAAAATCTTTTGTACGCACGTTTCCAAATTAGGCGATTTAACGTGTTTATTGGTTCTCTTTCTTTATCGAATTTGGTATTTAATCCAACTTTTGTTCAGTCCGGGTCGATTTCACTGCATTCGGCACGGCCCTACGTAAATTCGGTTATCTAACGTATTTATTTGGTCACACTCGTTAGCGAATTCGGTTGTTCACCGTACTTTTCTCAAGTTCGTATCTGTTCTATCGCATTTGGTTCGTTGTTCACCGTACTTTTCTCAAGTTTGTATCTGTTCTATCGCATTTGGTCAGTCCGTTTCATAATTCGGTCAGTAATCAGATTCATTTGGTTCTGATTCGTGACCGAATTCGACGATTCATCCAACTTTTGTTCAGTCCGAGTCGATTTCACCGCATTCGGTACGTCCCCACGTAAATTCGGTGATTTAACGTATTTATTTGGTTTCATTCTCTTTACCGAATTCGGTGGTTCACCGGACTTTTCTCAAGTTCGCATTTCATATCGCATTTGGTCAGTCCATTTCATAATTCGGTCATTAATCAGATTCATTTGGTTCTGATTCATGGCCGAATTCGACGATTCATCCAACTTTTGTTCAGTCCGAGTCGATTTCATCACATTCGGTACTGCGTCAATTTCGGTTAATTAACGTATTTCTTTGGTCATATTCGTTAGCGAATTCGGTTGTTCACCGGACCTTTCTCAAGGCTGTATCTGTTCTGTCGCATTCGGCAGTCCATTTCATAATTCGGTCATTAATCAGATTATTTGGTTCTGAATCGTGACCGAATTCGACGATTCATCCAACTTTTCCGAGTCGATTTCACCGCATTCGGTACGTCCCCACGTAAATTCGGTGATTTAACGTATTTATTTGGTTTCATTCTTTACCGAATTCGGTTGTTCAACGGACTTTTCTCCAAGTCCGTATCTGTTCTATCGCATTCGGTCAATCCATTTCGCAATTCGGTGATTAATCAGATTCATTAGGTTCTAATTTGTTACCGAATTCGGTAATTCACCTGATTTTTGTTTGGTACGCATCTGTTAGCAGACTTACCACATTCGGTTGTTTTAGGTGGTTTTACCAAGAGTTTTATTCCATTTCGAAATTCGGTCGTTGCCCGATCTGCTCCTTATTTTTTTAGTTAGTTTTTCGGTAGTACGAATTCATTATTTGGTTCACCCCAGCTACTGAGCTTGGCAATTTAAGTGGCTTCAGCTGGTTTCCAAACATTACTTAACTTATACTTCTAATGATTGCAGAACTCCAGGAATAAGAACGTCTCTTGACGTGAAAACTAGCCTATTTTTGTTTGCTGTAAATTCAGAATACATGTACTTTACATCTACTTTACCCTGGATGGGACCATTTTTTGCCAGGCGAGACGAGTGTTTCCAAAAAACTTCGGCTGCGGCACATTTAGCAGTCTTCACTATGTAGAAGAAAGGTACGTCATTTAGTTGACGTTTGAGTCTTAGGCTTTAATTTTTCCTGGGTACAGCCGTTCACAAAGTTTTGGCTTGGCAGCAACTGCGTTTTTGTCGGCACATTTTCAAGTTCTGTTGGCAAAACTGGACGTCGCCCTAAGGTAAAAGGCTAGTGAGGCATATTCCTGAAAAAAGAAACAGAAGTGGAAGAGCGTGAAAACACGCCAAATTTTCTCTTTAGACTTGATTCTGTACATACGATGCAGCTTTTTACATTATAGCTTCTTGACGGCAACTCTCTGTGTTTTAGAAAGAAATTATAAATTCGGGCAATATCGGGTACCGATTTGGTCAATTTTTACTAGGTTCGCCCCTCCCCTTACTGACGTGTTCGACCCGTTCAACTACGACCGTAGTCATGTTTCGAAGAAGCTGCTCCAGCCGTCGAAAAATATAGCGGGAGGCTGTTCGGGCTTTGAACTCATGTGATCTACCGTCCTGAAATATAATGAAAGTGGGACTGACACAAAATAGATGCTCATCAGCGCATTCTACTGAGACCAGTTATCAGCTAGAGATAGGTATGGACCTGCTTTGATAGATGGCGTGGCTCGTGGGACCGGGGGAGGAAAGAGGCTGGCTAAATGGTGCTAGCAGCGCTCTACAAGAAAACCGGGTCTCCGTACATTTACAATTTTTAGCGTAATACACAAGCTGCAGAATTACAAATTTCTCAATGCGGCCACAGTATATTAATTCGCTTTGTAGGTACATATTGCGACATGGGTAATGAGAATCTCCGGAGTGTTTCATGCATCATGTCTCACTGCATCGGAGACTGCATCCTTTTCAAATGCTTCTAACCCCAGCTTGTGCAACTAACAAAGATAGGATTGAGGCGACTTAGCATATCAACTCGGATTCCTGGCGACTTAGCATAGATAAATAGATAGATAGATAGTCTACTGCTATAAGCAGCGAAAGGGCCATGGCAAAAATTTAACAGACGGAAAAAACAGAAACTAACATATAATAATACTCGTTTCCGTTTACTTTGTTTTACTTATTCCAAAAATCTACTTCTGTGTTAGTCGCTAGCCTCAAACATCGCCCCATTTTCTTTATACCAGCAAAACACTCATCCTTAAAAGTTCGTTTTAACCACTCTTCGTCAAATACGCACATATCATACTCTCCTTTGCAGTCACTCAGCTCAATACAATCGCGAAGCATGTGAATCACACTCTCATCCACGCACCCACACATCGGACAGAAGTAAGGACCGAACTTCTGCTTACAATTGTACCATGTTCTTCAAAACTGTGCTACCTCCATTTTCATAATTTTTGGGCCCAGTTTTGTGTATGCCGAAAGTAGGAACTCAGAAAGTTAAAACTAATCTACCTGTTAGATGGTGCCCATGTCGTCATCTAACACTGTACAATTTATCAGAATACCAAATCCGCTATGTTCTTGCCAATGGTATAGTTAACTCGGTTTTCAAAAAAAATTCAGTTAGCAGTTTTGAAGAAAACGGTACAATTACCAATATAACGTCTTCTACCCCCAATTGGTAGACAATCTGCCAACAATTCAATAACTATCTTTAACTCGTCCCGTTTCAAACATTATATTCTCACCCCATGTCTCCCTTACCGCAGCATAAAGCCCCGAATATCAACTGGGATTCCTTCTTCTTTTGCGAGGTTTATTCCGATCAATTCAAGTCGAAAGCTGGGATTATCTGCAAAACCCGTTCACACATAAAACATTCTTGCGTCAAATTCTAGGGTTGCTGAGTAGTTGATAGGTTGTAAGCAGGCCTTGGAGGTGCAATTTTGTCGTCCCAGCCAAATGTATACACTGTAAAAAGTTTTTCCGTATAAAGATTAAAGTTAACTGCAGTATTTGCTACTCAGATTATTCTTATCTTTACGCAGATAAGATTAATACCAAATAGAGATAAGATGAACCCGAGTAGCAAATACTGCAGTTAACGTTAATCTTTATGCGGAGAAACTTTTTACAGTGCAGTCAGTGGTGTAATGGAGAAGCAAGGTTCCTGAATTCCAGGGCACCCATAAGTGCTCAAGAGCTTGATGGGTGCTATGGCACATGTAGTATTTCCCGGAACAGTATGCATGTGTGTGTGGGGGGGGGGGGGGTCCTATTGTTCGTGTTGACAGGATAGGTCCTCCAAGTCTTGCGGATCTGGATGAATCTGGCGGGTAGTAGGAATTGATTCGCTAGATATGTTGTTTCGTCGTTCGGTCGGCCACGACACACGCAGAGGTCTAACCATCTCAAGCCCCTAATCGCTTGGAAATGCCGGATGGGAGAAATCACGAGACTGCGCGAATCCTGATCATTTTCCCAGCTGCGCTTGCAGATGAAGGCTACATCTCAATAAAATAACTGGCCAACTATCCGATGTATAATTTCAAAGATGGTACAAAAAATTCAACTTTTCAACTAAGGATGGCCGTCGTATGCACTGTCAGTGATTTCATATCAGATAACACAAGGATCAGCAGTTTCAACAGATTTTTTAACACATTATTCACTAAAGTTCAACTGAAAGGGGCTGAGATAGGACAATCCAGTTACCCATCACTTATTCACTTAAACAGATCCAATGTATTATTTCAAAGATGGCAAAAAAAAATTCCAACTTTTCAACTAAGGATGGCCGTCGTATACACTGTCAGTAATTTCGTATCAGATAGCACAAGATCAGCAGTTTCAACTGATTTTTGGACACATTATTCATTAAAGTTCAACTGAAAGGGGCTGAGATAGGACAATTCAGTTACCCATCACTAATTCACTTAAACAGACTGTAAGACGCGACGAAAAGTTCTACGAACTTGACCTTACACTTGACTCAAAGAATCCTCAAACCAAGTTTCATCAAAATATCTCATTCCCTTCGAGTTATCGTGCTCACAGACGGACAACTTTTACGGAGTCATAGGTATCCATCCACTTACGTTTTGGGATCACAAAAAGCATCTGATGACGTTTTTGTTTGTCTATAGGGAATCGGAAAAGTCAGTAGATGATTTTTCGGCAGTGCTTATTCTAAACGTTTTAAAAATGAGAACATATTGTATCCCAAGTGTTGTCTGTTGAAACTTCGCATCCCTTTGTTATCTGTTAGGAAGCTTTAAGAATCTTACTCACGGCGTCGGCCGACTATCTGGTTCCAGCGTCAGCATATAAATACACATCAATATATATAAACTAGAAAATGCAAGCGCAACTGCTGAGTCAACTGCTATTTCGGTTTGCATCGAAACAACAGAAAAAAATCTCTAACTTAATTACACTATACTAAACGGTCGAACATATGCACTTAAAAAATAACATAAAATCATGTGGGCTCTTTAATGGTGGACGAAGCGTTAAACAGTTTTACAAATGCCGGAACAAAGCTGTTACTTTATCCTACGTGGGTGCATTAGACAGGTTGCAGTTTTGGAATGGAGGTCTTGGCCGTTCGGATTCAATATCAGGGGGGAGGATGTTACGGAGGATTGGGTTTCTAAGAGCTTTTAGACCAGAATTTACCCATAATGTTTCACGACGACTCGCTAATATACTAAGATTGAAAGTTTTTAAAAGGCTGATGTAAGGGACTTGGAGATTTAGATGCAGCGAGTAGCGCTCTATATTGGATTATTTCAAACGAGTCGGACTGGTCGCGAGTAAGCCCAAAATGCCAAACAGGGCAACAGTACTCTAAAATAGGACGGATAAACGAAAAATAAATTTTAAGGAGCTTAAGGGAACGGATGGCCATGTTCCCTCGTTTCAGTATCGAATCTGCTGTTTTTTCCACTTTAGATATGTCGTTGGGTAAACACCAAGAAGTTTAATTTCATCAGATAGTTCGATTCGGGATACGGGTGGAAAATACTGAGGCTGGCTTTTAAAAAAAAAGAAGTTAAGACAACTGATTTGTCAATATCACGAATATACAATCCGCTGCCGCTTCATCTCACATTTCATCAATTATAACTTTTGCGGAACTCATAACATTTTTACGGCAGACATCCAAAACAGACAAGTCATCAACGTTTATTCAAACAATATTTATAACGGATACGTCAGCTATGATGCTTCATCAGCGTTAAACTTACAGGTTTGTTTCCTTCCCCGAAGTTGAACCAGAGGATTGACAGCCTGACGAGGACCCTTGCCAAGAAGGACCGAAATATCGCTGATGAAGAATCATAGCTGACGTATCCGTTGTAAACATTGTTGGAATAAATGTTTCAAAGTCGGCTTGGGCTTAAAGAATATTTAGTCATCAACGTATTTCCAACGATCAGGAAAAGACGTTGCAAGCTCGTTAATCATTACTAAAAACAATAAACGACCCAAAGGGGTCCCGTGAGGGTGAACTGTCTGAAAAGCTTTGTATTTTGTTCGCTGAGTTCTACCGGTTGAAAATATTTGCCACTATCCTACCTAGAAAGGGATCAACATTAAAATTAATTCAAATTAATCAATGGATGTTATAACAATTTGAAGGGCTGATTTAGTAAGATTGGCATCAACCGTCCTAATCGGGGGCACGCGTACAAGCTTGCAAAATCAAGATTCCACAAGGACGTTTTTAAGTGGGGTTTTGGCAACAGAATTTTTGATCCTTGGAACAGCCTTACCGAAGATGCGGTTAATGCTGAATCGATCAATAGTTCCAAGTGCATTGTTGATGGGATTTTTAACTCTGATCAGTTTGACTACTCAAAATTTCTTAGAGTTATTTAGAGGCGAAAGCCTTTTCTCTTGCTTTGTATTATTATTATTATTAAATTTATTTAAAGTTTATCCACGAGCTTGCTGTGGCTAATGGGATCAAACGCCTTTTTTAAACTGATGGCAATAAGGTTGATCCAATGATCAGGTATATCCAAATTTAAAAACTTATTCAAACCACTCCTGCATTTCATCACTGTCACTTTCAGCTACATCCTCACTTCTAGACCCTCCGAGACGTCTCTTCAGCGAAGAAACGCGGCCATCCACTGCTTCGTAGTTCCGCCCGCAACTCCGTTGAAGAGATCCCTGAAAAAAAGAGTCACGTCAATCCCTTTTACGCTATCCTTTTTCTATTATCTGGAACAGCCTGTGATTAGCTGATAAATCGGGAGTTTCTGGGATCCCAAAACGTAAGTGGAGGGATAGCTATGACATCGCAAAAGTTGTCCGTCTGTCCGTCCGTCTGTTAGTACGATAACTCTCGAAGGGAATGAGATATTTTGATGAAACTTGGTGTAAGGATTCTTTGGGTCAAGTTCGTAGATGGACTCTGTAGCCCTACATTTCAGGGTGGGGGTGCAAATTAAGAGGCAAACAAAATATTTTTAAATAGCTAAAATGATAGTCGATTATGTGGTAAGAAGACATGCTGGACACGACGACAAAAACCATTTCCTCGCCGGACAAGTAGTTCGTCCGGAATCCGGCAAAACTTTGAAAGTTTGTTAAAAGTAAAAGTTTTATTTGATGTTGATCAGATGTTCGCTTTACGGGTAAGAAGACATGCTGAACACTTATGTGAAAATCATTTTCTATCCGGACAAGTAGTTCGTCCAAATCCGGCCAAAACCGGAAAATTTGTGAAAATTAAAAGTTTTATTTGTTGTTGATTCGAAATCCGATTTAAAGTGCGAACACACGATGAGGATTTCCCGGCCGGAATTCCTGCACTTTCATCATCAAGTTGAAAAAATTTCAACTTTTCCATATGGAAGTGATGATGGTGCCGCAAATCTGGGCAGGAATTCCAGACCGGGAGCTCCCGATCCTCCTCGGGTGTTCGCACTCTTAGTTGTAAGAAGAGATGCTGAATCCGTAAATGACTATAATTTTTTTACCCGGACATATAGTTCGCCCGGAATCCGGGTGGAACCGTAAAATTTGTTATAAGCTAAATTTTTATTTGAAGTTGATTGGATGTTCGATATAGGGGAAAGTAGCACGCTGAATTCATTTTTTTAGCTTTCTTTTTTTTGCCGGACAAGTAGTTGCGGAATTTGGCCGAAACCGGAAAATTGGCAGAAGTAAGGCTGGAAGTTTTCGTCAAAACAGATATGACTTATAGGGGTAAACACACATGCTGAATCCATGTCTGAACTTGGTTGTCTCAGATGATTAGCTATTTGGCCTTAATCTGTTTCTGAATTTCAATACTAAAAATGTTCAAGGAGTCTGGTGGATGTGGCGAAGACAAGACCCAGTTGTCTGGATCAAATATTGGACTTTTGGAATCCCATCGAAACCTTGTCTTGTTATCTTCTGAACTCGCATACTTCGGCCCCCTCCCCCACCCTCAGAAGTCCTGGAAAATTCTAGATAGAAAAAGGTCGAACGGTCAGAAAGAAGTTACGCTCTCATACCTATCCCAATGTTCACGAATGAGATCCGAAAAATATGTAAGCTTTTTGAGACTTACATGAGATTCTCGAAGTTGCATCACGGGATCTTTATCTCTTTTGAAGCTGGACAAATCTCTATTTTTCCGGAATCTGGCAGGTTGACCTAGGACAACAATAGGACTAGCTCTAACCTGGTCTCAGGGAACGTTATCGTCCCCCAGCCAGACATGCTAATGCACAAGCGTTAGATCCTAAACTTCTACTGCTACCCAGTCACGTGCAAACGGTCACAGATAATACCATAGGTCGCATCCATTATTTCGACTGCTTATTTCCCACTGAAATTTACTGAGATACTTAAAAGCAAACGCTGTGAACAGGATTGACAGGCTGCTTGTGTTGTGCTTTGTGCTGTTCCTTTATGTCCCGATCATTCCCTAGCACTGACTCGAAAAATGGGTGTGTTTTGCTGTGTTCTACAATGCCGCTACAGTAGGCAACGTCCATCCATACTTGAGCGTGTACTTTCGACTATTTCAGGTGTTAGACAATTTCGCCCGTCGTAGTGGTGTTGGATAACACGAGGGCTTCGATCATCTTCCGCCAGCTGAATTTTGAATGGTTGAATTTAAAGTTTTATGATTCGAAATTTTGCCTTCTCTGTATGGAAAATAATAACAATGGAAGCAAGGAATTCCAATCATCTAGTATCCTTCACGGCTTCAGCTAACAGGTTTCTGATTATAAAAACTGAAAACGTAAGTAAACAAACTTCCCACCTGTTTCTTTTTTCCCTCGGTAAATCCATCGCCACCACAGGATGAAGCACATACTGGCACAATGCTTGCAGGCTGTGGCGGATACGGCTGGGGAGGAGCGTAAGAACAATCTTTGGCTTTCCGGCCTGTTTGTTTTTTGGACCTGAAATAATGCAAAATAAATCGTTATATTATCTGAGTGCACATGATCAGATCAGAGTGACCCCACCTCGGCAACTGCTGTACCCGGACCACAAAATATAACACCAGAGACCCTTCCTCTTCAATTCAATTTATTTTATTCATTAAAGATCTTGAAACGGCGGTAAGCCGACTAGTTGATTTTACGTCAACAGTGTAATATTTGAAACTGAACAATATATATAGAGCTAAATCAGAAATCACACTACGGCCGACAACTGGCCATTTATCTGTCACGTCGCGTAATTTGTCAATAAAATTGATGAATATCAGGTGTCAAAATTCATAATATTTACAATTAACAACAATTACACTAAAATAACCAAAATATAAATGACCTAAAAATCTAAGGGAAAGATTAAGGGATATATTTAGAGATGAGGGATAAATTTAGGCGACGGGTTGCCAGAGATTCTAATCGGAAATCATTGAGAAGGGAGGACTAGGGAATTTTTGGAGATTTCGACACAACTAGATGGGCTCTAAATTCGATCTTGTCTCTCTTGTCTTGTCTCTCTGGATATTGTCTCTCTTGTAAATTATCAAGTTCCATTCGGGTCCGATCACCCGTTCGTAAGTTATGCATGACACAGGTTTCCGGATTCCCCTTCCCCAAAACGGCAGTAGGCCTATCGCTGAGAGGACTATTTTCAAGTTAATCTTGTCGGGTATCTAATTAACCTGCTTGTTCTCACCACAAAGCCCCATCCTTATCCTTCTATTCAAAGCGGTTTCAAAGATTTCCGGTGCCCCACCACCGCCCAAGTGCACAAACTAGGAAAACAGGGACAGACAGACGCTACGATCGCTATATGGCAGCCGCGAAGGACATCCACGATTTAAACGGCCGTGAAGGACATCAAATTTGATGCACAGGAAGAAGATGCAGTGAACTGTGTTAATCTTACCACGTCGCAAAGCTTCGTCAACACTCATTTGATAAGCACATGTCCTGGCAACTCCATCTTCGTGTTCTTCCTCGACTGGGACATGCAGTGACCTGTTGTGGCACGGATGAGTCATACAGCCCGTCGAACGGCACATGCCTTCAAAGTTTCATAGTTAGCTATCGTAACTCGCGGTCAACAGAATCCCAGGAAAACCCCAGCAACTCCACCCAAGGTGCCTCGATAGGATCTAGTTCTGTCAATTAAGTATCTATGGCTAATGCTTGTTCTTCTCAAGAAGTTCATCCTAGACTCTAAGCGTGCGTGTCGAGACTTTTCCGTAGAGGATCACTGGCAACCCTTTTTCTCCGTATCCTGCAAACCCTTCAGCCAAATTTTTACAGAGTTTCATTTAAACATTATTTTAGGTCATATCCTGTAAGTGTTTGATGGTGCAAAACGGATACGTCAGCTGAATTTTATTGGAGCTATATTTCGGCCCTTCTTGGCACCACAAGTTCGCTTTTCCAACTTGAGCGGTTTTGAGCCTGAAGAGGACCCTTGCTAAGAAGGGCCAAAAATATAGCTCCAATAAAATTCACCTGACGTATCCGTTTTGCACCATCAAATATAATTCGCAGTCAGCTTGGGCTCGAAGGAATATTTATCCTCTAAGTTAATTTGTTGTCGCTTTTGTGTATTTCGCAAATATTTTATTCCTCTTCTAGATTTATGCTATTTGGAAGTGAATTTGATTGACTAATTGAAAATAATAAATTTTCCGCTAAAAAAATTAGGCATGGTACTAGATTCCCGATCCCTATCCTTCTACTCCCCAACTTTGGTCGGGTTTGGGTAACGACGATTCCCAAGTTAGTATGTGCTTCACGGAGCAACACAGATCCATTGGACCTTATCGCTCCGAAGTGCGAATTAAGGTAAGGTAATTAAGGTATGTTCGGGTCCCTGACATGCCTACCAAGTTTCATCGTCTTAGCACATCAGTAGTACCACGAACTCACGGACCCGCCCCCCCCCCAAACTCGCCCACAGTACCTGAATCCCGTCCGGCTATGACAATGATGTATCTGGAACTGTTCTTCCCAACAAGTTTACCCCGATCCCTCCGCACGAGGTCTTTCTAATATCGAGTTTCATTAGTTGCGTTTTTGCAGATACCATCCCGATGAAAAATTTGTAGTCAGTGTAGTAGCATGGTAGTAGTACGAAAACGTTGCATGTAATACTATGTAATAGCAAAGAATACTATCATTTAATATGCCTCAGACTGGTCCAGTCTTATGTAGTAGCATCCTGTTTTGCCATATTAGCATCCTGTCTTGCCATAGTAGCATCCAGTCTTGCTAATAATAGCATATAGCAGTATGCAGTAACACGGTAGCCTTGAAGTAGAAGCATGAATATAGTAGCACCGTTAGTACTGCATGAAACTTTTTCGTACTATTTGATAGTACTATTTTGAGATAAATTTTTCATCGAGATGGTATCTGATATCACGGTAATCCGATCTGCAATTAGTCGTTTTTGCAGTTACCGTGGTATCTGATACACGGCTGCTCTGCAAAAACGACTATTGTCGAAATTTCACTGAAAAGAAAAAGTGATATCCAGTGCCAAACAGCTTTCGCAACAGAATGAAAAAATTTGATGGAAGTGAGATGACAATTCAGACAGCACGGTCGGACCACGGTATTTGAATATCAGATACCTCGATAACCGGCCAGATACCACGGTAAATGCAAAAACTCCTTTTGACCGTGGTATCAGATACCATGGTAACTGCGAAAACGACTTTATACCATGGTATCAGATACCAATCACAAGGATCCGATCACACGTCCAAAATTTAAACATATCTCTTATTTGAAAGTGCAAAACGGATACGTCAGCTAAACATATTAGAGCTAATTTCGTTTTCCCACAAGTTCATTTTCCAGTTTGAGCGGCTTGAGTCTGAAGAGGACCCTTGCCAAGAAGGGCCGAAATATAGCTCTAATAAGGTTCAGCTGGCGTAGTCGTATTACACTGTCGAATATGATTCGCAGTAACCTTAGGCTGAAGGAATATTTTAACATACCTCTATTTTCCATCCCCCCCCCCCCCTCCCACACACACACATGGTCGGAAATGGGAAGTGAATATTTTTAAATATTCCTTCAGCCCAAGCTGACTGCGAATCATATTTGATGGTGGAAAACGGATACGTCAGCTGAATTGTATTGGAGCTATATTTCGGCCCTTCTTGGCAAGGGTCCTCTTCAGGAATATATCTCCAATAAAATTCAGCTGCAGTAGCCGTTTTCCACCGTCAAATATGAATTTTTTAAGTTAATCTGGTACTTTTTAAAATGGTAAGTATCCGAACTAGCCAATTTCGACGGACAGACTGACGGACGGACAGAAATTGCGATCATTATATGGGACTTGGCCGAAGGGCAAGGCCAATAAAATATGCAACTATAATAGAAAGAATTCCTGTGACGTCATGTCCACTCTTGCCTGTACGCTGTGATGGAGTGGAGATTAACTTGATACTACATTGTAAAAAAGTTCCTCCGAGTCAAGATTAAAGTTAACTGCAGTATTTGCTACTGGGATTAATCTTATCTCTACTGATACGAGATTAATGCTAATTAGAGATAAGATTATCTTTTTAGAGACAAGATTAATCCCCGTAGCAAATACTGCAAGATTTTTTTTTGACAGTGAAGCTGGGTTCCTTTTTTAAACTAGTATATCTCCAAGTTCCAACAACTACCCATGTGAAACTTCGTGACATGCGGGAGTAAACTGTCAAATTATGTTCCCTAATCTTCAGAAGTATAACTGGGATTCAAAAGCATCTTGGCTAGGCAACTTAGACAATGAGCGTGTTCCACCCTACTTACCATAGTTACTACGCATGACGGCACGAATTCTGGCTTTTTGCCGTCAAGGCTAGAACGATTTTTCTATTTTCCAGAAGGATTTACGCCATGGGTGAATCCGACCAATCACGTTACAGAGGTGCATAGTTACTACGCTTACTACGCTCCCGAGCATGGTAAGCAAATAGTAACTATTAGTTACTATTCCGACAAGGTTGGAACGGTCAGCGTAGTAACTTTTCGTGAGGATGGAACGGAAGAAGGGTGGAACACGCTCAATAGCTGCGTTCGTTTTCGTCGTTCCAACCGTCGTTCTACTACAAGCGTTTTCTTTACATTGCCGTTCATGAACGGCGTTGATCTGCCGATAATAAGCAATTTTCTCTATTCGGTTGAACTGCCGTTTCACTCGTCGTTCTTGAAACGACGAACTGAACCGGAAAGTCAGTTTCATCATCTCCGTTCAGTAATAAGGCGCGAATTTTTAAAATTCTCGACCAAACAAACTGAAGTTGTAAACCAAGTTAAAAAACAATGGTCCTGTTATGCTAAAATACATTTTACTACTTAATTATAGCTGCTGTTGCAAATATTAAGTTAGTTCGACTATTAACGTTTTCGTATCAACGTCGTTCGTGAAATGACGTTTGTAGAACGTGCCGAAGAAAACACTAATATTGAAAATATTTAAACGATGTTCATCGTACCGACAACGACGAGCGACGAAAACCAACCCAGCTAATGTATCCGTAGTAAATAATGGAAGTTAACATTGGTCTGGTTCTTACCCAAGACAGCAATTTTTGTCGTTATACTTTCGGTCACCGCATCATCGAACAAGTTCATGCAGACCTTGCCAGAAGACGAGTCGACAAAGGCATGCTTAGCATCGCGCGTGTTGCCCAAAACCTTCTGGATAGCTTAATTTTTCGAAGTTTGTTTGGTCACTGAAGTAGGCAAGCCGTTTACATCGTCTTGAGGCGCGAAGATTAACACGACGACGTGACACTTTTTAGCTGCCCAGAGATTGTACGCCTAAAGTGTTAAATTAAGTTACCTTAGGAGTATCTCTCTCTAATCGTTTATGCTTTAACTGTTGTACGAAACCGAGTATCTAATATACGTGTAGCGTGTACCCGAGCGGTTGGTACATATTAGACTATACCGGTACTCTGATCTTAATCCTCGAAGGGTTGGTTCGTAACTGTGGAGGGGGGAGTTCGGACGGTGGGTCCTAGGTCCTACATTCAATACACAGTGGTTAGAAAACACACTTACTTTTAATATTGAAGTTCTGCATACATCGAATACATCTGTAAGAAGGGTCCTTCCTCCCCCTCGGAACACTCAAGGTGAGATCGTTCCACTTAATTTATTATTTTACAATAGGCCTCCCTCTTCTAGATTTATTCTCTTGTCCTTTTTAACGTTTATTACTCAAAGCTATTTTACCCAACTCAAGTTTCTAACAATAAATCACGTGCGCTTATCTGGCACGGTCAAAGAAGCAATAAATAAGATCCCTTGAACAAAGTCACCAACATAATGAACAACGAGTGCTGCATCACGAATCTAACAGCCAATCAGATGCTAGCAGGTCTAAGGGAAAAACTTCAACCCCGACCCCGCCCCCCAAAAAGAATGGCTTCCCTCGAAAGAAGGTGAGAGCTGGAAAAAGAACGATTGGGGGAGTTCTGATCCAGCCGTTCTTCCGTGAGCACCACCCGACTAGGAATTAGAGGAGATACTAACGTAAGTTTTCTTTTAGATATACATCATCATAACTACAAGGCCAAGTCCACACCAGCTCTTCAGACCTATCCTCACCATCAACTTACACTACATATATAAAGGAATATCAAAAATTAAACACCATTTCTTCTATCTTTATATGGATTTGTAAAGTAAACCAATTCTTGTGTCTGGAGAGATCGTGAGGTTTATTTAGGCCTTAGAAAGCGGGTAGACTGTTATCATAGCAGATAGGAAAGAGAACCCACACGCACTCGACTACACGCTACCAAAATCCTACATTACCGTCTCCACGCCAGGTTCGAGCTCAACGTCAGTCTAGGTGACGGCTCTTCACTGAGTTAACTACGGAAACCGAGGCCAAGTAAACCTTGCCGGGGTCTTTAACCTCGCTTCGACTGTCTCTCGCGTACCGCCCCAACGGCGAGCCTTACACATCTGTTAATCCAGCGATCACTACTGTCTTAAGACTAGCTTAAGACTGCCCCCTTCATACGATTACATTCGTCTTATATAGTGCTTTATCTTAAATTGTTTCGACTCTTGGCTGGCTCTCCAAGATTAAGCATTTTGGCCAGCTCTCAAACATAAAGCATTTTTAAGATGGTGCGTCGAGAATAAGGCACTTTGCAAGAGTTGTTATCAAGATTTGGAATTCGATATTTCGTGTCGTTACAAAAGGAAGAGAAAGGTTTATAGGTTTGCATTGCCCAGCCCGTTACTGCCCGATTAAAAATTTATCTCATAGTAGTAGTATGAAGTTGTACGAAAAAGTAGCATGGAGTTCTAACTGATGCTACTACATGCTTCTACTTCAAGGCTACCGTGTTACTGCATTCTACTGCATGCTACTATTAGCAAGACTGGATGCTCCTAGAGCAAGACAGGGTGCTACTGGATACTACTACTTAAGATTGGCACAATCTGAGGCACATTAAACGATAGTACTCTTTACTATTACATATCACTAGATGCAAGTTTTTCGTACAACTATCATACAACTACGCAGGCTACAAATTTTTCATCGAGTGTGTAACTTTACGAATTACAGAAAGACAAGTAAGTTGCTTCTGCAATTGTAACAAAATATTAACTTCAAGGTTGAAATTGAAATTATAATCAGCTAATTTCTCACCCACTTACGTCAACCCTGGATGTCCGTTCTCAGGTAATAAAAAAATTGAAATCGCCGTCAAACAAGTAATTACTTCTAAAAACAAATTCATGCCATTTTATAGACGACATATACAGTACGTCACTTGGCGTAGGAGACTCTGGATGAGTCACGCAGAGTTCTAAGCTTCATGGCGCGGAAGTGAAACTAGTAAAATACAAAGTATAATAATACAAAAAATAGTAGAAATTTAAAAAATCTTACATTCCTGGAGAACCAGAAACGTCCGAGTCGGACGTTAACGCAGTCCCCCTAGCTAGTGATAAAGGACATTTAAGACATGCACAGAAGTAAAGCTTAAGGACCGTTCACGCTTGTGTTGTAACACGAATAAAAATACTTCGCCTTGTAAGCCTTATCCTCCTCTTCCGTTCAACTTGAAAATCAAGTTGTACGCCAACGTATGCGCAGATTAACCAGACGGAGTCTGACAATGAATCTCAAGAGAACCTAACCTTTGGTGACTTTAGGGACACGGACACTGAACATCCGGAAAAGTGGAATTTTAGGTCAGCCTCGACCGGTTTTGTGCACATTCAGTATAATTGTGTTGCTGTGTCTGTTGGACCAATGTAGATTTCTTGATTTAGTTTTGAGCCTTCCAGGATTTCTGTAATTATTTCAGATAAGGTAAAAGCTTGTAGTTGTCAAAACAAATTAGCTGTACAGTTTAGTATGACTGACTTTCCATTCAAAGAGCTCATTCAGTTTCAGTTGTAATACAAATATCTCTCCTTATTCGTTTCTCTATTTCTTCCTTAACAGTCACGTGATGGAAACGCACGCTGTGATTGGTCACGTTTAACTTTTAACACACAAAATAGAACCACTTCCTATTAATTTTTACTACAGCAAGCCTGGCGGGATGAAAGTTTTACCAAAGATATTCGCGGATAGCAAGTATAATTCAGGAATTCTGCGCCTTAAACGTAAGCTTGAACAGTTCTTTAAGAACCTGTTGCTGATCCTGTACGGAAATAATTCAAGTCATCGTACTATGGGACATTTTTCCAATCGTAAACAATTGAAAACGATCGTAAACAATTGTTTTTTTACGATTGGAAACAGTTCTTTACGATTGCAAATGGTTGTTTCCGATCGTAAAAATTGCGATTGGAAACAATTGGTTCCAATCGTAAAAATACAATCGTTAAAAACTGTTTACAATCGCAAACGGTTGGAACCAACTGTTTACAAACCTAAACAACTGTTTCCAGTCGTAAACAACTGTTTCCAATCGTAAAAAAAAAATGTTCACGATCGTTTCCAATTGTTTTCAATTGTTCATGATTGGAAAAATGTCCCATAATACGATGACTTGAATTACTTCCATACGGGATCTTATTCCTTAGCAATACAGTGGTATATGCTCGGATAAGACATTCAGGCTGGACCGCGAAGTGAAGCTAAACATCTTGCATTTCAAGCTGAATTTCACCAAAACTTACAGCTTGTTGAAGATCGTCATATAGCTTTTTGTCTGAAGAATGTTCTCCATAGTTCGTGCTGACTGTTCAGGAGGAACTGTGTTTCCTTCAGACCTTCCTGGTATGACGATATTGGAAAGTTGCAATTTTCCTCTGGACATAATTTATGGGTTGGGAGGATGACGGCGTCACACTGACTGCTAGGACATTTTCGCCCACCTCTTACCATTATAATAATCCTCAAGACCCTGAAAGAAAGAGAGTAATTATTAGGACTTCAAGGAACAACCCCTCCTGCTTTCCAAGTAGTGACATCTAGAATTTACCTCTGAAATCACCCTCTTGCAAAATCCTTGTAAATATTCAATTTGAATTTTCCACTATCAGCGCTCGACGATATTTTCCTAGGTTGCCAGACAATAGTTTCGTTTTTGATCGAAGTTTTGTTCAACGTTAGGCTAGCCGGTTACTTTATTTCCGTTTTCGAACGCCGTCGAAGTTCACCGTTTGCTTATAGTGTTTTTCAGACTCTGGCGATCCTGGCCCGGTTGGCGTTTCTTCAACGATTCAAGCACATTTCGAACTTGCTAGCTCTCGAAGTTCGACGGTCAGAGTTTGAAGGACAAAGAAACAGTGACCGGCGACCAAAAACGGTATTTAAAAGAAGACGTTTGAGGTTGAAGGTAACTTCGTCCTTCGATCAAAAACACAACTAATAACTTTCTTTCGGTCGTGGACGGCACTGGAAGAGGAAGGCACCTCGGTTCGCTGCGACTTCTCAGCATTTACCACCACAGTAAGAAGTTTCTCCGAGAAAGGAATAAAGTTAACTGCACTATTTACTACTGCGATTAATTTTATCTCTACCAGGATAAGATTAACCCGGTTTATAAATAATCTTGTCTCAGTAGGGACAATATTAATCCCAGTAGCAAATCCTGCAAGATTTTCTTTTATAGTGACGGTGCACAAAGTTCCTAATTTTTCGCGAGGAAAATCAAGCATTCTTGCCCAAAGCGAGACCAGCAGTCGGCAAACACTAACAGGAGACTCCCTAATTTGTCGAGGCACTGTCGAAGACACTACTTCCGAACCATTTTTGTAAAAGAGTTATTTTTAGTAAGAGCTGTAGTCAGTTCGTTTAAATAACGTGTTTCTGAAATGACTAGATTTATTTTATACTCTCTAGCTGTTGCGGCGGCTATCAGCAAACGACATCAACACAAAAATACCACTGATCTAATTTTAAGAACTTCGATCTGATTTCTACAAGCAGGGGCGTCACGACTGGGGGGGACGCCCCCCCCCCAATGTTGTCAACCAGTCGGTAAAAAATAACCCCGCGCCGCGGTTTTTCGTCAAAACAGTTGATTATTTTCATGAAAACAGTCGTTTTTCTGAAAATCAGTCGACTTTTTTCAAAACTGTAATTTTTTCTGCAATAACAGTCGGTAAATATTACCAGCCAGTCGGTAAATGACTCGCCTATTCACGACTGGAGGGGGGGGGGCGCCCCCTCCCCCCAATGTTTTCACCCAGTCGGTAAAAAATAACCGAGTCGGCGCGAAGCGCCACGATTTTTAAAACAGTTGATTATTTTCATGAAAACAGTCGGCTTTCCTGAAAATCAGTCGACTTTTTTTTTTTCAAAACTGTCGTTTTCGTCTTGAAAACAGCTATTTTTTTTCTGCAAAAACAATCGGTAAATATTACCACCCAGTCGATAAATGCCTTGCCCCCCCCCCCCCAAAACGTTTTGGCTGGTAATGCCTCTGTCTACAAGGAGAAAAGGGCCGATTCCCCAATCTAATTTATATTTACATTGGAATTTCAGAGAAACCCAGGATTAGGGCCACATACACATCCCATCATTGCGTTAACAGCAATCTGTTTGTTCTACATAACCGGGTTCTTCCCACAAGGCTCACGATTTTCTTGCCCACTATAAAAATATCGACTGTTCAAAATACTCCCACTCAAAATGCCCACAGTTGAGGGGAGTCCTAGGACAAATAAAAAATCGGAATTAAACAACATACGACACCCCACACCATTCAATCAACTCAAACGGTCAGCCGGGAAAAATCCTAAACACATCGTGGCTGGAAAAATACCAGCGGATCCACCATAAGAGAGCAGTTCTCAAAACTAGTTTCATCAGTCTACGCATACCGCATATTCGTAGACGGATCAAAAACCGAATCATCCTGCGGTAGCGAAAGATTGGAGCCTCAAGTTATGGAGAAGCTGTCACAACAAGTTTTAATCCTGACCGCTGAGATCAACGTGTCATGGTGTGAGGATCTATTGGGTTCAAAGCACAGGTCAAGCTCGTAGATGGGCCCCGGCCCTAGCTCTATATTTAGGGCCGAGGGACAAGGATGAAACAAAACTGTTTTTATTTTAATTTCACGCTAATAAGACAGCCGATGTAGGGGTATGGAAACATGCTTGGGAAAGAGACCACAAACAAAAACCAAATCAACACTGAAAAAGTGGTAATATTTTTGGACTCGCTCCCGCTCTCCAACTGCACTTTTTATCCCAATAGAGATAAGATTAATCCCAGTAGCAAATACTGCATCCTTTTCGGAGAAACTTTTTACAGTGTGCTACAGCGACGAAGTTTCTCATCCGCAGACATCTAAGCCTTTAGATCCAAATTACCAGCGCGTCATCGAAAGGGATAGTGGGATGTAGCGTAATCATCGAACATTTTTAGGAGCTGATTGAGGGCAAAAATGGTGTGCGAAATTAACACAATGTCGTCCGCCAACATAAAATGATTGTTACAAAACTCAGTTAATGTGGCAACCAATCCTCGTAAGGCATAACTTTAGCGAAAGCTCATCAGTATAAATCGTGTACAAAAGCGGAGATAGAACACCCCCCTGTCGTAGACCATTCCTAAGGTGACAAAAATCACTGTAACTATCCCCCCAACGTTTACGAAATCTTTGTTGGGTAAACCAAAAAGATAATATTTTCACGTACACGGTTGGGACCCCTCTACGCACCAGAATATCAAGCGTAGTGCGGTGGTCCACAAGATCGAACGCCTTATCAATAAAACATAGAAATACCGGAGTCGAGAAAAACAGAAAGTAATCCACCACGAATTTCAGAAGGAAAATCGCGAAATCAACTCCACAGTTTTGTTTGAAGCCAAACTGATAGGGTGCAGTAACGAACCACTGTTTCGTTTGACCAGCTAAATACTTCTCAAGAATCTTCGATAACACCGTTGCCAAAGCAATTGGATAGTTATCAGAATTGGATTCATCTGTCGTTCTCGACTTGGGTACTGGCACCAGGTTCACTGTCATCAGCGAATCAGGCAGGTAAGAATGTCTTAAAAACCATTAAACAGCGCCACTAGAATAAGGTATTTTTACTAGAAGCAAACCTCAGATGCCTTGCCGAAATACCGTCGGCTCCCACAGCTTTATCAATACCAATAGTCAGGAGGTGGCGGTCAACCACAGCGGGAGAGTAGGCTGAAAATCAGACGGTTTATTTATTTACTTTTTTTTTTCAATAAATTCTGATGGATAGTGTAGTGTTTAGAAACTACTGAAGTGGACATGCGATTATATCATGCAAAACAGGCTTATGAAGTTTATTGGCTCGTTGCAAGGCAAGACTTAACAAACCAGTGATGTTTTATTTACTGCTTACTGCCAGTATGCACTCATAATGTCAATAAAACACCCACAACATCACTTATGTGAAAAGAAACTATCAGTAGCCTATACTGATTCCGCTCAAGGGTGAAAATTATGATCTTGAACTAAAAAGCCAGAATTTGTATGCCTTGTTTTGCACTGTCTGGGGAATATAGGGGTAAGTATGATTTCATTTTGGGAGAAGCTGCTGCAGATGCCACGGGTTCGAGTCGCTAAGGCAGCATATAGGGAAAGCATGCGGGACTCGTGATGGGCCTGGACTCCCTGTGGGTTATGTGAGAAAGGTGGTGGAAAGTCGTCTGTTTGATAAGGAAATTCAATCTTGGCAGGTTGCCAAGGATGAGTCAATGTCTTTGAGGTTTTATGCAAAACTTAAAGAGATTTGGGGGGAGGAAGTATCTTTGAAAGCGGGTCTTAAAAGGGAGGAAACACGGGACTTTATTAGTTGTTGGGCAGACAGTCTGCCACTGGGGGAGAGAAGACGGTATATTGGGAGGGCAAAGGGTCGGTTCGGTCCTTATTCATGTCCGATGTGTGGCGGCATGGACGAGAATTTAAAACATTTATTGTGTGAATGCGAAAGTTTGAGTGAACTTGGGTTAGAGATTTCTGGAGTGAATGGAAGGGGATTGGATGAAGATTGGATGTGTGGTGTAATAGGGAATAACTGTTTTGGAAATATAAAACAGCTGGTGAGGTTCCTCAGGGTAGCCTTGGCACATAGGAATAGGTGGCTATAAGAGTTTAATATTTCTCGTGTGTGGTATTGTTTTTTTTTGTTCTATACGTATTTGGCATGGCCGTTGGCTCTTAGAGTAAATAAAATCTTATCTTATCTTATCTTACAAACATCTTTTGCTAAATTTTATTTCTGCAGAAATTCACTCTTGTGACCGCCATAGCTGGTTTTTGGTTTGCAATTGGTAAACTTGTTGGCATTTTAGTCCCCCCCCCCCCCCCTTGAACCCGCCGGGTTCGAACAAACAAAGAACACAACCAGTTCAGGAGCAATTGGGCCCAAATTATCCAATGACTGATGTTCGTAATGTGCACATATCTGGAAGTAGGACAATGAAATTTCTTGTACTTCACTATCAAAGATACTTTGGAGTTGCACCTCCTCCACCATCCCATACATGGGAAAGTGAGCAAGAGATTGCCGATGCTTTAATTTTGTGAATAATGACACATATATTCCCATCTCAACACCCATCCAGCTCAGGAACAATCGGACACAGATTGCCTAGCGACTAATGTTCATAACTTGAACACATCTGGAGATGGCACCTAAAGATAGGATGATGAAATTCCTTGTACATTGGGAGGTGCACCTCCCCACCCTTCCATTCACAGGACCTAGGTCAGATTGCTCTTGCGTTATCACCGAGGCTAAACTCATCCTAGTTCAATGTAAAGCACGACTAACTGTCGACCAGAGAGGTAAAAATGTCCTGGGACAACGGTCAACGATTACCATGGAAAGATAGTCAAAGTGATTATTTTAATTTTGATCAAATCACCATTATTTGCGTGAAAGTACAAAGAAATACCATTTAAAACTGTTCCAGCACATGAGCACAACAATAGCCTATCTGAATCTTGCACCTTGAAGGTAAGAATTGTCCTTAATTAAAGATAACAGTTTCGAGATATCGTTTGTGATTATGTTTTTTTTTTCTTCAGAATTTGATATTAAATTATAATCAAACAGTTCATACCAGTTAAAATGTACGATTATTGCCATTCTGAAACTCGGTCTGCTCCTTTTGTTACTCACTCATCACTAGTTCCAATTTACCTTGCACAGAACACCTCAAACTACATCAATTGTGGGCATTCCAAACCATGGGCATTTTGAGTTGTAGGCATTTTGACCTGTGTGCAATATGAGTTGTTGGCATTCATCATGTGCATTTTGAGTCGTGGGTATTATGAGTGTTAGCCGTTTGAACTGTGTGTGACCAAGGGCTATGAGCTGACCTATGCTGGATCTACGATAGGTTGCCTTTGCTTGATTCCTGATCCAAAAAGGCACTCCGGTAATAAAGAATTCGAAAATTTTGCCTGTAGTGTAGTACACTCTGTTTACTCTGAGGTTTGGGCTTACAGTTTTGGGGATGGGCACTTTCAAAATCATTTTTTTTCAGGAAGAAGTTGAATTTTGTTAGAAAACATGCAGATACATTTTTGTTTGCCTTCTGTGCTAACTGGAATTTTTATTGCTACACAGTTGTTATAAGCTATTGCTGTGGCCTTGCGCTCCAGCACAGTCTACCACAAATCCCTGATTTTGGGAAAGCCTATACCAAATGCTGGGTGTGTAGCGTTTGGTATACACTATGCCAAATGCTGGATACTGGGACACCGTAAAATTCAGATGATTTGAGTGAAGCTCAAGAATCAACCAATCAAATTCATCCGTAGTGAGGCAGGTCATGGTTAAGGTGCCAACAGCTATTCAGCATTTGGCATAGGGTATAGAGAAATAAGCATTTTTCCACTACACATTTGGCGGCCGCATACCTCTGAGTGTTTGTCCCGAAACACAATTGTGTGCCACACAATTGAGCCGCAAGTTGAAACTCACAGAAACACCAATTAAAATGGCAAAACAAAAACAAAATGGCATTTTGTTTTTGGGCAGTAAATTCAAATGTCTGAAAATAAAAATAAAATTCATGTAAAATCTCAATAAGTAGAACTCCAGGCTACGTCCTTACCATTCCGTACAAAAAGCATCCAAAGTTTTACGTCTATATGCTTGAAAAAGAGGTTCATTTTATTGCTTTCCTTCCTTCCTTCAAATGACTGGCACTTGGGTTCCACTGTGGATCCCTTTCGGCCTCGGTTGCTTCTACTTCTTCGTTGCTGCGGTTATGAAATGTTGTTTTCTTGGAGAATAGTGATGATCTGATGGTACATTTCCCTCTCTTGACACTTGACTCTTTGACACTTTTTTGCTGCTTTATTTGAATTTCCCGCCAGAATCGAGCCACAAAATCAATAATCAGCTCGACAGATGCTTGTCAAACTTGACCCACAAAGCAGCTCACGAAAATCTGTTTGGTGGCCAGAGCCCAGAAACAAACTTGTGTGATGAGCAATATAACGCAGAAAATTCTTAGCAGTCTAGGGTCGCATTTTCCTGCTATCTGACGTTCAACCGAAGTTCAACAGCAGTTCGCACCAAAACGGCATCTGTTGAACTTCTTCTGTGATTGGTGTTCAACTGCCCGTTGGAACACTTCCCGGCGCGAAAATACAAGTTGAGGGGAGTAGCAGGAGGAGGAATCCGGCATCTTATGGCAAGTCTACGTTTCGAACGAATTGTTGTAAGTTTCATCAGAAGTTTCGAATTGGCAAAATAACATTTCTCAAAATATTCCTTTTCAGTTCCGGACTGGATTCGGCAAATATGAACAGAACAAAGGGATCGGGATAAAACTTGGCATGAAGGTCAAGCAGAAGCCCTATAGCTGTACCATCAGTGCTTCCACTCGACCCTCTCTAAAAAAAAGTAGCAACCTCGTCAAAATAAAGTAGATAAAAGTAGATTTCGATAATAAAAAAAAGTAGTTTTATGTCAAAAGGAAGGCCTAATTCAGGAGCAATGCAATCACCTGGCCCGTCATTTCACTCGTCAATGCTTAGTGAGCCCATTTATTTCCAACCTTTCCCTTCAGGAATAACTTAAAAAGTAAAAATAAATATTTTTTTCTTCCAAAATACGGAATTTCTAATATAAAAGCATATTTTGTTGAAAGTGTGCGCCGCAGGCAAAATTTTATCCTGTTTTCTGCTAAACTACGAAGACTTTCGTAGAGAACATAACTGTGTGCTGACAATCAGCCTGTTTTCTGTTCAAATAATTTGTTATTCTGTTAAAATGTGCGCCGCAGGCAAATTTTTTTTTAATCAGCCTCTTTCGTGGTTAAATTGAGAGACTTTTGTACCAAAACGGATTGTTTTCCAATCCGCAGTGTGTCCCAGACAAAATTATTGAATATCTACTTCTTTTCGGCTTGGTAATCAAACCAAAATACAAAAACAGTAGAAATAAAGTATCAAAAGGCCAAAAACAGTAGAAATAAAGTAGTAAAGTAGATTAGAAAATTAAAAAGTAGAATGGCCCAAAATAAAGTATTCTACTTTGAAATATAGTAGAAGTGGAAGCACTGTGTACCATTGTTATAGATCTGGAGCGGACCCAGGAATACTTGAGCTCGGTCGGAGAGAAACAGTTTCTAGATTCCCTGTTCATACTAGATCCGGTAAGAACGAGGAGGGGGGAGAAGCGGGCCCGCGGAAATCTTTTGACATACATTACTCTCGAACAACTGATCCAGTTTGGTCGGAACTTAATAGCTGGCAAGGTCACATGTCCTAGATGTTCTATTGGTCCAGTTAAAGGCCAGGATCAGAGTCGGACACTTTGCATGCGGGTACAACATTTGGTTTTTCCGACAGGATTTTCTTCCCATTGGTGATGTGGTGGAAAAATCTCAACTTTTCGTTATGGAACTGGTGATGGTGTCGAGAATCCTTGCAGGAATTCGTAAGAATCCTGATTGTTTGTCCACAGCATAAATTTAAAAACAAAAACGGGATGAGCGCAGCTAGATAGTGCGCATGATTTCGAGTAAAATAAATGCTCACGTGACTCAAAATTCCATAAAAACGGTGGTCCAAATCATATTTTATTCACTGCCTTCTTAAAATGGGTGTTCCTATCTCAGACTTCGCCATATCCAGTTTGCAATTGTGTGGTCCTACCTAACTCACAGTTCGCTTAGTAACTTTATGTGGATGGTGATGTCCTGCTAAGTTTTGAGATGGTCCCTTTTTTAGGCATGACGTCTCCCTTTTTTGTCTCTGTGTCCTCCTGTTCTCGCCCTTCCCCGAGGACTCCTAGGGGAGTAAAAGGGAACGGCGAGAATAGAGGGAGTTCCCCTTTGAATCTGAAAGAGAGTTCTCTTTGATCATGGGAATGATAATCGGAGCATTCCCCGTCCCTGCTTTTTTTTTTGTCCCGGGGACTCATTCCCCGTATTCTGGCGAGTCCCCACGGGGAATGCTCCGATTCTCATCACCATCATAAAAAAGGACGCCCTGTCAGTTCGGAGGGGAATCAATTTTAGCTGCTGTTGGTGCAATAAAATAATAACAATAAGAATAAACAAAACCAAAAATAAAATGGATCCAAACTAATTTCGTCAACTGCATGTTTTTTTCGAAGAAAATCTGTTTTGCAAGCATTCCCCGTTTTCTCGTTGTTTTCCATACGCGGAGTCCGCGTTGAGTGACTCCCTCTATACTCCCCGAGGACGGCAAGACGACTTGAAGGATTGTTCGGAGTTGCATTTTTGTTAAGTTCACAGTACAGCGGACTGTTTGTTGTCGTTTATTCGCCATCGGGCCATACGCTGGGAAGGCGCGGGGTGCCAAAAGCTTTTTTTATTTGCCAGCGGGCTGCCCGCTGAGTGCCAGTGGGCCCGCTAGTTTGTACGCTGGGTGAGGCAGGTAACAGTTCAACATACCTTCTGAGGTAGTCCGCCAGGAATAAAACGACAACTTAAAGTTCACCGCCGCTCCTGCTGTACTATGAACTTAAAAAATTAAGAGCTGAAAGCTCATATGGCACTTGTAAGAACAGTTAGCATATTTGTCAGATACGGTTTGCAGTTTACAAGGCTGGATCTCTCTCCCGATATTCATTTCATCAGAAAATGGGCTTGATCTAGTAACTCTGCATTGGTTATACCACTCATTGACAACTGTTTCTTCCTCCAAACGATGATCGGATCGGGGGAGGGACTATTTTTAAGCCATTTATTCAAACAATGTTGACAACTCAAGGACCCTTGCCAAGAAGGGCCGAAATATCGCTGATGAAGAATCATAGCTGACGGATCCGTTGTAAACATTGTTTGAATAAATGTTTCAAAGTCAGCTTGGGCTCAAAGAATATTTATTTTTAAGCCACTCTGATAGAGTCCCTAAAATGCCTGCTAAATTTAACAGTCATAGCACATCTGAGAGTACCCTAACTCGTAATCATCGGAATTGTGGAAAAAACCCTCCAACTCCCCCCACGGGGATACGACCCGGTCCTGTTTTGTCAATAATGTATCTACGGCTTATGCTTGTTCTTCCCTCCAAGTCACATCCCGATCTCTCGACTATAAGCGTTCCACGAGATTTCCGCCCCCCCCCCCTCCAGCTCTCCTCCCCAAGTTATCGGATCCGTTCCAGACTTGAGTTTGATCATCTGAGACACTTGTTCTTGACACTTGACAAGTTTCATGCACGTCTGATCGCCCGTTCCAAATTTATGCATGTCACTAGGATCCGGATTCCCCATACTTCCACTCATCCCGACTCCTCCCACGATCATCGGATCAGGAAAGGAACTATTTTCAAGTTGACCTGGGAGAGGACCTAATATGTCTGTCAAGTTTCATGGTCCTAGTACATCTGGAATTACCCTAACTTGTGATCACCGGAAATCCTGGAAAACCCACTCCAACCCCCTCTACTGTGACACGATCCGGTCATTGTTTTGTCAATAAAGTATCTAGGGTTAATGGCTGTTCTTCCCTTCAATTTCGATCCCGATCCCTCGACCCAGCATTTCACGAGGTTTCCGGTCCCCTCCTCTACCCCCCCCCCAGTTTTCGGATTCGGTCGAGAATTTGAAATTGAAAATCTGAGACACTTTTTCTTCATAAAGGTCAAGTTTCGTGCATGTCCGATTACCCGTTCCAAAGTTATGCATGTTGCTAGTTTGCGGATTCTCCATTCCTCCACTCCCCCCCCCCCCGCGATGGCTGGATGGGTAAGTGATTATTTCCGAGTTAATCTAGTTTGTTCCTTCATATGCTTCCCAAGTTTTATTGTGCTAGCTGATGTGGAAGTGTTTCACGAGATTTCCGGTGCCACCCTCCAGCCCCCCCCCCCCCCCCAGTTATTGGATCTGGTCCGGAAGTACCAGAATTTGAAATTGAAAATCTGAGACACTTGTTCTTCAATAAATATCAAGTTTTATGCATGTCCGATTATCCGTTTCAAAGTTATGCATGTTGCTAGTTTCAGAATTCCCCATTCCTCCACTCCCCCCCCGCGATGGCTGGATCGTTAAGTGATTATGTCTTCAATAAGTGATTACTGAAGACACTTGTTCTTCATAAATGTCAAGTTATAAATGTCAGCCCCCCCCCCCCAGTTATTGGATCTGGTCCGGAAGTACCAGAATTTGAAATTGAAAATCTGAGACACTTGTTCTTCAATAAATATCAAGTTTTATGCATGTCCGATTATCCGTTCCGAAGTTATGCATGTTATGCAAGTGATTACTGAAGACACTTGTTCTTCATAAATGTCAAGTCATAAATGTCAGCCCCCCCCCCCAGTTATTGGATCTGGTCCGGAAGTACCAGAATTTGAAATTGAAAATCTGAGACACTTGTTCTTCAATAAATATCAAGTTTTATGCATGTCCGATTATCCGTTCCGAAGTTATGCATGTTACTAGTTTCCGAATTCCCCATCCCTCTACTCTCCCACGATGGCCGCATTAGGGAAGTGATTATTTTCAAGTTATTTTTGTCGGTTCCCTGATATGCCTGCCAAGTTTCATCGTCCTAGCTTATGCAGAAGAGCCCAAACTAGCAAAACCGGGACAGACCGACAGAATGACCGACAGAACGACGGACAGACAGACCGACAGAAATTACGATCTCTATAGGCGTATTCTCGCCGTTCCTCGAGGACTCCACTCGAGGAGTCCCCGCGTTTGTGTTTGTCCCGGGGACTCACTCCCCGTATTCTCGCGAGTCCCCACGGACGGGGAATGCTCCGATTATCATCACCATCATCAAAAAGGACTCCCTTTCAGATTCGGAGGGGAATCAGTTTTTGATGGTGTTGGTGCAATGTAAAATAACTGAAAACAATCAGAAGAAACAAAACCAAAAATAAAGTGGATCCAGACTAGTTTCGTCAACTGCATATTTTGTTTTCGAACAAAATCAGTTTTGGAAGCATTCCCCGTGTTCTCGCTGTTTCTGTACGCGGAGTCCGCGCTGAGTGACTCCCTCTATTCTCGCCGTTCCCTTCGATTCCCCGAGGAGGAACGGCGAGAATACGCCTTATATGGCACTTGAGTATGCTTAAAGTTTCCCTAAAACGCAACTCGGGTGATTTTCAAATTGCTAGCGCAGCAGAACGGCAGAAAATTCAAATTTCGAAAGCATGAGAGGCGAAAATCTAGGGAGCTTTTGATACATAGGATCTGCAATTGTGATACAGTAGGTACAAAATAAGCTGGATTCTCTGAAATCCAAAATACTTCTTGTATTTGGGAATTTTACTCTCCTGCTCTCCCAGCTTGTACAGAACTGACCTCGTTTTTACACTACCTCGATTTTTGCCTCAAAAATGTTAACATAAAAATGTCCTGACAGTCGATGCAGAATATGACTTTTTTAAACAGTTATGCGTCATTAAATATTCAGATTATTTGCCCTTTGTTTTGAAGCTGCTTTGGAAAGGGGTTTCTGGCTATTGACTTTGCTAATTGTACTACCCTTTTCATCATCATTGCAAGTCAATCAATGTTTCATTAGAAATATTGAAGCAATATTTATTAATCCAATAGGACCTATGTCAACCATTCAGTTAGCTTCAATCTAGTATATTTATTTGTTGCCAACCAACAACCTGCAACAACTGAACCATTGTTGCCGAACCAACAATTTTGGTTCCTTTTTAAGCCAGATAGATTATTCTGAAGGAAAGACTGGATTTGAGATCTTGGTTGAGTTCTCCAACTTAACGATTGTTAACAAATTGTTAACAGTTGTTAACTTTTTGCGTTCCACATTTCTGATCTAAAAATTTAAGCTCTGCCCACCTAAAATTTCCGTTCCTGAGCTCAACGATTGTTAATTATTTTGTAACGGTGGTCGGTGAGCATCGTTGGAAAAAAGTTAACAATCGGAGAACTGGGAAAAGTTAACGATCGTTAAAGCTGCAGTTAGCTCCTCCCCGAAGTAAAGTTAACGATTGTTAACAATTGTTAAGTTTGGGGAACGCAACCCTTGTTTGAGGTTGGATACCTCTCCTGCTCCTGTGCCACCTGTGGCTGTAAATAATCATTTTGGCTTATGTTCTGTTTAGTATTCTGTCATGCTGTAGTTCTTTTCTTATAGACTATATTCCAAAAGATTGAAATTTTGGGATTTTCAGTTTTTCTGAAACTGTCAAACTTATAAAATTCTCCTAGCCTACACAAGGAGAATTTCACAAGCTCTATTCTAGAGCTACATTCTATTCGAGATCTTAGATCTGTTATTATCAACCACCAGCCCTAGCTACATGCTGGGTAGCAGAGGTGCAAGGTATTTACCAACTGGCCATTCATTTTCACCAACAGTTTTTGCAGATAAAAACAACTACTATTAAGACAAAAAATTGTGTTGACAAAAAATTGGCTGATTTTCAGAAATTCTAATATTTTTAAGGAAAATCTCCAACTTTTCAAGAAACTGACTGTTTTTAAAAAAAAATCTACTGTTTCCAAGAGAAAATAAACTGTTTTTATGAGTAATGGTGGCGCATTATGCAGACTCGGTTATTTTATACCAACTGGCCTACAACATTCAAGGGGGGGGGGGGGGGGCGTGGCCCCCCTAGTCTTGATGCCCCTGCTGGCTATAGGCTATGCCATCTTTTTTCAGTTACAAGAAGGGCAGAAATTTAGCAGACAAATCCGTTTTGTACTGTCATATATGATTTGCAGTACTCTTGGGCTGAAGGATTATTTACCCCTGAACATTCTGTTCTCTGTTGCCTCAAAATCCTGATGTTAACTGACATCTGATACATGATACACCATAGGTTACATGCCCCAGAAACTCATCTGTCGGTCATCGGAAAACCTCCTCTACTGCCTCTACCCAGTCAAGGGGGGCATTCTAGTGCTGCATTTAGGTTGTACAGTAAAAGCAGCCAAGAGTAATTGAATTTCAATCTTGGTAAAGGAGGGGACCTGACCTCGTTTTTTCACTACCTCGATTTTGACGCGAAAACGTTAAAATGAAATGTACATGTTGTCCTGACAGTCAAGAGGCAAAATATGACTTTTTTTCAAAGTCATGTGTCCAGAAACATTCAAATTCTGTACCTTTTCTTTGTTTTGAAGCTGCTTTGAAAAAGGATTTTCAGACTATTTACTATTTAATTGGCTATTGACTTTTTGACTATTGAAAGAAGACGAAACAGGTTTGTTGGCGAATTAAACTCTAAACTTCTTCTTTTTTTGTTTTTTCCTTTTTTTTACTAAGAATGAGGGATTCATGTGTAAAGAGAGAGGGAAACCAATGATGATGTATGTTTGTATATGTAAAAATAGCTTGGCATTGTAGCCTACAGTAAATCCACGATAAATCTAACATCATTTTAAACTGTAAGACACTGAGAAGCTGTAAGAAACTGTAGAACCTACCTAAACTCTTAACATTGTGGAACTTTTTACTTCTCCTGTAAAATCAGATACTAGAATCGCTTCCACTCTCCATTCCATCAACTTAAAATGAATCACGTTTTTGTCTGTACATCTACACATGATTTGTGACTAGGAACCCGTCTTTGATCTCAGTTTTCCTCATCCCAACCAGAGGCAGGCAACCTTTATTAACAATTCGTTCAAGTGGAACGCCTCTTTCAAATCAGAAACAAATCATAAAAGTAGAATGGGCCCTTGGTAACATTTTACTGAACTCGAAATCTTGATCTGCAATCCGTTGTTTATTGCAATCATCACTCTACCGCTGTCAATATTGTATATGAGCAGGTGAAAAACACGCCAGAGAATACCAAGTCTAAATCACACCAATGAACCTCGGGAAGAACGAAAAACGTCGCCTGAAGAATCACTAATATCTCATGCTAACCGATCAACGGCGTTCGTTGGGCAGCTGTGGTGACGCTTACGGCTTTTCACTAGACATGTGTGGATTCTTCATCGACACGAAGCGTGGGTATCGAGAGTAGTGGTAGGGTCCGGTAACTTTCACAGATCAGGGCTGAAAATGAGTCGTAGTAAGAAGAAATAATCTGATAGAAGCTCCGTCTGTGATCCCATGCAGTGACTATAGATTACCGACAAAACTGAGTTGAGCTAGAGGTACTTGCTCTAGCTTTGAGTGCATAACGTCTACTAAAATTCAATTCTATTCAATTCAGTCTTATTTCAAAACCAATTACGGACTAGCCAAATAGCAGGTGGTAGAGTCAAACATTAAAAAAGGACTTCTGTCTTCCCCGTTGCTCACAGCAGAGGAATAAATGCAGGAGGCACGCTGACCCGCTCTGGATCGCGTCCAGAGACCAATAGGGTTTTACTTTGTAATTTCTTCTAAGCCGCTTCACAGCGGTAAAATAAAGCTATTTTAAGAGAACGAAACGTGATTTGCCGCGTAGTTCCAAACCTCCACTTGTTTGCATCGGGCAGGGTATTGGGAAATATTCGACTCCGCTTGGTCGTATTACATAGATAGGGAGACGGAGGTTCGATCAGATTATTTGTTCTTGGTCATGGTGTATACAGGCCCTTTAAAGTAGAGGTATGCTTCTTTGAACCGTAGTTAACCTCGAACAGGGTAGTTTTGGCCGATATGGAAAAAATGGAACCACAAACACCAATTCAGGAGTTCGGTCTCCTTAGGAGCCCTTACTTAGATACTTTTGTCACAGCTAGTCGATGACAATGTGACTGTTCAAAGTTAACTGACATTTCAATAAGCATACCTCTACTGTAATCATTTGAATTTCTCAGGTGGATGTTCGCCTTGTTGTAGAAGCCCTGTTTTAAGGGCAGGCAACAGAAGAAATATGTGTAGGAGATCATAGGGATGCTTGCGACCCCAACCATTTTTGCTAGACAATTCATCTCCCCATCTCAATGGTCATTTCCTTTATTTCTAGAAGAACGAATAGGCAATCCTGTTGACCTTTGCTGACGTCAACTATGCTCTCATCTTCTCCGGCAACGAAAATCTGACATCTTCGCTGTTCAATCTTTGGTAAGTTCTTGTGCTCTTTTCACCATTTGCTTTATGGTGAGACAGACGATCTTGGTTTAACTTCCGCAGACTGAAATTCGTACCGGAGTTTTTGTCGCCTTCATTACTTCCGGCCTGACGGACAGACATTCAGTATATTATGGCGACAAGCTAAAAGCTTAACGCTAAATGAAATAATACATGAAGTAAAGAAACGTCTGACTTCCAGTTTGGTTTTTAGGATCATAAAAGACAAATGACCTGTCGTCAAAACCAGAGTACTGGCTATACTGGAGACAACTTTAGAGAATCCTATCCTGCTGTGTCTGATGCCCAAACACTATATTACAGATATTTTCGTGACGGATACACAAAGCCAATTATTTTAGAAAGTCGAAGAATTACTCCTACAGATAATTATTGATTCTTCGCGACCATCACCGTCCACGATACTAACTATCCGATGCTACCTCCCCCCGGGTATACCCCACAGTGAAAACCCCTCTATGCCCCCCCCCTGTTGTACCCCCCCCCCTTCAATGCAAATATATAGGAAATATAAACTCATCTTGTTGAAAATTGCAGTTTTCCGGTTTTCCCTAAATACACGTAAACACGTGATGGCAGCTTGCTGGTCGCTAGCCTCTACGTATACTTTTCGTAAGAACATATTCTGTTTGTCAACATTGTTTGATGGCGGTCTAGTACAGGGGGGTGGGGGCGTTGTCTTAGCCGGAAAGAACCAGTTTTACTGTCAACTTATTAAAAAAGTACTAAAAAAGCCATCCGTTCCGACCACGATCCGACAGTATCAGATAACAACAACCTATGAACGAATAACGGCTGTTTCGGGTATAAGTTTGGGCATAGCGATATATGGGTCTGATAGCCTGCTTGGGTTGGGTGTGTCTTGATCTGTTTACCTGTTTTGGTGAGTATATACCATGGAGGCAACGCTAGTGAGTATTTACAAGATCGGAACAACGTAGATCGTAAATCAAACAACATTGTTCAATGTGAGAAGCGGGAAAACATGACAAAATTGTGCATTTTCTTGAAAAATGGTAGCCTATCACTCGAAATAGCCTACCAGATAGCTAATGCTTTCAGCAATATAGGGATAATGGAGCTCTAATTGTTACCATCTTCTTTGATTCGTCTTCGTCTCTTTCAGTTTGCAGACAGTCACCTTAAAGTGTTTCAGCGGTTCTTCTGATTATCAACAGTGTTGACTAATAAACTACTGTTGTCTGCCAAAACGTCCGTGTTGATCAACAGGGTGAATCCTCGCCGGAAAGCTGTTTGAAAAATCTGGCTTATTACTCCACAAATTGACCAACAGACTTGATCAACAACACTTTAGGACCAACGATGTTGGCTACAAAGGTTTCTGTTGGTGGCTAGAACGCACTGTTGGTCAACATTGGCTCAATGCCGAACCGCGAAAAAACAACTGTGAGAGAGGGAGAGACAAATTTAATATAAAATGGAATTTTACAACAAAAATATTTCAGTATCATAAGATACGTGCCACGTGAAAATCTATTCAGATTTGTTTGTGGCAGGACTCAAGAATTCAATCACTTAGCATAATTATATTTGGAACAAAAAGAAAAGGGAAAAAATAAATGCAGTACTATACAAAAATAACTAAATAAAAAAAAGAAGATACAAACAAGTATTCAATATTATAAATAAATAGAAGACAATTAAACCTCATGGCAATCCAGAACTGATTCGTACCCAAGGTAATGTACGTACTTTGCATTCGGATGCGAATTTCCTCCTTCGCTTTGATATTGTGACGCAACACATGCAGATTTCCCCATATTGAAACGAATTTCGCATGCAAATTTTTGGGATCCTAAAACGTAAGTGGAGGGATACCTATGACATCGGAAAAGTTGTCCGTCCGCCCGTCCATCCGTCTGTCCGTCTGTGCGCACTATAACTCTCGAAGGGAAAGAGATGTTTTGATGAAACTTGGTGTAAGGATTCTTTGGGTCGAGAATAAGGTCGAGTTCGTAGATGGGCTCTGTAGGGTGGGGAGGGGGCTTAAATTAAGGGGCAAATGATGTATTTTTAAACAGATAATGTAATAGTCGATTATGGGGTAAGGAGACATGCTGCACACGATGGTGAAAACTATTTTGTCATCAGACAAGTAGTTCGCCAGGAATCCAGCCGAAACCGGAAAGTTTGTTAAAAGTAAAAGTTTTATTTGAAGTTGATTAGATGTTCGATTTAGAGGTAAGAAGACATGCTGAACACTTGTGTGAAAACAACTTTCTACCCGGACAAGTAGTTCGCTCGGAATCCGGCCAAAACCGGAAAATTGTTAAAAGTAAAAGTTTTATTTGTAGTTGATTGATATCTGATTTAGGGTAAGAAGAGATGCTGAATCCGTGTATGACAATCATTTTTTACCCGGATATATAGTTCGACAGGAATCCGGCTGGAGCCGGAAAATTTGTTATAAGTTAAATTTTTATTTGAAGTTGATTAGATGTTCAGTATTGGGGAAAGAAGATACGCTTGAGTTCGTTTCTGAGCTTTCTTTTTTCGCCGGACAAGTAGTTCCGGAAATTGGAAATTGACTTATAGGGGTAAACACACATGCTGAGTCCATATCTGAACTTGGTTTTCTCAGAGGATTAGCTATTTGGCCTTAATCTGTTTCTGAATTTTTTCTGAATTCAAGGTAATTTAAGGTGAAATAAATCGCGAAAAGGAATCTTACTCACACAGTTATAAGGTAATAGACGCGTTCGTTTTGGTTTTTCGTCGTTGTCGGTACGAAAACTGTCGTTTTAGTTTTTTATGGCACTTGCAGCTTCCATATACCGATCATTTTCCGGTCTGTCGCTCCACTTTTCTGGAGTTCGGGTACTTCCAGAAGTGCTAGGACGATGAAAATTGGCAGGCGTAGGGACCCGACCAAACTAACTTGGAAATAGTAACTTTCCCGATCCGACCACCGTGGGGGGAGTGGAGGGAGGGGGAATCCTGAATATTGACGTGTTTGTAACTTTTGAACGGGAAATCGGATCTTGATGAAACTTGATATTTGGAAAGACCTCGTGTCTTAGATGTCACACTTTAAGTCCGAAATGGATCCGGTGACTTTGGAGTGAGTTGGAGGGGGGAACCGGAAATGTGACATGTTCAGAGTGGACGGATCGGGATGAAACTTGGTGGGGAGAACAAGCACAAGCCTTAGATACACAGTTGACAAGGCCGTTCCGGGTCCGAGCATTGTTGAGGAGTTGGAGAAAGGGTTCCGGAATTCGGCGATGAAACTTGGAAGGCATAGCAGCGACTCCACAATTTTAACTGAAGGCAGTCGTTTCTCCGATTTGACCATCGTGGTGGAAGTGGAGGGAGGAGGAATCCGGAAATCTTGAGTATGTCTATTGAGGGACCCGACCAAACTAACTTGGAAATAGTCACTTTCCCGATCCGACCACCGTGGGGGAGTGGAGGTAGGGGGAATCCGGAATATTGACGTATTTGTAGCCTTATAACGGGGAATCGGATCTTATTGAAACTTGATATTTGGAAGACCTCGTGTTTGAGGTGTCACACTTCAAGTCTTGTATGAATCTGGTGACTTTGGGGGGAGTTTGAGAGGGAACCGGAAATCGTGTGACATGTTCAGAGTGGACGGATCGGGATGAAACTTGGTGCAAAGAACAAGCAGAAGCCCTAGATACCGGCAAGACCTGACCGGATCCGAGCACGGTGGGGGGAGTTGGAGGGAGGATTCCGGAATTCTGGTGATCCCGACTTAAGATGCTTACATATGTGCTAGGACGAAGGAACTTGGCAGGCATATCAGTGACTTCACAATTTTATCTTAAGACAGTCGTTTCTCCGATTTGACCATCGTGGTGGGAGTGGAGGGAGGAATCCGGAATCTTGAGGTATGTCCAACCTTTGAACGGGTGATCAGATCTTAATGAAACTTGATATTTGAAAAGAACTCATGCCTCAGATCTCCCATTACAAGTGCGGGCAGGATCAGATCAATTTGGGGATCGAGGGGGGGAACGGGAATTTTGTGACACGCTTAGAATATAGCGATTGGGATAACACTAGGTGGGAAGAATGAACGTAAGCCCTAGATACGTCAGTGACAGAAATGGACCGGATTCAGTCACTCTTGAGAGTTGGAGGGGGGGGGGGTCCAGAATTTCTGGCATCGCAATTTAAGGTTGCCTACCTCCAGATGTGCTAGGACGATGAAACTTGGCTTGAACATTAGTGACTGTGACAAGATTGGCTTAGAAATTGTCTCTTCCCAGATCCGACCATCCCTTAACGTACTCGTCTTAACCGCAAAGTACAAAAAATAGTTTTCAGCAAAACACATTTTCTGATCCCCATGAGCACTTGATCATTTTTGTCTTAAGAGTTCGCTTAGAAATGAATTTCTAGCACCCTTAAAGTGCAAATTCTAACCGAAAAGTAAAAAAATGACTTTTTACCAAACCATATATATTCATGATCCTAAAGGGCCCAGGATCATTTTTGGATCAAGGGTTTTGATTACAAGGATCAGAACAAACCCACGAATTTACGAATTCCTACTTTCATCCTTTTACCAAGCCTTGCAAGTGCCATTTGAGCTTCCAGCTCTTGTTATGACACTTGAAGCTCCGCTCAAGTGCCCTATACCGATCACTTTTCGGTCGGGCGGTCTACCGTTCTCGAGTTATGGTACTTCCAGGTGTGCTAGGACGATGAAACTTGGCAAGCATATTAGGGACCCGCCCAGAGTGACTTTGAAATAGTCACTTACCCGACCGAACCATCATGTGGGAGGGGGAGACGGCGGAATCCTGAAAATAGGGGCATGCATAACTTTCAAATGGATTATCGGATCTTAAGATCTTAACGAAACTTGGTATGTAGAAAGACCTCGCGTCTCAGATGTCCCGTTTCAACTCCGGAGCGGATCCGATGAATCTGGTTGGGTGGAGGGGAGGGGGGGGGGGGGCTGGAGGGGAGAACTGGAAATCGTGTGACACGCATAGAGTTGAGCGAAGAGTTGAGCGATCAGGATGAAACCTGGTGGGAAGTACAGGCACAACTCCTAGGTACATCATTGACCGAATCAGACTTGATTCCGGTACCGAGAGGGTGGTGGGGTGGAGTGGCGTGTCCGGAATTCCAGTGACGCAAGTCAAGGTCTTAACCGCAAAGTACAAAAACTACTTTTAAGCAAAATTTACTTATCGACGAACACATGATCAATTTTTCCACAATGGTTTTGCTTAAGAATGAATTTCTAGCACCCTTAATGTGCGCATCGAAGCGAAAACTCAAAAAATTACTTTTGACCAAACGATGTATATTCATGATCACGATGGGCCCGTCATCAGTTTTGGCTCAAGGATTTTGCTTACAGATAAATTTCTAGCGCCCTTGAAGTGCGCATCATCACACCCAAGTGCAATAATGAAATGTTTTTTTTTTCGTCAATTAATACATTCTCGTGATTTCCCCATAACATTCTTATCTCGATGGTTTTGCTGATAACCCATGGATTGGCGAATTTCCTACTTTCATCCTCTGATCCAGCCTGCAAGTGCCACATGAGCTTCTAGCTCTTGTTTTTATTTGAGTGTATTCTTCGGTACGCTAAACGTCATTTCACGAACGAACTAGATACTAAAACTTCAAAAGTCCTATTTCTAAAATCGATTTAAACAAGGGCTACGAGCTCTTATGGCACTTGATACGAGTAGGTGCAAGAAAGTAGATGAGCAAATCTGAGCGTAATTCTCCCCCCCCCCCCCCTCCCTCACTGTGGTCAGATCTGGCTCGAACCCTCAAATACGTCATCTACGACAGGTGATTTCTCGTTATTCCAAGTTTCATTCAAACCGCTACAGTTGTTTGACCCCTATGCGAGCCACAATACTTCCGAGTCTCCCCTTCCAACTCCTTCCAATGTGGCTGAATACGACTCGGAACACAAACGTCGCATATCTGACATCTCCTATCCCTAGTCAAGAGACTGGAATCGGAGCATACCCTACCTGCAGATTTCCAGTTCCTGCCTCACCTCCCTCCTCTACCGTGGCCGGATCCGATCCAGACGGCAAACAATGCCGCATAAACTCGATAGGCTACTGTCCAACTTGCATCCCGTATTCTGTTCCTCCGTTTGGTTTTTGTGCATGTCAAAAAGTTTCGGACCACAACTCTCCCAACCGTAGCTGCAAGTTATGGAAGCCAGCGATTTTCGGGTTCCCCTTGGATCAACTCCCCAAAGATGGTCGTATCCAGGAACACAGGTTTTCGTAGGGTATTATGTCGGGTCGTTAAGTCACTAATACGCCTGCAAAGTTTCATTGCGTCCTTACAATATCTGGAACTATCCAAACTGGCGATAACCGGAATTACTGGAATCACCCTCCAGCTCCCGCCACAGAGCCACGGTACGATCTGGTTCTGTCAATTCCGTATCTAGGACTAAAGCTTGTTCTTCCCACCAAGTTCCATCCCAGTCCCTCGACTCTAAGCTTTTCACGAGAATTCCGGTACCCTCTTCCAATCCCCGCCACAAGTAGCGGGTTCGATCTCGACTTGACATGGAACATCTGAGACGATAGCTCGTTCCAGTCGCCAAGTTTCATTAAACTCCGATCACCCGTTCAAAAGTAATGGATGCCACTAAATTCCGGGCTCGCCATCCCTCCACTCTCCCCATGATGGTCGGATCGGGGAAAAGACTATTCTGAAGTCATTCTGTTCGGGTCCCTGAAATGCCTTCCAAGTTTCATCGTCCTAGCACATCAGGCAGTACCGAACTCGCGGGATCATCAGACGGTCCGATTACCTCAATGATGTATCTAGGACTTGTGCTTGTTAATTCCGATCCCTCCACTGTTTCTCCAAATTTTAAGAAGAAAATTGTCGTAAAAGAATATCCTGCAACATCTAAAACTTAGAAGAAATAAAACTGAATTACAGAAAACATTTTCGTCCATTTTCAGATCTTTAAATGTAACTTATATTGGATTATTTACAATAATGATAAATGTAATGATTAATGCAAAACTAACGTTTTCAATACCGATATTTACGTTAAGATATTCGATATCGATATTTCTTCTGATAAATCGATATATGGTTATCGATATCGAATGTCGCCAAGCACTACCACAGCCATTCAGGCGAAAATATCCAAGTGAAATTGAAGGAAAAAATGTGTCGCATATAAGCAGTATATACTCTTTGAGCCCAGACTGACTCGGAAGATTCCAGATTCGTTTCTTCTTGTACCTGACGTCCAGCAACGAGTAGCTTACCCTTGCTAGGAAGGGCCGAAATATCGCTGCCAAAGTATCGTAGCTGAATATTGGTTTTTGGCAATTGTTTGAATTTAACACAGTAGTAGGGACCAGGAATAAGAGTCGATTTTCTATAACATGTTTACTTTCTTCCAGTTGATGCACCAGCCTATGGGAGGTAGCTCTTACATTTGAGGATACGCATTCGCAGGCAATCCAGGAATGCCAAGAAGCATAGTAAGTAAGTAATTTATTTATGACCCGCCATTTTGAAAAGGCGTAATTGAAGAAAACAAACAGAATAAACAAAACTCATAAACACGCAGGAAAAGACACTTAATTTTCAATCTTCGGTCAGGAAGCAGTGGACGGCGTCGTGCGCTGGCTGGGCTGTTGTCCATGATCTGTGAAAGCGATGAGGAAACATCCAAAAGGGCAACACTTGCATCTTGAATTTCTCCGCCAATGTATGGTTATGACATAATTTCGACAAGTGGAGCAGGTGCTTCGCATGTTTAAAATAACCTGATCTCATCTTTTTAATCTCCTTCTTCTGACGCCAGAACGAAATAGTATATAAGGAGCACAGAAGGTGCTGTACAAATTTCCCCGTGCTTTACGATTATAGCGCCCCCGGTTGGGGACGATGCGCCCATAGGCGCTACGGATTGATTTCTTGAACAACGGAAGAGCAAAATTTTGACAATGAAGATTTGAACGTTAGGCCGAGCCACCGTAGAGAGTGTGTGTTTATTTGACGAAGAACGATCCAAGAGATGTAGAAGCTTTGGATGCATTCGAACCATTTGACGAAGGGTTGAAATGCAGGTACTCACGTTTTGACAGGTTAACTTCAAGGCTAATTTTGAGAAGTTCCGACGACAGCTTAATTACATTTTTTATGAATGTGGATCGGCTACGGCTTACTAAGAGCAAGTCGTCCGCGTAGGCTATGTAGCTGAAGGCATAGTCTTTATAGAAGTAAGCAGGATGCAAAGAATCGAGACAAGAAGATATGGCCGATTTGAAGATGTCCTTGGCGAACACCAGTTCGGACAGGAATACTCTCTGACAAGCTACCTTGCCATTTGAACCTTACTGAAGAATGACCAAACCAAAATTTTAACAGATAGACAACAGACAGATTCACGCCAGAAGTAATGAGAGAAAATAGGGCCTGAGACTGCGTTATATTATCAAAAGCACCAGCTATATCTATAGAATATATATGTATAGAAGACTTGTCGCGGGTAGCCTGTTCCTGTTTCATCATTTTGGTCAATATGCGATGAGCGTGCGCACAACTGGTGCTCGAACGGAATTCAACCTTTATTGAACCAAAGCGACATTTTTGAACTATTTCTGGAAGAAGGACGTATTCCAGGATTTTGCTTATGGTACAAGAAACTGTAATTGCCCGATAGCTTTTGCAAAGGTCCGCGTCTTTCCCTCGCTTAATCACCGATGTTATAGTACCCAAGAGGAAACTATTCGTAACCAAACCCTTGCGTAAACAAATTTGAAATAGTAGCTGAAGGTGTTTTGTTAAAGCTGGACACTCAATTTTGAAAAATCGGCACTAAGGTCATCAGAATCTGTAGAAACAGTTCTTCTTAATTTTCGAAAAGCAATTTCGATGGAAGAACGAGTGACGGGAAGAACAGAAGTTTGAAATATTTTCCTTGGTAGGTATTTAAGAAGTAAATTTTCAAAGTGCTGCTGAATCTGGTTTTTGCAACCACTGAATAGACCACCGTAGTGGCCATAGTTAGCGCGGAAGGAGGTATAGCTGAAATTTATTTGTACGAAGGACCTTTTGCGCTTTTTTGTCAGTGGGAGCATCTAAGCCATTCAAACGAGCATTTTTAAGTGAAGATTTGGATTCACGCCAGCCAGTTCAGGTAAACAAACAAAGCTTTCCGTTGCTTATACTTTTTAAGATTTTGAACTGGGTAACGGGTGGTTTGGGTAATTTTTTTATAATAATAATTCGTTAAATTCCGTAATGTCTTTACAAAATTAATGGAGGACATTCACACTCGGTCCAGAGATGAGCGAATCCGACCATGAAAGAATTCGAATCCAAATCCAGGACTAGTTATGAATCCGAATCCAAATCCAGGACTAGTTATGAATCCGAATCCACCATTTCATGCTGAGGGTTAGAATCCGGAATCGAATCCGGATTAGAGTCCGACCTTAACAAAAATCAAATAATTTACGTAGGTTTTAGTTTTCAAAATCAGAGGTAACAAAAAAGCACTGATGCCTAAAGCAAATGAGACGGTCATTTCTTGAATTTCTTGTGTGGTTATCATAGTACGGGTTTCCTCTCGGCAATCAGGGATGACTTTAGGTCTAGACATTTTAGTGGATTCATAATATCCGAGGTTCGGAATCCGAGTCTGAAAAAGAATCCAGCCTGAAAAGCAGAAGATTCGAACCCCTGAAATTGAAATCGTCCAAAATGTCGACGACCTAAAATGCCGACAGTTATATAGTGTTGAGAAAGTCGTTAAATGCACTCTTCTACCCAACAACTACCATACTGTCATGCTACCTTTAATTGTCTCCAGCTACTGTGGTAGTGTGGTGCTGGACTTTGTGACAGTTAAAGGTAACGCAACTTCGGAGACTAAGTTCGGTTTGTTGGTTGAGGGAAAAATCAAAAGGTTTTATTTATAAACGCACTTTAAGGGATAAAATAATATAATTGTCTCAGCTCCTTTTGTCTTCTCAAACCGGATTCTTCTTGCTTTTGCGAGAGGCTCGGCTCGCTACCCAAATTAGTTAAATTAAAGTGGACGGACACACGCACACAACGAGAACCAAGTCGGTCCTGAACTTTATCGACCCTGTGTCAGGGAGGGAAGGCAATGGACTCTCAGGTTGAGCGGTGTCTGCTAAGGTGGACCAGTCGGTCCTAACTTGATCGACCCTGTGTCAGGGAGGGAGGGCAATGAACCCTCAGGTTGAGCGGTGTCTGCTCAGGTGGACCAGTCGGTCCTAACTTGATCGACCTTGTGTCAGGGAGGGAGGGCAATAAACACTCAGGTTGAGCGGTGTCTGCTCAGGTGGACCAGTCTGTCCTAAGCTTTATAAACTCTATGTCAGAGAGAACGGGCAATAGACCCAGAGCATTCGTACAGCGTCTGCTCCAGAATCTAAGTGTGCTCATCTAATTCGTCTAAAAATTTAGGCCAAAAATTCTTCCATATTGAACGACAAGTCGTCGCCCAGAAAATACTGTGGGGATCTTCCATCGGTGCGGCTGTAGGAACTTCTGATGATCTTGATGGTTGGCAAATTTCCGGCGCACTTGGTTTTACTGTGGTGTCTTTTGGTTTTGTTGAGGGTTTTCGTGGTGTTGCTTCTTAGTGATCTGTCGATCTTTGCATGTCCGACACCGGCGACAAAACTTTCGGGCGTCCAGGAACAGTTTTGGCCAGTATAAATAATTGCACATGACCTCGCATGCTGTCCCGTCTGATGAACGATGCCTCCCGTTCCTCGAGGTATGACAAATGTCCAAAAGTGGACGCCGGCGTGTCGCCGGTGGAATTGCCTCAAATGCAATTTTTCCTCTTCTACTGAATGTTTTCCTGAAGATCACCCCCTGATCCACTATGTACGATGACATACCACTCGTCAGTGGCTGGCTTTTGTTCGCTTTTGCAAGAGATTTGTCATCTCTGTATCCCCTTCTATTTGATGTTGGTACCATTTTCTCCACTTTGATTTATCTTCACCTCTTGGAAGAAGCAAATTTGGTCTTGCCGGTTTCTCCATCTCTAAATAAATACAATATTACAATTCTTCTGGTTTCTTAACAGCTTTTTTTATTTTGGTTAAAGTATTTTGAAGTTTAACGATTAGTGCGACCCACCGTTGCCACCAGCTATAGTGTTGAGAAAGTCGTCGAATGTACTCTTCTACCCAACAACTACCATACTGTCATCTACCTTTAATTGTCTCCAGCTACTGTGGTAGTGTGGTGCTGGACTTTGTGACAGTTAAAGGTAACGCAACTTCGGAGACTAAGTTCGGTTTGTTGGTTGAGGGAAAAATCAAAAGGTTTTATTTATAAACGCACTTTAAGGGATAAAATAATATAATTGTCTCAGCTCCTTTTGTCTTCTCAAACCGGATTCTTCTTGCTTTTGCGAGAGGCTCGGCTCGCTACCCAAATTAGTTAAATTAAAGTGGACGGACACACGCACACAACGAGAACCAAGTCGGTCCTGAACTTTATCGACCCTGTGTCAGGGAGGGAAGGCAATGGACTCTCAGGTTGAGCGGTGTCTGCTAAGGTGGACCAGTCGGTCCTAACTTGATCGACCCTGTGTCAGGGAGGGAGGGCAATGAACCCTCAGGTTGAGCGGTGTCTGCTCAGGTGGACCAGTCGGTCCTAACTTGATCGACCCTGTGTCAGGGAGGGAGGGCAATAAACACTCAGGTTGAGCGGTGTCTGCTCAGGTGGACCAGTCTGTCCTAAGCTTTATAAACTCTATGTCAGAGAGAACGGGCAATAGACCCAGAGCATTCGTACAGCGTCTGCTCCAGAATCTAAGTGTGCTCATCTAATTCGTCTAAAAATTTAGGCCAAAAGTTCTTCCATATTGAACGACAAGTCGTCGCCCAGAAAATACTGTGGGGATCTTCCATCGGTGCGGCTGTAGGAACTTCTGATGATCTTGATGGTTGGCAAATTTCCGGCGCACTTGGTTTTACTGTGGTGTCTTTTGGTTTTGTTGAGGGTTTTCGTGGTGTTGCTTCTTAGTGATCTGTCGATCTTTGCATGTCCGACACCGGCGACAAAACTTTCGGGCGTCCAGGAACAGTTTTGGCCAGTATAAATAATTGCACATGACCTCGCATGCTGTCCCGTCTGATGAACGATGCCTCCCGTTCCTCGAGGTATGACAAATGTCCAAAAGTGGACGCCGGCGTGTCGCCGGTGGAATTGCCTCAAATGCAATTTTTCCTCTTCTACTGAATGTTTTCCTGAAGATCACCCCCTGATCCACTATGTACGATGACATACCACTCGTCAGTGGCTGGCTTTTGTTCGCTTTTGCAAGAGATTTGTCATCTCTGTATCCCCTTCTATTTGATGTTGGTACCATTTTCTCCACTTTGATTTATCTTCACCTCTTGGAAGAAGCAAATTTGGTCTTGCCGGTTTCTCCATCTCTAAATAAATACAATATTACAATTCTTCTGATTTCTTAACAGCTTTTTTTATTTTGGTTAAAGTATTTTGAAGTTTAACGATTAGTGCGACCCACCGTTGCCACCAGCTATAGTGTTGAGAAAGTCGTCGAATGTACTCTTCTACCCAACAACTACCATACTGTCATCTACCTTTAACTGTCTCCAGCTACTGTGGTAGCGTGGCGCTGGACTTTGTGACAGTTAAAGGTAACGCAACTTCGGAGGCTAAGTTCGGTTCGTTGGTTGAGGGAAAAAACAAAAGGTTTTATTTATAACGCACTTTAAGGGATAAAATAATATAATTGTCTCAGATCCTTTTGTCTTCTCAAACCAGATTCTTCTTGCTTTTGCGAGAGGCTCGGGCTCGCTACCCAAATTAGTTAAATCAAAGTGGACGGACACACGCACACAACGAGAGCCAAGTCGGTCCTGAACTTTATCGACCCTGTGTCAGGGAGGGAGGGCAATGGACCCTCAGGTTGAGCGGTGTCTGCTCGGGTGGACCAGTCGGTCCTAACTTGATTGACCCTGTGTCAGGGAGGAAGGGCAATGAACCCTCAGGTTGAGCGGTGTCTGCTCAGGTGGACCAGTCGGTCCTAACTTGATCGACCCTGCGTCAGGGAGGGAGGGAAATGAACCCTCAGGTTGAGCGGTGTCTGCTCAGGTGGACCAGTCGGTCCTAACTTGATCGACCATGTTTCAGGGAGGGAGGGCAATGAACACTCAGGAGAGCGGTGTCTGCTCAGGTGGACCAGTCGGTCCTAAGCTTTATAAACTCTATGTCAGAGACAATGGGCAATAAACCCAGAGCATTTGCACAGTGTCTGCTCCAGAATCTGAGTGTGCTCACTGCTTATATAATTTTAGAATTACATTCCAGCGCGTTGAGAAACGTGAGGTAATAAAACATCGTAAGGAGCGAGTCAGTACTCAGAGGAAAACTGAAAATAATAATTAATGGTAGAATACCATAGTTACTTTCAATCAATCAATATATTTTTAATTCGTGACATTATACGTCACCTAAATAAAAGAACTGGACAATATAGCCTATATACACATTAACCATCTGGCAGTTCAGGGCAGTAGTATAGTCTGCGGTACAGACGATAAAACTGCCCGGAACGACAATCCTCGTTCTGGTGAACGGCCTGCAGGAGTGGGTTTCGAGTCCGATCAAGGCGCGTTACAAAACTAACAAGCGCTTTCCGCCTCATAATAGAATAGAATAGAATAGTGTTTATTTAACCTCATTGGGCCATACACAGATTTTTATACACACGGCATACAAGTATATTAACACACTGAAAACATAATGATCCTAGGACACATACATAAACTACCTTCTATTTAAAATTCCACTCACATAATCTACCACCGTTTTAATAACGTTGTCTTTAGTCGATGTCAATATACCAGGGAAGAGCAACCCTCCCCCAAACTGATCCGATAGAGGAGACTCCTGGCACTGCCCTAGGAGGTGGGCAACAGTGTCCTCTCCAACAAGACAAATCGGGCATCTGTTATTATCAATTATTAACCCATCCCTATTTTTCCTTCTCTCAAACGCCTTTTTTCTAAATCCGAGTGGTAATGAGTTTGTTCAGAGCTGGAACAAAAGTTTCAGAGTCTGTGCTGGTAGACCTAACTTAAAATAAAATTCAGTTTGCTTCAGTAATTTGTATTAATTTAGAGTCTCATACGTTTGAATTGTCCCATGCCAACTTTGTATCTCGTGGTCGCTTATAGCAAGTTCGAACTGTTCCATTAAGTGGGAGTGGTCCTCTGGGCCTGATCCCCCGTTCCAAGCAAATGACAATCCAGCACGATCAAGCATGGCTTTAACCTGGAACGGCCAGGATTTTGGTCCTCCTATCTCTAACAATTCTTTATATGCTACTCTTAGCAGCCTATCCTCTGGTAGTTTAATAATCTTGAACCAAAACCGTAGTATCTGCAACAGCCTAGATTTTTTCATTGTAAATAGGCCAAGCTCTTCTCTCACTGCCTGGGTATGATTCGTTGGATGAAGTCCTATCAATCTCTTGAAGTGGAGCAGCTGAATCGACTCAAGCTGTGTGGCAGCGTCAAACCCCCAAAGTTCCGCACTGTAATGTACTGTTGAAAGGATTTTAGTTTTAAAAATATTCATGTGAATTTTCATATCTTTGAGACCTCTTAGAACCGAATTCCTTAGTATCGCTGCGGATACCATCCTCCCTCTTTCTCTCATTTCAAGTATGTCAAGTATATAGTGACGTTCTGGGAAAAAATTGCTCTTAAAAGTTCAAAAATGTTCATAAAAAGAGCAACCGTATTCAGCAATCTCCGTCCACTAAAATCTCGCCTGCAGAAATCTCATTATCTATGAGTATTTCGAGAATGATGGTAAACAACAATCAAAACAAGTTCATGCTGATTCAACCAGCGTTGTGAATCAACCAATTTAATCGCAATATGCGCTAAAACCTCCAAGCTGATTGACAGGGACGCCCACGCACTTTGAGTGCGCCCAGAATAGGTTACAGTTTGAAATGTTGCATCTTACCCACTCATATTCGCATTCGTCTGCCTTTCGCAAGTCCTCATCTTCAGCAGACCCGAAGAGAATACTACATTTCCTGCAGCCAGAAATTCTACCGTCTCCTCTCGCAGTTTTCTGCTTCGATGAAAATCCTACCAACCCTGTAATAAAGGTGCCAAGACATTGCTAAAGGTGTTCCATCTGATACAACAGTTGTTGATGATGAAATTTGGGCAGCCACTATCACTACACAACATACCTCTAAACGACTCTATCTCATTATCTAAAAACATCTGGCTAGCAAATATACGAAAACAACTGTCGGAACTCGCTATTGAAACAAACTTTCGGCTTACTCAATGTCGATTCCAGGTAATTATCAAACAGTGGAAGACAGTACAACTGCGTGCAATTTTTTTTAAATAAAAGAATCTTCACTGGGTGACTACAACATTTAAAATTACGGATCAAATGGTTTGCATGTAGGCAAAGGCCACGATATTGACCTGACATGGCTGAATTATAGATCATCATCTAAACCATATCCTAGATACTTGACTTTGTGAACTAGAGTTAAAACAATACCGCCAAGCCGTATAGCAGGGAATATCGAAGATTTAAAATATTTCGGAATAAAAATCATATAATTACATTTTGCTGAGTTAAAAATAATATCATGATAACCGGCATACTCAGAACAAATGCTTAAAAGGCGGTTTAGGGCATTTGCCGACGGGGCAAGTAAAACCATATTATCTGCATACGCTATCGAATTCAAAAATACACCAGAAATATTAAAACCTACGCGACTCTCCATCAACTGTTTGCAAAGATAATCAATAAACACATTGAAAAATAGGGGCGAAATTACTCCACCTTGTGTGACCCCATTACCAACATGGAAAGAAGACGATAATTTGGAACCCCACTTCACGCGGAACTCTTGCTGAGCATACCATGTCGAAAGAAAATCCACAAGCATCCGAGGCATACCACGTTTACGTAATTTTTCAAATAATATAGCATGATTAACACGGTCAAATGCTTTGCGTATGTCCAGAAGACAAGCACATACACGACTACCAAACCCTAGATAATGACTAACTGTTTGTTTAAAAGTAAAAATGCAGAAGTCAGTACCATGATGGTTTTTAAAAGCAAACTGATTAAAAGACGTTTCTAAAAATTCAACCGATCGGCGCATCGGTAAATTATCAAGTAATTTTGAAAATACAGTCGTAATAGCAATAGGGCGGTAGTTATCAACACTCGTCAAATCACCGCATTTATTCTTATTCAGGGGTATAAGAGTAACCTCCATAAGATCAGGCGCTAGGCACTTCTGAGTAATTGCCCAAGTAAAATACACCAACAGTAGAGCACAAAGGCGCTGCCTATTGCTGTATTTCACATGCTCGGCTGTCAGACCGTCATCACCCGTGGCTTTATTACCTTTCAACTCCTTCGTAATCACCTCACCAATTTAATCACTGCTAAACCCTATTTTATCTGTGATACAATCGCAATCATGAGCACAGTTTGTAGGCTGATCATTACTGGGCACCGAATTAAGGGTCACTAAAATGCGAACGCCATCTTTCGACTATATTCGACTCACCAACTTGACCATCAAGCGTAGAAGCAAGAACATTCGGGGCATTACCGACGGTTCCGAAGATTGAGCACAGTTTTTATGATCCCCAATGTACGCTTCTGCCATGTTATCCGAGACATGCTTTTGTCGAGACCGTTTGCACTTTTACAGAGCTGACTGGAATTCTCTGCAGGTTCACCAACATATTTTCATGTACCGTGCCAGGATGGGGTTTTCCGGCTGTACGCCACGCAAGGTAGGTTGCACGGTACTTGGCGTGCACAGATTTACGTCACTATTCAAACCTGGAATGGCTTGAAGACTACGACGTGACGCCGCAGAACTGCTACAGGAGCCTTCTGAGGCAACACACAGAGAAGAGACAATCTGGCTATACAACGTGTTATTCTTGGTGACATGACTTGCACTTGAGCAGTAAACTTCCTGACACTCTATTACTTCTTGCGGGATATTAACCTGAGACAGTAACACCTCTGAAAGACTGCAATATGCCTGCCTCACAGACAGATCAGCCCACTTAGGGACTGAGGTTTTCGATAAGGGTGCATCGCAAACTTGGGGAATGATTTTTACCACATTACGAACGTTTAGGACTAGCTCAAGGGGATGGTGATCAGAATCTAGAAGGTCATACCGAACACATATGCTGCGAGTATTTTCAGCGACTGAGGAAGTCAATAGACAGTGGTCCACCCATGAAGTGGTTTGGACTGAACTGAAATACATGTAAGTATCACTGGGTAGTGAATCTACATCATATAATTGTAGCCAAGAATCCCGACAGAAATCCTGTAACTCGCTACCAAAAGCATTTGTCTGGGAAGCATTAAAGTCACCAAGGGCAAGTACGCGGCTACTTTCGAACGTTTCACATCGTTCCCATAGTAGTCCCAAATAATTTGAAAACTCCTCAAAATTGTCAGCATTGCATACCGACATATAAATGTTCAGTATACGGTATTTATGCTCTCCCGAATCATACGAAAGTGCTTGGATACGGCTATCTTCAAAATCAACTATCTTGCATCTGTCTCCATAACTCTTTCTCCACAAAATTGCAGTCCCACCGCGTGGGCGCCCAACTAGAACAGCGTCAGACGTATCAAAAGCGTAGGTTCCGCTGGCATAGAAATCACGGTGCAGAGATGCAGAGATGAAGCACGACATCGGAAGTCTCACATAAGTTTCGAACCGCAAACGCCGACGTTTTATTGTTTTTGCAGTTATACGTTACTATTCGTAGGGTCATTACGATCGCTTGATTTAGTTCCGACAGACTTGCGGCTGGACTAGAAACGCCTAACGAGGATACCCGCTGGCCAGATATCCGGATTTTCAATCAGCTGCTTCGCTAAAACTGCTGTCACAACTTTGAACGAAGTGTAAGCCGAATACTTCGTTTCCAGTTGAGTCACTTCTGCACTGATATTTTTCGAACGGAGGTAGTCAGAAACCTTGACCGCAGCGACAGTTTGAGAAAACCTCGTGTCAAAGTACTGCAACTTATGTGGGACTGAGTTTATGTCACACACGTGTCCTTTTCCAGGAATGCTTTGCGATTTCGATTTCCGTGTGTCTTTGCCTTTTTCCTGAGGCGTCTTTTTTATCACGTTTACCACGTACTTGCTGCCACCTGCCGGACGATGCGACCGATTCAGCAGCAGAAGCCTCAAGACGAGGGCCGCTAGAGGGCGGCACCGTAGCGATAGCCGCTTGAACAGAAGGCAGAACCGCATTTGCACTTGCGGTAACCAACGGTACGGTAGCAGTAGCTGCAATATTCGAGTATGGGGGGGGCTGGTAGCTGAACTTGCACAGGTGTTTCACAAGCAGGGTGCTGGAAGATATAATTAGACACTTCTCTGGACTCAACCTGACCAACCCGGGACTTCAAACTGTCTACTTCCAGCTTCAGTTTACGCATATCAATGAGCAATGTAGCTGCGTCGATATGATCAGGGAGCACCGGAGAAATTTGTGTCAGATCAGCAGCTACGTATGTTGGTAACTCATTACGATCCACTTCATGCAAAATACCGAGGATATTGTTTAGGCATCTGAAATGCCTGTCATCACCTTTCCTCGCAGTTTTGTATTCACGAGTCACCATAGCACCCTCGCAATCCCGAACAAGAATAGTTTTCGCATCAATAATGTCTTCGGCTGTGTAAAACGCCTTAACAAGATCTTTCAGTTTCTCGCATTTCACAAGCGTGGATTGCATTGTGATTGCAGAAAATCTTTGGCGCATGAGCTCGTGGCAACACTTACAACATTTAGAGTCAGGCGTCAGTAGCGAGGTCAGAAAAAATCGGCGAGAAAGATTGCGTCGCATTGAAGTTTTGAGAAAGAAATGTTCTTAAAAGTCCCAAATTGTTCATAAAAAGAGCAACCTTATTCAGCAATCTCCGTCCACTAAAGTCTCGCCTGCAGAAATCTCATTATCTATGAGTATTTCGAGAATAATGGTAAACAACAATCAAAACAAGTTCATCCTGATTCAACCAGCGTTGCCAATCAACCAATTTAATCGCAATATGCGCTAAAACATCCAAGCTGATTGACAGGGACGCCTAAGCACTTTGAGTGCGCCCAGAATAGGTTACAGTTTGAAATGTTGCATCTTACCCACTCATATTCGCATTCGTTTGCCTTTCGCAAGTCCTCATCTTCAGCAGACCCGAAGAGAATTCTACATTTCCTGCAGCCAGAAATTCTACCGTCTCCTCTCGCAGTTTCCTGCTTCGATGAAAATCCAACCAACCCTGTAATAAAGGTGCCAAGACATTGCTAAAGGTGTTTCATCTGATGCAACAGTTGTTGATGATGAAAATTGGGCAGCCACTGTCACTACAGAAGACACCTCACTAGCAGACTCGAAGTTCTGCCATATCTAGTTTTTTTTTCGGCACTGCAGACACTTGTTTGTTTATTTGATTCACGATCTATTTATTCGTTCTTTGTTTATTTGATACAAGATTTATTTATTTGTATGCTGCTGGTGTTGTTGCTAAATATTCCAGGCACCATAGACCTATCACAAAAACGGGAAGAGCGGGAAGCACAATGGGACAATCGATTATTTGGGAATATCAGAAAGACAAACTAACGCTTTTTGGGATCCCAAAACGTAAGTGGAGGGATACCTCTGACATCGCAAAAGTTGTCCGTCCGTCTGTCCGTCCGTCCGTCCGTCCGTCTGTAAGCACGATAACTCTCGAAGGGAATAAGATATTTTGATGAAACTTGGTGTGAGGATTGTTTGGGTCAAGAGTAAGGTCGAGTTCGTAGATGGGCTTTGTAGCCCTATATTTAGGGGTTGGGGAGGGGGTTTATGGGGTAAGCAAAATATTTTCAAACAGCTAATGGGACAGTCGATTATGGGGTAAGAAGACATGCTGAACACGATGATGGATACCATTTTATCGCCGGACAAGTAGTTCGCCCGAAATCCCGCCAAAACCGAAAAGTTTGTTAAAAGTAAAAGTTTTATTTGAAGTTGATTGGATGGTCGATTCAGGGGTAAGAAGACGTGCTGAACACGATGGTTGAAACCATTTTATCGCCGGACAAGTAGTTAGACCCGGTTTAGGGGTAGTAAGTCATGCTGAACACGATGGTGAAAATCATTTTCTCGCCGGGCAAGTAGTTCGGTCGGAATCCGGCCAAAACCGGAAAATTGTTAAAAGTCTTCGTAGTTGATTAGGTATCCGATTTAGGGGTAACAAGAGATGCTGAATCTGTGGATGACAGTAATTTTTTACCCGGACATATATTTTGCCCGGAATGCAGCTGTAACCGGAAAATATGTTTGAAGTTAAATTTTAATTTGAAGTTGATTGGATGTTAGATATAGGGGAAAGAAGTCCGCTGAGTTCGATTTTAGCTCCTTTTTTTTTGCCGGACACGGAGTTCCGGATTCGGCCGAAACTGGGAAATTCGCAGGCAGGAAGTTGTCGTCCAAACAGATATGACTTATAGGGGTAAACACAAACATGCCTAATCCATATCTAAACTTGGTTTTCTCAGATGATTAGCTGTGTCAATCTGTTTCTTAATTTTAATAGTAAAAATGTTGAAGGAGTCTGGCGAAGACTGGATCTGGCATAGGCAAGACCCAATTGTCTGGATCAGATATTGAATTTCTGGGATCCCATCGTCACCTTTGGTCTTATTCATCGGGTTTTCAAGATTATTTAAGTGAACAAGTGATGGGTAACTAGATTGTCGTATCCTAGCCCTTTTCGGTTAATCTTTAATATGGTTAACATTCACAATTCCCGCGATCAATGCCATCGACTGATGATCGAGCTAACTTTTTTAAGGATTATAGTTCATTACTTGAAAAAAGATAACTTATTATTTTGAATTTTTCACGGACTCGCTCCTCGGAGGATTTCGTCTTGACTTGTCTTGCCTTCTGTCCCCATACTCGCTGGATTCAGGAACAGCGTTTAGCTCAACCTCCTCAAATAAATCTAACCAGTGAGTCTAGTATGCACCCCTCAAGTCCTGTGAACCTAGTTTTACGCCCGACGAGTCCAGGGTTGTTGCTGACACTGTAAGGTCGTCATTGCACCTGCTGTATATCCAAGAACAAATAATCTTATAGAACCTCTGTCTTTGGATCCATGCAACGACTATGGATACCCCGGTAAAACTGAGCGGAGCTAGAGGTACATGCTATGAGCTCTGAGTTGATACTCGCATGCTTCCCTTTACGCCGTTGCTCATACGAGGTGGAAACCGTAGGATATCTTGCAGGCGTGGGGAGCCCGCCCCGGAGCCCTTTGGGATTTTTTCTCTGAAAGTCAAGGTCTATAACAAAGATCTAAATTCACTTTCTGTTTTAAAGACAGCGCGGAGTGGATGCGAATTTATCTATTGTGTTTGGTTTGAAACTAGCCAATCAGAATACTGTTCAATATCTAAAAAATAATCTGATTAAAGAATCTGGATTGGCTAGTACCCTCAAAGTTTAAGCCCGAGACTAGCTGGTACCGAAGACTGGCACAAATACCAATAGCGAAAGACAGTAAAGCCTCGATTTTCGGAGAGCCAAAACCCCAGAACGTACGCATAAAGATGGCCACAGACGGCGATTTAATTGAACTGGAACTTGGAGCTTAGCTGAAACTGCGGTGTGCGAATCTAGCGACTGGTGACGCGTGTTTTTATCGCTTGCGATGCCGAATTTGCGAGCCGTGGTCATCTAGCTTAAAAGCGCACACAATGGAGGTCTATGACTATTTATTTGCTTGACTACGGCGCATCTCGATAAACAATACCGTGTACGAAAAAGAACATAAAACAAAGAAAAGATAAAGCCATCGATTCGCTGGCACGAACCGTCCACTGAGTGTCCGCCGGGTGTCCGGTGATACGCGCTTCTCTACATTATGCACTAGCTCTTAGGAAGCGGTGCCATAAACCGGTTTGTCGTGTGGCGTGTTCTTGTCATAGGTCCTGGCACTTCGGTGTAGCCGTTAGATCTAGCAGAACAGGACTCACGCCTTTCTGTTCATCGTTCAGCTGTGAGGGGCCATTGCCAGAAATGCGACTGGCAGTGGCAGAGCTATCCGCTTGGCCAGGGGTCATGTTGGCAGTACTTGTTCCGGAAACGCAAATGGTTCTATCAACCTGTCCTGGGGTCCTGTTGGCAGCTTGCTTGGGAGTACTTGTTCTGGAAGTGGCAGGCTCATTATCGGCCATAGATGAAAAAGTGTCAGTTGACGGACAAGTTGTGGCTGAGGCAGTAGTCATGGTCATGTCAGTTGGAAGTGATGCAAGTACTGGCAGTGTCGTAATTGGTTGCTGAATAACTTGTGACGTAACCAGATTATATGGAATTGGTACTCGGTCTCTATCGGCAGGGTGATTGTTGACTACAGCAGGTCTGGCAGTTGAAACTAAAGCGGGCAGAGGGAGTGAAATGGAAATTAGTTGCTTGGTTACCCTATCAATCGGAATTGGCTCCCGTTTTCTATTGACCCTTGGTTTTACCAGTCGATGCTGTGGCGGGAAGAGACGTCTTCGCGGTTGTGGTTGAAGTTGGACGTGGATGCTGGGAGACTGTGAGTGACAAAGACATGGCTGCCATGAAGCTAACACTGCTTTCATATCAAGCTCGAACTGGTTCAGCCCACAACCGTCATCTTTAGAATATACATGCCACTACTCGTCTGGAAAATACTCCTACCTCTGAGTCAGCTGTGATATGAGCATTCATGTGATGTTTGAACTCCTGCAGTCCGTTAGCTTGCCCCGCTTAAAATATAGAAATAAAGCAGAGCACCGTTCGGGCAAAACTTTCTTCTGCCGGAACAAGATCAAGCTGTACTTCCGGTCCAGATTCAGCCGTTGTAGCATTCGCAGATACGATGGAAATGGGTGTATGTCCATCATTCTGTTTATCGCAGTGCATGTAATTGACAGCCTCAGGGTTAAGCGGGACCAGTCGGTTGTGCAGGAAATAATTCGTGACGGACGTGGTCGTCAAGCGTCTCATCGCACAAAGAACGATACTGCCGACGTTAGCAGCACATACACGGAATTTCGAGTTGTTCCGTTACCACACTAACAGCTCCGCTTCATAGTACCTTTTAAACCCGCTAAATAAGTGGGTATCTAAGGGCTGACAAATGTGGGTCGAGTTCGGAAAAAGATGTACCTTGATAATATAGTTGTCCAGAGCTCACATGACTGTACTTGTGTTATCGTGACTCCGGGTGCCGTCAAGGGTTAGCACGATAGGTAAGACCGCGCCCTTTGCATCAAGCCACTGCTTGAGCTTCTTCAAGTATTCTTGAAAGGAATCGCCCGTCATCCTTCCTTTCTTCGTAAATCCGTCCAGTAGGGCTGGGGCTCAGTGTTTTGCCGCTGCCTGGCAGGCTTTGTGTTTTTAAAACAGATGAACGGTGATAGAAGACCACTGTTTGCGCGTATTGTCAGACAGGTTACATTATCTTTTTCTCCCGCCTGCTGGATTTCTTTTACCGACTTCTGCCCGGTTTCGCGTAAAACCTTCCTTTTAGCTTGTTCCAGAAAAACTGCTGTTTCGTCACAGTTAAATACCCGTGACGTATCAGTGAAGACGCCAGTGCCACCCAACTCCGCTTCAAATATTTCTCCAATCTACTAGAATAGAAGAAACATTTGTTTTTAGACACCTCTATATCTTCCTTAAGTTTTTATTTAGCTTTTCGTAATTGCCTAATTTTTTTTGGCAAAACCGGTAACTGACGATAATGACACATTTTTTTTTTATATCACATCGGATAACCTTCATTCTTACTTGCTATCTGCTTGAATCTCTTAATTATTTTCTGTGGTCCTTTGACGTGCTTCATTTCTTTTGGATATGTCGATTATTTTACTTCTCTTGTACTGTTGGTAACAATAGCACTGTGGTCCCGACACTCTTGCTATTTGACTCGGTGTTTGATAATAGATGCGTCTTCTGTCCGATAATCTCAACATCTCTCTAGGACTGACAGTCATGTCGTTAAGAAAACCGGTGTTATGCTCGGTCCTGTAATGAGCGTTAAAAGACAAAATGTACCAACCTTGAACCAGTTTCGTATCTGGGCTTCAGTAACTGACGCTCTTCCCCCGTGATGGCCTTTCCCGTTTCTGCATGAAATATGGTGCCTCGTCATGAAGCGCCGGAGCCAATGGCAAGACGGTCTTCCATTTTCAAAATGGTTTGGCTTGTCGACACTCTTAACGTAAGTTTCTACGAGGTATCTGACCTCGATGGTTGTCCTCCCTAGCCCCGTCTTGCAGTATTTAACTATGAATTCTGCAATACGCTTTTCTTCTTCAGGAGAAAGGGTATAAGTCTCGCGTATCTTGGTGGTCCTTTATTTCCCGCTAAGATAGTCGCGGAGCGTTGTTCTAGGAATATCGTAGAATTCCGCAGCACCGCGTTTTGACATACCGTTCTTCACTGCGGCAATCGCGTCAAGCAGTTTATGATTATCGTACTTCCGAAAGCTGTGCCCAGGAGTTGGATTGTGTCCTGCTTCATTATCATTATCCAACTGTTCAGCACTTCCGCCGGAGCTGCTGGAAATTTCAGCTTGAAAAAGACCTCAGTCATTGTCAGCGTAATTTCCTGTTTCGGCAGCCGTCGGCGAAAAACGCTCTGTTGAATCCCTAAACATGCTCGCAAGTGCAAGGTCCAATATTTCCTCTGCATCCATCTGTTAAAGAATTAAGTTGCAGTTTACTGTACCAAATAAAGCCAACTTTCCAAACCAAACAGGTGCATTCTGGGACAGTATGCGAGACAGTGGGAGTATACTACACTTAGTTTATTCTTCTTTCGGGTCAGAATCTACGATCATTACAATTTATTGCACTGTCAACAAAAAAATCTCAATATACTTTCACTAAACTACGTTTTTCTTCAGGTACACTCTGCAAAAAGCTCCTGATTCCATACTTTGAATCTTCGTCGTTAAGCGATAAGCACATTGCTCGGGACCTTTAACGATGTTGACTATGGTGCCTGTTGCCCTTACACGATAAGAAACTAGTGTACCCCCCAGCAATTATGCACCAAATAAACTTTGAAAACTGTGTCGGGACGTGTCCGACTTGTCGTCCTGCAATGTCTTGGAAACGCTGAAATGGGAAAGTACTGCTTCCGGTTGGCCTAGTTCTCAGATTCCTAGGAATTTCAGCAAGGTCTGGCATAAACACTCCAGCAGCAAACTTATCGTATGCGTTACGAACCGGTTGTAATCGGAGTGAAATCTCGGAATGAGCTTTTTTTGGAGAAGCGTACTAGCCCTGAACCGAGCTGTTAAAGCTGATTGCTATCATTTTCTTTGATTCTGAAAGAAACGTGTTTGTTAGTATAGTTTCTATTCGCACGGGAAATACTATTTCACAAATGGACCTGTTGCAGGTTAGTAAACACTGCGTGGCTACTTCCCCATGTCAAAGTTAACATGATGCCCGTTGTTTCCGAGCATTGTTTTCAGTTGGTAAAACCCCAAACGTGACGCAGAAGTAATAACAAGCCAGCATTATTGAAAACGTATGACATGTCAGTTTGGAAGCTCAGTTAAGGCCCGTATAAATATTTTTTTTTTTTTTGGGGGGGGGGTGCTTCTATTTTTTGGGGTGTTCTCCTCGTGACGATGTTAAAGTCTTAAATAAACAATTTGTCTTATATTGAACCACCTAACCCCCCACCCAGAATACGGGCCTGGCTTGGTTGTACCACTTTTGTCACCGCATGTCATCGCGACATTGTATTTCAGTGCCTTGCAGCATAACAAAGGTTCATAGCAGCACCCACAGTCGCCTTAAGCCAAGGGTCTATGCAGCAAGTGGTATACAAGGTTTAGTGTGTGGGCTGCCCTCCGAATCTGGACACCGCAGTCTTTTGTTACAATCCCTCTCACCTCTTCGACAATTGTCCGAGTCTATATTTAAATCAGTCTATTAGCTTTTGGTTGCTCTTTTCAATTGATCTTTTGATAACTAAGCACCGGCGGGATAATTTTTATTTCCCGGCAGTGCCAAAAACTTTTGTAAAATACAGATGGAAAATACAGTCACTGAAAGTCGCAATCCTTCTATGCGATCTCCTACTGTCCTAAACTGACGTCACGTCCTCAAATTATTTAGAGTAGTCTTTCTTCGGTAATGCACTTCGTTGACGCCACCTCTGCGCGCTCCATAACGCCAGGAGCTGAAAAGTTGTTCACTTCAGTTGTAGTTAGGCTGGAATTTAATAATTTAGGTAAATGAGAAGTAAAATGGCAAGGGAATGAGCTATGTACCACAGGGTAGCGGTGCCGTAAGACTGAGTAATATTGTGAGAGTCATGGTCATTTTACAAATGCTGCGGTAAGTTCTAGATTGAATACGTCTACCAAAAATATGCCTTTTGTTTTCATACCTTTTTATTTCTATAATCGACATAATTTTTATTTATATTAGGTTGTTGGATGCAGTCAACCACAAACCCCTGATTTTTTTATATCCTATGCCATACGCGGGGCAGGCTGGGCATGTCTAGGGTTTGGTATAGCCTATGCCTAACGCTGGACACTCTATCCCAGACGCTGAATAGCTGTTGGTACCCTAAACCCTGACTTACCCCACTATCGATGAATTCTGATTCGTTGATTTCTGAGCTTCACTCATATCGTCAGTACTTTATTGGGTCCCAGTATCCAGTATTCGGCAGAGGGTATACCAAACGGTAGATATACCCAGCGTTTGTTATAGACATTCCCAAAATCAGGGGTTTGTGGTAGACTGATTGGATGAGGATTAAGAATTCAGTTTTCTGGCCAAAACAAAAATAAAAATGTGGGAGTTTGTGACTCAAATATTAACAACCACAAGACAAAAAACAAGAAAGGGAAATTACTTCAGACAAAAATGACAAAGAAAAGGAAGCAAAACGAGAAAATGAAAAAAGTTAAGCAAAAAAAACTCATTAAAAAAATTTAGAGTACCAAACCAGTTACTCGACTCCTGCACCACTTGCTTTTATCAAACTACACTATATCCTCTGAATTTTAACACACATCAATGTATAATAGGTGCGTTTTTGTTCGAATTTTGCCTTTCCCCTTTCGCCTTTGGATAGCACTTTTCTTGGATAAAAACGCAATTTTGCAAATGCCTTTTTACTTACGGCAAAGAATTTGAAATTATAAAACATGGAGATTGGATTTATTGAGTATGGAAGAAGACCCCTATTTTCTGATGATGGTATACATTCAGATTATAAAGAAACAAGCCAGGCACTTCTTTTGTCTCTTTTGATGGATAGCGATCTGTCAGAGGATGAAGAATATGGAGAAAAAGAAAAGATGAGGAAGTTAAGGAGAGAAGTATAAACAGTTCTATGAAAGGCAGGCTTAATGGTGTTATTTTGTATCCCCTGAAGCTCTGTCAAACCACCTTACCCCAAAGTCAGTCCCAGATGGTTGGGAGTAATATTTTTCCTCAAATGCTTATGACCCCATGTAAAAACCTCTAGGTCAGGTTGTCATATGAATCCCTATCCAGTCGAGCGATCCCGTCTACCACAAATGACTGAGTTTTGACAGGGGAGTATAGGTCAGGGTTGGGGTACCATCAGGTATTTAACTGTGGGCTTAGGCCAGGATATGCCAGACACGAGATATAGGCTAACCAGTCCAAGCATTTTACTTATAAAAAATTAAGGGTTTATGGTTGACTGTCTGTAATAGTCTCTATCTCCCTGACTGCACAGACATTTCCATTTAATTAATTTATTTAGAGGTCTGTGACCTATTCTGTGTTCCAATGGAGTAAATTCAAAAAGCTCTTCTTGGTTGGTTTTATGTCGAAGTCTACTGTGTGCCGCTGTGCTCACAAACTGTGCAATGTTTTAACCCTCCTTGCCAGTGACCTCGATCAGCAAAAAGCATATAGAAATAGAAAAGGGTACAGGAGTATGCTTCTACAAGGTATATGTGATGCCAACAAGAGATTTGTCAATATTTTTACTGGTTATCCAGGATCTTCCCACGATGCCAGGGTTTGCCGTGTCAGAGGAGATTCTCACACCATATAAAATGGTAGGAAACCTAACAGCAGTCCAGACCAACTACAATAAGAAACATTCATGTGGCAAAATTGTGATTGAACACAGTTTTGGTCTGCTTAAAGGATGGAGGAAGTTACTTTGCGTTGATACAGACGTGCTGTTTATTCCGAACATTATCACGAGCTGTTGCGTTTTACACAGTATTTGCCTGGTGAATTCAGATGAGTTTGAAGAGTGGTATGACGAAAACTGGGATATTAGTGACGGAATACCAAATGTTGTTGGAGGCCTGGCTATTACCAGATCAACTTCAAAAACGGTTTAACACAGAAGTACAACAATGCTTTAAAAGGGCTAGCATCTGTGCCACAATTTGGCTTAAAATCGTTGTTGGCCTTAACCACTCTGTGCCTAGTGCATACCTTTTTTGGGAAAAAAGGATAAACTCACAAACTATAAGTAAACAAAATAGTACCAGTACTAGAGCGGTTGAGAGCACAAGAATAATTTTATTCTGAGTTTCTCCCCCGTTCATCATTTTATTTTCTTTTGGGGGTTGAATTGTCATCGTTACCACTGTCAGAAGTATCATGGTTAGATTTACTGGAAACAATTTTTCCAAAAAGCTCCAGTAATTCTTTCGTTCATAGAATCTGTTTTCTTGTCTCTCTCCCTCCTGTACACACGGTCCTCTTCTCTCTCTTTTTCTTGTGTCTTTCTTTGTGTTCTGCGGATGCGCGGCTGCGTTCCTCTTGGTGTGCATCAGCTTTTTCTATAAACTCCAGTGATTCTTTTCTAACACTATACCGGCTCTTCTTTTGCCTTGGAAGGACAGATTTTGCACTTTCCTCACACCCAGAAGCTTCACGGTCCATAATTTCAACTGCAGAGCTGGAGTCACATTGTGGTTAACTTTTAACTCAACTACTGGTTGCGGAAAAACAAGAGAGTCAACTGTAACTGGAGGAATTATGATGTGCGAGTCTCATTCAATTTCAATGATCTCATCAATGTAAGCTGGGGGTGAAGGGCAACCCATTCCAGTTCTTCCAGATTCGGGACGGTGCTTCCTAACGGCAGTGAGTAAAGCATTGAACTTGTTATTCAGTTTTTCTTTTGGTTTGGGGCCAAGATTGAAACCGGCTACTGTCATTTCTTCCGATAGCTTTATCCACAATCCTCTTGTGTTGCCACTTTCGTAGATACTGCGAAACTTTTCTTCCTTCATCAGAGACAAGAAGAACTTGCATGCAATTTCATCGTTTTTCTCAATGTCATGAGACTTTTTTCCAGCTGTCCAGCAGATGACTTTTAATGGCACATATCCATTGAGCTGGTCTATTCCTTCCTTTTTAATCCAGCCAATGTCTTTTAAGGCAGCAAACAACTGTGAAGCCTCGTAGCCATTTGCAGACACATCTGCAAGCGTCCATTTGTAGTAACTATCATAAAATAAAGCTTTCATATTAGTTTGTATTACATAATTTGAAAACAGAAATCCGAGGCAGTACGTTCTACTGATGTTTACTTAAAGGTCCTTCCTGTATTTAGAGATTAAACTTCAACGAGAAACATATATTCCACATGTCTGGTATGTACATGATTCTCCTATGAATGATTTATTTTATTATCCATCATGCAACACAACACAACTACAGTTCCAAAACGATACTAGCATACTATTCAAAATCACTTTTGCGTACACTATGTACAAAGCCTCTCTGGTGTCTGAAGCTAACTTAAGGAACTTCCCAACATTTTTTATTTCTTTAAAATCTTTACTCCCCATCATTTTAATGGTCCATTTCTTATCCATCCCCCCTACCCCAAAAGTCTTCTCCCTTAGTCCCTGTAACTCCAACTGTATTTTCATTGTATTCCACACATCTTCAATTTTATTCTTATCTCTTAAGCTATTTATTTATGGCAGTGGTGCCACATACAGCCTTTCCCATGTGACAAAATTTACAATGAAACTGCCCCCTCCCCACCCACCCCCACTAGGAAGGTAGGTGGCAGGGTAAGGCTGAAAGCATAAAAACACGACTCATAGGGGACTTCCGCACATAGAGGACCTCCGTACATTAAGAAGGCAATGGAGCATATGGGGATGATCCAGCTCTGAAAATACTGTTTATAAAAATAGAATTCGAACTGCACAATAAACTAATCACAAATACAAATTGTAAAGATTTCCCAGCATCGACCAGACAATGACCAGAAGCATTCCATGCTTTGAGTGTTGACCGGCATGCTGTTTTAAGAAAAGCTTGCTGAAAGAAAGTCCAACTGTGAAGTATCCAATATTTAGCAGGGCGTAGCGAATCTATAGTAATGTTGGAATTCTGATAGATTTGGACCGCCCCAGAGGTGAAGAGAATTTATGCAGAATTTATGCATGGTAAATGACACAGTACAGGTATGTTTCTTTGTCTTTGAACCTTAGTTGAGTTGTTACAATTGTATGTGTGGGCTAAATGGTAAAATAAATACTAAAAAAAAACTCATTCAGGTACTGTTCAGGCATTCTTAGGAACCCATAATTAGCCACTTTTGCAGATTGGTAGTGCCACTTTTCCTGATTGGTAAATGCCAGTGTTCAGCTAACTAGCGCTCTAAAGTCCGTATTGGCGCATGGCAGGTTACATATGTAATCCCTTAAATTTGAAAATTAAAATAATGTAACCAAGAGAAGTTTAAAACATTTCACTTCGGTAAAATAGTTATGACTTTTAACTGTCTGAGTAGAGCATTCCATGCGGTGGGTACTGATTTGATTTGACTTTGCCGCATCAACGGGGGCTCAAATGAAGTGTAGCCTTACAGCATGGAATGCTAGACTGCATGCAGTGAGAAGTCGTAACTACTATACCAAAAACCAAATCTTAGTAATTTCTCTTTGTTATATTATTTTATTTCTAGTATTATTTTTTATACATTAGGATAGGATTCGTGATAATACTGAATCCTGTGAATTATACTGAATCCCAGTAATTCTACTGAATAATTATAGCTCGATAGCCTATTTGGGATTCGCATAACTACTAAATCCTGGTAATTACGGTATACCAAACAGTTCTGGTATTGGAATATTACAAAATAATTACAGTCAAATTTTGGGCTTCTGCCAAAAATTTTACCGAGTCTTAAAATGATGGTGTGGTGCTGCAACCCAGTCTACCACAAATCCCAGATTTTCGGATACCCTATGCCAAACGCTGGTATATCTAGCATTTGGCAAACCCTATGCCTAACTCTGGATACACTATAGGCCTTTTTCCGCGACACAATTGTGGGCCACACACTTCTGGGTGTTTGTCGCGGAAACACGATTGTGTGCTACACAGTCGAGCCACGAGATGACACTCGCGCAAACACCGCTTTGTCTATTTTTTTGGCAGAAATTTCAAATATCTGAAAATTAAATTCACGTAAAATCTCAATAAATGGAACTCCGGGCTTATTTCCGTACAATTATGTGCAAAACGGATCCTCAGTTTTAAGTCTTTATGCCTGAAAAAGTAGTTAGCTTAATTGCTTAGACACTATTTTGCTGCTTTATTTGAATTTTCCCGCCAGAATCGAGCTACAAAATCGACGATCACCTCGCCAGTTGTTTGTCGAATTTGAGCCGCAAAGCGAGACACGAAAATCTTGTTGGTCGCGGAAACACACTTGTGGGCCGCACAAAAGGCCGCGGAAACACACTTTTCGAGCCACAAGCGACCCACAAACTGTTTGTGGGAGCACGGAAAAACGCCTTATGCCAAATGTTGGATACTGTAATCCAGTAAAATATTGATGATTTGAATGAAGCTCAGAAATAAACCAATGAGATTCCATCTTTAGTGGGATAGGTCATGGTTAGATTAATAACATGTTTCCAGCGTTTGTCATAGGGTATCCAGCGTTTAGGCATAGGATTTGCAGAATGCTAGATATATCCAGGGTTTGGCATAGGGTCTCCAAAAATCAGGGGTTGACTGCTGCAACCCCCTTGCGATGCTCCTGAAGGCAAAGCTCTACTGTTGGCATACTGTTGGGAAGGTAAAGTAGCCAGTTCACACTGACATGATGCTGGGTGATCAAATCTACTTTCAACACCTCTGTATTAGCTCTTAACTTCTAAATTACTTACACATTACTCTTAAAGCTCCATCTCTGAAGTCGAGGACTGTCAACACATACTTCTTGTCTGAATCCATCTTTCACCAAGAAATTGATGCAGATTTGTTTGGTGATGCCTTCACAGTTCACACAGTCTAGCAAATTTTCAGTCAACAAACTTGATAAAAGTGGTGAAGCAAAAGCAATCGGCGGTTGCCTTTTTAACAAAAACAGGAAATTGTCAAACAGGGCTTAGGACCATTTTACAAAAACGCAAAAAAAGTAAAAATCCGTCGAAAAGGCGAGTGAAAAGTCGAACAAAAACGCAACTAATATCTTGTTTGAAAGTATGACAAACCTGTTTTGAAAATGGCGTCATAGCAACGTTGCCATGTGCACGATTCGCAAAATTATCCAAGTGATCGATGTTCACCTCTCCGATCCAAAACTCAATCTTCCGATCCCGTTTTTTTGGGATTATCGAACAACACCTAGAAAAAAGACCAGGCTGATAACGTAGTCGTCCGATCCGAAACAGTTAACAGTTCGAACAGTGTCTCTAGGCTGTCCGTTCTGCTTGGTATTCCTTGCCGTTTCTGATCATTGTCGATTTTGCTGTTATCCCATCCTTAACAAAACTACTAATAATTCATTATAAAAAAGACAATTTACAACAGATTTCCCGTATTCCCTGCGTCTTTGTCTCAATATAGTAACAAGTTTGTTACGGAGTTGTTTTGCCTGATCAGTGAAACCATCTCGAAACAACTGGCATTTCAGCTTAATCAAATTTTTCACTGACTGGTCAATCCACGGTTTATCATTATCACGCTTACTAACTTTTTTAAGAGGAAAATAAGCCAAGTAAATACTAAACAAGTATTCCGCCATTTCGTTTCTGTCTGACATGTCATACAATGTTTTCCAGGATTCATTTCTCAGACATAAAAGGAAATTATTAACTGAATTCTCTGATATTGGGCGGTATGAAAACTGGTATTTCTTGGGAACTGGGATTGAATCGTTTGGTTTCCAAATTAAACAATAATGGTCGCTTTTCCCAACAGGTGGGAGAACCACGGGAGCTTCATAAAAAGCACTACTAGAGGTTAGAATCAAGTCAAGCAGACTTTTTTCAGTTGTTTTTTGCTTCACGATATTTTCAAGCCCTAACTGATTTTCAAGCCAACTTTGCTTTATATCATTAAAATCAGCATCCAGGATATTTTGCGCGGAACCCGTCCACGCAATTTTGCAGGTAAAATACAAGATGGAGCCTCTAACTTGCACGCGGAGGATAATACACAGTCTCAAAAGTGAGGCAGGGGATATCTTTAGGGAGGCGTGAAATAATAAATAGTCAAATCCTAATTTCGATACTATCAAACGTAATAAGATAAACAAGAACACAACAGGAAAAATAACCTGGACTACTCATAACACTTTATACAGTAAACTTCTTTTTTTTTTCCTGAGGTAATCGTCCAGCTCGTCCTTCCCCCGATAATAGTCCGCCATTTCCGGTTGTATACATTTGCGATGGAGATGTCGGTCTCAACCGTCGCAAGTGACCCAGTAGCCTTCGGATCTGGCGGAATACACTTTCAGGCAGTATAGGCAGCGCCACTCGTCTTCTGAAGCTAGCGCTGCGACTAAGTTTGGGGAAAGAAAAAGTTTGTTTTGTACACGGAACAAAGCTGAATAGCTAAAACTATGGTGCTGCAATAGCTGCTTAGCCCGCATAAAGCTAACCTAGGTTTGAAGCGCAAGTAATGATAATTAATATACCTTTCGTCGGCTTCGGTTTCACCTTTGCAGCTCCTTGCCTTACAGCTCTTTCATGGAGCCAGTTGATGCAGTTCTCTGACGTCATAACTGAGGGGGGGGGTGGATACCCTCTTCATCTTCTCTACCGAGACATTTTCAGCGAGCTTACTCCCTAGAAGCTTCTTCATAGGGGTTGACAGGCGAGGCTATCTGAGCTTTCGATGTGGAGGCTACTGCCATGTTCGGATCCCACGGCTGCACTGGTGGAGGGATTGGAGGTTGGCTCCCGGTTGGGGTTTGAAGAGGTGCTGAAGAAGTAGGGATCGGTGACGAGCATGTCAGGGAATTGAGGTAAATATCGCGGGCGATGAATCGTTGAGCAGCGTCATGTCTGCGACGGTAAGAAGCGGAAGGTCTTGCCTATCGCTCTGTAACGCCACCGCTTCTGTTGCATTTTTCAGATCCTCACACAGATAATAAAGAGCCTCCAGATAAACGTGGCCACCCAAGGACAGCTGACTTTCATTTTGATTGAGCTGCGTGAGGGTGTCCGGCTCAATGCGTTCTGTGGTCACCAGAAATGCATTCTTCGTGGATGACGCCCATTTTTGTCCTGGCAGTCCTTGCATATGGAAGGTGGTGTTGTCTGAACGACTGGTTCAGTCAACATTGGATTTGAATACTGGTTCACAAGTTGCTGCCTTGTCGGTCTCCAAGAACTTTGTGGCGGCAATGGCATCTGAAGACCATGGAAAGAGGCCACATTTCCTAACGTCATTTTCGCATGTGGCTTTCTGCATCGACATGGAAAAACACTGGGGCGGCGGAATGCGAAGGAAGCCTTCTTAATCTTTCGGTCTTTTTGCCGAGACTGAAGGACTAGACATTTCCGTTCTCGTCGCACTACCCAGATAGTGCGTCCAACTGTAAAACCTGTACCTAAAGCAACTGTAAAGCTTCCTTTAAACCCCATGTAATATTCTGAACTTTCTTTAGTTCTCTAACAGGAACATCGTTTTCCCTGATATCTGCTAGGATACGATTTGGATTTTCCTCTTGCGCGGCAGATACAGTCTCTTTGAGATGGATCAGAGTACAGTCCAATGTAACAAACTGGTTCCAGTTGCTTTTTTTTGTTTTGTTTTGTATCGTAAACATTATTTGCTTACCTTATCCCGTTACCATACCTGTTGGTCTTGCCTTCCTTAGAAATCAATATGCTTTATATGAATATCTCGGAAAATAAACTAGTCTATTAATAACAATCGGACGATGTGCAATTGTTGTGATATAATTTAAGTCCACGCATCGAAAACTTGCTCAGAGCAGATTCCAGTCAAACTCGAAAAGTCGACTGCTAGTTTCTATCTCAGTTTTCAATGAAACATCGCGCCACGACAAAATCATCTCTCATCCCCTCTTCCACTTCCTTCACACCTCCTGCCTTCCAAACCCTCATTGCCATTTCCTTCTGCTCTTTCATCTTTCTTCTTCTGTCTGTGATTGACTCCTTGGCTTTCTCAGGGAAGACCATCATACTCAGAAAAGGTCATATGATATCTCCAAGATAGAACCTGTGCAACTATCTTCTAGAGCGTTCAACAAGGCAAATTCGTCATATTCAATAACTTCCTTTACCATTTAATATTCTGAACTTGCTTTTGGTCTCTCGTTTTCCCTGTTATCTGGTTGGATACTATTTGGACATTCCTCTTGCGTGGCAGATATAGTCTCTTTGAGATGGACCAGGATACCTTGGAAGTGTTCTCAAGAATGGCCTATCGGCCTTGATACCCTTCGAGTCTTGTGTGTAACTGCTTTATATATAAATCCAGGCATTCTACCATGATACCGTACAACAGTGCTAAAAGTGTTGTTGAGAGGTTACACGTTCGTCCATGCACGTTTCCTAAAAGTAACTTTGCTTTGTTCCCTAACATTTGTGCATAGCATACTGCGTGCGCATCCGTAGGTCGGAGATAAATGTGGCTATGGGCACTACCTGACTTCCAACCATATTCAGTTGTGTTTCAACAAGTTTTTTTTCTGTTACAATCGGATGTAGGAAATTGGTTCCGAATGTTTTTTTTTTGTCTTGTTTTTAACTTTAACAATTTCATTATTCGCCCGACCTTAAAAATATACGGTCGCTTTTGAAAGTACCAAATTTACAGCTACATGTCAGATAGGCCATTTACACAGATAGTGCGTCCAACTTGGAAACCTTTTCCCGTTACCAACGATGGGAAACTATAGGCTTTTTGTATCTGCGAGTAACCTATCCTGGACCTCTTTCAGTTTTTGCTTTCTTGGGAAACCATCGTTTTCCCTGACGTGTTAGGATACGATTTGGACTTTCCTCTTGCGCGGCAGATTCAGTCTCTTTGATATGGATAAGGGTACTCAGAAGTGTTCTTAGCAAGGGCCTAGTGGCCTTGTTATCTTTCACAGGCTTGTGTGAAACTGCTTCATATGAAAATCCAGGCATTCCACCATGATACCATACAACAGTGAAAAATAAGTTACTGACAGGATAAGGCTCGTCCAAACGCCAACATCTGTGCAAATCAAGCTGCGCCTGCTTCGGTAGATAGGAGATGAATGTTGCAATTTATGGGCGCCATTTAGCTTCCAACCATGATATCCATCCTACTTTTTGGAGTCAACAGCGTACCTTAATAAACAAACAAAAAATTCTCGTCATAGGTCGCAGGGGCATTACGGTTAGAAGAAAACAACTGGTTCCAGTTTTACTTTTCCAGTTACACTTTCCTCTTATGCGGCAGATCCAGTCTCTTTGAGATGAATCAGGGTAAGGTCGGATGTAGCAAACTGGTTTCAGCGGAGTTTTTTTTTTCGTAAACAATTTCATCATCTGCACGACGGGAAAAATGTACGGTCCAACCGTAAAATCTTATTCCATTACCATTCCAAATCAGTATGTTTTATATGAATACCTCGACAAATACACTAGCCTAATAATGACAAGTGGACTATTTGCAATTCGTTGTGATTTAATTTAATAATTTTGGGTCCACGCATCGAAAATATGAAACATCGCGCTGCTACATAATCTTCTCGCATTCCCTCCTCCACTTCCATAGGTTCGTCCAAGCATGTTTCCTCAAAACAACTTACCTCTTTTCACCAACATTTATGCTTAGCATGCTGCGCGTGCATCGGTAGATTGGAGATGACTGGCAATTTATGGGCACCACCTGACTTCCGCCCATGATATCCATCCACTTTCCAGTCATCCTTCTTTTTGGAGTCAGGAGCATACCGGAATAACAAAAAAAACTTCTCCAGTCATATGGTACAGGGGCATTACAGTTGAATGTAAACAACTGGTTCCAGTATTATCTTGAACTGTCAACAGTTATTAAAAGTCTAATACAATTGATTTCAGATGTGTTATAACAAGTGTTTTTCTGTTACAGTCGGATGTAACAAAGTGGTTCCAACTGTTATTTTTTTTGTAACAGTTTAATTATTCGCCCGACTTCAAATAATACATCCGGTTGTTTTTGAAGGTACCAATTTTACAACTACATTGAATTGTCAACACTAGCCTTTTAATAACAATTGGACAATGTGCAATTCGTTGTGATGTAATTTAGTAATCTTCAGTCCACGCATCGAAAACTTGCTCGGAGCACAGTCCAATCGAACTCGACAGTCGACCGCTAGTTTCTATCTCAGTCTTCAATGAAACATCGCGCTTTGACATCTCTCATCTCTCATCCCCATTCTACTTCCTTCACTCGTCCTCTCTCTACCTCCTCCAGCTACTCTCTTTGCTATTTCCTTCTGCTCCCTCTCCTTATCTCTAATCTTTCTTTATCTCTCTCTCTGGAGGACTCTTTTTTCAGAGAAGACCATCATACTCAGAAAATGAGTATGGTTGTACATAGATAGTGTGATACGTACTCATAAATATGATAACTCAAGATAGAATCTGTTTTGCTCGGATCACAGTCCAATCGAACTCGACAGTCGACCGCTAGTTGCTATCTCAGTCTTCAGTGAAACATCGCGCTGCGACGTAATCATCTCACATCCCCCATTCCACTTCCTTCACTCCTCCCTTCCGTACTTCCTCCAGGTACTCCCTCTACAATTTCCTTCTGCTCCCTCTCCTTATCACTCATCTTTCTTATCTCTATCTCTGGAGGACTTCTTGGTTTTCTCAGGGAAGACCGTCATGCTCATAAATTGAGTATGATGTGTACTCACAAATATGATAACTCCAAGATAAAATATGTGCAACTATCTTCTACAGGATATCTCCAATAGAACCTGTGCAACTATCTTCTAGAACCTTCAAGGAGTCAAAGTCGTCATGATCAATAGCTTCCTTTAAAGCCTTATGTAATATTCTGAACTTGCTTTAGGTCTCCAACAGGAACATCATTTTCCCTGATATCTGGTAGGATACGATTTGGACTTTCTTCTTGAGCGGCAGATACAGTCTCTTTAAGATGGATCAGGGTACATGGAAGTATTGACCTTGATACACTTCGCAGGCTTGTGTGAAACTGCTTCATATATAAATCCAGGCATTCCACCATGATACCGTACAACAATGCAAAATGAGTTGTCGAGAGGATACAGTTTCGACGACGCACTTTATGTCAAAACAACATTTGTGCATAGCATACTGCTGCTTGCATCGGTAGACCGGAGATAACTCTGGTAATGTATGGGCACCACCTGAAGATAGTTGCTGAAACTTTCTTCAAAAGTACTGCCCGAACCTGAAGTAATGGAAACGTAGGAGCACTACACCGTATTATTCCTCAAATTTTTACTGTATAATGTACCTTGTACAATTTTTTAACGTATGATTTCTGTTTCTGACGTTTTTTCTTTTATCTTTATAATAACTATTTTTTTTTTTTTTGTGCATGATGATGTACCACAATGGTCATCAAACTATGTAATACTAGTACTTAGAGCAAACAAATCAGCAGTAGTCCCTATCCCCTATGCTGGTTATGCAATGCATTTAGATGTGAACCTGTGTTAATTAAGTATTATCTTTCTGAAGAAAACGGACTGCTGTCAGCTTTCCATGGACATCTGGGGAGAAGCAGCAGTTAGGGATTGTTACTTGTCATCAAGAGGTATAGGTTGTGGTAGAATTGACAGTTGGTGGAGTCCCTGACCCACTAGTTTCCTTACCAAACTTCCCCAAGTTGAGTCCCCTGCCAGGGTAAGTCTTACACACTGCTGCCTTATTCACCACTGAATTCCTTTTTGAAGCACAACATACTCGGATTGTTGTTTATATAACTCGGCAGAATGGGCTATGCTTGTTTTCTTGGATATGTACTTTCTGCTTCAACATCCCAATTCTCAATCCGGTCTGTCTAAAGACGTTGCCAAACAGCTCTGAACCAAGGGACTTCGGCTTGTTAGTTGATTTGACAGCTTGCTGGCTCAAGTCGTTTTTTTACAGAACCAAGCTGGCATTTGCGTTGAAGGACTAGTTGATTTATATGTAGTTTTAACTGATATTCTTCATTAACAGGAGTACAGTGTTGCACCGCTTACTCTGTCTTACCTTCCAGTATTTCATTATAGTGGTTGCTAACATTTATTTGTGACTACAACAGTTCAACATCAACATCAAACATAACATAAATCAAGTGACAACACCATATAAAATAAATAAAAAAGAAGCATATTCATGAAAAATTTTGGTAGAGCAGATCGTAACAAAAATTTAGAGCTATTTCCTCTAGCTTTGAGCTGATGTTGATACCCGTTTTTTACTCATCTTCTTCCGTCTTAGCCGTTGCTCATTGCAGAAAAAATAGTGCAAGAGGGAGCGCATCCATAAGAACCTATCAGATTTGACTTCTACTTCTCCTCACCGGCGGCTTCAAAGCCATTTAGCAATTTGTAGATCGATTGAAACGTTATGTGGCGCAAAGCTACTAAACTTTGCTCGTTCGTAGTGGACAGGGTATGGGGAAATATTCAACTCCACACAGTCATATTATAGAGATAGGGAGACGGAGGTTCTGTCAGATTATCTGTTCTTGATAGTACACAGTACACAAGTATGTACTATAGTATTAATATTATACAATTCAACATGTACCATTGGTACGATGAGAGTATACGTCAACGGAATTTTATTAGTCAATTTTTCTATCCTTGTTTTTCATTCTCGTTTTTCCACTTGAGCCTGAAGCCGACCCTCGCCAAGAAGGGCCGAAATATACCTCTAATAAAATTCAACTTTGAACAAATAAATATGACTCACAGTGCGCTTATCCCCAAAAGCTATTCAGAGCGTGTTCCATCGTACTTACCGTAGTTACTACGCATGAAGTCACGAATTCTGGATTTTTGCCGTCAAGGCTGGAACGATTTTTCTATTTTCCTGCAGAATATCATGCCACGGGCGAATCCGACCAATCACGATTCAGATATCCGTATTTACTACGCTTACTACGCTCCCGAGCGTGGTCAGCAAATAGTTACAGTTAGTTACGATTTCAAGAAGGTTGGAACGGTCAGGGTAGTAACTTTTGGTGAGGTTTGGACAGAAATAGCAACTAATAGTTACTACTGGTACGAGGGTGGAACACGCTCTCAAATCGTTTGATCATCCTACCCTGCTGATCAGGGAAGAATACAATCAGTGTAGTGACGGCAAACTTACGCTAAAGGACCTGTCGTACCTATAATGTCAATGCAAACTCACTTCAGTAACATCAATTATTAGCTCTTAAAACCAGAGACCCAAATTTTGCATAGTACATACTGAACCTTCTAAAGACACCTCACTAGTCTTTGCACTTGCCGCTATTCACTAGTTTCCATGCGCGTTATGATTCCGACAAGTGTTGACGTGTTAACATTATTAATTATTAACCGGTTTTCCTAATTTTGCAGATATTTTTTTAGACGTCAGTGGGCCTGGCAAAAGGCTTGAAACAGCAAAGGCCGCCGATAAGTCGTTAAAAACAGAGCTTAGCTTTGTAGTACTCAGATAGTTTATGATACTAGAGCATAAACATTGAATAGTATGAGGTGTGCTTTAAGCAATAGACTGCATATTACTGGTAGCATATAGCACATTTACTAGTGTGCCAAGTATTCAAACAGTCAGGAAGAGGCTGTTGCTAGGTTCCAAAGTATAGTCAATCTCATCCAGGGAATTCACCGACACCCAACCCTGCATGCCCTAAGTGCATCCATGGCCCTCTAAAGACTAAGTATAATCAGCCACACACCCTTCCTGTTGTTGAGCTGGAAAAATTGGTCATAAACGCGATGAAAATCTCTGCGGTCGGTATGCTCTCAAGGAGAGGAGGCAATACATCAGGTCTCGAGTCCTAACATACAAATTTAATATCTTTTTAAGCAAAGACGACGGCTACTCATACAAAGGAATAAACGGCAGGTAAGCTACTATATTTCATTTCTTGTATCTTTCTCTCAAATATTGCTGGCCTTGGTTATTTTTAGTTGGCAAGCAAAAGTAGACAATCCAACCCTCATATACCCCTCATAACTAAAGACTTTCGGTGTTAAAACACCTGGCTACCAGTTGTTCAACTGTTATTACAGCCTGTGAAGGAATACTCAAAATTCTTCATAACATGCACCTTGAAAAATCACCCCTTTTCCAACAAGACCAAAGGTTTCGATGGGATCCCAAAAATCTAATATTTGATCCAGATAAAAGGGTCTCGTCTTCGCCGGATCCACTGTTTGCCAGGCTAATCACCAGAGAAAACCAAGTTCAGATTTACCGACCGAAACTTCCTGCTTTACTTCTGCAAAATTTTCGATTTTTGCCGAATTCCGAGGGAACTAACTGTCCAGCAAGAAAAGAAAATTCAGAAACGACTTCAGCATTTATCCTCTCTATAGAGAACATCTAATCAACTTAAAATAAAACTAACTTCTAAAAAAAAATTGGTTACAACCGGATTCCGGACAAATTATTTGTCCGGATAAAAAAGATTGCCATATACAGGCTCAGCGTCTCTGCTTACCACTAAGTCTGTCATCTAATCAACTCCAAATAAAACTTTTGCTTTTAAAATTTTCCGGTTTTATCCGGATTCCGGGCTAACTTCTGGTCTAGGTAGAATATGCTTCTCACAGAAGTGTTCAACATGTCTTCTAACCCCATAATTGACTGTCACATTAGCTGTTTAAAAATATTGTGTTTGTCCCTTAATTTGACCCCACCCCTAAATGTGGGGCTACATAGCCCAACTACGAACTTGACCTTACCCTTGACCCAAAGAATCCTCACACCAAGTTTAATGAAAATATCTCATTCCCTTCGAGAATTAATTGTGCTCACAGACAGACGGACAACTTTTGCAATGTCACAGGTTTCCCTCCACTAGCGTTTTGGGATCCCAAAAACAAGCCAACAGACAGATGACTCCTGGTAGGCCCAGCCATAAAAATTTTCAAATATTTACATCACAGGATAATCAAAACAGGAACTGCCAGGAGGATCAACAAGTAGATTCCGATGGATATCTCATACTGCTCGAAGGCAAATGTCGCGAGCTCCACATGCTACTGCGGCGAAATTCCCATAAATATTTAGTCCCATCAATAGCTTACAGATACTTTTAACTGTTAATACAGGCAGCTGAGAAAATTAGTTCACAAACCTCTACATCAGCATACATGAGGTCAAAAGGCCATTAGATCAAAGGGCAGCACAGAATACTAACCAGTGCACAAACTTCCAAGAAGTATTCTTACCATGAAAGCCAGCCACTTCAATCTTATTTTCCAGTCACTTTGTATTTTTGTTTCCATGCCAGATTTTTCCTGGTGGTAGACATTTCTCACAATCATCATAAGGGTTTTGGTTATTATTCTTCATCACCCATACAGGGTATAACCAAGCCTTTTTGTATGTTGAATCACTTGCACTTTGCACCAAAGCTATCTGTGACATACTCCACCCGATCTTCTAATTTACTAGTAGTCAGTAGGGTATCACTAACAGCTCCACCACTGGAAGTCTTTGTGTAGGTTTAATTACTTGCACTATGAGTGTGTCACTTCTTTCAGCAAAACTATCTCCAACCTACTCAACAGATAATATAATCCATTTTCTTCTAATCCAAAGGATATGTAGATTATCTCTGCAAAATGGTACTGGAGCTAGCTATTACCGATCCAGGAGAGCTCTAATGATCCTAGAGACTCCACTGCCAGTGGTCCCAGTCGCAGAACCAGTCAAGCTGAAAGTTTATTGGTTCTAAAACAAAAATAGTTATTGCACACAGAAAAAAAAGGGCAAACAGTGCAGAAGAAAAGTAGAAATGCCAAGGAAAAGAGAAGAGGGGAAAAAAGGATCTGGCCTAAGACCATTCTTACTTTACTGTAAGAAGAAAAGTATTACAGAGGTAAAACTGAGTACTACTGAGTGCAGCAGAAAGGTAGAAATGCAAAAGGTTCAAGGTTTTAATTACACTTCTGTATAAAATCATAACAACTAGAGGTTCAAGCCGGGGACACAAGACTGATTGACAAAAACCCACTCTACGAAAATTTATTTACTTTATTACAAGTTACCATGATAAGAGGATGGGCGAGCGCTGTATTGTCGTGGTTACCACGCTCTCTGGAACGAAAACAATAACAACGCGGACATATCACTTTTACGGGGGTTCCTGCAGATCCGATAGTTATTATCGCTTATGATGCTCGCAAATATCGAAAGTAAATTGTGAAGATCGTAGCAGTCGTGGAGCGAAAATACTAAGTGGGAGGAGCCAATTTAGTTATTCTTATTTAGGCTCTGGAAAGGCAATAAGTAACGATTGTAACTAATAATAAGTTTCTCGAACGCTACCTATGTCTGAAAAGAGTCAAATGAACATGACCAGCTAGCGAGTAATACCTTTACCGCCAAAGAATTTTTGCCACTCATGGCTATGAATTACTCACATGAGGGAGGCTATTTCAGCAAAGGCAAGACTTGCTGTTACACTCCGGTAAATATTACCTTCATCAGTTATTTATTACAGGTTTGTTTCCTTCCCCGAAGTTGAACCAGAGGATTGACAGCCCGACGAGGACCCTTACCAAGAAGGGCCAAAATGTCGCTGATGAAGAATCATAGCTGACGTATCCGTTGTAGACATTGTTTGAATAAATGGAACAAGCAGTCCAAACATGGGAGGGAGGGGGTGCTTTTTACTTGGAATAACCTGTTGGGAATTCCGATGTTGCCTGTTCAGTCAGAATTGTCAGCATAAATAAAGTAAGAAAGGAAAGGACGTAATTGCAAAATATTACTTATATTGGAGAATGTCTAAATTCTATATTCATTAGCAATATTCAGTTCCATATTACTTCTAGTCATTTGGTTTCGTCTGGCTATTTGAACAGCATTGTTCACTACAGGTTTTAGCAACAATCTGATACCAGTCGCCTGGAAAATTCCGGAAATTCTTAAATGTTTTGGTCAATAGTGAAGAGCATTCAGCTGTTAAAAGAGTCGCATCGCTAGCATTTGCTACGTCTAGAACCCCCACTCCACCCCAGGCCCAAGGTCAAGCCACGACACGATCCGACAGCAATCCGACATGGTGAGGCTGGGATCGTAGTTTTTACTATGATTCTGACAAAAAAAAAAAATTTTGTTGCAGGTATTGGAAACTGTGCAGAAAAATCAAACTAATTACTGGCCTTATCGATTTCTTTTAGTATCTTATTTTCTATTTTTTCTTGTTAATTCCATTAAGTCCAAGGAAGAAAGGATGTAAATTGATTCACAATAAACAAACACCGTGAATTATATTAAATTCATTATAGGCCTAGTGATTTCTTGGTAGATTCTGTAATCAAGCTAATAATCAGCTCCCAAGACCAATAAAATGTCAAACTGGCCGATGCTTTCCTCTTCCCACATATTTAAAGGTTCACGTGAAGATTTACTTACTTGTATTAATCCTCTTACTGATATCTCGTAAGTATAAATATGCTGATGTCTCCCACCTACGTCGCCCACATGAATCAAATTCTTCAAATAAGCGTGTTTATATACAGGTTCCTGGCTTCGGGAGACTCCATGTTCTCGCTGTCTCTGCTGTATCGGATCGCAACGTCAACTGTTTCACTGATTATAAGAGAGACATGTAAAGCCATCTGTGAAGTTCTTCAGCCACTTTACATGAAGTCACCAACAAAAGAAACTTTGAAATTCGTAGCACACGAATTCAATGAACTTTGGCAATTCCCTAACTGCATTGGGGCGATAGATGGAAAACACTGCAAAATACAAGCCCCACCAAACAGCGGTTCCGATTTTTATGGCTTTCATGCTTTTCATAGCATTATTCTACTTGCAATCTGTGATGCACGTTACCGGTTTCTCTACTTGGATGTCGGTGCAAAAGGAAGAGAAAATGACAGCACCATTTTTGCTGGGTCTTCATTTGGAAAAGCTTTCCATCAAGGGAATTTACCAATGCCAGACCCAGCTGAGCTACCACAGAGTGGTCAAGTGTTTCCAGCTGTATTTGTGGGTGATGAGGCATTTCCGTTGAAACAAAATCTGATGAGACCTTATGGTCGAGCAAGGGCTTTGACGAAAGAACAGAAATTTTTTAACTACAGACTGTCAAGAGCTCGAAGGGTGATTGAGAATGCTTTTGGCATACTCAGTGCACGTTTCCGGACACTGAGAGGCACGATGATGTGCAAAGTTGACACGGTGGACAGCATTCTCAAGGCTTGCAGTGTCCTCCACAATTACCTCATAATCACAGATGGGGATAATCGAAATCGTTACATGAACTCTTCTGTCCTTGACAGAGAACATTCTGGTCGAATCATTCCAGGATCGTGGAGAGATAATCAAGGATTACCACCCGTCGGAAATTTGAGTGGAAACTTTTCAGGTCCTGTTGCGAACTCAGTAAGTGAGCATATTCAGTATATTTCAATGGAGTCGGGTCGGTTCCATGGCAAGATGAAGCCATAGAAAAAGGCAATTTCTGAAGCCTTGTCTTTTAACTCAGTGTTTTTTATTCGATATTTTACCTATTTCTGTAGTAGTTCTTTCTTCTTATCAAACAATGTATACACGGATACGTCAGCTAGGATGATTTGGCAGCGTAGTCTTTCTCTGGTTGCACGTCCAATTCCTTCCCCAACGTTTCTCTTAAGTTCGACAGCCTGACGAGGACTCTTGCCAAGACGGGCCGAAATATCGTGCCAAAGCATCGTAGGTGACGTATCCATTTTATGCATTGTTTTGATATATTTTTGCAAGTCAGCTTGGGCACCAGTTTTCTTGCTTTTTGAAGTGCAGGTGTCTGAGATAAGAAAAATGTTGCTCAATTTATCCTGTGTCTAACACTTGTAGTCTTTTCCTGTGATTAAAGCCTTCACCTGCCTGCAATATGTAACCAAGTTTAAACAGCATACCTCGCTAGTTACGTTCTAATATTCTAAAATACTTGAAGGTATTTGAGGTATTTATAACCTTTGATCGGGTGATCGGATCTTAATGAAACTTTATATTTGAAAGACCTCGTGTCTCAGACGACGACTTCAAATCCGAACCGGATCCGGCGACTTTGGAGGGGGGGGACTGCAAATTTTATGATATGCCCCGATTCACGTTAAACTTGATGGACGGGAAGAGATGTAAGAGATGCGAAGTTTACGTGTCCGAGTCGTCTGCCACAGTGGGGGGAGTTGGATGAGGGTCACACAACCTACTCGCAACAAGTGCCTGATGAGCTCGTGAAGCTTGTTCAAACAAACAAGCTCTTCGAAATCAGAGACGTTTCTAAAACTATGAACTCACTATAATCAAGACCAATCTAATAGAAAAAACTGTATATTCGCAGAGGTCAACACTCTTCAATGAAATTATAGCAGACCACTAAAAACAACAAGACTACGAATTCACTACATTTTAGACAAACTGCTAGAAACAATGCACATTTGCAGAGGCAAACACTCTTCAATCCAATTATGTCAGATCAGTAAAAATAACAAGACCTAACGTTTCGATGGGAACACCAAAAACTTTATATTTAATTCAGACAAATAGATATCCCTTCTTCGCCAGACTCGTTGAACATTTTTACTATCAAAACTTATAAACACGTAAAGGGCAATTTTCAGCATGTGAATAAAAAATAAACCTGGAAAACGAATTCCATGTATGAATTCAGCGTTTTCGGAATAAAATAAGACCAAAGGTTTCGATGGGATCCCAAAAAGTTCAATATTTGATCCAGACATTTGGGTCTTTGTCTTCGCCAGATCTAGTGTTCACCAGGCTCGTTGAAAATCTTTATTGTTAAATTATAGAAATAGAGTAAGGCCCAATAGCTAATAATATGAGAAAACCAAGTTCAGATATGGAGATTTTCCGGTTTTGGCGGGATCCCGGAACTACTTGTCCGGCACAAAAACAAAGCTCAAAAACGAATTCAGCGTGTATCATTACTCCTATATCCAACATCTAATCAACTTTAAATAAACTTGTAACAAATCTTCCGGTTTCAGCCGGGTTACTAGCGAACTATTTACGGATTCAGCATCTCTTCTTACCCCTAAATCGGACATCTAATCAACTACAAATACAACTTTTGCTTTTAACAAACTTTCCGGTTTTGCCCGGATTCCGGGCGAACTAGTAGCCCGGCGAGAAAAGTTTTCATAATCGTTTTCAACATGTCTTCTTACACCTTAATTGACTATCTCATTAGCTGTGTCAAAATACCTTGTTTGCCCTGTAACTTGAATTATACCTCCCCCACCCCTAATATAGGGCTACAGACCCCACCTGCGAACTCAACTTTTCCTTTGACCCAAAGGATCCTCACACGAAGTTTCATCAAAATGTCTCATTCCCTTCGAGAGTTATCGTGCTTACAGACGGACAGACTGACACGACTGACGGATGGACAACTTTTGTGATGTCATAGGTATCCCTGCACTTACGTTTTGGGATCCCAAAAAAATACATTTCTAAATTTGACTAATAATACTTGCTCACTTAAAGGGCTAGGGCTTCCATTTCTTCCAATATAATTTGTTGGAACTTGCACTTTACAAGTGTCAGTCGCCGAACGGGAAGCCGGTCCAGATCATGGGCTAAAGACTCAAAAAAGCCCATGTTGGGAGATCTTGAATCTGCTTTCTTCAAACCTTCAAGGTTGTCGAAAACGGCAGCAAGTAAAGCTTCTTGCTTGTCTTCAAGACTAGCAGCTGATGGTGACGGACTGGAACTTCCACCTGCTTTCTCCTCTTTTCTACTGGGGATTTGCACTTTTGCCTGTCTTGTGGAACACCTTTTGCTTGCGCCAGTGCTGTCGAGGGGGGAGGGTGACTCCTGAAACCAGGAACAGTTTGTTTAACTGTCGATGGGAGGGGAACTTTGGCCTGTAAAATCTTTGCCCTGCCTTGTGGAAGACATTTGTCTTGTCCCTCTGCTATCGACGGCGGCGGGGGAGCATGACTCGCAAAACCAGGAAAAGCTCGTTTTACTGTCAATGGCAGGGGAACTTTGGCCTGTAAAATATTTGGCCTGCCTTGTGGAAGACATTTGTCTTGCGCCACTGCTGTAGAGGGGGCAGGGGGGTTCAAAAGAACAATGTTTGCAGGGCAGTGAGTGTGAGCAGAGCTTTTGCCATTGATGACTGTTTTGGGGGTGGCTGGTTGGCCCACAACAACAATATTCTCTGTACTTTGCACATTAACAGCAGTTGTTTGCGCAAATGTTTTCGCTGGCCTTTGCATCTGCATGCTAGTCTCCTCTGAATCTATTTCAATCAGTTGCTCACACATGGGCGAATCCGCGAAATCCTCTATGTCATCTGCCTCACTTATTGAGACATCTACCAAGTCATCTGGGGTGAAGTTTCCTGAGGTCCTAGAAAGACGAAAAGGAAGTTTTCCATACCAGCTCCTTTTTCTTCGTTTTTTTATACCCTGGATGGGCTAAATCGTACAGAATTGGGTTGCCCTGAACTAAAGTTATTAACTGGAAGCTAGCTTCTTCACTCATTTTCTTTTTTCAAATATTCTGCCTAAAAAACGAGCCGATTTCACAAATACGTCCATTTTGCTAGAGATCTTTTCAAGCCCAAATACGTTCGTAAAATACGGACGTTTTTCAAAATACGCTCGGATTTACGCAGTGTGTAAATGCACCATTCCTTGGTCAGATCAGGGAATTTACAACCAGTTTTGTACGGTTCGTTATAAGCCTGACAAGATAAATCAACCTAACCCATCTCAAAGTACCCTAACTCGCGAGAAAAGATTCTCTACAACTCTCCCAGCATTACCCAGATCCGGTCTTGTGCTATAAATGGTACATCTAGAGCTAACTACTAATAGAGCTAATCTAGTGCCAAAATATTTCCGGTACCCCACCCCCCTCGAATTCTCCCGGAGTTTCCGGATCCAGTCCAGAACTGAAACAAAGTCTAAATCATCTGGGCTTATACTGGATGACATAACCAACTCGTCAATACTCTTGATGACTATCTCTCCCTGCCGATACAGAATTTCCGGATACCTGCGGAAGAAAGGAAGAAACGGTGTCAAAGCTGCGCTGACTCAGGACTTGAGTCGTTGAGTTCGAGTCGTTACGGACTCGTTTACTCCTTCTTCATGAGAATCATTGGCGTATTTTGGAGTATTATCAAGGTTCAAGAAGATCGGATAACTCCCTAATAGTTATGCGTGTCACAAGATTTCCAATTCTTACTGCCTGGAAATTCCGGAAAGTGACAATTCAATCTGATCAGGTCCGTAACAGGCGTGACAATTTTCACCGTCCTAGCCTATCCACTAGTACTTTTGTTGTCACAAGATTTCCGGTACCCCCTCCAACTCCACGGACCTGAGTTTTAAGATCTTGGACATAACTAATATGCAAACTATCCAGTTTCATCAAGATCGTATAAATTGTAGGAGAATTGAGCATTGATTCGCCTCCCTCCATCCCCACACGAAAGATCGGCTCCAACAAAAGAAGGTTCTGTTGGGCGTTGATGTGTCCCTTACACGCACGCAAAGTTTTGTCTTCCTGGCATATGTGGAAGTGCCCAATCTAGCAAAACCGATACAGACAATACGACCTCTATGTTACATGTGAGCAAAAGATCATCAGACAAACATCCATCTGAGATTCTAAACTGCAGTAAGACACCGAAGGAAGCAGTACTGACAATAACTTTACCCGAATACTATCAAGTTGCATCTGTCAAACAAATTTTCCGTTTCGACAGCGGATAACTGCAGCCAGCTCGCCCTTGCCTAAAACGAAGGATGAGGGGGAAACAGGGGCGTAATTTGCTATAGGGCAGGGGGGCAACTTCCCTTCAGACCCCATTTTGCCCCCCCCCCCAACTTGACGTTTTCCTCCCCAGCTGAAATTAGCGACTTCGAAACTCTCGTCGAAACTAAGATAGGCCAACAGAATTCAACCATCCACAGAAACAGATCGGTTTTCTTTCAATATATTGGTTTTTATTGTAAGATTGGAATACAGAAGCCTTGAAACTTTTATAGCTATATGCATGTGCTATTCAGGGTTAAACACGTTTATTCTGCATCGAAGAGTGTTAGGTTTGTGTCCCTTAGTTTGCCAAGAGTGGTTGCAAAATCATTCCAGTTTATTAACAAGACGATGGACACAAAATATTGAGGCGCGAATACAACATATTTACAAACGCCCCCGGGGCCAGCGATCGGCATGTGGCCAGATCGCTTGCCGATCCGCGACTGAAACAAACCGGAATGAATTACACTCACACTGTCTAGTCAGTCGACAATAATGAGTCATTCCATGTTGGAATTGTGCAGTATACCCCGGGGTGTTGAATCACTTCAAACGAAGATGAGCAAAAAAAATCGGATTTTTTTTTAAAGCGAAGCAACAAACCAGCAATCGGCTAAGGACCGAGGAAGACGGTGCCTGTTCAGGGGTAAGTAAATACAAATGTTCTGATTGATAATTTTGTCGCTTCCTGTGTCGACTACATCGACCGAACGATTCTTTGCGTGTATGAAACGCGTAAAAACCAGAGCAAACTGCGTTGGTAAAAATGTATCTTCGCACGTCTATGTCAGACGACCGACTAAAGGCGTATTCTCGCTGTCCCCAGAGGACTCATAGGGGAGTCGAAGGGAACGGCGAGAATAGAGGAAGCCACTCCACGTGGACTCCGCGTACGGAAAACAACGAGAACACGGGGAATGCTTCGTTTAGTTAGTTTTGTCTATTCTGGTTGCTTTAATTAATTTTACATTTTACCAACACCAGCAACAATTGATTCCTCTCTGAATCAGGAAGGGAGTCCTTTTTGATGATGGTGATGGTATTCGGAGCATTCCCTGCCATTGGGGACTCTCGAGAATACGGGGAGTGAATCCCGGGACAAAGGAAAACGCGGGGACTCGGGGAACGGCGAGAATACACCCTAAGTGATCTTTTGGTCATTGGTACCCAACTTGAAAAGCGAATAAGCTTGACGTCAATCGCACAGTTGACAGTTTCGTGAATTCGAAGAAGCATCGTTTCGCCTCGGTCAATTAGTAAAATATCTCGTTGTTCTTATTACGTTTTTCTTCTTGAAATAAAACTGCTAATTTTCATTTGACTTGGGAAAATCGGCTCCAACTTTGCCCCCCCCCCCCCCGCCCAAGTATTTTGACGAAATTACGCCCCGGGGGGGAAAGAGGGACAAGTGGTAAAAACATGTTTATTTTGGGGACTATCTAGGAAGACCGCCATAATGTCGAAATAAACGCGAATAAACTGATGGAGATGCTGTAGTAATCCATGAAGCTAGAAACAAAAATGCTGCTACAAGCAATGGCGGAAGAGGGCAAGGCGAAAGACACTCTTATCCAGCCATTACTTATTCTGTCATTAAGCGGAGGAGAGCTAGGTGATTCCATTTAAGCTGCGGTTTCGGACCCTAATTTCTTGTGCTTGATAAATCAGCAGAATCTTCTCGTAGGAAACATACGGATCTAGATAGAGGTCCATCTGGTACACCACGAACCAAACACTCACCTAACCGTTAATGGGTATCACGACTTCTTTGCCGGGCATTGGACCTTTTTGTTCTTTAATTTGTTGTTCAAAAACCTGAAAGTAAACTTGAACCTACCTACCTTTATCGGACGACCTTCCTACGACGTAACGTCGAGTAGTCCAGTCGAGTAGAAAGGAATTCCGGTCGACTCGGAAGGACTTCGTTCATGAAGATGAGTAGAAAAAAAGTCTAGTGAGACGGGAATTCTTTCATCATGAAAGAAATTCCGGTCTACTTGAAAGGAAATATGTTGGTGGCGCTGGTAGAAAGTACTAAAAGTAAGTCTAACTAGCTTTTAAGAGCAGCAATCATAAGAACTGATGTCATAAATGCTCTCAAAACATTTTTTTATTGGCTTGTGAATTTATTTTTGCCAGATTTTCTGGTTTGAAGAATTTCTATTTTTTTCTCTCTGCGTGTAAACATAAATCCTGTCACCAAGATCGGATTCTGTTCAGTTTTCCTGTACTTGTAAACGCTGCATGAAATGGATCCACAAAAGGCTCAGAACTTAGATTATGTCGTCATCGACAAAGAGAAAGCAGAATTGCATAGAAATCAAATTATGAAGTCCATGAATCTTTGAGGTGCCTGGCCTGCCAGATTTCTTCGACCGTTGTCCCAGACGTCACTAGTAGTAAAGTGTCAGCCTCAAGAAGGAACAAAACCCTTCATCTGAGACAATAGACCGGTGACCAAATTTTATATGTCATTATATTTCCAAAAAAAGTCACAATCTGCTGCTGCTCCAAATGTCCATGTTTACTGAAAAGTCGCATGACTTCACTCCGGTTTCAGGCTTGGCTTTCGGGGCTTGGGCCGTAATAAAAGCTAGATTTTGTTCGGGGAAGTAGTGTTCTGCCCGAAAAAAGCCATAAATTACTTTAAAATTTTGACACTGCTGCGGGTCGGGCTATTGCGGAAGCGATTTCCTCTTAGTACGAATGACCTTCAGCTTAACCTTACGAATACTATTCTTTAAATTCGTACAGTTTCCCGGATGTGGTGCTGTGGTTTTTGGCTATTGTTTATTACTGGTATGAATCTTGAGAACTACCGGACATTTGCCAGTCTTGTATTTTGAGGCAGTCATGTCCCACGCTCAATTTACGACTAGAGGCGTATTCTCGCCGTTCGACGAGGACTCCGCGGAGAATCGAAGGGAACGGCGACAATAGAGGGAGTCAGTAAACGCGGACTCCACGCAGAGAAGCAGCGAGGACACGGGGAAGCTCCCAAAATGGAGTTTGTTCCGATCGTAAATATGCACTAGCGATGGGAAATATGCAGTTGCCGAAATTAGTAGGCTATGGATCCACTTAATTTTTGGTAATGCTTATTCTGATTATTTTCAGTTAATTTTACATTGCACGAACACCAGCAAAAACTGATTCCCCTCTGAATCTGAAAAGGCGCATTCTCGCCGTTCCCCGAGGACTCCACTTGAGGAGTCCCTGCGTTTTTGTATGTCCCGGGGACTCACTTCCCGTATTCTCGCGAGTCCCCACGGACGAGAAATGCTCCGATTACCATCACATCAGCGAAGAGGACTGCTTTTCAGATTCAGAGTGGAATCAGTTTTTGCTGGTGTTGGTGCAATGTAAAAAAAAAAAAAAAATCAGAACAAACAAACGACAAATCAAGTGAATCCGGACTAATTTTATCAACTGTATATTTATTTTTTTAACAAAGTCCATTTTGGAAGCATTCCCCGTGTTCGCGTGTCTCCCTCTATTCTCGCCGTTCCCTTAGATTCCCGAGGAGTCCTCGGGAAACGGCGAGAATATACCTAAAGGAAGTCCTTTTTGATGATGGTGATGATAATCAGAGCATTGCCTGTCCGTGGGGAGTCGCGAGAATACGGGGAGTGAGTCGATGGGACAAAGGAAAACGAGGGGAATCCTCAAATGGAGAGCATTACAAACATTGACGCCTTCAAACTCTTATTAGATGGAAACTCTTTTGCAAAAATAGAATTATACGGTCAAGGAATAGCCCAATTAACATTTCCAGCAAGTCCCTGGCTCAGAATGATGATAAAACGCCGATAATTTGATTTCAAAGTTGATAAGTCCTATACTTCGTAATGTTAAATTTTTTCGTTACGATTCCGTCCGTTTTTGTCGGGTATGGTGCAATCTCTCTATAACGTCTGTCCCGGATAATCGGCTGAGATTTAGTTCAGACCGAATTATTTCAGACCTAGGAAATTTGGTGTTTTTCATCACCATCAAAGGAGGGAGATTATTACTATTATTAGAGCCTCGTTTTGTTGCAATAGCGCTGCCGCATCGCTGCTGCAGCACTTCTTTGCTTCTGCACAATATGCGTTTTTGGTTTACTTTCTTCTTGGTTGAAGCGGCAGCGTTGGAGCATCTTGCAGAGAAGCACGGATTGGTCGGTGAGCAAGTCCGCGATTCCGCTGCCGTCTTCCTCGGAAGCACTGCAGTGCAAAAACGGATGTAGAAAGAATCAGTCCGGAAGTGGCCGAGAAGCGGACCTGCAGCGTGCAACAAAAACGAGGCTTAGGCCGCTTAAGGCATCATTTCATCATCATCACAGCCTCGTTTTTGTTGCATGCTGCAGGTCCACTTCTCGGCCGATTCCGGACTGATTCCCTCTACGTCCGTGTTTGCACTGCAGCGCTTCCGAGGAAGACGGCAGCGCTTCTCGAGAATCACGGAATCGCTCCCCGACCAAGTCCGTGCTTCCCTGCAAGATGCTGCAGCCCTGCCGCTTCAACCAAAGGCGTATTCTCCGCCATTCCCCGAGGAATCCACTTGAGGAGTCCCTGCGATTCAAAAAGGACTCCTCCCTTTCATATTCGGAGGGGAATCAATTTTTGCTGGTGTTGGTGCATGTAAAATTAATTAAAAGTAATCGGAATAAACAAAACCAAAAATTTAGTGGATCCAGACTAGTTTTGTCAACTGCACAATTTTTTTTTTAGAACAAAATCCATTTCAGAAGCATTCCCCGTGTTCTCGTTGTTTTCCGAGGCGGAGTCCGCGTGGAGTGACTCCCTCTATTCTCTCCGTTCCCTTCGATGGGAAACCGGCGAGAATACGCCTCAAGAAGAAAGTGAATTCAAAAACGCATATTGGGCAAAAGCAAAAAAGTGCTGCAGAAGCGATTGCAACAAAAACGAGGCTCAGGAGGGAGATTATTAGGCATCATTTCTGAACCTGTAATTTGCTGGGAACATATTTACCGTTATTACCGCTTTTGATTATTTTAGAAGAATGTTTTTTCCTCCAAACTTGTTGACTGAGTACTTGCCAGAATTGTTTTATATATTTATTTCAAAATATAGCCAACTGGGGCTGCTATAGAAAATCATATAATACAGACCAAGGAAACAAAAAAAGGATTTGCAAAAAGTTTTTCCCTTTTCTCCTCAGGCTGCTGACAGGTCCATGGGGCTTAGCCAACGTTTGCCAGTTGTGCACCAAATATTTTGGAGAATTCTCCTGCTGTAAATTTGGATTTCCATTAGTTGCATTTTTGCAGATACCATATTACTATGGTATCTGATACAACAGTCTAAAGTCATTTTGCAGTTAGCCTACCATGGTATCCTGGTATCTTGTAGCACAGTCAAAGGGCATTTTTGCAGTTAGTGTGGTATCTCGCCAGTTATTGTGTCATCCGATTTTGACAGATATTGAGATACCACAGTCCGACTGTGGTCAGAACATGGGAACTGATTGTGGTATCTGAAAAGTAATCTCACTTTTGTCAAATTGGGAAGAAAGAAGTTTAGCACTTTGTCTTTGTGATTTGACTGGATATCAGTTTTTCTTTTAGTATGACTTGGAAAAGTGCAATTCAATAGTCGCCATTGCGGAGCAACCGTGTATCAGATATAATATCAGATACCACTGTAACTGCTAAAACGACTAATTACAGATCCAGTTACCGAAGTAATCCAACCTCGATAAGTAAGTAATAAGTAATCCAATCCAACCTTGTTTTTACATATCCTCGTTTTCCTCTCGTCAATTACGCAAAATTCCTTTAGAAGGCCTATAACCTGCTGTAAAACTCACCATAAATCACGGAAAAAATCAGAATTCACTTCCATGTATAATTTACTTTGTTTAATTAAACTATTCTTTTGTTTCAGGATGTCTGGCGATCGAGGTTTTGTTTCGGCTGTCGAGCTCACGGACAGAATAATAGCATTCAAGAAATTCGTCGCGGAGGATCTGTTGTGGACCCAGTGGCTCAACATTTTTAGATTGGATGTTGAGACTTTGGTCTGAACTTGCTTCAGTGCGCAAACACAGAATAGCGAGTGTATTTTTTTGCTTTTGCTTATTTGAATTAAAAAATAGATACATTTTCTTTCGTTGTTGCTCAAGGACATGCTGAACAAGACCGCGGAACGCACCGAGATCCATTTGGTCTTTAAGGTAAAAACAAATAGTATCTTTGAGCTCAGTTCCTTTAATAGTCCATTGAATAGAATGCCAGTCGATGATTCAATCTTGTCTGTCAATTTTTCATATGTGAGCGACGAAGATTTGGCAATTCCTCTGTTAACACCGCAAGCCCCTCTGCTTTCTCAAACATTATTCCCACTCGGGAACAACGTGGACTTACCCATCCCTAGTCTGCCCCGAATAGCGAAACTACTATACAGAGAGTGTATTTTTTACTTTTGTTTAATTGAAATAAAAAAGAGATAATCAAAGAGATCAATATTCAGATTACAAAAATTGTTGTTATTTTCTTTCGTTGTTCCTCAGGGACATGCTGAACAAGACAGCAGAATGCTCCGAGTCCCATTGGGTCTTTTAGGTAGAAACGGATCGTAGCTTTCAGCTCCGGTCCTTTACCGCCATTGAAGACGTCGCCAGTAGAAGTTACATCAATCTTGTCTGTGAAGTTCCCCTCCAACAACAAGAAAATCAATTTGGAAAATTCCATAGGAACATGACCAATCTGCATTGCGGCTATATCACCAACATTTTGGCACGGCACTGATCTACTGCCTGTTCGTTCACTTCTTAGCCTTGGTGCTATTTCGTCAAGGCGGGGCATGAAGATTCCCAATGCAAATCGGTCATATGGGTTTTGAGCCTGCTGCACACGTAGACGCAAGCCACACGGTGGCCTGACTCGATAGGCAAAGTATCCTCTGATAGAGGCGTCAATCGAGCTCAGCACTTTCATCTCTTGCAATGACAAAAGATATATGAACGCACTCCTTGGAATCTTCAGCTCGAGTGAAACCTGATGTGGTACTCATTTAGTATTACGTAAACTCCCTGTTGATGTTGATGGTGTCGTCACAAAAAAGCCCGCTAAAACGGAAGAATTAATAAATTAAAAAATTTGTCAGCATAGTACAGTACTGAAAATCCCGAATCTCCATTGGCTGTCAGAAGTAACTAACGTTGATATTGTAGCATTGTTTTAAGTGTACTCGCCTTACCGAATTAATGCTTGCCATAATTGGATCTTGAATGTCTGATTAATGAAGCGCAAACTGCTGACAGAATTTGCTGGGTCGAATTGCAGTCAAATTGTGCGGCAATAGGTCAATGACCCCCGGTCCACTCCGGTCGTTTAGTATTTTTAAGTACTTACTTTTTTAACCTTGCAATTCGCGATTCCTTCCGGGATTCCTATCTTGCATAGCAACAACACCAATCGCGAACCGATAATAGCGCGAGATCCTGGGATGCTCCCTGGTATGGCCATGCTAATTTGCTCGAACTAACTAACTTTATGATTTTATTAGGACCCAATCATGTCTGATAGCGACGACGGTATCATCTACTTTGATAATGCGAAATAGGTCAATGACCCCCGGTCTACTCCGGTCGTTTAGTATTTTTAAGTACTTACTTTTTTAACCTTGCAGTTCGCGATTCCTTCCGGGATTCCTATCTTGCATAGCAACAACACCAATCGCGAACCGATAATTGCATGAGATCCTGGGATGCTCCCTGGTATGGCCATGCTAATTTGATAGAACTAATTCAGTTTCTGATTTTATTAGGGCCCAATCATGTCTGATAGCGACGACAGTATTATCTACTTTGGCAGCACAAGTGCTAGTCCTAGTCCGGTCCCCACGCGAGACTCTGCTAGTACAGCACCAACTGCACCAGTACACCAACCAACTGCGAGCATACCACAGGCCAAATGTACAGCCACAGCTCCAACTGCAGCGCAATGCGTGGCTATTTCCGTGGCTTCCACTGCCAACATGCCACAGACTCCAAGAAATCCGCGAAGCCGCACAGGGAACAGGAAGCACACCCCAACGCGAGTGGAAAGCGCCGTGAACGCGGTAAAAATGGGAAGACTAAGTATACCAGAAGCTTCAACCCACTTCAGAATTCCGAGGTCTACATTGTCGGAAAAGATAAACGGAAAGCACTCCAAAAAAATCGGTCCCGCTTCCACGTTTACCGACGAAGAGGAGAGACAGATAGCACAATATATTGTGCAATTGGGCAAGAGGGTAATGGCACAGATAGTGGACGGAATGAGACATACAGTAAGACAGTGGCTTAAAGATACTCAGCGTCAAAATCTATTTGTGGACAGTTTGCCGACCACTCACTGGTTTTACCGTTTCATGAACAGACATAAAATTTCTCCCCAAAAAAACCCAAGTCCTTGACAAGGGACGCGCGTGCGTGACGAAAGGGGTTATATATGCTTGGTTTGAATCGATCACTGAGGCTCTAGCTGAAGAGTTTGATCCATCTGTGCTTCTCGACCCCTCCCGGATTTTCAATGCCGATGAAACATCGGTTTTGTTGGCGCCTCATAATAAGAAGGTTTTGTGCCAAACTGGCCAAAAGAGTGTTTGCACTGTTGTCGAAGAGGCTCCTAAGGTCAACGTCACGGCAATGATGACCATCGCCGCTGACGGGTCGGTTGCCTGTCCGTTTATAGTGTACAAGGACAGGAAGCAACGGCGGATCACGCACGCGGATCCGAGTGGTTATTGGCCTGGATTTACGGATTCAGGATGGATGACGACCGAAGCCTTCCGCTGCTATGTGGCACATTTTGCGTCATGGCTTGAAACAAGGAAGGTTAAACTTCCCGTCCTCCTGTTTGTGGATAGTCATCGGTCTCACTGGGACCTAGCCGTGGAGGCTTGGTGCAGGAAGCGAGGCATACTCATCGTTCTCCTTCCCCCAAACTGCACCCACATACTCCAGCCACTCGACGTTTCTTTCTTCGCCGCCTTCAAGGCGCATTATGAAACTTGCAGGGACAGGTTGAAGTCGGAGTTCCCAGGAATGAAGATTACCTTCGATAACGTGCCTAGCCTGATTATAAAGGCTCTGGACCAGATAACAAACGACACTATTCCAGGATCCTTCCGCTGCACAGGAATATTTCCCTTCAACAGGGACGCTGTTGATTCCTCAAAGCTTGTCGACCATGAGATTGACTTGAGCAATCCTTTGGTTACATCAGAACCCCAACTCCCCCCCTGACACATGACAGTGCGCCGTGCATCTCCATCCCAGTTTCTGTGGACCCACTGGACAGGCCATCCACCTCATCGGCCGCTCTAACCACCGGAACTCAGCCATCCACCTCATCGGCCACACCAGTTGGCTCCCGGCCCTCACCAGCTTGCCTTTGGGTCTGCCCGCAAAGCGACAATACAAGAAACGTTAACACCAGAAGAGGCAAACAAAAATGCTTGATTTTGTCCAGTGCCGGCTAGAGCGGGGACAAAAGGAACAATTTGAACGGGCTCGTGTTAACAGAACTAGTTTACAGGGACCAACGTTTTGTATTTGGAGCGATTTGAGGTGTATTGGAGACCCCGCAATTCCCCAGTTAGTGCGGAACACTTCAGTCGCTCAAACTGCAAAGTTGGTCCCAGTCGCGCAAGCTCCAGTGGAACCAACACCGCAAACTTCGCAATTAGCCCCGAAACGGCCGCGGCTGCAGTTAAAAATGTTTGCTATCCCCGGATCTAAGAAAAACGCTGAGAGGATTGAACGTTTCCAAAAGGAAAAGAAAAGACGCGAAAACGAAAAGAGAAAAAAGAAGCAGGAAGAGGATGGTGAAGAACCTTGCAAGGCTTCACCTTGTCACCTGCCGAATCTCAATACGGCAATACGGTTCGGTGGGTGCAATGTGACGTTTGCCATGATTGGTACCATTTTAGTTGCGAGGATTTTCGAGGACGAATTAGATTGCACTGAAGACTTCGTATGTGGAAAGTGTGGGGGAGATCCTTGATTTGTTTTAATCTTATATTTTTTATTGAAGTTGAATTTGAACCTTTGTCAGCTACTGGTCAGCAATAAACATATGTTTTCTTTTCCATACTGTGAACAGCGCTCATGTTCTCTTGAATCACATCACCTATATACAAAGGGGTTTCAAAAACGCTGCTCAATTTAGAAACTACAACAGCACAGCACCAAACAAAATAGCTGATCCAGGATAATAACTGTAAGTTTGTATTCAGTGGTGTTTGGGGTGAAAGTTGTGTCCGCTCATATGGTCCATTTGCACACTGCGTAAAATCCGAGCGTATTTTACGCACGTTTTGAGCTTGAAAAGATTTCTAGCAATACCGTTGTATTTGAATACAAAACGGACCGATTTCTCAAATACGTCTGTATTGCTAGAAACGTTTTCAAGCTCAAAACGTGAGTAAGATACACTCGGATTTCAAAATGCGCTCGGATTTCAAAATACGCTCGGATTTCAAAATGCGGTCGGATTTCAAAATATGCTCGGATTTAAAAATACGCTCGGATTTTATGCAGTGTGTAAACCCACCAAGAACTGACAGCGCAAGCTGATCGAGAATATGTTTTGCGCAATCGAGGTTAGATTACCATGTTCGAGGTATTGTAAATACACTTGGATAGACTTAGAAAATCTTTGTTTAATTCTGGGTAAAAGTTTGCTAAAAGTAGATTATGTTTTCATATTCTCCAGAAATCCAGCTTCATTTTCGTGTATTGCTTAGTTTTTTATATTCCCCTGAAACAAAGATAACAGAAAATCAAATCACTCAGTTTACAGAATTTTAGGAATTTCTCTGAGGATCGATACAGATAGATACCCCTCCTTTAGTATCTGCAAAAATGCAATTATTCATTCATTCTGATTGCTCACCATGACAGTGTGTAGTTTTTCAGTTGTGAGAGTTAAGGGATAGCCATTCTATTCTACATGACACCCATTTTTAAACCATGTCAGATTGGACAATTGGCAAGACTATTTTGCGCTAAATATGCTGAAGAGATTCCCAACCTTTTCCTACTCTTTCAGCAAGGAAAATTTGTTTAGCTTCTGTATAGTATTTTGTTTAAACTAAAAAAAGGTTTGCTAGGGTTTGGTGATATTTGCATATTCTCAGATACCATGGTATCTGATACCACTGTCTAAAGTCGTTTTGCAGTTAATGTGGTATGTGATACCACTGTCAAAAGGCATTTTGGAGTTATTGTGGTATCTGGCCAGTCAGTGTGGTAATTTATTATCAAATATCATGGTCAGTCAGTGGTAACTGATTGAGATATCTAAAAAGTTAATCTCACTTTCATACAAGAGTCTAGTTTTGGTAGAGTTCCAGCAACTTATTATCAGTTACAATTGTTACTATTGTTGTTATTATTGCCGTTGCAGAGCCTGCCGTAATAAAAAATTGGCTCCTCCCATTTATTTTCTGTTCCACGACTGTTACAATCGTTACAATTTACTTATGATGGTTGCGAGCATCATAAATTATAATAACTATCGGTTCTGCAGGAACCCCCGTAAGAGTGATGACGTATGTTCGCTTTGCTGTTATTTTCGTTCCAGAGCAGTCTAGTACACTAGCCCCATTTCAGGCACGGTGCTCAAACGTCTAGCACCATGCCTGGGTGCTAGACGTTCAAGCACTGTACCTTGGATTTCATGTATGGTGCATGGATTTCAGTATACAGTGCATACAGAAAAAACACAGTTTCTGTCATCACAACTGAGCACCGTCTCGGACAGGGCTGAAATTACTACTATGAATTAGAGAAATCAAAGACAATCCTGTACATATTTTTCACAACAAAAACAAAAGGGCTCTAATGATGATGGAGAAGAAAAACCTAACAGCACCCTATCTATTTTCCATGTATTTTCCCTATCTATTCCCCAAGAGCCAATATTCTGGTTGACTGCTAGGTAGAAAAAGCTGAGGCGCAGGACACTTTGCATGCAAAACCCTTGACTATGTAGAAAAGAAAATGAGGTTTTTCACATCTGTCATCAGCCGAGCCCTTTTGTTTTTGTTGTGAAAAATATATAAAGGATTGTCTTTGATTTCTCTAATTCATGGTAGTAATTTCAGCCCTGTCCGAGCTGGTGCTCAGTTGTCATGACAGAAACTGTGTTTTTGATGTATGCACTGTATACTGAAATCCATGCACCATACATGAAATCCAAGGTACAGAACTTGAACGTCTAGCACCCAGGCATGGTGCTAGACGTTTGAGCACTGTGCCTGAAAAGGGGCTAGTGTACTAGACTGTTCCAGAGACCGTGATAACTACCACAATAGGCCGCTCGCCCCTTCTCTTATCATCATAACTTATAATAACTTCACTGGAACGATACCTTCGACAAAATGGTGGTAAATAATTTATGTCACTAAAGATTTCAGTGGATATCGGTATTTCTTTTTGGATGAAACCGCAAAGCTGGCAATTATTGTTTATGCAGAGCAACAGTAGAATCGTATAACATTACCATAACTGGAAAAATTACTAATTTCCAGTATAGTTACAGTGATAACAGATACAGTGGTAAATGCAAAAATCGCAACTAACATTTGCCTGTTTGCTTGGGTTTGGGTTTCAAAAAGACAGTACAATACAGTTTAATTCTTTTCTGTTCCTGAAATATGTTTCTGTGTAACCTCAGTATAGTCTTGATTAGTTCTAGTTTTTTCAACTGGATTCCGGTTGCCCAGCTACTGGTGAATCTAGTCCCATAATATGGAATTATATCTCTTTGGGTGAACCAGGGTAATTCCGGATGGCTTAATTCGAGCTATTGACAAATTCTCAGTGAGTAACCACTCATTAAAAAACTTTCAACAAAACTGCTAAATATTGTGCCATCTATGGCCTTCTTTGATTCAGAAAGCGCATTGTCCTCGCCCTATTTGGGGACAGCTACCCAGTCATTTAGTGGACCTGGTGGGAAAACATCAATTAAAAACTATGGTTATGTTCACTTTTTGTGCTATAATGTTTGAATGGTTTGATGATCTAAGAAACAAAAAAGTTTGGGGTAATTCCGGACTTAGCCAAGAGGGTAATTCAGGATAGGGAGGGCTAATTCTGGTCGGAACAGCCTCTAAGGGAGGAAGGAAGTGCTTTTCAGAAATCGTGTTGGTGGAATGCCCTTTATAAAAAAAAAAGAAAAAAAGTGTCAGCTCTTGGAGTCATCCTTATCAGTGCAACTCTATCTTCTGACATCCCTTTTGTTACTGTAACTTTTGTTCTTATTTTTGGGATCCCAAAATGTAAGTGGAGGGATACATTGATATCACAAGAGTTGTCCGTCTGACCGTCTGTCTATGAGCACAATAACCCTCGAAGGGAATGGGATATTTTGATGAAACTTGGTGTGAGGATCTTTGGGTCAAGGGTAAGGTCAAGTTTGTAGATGGGCTCTGTAGCCCTACATTTAGGGGTAGGGGGGGGGGGGGTTCAGATTAAGGGGCAAAACAGATATTTTTTAAAAGCTATTGAGATGGTTGATTTAGGGGTAAGGAGACATGCTGAATCCGAATATGAAAGTTATTTTCTTGCCGGACAAGTAGTTCACCCGGAATCCAGTGAAAACCGGACACACAATTTGTCGACCAATTTTCAGCTATAGCAGTCCCTGCCCCTTTATTCTCAAACCTGCATAGCTCGTACTCATTTGTTTATTCTATGGACATCGGAGAGATCTAGTGTAATCGAAAGTCGAAGGGGTTGATATATTATGTTAGAACGAGGACATATGTTGTTCAAGCAAGGATGGTAGAGGACAGGTGAAGTTTCAGATGGGTCCTTTAGTCCTAACTTTAGAGGCAGATGAGGGATTTCGAATTTACGGTAAAAACATGTATGTTTTATAAGCTAATAAGATAGTTATTGAGGGGGTAAGGAGGTCCGCTGAATCCATGTATGAACTTAGTTTTCTTGCTGGAGAAATGGTTCATCACGAATTCTGCTGAAACTGGAAATTTGGTTGAAGCTCAGAGTTGTTTCTGAAACCGATAAAAGATTCGGTATCGGGGAAAGGAGACATGCTGAATCCATTTTTGAACTTTATTTTAACAGTAAAAATATTTAGTGAATCTGACGAAGACTGAATGGCGAAGACATGGCCCAATTGTTTGAATCAGTTGTTAGGTTTTTGGGATCCTATTGAAACGTTTGGTCTTGTTATATGAACCCATCTCGCAGGTTTCATCCTTTTATTTTAGAAGGATGTGCAGCCAACCAAGTTCACCGTATTCTGACATCAGTTTGCTCTATTTGCCACCGTAATTACACCAGTTCGCTGTTCCCTCGTTGGTAAGTCCTTAGATTTATATGTCACCACCCTTATGGATGAATGTAGTTAGGCCTAGTAGTTAGGCATTTGCATAGTGCAGACACAAATAAATAAATAAACACATAACAAGAAATACAACATATACAACAACAAAAAAGGATAAATAAACGTAAAACCACATATACACAACAATAAACAAAAAGAACTATTGACTAAACTAGCTGGAGCAGTGGGCAGGAAGGAGGCTGGATTGTGACAGAAGCTGTGTACGTAGTTCTTTTAATTTGGCATTTGTATCCAAGACAGAAAACTTCGCCATGATTTGGTGATTAGGCCATTCGGCGAGGAAGGTAAACCACAGATATGTTAAGAAAATTTAGTGCATTCGGCTGGTGTCTTTCTTCCCGAGAACAAGAATAAATATGGGTATACGTGAGAAGACTTTAATTCGCGTAGAAATCAGCACTGTTTGAACTACCGCCCTTTTCTGACTGCATAGTTTGCTCTCATGGTAACACTTAACAAGGAGGCCAGACGCGAAGCTCCTCCCAGTCATCCGGAAATTTATGTGGGGAAAACAATAAAAGCTTGCTGACATTGAGTTATCAATCCTACCCTTAATTATTACTGCTGAGGGTCGATTACCAACCGACAAGGAATAGTACAGAGGAGGAGCAACAACTTGTGTAGGTTTTTGCTAGATCTCGTAGGTGGCTGTGTAGTCGGTGGTCCACAGCCCATGCTCCTAGTGGCATTTATGGTTGAAAGAACAGCTGCTTCGCACATTTTTCTTACGGTTAGAAATTCCGCATTTGACGAATACACGATAAGGGTGTATAAACTTGCCCGATGTGGAAACTAACCGTTATCGCAGTTAAAAGATGTGGCGTGAAGAGTGTAGCGTGCGCCGACTGGCCAGGATTTTCGTCCCTTCCTCGATTTTGTTTGCGTTAAATTGACAAGTCGCATTGTTCTGTTCTTGCTTTTTTCGGGGACGTCTTGAACCACAGTTTGCATGCGCAATATGATAAGTTGTGTAAACTGACACTCCTGTAGTTATTGATTTTTGACTTGTTGAATTCCTTATATTCGTATATAAAAAAAAAAATATTCATGTCCGCCACATGTATTTTGAATAAATTGAATTGATTGAAATGGGATCTGGAAACCAGGGGCGTCCCGAGCCTTTCTTCATTGGGGGGGGGGGGGGGGGGCGAACATGGTAAAATTGATAGAGGGACCATCAGGGCCTCTCCATGCCCTTCTGGCTAATTTTGGTACCCAAGTGGGTAAAGGCCTACATTGTCTGAAATGTTATAACATGTAATAGTGCGAACACACGGTCAGGATCTGGAGCTCCCGGACTGGAATTCCTGCCCGAATTTTCTGCACCATCGTCACATCCATATGGAAAAGTTGAAATTTTTTCAATTTGATGATGGAAGTGCAGGTAATCCGGCCGGGAAATCCTGGTCATGTGTTCGCACTGTAACACTTAGATGCGCACCTGGTGTTAAAGTTTAACTCAAAAGGCATCTTTACTACAGCTGATATTTGAATACACTGAAATATCTTGACTCGTCTGAGGGATTTTTCTTTTTCCACACGAGGCTCTAGGAATAAAGACCAAAGTATATGCTGCTTGCACGACAAACCAGAATTCATCCAGGCGGGTAGAATTTGAATTAAAACAAAGGGCTGCATCTCCATGGTGAAGATGCGACATCTAAGTAGGAAAAGTAGGAAAACGATTTCAGAATATGTCTTACAATGAATCTGATATTTTTTCGGCAATGCATACATTTCTAGTTTGGTAAACATTTCAAGCGTAGCCTAGAGGGAAAAGTAGGTTACATAGAGGTACCAACAATCTGAAAGAATAAGTTCATTTTATGAGATCGATTATCCCTAGATAACGGACAAATAAAGTAACCTATTTGTATCGGGTTTTCAAGAATATTTAAGTGAATAAGTGATTTGTTACTAGACTGTTGAATCTCAGCTCCGTTCGGTTAAACTTTAAATATTTTGATTGATGCCGGGAATAGTAGTTTTGTCTTGTCAAAGACTAGCTTATCCCTTCTAGATATTTTGCAGTTTTTGGGATCCCAAAACGTAAGTGGAGGGATACCTATGACATCGCAAAAATGTCCGTCTGTCTGTAAGCACGATAACTCTCGAAAGGAATGAGATATTTTGATGAAACTTGGTGTGAGGATTCTTTGGGTCATATAGGGGTGGGGGAGGGGGTTTCAGATTAAAGGGCATACAAATATTTTTTAAAAGCTATTGAGATAGTTGATTTAGAGGTAAGGAGACATGCTGAATCCGAATATGAAAGTTATTTTGTTGCCGGACAAGTAGTTCACCCGCAATCCGGTGAAAACCGGACACAAAACTTGTGGACCAGATTTCGGCTATAGCGGTCCTACCCCTTTATTGGGATCCCAAAACGTAAGTGGAGGGATACCTATGACATCACAAAAGTTGTCCGTCTGTCCGTCCGTCTGTGCGCACTGTAACTCTGGAAGGGAATGATGAAACTTTTTAAACAGATACTGTGATAGTCGATTATGGGGTAAGAAGTCATGCTGAACACGATGGTGAAAATCATTTTGTCGTCGGACAAGTAGTTCGCCCGGAATCCGGCCAAAACCGGAAAGTTTGTTAAAAGTAAAAGTTTTATTTGAAGTTGATTAGATGTTCGATTTATAGGTAAGAAGACATGCTGAACACGATGGTGAAAACCATTTTTGTGCCGGACAAGTAGTTGGCCCGGAATCCGGCCAAAACCGGAAATTCTGTTAAAAGTAAAAGTTTTATTTGAAGTTGATTAGATGTTCGGTTTAGGGGTAGGAGGACATGCTGAACAGGACGGTGAAAACCATTTTTGTGCCGGATAAGTAGTTGGCCCGGAATCCGGCCAAAACCGGAAATTCTGTTAAAAGTAAAAGTTTTATTTGAAGTTGATTAGATGTTCGGTTTAGGGGTAGGAGGACATGCTGAACAGGACGGTGAAAACCATTTTCTCTGAGGACAAGTAGTTCGCCCGGAATCCGTCCAAAGCCGGAAAGTTTGTTAAAAGTAAAAGTTTTATTTGGAGTTGCTTAGATGTTCGATTTAGGGGTAAGAAGACATGCTGAACACTTGTGTGAAAACGAAATTTTCTACCCGGGCAAGTACTTTGCCCGGAGTCCGGCCAAAACCGGAAAAATTTAAAGTTGATTAGATATCTGATTTAGGGGTAAGAGGAGATGCTGAGTCCGTGTATGAAAATCATTTTGCTCCCGGACATATAGTTCGATCGGGATCCGACTGGACCCGGAAAATGTTTTATAAGTTAAATTGTTATTTGAAGTTGATTGGATATTCAATATTGGGGAAAGAAGATACGCTGAGTTCGGTTTTTGAGCTTTGTTTTTTTGCCGGACAAGTAGTTCCGGAATTCGGCTGAAACCGGGAAATTGGTAGAAGTGGCAGGCAGTTTTCGTCAAAACAGATATGACTTGTAGGGGTAAACACACATGCTGAATCCATATCTGAACTTTGTTTTCTCAGATGATTAGCTATATGGCCTTAATCTGTTTTTGAATTTTAATAGTAAAAGCGTTCAAGGAGCCTGGCGAAAACAAGACGCAATTGTCTGGATCAAATATTGACTTTTCGGGATCCCATCGAAATCCCATCTGCGCACGTGGCCGTTTCCAGCGTGTCGGGACATCTCGCCACAAGACAACTCGCCACAGCGACAACTGGGAACCGACTACTCACCAAACCGACATCTCGCCACAGTGACATCTTGCCACAGCGACAACCTGCCACACCGACACCTCGCCACACAGATAACTGGCCTCAGCGACAAGTCGCCACACAGACATCTTGCCACAGTGCGACATCTCGCCACATTTATAAGATAAAGCGCTTTATTCAATTAATCTTTATCCGATTTTTTTTTTTTTATGGAGCAGATAATTATGGGCAATGCCTCTCAATAAATCAATTGCGCTACTACGGTTAAACCCCCTGACAATTCTTTCGATTATCTTGTTAATCTTACAGTATTGTCGCTTCGGCCGAGGCGGAGCACATCCTGCATGATTCGGTCCGCGTCCACCCACCGCAAATTTTCTTCAGTCTTGAAACATTTCAAGCAACGGCTTGATCCTATCAGCTGGTTAAAGCTCCTCTTTGAGTCTGAACAGTCTCCATCTTAATATCATACTTAATTCCTCACAGCTATGTGTTTATATTTAACTGCTACATAGGATTATTATTGCGCATTAATACTGAAAGGATTTATTACTTACAGTATCCCAATTCCCTTGGGTCAACTGAAGCTAATGTCTAAAACACTTCAGTATATTTTTTTTCTAAAACAATTTTTTTGGCATGTTGTCCCTGTGGCGAGCTGGTCGGGTAGCAAGTCTTCTCCGTGGCGAGTCGTCACTGTGGCAAGTTGTCAGTGTGGCGAGTCATCGGTGTGGCGAGTTGTCAGTGTGGCGACATGTCAGTGTGGCGACTTGTCGGTTGCCAGTTGTCTTGTGGCGAGTCGTCATGGAATCGTTTCCAGATGTGTTGATTCCGTGACGTAATCAAAGGTCGAAGGGGGCGAGGCGAAAGAGACATGGGGTGAATGTGTTTACAATAGTGGGTTTCGGTAGGGAGGATTTGAAATTATTAATTAGTATGTGTGCTGAAATTTTACCGCTGGGAGATAAGAGGAGGTACACGGGTGGAGAGCGAGAGTGTTTGCGACATCTAATGTGTGATTGTAGCAATTGTAGTAGGAATTGTAGGAATAAGTTAGGGGTTGAAAAAGCTGTACTTGTTAAGGGAGGGGTTGCTCAATGGGTATACTAAAGTTGTTTGGGGAGGGAGTGGGATCAGCTGGTCCCAGGTACTCGTGAACCAATCCCAGGTGCACGCGAGGGGTTAGGAATTAGGTATACCCGTTAAAGGAGTACTCGAAAGGTTAGACACTTGGGTGAGCCAAGCGAGCGGGTTGATTCATGGTGTACCAAAGAGGGAACTGCTACGGTACGCGAGGGGCTAGTCACTGAAAGAAGGATGAATTGGGTAAGTGAGGGGTTGCTCACTGAAAAAGGTGTACTTGGTAAGGGAGGGTTACTCACTGGAAAAAAGATGTACTGGATAAGTGAGGGGTTGCTCAGTGGGTGTACTAAAGTTGTTTGGGAAGGGGGTTGGGTCTGCCGGTCCCAGGTACTCGTGAACCAATCCCAGGTGCACGCGAGGGGTTAGGAATTGGGTGTGCCCGTTAAAGGAGTACTCGAGGGGTTAGGCACTTGGGTGAGCCAAGTGAGGGGGTTGATTCATGGTTTACCAAAGAGGGAACTGCTAGGGTACGCGAGGGGCTACTCACTGAAAGAAGGGTGAACTGGATAGTGAGGGGTCGCTCAATGAAAAAGGTGTACTTGGCAAGGGAGGGGTTACTCACTAGAAAAAAGATGTACTGGATAAGTGAGGGGTTACTCAGTGGGTGTACTAAAGTTGCCGTAAGCAAAACACTTCAAAATGGTAACATTTTTGTTGTAGGCTACATATTCAAGCGGTTGAATATGGATAAATAGCAAAAATTTTAAGGGGTCTAGCGATTACTTGGAAATGTACAAGATTCGATTGTCTGAATCAAGAAGTCTGATAAACATTAAATGTTTGGGATCCCATCGAAACCTTTGGTCTTGTTTCTTCTCTGCTCATCTCACTGTTATTTTCCGTTTCTTTTAGGAGAACATTGAGCCAATTGAGGTAACCTTTTGCTGATGTCAGTTCTGCTGTCTTTGGTCACTGCCGTTTCTTCGTCGGCAAGTCCTTTGCTGTCTACGTCACCTCCTTTCTGGTACAAACAGCCGATCCGGGTAAGGCATACGCGGACAGAAATCCTGACAGGGTTTTGTTGCCTTCGTTACTTCCCGACTATAGCTACGTTTACACGGAGGGTATTTACCCGTACTCCGCGGGTATTTTTCCCCGCAACAGCAACACAAACCCGGGTATTTTGGACTTCGATTTCGCGAACTTTTTACCCGGGTATTTGTTTGTCGAAGGGTCAGCAACAATAAATTGGATTTTCGAGGAATAATTTTGATTATGCCCATGTAAAAAGTGGTCCAAATGGACACATGTTGGTATCCATTGTAGAGAGATATCCTGAGCCTTACAACCTTGTAATTTATTGCCGCATGACAGTACTCTCCCTTGAAAAATACGTGAGTACTGTGTGAACACTTTCCCTTCTCGTTTCCGGGGAAAATTACCTGCCGTTTTAAATGATCCTTATCAGTCATTCCCTGGCTGGATTTCGGCGCCATCTGTGAGTTCCTTAGGAAAAAGTCCGCAATTTCAGCTTCATATCAAGAATCGAACATTCGCCCAGTCGTGACCGTTTTGTCCAGTGGTATTGCAGCTCTTAACCAGGGACCACTTGGGAGTAGCAGAAAGTGGCAGTAGCCTAATTTTCTAACAGCACGATGCTCCACACAAGTAGCCTATCCATGCCCTTCTGGCTAATTTCGATAGGTATGTAAAGGCCTTACATTGTCTGAAATCTTATGACATTAGAACGTGGATGCGCATCCTTGTGTTAAAGCTTAACTGAAATTGAAGCTTATTTCTGTATCTGATATTTGAATACGCTGAAATATTTTGACTCATCTAAGGTTTTGACTATTTCCACCCGGGGCTATAGTAATAACGTTCAGAGTGTGTAGTGCTTGCGCGACAAAGCAAAATTCTAGACGCTTGGAATTTCAATTTAAACAAAGGCCTGTATCTCCAGGGTTAAAGATGCGACATCTGAGAAGTTACGCTTGTTGAAAAGTAGGAAAGGATTTCAGGATTTGTCTTGCAATGAATCTGATATTTTTATTTTGTTTTTCCGCAATGCCTACATTTTTATGGCGCTTGCCCTTCGGCCAAGTGCCATATAGCGATCGCAATCTCTGCCCGTCCGTCGGTCTGGCGTTCTGTCTGTCTGTCGGTCGGTCCGGGTTTTGCTAGTTTGAGCACTTCCACGTAAGGTAGGACGATGAAACTTGGCAGGCATATCAGGGACACCAATTGATTAAGTTGGAAATAGTCACTTTCCCGGTCCCAGCATCGTGTGGGCGTGGAGAGAGGGGGAATCTGGAATCTTGAGGTATTTATAACTTTTGAACGGGTGATCGGATCTTAACGAAGCTTGATATTTGGAAAGACCCGGTGTCTTAGACGACCCACTTCAAATCCGAACCGGATCCGGTGACTTTTGGGGGATTTGGGGGGGAACCGGAAATCTTGGGAAACACAGTGGAGGGATCGAGATGAAACTTGGCGGGAAGAACAATAGCAAGTCCTAGATACATCATTGACATAGCCGGACCGGATTCGGGCACTGTGGGGGAGTTGGGAGGGGGGATCCTGGTGATCCAGCACTTCCGGCACTTCCTGATGTAATTGGATGATGAAACTCGGCAGGAATATGAGGGATCCCAAATGATTAAGTTGGAAATAGTCACTTCCGGGGTCCGATCATCATGGGGGGAGTGGAGGGAGGGGAAACTGGGAATCTTGAGGTATTTGTAGCTTTTGAACGGGTGATTGGATCTTAATGAAACTTGATATTTGGAAAGACCTCGTGCCTCAGACGAACCACTTCAAATCCGAACCGGATCCGGTGACTTTGGGGGGTGTTGGAGGGGGGAACCAGAAATATTGGGAAACGCTTAGAGTAGAGGGATCGGGATTAAACTGTGTAGGAAAAACACGCACAAGTCCTAGATACGTCATTGACATAGCCGGGCCGGATTCATGCACTTTGGGGAAGTTCGCAGGGGGGATCCTGGTGATCCAGCGAGTTCGGTAGGCTACTTCCTGATGTAATAGGATGATGAAACTCGGCAGGAATATGAGGGATCCAATAGACCGACGTGAGAATAGTCGTTTGCACGATCCGTGCAACGTGGGGGGAGTCAAGTCCGCACCGGATCTGATACTGGGGGGGGGGGGGGTAATGGAAGGGGGCACTGGAATTTCGTGAAACGCTTAGTGTCGAGGGATCAGGATGGAATTTGGTGGGAAAAGACAGAACCAGATCATATCGGGGTTCTTTGGGGGGAGTTGGAGGGGGTTTCCTCGGAATTCGGGTGACCGCGAGATAGGATACTTCCAGATGTGCTAAGGACGGTAAAACTTGATAGGCATATTAGTGACCCGACCAAACAGACTTAAGGACCCGACACTATGCCCCAGAATCCTTCCTTTCCTGGATCCGACCATTTTTCGGGGAGTTGATGGAGGGGGAATCCGGGAATTACTTACTTCACTAGGTTGCGAAAAAATGTTCCGATTTAAGGGAAACTTTGTGGGTGATAAGAACTGACGACCTAGATATGCAGAGCATGTGTACGAACCCGACGCGCCATGGTTGGGGGAGCTTTTTTTTGGGTGGGGTGGGGGGTGGGTGCGGAAACTTTGTTACATGCGCAAAAACCAAACGGATGTGCAGAATGGATGCAAGTTGGACAGTACCAAGTTTATGCGGTCTAGATTTGTTATTTGGCGTCCGAAGCGGATCTGACCAAGTTAGGAGGAGGATGACGGGAATCGGGAATTTGCAGATTTGCTCCGATTCGAGTTAAACTTGATGGACAGGACGAGGAGATGATAGAGATGCGAAGTCTATGTGTCCGAGTGTATTCGGCAACAGTGGGGGGGGGGGGGGGGGGGTGAAGAGGGAGTCTTGGAAATGTTGGGGCTCGCAATGGGGTTATACGAGTGAAGTGATTTGAATGAAACTTGGAAAGTAGAGAGATAGATCGTATGCCTAATATGATACCGGATCCGAGCACGGTGGGGAGGGGTATTGGACTTCACGGAAAAATCTCAGATTATCTTTCTCTCGTTTCTCACACCACCTACTCGTAACAAGTGTCATATGAGCTCGTAGCTCTTGTTTAGTTGGTAAATGTTTCAAGCATTCAAATGAATACAGGAGTGTTGCATGAAGCTGCCCTTACTATGGCACCGCCCACCCCCCAATTGGCCATGGTACATGATCCTGCCACCTTGGATCATGAAGCTGCCACCCCCAGAAAAATCATGCAAATTCCAAGAAAACAGCAAATTTTGTTATTTGCAAAAGGTCAAGGAACCTCTCTGACCAAACAGCTGGCTTCTAACTTCACCATGTAGCAAAATGCTATTTTTAGCAAAGTGGGCGACTTCATGATCACTTGGGTGCCTATATTCTTTCGTGTTCTCCAGCTTAGCCTTGAACAATTACAAGTAAACTATGGTACCAGCAGAAAGTGAAGGTTCTAAGCTTCCTTTCAGGATACTCCACTTGATTTTATCTCAACCTTTACTCTTTTTCCCTAAGTCATTTCCCAAAAATAGGAGTTTAGGGTGGCGGCTTCACGCAGCACTCCTGTAAATGATTTGTTTAGTAGGCTATTGGATCTCAGCCCCCGTTCGGTTAATCTTTTAATATTTTTATTGATGTCGGTGATATTAGTTCCATCTTTTCAAAGACTAGCTTATCCGTTCCAGATATTTTTGCAGTTTTATATTGTCTGTGCAATTCACGGTAATTTTCCTATTTTAGGAGAACAGTGAGCCAATCGAGTTAACCTTTTGGTGACGTCAACTCTGCTGTATTTGATCACCGCCATTTCTTCGTCGGTAAGTCCTTTGTGTCTTCGTCACCTCCTTTCTGGTACTATTACTAATAATAATAAAAGGTTTATTTCCCATCATGATGCACACACGTACAAAAAGACGGAGTAATTAAATGAGGAAGAAGAATAAATCAAGAAAGAAATAAATGAAAGAAAAGAACATTACTGTCAACAGAAATTATGGAAAGAACACACGAAACTTAAAAAGAAAACAACACAAACTGACAGAATTTACACTGAGTAAAGTATCTGCTGAGCTGCATTAAGGCTGCGCTTGAAGCGCTCTCGCCTTTCTCAGAATAGAAAGAGGTCTTGCTACGCCACCCTTTGAAGACAATCTGCTATTACTTGTCCAAGGTGGGACCCTCAGCAGATACTCTACATATTTGTAAAAAGATTTGCGAATGTCTCTCGTATCTGAGCATGAAAACATCTTCCAAAAAGGAGCCAAAGCAATAACGTGTGGAACTACAAATGAATTATACGTTTGAGCAAGAACTGGAGCTACGTTGCCTTGGCAACGTGAAGTGTTGCAGCAACCTTTGTTCGGCTTCGCCGACTAAAGTGTTGCGAGAGCAACACTTGGGTTTTGTTTCTTCGCCAACGGTTAAATGCTGAATTTGTCGAGGTTTTCAAAATGGTGTTTTCCAATCCATGAAGAATATTTTTCTTCATGTGGTTATCCCTCAGCGTTGAACAAAAAAAAAAAACAGAACATCGGAAGTAGGGACTAAATTGACTTTGCAGCCAGTGAACTTTATCCTTTTCAATCGTAGACATCTTGACTCGTGCAAACTTGGAACATTATCTTATGTAACCTAGTTGGTATTATGAAGCTGTAGCTTTTTAGTTCAAAATATTATTGCGAAACCTATGGTTGTCTTACATTATTTTGTATACCTTGCGTTAATACTTGATTCTAGGTTACAGGGAAAGGCCACCACTGAAAGGCTTTAGCAACCGATTCTTGAACGACGACATGAACCAAACTTTTCTTATCATAAAAAACACCGGAAGCAAAATAGGGATACATACTAGGAATAGTCGGAAGCCCCTCGTTGCTGAAGATGATTATGGTGTAATCGCCGATTCTTAGTTACAAGTTCCTCACTTCTCTCACAGTTGGGTTCCGCCTATTCTTTGTTTGAGTGTGTAGATAGACCGTGGAGACTAATTTTCTTACCCTCAGATTTATAGAGATCAAATAAAATGTGCACCTATTTGCACTAGTTTCTAGCCCCTTATAAACCCCTTCTAGCAACCGATTCCTACTTACAAGTTCATCTCCCCGTGATAGACCTAGTACTAAATTGTTTTCAGTTCAAATACACTAGAAACAAATAATACGATAATAGGTAGGCTACACCAACTAGCAAAAGTTACAAGCCCCTCATATCCGAAAATATTTATGGTCTAACAGTCGATTTTTGCTTAAGTAAAAAAATAACAACAGAAAATCCGAATTAGGGACTAAATTGACTTTGCAGCCAGTTTAACTTTATCCTTTTCAATCGTAGACATCGTGACTCGTGCAAACTTAGAACGTTATCTTATATAATCTGGTTTGTATTATAAAGCTATCCGTAACTTTTCAGGCCAAAATAACATAGATGCTAATTATTTCGAAAGTATGTCGTTGTTTTACAGTATCATTCGTATCCGGTGCGTTAACACGGTCGGAAACCTCTCACCGCCGAAGATGGTTATGGTATAAGAGCCGATTGTTACTTACAAGTCCCTGACATGTCTCACACTTGGGTTCCGCCTATTCTTTGTTTGAGTTTGTAGCCTACCACTAAAGTTGTCAACCCCTCAGAGGCTTAATTCCATGTTACAGTGCACCAGTTTTCACAAGTTTCTAGCCCCTCATGAACCCATTCTAGCAACCGATTCTTACTTACAACTCCATCTCCCCGTGATAGGCAGGGTACCAAATTGTTCCCACGATCAAATACACAAAAAAGAAATAATAGGATTACTAGGTACACCAACTACAACTAACAGCCGGTTGATTGGTTACATCTCACGATTGGGATCGGCCTATTTTTGGTTTCAGTGTGTACCTCACTACTGAATTTGTCAACCCCTCCAACCTTTCGAACAGCTGTTGTATCTCATGAAGGAATTTTTGTACCAAAAAACAGATGACATATACTTTGATCAGCTCATCATGAATGAGGTGATGGCAATGCCGTTGAAAAAAAAAAAAATTCTATCTGTATTAGTTCAAAAGTTGACTTTTTTGCCGCAGGCCAACTTTCTAATATCACCACTTAGAAAGGAGCAAAGGATAAGCTCTAATTTCTTTAGCAATGAGAGAACTTTTAAAGTTTAAGTGGCCCGTCTGATATCATTTCTCTTCCTCACTCCCAAGTGTAAGAAATGGAATGATAAACTCAGCTGAAATCACGAACAGAAATGGGTAGAAACAATATAGGGCAGCACTTTCGGACACGTGGGAAAATGACCCTTTTTTGATTCTATAAATTTTTCTTATTCATCACTCAAAGAAGATATTTTGGAATTTGGGCCAGTGAACTGTCGCACATGTTTCGCACTTATAGATTATAGTCCATCTTCAGTTTAAAACTGGTGCCTGTCTGCTTGCCTGCTAGAACGGAGCTTTCCACTCGAAAGCAGAAACATGGTTTGATGGAACGAAAGCTTGACTAGATGACTTCAGATAGTCCTCTCTGACATGGATGTACAACTACACTTCACTTCACACACCGTAGGCTCTGGCTCGAGGACAAGAAAAAACATCCTTTTTTGCCCCAGAAGAGTTCAACGGAGCTTTCCAAAATGTAATGTCATATTCATCATCCGGCCTAAGGTCCACACTTTCCGTAAAAACAGCACAGGTTAGGCCCTTACCACTTTCTATTAATAAGCGCAAATCGGGGTTCTAGGAAAAAAAAAAAAATACGACAAATCCATAGTGTTGCTCTCTCAACACAATAAATCTATTAAATTTCAGTTTCATAGAAACAAGGTTTCCGTATGCTTTACGAACTTAGAAAGAATTTTTTTTAGAAGCGGACGGGTGGCACGGATACTGGTTCCCAGAGGTAGACCCAAGTACGTCAGAGACTCCTTGGGTTGCACGGGCTGGCCACGAATATCCACTTCTACCACATCAGAAAGACGGCGATTAAAAATCATAACTTCAGTCTTAGACTGGTTAAATAATATAGCTAGTTGAAAAAATTTGATTAAACTCCAATCACTGTGCGACTAATATTTAAATGTCATCTGCATGATTTGTCAATGACATATCCAGGCCTAGGAAAATATAAGTCATAATCGTTTTTTCTTGTGCATCCAAAACACTGTTACTGAAAAGAGGAGGTGACGTAATAGCTCCTTGTCGTATACCTTTTCGAACTGGGATAGGTGGCGTAACAATTGTAGATCCCCCCTTTGAACTTTAACTTGCACATTTAATTTTCTGTACATAGAACGCATTGCATCCAAGAACTATTTTTATTAGCACTCGACATTAAATTTGCAATCAGATAATGTGCATGTTCGCGACTTTTCTTGAACCCAAACTGGTTTTGGGGGGGTGGGGGTGTAACACTTACTATTAATTTCATCTACAACCAACAACTCAAATATTTTACACAATACAGGCGCAACCGTAATCGGTCTGTAAGAAGTAAATTCACCTCACAACGAAAGTTCTACTATGACGCTGCAAATTTGAATAACAGTACAAACTTGGCTTCTCAATGGACAGTAATCTGGTCGCGGAAGCTAGCCTACTGCGATAACAGCTACTTTTCGTAACTGGTTTGGTTTTCGTCAAGAACATGGCACAGGCACAAGCGCATAGAGATACCACAATTCCGACAGGAAAATTCGTGAATACCAAATCAGCGAAATAACGCATTTTCATCGGGTCTTTAAGCCTCTTTAAGTGAATAAGTGATGGGCAGATAGATTGTCATATGTCAGCCCTTTCGGTTAAGCTTTAACCTGTGGATCTATATTTACTTTTTCTTTCGCAATTGCTAATGTTGAGGCATTCGGGGATCAACAGAAGCTAGTCCACTTGGAAGCATTGAACTTAAAGATGGTGAATTTATTGCAGTGTCTGGCCTATGGCTTCCAACGGCTTTCCAACAAAATGTCCTCATACCAAAACCTCCCCTGTCGGAACGTCCCCGTGACAAAACGTCCCCGTGACAAAATGTCTCCGTGACAAAATGTCTCCGTGACGAAATGTCCCCGTTACCAAACGTTCCCACGGCAAAACATCCCCAAGCATGGATTGTTAAGTTCGCCTCGATCTTCAGGTGCATGATCGAGGTAAAAACAACTTCAGAGTGTGCATCACAGATGTTGAAAGATCGGATGCAGGAAAGATCGATATCATACCGGGTGCTTCATAAATGTATTGTTTTCAGTTAAAATATGTAGTGTGATGTGTCTTGCGATTGACTCGTAACTGATCAGTTCTAGATCGTTTGAAGCAACACCGTCTTTCTCACTGGTGGGAAACTTCGATTGCCAGCTTTCGTTCGTAGTTTGGCAAGATTGGTTCATTAATAAGGGCAGACATTGGCAAGCCTGGTCGCATCCGACAACGCTGCAGTGAGTACTTGCTTCTCTTTGGGTCATTGCCAAGGTTCCCACTTGACAACCCTGGTCATTTTTTTGACTTGTTACGTTCACTTTCACTACTATGGGGATCAGTTTGGCAACTACCAACTAGCAGGTTGGGAGGGAAAAGCTGCGATTTGGAACAGGGGTAAACGTGCAATCTGGCCTGCTTCGTGCAAGCCTTGTGGGAGAGACCAAATTAAGTTCAGTATCCAGATTTAATCTTGGCTGGACAAAAAGTCCTTAAGGGCGAGGGGGGGTTGGTTTGACACAGTAACTTGCTCACCACTTTCGATCTACCTTTGACAATCGGGCGTCGGAGTTGAGGAAACCGTAATTTTGCAGCTAATACAAGTCCATTTTGGGAAATTTTCGCGTTCCTTTTTTGGTATCCGGGCACGTGGTCTGTGAAGCCAGTCATAACAGGCCAAACATTTAAAGCAAGCAACGTGTGGCACTCGATGCATCTCCGTCGCCTTGGGGGACACGGAGCTCATTGATGCTGCGACAGTTCTGACAAAGCCAGTTTGGGGTCTTCGACCGCTTGGAATTTGATATACCAGCGCAAGCTGGGTGAAACCAAGCCAGGGAAACTGTGCACTGAAAAGTCCCCGATCTGCAGTTTTTGCGACATGCACCGCAAGGATAGAAGCCTGGCATGGCTCCAGTATTCAATCTTTATTCCTGCGTCCAACTTCTAACACAAATTACGTGATCAGTCTTAATTGATCAGATCCGGCACATTCTTTCCTTTCACCTCATTAGTCCGATCCAGCACATTATTTCATATCATGCGATCGGTCAAACATAACTGAACGCGCAAAGGTATAAAAGGGTCATTCAGGGGTAGCCCGCTGTGGCTCAACAAACAAGGAAAATGCACAAATAAGCGTAGTTCCGTTATGCTGGATAAAAGTACATGGGAAGCGAGAAAACGAAAGCGGATGGTATGATTAGTAAGGTAGAGAGACATAGTAAATCTAGGTAAGACGGGTTAGGTCCTTTAACAAAACTCTTTATGAAAAAATATCACCAAATTAAATATCAAACAAAAGCGAGATCAATGAGTTATACCGCAGCGTAAACTAACACGCAAATAAACCAATTAAATGAAAGATAAAACGAAAACTGACAAACTACTAAATCTTTGTGCTTTCTTTAAGAAATGGCTACAGCCGGGAGCAACACTTTGATTTGTTTCTTGACTATCGGTTAAACGCTGAATCCATCGTGGCTTTCGAAAGCTTATATTCCAAGAATATTTTTTTTATCTGAACTGATGACGAACTCAGTAATCTCATAGGCCTAGCTGGCTTACCGACGAAACGTCCCCATGATAAAACGTCTCCATTAAAAAACGTCCCCTGGCGAAGTGTCCCCGTGCCAAGACGTCTCCATGACAAAAGGTCCCCATGACAAAACGTCCCCGTGGCGAAACGTCCCCAAGCATAGATTTCTTAAGTTCGCTTCGATCTTCAGTTACATGATCGAGGTAAAAAACTTCAGAGTGTGCATTACAGATGTGGAAACATTCCTTATTAGCAGGAAAGATCGGACATAGAACCGGTTGCTTCATATTCATATTCACAGTATTCATTCAGCCGTATTCATTCAGCATTTGAATTGTGCGGATCAAACAAACAAGTGACCGTGAGAGATTACCTATCGATAAACAACAGCGCGAAATACGGAGCATGATTTTGGACTTGCTATGCTGAGTTTATTGCGTGTTTGTGATGGCCGGAAAACTCACTTGGAATGCAGTATTGAACTTTTTGTCACGTGCAGTAAAAACTGTGAAAAGTCACGGTGAAGTGGCGAAAAGAGCAGCCCAGTTCTTCCAGAAAAAAGACATCATGAAAGCAAAAGAGTATATCTGCCTACGAACTACAAAAATTAGCAGTTTGATTCCCGGTTTGCGACCGCTTGTAAGCTTCTTGGCAAGCTTCTTAAAAAAGTGGCCTCAACGCGTTATTATCAGTGGAGATTTTAACGTAGACATAACGGACGCGATGTTCCCCGGTCCCAAGTCTTTTGGGGCTGCGTTCCTCCCGACTATTGTACTTGGCCTAAAAGTGAGAACTTTTCATATATTGGTCCGTTATCTTCAACTTCCAACAGAGCTGCTTGCTGCTTCGTTCGGCAGTCATGAAGTCAAAGTTATAAAAGACGGATTTTACTCGGACCACCTCCCCATCTCTACTTGCTTTGATTCCTCCCCACCGGCAACTGAAAATGAAAATAAAGAATCGAACTGGTTTTCATACCGAGACTGGAAAAATGTATCAAGTGAGACATTTAGTAAAGTTTGTGACGAGATCCTGGCCAAAATCAAAGTGCCTTTCAGTCTTCTATGTGATCAGGCTGTGCTGCCACAAAGTGAAAAGAATACCTCAGTTGAGCTCAGTTCTTACATAGCACAAATAAATCACGCGTTGAAATGTTCTGAATCAAGTGCTGTTCCTCTTCGACGTGTTCGTAAAAAGTCTCAGGTCGAAGACTGGTCAAAAAACAGAGCTTTAGTAAATGCGTGTAATTCGGCTAAGCTCTGGCTTTCTGTTTGGAATGATTGTGGTCGACCGCGAGATGGCTTAGTCGACGACCGTAGTAGACTCCGTACGAAACGGAAATTCAACAAGGAACTGAAAAACCATAAGCTAATGCTGATTAAGAAAAACCTAGTTGGTACCGTGTGCACGACGCTTTATGGAACATTGTTTTTCCTAAACCAGTAGGTTAGGCTTGCTGTGAATAAATCAGCTTTTACGATGGGATCTGTGTCGTGCGCTCTGCGCTTCTGTTTCCTAAGAAATGTTGTTATGAAACTCTGCAGTGAACCTGCAGTGAACCTATAGTTATCATCAACCGTTTCGTTTAGTTACGGCTGTGTAGTCCCTATTGGTTTGCTAAACTCGTTTGAACTCGGTCGTCGCCCCGAGGATCTGACGTTGATATGACGTTTTAAACTTGCAAGCCAGTCTCAAGGGGATGAATTCTCAGAGGCAATAGTTTGGCTAATTGGCGTTTCTGATTGCAGTTCAAGGTCCAGTGTTCTGAAGTTCTTGTCCAGTTCAGGTTGAATGGGTCGGATTTGTCTTGTTAGAACGGTTGCGCGCCTTTAAATCTGGTTTAATGGCTAGTTAGTTATGGTGACACGTTTTAAGCTTGCAAGTGGGCCTCACGGGATGAATTCTCAGAGCTTGTGCTGTTGGTTGGCAAATTGGTGCTTGTGCCTTCTGATTGCAGTTTAGTCGGACTTCAGCCTACGGACTGTAGGTTCTTGTCCCGTTTAGGTTGAATTGGTCGGATTTTTCTTTTTGGAACACGCATTTAAATCTGGTTTAATGGCTAGTTAGGTATGGTGGCTGTTTGTTTGAACTAGTTTTCGGTGCGTATTTGGCGATGTACTGATTATAGTTGATTCCCGAGAATGTTTTTGTCCAGCTCACATTGACGGGTCTAATCTGCCTTAATAAGTGATATTGCACACCTCTTTTAAGCGGTCGTGCAGTCGTGTTGTTTATTTTTTATGAGTTTGATGTTAGTGATGGATATTTGGAATTCTCATGGGATATTTGTAACGATCAGTACAAAAAAATGGATCTGTAAACGATCCGAAAATTGTAAATATAACACAGAACTCGCTGCTCTAAATAGTCGCTGTCACTTTTAACACACAAGTTTGTCTTCCGATATTTTACTTCTATCTGCATGTTGTTCAATCCATCGTTCTTTCGGTTCTGGTTAATCCCCGTTCACAAGCATGCCTAGCCAAGCATGCCTAGCCTAGGTCTAGCTAGGCATCACCGTTCACCCATTCCTAGCAAAGATTGTGTTCCAGACATGGAGTTCCAGTCTCTAGAAATCTGTGTCTGGCAACGCTGAAAACAGCCACTCAGATATAGGTTTCCAAGGCGAAATATTTGAAATTGGCTTATGACATGCTGTCACTTTAATATAAAAATAGAAAATAATAGCTGGAATATAAAGAAGATCTCTTACTGGGAACAGCTTCTCACATATGCGAGAGAACGCTTAGCAAAAGACATAGTCATCAGAACATAGTGACAAAGGGTATGTCCAGAATGTCTACAGATCAATCGACTTTCATACGTCTGAAAAGTGACGTGACACATCAGACAAATACTGTTAGGCAGACTTTGTTTCAATTAGAAGAAAGTATAGAACGGAGACACTAAAGCGGAATTAACACAGAGGGCGTCAAAAAAACGCCAGGCAAAAATACGCTTCGCGAAGTCGAGGCGAATTCGCGGGGTGTGCCACATAGGGAGCGAATACGCCCGAGTTTTATGAACAGAATATATAAATATTAATAGAAAACTAAAACTTGCAATTGTGATTGCTCTGGCAGTGCGACGGCGGCGTAAGTTAACGAAGAAGAGAATGTGGGTCAGACCAATATTCATGAACCCTCAGCCTTAGGCACATTTCACACTCTGGAATGACCCCAGGGGAATTCAGAAACCTTAAAGAAATGATCAAGGTGCAAATACAGAAAAAAGGACTGACTGTAGGACTGTAGCCGAGCGACTGTCAGTGACTTCGAGGTACTTGATGACGGGTGAAACGAAGCGATCACTGTCTTTCCAGTTTCGTATTGGCAGGTCTACATTGAAAGAAGTCATTGCTGAAACCTGTCAAACAATTTACTGTCACTTGCAACCAATTTATTTGTCCTGTCCCACCGCTGAGTTATTGAAAGAAGTGAGTGAAGGATTTTTTGAAAAATCGAATCGAAAAATCGGTCGATGGAAAACACTTAAAAGTCCAGTGTCCTCAAAATAGTGGGTCTGAGTATTTCAAATACAAAAAGTACTTCAGCACTGTTCCAGTGTTCATGTGCCATGCAGATTACAAATTTACCGTAATCGATGTAGGACATCCAGGGAGAAACAATGATGCTGGTATTTTCTCCCAGTGTTCTTTTGGACAAGCTATTCAGTCTGGACAATTCTCTGTACCAGAGGACAAGTTACTGCCTGGCACGGACATAACAATGCCCCATGTTATTGCAGGCGATGAAGCTTTCCCACTTTCCTGTCACCTTATGCGTCCATACCCTGGAAAGCTTTCTGCAGAAAGAGAATCTATAACTACAGACTGAGCAGTGCTAGAATAACAATTGAAAATGTTTTTGACGTTTTAGCTGCCAGGTTTGCCAATGCCTTAGTAGGGCCTTCAATCCTTTGCATAGCCTTGCTTTCACTCTTCATGAAAATATAATCTTCATCATCTTCCTCGGATACGTCGAATAGTTTCTCCAGATTAGATAACAAATATTTATGTATCCAAAGCATCTCCACTTGCTAGGATACCAAGGTTATTCCCGTCCGCAGTTATTTTTCCGAAGATGAGGTCTAACAAGGTTGACCAAATACTGGAACCGATCGGGATTCATTCTTATATATTGTTGATACTTTTCTGCATCTCTGATACCAACATCTCTTTCATCAAGCTATCGTGGTCACATCAAGTTGTACCAACAAGTTATAGTAGTTTCATGAAGTTATAGTAATCACAGTAACTGAAAGATGGGGTGGAACCAGGTCCTGTTGGGTTTCCTTTTCCTTAATTATTGAACAGCAGCACCACAAAGAAGGATGAATGATGCTAGGACAGTGTTTTTTTTTTTTTTTTCTATTTCATCCTAAATATTCTTTGAGCCCAAGCTGATACTTATCATTAACAAACTTACAAGTAGTAATTTGTCAGTTCATGCAGATGTCCATTAGGCAGACGTAGAGGCTCCTGCTCCTCGGCTTCAGCTTCACGACCTCTTCTTTCAGCATCGCGGGGTATTGACGACTGTTTCCAGTCTCCTTCCACGTCTTAAATTTGAAAACCAAATGCAATCGGGGGTACCTTACACCAATTTGGATTAATTGGCCCTTTTCTAACGCAAGCCGTATTTCCGCCGATGTCAATGACTCACTGCTTACCTAGTCGTCGACCCTAACGTAATACCTATCCAGAGCTTTCTTCCGTTGAATAGACCCGAAACTCATTGCTTATATACTTGCATATCCCTGCTTTTTAAACACACGTCAAACAGAGTTTGAATAACGCATTTTGACGGGAAATTAGGGAAGCGCTTACTTTAAATTTGCGTGCTGTAAAAAGTAATAACTACAGCCTACTTCGAAAATCAGTCGTTACATAACCACGAAGAATGTGTACTTTCAGTAGAAAAATAAACGCTACAAGTCTACTGAAACAGAGAGCGCGAGAGAGAATCGAACTTCATTCTATTACGTTCAGCGGCAGCAATGGTGATCGACTCAATTCGTCCTGGAATATTAACGAAAAATATTACGGTACGGTTCGAGTTTTTCTGTGCAGTTCCTTGCGAAAGAACTAATAAGTACATGCTACCTTTAACAAAATCATAATACTATAACACAAATACAACTTCTATTCTCATGAAACTTTACTCCTCCATCAATAAACCGACAAACTTTACATATCACGAGTGGTAATGTACATTCCAAGGTGTCCAGAAGATGCAAGCTCCACCCAAGCAAAGACATCCTTAAATCAGAAAGCTCATGCCACTTCAGCAAAAAGTTCTCCAAGTCATCAATCCCTTCTTTACATAAAGGGCAGGGCGTAACTGTACTCGGTTGTTGAAATCCGAGGAATCCCCCCCGCTTCCCGTCATACTTGGTATCCTTCAACGTACGAGAATTAGCTGCTTTGAGACCTTAAATGCCTCTTTGAGACTGAATTTTTACCTGCACTAGTCTGATCTTTCGTAGTCATGTTGAGCCTCGACAGGTAGGAAAAACAATGTTCCATTTCTTCGCCACTCTGATTAGCGGAGCCGACGACAGTTCCTCCACCACGGAGTCTCTGGAAACAAAAATCAGAATATGATAGCCTGTACAACAGTTCTGTACTAAATCTCGGTTGTGTCTAGAACTTACAATATCCCCTGAAGTGCTTACATCAGCTGCCTGCACCGCGATAACCTGAATAAAGGAAGTTCTCGCTGGCCCCTGGAACCATTCATTGAAGAACTGTTTTTGTCAACTCGGCCCGAACAGATACTCGACAGTTTTATCAGGAGACCAACTTTCTAATTCTTGTTTCCCACACTTAACCAAGATCAAGATTTATTGGGAAGTTTCTCTTCCGCTGTCTATGAAACAGGACTGAACTGTAGCTGCCAACAGACTCCTGTTAGAAGATTGATTCCCAACTACCTCGAGGCTCTCAGCTGGGTAATGCTTAAAGACACAGTCCACGGGAAACGGTTGTCAAACAGAAATCCAAAACATTAGGTTATGCCTGATATCACATCTTCAACCCCGAAATATTTCTTGGCGATTATCCTGCCGGAAGCCGCTATGCATCTCCGTAAATAAACTCAAAGCAGTTATATCAGACACGCTCGACACTTTTAGCTGGTCGATTCGTTGAGTGAATTCCGAAATTTCGCTTGATCGACGGGCAGGTCAGCCTGTCTAATAAATTCCGAGGTCATCAGAACCAAAACTCCACTCAACAGAAAGTTTTCTTGAAACAAAGCTCATTTCAGCTAAGAAATGTTTGGTTCAAATAATCTTTGAAGGAGAAAAAAACGCACGAACTCCTCGGAAAGTATAAGAATGTGCTTTGGCGTGAAAGACTGACAAAAAAGGTAGACTGCTGCCAAATTTTTGGATCAGAGGGTCGTCAGGAAATCGTTTTATTTGTTTCCACAGCCATGCACCATGCTTTGCAAGAGACATCTGAACTGCTATCGGATACGCATTCTCCGCGGTGCATATGACAAGCGGAGAGCAAGACACCATGTCGGCAGCACGAGTAGTAGAGGCCTCCACACTGGCCTAGGGTCATCTGTTTTAAAGCATTTTTTTTTGGATTTCTTTGGGATTTCTTGCTGCTTCTCTCCCGCATATTCCACCTCTACTGCCTCTTCCGCCTCTTCTTCTCGCTTCCTCTTCTTGTTCCTTTTCTTCATCGGCAGAAGGAAAGATTGGTCCTGGCCCTCATTATACTGACCTGGTCGGACGCAATAGTCAAAGTTGAACTCCTCCTCTGCTTGGATATCCCTCGTCACAACGAGCAATGGTCGTTTTACTCCGTTGACGACGACTAGACGAAGGTTGAGGTTGGGGGAGTCTTCCTTTGCTTTTTGGTTGATTAGACGTCCTAGACATGGCTGTTGAGGGTGGCAGTCGCAGGCCTCTTTTCTCGCATCCACCGTGAAGTCCCCTGCCACAAGAAAATAGTTTCCTCCATCCTCCTCTCCTCTCAACGTTTCGATCAGGGACTTAGCCGCAGAAGTTGCCATGCGGTGACCATGCTATTTGACTACAACCTGGTTTTCCCAGAACGGAAGTGTAGCAAACACACCCCAGCCTGCTCCGGGCTCCTGGCTTTAGCTGTGAGCCCCATCCAAGACTGCTGTAGAACACACCGGATGAGATGGTCGTCCACCTGAGGCTCGATGGGATAGTCCCGTCTGGTCACGCAGGTATTGTACATCGACCTGACCTGTTCAAGGGTCGGAAGAGTGTCCATTTACTTCAACTTCCTGATTGAATTTGTGAAGTTTTCATCCGTCAGGGAATCGGTTATGTCCGAACCAAGTCCCTGCATCTCGGCGATCCGGTTGATGATAGCTTGTGCCCGAACTTGCTTCAACTGTTTACTGTACATGTCCTTAACAGACTTCAGGAGAGCAGGATCATTAGCAATGTCTTCGTTGTTCTCTCTGATGAGCGTCAACGTGACTGTCCTGAAGTCTGCAGAGTCATTGATCGGTCTAATCGCCAGGAAGCGGTTGAGGGCCTAGAGAAAAATAATTATTTAGATTCCCAATCCACTTCGCTCACTCGATTTTGGCAGAAGCAGTTCGCTTTGTAGATATTACTTAGCGAAGACAGTTCCTGGGACTGTATACGATTTCTCCTCCGAATACTTTCGAATCAGTACGAAATTAGGCCGAATAAAATGCGTCTTAAGTACAGGGGGATCTACAGAAACTAGTCCGCTTAAAAGCGGTGAACCGGAATATGGCAAATTTCCGAATACTGAAGTTTCATTTGTAACAGGGGTTGCATTTTTCAACCACTGACAGAAACAATTAAAACTCATTTTGCATACTTCTCATATTTCATTTATTTAACTTCATAATCCACCTTCACGGCATATCACAAAAAAACAAAACAAGAAAAAGAAACAAACAAACAAAACGGAAAACGCGAACGCTCTCATCACAAAAATTCAGCTAAACGCTAACCTCCATCGAATACAGACTTATATTGCGATCCAAGCGGGAATCGAAATTTGTAGCCAAATCGAGCATATGTGGAGAAAAGAAGACAACACTTACTTCATTGACGGCTCTTTTCCTCGTCACCTCGTCCATTACAGGTCGCTTCTGTTCTTCAATGCTGCCGAGCAGTTGTTTCTTTTTTTTTAGCAGCTTTCACTGAGAGCTCGTGCAGATGCGGTTCCCAGGATATAAGTTTCTCCGAGTACTTTCGAATCAGTACGAAATTACTCTGAATAAAATGCGTCTTAAGATATTAATGGAGAAACGAAGCTTTAGGCATGAAATTAGTTTACGGCACGTTCCTAGAAGCTAGATAAAAAGGAAACCTTCAGAGCAAAGAGCAAACCTTCAAACCTTTTCCTTTGGACAATCCTAGCATCATTCAGACTGGAAGCTTTAGGCCTGAAATTACTTTACATCACGTCTAAGAAGCTAGATGGAGAGCCAACCTATAAATCCAACCATCACTCAGACTGGAAGCCTTAGGCATGAAATTAGTTTACAGCACGTTCCTAGAAGCTAGATAAAAAGGAAACCTTCAGAGCAAAAAGCAAACCTTCAAACCATTTCCTTTGGACAATCCTAGCATCATTCAGACTGGAAGTTTTAGGCCTGAAATTACTTTACCGCACGTCTAAGAAGCTAGATGGAGAGCAAACCTATAGCGGAAAGTGTGTTAAATGAGAAAGAGAAAAGTGCTTTATCTGAATGACACAGGTAGTTGGACATTGCTTTCTGTTGATCTGGATCTTTGTCCGCTTGCCGGTTCATCGTGACTACCAGGTTTCGAGCTATGGTCTGGGTTGGGACAGGCACACCTGGCCTCACCTGATTTGGGAAAACCTTCTCCAGGAATCGTCTGATTGATTGGGAACCATTGCTGAGCTTGCTTCCTGCGTTGCTGAGAAGGAGGGTGGTCGCTTCGGGCCCTTTGGGCTTCACCAGCGCAGGGCGAGCTAGTACCTATCTTGACACGCTCAAGAGGGACAGCCATTTCTTCAGCTCGTTTTAGACACCATACAAGCTGATTGTGATAAGAGTTGATGTCGACGAGGCTAACTGATGGGGTATCGGGGTCTGGAGCAAATGGAAGGGTATTGTTATCGTGGACAGAAGTTTTAGTTACTAAATTAGCTTTCGGACATGTTAGGTCACTCTATGGCACCATGCTTGCCATCAATGGCACCAACACAATGAGGAAAGTTCCATTTCGCTTCAAAGCTACCTGCAACCTTTTTCCACATTTCGGTTGTTAAGCTGGGCATGAACTCTGGCTTAAGAATGGTTACGAGAGCACAACAGGTCTCCTTTACTATTTTTGAGACGTTTGATTTTCCGACACGGAAGCCAAAACTTAGATCATCATGTGACAGACCTTCTGTCAGAAATCGCAATGTTACAGCAATCCTACTTAAGCGAGTTTGAACTTGTTTAATCTCAAACTTCGATGATAAAACCATAAACATAGTTTATAAAGAACCTATATTTAACTTTTTTTTGAATGTCCTATCTTCTTTTACTACGGAAAAAGCGTAAATTAAGATTGGAATGCTAGGTTGACACTTCTGTCACTACAACTCTAAGTTTGAAGTCGAACTGTCTGAGGAGCTGTAGTCCAGGTCGATCCTACTTTCAAATTTGTATGACATACCTATAAGCTAGCTTTTACCATCATTCAAGTTCAAAAGGTACAGAGTCTCCTGTACAGAAGGGGTATCCAACCTCGAAATGGACTGAGAAAACTTTACACAGAAATTTTTGTACAGTCCAAAACAGGACCTGGTTCACTCAGGGTTTCCTTCTCGACAGTTAGGACTTTTTTAGGACTGGACTGAAATTTCCTTCCAACCCGTGGTGTAAATATGAGGTTGTATAACCTTCCTGTATCATAATTTAGGAAGACAAGATCCTGCAAACCTGCTTGAGAATCTTGCTAGATGTCCTGTTTACAGTGTCAACCACGACAACTTGTCAACCACGACAACTTTACAGAATGTACAGATATCGCTCTAAAAAATGTACAGATTGCCCGAAATGCGGTAATCATATTGTTCGTAATATTTTCAATCAGCGAGCCATAATTCTGGTACTGCCGTAGTCTACAGATTTCGTCGCTCTCGTATAGTACACCACTTCTGAAAATTCCTGTGTTAGGTTCTTCTTGGAGAGCTTTCATCTGTCGGAATGCTGTGCCACTCGGATTTAAGATTTTCGAAGTCTTCTTGACCTACAATATTTGAAAATGACAGGAGAACTGGAATTGCGCTTGCTTTACCGGAAACTGCAACAGTCGGAGAAATTACCGACAACTTTACAAGGACACTGAAGGTCAAATTTTGGTAGAACCTCGAAAAGAATTCACCCGCGAGGGATGAATACCAACATATATCTCCTCCATCGGAAGGAACAGTTCGTTGTCTGTAGGGTCAAATGATCCAGTGTCTCTTTCGCTGAGAACTTGTTAAAACATCTCAAAATGTTTGCATACAAAGAGCCGACCTTCAGGCAAAGGGAAGCTTGGAACAGCCTGGAACTGAACAGCCTTCAGATTGGAACAGCCTGTTCAACTTATTGACCTCGGGTAATATGAACGCGAGATGGAATTACGTTTCTCACTGATTTGGGTAGTCCAGTTTTTACTGGTACTGGCCTTCTGCTCTGAATTTATGGAGATGCAAATAGAGAGGCTGCCTTTTTTTGAAGATATTGCATTAGCTGGCCATCTGAAAGAAAAGATGTCAGTTACAAATGTTGCCGGATGAGCAGTTAATGGAGATACTGAGGGCTACCAAATTACAGCTGAACTTTAATAGGCTGCTTCTAATACCAGCATCCTCTCATCGCTCCGAAATGCAAACAAGGTAAGAAGAAGAAAATTTCCTACCGAACCATTCACTACAAAAATAAGTCATTGACTGACAACCCGAGAAAATCTCGGCTACCGCTATGCGAAAAACTTTGGATGAAATGATTCATAAAGATTTTGGTGATCCAGGAGTGGTTGCAAGAACGACCTTTAACCTTTAACACTAATTCAGCCTACTTCCATAGAGAGAGAGAGAGATTTATTGAAAAAAAAAATAAAGCACTTCTGTTTAACAACGACGTCCAAGAAGTAACCTTGTCATAGGGGGTGGCAAAAAAATTAAAACTGCATTAACACCCACAACAAACAATAAATAACAACCTCGACATAATGAGAATCAATACTATTTCTCAAAATTCATACTTACTAAACAGGTTTTGTTTAAATTGATGCTTAAACGAAGGAATATCAGGAATATTTTTTAAATCTTGAGATAATTGGTTCCAACTTCTAAAACCCCTTTGAAGCAGAGAAAACGTAGACCGTATTGTAACAGCTAAGGGAATAGTTATCTGTTCAGAACTTCGGGTATCGTGGTCATGGATCGATAACCTTAAAACAACTAAACCTTCAAAACATGAAAGATGTTGTCTACTTTTTAACTTAAAAATCAAAAGAACCGTATACAGTTCCCTTAATCCAGAAGGTGGTAATATTTTTAACCGCTCATAGACATCACGTGCTGATGTACGGGGTTGGAGTCCCGCGAACAATCTAATACCGTTGTTCTGTATAACCCGTTTGTCACGGAACCAAGTAGTAGACAAAACAAAACTTTTTCAAAAGATTTAATCATTTATCTTTCAGAGATCTCGTGAGCTCGGTAAGAGCAGACCATCCTTCTACCCTTACCCCTTCTACAACCCAGTAAGTAGAAAACTGCTTATTTTGCTTTTGCTATTGTGTCGCTTTCGTGCCGCATCCCGTTATTAGTTACTCACCACACCCTAGCCTACGAATCACATCTATTGGTGCGCCTCCTCGAGCTCCAGCAAAGAAGAGGTGGTGGAGAAGTACAGGTCCGTGATAGACCATCTAATGGACGTGCACGAGCACCCGAACCACTCCATCTACAAAAGATGTCAGCACCTTCCCGACCTGAACAGGTACTACTATTTGGAGCCCAATACTGAGCCTGCGGTGGCGGCCGAAACGCTCCTGACGAACAAGAGGCTGGTGAATGTCGTCAGCAGGCTTTCCCTATCCAAGGCTACTACATCAAAGCTGGAGGCATTCCATTCCAACCTCAATCTCTTCGCCAGCAAAGACCTGAACCTGGGGTACCCCGCTATGTATTGCAGGTAAGCCGCGATTTAAACCACATCGACTGTGGCTCGAAAAGTGTGTTTCCGCAGCCTTTTGTGCCGCCCACAAGTGCGTTTCCGCGACCAACAGGACTTTCGTGGCTCGCTTTGTGGCTCAGATTCGACAAACAACAGGCGAGGTGATTGTGTGTGTGGCTCGATTCTGGCGGGATATTCAAATTAAGCAGCAAAATAGTGTCTAAACAATAAGGCTAACTTTTCAAGAATATAGATGCTTTTTGTACAGAATGGTAAGGAAATAAGCCAGGAGTTTTATTAATGGTGATTTTACATGAATATTATTTTTATTTTCAGATATTTGAAATTACCGCCAAAAAAATAGACAAAACTGTGGTTCCGCGAGTTTCAAGTTGTGGGTCGACTGTGTGGCACACAATCGTATTTCCGAGACAAACACTCAGAAGTGTGTCCCACAAGTGTGTCGCGGAAAAAGGCCTTATATTACTGAGCAACTCGATAAACAGAAGCACGCTTCATCATTACAAAAAAATACGCTTCGGAAGGACTTGCCTTGTGGACAAAACTTATTCGTCCCATCAGCGCTTGGTCCGTCGATTTCGAGCTTCTGATGTCGTTTGTATCTGTCGTACGGCACTACACATATATCTTACATAATTACAAACGTTTGATTCGCAAGGTATATCAGTACACAGGTATTCTACATAATTACAAACATTGCGGTTCGCCAGACCGTGACGTCACTATACAGCTTTGTACAACTGCGGTTTTTTCCGCTTATTGCTGCGAAGGGGCTCATTGGTCAGAAAGACAGTCACTGTTTTTTTTTTCAGTTTGTCTGCGATTGTTTGCAGAATCTGACTGATAATTTGAGGATAATTTACCGAATTTTATTGGAGTAAAAGATAGTAACTATTATTTGAAGAATGCATGCTCGCTCTGTTCAACCTAGTTATTCAACACTTTATGACTTCTTTCAAGATCAATGATAGCTGCACTTCATCGCAATGAGAACTCTGGTAACCCCTACAAGCGGAATCCAGATGATTCACTGAAGATCGCAATTCACTGGGTGAAATTTGCCAAGGGTGAAGCCAGAGCCTACCCGATCAGAGAAGATCCAACCTTTGGTAATTAAATCTACCACAAATCCCTGATTTTTTAATAGATAAGATAAGATTTTATTTGCGCTAAAAGCCAACGGCCATGGCAAATACGTATATAACAAAAAAACAACACCACACACAAAAAATATTAAACTCCTATAGGCACCTATCCCTATGGGCTAAGGCTATCCTGAGGAACCTCACCAGCTGTTTTATATTTCCAAAACAGTTATTCCCTATTACACCACACATCCATTCTTCATCCATTCCCCTTCTGTTCACACCAAAAATGTCTAACCTAAGTTCACTCAAACTTTCGCATTCACACAATAAATGCTTTAAATTCTCGTCCATGCTGCCACACATCGGACATGAATAAGGACCGGACCGACCCTTTGCCCTCCCAATATACCGTCTTCTCTCCCCCAGTGGCAGACTGTCTGCCCTACAACTAATCCAATCCCGTGTTTCCTCCCTTTTAAGACCCGCTTTAAAATACACTTCCTCCCCCCAAATCTCTTTAATTTTTGCATAAAACCTCAAAGACATTGACTCATCCTTGGCAACCTGCCAAGATTGAATTTCTTGATCCAACAGACGACTTTCCACCACCTTTCTCACATCACCCACAGGGAGTCCAGGCCCATCACCATTATTCCATAATTCTGACAAACCACACTGGTCCAATATCTGCCTCACCTGGGATGCCCATGAATCTTTTTTGGAGTCCCGCACGCTTTCCTTATATGCTGCCTTAGCGACTCGAACCCGTGGCATTTGCAGCAGCTTCTCCCAAAATGAAATCATACTTACCCATCTTTTTTTCCTTAAACTAGTTAGGCCCAGGTCACCCTTCAGAACTATCGAATTTATTTTGTTACTAACTCCTAGTACTCTTTTAAAATACATCAATTGCAGTTGCTCTAACTTTTCATACTTACCAAAACCCCAAATCTCGGATGCGTAATGTATAGCCGGAATAATTTTTGTCTGGAAAACCTGTTTATGTAAATTCATAACTTCTATAACTCTTAACTTACTTCTTAATACCATATTTATACATCGCTTACCTTTGGTTACGCTTGCTTCAACTTGGCTCCCGAAGGAACCATTTGACTTAAGCTTATGTCCTAAATAAATAAATTCTTCCCTAAACCCTATTTCCTCTCCCCTAAATTTCAATTTAACTTCATCTTCTAATCTTCACCCTTTCCTAAAAATCATAACAACCGTCTTCGCCACGTTTAACTGTAACTCCTTTCCCGCCGAATATTGACTCAAAAGGTCCAATAACTTCTGGAGATCTGACCGACTGTCCGCTATCAACGCAATGTCGTCAGCGAACAACAACATGCACAAAGATATGATGTCAATATTAACTAATGGAGCACCCATTCTAGTCATAAGATCCTCAAGGTCATTTATAAAAAGGGTGAAAAGCTTAGGTGAAAAGGTACACCCTTGCTTAACCCCCTTCAATGACGTAACTGTCCGAGAAATCCTGTTCATTACTCGAACCACCATATAAATACCTGAATAAATTTGCGCTATAACTCTTACAAATGTTATCGGTAGCCCTACATCTACTAACACTTTCAACAATAGGCTAAGTTTAACATTATCAAAAGCACCTTTTAAGTCAACAAATGCAACGTAAAGCTTACCTTTTCTCCGTGAAGTGTGCTTCCGTATTAACATCTGGAGCGAAAAAATCTGGTCTAGGGTACTGTAACCCTCTCTAAAACCAGCCTGGAGCCTACTTAACTTAGCCGTACTATTTAACCATGATTTTAATCTATTATCTAATATCTTACAAAATAATTTACTAATCGTATTTCCTAGGTGAATTTCCCTGTAATTTTCTTTATTTGTCCTATCACCTTTCTTAAAAATTGGGGTAACTACTGAAGTGTTCCATCCTTCTGGCCAATAAATATTATTTATTATTGACGTAAATGGAGCTACTAGCTTAAATTCTTCCTCGTCTATGGGTAAACTCACTTGTTTCTCCATCTCCTTTAATATTTCCTTAAAAACGGTATGGTCGTTTTCGCATCCTTGCTCCTTATCCTCTAAAAAATCAGGCCAAGAGTCTGCTGGGGGCGTATGTTCGTTCATCTGGTTAGTTGTCAACATAGTCGTAACTCCCTTCCAAAATTCTCTACTGTTTTTACTTCTAAAATCCTTCACCACTCTATCTTTCAACTCCTTATCCACCAATTCTCTCTTTAACTTCAACAAATCTTTATAAATCTTTCTTATCCCCTTATATTGGCGCAATTTATCACTTAGATTATCTGGGTCACTAGCTTTCACTGCAATTAACGCTTTTATTACTTCTTCTCTTTTATCATAGCATTCCTTGTCAAAAAATGTTTTATTCCCATGCTTAGCCTTCTGTTTCTTGACGCTAGAAATTTTGGAACACTTATCATATAATTTATCTGTCAGCGCCCTCAAAGAGTGCTCTATCTCACCATCTTTTATTTCAGTAACTGCTTTCTCTATAACTCTTTCCATTTCATCTGAACCCAGCATAACGTGCAGCTCCTTCTCCGTAATCAAATCAACTTTTATCTTTTTTCGTGGTACATTATGCGGACAAGTCCGGGGGACACTCTCACCTTCTCCACTAACAACACAACTTATGTTAGGCACAGGACTTTCAACAATAATAGTTACTTCCACCGGAACTTGATCTGACCCCCCAACATTCAATGTCCTGAAGTTTTTGCAACACAACCAAAGAGACTTACTCACCAAAACATAATCAATAATGCTTGGAACTTTCCCTGAAAAGCATGTAAACCCTCCCCCTTCCTCCTTATCCGCCCCAACTCTACCGTTCAGAATTACCAAATTTTCGTTACCCGCAAAATCTAGTAAATTTTGACCCCACCTGTTTTTCCTCCGGTTCCGGTCCTTACTTGTCCTCACAGCATACGTCTCCAGATACTCCTCGCGAAACTGGGTAGGTTCCTCAAGGCCCACTTGGTTCTACTTAATCTCACTGTCTCTTCTGCTAACAATTCCCAAGTGTCCTCTCTTGAGTATGAGCTAGACTGTGGTGGAATATAAACACAACATATCATCATTTTCCTATTTCCTACAACACCTCTTTTCCATACAATATTTTCTGAACCACTTTTCACTCTTTCCACAAAATCAAATACACCATTCTTTAATAAAATGCAAACACCCCCATACACCCTTCCATTTCCACTCTTACCTCGTCGCCTATCAAACGTACAAAAACCCTCCAAAAATAGTGGATCACTTTGCCATGTTTCCACTAATACAAACAAATCCGGGTGTTTCCTGACTTTCCATCTCCGGTTCCACCTTGCTCTGGAGACCCCGGCAAGAAAACTCGATTTGTGTCCGGTTGGCGATAAACATCGTTCGGGCTGATAATCACCTCATTTCCACGCTTTCTCGTTTCATTTACATTCAAAACTTCGACTTGGGACCTCCCCACTGGAGTTCCGTACCCGGTTTGAAAACTTTCTCTGTGGAAACTTCCAATAGAGCTAGCCGAGTTGCTCCTTCCACGACCAACTGGCCTATCGGTTATCTGTCGGCTTGCACCACTGTTCATAACATTACTTTGCTCCAATGGTGCCTGTCGCACTTCGATTGGTTCCCTTGCTGGACGATTTTGTAGCACCACGCGGTCTGCGCCTTCGTCATATACGAATGACTGGTTTCCCACCATTAATCTTTCCCCTCTCATGTGAGCTTCGAACCCCTCATTTCGCGCCTTCTCGAGAACAGGCTTCAGTTTATTTCTCGAAACCAGCTCCCGGCTTGTGTACTCCGGCATCGCGCTAAGGTGGTATCGGCGGAGATCAGGATTAGCTCTAAGGACGGAATCTCTGCACCCTTTTGAAACGAATTTGATAAGGACGGGTGGTACGGCTCTGTTATTCAACGATTTCACTCGGAGCCGGAAAGCGTCTTTTATTTCACTCTGGCTGATCCGGAAACGGGGAATAATTTGGTTCAAACAATCAACTAAATCATGCTGGAGACTCGGACCTCTAACTGAGGTTGCAAAATTGTACAAAATCAAATTTGTGCTTTTCAAATCCGCTTCAAGTTTATCACATTTTCTCTGTTGTTCTTCTAATTTTGCGTTCAAACGACTAATTTCTGCTGTGGCTTCATTGACGGAGCTTGTGGTTTGGGCACAAGAGCTTTCGGTGTCTCTAGCAACCTTTTCCACCTTTTCTGTGAGTTGTGCCAACTGAGAAGGAACGGCCTCCAGGGCCCCAAGACGCGAGTTTATCTCCCCGATCTCAGCCAAGATTCTGTCTAACTTGTCTTCTGCCATATCTTTTGTAAAACGCTACAAGTAATATAATAACAAAACTTATCTTGCTGCGGGCAGGCCCACGGTATACGGTGGCAATCACCTACTGGGAGGTGGCCCGGTGGAACGTAGAACCTGCCAATTTATTTCCACCGTACTCTTGCATACAACTCAGCAATCTAGATTCCAATCAGTAATCCGGCGCTCTGTCACAGGTTCACGTATTTACTTTTTACATGGCAAACTGATAGCTTCAATTGCGACTGCTCTGAATGAAAGCTCAAGCAATACTGACTTTGTATCACACAATCGTATTACCGAGACAAACACTCAGAAGTGTGTCCCACAAGTTTGTCGCGGAAAAAGGCCTTATATTACTGAGCAACTCGATAAACAGAAGCACGCTTCATCATTACCAAAAAATACGCTTCGGAAGGACTTGCCTAGTGGACAAAACTTATTCGTCCCATCAGCGCTTGGTCCGTCGATTTCGAGCTTCTGATGTCGTTTGTATCTGTCGTACGGCACTACACAGATATCTTACATAATTACAAACGTTTGATTCGCAAGGTATATCAGTACACAGGTATTCTACATAATTACAAACATTGCGGTTCGCCAGACCGTGACGTCACTATACAGATTTCTACAACTGCGTTTTTTTCGGCTTATTGCTGCGAAGGGGCTCATTGGTCAGAAAGACAGTCACTGTTTTTTTTTTCTGTTTGTCTGCGATTGTTTGCAGAATCTGACTGATAATTTGCGGATAATTTACCGAATTTTATTGGAGTAAAAGATAGTAACTATTATTTGAAGAATGCATGCTCGCTCTGTTCAACCTAGTTATTCAACACTTTATGACTTCTTTCAAGATCAATGATAGCTGCACTTCATCGCAATGAGAACTCTGGTAACCCCTACAAGCGGAATCCAGATGATTCACTGAAGATTGCAATTCACTGGGTGAAATTTGCCAAGGGTGAAGCCAGAGCCTACCCGATCAGAGAAGATCCAACCTTTGGTAATTAAATCTACCACAAATCCCTGATTTTTTAATATTGTATAACTAACGGTGTTTACCTGCAGATACCAAAACATGACCTACATCACGTCAAGACAATCAGTTATTATTGGTTGATTTCTGTGCTTCATTAAACGTCAAGATTGTCCACCAGTTCACATATTGTATGCAGTGGTAGGACTATGAGATAACAGTAAACAGAATCAACCGAGTGCTTCAGGTACCAAAGCATTTGAACTAGTATCTATAATTTGACATAGCAGTAACTTTCCAATAGGTTATGCTGCAAAATTGCTTGATGAAGTTCACGCATCAAACGCAGAAAAGAAGGAACGTCTTCCTTTCGAAGTCCCATCCGGAATACAGCGTCCACCAGTCGACAAGGAAGCGGTCATAGAGAAGCACCAATCGCGGTTCAAAAAGCTGATTTAGCTTTCACATTGTGGTAGGTAATAACTTATTCTTTATTCACAGAATTTTCAATCATATACCAGCTAGGTTAGCCTCCAGAAAACCACTGTACCAGCTTGCAGCATCAGGGTACTTCTTTCTATCTTCATGTATCCACATGACTGGTACAGCTTTCACTTTCCGTTAGGTAATAACTTAGTACTTATGATACATGACTCGTACAGCTTTCACATTCCGTTAGGTAATAACTTATTACTTATTTCACAGAATTTTTCAATCATATACGAGCTAGGTTAGCCTCCAGAAAATCACTGTACCAGCTAGCAGCATCGGGGTACTTCCTTCTATCTTCATGTATCCAGACTCATATAGCTTTCACATTCCATTAGGTAATAACTTACTCCTATTTTTCAATCATGCACCAGCTAGGTTAGCCTCCATAAAACCTTTTGGGAGTTCCTGCAGAACCGATAGTTAGTATCACTTCTGATGCTTGGGACAATCATAAGTAAGTTGGAACAATCGTGACAAACATACTGAAAAAAAATAAGTGGGAGGAGCCAGTTCACTTATTATGCCGTGCTCTGAACGGCAATAATAACAAGAATAGTAGCAATCTTAACTAATATTACATCGCTGGAACGCCACCTTATTCTTCATGAAGAAAGGGAGACAGGATCTGGTGTATGATGCAAGGTATTACACGAATTGAGGGAAAACAGCTGTTCCTCTGATCAATCAGAAAGACTTGAAGAAAAATAAAAGAAGAATGAAATTAGGGAAGAAATGAAAGATTCCAGAAGAAGGGAAAGAGAATGGAGTAAAATTCTTGGGGAACGTCCCAGTTTAACAACATGTTTAACATTTTTAAATACTCAATTTCTTCGAGTCCAGCCTTCATTCACGTTTCAGAGCAGACAGAGTCAGCGAGTGACAACTATAAAATTGCTGACTAGACATGGCAAGTTTATTGTGAACAGACAATTCCTAGTAAGAGCTCTGGTTACACTTGGTTACTTTTACATAACAAGTCTTATCACACAGAAAAAAGACAAAAACCATACTAAACAATGCAAAAACTCTGCCAAAAAAGCAGCTTATTATTTTCATTATTAGATTTGGCTCTACTTCAAAATAATTCACATTTCAGTTTAATTTTTGTATAATTCAAGTATATGCATATTATGTACCAAGCTGAGGCGTCATCTCCATCCTTCCTTGGCGGCCCTCGTGGTGGTGGTGCTGCTGCAGGTTTTGACCTATTCATAATGAGTTCAGGGGGAAGCAAAGGCTGGTACAAGTATCCCTCTACAGGCATATCCAGCAATAAGGGGTTAGGCTGCTCCTCCTGACAGCTTGAAGATTCCTGCTCACTAGTTGAGGCATAATCAGTAGTCTCCTCAGACTCTGGGTCTGACATCTTTTTTTTTACAAGAAAACAAATCAAATGAACAAACAGTAAGTTACAAAAGAGTTTGGAGTTAGACTTGTTCTCCTTCTACGTGACATTTTGATTTGGCAACGCCCACTTGCAGAGACCTTACCTTAGACCTTAGATCCTCCTGTGCCACCAGAGGCACCCAGGGCATCCACGAATAGGCGCCAGTCTTCTCTCTGGTGGGCTGCCGCCAGGACATCTTCCCACTCAGGTTGCAGACTTGCGTGGACGTTTGCAAGGTCCCTCTGGTAGTTGCGGCGGATCGTATTTCTCGGTCGTCCCCTTCGACGTCTTCCTTTTGGTTGCCAATGGAAGATGTTGTTTGGCAACCTGGATTCGTCCATGCGAAGGACGTGGCCCAAGTATCGCCATCTTCTTTTTCGGATAACGTCTGTTATCAGCGGCTGACCAGTGAGACGGCGTACCTCCTGGTTCGATACTCGCTGCTGCCAAGTTATGTTGAGGATTCTCCGGAGACAATTCGTCTTGAAGGCAAGAATCCTCTTCTCCTGCTGCATGTTGAGCTTCCAACATTCACTGTGACACAGCAGAATGGACAGGACATTACTGTTCAGCAGGCGCAGAGAGCTGAAACAATAAATAACCGTGCGAAATAGCGGACGACGCTGAAAAGGCCAAAATTCGAATTGATGTATTCACAAGGATTGTTTAAGGAGGCAGATTTCGGAGATCAGTGGATCAGGTTAGTCATCACCTGGGGTGTGAAAACGGCAAAATACAATTGATGTCCTTTAAGCAGGAAAGAATATAAGCTGTAGGGCCGGGCGGTTCGATAGCGTTCACTCTTCGAGGTGATGTCTTGGATTCTCTTCAGAATTAAATTATTTACGAACAACCGGAACGGAACTGAACGGAACATAAAATGATCTGTAGAACCGTCCATTTTCCGGTTAAGTCATCTTCAACTGGGAATCAAGGCGAAATATCGGGAGTAGAGGAAAATTGTACAGTGTAAACGTAAAACTGGATTATGTGTAAACTAATCAACCATGATTCAAATGTTTCATTACACAACCAATTAAATTTCATTACACTTTGAACATTTTTAAAATTCGCTGCGACAGAAATTCCCTTTACTTCTTCCTCTCTTATTTCTTTCTAAATTTTTTTTGAATCCTCTTTAATTCCTACTATACTTTTAATTTTAGGTTGGGGATACCAGCCTGAACGCCTTTCTTCTTCCCTTTGGGTCTACTGGCAGTCGCAGTTGCAGACGGGGCACTGCCCCCACATGAACACTATATAGGTTTGCTTCCTGCGAGAGGGACAGTGCCCCCTCCCAATCACCGACGGGGCCACTACTACTGGGCAGTGAGGGCAAACACTTCTCACAAGTACCATCTTCAACCTTAAGAAAAAGGAAATTTGAACACTTTGGAAGTTAAATATTTGTAGACAATCACTAAAATATCCTAAGACATACTTTTTTCCTAGATATATTTCGGCCTCACATCCAGTCTTCTGAAATCCTGATTATGAACACGATCCTTTGATGTATGTCATGAAAATATGTTTTTAAGTCAACTTGTGCTCAACGAATATTTAATAACTACACCCAGCTGGTTTGTAAGATTGGTTATCATATTTTGGTACTCGTTAAACAAAATTAATCGACGAATGCAAAAATAGACCTATGGGTTTAAGCTAAACAATCATGACGCTCCTCAGCGTGATGTTTTCTAAATAGGAAACGGCAAAATAAGCAAGACCTATGGGTTTAAGCTAAACAGCCGGTATACACGCTCCTGAGCGTGATGTTTTCTAAACAGCGCTGGCCGGATCAACAGAAGAATATTGAATTAAGAATGTTGCAGACGGAATCAACTAGGAAACGGCAAAATAGGAATTTCTTCTAGATATACGTTTGGGCTTAACTGGTTGAAAAATATCCCAGAAGAAGGGTTGATTGGAGAAGAAATAAGGACAGATGCAAAACGGAGAAAAATCATAGCTTGGAAACACTTCGTATTTGGATTGGGTTTTCTGCTGCTGTAACATCCCAGGTACAACCGTTATATAGTCCTTATTTAAAAAAAATCAAATCTTCGTTCTGACTGTCATGTATTAGAAAAGCACTCAATGTGATCTGTTGGTGTCTTAGGCTCAAACATTAACTATTTTCGAAACCTAGGGTACACTTAATTAAGGTCGAATTTCATTCAAATTCACACACTCAGGCGCAACACAAGAATACACGGACCGACTTACCCTCCCCCATAACCGTCCAGCCGAAGTCGGATCGGTATGTGTCAACCAATTTGACACCTTTGTAATGACAAACGAAGATAAAAAGACGTCACTTTTGCAGAACCTTGTGAGCGAAGATACCTTATAATACACCTTTTTTATATTCTACTAGGAAGGGTTTCCTCTTTCCCCTACTGGTGCAGTCGTGTCCGTTATCACAACAATCGAGAGAACTTATGACGTATAAGTCACGTATCAGTTATATACTCGGTTCCTTGCTTTACAAAAGAGATGCAATGAGTGATACAATCAGTGAACGGAAAATAAGATAAATAAGGCAGTGCGAAACATAATTGCTTCGTAAAATATACTTTAGATAGAACGATCGAAGATTTCCTGCCTAAAAAAAACACCCCGGTAGGGAAACACAAGAAAATCGGAAAAGAGAATTAAAAAATCAACAACGCACGAAGGTCTAAAAGGAAAGCAAAATATAGAGGAACGATCAGATAGAGGACGCTAGACTTGGTCTCGGCAGGTCACGTCCAGCAGCTCAGAACTTATACTATTGTTTTTTAAGATTTATATGAGATACAGTGCGCGTTAAAGGAGATAGAATGCAATTTGTATTTCTTGACGCGAATACTTTACTAACTTCGAACAGTGATAATGGGAAGGGAAAAGCCATACGTACTTTTGTTCAATGAAAAATTATGGTTGAAAAGGCAATGCAATTAAAACAGTCTGAAAAGGTCTTGTGACCTGGTGCCGAGTTGGAGCAGTTGTCAAAACCTTTGGCATTCCTTAGTTTAGTGTGTTCCCGGATTATTTCACCTTGTAGACGGTCATTTCCTATTTCCAGTTCTGCTGCATTGACTGTTAGACGAATGGCCTCGTCTTTCACTGAAAGCTCCCGGACTCTGCACTGTCAACCTTTAGGTCGGCAACTACCTCTGTCAGCTTTACAATTTCAATTTTCAATTCTTCCACTTCTAACTCCCCCCGATTCACACTTTTTGAGACTCAAAATTACCGTTTTCAGTTAAGTATGGCACTGTGCAAATTCATCATTACTTTCCGTAGGTCCCTTTCAGTTGCACTGTAGATATCGCATCCAAGCTCTAAAGAGATCTAAGTTTTGAGCGTCTGGCTATGAACACACTTAGTCCCAGTCCGTCTCATCTTCTTTCCGATGTTCTGGCAATGCTAGCGGATCAAAATTGTCCTGACTTTTTTTCAGGAAAACCTTCTTGCGCTGGTGATTCTCTTCTGTCTCTCATCTTTCTCTTTTCTCGCTTGTCTTCATTTCCACGAGTTCTACTCCCCGTGGTGTTTCTTCGACAAATTCGTCGCAGTCGCTAAATATTCCCATCGGCTTTGTCTCTTCAACAAAACCCAAATTTTCTGAGCTCATTCTTCTCTGAAAAAATAAATACCTTTACTGAAACTCAAATTCTTCGCAATATATTCTTGTTAACTTGTAAAAGATTCGGCTGATTCATAAATTTGGTAGATTTCAAGGTTCTTGTCTAGTTCAGGTTGAATTGACGCCTTTAAATCTGTTTTAATGGTAGTTAGGTATGGTGGCTGTTTGTTTGAACGAGTTTTCGGATTGTCCAGTTCACATTAACGGGTTAAATGCACAACAATATGCACACCTCTTTTAAGCACTCATGCAGCCGTGTGGTTTGTTTTCATCAGTATTATTTAGTCCTTCAGTCATGATGCATACAGTTATCTGTAGTTGCAAACTATATCAGTTTACTCAGAAATGTATGTGATGGCAAAACTTTTGGTTCCGTGCAAAAAAGAGAGTCTACAAAGCGAAAGCAAACGAGTGGGGTCTATAAAACCTAACGAAAACAGACATAAACAGCAAAACAAAACAAGACCAAAGGTTTCGATGGGATCCCAAAAATTCAATATTTGATCCAGACAATTGGGTCTTGTCTACACCAGATCCAGTCTTCGCCAGACTCCTTTACCCCTATAAGTCATATCTGTTTTGACGAAAACATCCTGCCCTACTTCTGCTAATTTCCCGGTTTCGGCCGAATTCCGGAACTACCAGTCCGGCAAAAAAAAAAGCTTAAAATCGAACTAGATATCTTCAAAATCCAGCCTAGGAATGCCTGATAGTCTGGACACAACTTTCCATACGGAATTACTGGAGGCGACAAAAACTCTGGCAAGAATTCTGTCGGCGTACACTTTCCCGGATCGTGTTAGTACGAGAAAGAGGTGACAAAAACAGCAAAGGGCTTACCGACGAAGAAACGGCGGTGACCAAAGACAGTTGAAGTTAGCACAAGGCCAACCCGATTTGCTCATGTTCTCCTACAAACAAAAGAGAGTAACAGAGTTGCGCAAACAAGAACAAACTGCACAAATATCTGGAAGAGGCAACAAGACTGTTCCCGGCATCAAGTTCACGTTTTTTGCTGTTGTTAAGACACTCCTTAATTACTTTCCAGGTCTTTTTTGGAGACCCTTCAACTTCGTGATATAGTTTCTCAAAACGACTCTTTTTCGCCCACCTTATCAGTCGCATAAGACGGTTAAGTCAAAATATTTCAAGTTTAACCGAAAAAGGATGAAATCAAACAGTCTAGTAACAAAGCAATTATTAACGTAAATATTCCTGAAAATCCGATCAAAACGCGTTACTTAGTTAACCCGTTATCCAGGGATAATCTTTCTCACAAAATGAACTTATTCTTTTGTTTTTTTGTGAGGTAACCTAACTTTACCTCTACGCTTGAAATGACTAGAAATGAAAGTATTGCCGCAGAATAAATAAGGACTTACCAACAAGTGAACAGCGAACTGGTGTAATTACGGTGGAAACATATAGTGCGGGCGAAAAGCACCAAAATACTTCCGTGTTTGAGGAAAGCACCAAAATTGGCCGAGATGTACTTTGGAGCATGCTCTTTAATATGGCTCGATTACGCAAGCGAAATTTTTCCTGGGAACGCCGCTAGGTGGCTTGAAATCCAAGATGGCGGACGAAAATACGAGTTTGTCAAAATGAGAAGACATGGCCGTTCAAATAGGCTAGTATGGGGTAATCGATGGCAGAGGTTCCGAATATGAGCTTAGAAATAACCTAAGTTGTACCGTAGTGCCGCTAGGTGCCTCAAATCCAAGATGGCGGTCGAAAATATGAGTTTGTCAAAATGGGCGGATTAGGAGCAATCGATACTTCAGATTCTGAAAACGCACGTATATTCACATAAATATACCTTAGTTGTACCGTTGATCCGCTTGGGGTCTATAATCGAAGATGGCGGAAGAAAATGTAAGTTTTCCGAATCGCGCGAGGTTCATGATCCCGATATAACAGGCTGGAGTGGCGTAATTAATGCAGACCTGACTGTAGTGCAGCTCTAAGGACATGTTGTAAAAGCGACGCACTAGCTGGAGGAAGTCTCTGCATGTTCTTGGTCTTTTGTCGGAGAAATGTTTCTTTCCTAAATTCATTCACGTCGTCGCAGTCTTGTTTTACGTCGTATGTCTTCATGACAAAGCGTTCAAGGTCGTGTACTTGCAGTTCTGTCACTTGGGAAGGCTGGTTTGTCAGTTGAAGGAAAGTCTCCGTCAGTCCTGCCATATTTTTTCAAGTCGCAAAGAACTGCCTCTTTGAGTGGTGGATAAAAGAAGAAACGGTATCACATCCTGTAAACGCGTGGAAGAACGAAAGTGCCTGTGATTTCGTCGGCCCGAGCGATCGAACTATTTCGTGAATGGGAACGTACTTTAGGTGTGTACCGACACCAAACGCAATAAGTAATTCGGATACTCCAATGCGATCAAACGTCTGTGTCCACCGTTCGTATGAGAATCGACGCATGTCCTTGTAAGACTCCGTCACAAGCGTGAAGCAAAAGGCGGGTGTCAGCCTCTTCCTGTGAACATAGCTGGATGAGGTTCTGCTCTTCGAATTCATTCATTCATTCATTCATTCATTTATTTATTTCCCTCAAAGAATATATAATGAGGAGTACTAAAATAAATTTAAAAAACACTGTTACAAATAACTTTCATAACAATAAATAACAAGTGACATACATTAAACAAAGCACTGTACTTACTTAACTATTGGCTTTTTAGCGAAAAACGGAAACAGATTCTTCAGAATCAGAATATTATTAGCTTTAGCTACAAAATTATCAAATTTCTGCTGAATTGCCAGGGCAGGATCTTTAACTGAAAGTAAATTAATTAGAGGTGTATTTCTAGCAAATAAAGGGTATCCAAGCAAAAATTTACAGTATTTAAAATAGCACACACGGACACTAGCAATCATACCACGATTAAAACCATTCACCACCACCGCTGGAAAAATGACTATTGGTAAAACAGTTGACTGGTATATACGGACAAGAATATCACGTCTAAGCTTACCCCTCAGATGGATTAAAGCTCCAAACGTCTTACGGATTTTTAGTTCAATATTCCTTACTACAGTTGATTGAAAATTACGTTTCACTGAACAATAGGGGATTCCAAGGTAAGTCACAACATCAAGGGGTTGGAAAAGGTTCCCACCACCACAGTTTAAGGACGAAATACCATGCGGATCATTAATAACAAAATATTGGCACTTAGAAGGACTAACGCAAAGGCCTTTTTTCCTCAGTTCCGCCACTAAAATGTTAAAATTTAAAATTAGCTGATCTTTACAACGAGCCATAAGAATAATATCATCAGCGTAAGCTATATATGTACAATCAACAGCCAGGTGTATTAGAGATGTTTTTAAAAGCCGGAAACATTCACCAAGACAAAGATTGAAAATAAAAGGTGAAAGAACCCCACCCTGCCTCACGCCCTTATTAACAAAAATTTTTGACACAGATAATACTGATCTAAAAACTACTTGGACACTTAAACCAGAATACCAAGCTTTAAAAACTTTTACCAATGCAAGAGGGATATTAGCATAATATAAACTTAACAGAGCTGAAGCATGCGAAAGATTATCGAAAGCACCCTTAATGTCTACCAACAGAGCATAAAGTGGCTGACCCGTCTCCCAAGCGGAATTAATAATCGAAGAAAAAGTAGCGTGCGCATGGTCGCATCCCATACCTCTTGTAAAACCAACTTGATTAGATCCATATTCCAAAGAACTAAAATACTTCTTCGCACACAGTTCGAACAACTTACTTATTTGGCAACTTTTAGTAATGGGCCGGAACGAATCACAAGAATCATAACGCGTTTTTCCATTCTTAGGGATAGGAGAAACTATACCTATTTTAAAATGTAGGCGTTGCAAACTTAATATGACTAGAGTACACACCATCATAGTCTGCTGTACTTTTAGATTTCAGACCCTTTACAGCTTCTTCAGTATCCGCAGACGTGAGAGAAATACTATGTAATTCATGAGAAAGAAAAATACTATCCAACCGATCTAGATCTTCCGGGTCATCAGAAGAACCAGAAAAGACACCACGAAAGTGCTGGTCCCAATCCGACAGCGAAGGCGAATCTTCCCCGGCCCGCTTAGACTGTATAGCCTTAGCTTGCCGTAACGCAGACCACATATGTTTTGGGTCCTTATCAACCTTCTCTGAAGCCAATCGAATTACATCGTCTTTATGGCGGCGAAATTCACGTTGGAATGTAGCCTTAGTTGCTTTCATCCACAAAAAAGAAGAGTGGTCTCTAGGCTTACCCAAATCCCTCCACCGAGAATAAGCACATTTAGCATCTCGATTAGCTGAAACAAGCACCAAATCAGACGACCAAAGGGGTTTTTCTACTCCCGACTTAACTCTTCAAACAATGTACAAGTTGAAAATATATACAATTAATCTCAAGCTCAATTTCTTTCTTACACTTCCCCACCACCGAATCCGGGATTACAACTTTTGAAACAAGCCAATCTAATATCTGACGATAAAATGGTACGTAATCCACTACCCATGCAATGTGCGTTATCCAAGGTGACGGAAGCTCGCTTTTATTTACGATATTATCAGGTACGAGTAACGAAAACGATAATGAAAATCTAAGAGGTCTATGATCACTAATTGGGTTATCATGCAAATCTTCAACAGGACTAATCACCGACTGCAGATTTAACACTAACACATGATCTAAATTACTGGAAGAACCACTATGATGAAAGTACGTACAATTATCATTTTTTGGAACAAGTGAAAGGCAAGAAAGGGACGAAATAAGAAGTAAGAAGGGCTGACCGTGAAGAACCTGTATCCGTTAAATCGCAATTGAAATCACCCATCAAACAAATATTTTGTTGCTGCGAACAACGAGAAATAAATGAGCTTAGTTGGCAGCAAGCATCCGTAAAAAGAAAATCCGACAATTCAGTTCGGTAATTTGTAGGGAAATAACAGTTAATGATCACACAACTATATAAACGACACGCAACAAAATAATCCGTACATGTTAACAGCTCTGAATCGTAATTCTCAGGCACAAGGATAGCAATTCCACCCGACGGACGGCCTCCAGTAGCCCGTGCAGACATAGAAAATGCTCGATAATTAGACAGAAAAGAATCGAAAAGCGGTAGCGAAAAATCGAGCAAATGGTGCTCTTGCAAACAAAAAATTGCTCCTGGAGGTAAAAAAGATCGCAGAATATCAAGCTTCCCAAACACACCGTTGGGGTTAAAAGACACTATTGGTATCGTATACGGTAAAAATGATACGTTAGCCATCACTTAATAAGCTTACGTAAGACCGGGCATCTGTAACTGTAAGATGGGTGCTCACAAGAAGAGCAATGCGCGCATTTCACTGGTAAAGAACACGGATGATCTTTGTCATGAGTATGGTCGCCGGAACACCGAGCACAGCGTAGTTTCGGCGCATCGCATTTGGAAGATGTGTGCCTAAGACTTTGACACCGGAAGCACCTCGTCGGCAGTTTGCGGTCCGGAGTTAACTTAAAATGTTCGTATCCTATGTTAAGACCATGTACCAGGTAGTATTTTTGGAAATCTTCAGAGTAAAAAAACACTTTAATCGTATGAGAGTTCCCGAGGCGCTTGAACTCGGAAATACCAGTAATAGCTTGATCCAGTGACTTGACATCGAATTCGTTTTCTAATCCACGTAAGATAGCATTGAAGTGATTATTAGACGAAGAAACTTCACACTGGGGAAACTTCTGTTTCAACCGATTTGTGACAGAGTCTTGGGTACGCCGTATTTCACAAACACTACTAGCTCCAAGCAAATCGAGTTCAGCTTTGCGTTTCAGTGGGTCACTCCAGGAGTCCGGAACAGTCGAGACCTTTATAGTATTGAACTTTTCGGAACTAACCGGGAGAGTGGGCCACTCGCGTACGATCGGGATCGGATTAACTGACTTGTCAGCTAATAGCACTTCGATACGTGACAGAGCCTTCACTGTGTTGACAAGCTTTTGGTCACAGTTGCTCACTAGGCGATCTAATCTGACTGACGAATCGCTCTTAAGCATTGGGACTTCTCTAACGTTTCTGGGGACAACGATAGGCCACTCGAAACCAGCGGAATCCATTTCTGCTATGCACAGCATGATGTCACTCATAGTGCTCACGTTTGCCGATCTACCACGCCTATCTACAGGACGTGTCTTGCAAGCGGTCAGCTTCCATACGAGGGATTTCATAGAAATCAAATCATCAAGATCCACAGAATTAGCTCCAACGTCAATAATTTCATCATTTGGGACACCGGACTTGAAGGCGTCAAGTACGAAAAATAAAGCAGAATTGACTATCACTTTAGAGACGCCTTCTTTAGAGATGAAAGTATTTCCAAAGTCTGTTACAGTAACGTCAGGTTCCATTGGCGACGTCGAAGGTTTAACGGGCTCCATCATCACTATCTCACTCGTGATCGTAAGTCCAATGGGCTCTTTCGTCTTGATTCTGAAGCAGCCGCACTTCTGATCTTGCCGCTAGATGGCGTCCAGCATTCTGGCGCTAAATTCAAAAACTGCCACGTCGACAGGTCGATCAGGTTCCAACAGCGTTGCCACTTCGAAAATAGGTTTTCTTTACGTATAGCCGCTAGATGGCGAGCAAAACACACGATAATCTTTAGGTGTTTACCTGTCAAAAACTGATTAATTCGAGTTGGTTTTGCATTTTCTTGATAGTCCTTCACTTTAGCTTAAAGTGAATTAATCACTAAGTTTTCACTGAGGATTGTAACTAGTTCTTTCCAATCTTATTTTTCACTCAGATAATGCCTGGTTAGCTATGCACGTGTTTCCAGTAGTGCAATGTACTCCTTTTGACGTTGGAGACCTTTTCACGACAGCATGGGACAGCAGGTTAAACAAGTCTGTTTTGTTTGCATCTACTTGCAGGAATTTTTTCATTTTCAATATCAGTTTCACTGTAACATTTGGAACGTTAACCTCAGCAGCTGGGGTTAAGCCCATTAAGACATCTGCAAGTTCAGCCTTGTTGCCGACACGAATCTGGCCATCAGACGTCAAAGCCGGTGGATACTGACTGTTTTCGTGTTTGAAGAAGGCGTCCATGTCGCCTCCTCGAGCAACACAGCCCACGTAAAGTGCTCCAAACAGTGATACATCATTTCTAGTGGCGCTGAGCTGAATTTTCGCTGCGGTTTGTTTTTTCTTCTTAGACCCCCCAAATATGGCAATGCAATTCTTGACCAACGGAGCTGTTATTGGTTTGGAGCATTCAACGAGGCGTTCCTTCACAAACTGTTCGTACTGCTGTTTGCCAAGGGCTTTGAGGCATGAAATCGGCTTTCCTGGTTCAACAACGACATTCGTACTTAAAACAATGAGATCTGTCGTTCTTTCCGAAAAAGGATTCCCCATTTCCAAAATAGTTGTTACGAGACTTGAAACGTTCAATAGAAAACTCTTCTGGTGGGACTTTGCCTCACTATGGTGTCCGTCGTTATGAGTATCAGAGTTGGAAAGACTACGGCTGAAGGATCGTCGTATACAAACTCGTATTTTCGTCCGCCATCTTGGATTTGAGGCACCTAGCGGCACTACGGCACAACTTAGGTTATTTTTAAGCTCATATTCGGAACCGGTGCCATCGATTACGCCATACTAGCCTGTTTGAACGGCCATCTCTTCTCATTTTGACAAACTCGTATTTTCGTCCGCCATTTTGGATTTCAAGCCACCTAGCGGCGTTCCGAGGAAAAATTTCGCTTTGCTTATTGAGCCATATTAAAGAGCATACTCGAAAGTACATCTCAGCCAATTTTGGTGCTTTCCTCAAATACGGAAGTATTCTTGAGTTTTTCGACGCTTTTCGCCCGCACTAATAGAGCAAAATTGATGTACAGACGGTCAACTAGGTTGGCTGCGCATCCTCCTAAAAATAAAAGGATAAAACCTGTGAGATGGTAGCCTAAGTTCATATGGCACTGCTAAGCATACGTAGTAGGTAAGGGTAACAGCTAAGTTTTGCGCTGTACTGAGGCACGGACGATTCACCTTTCGATTCATGAAAATGTATGGTTTTGTAAAAATATGCCGTGCACTTTGCGATTACAATGCGCAATTTGAGGAGGCTAGGAATCCATTCTGCAAGCAAAGGCACTGGTACACAAATGAGCATTGGCCCTTGGGTCAAGAAAGTATATCATTCGCTCGAAAGTGTTATTTGTTTGCGGCTAAGATGCGCACTTTAAGGGGTTCGGACTGAATTTGGAAGCAATATACTTCGGGCACAAATGATCATGGGTCCTTGGGGATCAAAATTGTTTACTTTCTTAAAAGTATAGTTTCGTTAAAATGTTTTTCACACTTGCGATAACATTGATGCTTTAAGTATGTTGGAAAGTCATTTGTAAGCGAAACATTTGAGGCAAAAATTATCACGGGCCTATCACGAAAATGTATCTTTCTGGTCAAAAGTATTTGTTGCACTTGCAGTTAAGACACGCACTTTAAGGGGGCTAAAAACTGTTGAAGTATCTTAGCTGACGTATCCGACCTTGTGTGTAAAAGCAGTCGATTTTTTATCTTCAAAACAATCATTTCACATTTTTCTTAGCAACGGTCGCAAAAAATGACCAAGCAGTCGATGAATACCCCCTCCCTCCTTTTCCAAATACATTTTTGGATCATAATGCCTCTGATTCTCCGATGTGCAAGACAAGAGAAAAGTTAATTAGCTTTTTGAGAAAAAAAGCAACGATAATCGAAAAAAGGTTTATTTCTCAAGATGATTTAAAAAGTTTTTTTCCAAACGATTAAAAAAATAGATTTTTTCTTAAAAAAGACGTTCCAGGTATGCATGAACCATGAACCTGACAAGCCTAATTGCTTACCAGCGAATATACTCTAGTATCGAAATATCGTGCTCGCTGGCTTTCAAGAAATAGAGCAGTAGAAAGATTTACAATCATTTGGGTTACCTCCTTTCTTTAATAGGGGGCTAGTTGTTGATTTTAAATAACTCTACGGAACCAAACCTGACTTAAGTATAAAAGTAAACAGGGATGCAATCATAATAATAGTATTGTGTGAAGCCCATTTTAGATGATTAGCATGTAAACCATCACAATCTAAAGATTTTTTGCTTTTCAGTTTTTGTATAGCTTCTTTTACATCATATACTTCAATTTTAATATCCGATATTACATGCTTAGACAGTTCTTCTTCAAATTCAGAATCAAGTTTACAATGTATCGTCTCATCAATTCTAGAAAAAGTAACATTAAAATGAGCAATCCAATTATCAGCCCCAAGACTACTTTTGTCATGCGGGTGCTTTCTATGTGACATTTCTCACAAATTTCCACAGCTAATCTTCATCTTCAGAAATACGATATCCAATTTCATCCCGAATTAAATCATTGTGAAATCTTAGTTCCTTGCGGAACAGCGATCTAGAAGCTTTCATACAATCAAAAAAAGGACCAAACCTTGGGCTTCCCGCTGAACGCCACAGAAGAAACGCATAAGAGGCTTTCGTGTTTGCATCTTTTAATAACTCATTAAATTATATCATAAGAAAAGTTTATTTGAGTTAATCTGATCAAGCACTGACTATGGTGCGTCTTCCACCGCCATATTGTGAAAGACCGCCAAAACTTGCTCTTGTCGGCCCAACAATACTCCAACTCCTCTTCCGATGATCAAAATCAGAAATCAGACCGTTTATTCGTAATCTCTTGCCAAATCGTCTTCTTTAGTCATGAGCCAAACAATCAGTCGAGTTTCGTGAACTTTTTCCCTTTTCGGTAACGATGTGCACTTTCAGGATACGAGGAATTAATTTTTAAGCAAAACCGTTTTGGCGCAAATGATCATGGACCCTCGGGGGATCATGAAATGTAAAGTTTATCAAAAGTAATTTTTCACTTTGCTGTTAAGGTGCGCACTTCAAGGGAGCTGGCAGTTCGTTTCTGTACTTCAAGGGATGGTCGGATCTGACGCAAGATTTGGGGCAGAAGTCAGAACTGGAAAACCAACGATGTTAGAACAACCAAACCAGTTGAGATTCTTCATCAGCAATCTGATATGGATAATACGGGGATGGGAATAACAAGAGTAAACGACAGGTAAAGATGATCACTAATAGGGATATCAGCACAAACAAGTAAAAACAAAACAAATCAAAATCTTGATCGCGATGAAATATTGCGTATGAGTAAAATAAGAAGCATTAAAATTCTGACGGGTAATAATACATATGCCTGCAGAAGGACGAATTCCAGTGGGAACCGCGGGGACAAAAAAATATGTATGATTTAACGATAAATTATGTACAATACCAGCCAAATGATCGAGCAAATGGTGCTCTTGTAGACACATAATGTCGGCTGATGCTAGCAACCGACTTCTTTACCAACTCTTCTTCGTACTACCAACACAAGGGTGGGCTTTTTGACTCCCAGTGGAGGAGCAGTTTCCGACGACTTGATCAAGCAGTATTGACTTGACTTCAGTATCTCAACAGTCTTGTTGGCGAAATTTATCGAAAGCTCTGTTAAGTGGTTGGGCATGACTGGTAGATCAGTATTAACGTCTTCGTTTTCTTGATCGGTCTCAAACTGGTGTTCAATGTCAATCAATTCTCTTCTTCACCATCATTATCGCCATCCATGTCGGTTTCCACGCTGATGCTTGGAGCCGTTATCAGCAGCCAAGCAGAGCGATTAGATTCCACACAGAACACAATGTACTTCAAAAAAGACTTGGTTCCACTAGTAGCCACCAGGTTAAAATTGTGGCCCTGAGGGTTTCCTAAAAGATTGCATGTTGCTCAAGCCGTCGACAGCTCAGTCAACGCCCATGCGTGCGACCAAACGCAGTCTCATTATTATAAGCCTATGGATCATCATCAGCACAACTAGCTTCCAGAAGAAGACCAAAAATACGAGTAAAACGAAACATAGTTCAAATTTGGATACAGCATGATACGTTTACCCTTTGCCTCATCTCTAAACTTTAGAGAAGTCTTTACTTTAACAAAATTCCTTGTTTTAGCTGTATACCGGGCCAAGTACTTCTGCGGCAGGAAGAAAAAGTTACGAACTTGATCTATACTTCGACCGAAAGGATCCTCACACCAAGTTTGAACAAGATGTCTCTACATTTTTCAGAATTATTGTGCTAACAAACACACTCACGGATGGACGGACAAAAAAGCTTACCATATCATAGATATCTAGTCCCTAAAACGCGTTCTGCCAGTTTGATTGTGAAGCACTCGACTTGTGCCCTGAACAAAAAGTTTTCGTACGTGTACGTGATAAGCCTGATCAAAGCAAAAATCGTTGTTGTCCGAGAGAAGTGCTGAAAACGAACACTTGACCTCTTCGTATGCATCTTCCAGACATGGACGAATATCTTCATCGCTGGGAAGTACGGCCGAAACGAAACAAGCAGAGTTCGCAAAACCTTCGTATTTTTCCAAACTGTACGTTTATTTCATCACTAAATTTTTGCTTTCAAACTTCTTGACGACGGATCCGGTGCCTCCTTTCAAGAACCAAGAAGATAATGACTGTACAGCTGTTTGTCGTCAGAGATCGCGTTATTCGGAAAAATCCCTCGACATGCCGGCTGCTGTACAGGTGGGGTTTGGACAAGATTTCTTTATTCATCTTCTTTAGTCGGCATACCATCAAAACCATAGAATGGAGGTTAATCTCGATGCAAGCATAAACGTTTAACGTGAGAAAATTTTGTTTAGACCAAAATGTTTGCTGTTCTTGTGTTCCCTCCAGAATCGAAGGAGAAAACAGCAAAAGCTAGATATTTGATCCTTTCTATTGGGGCTGTTTCTACGTCGAACATTGACTTCCTGATGTATTCCATGATAGTAAGTAGAATACTGGGCATTCACTACCCGGATTGTGCTTTTCTAAAAGAGTGACTTCCTGACGTATTCCATGATAGTAAGGTAGAATACTGGGCCTTGACTACCCGGATTGTGCTTTTCTAAAATAGATCGAAGATGTTCTGAGCACACAGAAACACAAGCATCCATAGTTCATCTTGTTCTGTAAAGTCAGATCACGCGGTTTCGCAAAGCAAAAATTGCAAAAAGCCAACAGCACCCGGTGTTCCCAAGCGGTCACCCATCTAAGTACTGACCGGGCCCGACGTTGTGTGACATTCCAGGATCTGACGAGACTGGGTACTTTCAACGTGGCGTTCAGTTGCTCTTGCCCGCATGGCACGCTTGGTATCCTCTGTGAAATCAACGTGAACGAGTGTTACGAGGGAGCGTGTCACCACGGAGGAACTTGTGTTGATAAGGCAAGTTCCATTTCTTTGTCCGTCTGTCCATCTGTTTCTTCTTTTGTCGGTGTGTCTGCCCCTTCTAATTCGACTGTTTTTGTCCGCATTTCTTTTGGATAAATGAATTAATATTTATTTATTTATTCATTTATTTCCCCAAATCAGAGAGTGCATGTAACATGGTGTTGTGTCTAAGAGCACAGTCATATTCTCATACCAAAATATGTACAGGATCTTGAAAGTCTGGACTATACCGGATGTGACAGGGTTCACTATCAAGACCGAAAGATGAGGCACTAAACATGGTGGATCTAGCCTTCATAGCTTGTAAACATCGGGTGTCGCCATCTTTACTCACGGATAAACAGTTATGCTTTCTGCCTTTAGAAACGATGAAATCGTATCCCATTTTATTAGAGCTATATTTTGGCCTTTCTTGGCAAGGTTCCTCTTCAGGCTCAAGCCGCTGAAGCTTGAAAATGACTTTCCATTTTCATTTTCAAACTAGAGCGGCTTATGAGGCACTAAACATGGTGGATCTAGCCTTCATAGCTTGTAAACACTGGGTGTCGCCATCTTTACTCACGGATAAACAGTTACGCTTTCTGCCTTTAGAAACGATGAAATCGTATCCCATTTTATTAGAGCTATATTTTGGCCTTTCTTGGCAAGTTTCCTCTTCAGGCTCAAGCCGCTGAAGCTTGAATATGACTTTCCATTTTCATTTTCAAACTAGAGCGGCTTGAGCCTAAGAGGAACCTTGCCAATATCGTCCGGAATATAGCTCTAATAAAATGGAGTTGACTTATCGGTTTTATATAGTCAAATATGAGTCACAGTCAGCTTGGGCTGAAGGAATGTCTAAGTTAACTCTCCAGCTCCTTAGCTCTGTAAATTTGGCAATGCTCAATCCCTTGAAAGACACATTCAGGTACTCAGCACTCCATCCCGCCAATCTCTATCCCAGAAAAAATAAAGATTCGAGGACAACATCGGAAGTGGGGGGGGGGGGAATGCTCAGAACAAAATGTTACTTGTTTCAAAGATCAAACAACCTTCTCCCAGATCCGCCCCTAACGGTCCATAGTTCTCCACAACTATAAATTTAGTTAGAGAAAGACTTATTCGTCCTACAAATATCAGCAAGTGCGACTGGCTTCCTTCACATTGTGGCTTCATAGAAGTAGGAGTGTCTTCACCTCCTCGTTCTGGTTAACTGCAACAGAACTCATCGAAGCGGGTTTAGAAGATGTATGCTCTTCTAAGCCGCACTTTCCAATCTTACATTTAATAGACGCGCACATTCCAGAAGAGGATTCGTCATCGACACTCAGTGAAATTTCAGTGATGTCGAGGTTGGCAAGATCCTTAAAAAACGCAAGATGCAGCGTTTTCAAAATCATTCAACAAAACTTTTCTGGCAAAGTCAAGGCCAGGACAAATACTATTCTTGTCTTTCCCCGCAGTGGCAGTACTATCATCACTGGGTTGCACTTTGTCTTGGTCCAGATTCGCAACACTGTTTGCAGCAGACTCGACTGGATACGACAGCGTTGAGCTCCTTCTGTTCAGCTGAGAAGTTTTCTGTACCGGCACTGAGTCTTTTACCGGCTGGCTTCAGCCTCAATTATTTTGGGTTTTTGATATAGACTACGAGTAAGGGTTTAAAGGCTTTACAAGACTCGGGATCTGCTGGAATAATATCGTAAAGCGATTGCAAATACTCGACACATTAGTCGACTTTACTTTCGTTGAAACTAGAAACCGAATCAAGCGTCTTGAAGCCACATTTTCGAAAAAGAAGTATGAGGCATTCAGGAACTTCTAATTACTTAAGTTCGTTCTCAAACTTGTGTTCACCTTGGTCTTGATCCATAGTCCTAAAGCCTAAAAGTGAGAAATTTAGTACAATGTAATAATGACTTCACTTTGCTCAATCATGTAAATAATACGTTAATATCTTGGTAATTCAGACATTAAAAGTGGGACAAATACAGCACGAACTTGACGCGAGTGAAGAAAATTGCACTATCTCAGTTTTGATAACTTTCCACAAAAACAGTTCTACTACTTGTCGACTTGCACTACCCTTTAAGCTTCTGCTTTAACAACCTCCCTGGCAGATGGACAAATTGTAACTGAACTAGATAGATTCGACTCACTGTTGGTACAGTTCAGGACTGACAACCTTCATCGTGACTTGAGAGCTTGCTATCTTCGAACGGTTATAGAGGATACGGACTAGGACCTGGTTGCTTAAATAGAACTCGTTGGGCTTTAACCACATCCTTTGGCACCAATAACGCCATTCTACGTTTCAGCACCAAAACTTCCCTGTAAATAAACAGGAAGCAATTACTGAAATAGTCCACGTTTCGGACAAGGTACGGATACTCAGCCACGACGGTCATTTCGTAGTGTCAGATGAACCCGAATGCGCAAAATACCTCACTGTTGGTACAGTTCAGGACTGACAACCTTCATCGTGACTTGAGGACTTGCTATCATCGAACGGTTATAGAGGATACGAACTAGGACCCGGTTGCTTAAAAAGTACTCGTTGGGCTTTAATCACATCCTTTTGCATTTCGGAGTGTCAGATGAACCCGAATTTGCGCAATACCTCACTGTTGGTACAGTTCAGGACAACCTTCATCGTGACTTGAGGCGGTCAATGTACATGTGTCTCTCAATGAAACCTTTCATCATCCGTTGCATCAAAATTTGGTATAGTATCTACAGTCAATAACAACGCACACATAAAATACTGTTAAGTTATGGAGGCGTTTCAGAATGCCCGTTATAAAGATCTGTGAATGATTCATTCATTTATTCGTACTACATAGACGATGTGACATAAATATAAGGCAAAAAACAAGAATCCCTGATGCTATCTTTTTGGGGTGAAGCCTGAAGCTATCTTGATGGACAAAACTTTTTTTTTATATCGGTCATGGGATTAGGGCACTGGCTGCAACTTTGAAACAGGCTGAGCAGCAGCTTGTTCCGTCTTCGCCTATAGGTAGATATTCAGGGGGAAGAATTTCTCGTAGACCGGGGCTCTCCAACGTTTTAAGGCCGAAACTGAAACATACCGTTTTTCGGTGTTGTGCTAACAACTCTAAATCAAATATTTCTAGCATTCGGGATATGGGACTTTAGGAGACTTCGAGGTAACAAGGACCTGATCGCGGGTCAACCCGAAATGCCAAACCTGGCCACAGTATCCCAGGGTTTGGACGGACAAAAGTCAAACAAATTCTCAACAGATGGTCAGTGGTTACTCTATAACGGGCCAGGAGTTTCAGTGACCGGATTGCCATATTACCTTCTTTTAGTATGCTATCTAGTTTGCCCATCTTGACTACTATGTCATCCACAATAGCCTCGTCACAGATACCGTCAATGATGCCTTTTGCACTGCTCTTTATGTTCTTTCGTCAAACTTTCAGGTCCGACAGATAATTCAAGTATTTTCCATCTATCTGCGAAAGACACAACTAAAAATAAAAGCGGTCCCAACAGGGTACCCTGGGGAACCCCCAAACAAATTTGTAAGCATTCAAAAATTTGGTGTTGGTCGCTTGACATGACTAAAGTATTGTTAAATAGTTTTATAATCTTTGGTGCAATTATCTGTCTTGCAAACATAAATGCTGAAACAGGCTATACCTGTACTCTGGGAGAGAGCGTATAGAGAATGCCTGTCGTTCTTCACCGTTCGTAAGGGACTCAGCCTATAGGTGCTCTGTACCTTGAGAGTCTTTGGTCCTTCCTAACTTTCTGTGGCTTGGGGTGTAATGCATACTTTGCGCGGGGGAGCGAGAGAGTATGTAATTTACGATCATATTGAGGTATACAGAAGTCGGGAAGATGGGCGGTAGTGACGTCAGTTCAAGAGACCGATATAATGCTTGCAAATTTTTTTTCGTAATTAGTTGAAACTGCTTGCGAAGAAATTGGCACGAGTTTCACTACCTGACGGTCGATCGGCGGAGGTAAACAAAAGGAATCGGGTGACACACAAATCATGCAGCCGGAACATAACTCCTAAAGAAGAACACCACCTGTTAATCACAAAACGACACGTAAATGTCGAATGCTTCTTTTAAAATTGCTCGAACTTGTTGCAATGACTCCGAATTTTGTCGTCGCTCATGCATGCGTTTTGAGCGACATAGATTACGAAAATACTGTACATACCTTTTACCCGTTCTGAGGAAGCGTTGCCTCGAAATTTGTGGCAACAGCATGCGTTGTTACAGGTTTCGATCTATATATGTATATATGTATATGTCGCGGTACGTGTTTGCGGTCGAGTGTTTGCTAGACCTTATATCTACTATTTGGAAGCTGGTGTTGTTTCGAGCGGTATTCTTCGAATGGTACGGTAATGTTTTTGTCTGTGGAAGGGAGGGACGGTTGTCCTAGGTTCTACATATGGTAAATACTGTGATAGAAAACACAGTTAAATTTATAGGTGAACTCGGCATACATTGTTCAAATCCTGATTTCCAATCATTGCATCTACTCCAAGCACTGACTCCGGCTATGTGACAAAGATTTACTAAGAGTTCTGCGAGTCCCTATCTCCTGGCTTATATCTTTCCTTGATCTTGGTTCTGTGTACCTTAGTTTTGTGCACAGTTATCAATCTTGCAACTTTGTGAACCAATGTCGCTTACCTTAATTGTTCACACGTTTAGCAGTTTTGCACGTATGCGAGACCATAATTCTGCACTTGTCGTCAAAAGCTTAATCGTGGTGATGTATGCGAAGGGAGCTGTCACTAACACACTAAGGATATCATCGACTAAATCCTGAACCTGCTCTAGCTCTTCAACAGGAACATTTATTCGCCAACATCTGTGCATAGCATGTCGCGCGTGCATCGCTAGGTCCAAGATGATTTGTCACAATCTGTGGGCACCACCTGACTTCATGGTCAGTAGCTTCCTTTAAACCCCATGTAAAGAGACATGAAAACCATAGCAATTGGCATACTTTGGAGGCAGTGAATCTTGATAATCAGACGGATGCGGGCATTTGGCTACACCGTGGTTTGGGGATTGACAGCGAAAGCAGCGCTTGGGCGTTCGGTGGAATTCGTGAACACGAAAAACTTCATACCCGACTTTAACCCCGATTTGCATAGCTATAAGGAGACCAACTTGAATTTTGAACACGATTTTAAAAGAACGAGAGCCCGAAGAAGGCACGACTTCACAAGCATCCGGAATCACGGTCTTCAAGGCGTCGGCCGTAATTGTGGCTGGAACACTCAAAAACACTGTCTGGAACACTCTTCTCTTTCACTCTCAATAAATAAATGTATACTTCTCAGTAGTATCTACAAAAAGTATCTTTTGTCAGCAGACCTTAAGTTGAATCCTCACTACCGAACGCGATGATGCTGATGATGAACGGCATCACCAGTATCAAGCAAAGTCACAAAGACAATTAGAGACATACGTCAATTATCAGCATCCTGAACTTGATGCCTGCCTAGATGGGGTTTTATTGAGCCACAACACAGTTTCATCTTGGGTTCTCAATGCCCTTCGTAGCAAGTATCCGTTTTACGGTAGGGTAAGAACTGCAACATCCGAACATGATTAACAGTGTCAGCAATGTTTTGCTCCGATTAACGTTTTACAACCCAGTAGACAGAGGTGTATCAATACCCTCGACAACAAAACTAACTGGCTGACATTCAAGGTCTGTTTTGAAGATCAGGACAGAATTTCTCTGCCGTCGTCGAAATCAGAGCGCTGGAAACAGTCTGCAGAAAATATGTGAGCGTCAATAAAGTGTCTGTAACTAGTGTTGAAGCCCCTTCATAGTTAACCTCAAAGTCTCTAGTGACAATATTTTCAAGTGTTCCCATTTTCCTTTTTTGGTTGAGAATATCAGACCTTATATGCCTCGAGACAGATCGAAAAATTCACAGTCAATGGAGATTCTCCTTCGTCAGCTGAGTCATAGTGTTTAATCAGTTTTCTCTTTCATGCCTGACCCATGTTTTGAAATCTCTCTCCTTGGCCTTCTGAATTGTATTAAACGATTTTTGCCAGGACATGGGGTCGAATGTCTCGAATGGCCTTCGCTTTTCTGTAAAAGTTCATCCGTCTGTCAGTAGTTTGGATCTGACCTAACTTGTTCCGATCATTGCTGTCATTTCTCGAAAAAAAAATTCAGAGTTTTTGGGATCCCAAAACGTAAGTGGAGGGATACCTATGACATTGCAAAAGTTGTCCGTCTGTCCGTCTTTAAGCACGATAACTCTCGAAGGGAATGAGAAATTTTGATGAAACTTGGTGAGGATTCGTTGGGTCGTCGGTCCAGGCAACTTCGTAGATGGGCTTTGTAGCTCTACATTTAGTTTTGGGGGAGGGGGTTCAAATTAAGGGGTAAACAAAATATTTTGAAAAAGCTAATTTGATAGTCGATTACGGGGTAAGAAGATATGCTGAACACGATGGCGAAAACCATTTTGTCGTCGAACAAGTAGTTCGCCGGAAATCCGGCTGAAACCGGAAAGTTTGTTAAAAGAAAAAGTTTTATTTGAAGTTGATTAGATGTTCATTATTGGGGAAAGAAGATACCCTGAGTTCGTTTTTGAGCTTTCTTTTTTCGCCGGACAAGTAGTTCTGGAGTTCGGCCGAAACCAGGAAATTGGCAGAAGTGGCAGGAAGTTTTCGTCAAAACAGGTATGACTTCTAGGGGTAAACACACATGCTGAATCCATATCCGAACTTGGTTTTCTCAGATGACCAGCAATTTGGCCTTAATCTGTTTCTGATTGCAATTCCACCATTTCTTTCCAGCCTCTACACGTACCAAATGTACAAGCATTTCGCGCATTTTTCTGCGAAAGTCAGAATAACATATTGTATGCTTGCTGCGTCGAAAGCGCGTTACAACAGACTGGTGCTAGCGCAGCTGTATAATGCTCTTGCATCACCGTTTTCGATTTCTGGAACCCCTCGACCCTCTAAACAGCCTCTATCCAGCAATTGAACAATAGTTACAGAAATAGTGTATATATAATAGTGTATAGTGTATTTTCTCTCTTTTTTTTTAATTATATATTGCCAAGTTAAAATTGTATCTTGTGTGACCATGGACAATTTTTTTTGGCACCAGCTTCTCTTTCCAATTTTCTTTTCCACCTTTTTCTGATTCATTTTTGGTACCAGGTTAACCCAAATAGCTCGTGTGACTACTGGCACCAGCATTTTTCTGTTAAATTTATTTACACCTTTTCTACTTTGTGTTTGACCAGTAAATTTTTCAAAGAAGAAATACAAGTTAGTGGATTACAATTGAATCGTTGAATAAGTCACAATGAAGTGTCTATGTTTCACATTCAACCCTTGTGATTTAGTTTTTATTTACATAAGTTTACTAGGAACGGCACAAAGATACGGGAGTCTAGAACTCCTGTACCGATTCTGCGTTGAACGTCACACAAGCAGTTTAGCAGTTTATTGTGGCTCTGATGCACAAATCCTTCTTGCAGGGCATGGACCATACCAGAAGATTATAGCTGCAACAAAGTCAAGCTTGTGAGACCTCAGATGAAGAAAGTGGTGATGACAATATATTGTCTCATATACCGAGTATATTATGCTATTATGCTCTTGCCTGAGAACCATCCCAAGCAAAGTGACTACCTTGAAATTATAGGCAAATATTCCGATCGTCATTTCTGGAGACATTTCCGTGTTCCAAGATCATCTTTTAAGCTGCTATTCCGATGTCTTCCTATTCCTAAGCTGCTTTCCGATGTCAACCCATTCGTCTTTCTTAGTGGTTTTGTCATCCTTTAAAACTTTCCAGTATTTTGCAAGTGTATGTAAACAAATTTTGGTTGCTTCGGAATCAGCTTTTTTCTGAGCCCGTGATTGAGAGCCAGCTATTGACCTGCTATAATCTTAGAGGAAGATAAGCTGCACGCTGCATTCCGCTTATGAAGGATCCAACTGCATGCTTGGCGAAAAAATATTTTCCTGGATAACATCCAAAGATGAAGTTTTAAACCAAGAAGTCTTGAACTGTATTTTTGTTTTAAGTCTGTACTTTTAATATTTTTATGCCAAGTTCAGATGCATTAGAGTATGTTCATTTGAACTGTTAAAATACCTCTTCAGGTGTTGGACCCCTATCACCTATACCCTCAATGTAAGGGCGTGAAAATGGTTCAGTTCAAAGTCATGAAACGTTCAAATCCATCAAGCCTATTACAGGTACAGTAGGATTATTTAACCTCAGATTCATTTAACCTCGAACCTGGCCTGAAAATGTTGCAAGAAAATTCAATGCAGTCTTAACAAGGTCCTAACTGTCAAGAAAGAAACCTTGAATGACTTACTTCCTGGTATGGACTGCACAGAAGTTTCCTTGTACGATTTTAAGGCCAAGTTCGAGGTTGGATACCCCTCCTGTAAGTCAAGCACACCAGTCAAAATACTTAAAAATTAAAAGATTTAATAAAAAGTGTTGGGCTAGCCTACCAGCTTTATGAAAATGAAAGTTTCGCTCCTCATATGAGTGAAATTCCACATTTTTCTTTCATTTGTCCACAACTTTTGTGCAGATCTTTTTTCTCTCAGCGTTCAGCCAACGCTGCTCTCCGAGCGATGTTGAAGGGGAAGCGTCTTTCGGATGGCCATTCTCCCGTACTCGCGAAAATGACAAAAAAGACGACGGCGTCCAGGCGTAAATTTCCGTCGAGCTCGAAGGGACCAGAGCCATCCACGCGAAAACGTCCCCTAAGAGAAGTAGGAACCCCTCACCGCCAAAGATGATTATAGTGTAACAGCCGATTGTTAGTTACCAAGTTCCCCTATTCTTTCTTTGAGTATGTAACCTATTTCTTGTTTGAGTGTATACCCTACCACTAAAGTTGTCAACCCCTCGACACCTTAATATGATGCAAGGCTATCCCTCAGCTTCGAAAAAACAATAAAATGTCGGAAGAAGGACTATACCTATTGACTTTCCTGATAGTTGAACTTTATCCTTTTCAGTTTTCGACATCGTGACGACTAAAAACTTGATAGATTATCTTATATTGCCTAGTTGGTATTCTAAACCCATCCGTAAATGCTCAGGATCAAATGCCAATATATGTCAATCTGCTAATTACTGCGAACTGCCGCCATTATTTTACACAATCATCTGTATCCATTGCCTACAGACTTAAATCTAGGTTACAGTGATCACGTGCTCCGAGACTATGGAGACAATTCTCTTACCCTCATATTTATAGAGATCGGGTAAAATATGATAGAATTTGCAGAAATGTCTAGCCCCTCATGAACTCCCTCTAGCAACCGATTCGTACTTGCAACTCTAAAAGTTGCAAACCCCTAATCGCCGAATATAAGTATAGCCTAACAGTCGATTGCTATTTACAAGTCTCTTAAATGTCTTACTATCGGGAACTAGATTGTTCTTACCACGCCGACGATCGTTATGGTCGAACAGCCGAGTTGCTTGCAATTCTCCTACACGTCTAGTTCCGGTTTGAGTGTGTATCTTGATACTGAACTTGTTAACCCCTTGAAACTGACTAGACCCATACTAGTTACCAGGAATAAGGAATAAATCTGCGGCACAGGAAAACAAAAACAAAATAACGAGGACAAAACCAAAGTTTTGCTCTTGCAACACTATTAGTTCACAAGCCCCTACATGAGCATAAATGGGATCTAGATGCGATCCGACCAAAGGCCGGGATGGAATACTAACCAATGCACAACCTGCCAAGAAATATTCTTGACATGAAAGCAAGCCATGGAATCTGAAATCTCATCCGTCAAATATTATCCAGTAATTTTTTATTTTCGGTTTCCTGGCCAGGTACTTCGTGGTGGTACATGTTTCTCACAATCGTTTACGGGTTTTGGTCATTATTCCTTCACCCATACAGGGTCACCAAGCCTCTTTGTATGTTGAATCACTTGCACTTTGACTGTATCGCTTTTTTCAGCAAAGCTATTTCTGACGTACTTGACAGATAATACCAATCTTCTAATTAGTCGGCTACAAGTTATCACTGGTAGCTACACCACTGGAAGCCTTTTTGTAGGTTTGATTACTTGATCTGGGAATGTGTCGCTTTTTTCAGCTAAGTTATCTCCGACATACTCGACAGATAATACCCAATCTTTTAATTCACTAGTAGGATACAGGGTATCACTACTTAGCTACACCACTGGAAGTCTTTTTGTAGGTTATATCACTTGCCTATGACTGTGTCGGAAGCCTTCTTGTAGTTTGAAGAACTTGCATACTGCATCGCCACTTTCGCCTGTCTCCAAATCTTATTTCACTTTGTCGAATGTTGGTAACACGATTGTGGTATTGCAGCCCTTTTCTGTTAAATTTTACGGACGAGAAGGAGAAAGCCATTCTCTTAACTTAGTGTGGTGCGCAAACATACGCACTGATACAAGATCTGCTAGCACTCCAAAAGCTCGTCGAAAAATAATTTTGAACAATTGTCCCGTTTGGGGATTAAAAACGGTCCGGGAGTGGGTTCTGTGTGATGCGTCTTTGGGGTATCGCCCTCAAATTCTGATATCCACAGATATGCTATTGACTGAGGATGGTCTTAGCAATCGAGATAGCATCGAGTATATCAAATTTATTTATGCTTGGATGTCAAATTAGAAGTCAGCAACTCCAAAAGTCACGTCATGAGGATTAACTTCACTAAACAAGTACTACACACAGTCGAGTCAGAATCGTCGATGAAAACTGAAAATTCTGTAAAAATTCTTGGCATCATTCTGGATAATAACCTCCAATGGAAAAGTGAAGTGGGAAAAATAGTGAAAAATAGCTGTGCCACCCTTCGTTCATTTTCTTACCTGAAGCGGTTTGGGGTTCCACGACATGAACTAGTGACACTTTATAAAAATTATGTAAGGCCCATTTCAGAGTACGGCTGCCAAATTTGGCATCCTGGCTTAAGTAAATCTCAGGATGCCGAAATCGAACGACTGCAGAAGAGAGCCTGCAGAATAATACTTGGTCACAATTACAAATCTTATAACGAAAGCCTTCAAATCCTCGATATCGAAAAACTGTCTGAAAGAAGACATAATCTTCTCATGCGTTTTGGCCACCAAATTTTGAATTCTCAACACCACAGGACCCTCCTTCCAGACTTCGTTACACCCTCTCATGGACCGAATACGCGAAGCAAGGACGACCCAAAACCCAAGATTGTTCCCCCACCTACGAAATCTTCCGAAAGATACCTTAATTCATTCGTTCCGTATTTTACTAAACATTTTAACTGTTCGTGATCTATGTTCGTTTCTTATTTATTGTTTGTTAGTTTGCGTCTTACTTGTATTGTAGTGAGTGTTTATTTTTCCGGCCCATGTTAGCCTAGTGCTATTAGGGTTCTAAATAACATTGATTGATTGATTGATTGATTGATATAGAGTCTAGAGTAACCTAACCATGTAGCGGAAAGTGATGAGAAAATAAATTCGAGGAGATCGGCTGAGCTGAAGCAGCCTGCGAACGAGAACAGCTGATTTATATTCTCAGTACGTGATCGCCGAGGTAAAATCCTCTCTGGAATTCCGAGTCTGTCTACAATCACTTCCTCCTCTACTTTTCTTGTCCCTTCGCTATCCCTGTCTGATATCCTCGAAAGCACGTGTGGTCTTCTTGGAGTGGCTTTCTTGGGATCGACGGGGGTCAGCCCTCCCTATCAAGGCCGATCTAATGACTGCTAATTCGATAGGGGGCATTTTCAATTTCTTGACCTTGCTCGATAATCGATGAAAGCTTTGCTGAGCGGATTTCTTGAGATCGACTGGGGTCAGCCCGATGCATAAACAGTGAGTCTTCCAATCCCTCCCTGATATAACCATGATTTTGAGATTCCTCCCTATCAAGGCCGATCTAATGACTGCTAATTCGATAGGGGGCATTTTCAATTTGTTGCCCTTGCTCGATAATCGATGAAAGCCTTGCTGTCATATCGATTCGCGTATCATTGAGAGACCGTTTTTTGTGTGGTCTGATATCCACAGGTATACTGAAGAGACTGTTAACTGAGGGTGATCTCATCTTGAGCAGAGCAATCGAGATAGCATCGAGCATATACAGAGTTCGAAACAACCAACATCAAGGATGGAGATGTCGCGAACACATCCTCTCTGGTAATGGGTGAGTCGTTCAGTATGGCCCTCAAGTTGCCCCTTGGCGTAGTAAATGAAGAAAATAAACAAAACATAGGAAAAGACATTTAATTTTCGATCTTTGGTCAGGAAGCATTGGACGACACCGTGCGCTGGTTGGGCCCTGTTGTCCATGGTTTTTGAAAGCGATGAGGAAACATACAAAAGGGTAACACTTGCGTCTTAAATTTCTCAGTCAAGGTATGGTTATGACATATTTTCGACAAGTTGAGCAGGTGCTTTGCATATTTAAAATAACATGATCTCATCTTTTTAATCTCCTTCTTTCGCAGAACATGAATGAGACCAGAACTAAATAGTGGAGTTGGGTGCAGAGGGTGCTGTACAAAGTTCCCAATTTTTTGTTTTGTTTTAATAACTAAGTCCTCAAATCAATGCTTCAATTTTGTGCGCGATGCAACGCTGGGAGAATCCATTTGTCAGGAAATTATTGTGCGCTCTTGCTAGTTGGGAACTAGCAAGTTTTATAGCCTGGGTTCAACCGCCTGACAACCTAGCAATCAGCGGACCTGAATCCTCCTTTTTAAACCCGAGAAGGACTATCTGTTCTACTTGACTACGTTTGACCATAGCGTCTGCTGCTGTAACAGCGTCAATAATGTGATTGCCGCGATCTTGTATTGATTGGTCAATGTTGGCCGTTGCTTGTTACTGGTCAAGGGACGGTCGAGTTCGTTTCCTTAAGTTCATGGAATGCATAAACTTGTTATTCCACCGTAACACTGTTAAGACTAGCATAAGATCGACTGGCTTCCTGACTTATTTAATACATGGACAAGGGTCCTTATATACCTGAACGATGCCGTAAATACTGGTGCTTCGTGAGCAATGCCATAGCGCAGTGTCATAGAAATAAGTAATGTAAGGAATTATTGTTTTTGATAGAAAAAAAGGCACTTGGTGACAGTCCGACTTCGGTATCTATTCGACGGGAAAATTGGGGTGATCTTAGGGAGCGCATGGGTTCCTATCACTACACCATTTCTGATCATCCATTATCCTCTTGTACATTGGTACCAGTCTAATCTGGATAGTCAGGCTTCTCGTATTGCTCATGTAAAAGGGACTCGTTTTGGGCCCTTGGCGTTTTCGATGGTAGTCAACAAACTCATGATGAACATAGGAAACCATTTAAAGTTTGCTGATGAACTCACACTTCCTCTTGTACGTGATATTCGAAGCAATGTTTGATAGAAAAAAAGGCACTTGGTGACAGTCCGACTTCGGTATCTATTCGACGGGAAAATTGGGGTGATCTTAGGGAGCGCATGGGTTCCTATCACTACACCATTTCTGATCATCCATTATCCTCTTGTACATTGGTACCAGTCTAATCTGGATAGTCAGGCTTCTGGTATTGCTCATGTAAAAGGGACTCGTTTTGGGCCCTTGGCGTTTTCGATGGTAGTCAACAAACTCATGATGAACATAGGAAACCATTTAAAGTTTGCTGATGAACTCACACTTCCTCTTGTACGTGATATTCGAAGCAATGAAGATCGGATGCTCCATGACATGATCGCCAATCTCCATCAGCAATGCTCGGATGTCAAATTAGAAGTCAGCAACTCCAAAAGTCACGTCATGAGGAGTAACTTCACTAAACAAGTACTACAAACAGTCGACTCAGAATCGTCGATGAAAACTGAAAATTCTGTAAAAATTCTTGGCATCATCCTGGGTAATAACCTCCAATGGAAAAGTGAAGTGGGAAAAATAGTGAAAAATAGCTGTGCCACCCTTCGTTCATTTTCTTACCTGAAGCGGTTTGGGGTTCCACGACATGAACTAGTGACACTTTATAAAAATTATGTAAGGCCCATTTCAGAGTACGGCTAAATCTTATAACGAAAGCCTTCAAATCCTCGATATCGAAAAACTGTCTGAAAGAAGACATAATCTTCTCATGCGTTTTGGCCACCAAATTTTGAATTCTCAACACCACAGGACCCTCCTTCCGGACTTCGTTACACCCTCTCATGAACCGAATACGCGAAGCTAGGACGACCCAAAACCCAAGATTGTTCCCCCACCTACGACATCTTCCGAAAGATACTTAAATTCATTCGTTCCGTATTTTACTAAACATTTCAACTGTTCAAAATCTATGTTCGTTTCTTATTTATTGTTTGTTAGTTTGCGTCTTACTGTATTGTAGTGAGTGTTTATTTTTCCGGCCCATGTTAGCCTAGTGCTATTAGGGTTCTAAAAAAAATTGATTGATTGATTGATTGAAACTGGTATGTCATAGGTCTATTATCACAGTCTGCAAACTTACCACAAGTACCCAGTGTTTGGGTTTGCTTTTGGTTCTGCTCCCCCGCTTGCTTCCTGACTGTACGTACCCAGGAGCATAGATACTAACAAACGACTTCTGGTTGGAGCGGAATTGCCAAAATTTTTATGAAATCCGGGCTGACCAACACCCAAGGCTTTGGAAATCTGAAAGTTGTTATAGAGTAACTGAAACTGGTATGCAAATAAATGGAGTAGTAGCAAATAAAGAAATGTTGATAGTTGAATTTGCTATCGTTATTATCATAAGATTATGACAGTATAGGCATGACTGCGCTCATGGGTAAACTCCAGGTATCTTGGAGTTTAGAAGGTGCAGATTTTACAACGTTGCGGCAGTTTCTGGGATAGAATTGAGAAAACACTGCATCATCTAATCAACAGTGACATCTTTGCTAAGATAAGTATCCTAGGAAGTGACATGCATGTTTCAGGGCCTTGACTACCGTCAGTAGGGTTATGACCGGGATTACAATCAGGCTGTCTTAAATTATTTAGGGTAAAATCATAAATCTTGCTTTGTTCATAGCACTTCTGAAGTCAGAGCTTTCAGCTCTCTGACATTTTGAAATGGGAACAGATTAAGATTCAATAATCGCATTCCTTCACGCAACTATTCAAAATAAACATTTCACTACCCTCCGAATTTTCTAACTTCCGACGGTCGCGACGGAGGCTTAAATTGATTATTTTTAGAAACCTACCATAAAAGATTTCCCTGGAACCTCCACGGGGTCACAGGTAGCTTTCGCAACCCCTACAGTCATCTGACTATCCTCCACTCCCATCCAAATTGCAATTGCTGTGAACTCGGTCGGTTTACCTAGAAGAGAACACAACCAAATGTCAGTGACAGTGATATAACTTGTAGTACATGTATTTTTACCAGTCAAATAACTGTTTGTAAATTCTGAACTACCCTGTGAAAAAACATAGTTGTTATTGGACTTCCAAGTCTTCTAATGTCCCTGGGAAGTATCCTGGAGGATTCGAACGACACATCACACTGTACAGTATTTCGGCGCAGATTTTCCGAGTTACTTTATCGAATTCCTACTAAGCAATCTTTACAGAAATTCTACACACAGTGCAAACTTACAGTACACACACATTTCTGCTTCTTTCAAGCCCCTTGCCACGGGAGAACTACAGTCATCTGCCTATACTCCACTCCCATCCAAATTGCAATTGCTGTCAACACGGTCGGTTAACCTAGAATAAAACAAAACCAAATGTCAGTGACAGTGATATAACTTGTAGTACATGTATTTTGACCAGTCAAATAAGTGTTTGTAAATTCTGAACTACCCTGTGAAAAAACATCGGTGTTATTGGACCTGCAAGTCTTATAATGTCTCTGGGAAGTATCGTGGATGATTGGAACGACCCATCACATTGCACAGTATTTCGGCGCAGATTTTCTAAGTTACTTAATCGAATTCCTACTAAGCAATCCTTACAGAAGTCTACACACAGTGCAAAAGTACAGTACACACACATTTTTGCTTCTTTCAAGTTCCTTGCCACTGGAGAACTACAGTTATCTGGCTATCCTCTACTCCCATCCAAATTGCAATTGCTGTAGACCAGTAAACACGGTCGGTTTACCTAGAATAAAACAAAACCAAATGTCAGTGACAGTGATATAACTTGTAGTACATGTATTTTGACCAGTCAAATAAGTGTTTGTAAATTCTGAACTACCCTGTGAAAAAACATAGGTGTTATTGGACTTGCAAGTCTTATAATGTCTCTGGGAAGTATCCTGGATGATTGGAACGACCCATCACATTGCACAGTATTTCGGCGCAGATTTTCTAAGTTACTTAATCGAATTCCTACTAAGCAATCCTTACAGAAGTCTACATACAGTGCAAAAGTACAGTACACACACATTTTTGCGTCTTTCAAGTTCCTTGCCACTGGAGAACTACAGTTATCTGGCTATCCTCTACTCCCATCCAAATTGCAATTGCTGTAGACCAGTAAACACGGTCGGTTTACCTAAAATAAAACAAAACCAAATGTCAGTGACAGTGATATAACTTGTAGTACATGTATTTTGACAAGTCAAATAAGTGTTTGTAAATTCTGAACTACCCTGTAAACAAACATAGCTGTTATTGGACTTCCAAGTCTTCTAATCTCCCTGGGAAGTATGGTGGAGAATTCGAACGACAAATCACACTGCACAGTATTTCGGCGCAGATTTTCTGAGAAAATAGTTTCGTTTTTGCAGATACTATTGTATCTGTTACCACGATAACTGGGTCTGCAATTCGTCGTCTGATGATGATGCTGATGAAATTTTAGTGCAGTACAGACAAAGAAAAGGAAAAAATACACTGAGCTTTCATATGTAGCAAATGCAGAAGATCAAAAATTTCAATTATAAAAAAAGAAAAGGGACTAATTGAATCTAAAAAATCTTCTTCCTAGATGGAATGCGGATAAATGGCGAAGGACAGAAACGTTAAGTACAACATTTGAAATAATCAGTCCTGATCTATTTTTAATCTTTTTGAGCTAGAATACAGAAAATTCCAGAAAGGTTGTAGACAGAGGTATAATAAAAACTACTATATAAACATATTTGATGGTGCAAAACGGATACGTCAGCTGAACTTTACTGGAGCTACCGTTTCTTTGGTTCAATGCAGTTTGGATTCCGTTCGAGCAACAGCTGTGCGCAGGCTCATCACTTATTGACAAAAATGATGAAACACGATTTTTCAAATATGTCGGTACCATTTGAAAACGTCTCGAGCCTAAATACTGTAGGGGCACAGTTTCGTGTCGTCTAAACCAGACTTCTTGGTGCTAACTATGCTCTTGACAGATTTTCGATTTACTTCGTAGGGTTTCTACTTCGAACCAAACTAGAGAGACTTGACTGCCGTCCAAACAGTCATCGCTGTCTTTCTCCTGACCATTTACCTCAAGAACTATTCTGCTGTACTGATTTCTCCGGGTTTTCTCCTTGTCAACCCCCGTTTTTTTTCCACTGATCTCTTTTTTGATGGGTTTGATGCCTCTATAACCTCCATCAGCCTGGGCATAGTAAAGGTCGTCCAGTTATCTCTTTTTATAACTAAGTTCATCGACTCCCCATCGTTGTTGGTGACTCGTGGAAGAAGAAGATATACGATTTATTCGAAGTAAATTGTCAACACCTCATATGGCACTTGCAAGTTGGGTCAGAGGATGATAATGGAAATTTGTCAGTTTGTTGGTTTATTATATACCATTGAGGCAGAAATGATGAAGTGCACTAGAGATCATGAAAATGTGTCATTTGGTAAGAATTGCTTCTTTCACTTTGCGGTTAGGATACCCACTTCAAGGGCACCTGATCGGCGATTTTCTTGTTATCGCTGTCAACTCTAGTCAGAGCCTCGTTTTTGTTGCAATAACGCAGACCACAAGGGAACAGCAGGGACTTACCACCCAACACGCTATACATACATACAGAACCAAGGTAGGAAGCTACCTATACCCGAACAGAGCATTCGCTTCGGAGTCCTTTTCGTCGCTGAATTTGTTTGGCGGAAGTTTCGTAATTAAGTAGCATGGAACGCATCGTATCATGAAAACTTGTCTCGTCTAACATGATGTGGCCTACCTGACTCAGCTTGGAAGTGCAAATTGTCCAAATGGTCGAATACACACGCATGGTTAACAAGGTTGTTCCAGAAATTGCAAGTATTGTACCACACACTAGGCCGACTGTGATAATCGTCTTTTTCGTTCTATGATTTCAATAGATGACTGATATCTCCTTTCATTATTTCGAAGTCCAAAGGCTTAGGGTCCTTGAGGGCACTGATCTTCCTCTCCGTATTGTCAAGCAGTTGCATCCGCTGCTGCGGCCCTATCGCTAGTAAATGTGACTCATGGTGACTTAATCTGGAGAAAATAATGCAAAGTTCAAAGTAATATCTTTTGAAGTTATTTATGTCGTATGAAGCATGTACGCATACGGCACAAGTGGATGCCCAACAAATTCAACGTGTCCAAATGTCAGCGGAGTTACCCAGTAATTGCCGACACAGTTCTTGGTATACTCCTGGATATTCTACCTAATGCCCTGATCTAATAAAGATTCGAGCTCCTTCACTGCCCATTTCGACAGAAGTATACCGATGGTATGTCCTCCGCCGAAATGAATTACAGTCGTGATTAATGTTGGTAATCAAGTATCGTAACATGTTTGCTGAGTCTTTTGTAACTGGCAACTGTGTTACAGAACTAAAACAGTGACTGACTAGACGAACTGACTTTGGCAAGTTTGTCTGAGCCTCGTTCCGAAGGACTGACGAAAATTCACCTTGGTGGTGGTCTAACGCTCGTCTTGTTTTTCTGGGCACTCTGGTCAGTCCATGTTCCTTCATGTCTGAGTTACAAAGGCACACGGAACTACATCGTCCTATCCTTATGTTGTTTTTGTATTTTTCAGTCCTGGACCAGATTGTCTCTGATCCAAGTATATCAACGAATAGAAACCTTTTTTTTTATGAGCTTCCACTATTGTTTCAATAAAGTTTAAGGTCCTTTTACCGAAAAGTATGTGTCCACTGTCCGTATTATGAACTTAGGTCGCGTTTTCGTTTTCAAGGGGTCCTGTTTTATTTAGCATGAAGGGTCCCGTGGTAAGGGGTCTGGGTCCCGTTTTCGGGAGGACCGTTGGATATCTTGGCTGTGGCGCCTCGGGCGGGCGATTAGAGAAAGACAATAAAACTTTAGAAACCATGCTATTTATTAAGATATGATAACGTTTATTTGCTGTATGGTCTTCTAAATAAATGGACAGCTTCACATGTAAATAAATAAAAATAATTTTTTTAAAACACTTTTTTTGTAACCAAAGCTCATGGTTAGATCATGGCGTCTGCAAGACAGTCTTCGGAATTGGAGCTTCTCGGGACTATTTTCATAATCGGACATTTAACTGACATAATATAGTTTTTACGGATTTTTGAACGCTCTCCAACTCTTCAGATTGAACTTGGTATGGTTAGATCGTGGTGTCTGCAAGACAGCGAGATCTTTCTCGTGAATCTTGAATTAAACAACAGATCGGTAGCATATACAATGGACAAAAATATCAGAAAAACCCTTGAAACAAGTGGAAGGAATATTTGATAGGATAAGGGAAATCCAAATTTTGTAAATTCCCGGAGAGATTACAACCCCGTGCCGGACAACTCGACGCACTGAAACAGTAAGGGTTTAACCAAAGCATTTAATTCCGAGATAAGAATTATGTGTACCCAAACTCCTTTTGAGTATAGAGTAAAGAGGGCTTGACTATTACACAGAAACAAACGCCTTGGGAAGGTCAAGTGAAAACTATCAGCGTATTTCCAGTGTAAACTGGTATAAGGTGCACCTCAGTACTTGTGTAATATATTGCCTGTGATGTGGGTTGGGTTTTCGAAAACGTGTTCTGCCTAGACAGTTTTTCAGTGACTCCTTGAATGTCTAGGGCGTAGATACGGGCATTCTTTTCTGTTTTGGGGGCCAGATCGCTTATCCATGACAATGATCTTCAATTTATCGTAAGCTTGATTATCCTTCTTGTAGTCCTGTTTAGTAAAGACACGCCGAAAGAGCAGAAATCAGTGGGAGACTGTCAACAGAGCAACATTCTAATATAAGAGCTGACTACCCGCCGATGCCACTTTACGTGACTCATGGGGCTTATGCGAGTGGCCTTATCTTCCCTGGTCTCATTATCTTTGCTCATACACAAGGAAATCATTTGTATCGTCAGACAAGATGAAACTAGAAATTCCATGCAGTCATTTGCCACCCTAACTTTGAACACAATCCCCCTGAACCAGCCAGGCTCCCCCTTATCAGAAGCACTTTAGTACAAGTCAAAAAATTATAACTCCTTATTGGTGCAGGGAGGAATGCTTTCACTAGGAGTTTCAATCTTTTTGGTCCCATTCCAATACACGCAAGTTTTTTCTCGTATTCCTCTTTGAATAAACCGACAGCACAAAAAAAATATAAAATATGCGTGAAGCAGCTGTTCTATCAGCAGCAAATGCGACGAGGATAGGCTATGGGCAAATGTTTCTAAAAGGACCAAGATACAATCGACGAAAATCTAAACAAGTTGTAGCTCCTACTCTGTGGTTTTTCTCTGGTAGGTACCCGATTCTCTCGAAAAAAGATACCAGTCGAATGCGTTCATATTTTTTCAAATATCTCCGTTTTCTTCTGTACCTTCCTCGTCGCATGCGTAATCATTGAATCACTGAGAAGCTTTTGGTCTTGGACCCAACTGTCTAACTAAAAGAAATAAGTGAACATCTTCTAACATCATTCACCCGCCTTCCTGTGAGAGTTGGCACATCGGGTTCTATTTATACATAAGAAATCCAGAAGAAATACATTCTTCATATTTTTGTCGGGCGTCGGTTGACTCGCTGGCACACCTGGTTCTTTTTAAACGCAAGAAATGAAATCCTGCAACATTTGTTGGGCAAAGCACTCAAGAAGTCGAATTTCGTATGCTTATGTCGTGCCTCGGTATTTTTCGTCGGTACATGATTTTATCGGGTATCGGTATTCTTGGCACATCAGGTTCTTTTTACACGAAAGAAAAAAAGAAAATCAAATTCTGTAACTTTTTTATCGGGCGCATGCGAAAAGTTCAAGTCTCGTCGGTACATCGCACAACGTAAAAATTAAAGTTCTTTACTGTCTTGTCGGGCAAAACACAAAGAAATCGAATTCTGAATGCTTGTGTCGGGTGTCGGTATTCTTGTCAACACGTCGGGTTTTTCCATACGTAAGAAATTCTGCAAACATTTGTCAAGAACGGTGCACCATTGAGTTTTGTTTTAGGACAGAAATTCTTGGGGTTTCAAACACGTTAAAAGCCTGAAATTGTACGGTACTATAGTTAAATTTTTCCGGAAATAATGCAGATTTGAAAATTTTCGCATGCGGCCCTTGGTTTAACTTGTCTTAGTACAGTCGTCGGAAGCTTCGCTTTTAAGTGGAAGCTAAAATGAAAAACCGAATATTTGAACTTGAATATACCAAAATATAACAAAGAACTAATCTCAACATTAATTACAGTTAGTTTACACACAAATTTTGCATGCGGCGCATTTTGTAGTATTCTTTATTTGGACTTGTCGAGCTTTTCAAGCAGTTCTATTTTTATGTGCGCAGTAACAAATTTTGGGTATCACGTTGCCTCCATACTTTAAGAAAAGCTTTGCACCCTGATGTCCATTGGCATTGTGAAGTTTGGTGACCAGAAACCAGCAATGTTGAACCAAATAGTGAAAACCATCATGGATTATTTTATTGAATGTATCAGAGGGTTACAGCATCTTCGAAGGGTAGAAGCATAATAGCAGATGGGAGACGGATGCGCTGTTGTTTTGGGAAAAACCTGGGAAGGGAGACCTGATCTTTAGACAGATCCTTGAGTACAGAGAGGACCTGACTAAATTTATAAGAACAAGAGCCCATCCTTCTCCATGATTCCTGGCCAAGGTGAGAGTATGACAAAATAGCCTACCTTGAAATGTCGCTGTCAGCATGTCTCTTTATAATTGGAATTGGCGCTGAAATCTGGAATCAGTTTACTCTGGTTTTCGGGACGGAAAGTCACATACCTCTGAGAGAATACACTAGCATCTCTCCAAGGGCCCTCATTTCCTCTGCAAAAGCCTTAGGCATTGCCTAGCCTTGCGCAATGCGATTACGTGGGACTAAAAATGTTCGCTTATAAATCTTCTTGCGCCAAGGTCAGAAACTCGCGGTCACGGCTGCTGCCGTCGGACCCATTTGCAGCAATAAAACTAATATCGAGCTTGCCAGTCATTTTTACGTTTTTGAACATCCCTAAAGCTGCCAGAACGGCGTTTGCTCTCTCTACTCAGGGAGTGGAGAGAGGAAGAAGGAAACAGACCTTTATCTTTCAGCCTTTTCCACAAATTTCGATTTCTCGTCGTAACTTCTTTCCGAAATTTCTATTCTCAACTGCGACTCCCAGTCTTGAAATTTGGGTTATCTTGCAGAAAGAATGCCCATCTCTTGTAGTATTCTCTGAGGGGGAAATCTATCATCGGAATCGGTAGGTGGTCTCTCCAATTGCATTCATCTAGCTCTTCTAAATCATGTCTGCTCAGGCAAAGAATGCTGACCCCCGTCATATTCTTACCAATTGTGGCCCAGATCTGAGTGTCGGTCTTCAACTTCGATCGTTGGTACAAAACCACCAACGTCACTGTCCGTACTAAAACAAGGCTCTGGAAGAGCGGCAGTTCGTGTGTTTGAGTCTTAGATTGTCGAAGTCGAAGGAGGTGGTAGCACAATAATTCTGGATTAACCAGCTCCAGCAACAGGTGCCACAGGCTCTACTGTAATAGCTACGACCACGGTCTCCTTTGCTTCTAGGGCATTACAAAGTTTTTCGACTAGTATTGAAGTACCTTCTTATTCCGACCAATTATGGCCCAGTAAACGCTTGCTTCCTCGATAACTGACTGGATTAGAGTGAAGACGAAACCATTTTACATATCCAAATGAGAATGTCATAAATGCTATTTTCAAAACTTCTTTCTGGGATCTTAGAACGAAAGTGACGGTGGAGAGACTTTAAATTAAGCGACGAAAAAAATAATTTTAAAATAATGGTCGATTCAGGGCAAAGGAGACATGCTGAATCTATATCTCAAACCTAAAAAGTCTTACCGGAGGTTCGATATAAAGAGAGACATGTTACGTCCGTTTATGAAACTTATCTAGCAGCTTTTCAGAGGATTTCAGCTTTTCAGGACCAGAGGTCCGCATCAACGGTAAGAATACATGGCGAGCCCGTTTCTGAAGTTTATTCGGGGTTATTTAAAGGGGTTGTTCTAGGTTGACTCAGTTCCCCCGAAACATACACAAATAATTGTTTTTATACAATTTGATTTCCCATCTATGTCTTTTCCTGGATACAAACCTGAGATCGCTGTCACTATCTCCATCCGTTATTTTTCCTACTTCCAAAAACCGACAGTTCGTCCACCGGCCAGTTCGCTCAACGTCAGTTCTTCCACCTGTCACTATAAGATAAGATGAGACTTATACCCGTCACTTCTTCCACCCCTAATTTCTCCTACTTCCAAAATCCGACCGTTCTTTCACCCGCCACTTCGCTCACCGTCAGGGTTCCCACAACATTATGGACTGGTATGTACTTCTAGAGGCAGATCCGTTATGGTCTCAAAGCAGTAGTTTCTGACTTGGATCGGCCGTCTGCAGGACATCTACACCACTCCAAAGCAATAGCTTTTGTACATCCCTCCCCCTAGTGACTCATGATTCTTCAGTAGCCAGGACCTCCTCTCTCTGTATGATTCTTCAAACCCTACCCTGTGAGCAACCTCTTATTGCTTCTTATTAGTTAAATTTATCTAGCCTGCCCAAGAGAAGCATCCTACTCCAGTGGTAAGAGGTTGATGAGAGGGATGTGAAGCAGCGAGGTCCTTGCTACTGAAGAAGCATTAGTCATTAGGGGGAGGAACTCACGAAAGGTACTGCTCTTCACTCATCAACACAGGCTTATGATTTTGAAAGGTACAACACGGAACTTGTGGGAGGCCCGGGTCTATTCGCTTGTTATATCTATTTATTTCCAGAAAATAAGACCTACTGTTACGAGTACAGAGGAGATTCTTGGTCAGACCCTTGCTGCTGAAGTGGGAAACATCCAGTGCTCATACAACTTTGTTCAAAGCTCTAGAAGAAATTGATGAGGAATGGTTTTTTGACTACATGAGAATGAGTCTCGGAAGTTTAAAGAACTACTGGCGATGGTTGAGATTCTGATTTCGAAAAGTAACACACACTCGAGAAGGAGAATTCGGGAAGCTCGAGCGACTCTGGAATTTTTTCCAGATCAACAGTTCCACTTCGTGTCAACATTATGACGCTGTTTCCTGGAGGGAAAACAGAGTTGGAAAGGGAGAAGTGGGCATTCGATTACAAGGCTGGGATTTGTGAGGAGAAAAGCCTTTGGAATACTAGCAGCAAGGTGGAGAATCTTTCAAATTCCTTTATCAGCTGTTAGTTTTCATTGGGATCTCAAAAAGAAGATCAACTCCTGCTTCTCACGAAATTTTACCAGCGGCACATTTCGTTACAATTTAAGTTTTTGAAGAACGGTGTGTGTGTGTTAAAGGATAGAATATGCACGTGTTAAATTCTGGCTTTCTCAGCGGATGCATTGCAGATAGTTTTGTAATCGAAGGATTTTCTATACAGACTTTATCAATCCGAAGGTTAACGCGTAAGAGTCTCAAGAACACTGCCTTGGTAAAGACATGTGACCCCAAGCGTGTTGCGGAGTCTTTTTGCTGTTTTGCTTTAACTAGTCCCCCGGTAGATTAGAAGTGAATCCAGAAGAAGGAATGCCTCACCATATGGGCCCTGGTTTTTTTTCAGAATTCTGAATTTAATAAATATTCACTTCTTGTTAATCTTTCACGGTGAAACACCTTTAAGTCGGTTTTGCTAAAACTTAAAGCAACGACACCCTTCTCAAAATATCTTCCACGGTTTAGTTTCAGCACGAGTACTGCTTTTGCGAAGTGTAAAAGTATGAAAAGTGAAGACTTGTAAACCGGCAACTTGGAACATCTTCGTAAAATTGCTGTCCAGACTTTAAATAGATTCTAATACTAAAATTGCGGTGCTTACCTAAAAAAGGATCAATTGGTTTACCCACGCTGATCCGGACGTGCAGTAAGCAGTGCCGTTAATTCCCTGGCATGGCAAACTCCAGATCTCAGCCAAGGGAAAAAACAAACAGCAATCGGCAAACAGCACATCTCAGCAAAGCACTGGAACAATCAGCAATCCACTATACCAACATCATATCAACCCAGGGTGATTACTACAAGCATTCTCAGTAGTTCGTTCAGTTGTCTTACTCCGTCAAGTGTATAATGACGGTAATCAAAAGCGATATATCTGATAAGTTACTCGTGGTAAAATCTATTCTAGCTGGGCCCAAGCAAACTATGAGTGAGAAAAATTCGACTGGTTACTTATAGCCGTCAGTGTTCAAATTACCTGGCAATCACAAAATCGATCTAACAAGAGATTGGTGGTTCAATGCTTGATGTTTCAGAAGCCATAGATATTGAGTTCAAGAGGAACATAAAAAAAAACAAATATATAGACTCCTTACCACAAGTCAGAATCAGAATGTGAAATTCTAAACCCGACTAAGTTGCACAACAGGGACAGGTAGCTAATAGGTATGGCTAATAACAAAATGATAATCGTGCGTCTTCCAATCTCATAAGCGGCTCACCACTTTTTATTCTCGAACTTCTGGATGGTATGTGTCACCCCAAGGACTTCGAGCATCCTCTTCTCCTCCCCATCTTCTTCTCACCAGAAGAAGGTCCTCATCTGCAATAACGTTGAAGTGTCTAATTTTATCCAGATGCGGGTCGCTCGCCCTTCTGGAGGCCCTCTACGGGAGCAAAACTGCACATAGTCAAATGTGTATACAAAGAATTGCACACGCCGTACAAGGCACAACAGAAGCGGCAAATGATCTATATCTCCTTTCTGATCATTGAGGACGTTACAGTTTCTTACCCCCAGATAGGGGGGAGAACTGAAGTATGTGTCTAAATTTTCCGAAAAAGGCATTGGAAAATTTCAATTGGAAGCCCTACAACAAAGAGAAACGCCAAATAAGGATTCAGCGAAATAATATTGGAACTGTTCTGAAGTTACGTCTTTAAAGCCTTGTTCAAATATACGTAATAGCGCTCGCAAAATTTTCGCACGGTATAAGGCGTATTCGCGCGGCTGTTCAAATCAATGTTTTCCGAGTTCGCATCATATTCGCCTTATTACCGGCAACAGATTCAAAAAAGAAAAGCAATGTGTGAATGTGTTTCAACCATAAACACTTCTCTCTCAGTAGCTGTTATAGCTCTCGTTACCCTTGCGGATGAAGGTGAAATAAAAGATTATGTGGAGAGGAAAAGAAAAAGAGGAAAAAACAGATCAGTTTATGGTGCTGACAGAAGGGACCGACACAGCCAGTATTTCAACTGGTTCAATGAAATAACTGAGAATGGAGACACAGAACTGTACTTAAGATGGACACGTATGCGAAAACCACAATTTGACGAGCTCCTGAGTATGATTGCAGACAATCCTTTGATGCTGAAAAAGGACACAAGGTTCAAGAGAGCCATTACAGCTGGTGAAAGATTATGCTTGACTTTGAGGTAGGTCTAATAAAACAGGCAGTGCTAGATAAAAAAAAAAAAAACAAGCAGCTGTTCAAATTTTATCAGTTCATATGGGATGTGTTTATGGTTACACTGAATTACTGAAACCTTTGTTACTTCTCAGCTTGCTGCGTTCCTAGGTATAAAGTGAAGCTCCAGAATAATAAACCTTAGCCTCGCCAAGTCCAGCAAAGAGCCGCATTCCATAATCTTTATGGTACTGTTCCATAATCTTTATTATTATTATTTGTATTATCTCCCAGTTTGGAGACATCTGTTAGGCTGTGATTAGTGCTATTTTGTTAAATCAACATGCTCAGGGATAATCAGAGATACTTTGCAAGCACTTGTGGATGTTCTTGAGGTGAAATATATGAAGTTTCCAAGCAACAAAGATTTTTCTGATATCAGTGATAGCTTTTGGAGTAGATGGAACTTTCCTCACTGCCTAGGGGCAATCGATGGCAAACATGTCAAAATACAAGCCCCAAAGAACAGTGGCTCTGAATTTTATAATTACAAGAACCATTTTTCAGTTGTTCTGTTCGCGATTTGTGATGCCAGTTATCGTTTTACTTATGTGGATGTTGGTAGCTATGGCAGTGAAGGTGATGCTGGGATATATGCATCGTCCTCAATTGGTATGGCCTTGAGTGAAAATAAGTTGGACTTACCTGAAGCAAGACCCCTTCCAAATATGGGTCCAAGTGCACACAGATTCCCTTACATGTTTGTGGGTGATGAGGCTTTCCCACTCAAGCCTTACTTGGCTCGTCCGTATGGAGGCAGAAACCTCAGCCCAGACCAGAGAATATACAACTATAGATTGTCAAGAGCTCGTCGCATAATCGAGAATGCATTTGGCATATTAGTTACAAAGTGGAGGGTTTTCCGCCAACCAATAGTGCTTAAACCTAGCACAGTTACCCTTGCTGTCAAAGCAGCATGTTGCTTACACAATTTCTTGAAGACGGATGATGTCACTTCCGGAATAAGATCATACATGACCCCTGGTTCCGTTGACTCCGGTGATAATGACGATGGTGCATGGCGTTCAAACCAGAATGAACTCGGAAACTTTTCGAATATAAGAAGTGGGTTAACATCAAACCGGTCAAGTGATGATGCTCTCAGGTTACGAGACTATCTGTGCAAGTACTTTAGTTCTGACAAAGGAAGCGTTCCTTGGCAAGCTGCACATGTGACGAGGGGGGCTTTCTGATATTTCAAAACTTCTACACTGCCATTGTATGCAAGTCATATAAAATTTTGCTTGCCATTTTTATGTTTCCAATAAAGCTATAAAAATATGTTATTCTCTCTGTTCAGTCCGCCACCTGTAGCCCATTTTTTTAAAAAGTACACCTGAAAGGATTCGAGCTACTGATCCCTTATGTTACGATGACTGTATTTGTATATGGAGTTTGCACTCTCAAACCTGATGTTATGGCGAGGGGTGTAGTAAGCCGGACATAAGATGGTAAATGTCCAGGTAAACAATCATCGGAGTCAGGATGGCCTAGGGCGTTGGTGGCCTACTACACGTGCAGAACTTCACGGGTTCATTATGGATTCCCCTGGTCGATTCACACTATGGTTTGCATACCGAACACAAAACAGGTTATCAACCACCCATCATACACTAGGCCTTACAGGCCAGCCCACTCTAAGGAGCTTAACAAAGACTCATAGAAGTGACCTATGGTCCGTAAGTAAACAAAAGGTTTTATTAATAGATGTACTTACAAAAGAACAATCTTTAAGTGAAAAGAGTTGTTACCCGGCCGGGAACCGGGAAAGAAGTGTTTAGAAGAAGGTGACTCACACCCGGCGTGGCCAGAGAGTTAATAATTAATACGAAAGAGTGGCCGCGACGGTATAAAAGATAAAAGACACAGGCAATGGAAGGGAGTAACGCTGCCTAGCGGCGGCATAAGGAAAACGTACGGAATGCAGATGGCATCACCGTAACATACCTCCCCTCCATATTGAGTCCGTGACCCACGGACTTAAAAGTTAAGCACCAGATTAACAAACTTTTGGCATCCATCTGCTAAAAGTTAACCATAAATGTTACATAAATCTGACCTTAGACCCAAATTAAAATATATTATTTTTAAAGTTTAGAGAAATACAAGAGGGTGGAGTGGCGATGTAGAGTCGGCATGGTGGTTCGTCAGCTTTGTGGTTTGAGGGGTCAGCTGGTACGGGCATAGCAAAAGCGGATGGTGTTGGTGTTGCTGGAGCGGCATAGGCGATGGGTGGTCTTGCAGGCGGGGAAGATGTTGGTGAACAGGTGGAGCTGTTAGCTGGTACCGGTATGGCAAAAGCGGATGGTGCTGGTGTTGCGCTGGAACGGTGTAGATGGTGGATGGTGATGTTGCATAAGCAAGCGGGAAAGATGGTGGTTAAAGCTGGAGCTGGTTAATTAGGTGGCCGAAGACTGCGAGTTGGCTGGGCAGGTGGAGCGTACTCTGGCGAGATGTGCGTCGCAGAGCTGGTACGGGCGCTGGATAGGACGATGTTGATTCAGGCGCTGGATATGATGATGTTGGTTTAGGCTGGAGCTGATATTGTCTAAGGCTGGAGGTGATGGAAATGGTGCTGCTTATGCTGGATTTGCGCTGGGCTGCTGGAAATGGCCGAAGTTGCGCTGGGCTGCTGATGTACCGCGTACTGATCCACCCTCAGGGGACAATAAAAAGAAAGGAACAGGGGATTGTTTTTAAAGTTTAATTAATTTTATGTAATGTTAAGTGAATTCTATAAAAGTGAAAAAAAAGAAAGAATTGGTCAGATTCTTCGTATATAAAAGATACGAAAATAATTATACCACCCGATGTCCACCCAATAAAAGAAAAACCACCCGAATGCCAGTTTGGGGTTAACAGGTGCTAAACTCCTAAGTCCAACAAAACTTCATATAAATAAATAATAAACAATATTGACCAAAGTGGATAATGGCAGAAGGCTTAATTTAATATAACGGCAAAATGCCAAAGTTAAATTGATATAGAGGCAGAAGGCCAACATAACAAACATAATATATATAACAGTGACAAAATGCCACAAAATCCATCATGAGATCATGAATCTCTGCAAATACTTGGCCAGAAGGGCATAATTTGCAAAAAAATAAGCCACAAAGGCAACAACAAAGAAGGAACTTGAACTTGAGCTTGTCAGAAAAACAAAGGACTGTACATTTAGGCGAAACCGGCCTCGGCCACACAGGCAGTACATAAACATTAAATAATAAAAAGGAGGGAACACTAGCGACGGCTAGTCGACCACACAGGCAAATATCACAAGAGAACCGAACTAGGCCACACAGGCAGTACATAACGTAACACAAAAGAAACGATGTTCGTGGCTTATCGGCCACACAGGCGAATAGAACTGAGCCGAACAGAATCGGCCACACAGGCAGTACAAACATTAAAGTGGTATAAAGAGGGAACACTAATGGCGGCTTGTCAAGCACACAAGCGAGTATGGACAGAGCCGAGCCGAACTTGGCCGAATATGCTAAACACACAAAATAGTAGGCAATCTGCCATGATGGGCCTTATGAATTGTGGCCGCAGGTACGCGAAACTATCACGGTAAACTATTTACATCAGATGTCAGTGTCACATCAGGGTAGAGGGTTTGAAAACGGCCAGGCTGCAAAGGCATATATGCCGCTGGCGGAGTAAATGGCGCATTGGCGCAGAAATGTATAAATGTCACGTCAGGGTTGGAGATGTCGCCGTGTCTGGGGGACAGGTCTAATGTCTGTGGTCGTGAGAGGCATACCGCTCAGGTGGGTTGCGGTGCCTGACCGAACGTCGCAGCTCCGGAATGGGCTGGGTGGAGGTCGACGGAATGGGAGAAGTTGGTGGGTCGACGAAAGACGCTGCCGTAGTCGGGATAGGCAGGACTGGAGCGTTGAAGACTTCAGGGGGGGATGGGGAAGGGATGAAGATGGGTCGGTCGTGCAGCGTCGGGGACGGTAAGGGAGTCCCATACCAAGACGAAGTAGGCGTCGGCTCGAACTCGTCGCGTTGGACAGAAGCAGCCGGCGGATTTATTGGGGATTCATTAAGGTTAGATTCCGAATTATTAGAAGTTGTTGAAGTTAAAGGCTGGGCTAAAGCCTGGGATGATTGATTTGACTGAATACTATCTCCTGAATCTGAATCAAATGCCAATTGGTAGAAAAGACGGCTATCGTTCCCTTCTAAGCGAAGAGCGCCTCGAAAACGGCTGGCTGTGATAACCGGGGTATTCGGAGTAGGGTCATTTGGTCGAAATGGAGTCCTGTACTGTGTATTTGGGGTTGAGATTCTACGAGAGTTAGTTACAGGACTGTCTGAATCATTATCACTAGGCCCAATAGAATGTGCAGAGTGCGCATCTAGGTCTGAATTTAACCTCGAAAAAGATGATGGCCGGCTGTGGCTACTGTCCATGGATCCTCGAGTAGAGCCGAGAATAGGCGAGAACACCAGTTCGCAGGAGCCGTTAGATGGGCTCACCTGTAAAATGAACGAGTCTGGGGCTTCACCCCCTAAAACGTTTCTACTATCTGGCGTGACGCCATCATTAGACAGTCGTAGTTCAGCTGCCGGCGGGTCATTGGGCACATGCGGCGAACTACGATTGTCCGCAGGCGACAGAGGCCTAGAAGGTGGTGAGTCAGATCGCGAGGAGGGAATTTGGGGGGACGGTGGAGATACGCGTACCAACGGAGGAGAAACTCGTCTCGGGGCGTGGATATAGGATGCTGCTTGCAGAGTCTCGGGTGGGCCGGTTGAAGAATCTACGGTGGTGTTGCTAGAGGCCGGAAAATAACCAGTCAAAACCGGGGTCAATACGGGCGCAGGGAGGACTGGTATTTCATCTTCAAAACGCACGGGACGAGATAGTTGATTCGAAGAGTGAGGCCGTAACACAGGCGTCTGGTAAAAGTCTCCAACATCGACTAAGGGCCGAAAGGATTTGGGGTTCACCCGGGTTCTGAAAACCGGATTGATCATTATGCGAGGAGGCGCTTCAGGTTCTGGTTCCTCGACAGGAGGACCAGAAATGTCAGGGCTGGCAAAGGAGAGCGGGCATCCCTCTGTCAGTATAGTCTTGTCAAGTCCGGGGGTTAGTAGCAAGTCAGTTGCAGTCGAGGGAGTCACTGACAGTGCAGAAACCAAAACCTTAGTATCACGAAACCATAAGTCATCTGTGACGGGGTCAAACATGAGACCGACCGACCTGATAAACGGGCGACCAATCAAAGCAGGGTAACATAACTTGGGGACAATCAAGAACCAATCAGAACAGTTTCTACCAAGGATTGAAAAGGTTAGCAGTACTTCACCCAGTATGTGTAGTGGTCCAGCAAGGGTTGTAGCTCCAGCTGAAGATACAAGCCGTCGCGTGACTACTGAGCTTGGAGGTAGCTCCTCCATTGTGCTCTCACTGATAAGGTTGCATTCGGCTCCAGTGTCATAGAGTGTTGAGACAACCTGGGAACCTAAATGCAAATCTACGAACGAGAGGCAGGAAGTATGACGAAGGCTACATACAAGACAAGGGGTTAAAGCAGGGAGGGACGACAACGAGGGGGACGGTATACCGGGAAAGAAGTTCTGGGATTGGTGAGGTTGGCTGGTGATCAGTATCTGGGGCACATTCTCCACCCCACTTGGGTTGCGCCCGTTCACATTTAAAGGAGCCTGACTTCGACCCATACTCTTGTCAGGGCACCACTGAACCCTGTGACCAACCCTTAGACAAAAGGTGCAAACTGGTTCACCATTCATCATCAATTCTTGGCGAATGGGTGCGGGAGTCGAGCGATAGTTATTGTGCCCTTGATGCGGACCCTGGCTCCTCTGATATCCGTAGCCCTGATATTGTCTAGGCCTAAAGTTGTTCTGCTGTGGACCTCTAGGCGTGTAGTTGTTATACCGCGGTCGATTATTTTGGCGATCTTGGCCATAATTCTGTGCCCTTGACCTGTACTCAGACTGGCCTTGACCGAAGCTCTGAGGTTGTGGCACATAATTATGGCTGCCTTCCCTAGGATGGTTGTCATGAGGGGAGTACCTGTGATCCTGTGATTGGGGTTTGGGAATGAACGGGTTAGGATTAGTGGGTTGGGTCGTTAGAGCATTTACGACCTTAGCTTGAGACAAAGACTGCTCATGCAATTGTCTTTGTGTTCGCTCAAAGCTCACCTTCCGCAAAACTTCGATACCCTCAGAGATGGAACGGATGGGCCTTTTACGGATCTCGTCGAAATAAATGGTTGGTAGGCCCCTTACAAACTCAGCTATATAGACCTTGAGTGCTTCTGGCCTTGAAGCCTCTAAAGCAGAGTACCCATATCGGAGGCTGACCGATTTCAAAATAAGTTCACCGTAAAGATCTGGCGACATAAACTCGGGGTTGTATATTACCCTTTCCTCCGCGAGTTTCAGATCTGAAACCCGGCCTGAACAACGCGTCAAAAGGGCAGCCTCAAACGTTTCCCACGAAACCTTGGAAAAAACACTCAAATTTTCAGACCAAGCAGACAGAGGTGGTAAAAGTCTGCTTTCCAAAATCATGAGCTGGCTTTCCCACTCATTAACCTCCACAAATCGCATCTTAGATTTGGCTGTCTTGAGCCAAACCACTGGATCGGACTCTCCATCAAACTGAGGGATATCTTTGGCTATTTCCAAGCGAAGTCGAACTTGGGCCAAAGATACATCTGCTAATGAGTGGTATGTTGGCATTTGCTGATGGTGCCTTTCCAAGAAGTTAGATGGTCGTGGGTCGTGGGACTGGGAGGGTTGGGGGTAAAAATGATGGGGGGCCAAAGGGGTTCCAACAGGCTGAATGGGCTGTGAAGGCGCTGGATTGGACGGGTAATGATGCCAGTTGTGAGGATGAATATTCGGCTGGGATTGATTTTGGGGGTAAGGATCAAACGCCGAAGTGGCTGGGTTCGGATCAATTTGGCCTTGGGAAGAGAGTTGAAATCTTTGAAGTAAAGAAGTAACATTACTCATCAATTCCAACAGGTCAGGCTGCGACAGAGCAGGCTGCGAAACAGCTGGCACTGTTTGGTTGGGCAAAGAGTGTGTGGGGACAGCTAAGTGCTGTGACGAAACCGTTGGCAGCTGAGAGCTAGTCACAAGCGGCTGTGAAAGGACAGCTGAAGGCTGAGCAAAAACGCCAGAAAACTTGGAATAATGAGCAGAAGGCTCAGAAGTTCTTGCTGGAGGATTAATGGGCTGGAAGGAGTTTAATGGGGCCAAAGAAGGTGCTTCAGAATGAAAGGTCGAGTAGGGTGGGGGTGGATCCTCAGTCGCCATGATATTTGGGGTGATCGGGGGGGAGTCAAAAGGGCCCCGACCGGTAACACGGTTTGGAATCATGAATAAGCTAGATACTATCTTTATATCTTTAACTTATTCAATATAATCAGAATACTTCTTACTTTTTAGATTTAATTCAATGTAATAAACAAAAATATCAAAGAGAAATCTCCCAAATGAGATTAAAAAAAAAAAAATATGAGAGAAAAGAGAAGACTGACCAGGGACCAATATACAATGGGGGCAACAACCAATAAAGTAAACACTACCATATGACAACTTGTAAAAAAAAATATGTGAGGTTTTTTAATTCTTTTTTAATTCTTGAAGAATATTTTTGTCAAAAAACTAAGAAATATGACTGGAATATTACATATCATATAAAAAAACATCTCACACAAATGGTTTATTCATTGTTTGTTTAACATACAGCCTCATAGAAAGATACATGGTCCTTAACCTATGACATTACTTTTTAGTTCACTCACTATGACTTCAATGTCATATACAAATCTCTATCATTAAGAGAATAGCCCATCAGGTAAGGGGGAGGGGGGAATAATAAAACTACGTGAAGGGGCATGGTCACAATGTGACTCATCATCTCTCAATAAAGCCTTATAATAAAGGCTAATACCTTCTTGCCTTCTGACAAAGGTCTTAGAACAGTGGTGCTATATCTCAGGGAGAGGGGAACATAATAACACAGGGACTAATAGCACCACAATTCATCTCAATAAATATGCCTATAGGGGGGGAAGGGTCTCCCAACTTAACCTAACGACCCACTTATTAAGGAAAGATAAGGGATACATTGCCAGGAAAGTAGGTTGACTAAAAAAAAAGTGAGGCCTACTGATACCATATCAACAAGCATACAAGGGGGGGAGGGTCTCCAACTTAGCTAACCAACCCAGTTATAAAGTAAACATAACGGATAAACTGGCAGCAAAGAAGGATGACTAAAAAAAAATAGGGGACACAATCGTACCACTAAACTATATTCACATTCATAAACATCATCTGTAATGTCAGAACAGGTCATAATTCCTGTCATAACAGGAAAATATGGACGTAACATCCATTTCCATACAAAATTCTAATCTGTGAGGCTATTTGTTAGCTCAGGTCGCGATTCCTGACTAACACAAACAACGATGACAACAAAACCACTGGTGAAAAATACCTATGAAAATGCTCCACATAATTCATGAAAGATAAATTCCTGATCAGGGAATAATATATCATAAATATTCATCAAAAAATAATATGTAACAGTCATACTAACTATTAACCAGCCCAAGAAGTTACAAAACTTCTGGCAAATGCAATCTTAATGGACCCATCAATCATGCTATTAGTGGAACCTCACCTAATAAATATCCTTAATTACCCAAAATAAAAATATTATTACCCATATTTTTACTCATAAATAGAGGACTTGCCTCACTTATCTGGGGCATACCTCAAGAAAAATGGGGATATTAGGCCTAAGTTGTCATAAGGTAACGCTTACTTTAAACTAAACGATAAAAAAGTCCAGTACTACAAACCAAAGCGTAAATCGACCAAAATTTAATTTTTAAGTTATTTTCCCCCTTAAATCTTATAATAATTCCCCATTCTTGCTATTAAACCTATAATTTATTCCAAACAATAAACAAATTCCCAAAAATTTTAGTTTACGTTCTTCGAAAAAAAAAATCCAAAGTTTTTACTTTACGTTTTCGAAGAAAAAAAAATCAGAAAATTTTACTTTACATTCTTCGATAAAAAAAAATTGCAAATTTACTTTTAACCTATTATTATAATAAAGCAATGGGGAAAAAAATCCAAAAACCCACTTCATGTACCATAGTTACGACAATGGTGTGGGGAAAAAAAAAATCCAAAATCCACTTCTTATATCATTGATACGACAATGGTGCGGGGAAAAAATCCAAATCCCACTTCTGAAACCATTGTTACGATGACTGTATTTGTATATGGAGTTTGCACTCTCAAACCTGATGTTATGGCGAGGGGTGTAGTAAGCCGGACATAAGATGGTAAATGTCCAGGGAAACAATCATCGGAGTCAGGATGGCCTAGGGCGTTGGTGGCCTACTACACGTGCAGAACTTCACGGGTTCATTATGGATTCCCCTGGTCGATTCACACTATGGTTTGCATACCGAACACAAAACAGGTTATCAACCACCCATCATACACTAGGCCTTACAGGCCAGCCCACTCTAAGGAGCTTAACAAAGACTCATAGAAGTGACCTATGGTCCGCAAGTAAACAAAAGGTTTTATTAATAGATGTACTTACAAAAGAACAATCTTTAAGTGAAAAGAGTTGTTACCCGGCCGGGAACCGGGAAAGAAGTGTTTAGAAGAAGGTGACTCACACCCGGCGTGGCCAGAGAGTTAATAATTAATACGAAAGAGTGGCCGCGACGGTATAAAAGATAAAAGACACAGGCAATGGAAGGGAGTAACGCTGCCTAGCGGCGGCATAAGGAAAACGTACGGAATGCAGATGGCATCACCGTAACACTTATTGCGCACCCTGGTTAAAATATTCGCGGTTGTTCGTAACCGTGAGCCTGTGACGCATTGCTAGTAACTGAAGTTGCTTCCTAGTTACTAGGAAGTCTTTCAGGTGTGCTTTAAGAAAAAAATTGCAGCAAAAAAGACTGCACAGTGTGGTTGAAAATCTGTCTTGAAGATACATAAAGTTTGAAGTAGAAAAGACTTCGGAAGGTCAACCAAGACTGTGTGTATGACTTTTAAACATTTTACCTGTAAGACAAATGTAAGATACAATGAACAATTTGTATTCAAAACTAGAAAAGCATAAAAGTAGACCACTTGGGTCTTTGTGCATGAAGCGTATAAAACTGGCCACTTCAAATACTCACTGATTTTGTGTTTGACAGTTTTCAATTTCTGCATCAAAAAGTACATCATTTATTTTCTTCTCAATATGAATTTGTGCAAGCTCGCTGTACTTTCTCATTTTCGTTGTAACCAACTGTCCAACAAGGTAAGCTCTATCTTGCTTAAGTGCATCACAGGTGCGGTTCATGGCTTTCTCAGTGCTCTGAATAAGTCTGCCAAGAGCAGAACTATTTGAGACAGCTTCTCCTGAAACAGACCTTTCACGTGCCGGGGAAGGACTGGATTCGCTTTGTTTTCTTTTGTAGGAAGGGGTGGCAGAATTAACTGGCTGTGACCGCATGGTAGACACGGAGGGATTCAAAGCATTAGGTACAGATTGCTGACGACTGGCTGTTTGCTGCTGCTGTATCAGTTGAACAGTATCACTATCCTCAGCATTTTCTCCATCACCACGTTCACTAGCACCATAAGATTCTTGTGCAGAATCATCATCATCTGAATTATAAACTTCTGAATTGCCCACATTACCAACTTCTAAATCCTCATCAAAACCTGGGATCTGTGTAACTGATCGTTTTTGTGCACGGTTTCTCTCAGTCATATAGTCCGCCATGAACGCCATTCTAGTATACAGACACCAGACCTCCCTGGACTTGGCTGGGTCTCCACTCTTGTTTTTTGATGCCTTTCTCTCTTCTGAAAACTTTCGTCTTAGGGATGCCCACAGTTTCTTAGCTTCCTCACCTAAAAAAGAAAAACTCCATTAGCCTATATTTGTATGTTTGGTAGGTAGCCAGGAATCCTCTTAACTCTAGCAGAAATATGCATTGTCTTATAATGCATTGTCTTATAATGAGCAGAAGGGTTGATCCCCTCTGCTAACAGTAATGAAGCAGGGGTCTCACAGTGGGCTGAAGGGCTGATGTTTTATCTTAATACACACTGTGTAACCAGTAAGACACTGTTGAGTGGGGGGGGGGGGGGGGGGGGGGGGGGGGGGGGGGGGGCATTCCCGATGAAAAATTATCTCAAAATAGTAGTATGAAGTTGTACGAAAAAGAAGCATGCAGTACGACTGATACTACTACATGCTACTATAGCAAGACCGGATACTACTGCAGCAAGGCGGGATGCTACTGAATACTACTGCTTAAGATTGGACCAGTGCGAGGAACATTAAATTTAAGTATTCTGCACTACTGCATATCAACACATGCAGCTTTTTCGTAAAACTACCATACAACTACACAGGCTTCAAATTTTTCATCGGGTTGGAGTCGTTGGACCTTCCTTGGTTTTGATTAAGATTTAGTCTCTTGGTACAGGGAACCTATGCAACCTCGGACAGTTTAGACAAGAAACTGGTGGTGATAAAAGTGTCAATCAAACCTTAAAAATCATTATTTAGGCCTCCTATGTGCCTAAGGTAGGTTGGAAATCCCACAGAAGAGCTTAAATTATGGTTTGAAAGCTTGATTGGTACTTTTTATCATCAACGTACGAGGTTATACATGTCCAAGGTTGCATAGGTTCCCTGTAGGCTACCCTTCAAAGGCGTTTACCATTGCTCCTCTTGGCTGAGCTTTTCTCAACTTTTCAAACCTGTTCCATTGTTATCTGTGCGAGCTTCCAACAAAATAAAACTTGTGTCCTACCCTTGGCAACCCGGTGATGTTGCTTTTTTTCTCGGCTAGCTGGCCGAGACAAAATAGCTTAATAGCTTTTTCACCATCAGATTTCAGTGGATACCATCCCACGTGGGTATTGCCGGAAATGATGAGGCAGACCGAATCGCCAAAGAAGCCCTCAATCACCCTATAAGCTGGATCGTTGATCTGTCCGAAGAGGAAATTATAAGGAAAATCACCGTCAGGTCGAAACTGTACTATTGTAACCTGCAAGCACAGGCCTCTTCTAATCAATATGTACTCGCATACTCTGGTGATCGGATCCCACATTTTATTGTTCCAAAAAATCGAAGGATGGCCAATTGTATTTTTCGAATAAGGACCAACCATTGTATGTCGGGTGAAAGGAGGCATATTTATGGTTTAAGCCAAACTCCAAATTGTCCTCATCCAGTGTGTATTGGTATTGTAGAGACGATGGAACATTTGTTTTCAGAATGTCCTAGGTTTGCGAGTCAGAGAGGGATTTTGATGAGTAAGGTTTCTTCACTGTCTGTCCAGGTGAACACCAGGAATATTTTGGGTTTTAGAAGGTTCAAGGAAGATGTAGAACGGCAGATCCTCTCTGCCCTTTGTGAATTTGTGTCCCGAACAGGATTGTTGTCGTACATGTGATTTCAGAATCACTCTTTTGTAGATTTTTAGTTGGTATCTGCCAAAATATTTACAAATCCGTTAAGTTTGGTGGCGCACAGGGCTTACGCCGCGCGTCTTTTTCCTGCCAAGCCAAGCCAAGCTTTTTCACAGCGGGATATGGAGAAATTTGAAAGTTGAGAAATTCCTGTTGCATTCGTCTAAGTTTCTGAGGCAAATCTGTGCAAGCAAAGATTGCACAATGTTGTTTCATTGGGAGTTTGGTCAGAAAATAGATGAGCCAGTCATACACAAATCCTCAATTTTTGGGCAGGGTGCCCCAATGTCAGGGCATGCCCAAAAGTATTGGCATGCTGCTCATATCAGTCATATGTTGCCGTTGGGGCACCATGCCTTGGAGCAAGGGCACAGTACCCCCATAAAATCTGTTTGGAAAACAAATTTTCATTGTCAGATTTTCAATTCAGTAAATTTTTATAGGGGTACTGTCAGGTACTGTGCCCTTGCTTCAGCCTCAGGGCCAGGGCATGGTGCTCCAACATATGAGCACCATGCCCATACGTTGGTGCACCCTGCCCCAAAACTGAGGATTTATGTATGACTGGACGGAGCAATGGAAAACGCCTCAAATATAACTGAACTGAACTCACCATCCATATCTCCATAGCCTGATCTGGTCATGCTTATTGCAAGACCCTCCCATGTTGTCTTTACCACATCACGTTTGGAGTAATTAGGCTCAGATTTCTTATACAAATATGGTCTTTTCTGGACCATTGCAATGAAAAATTCCCATTCTCTGATGGGTTTGTTGTTCCAAGAACTCATTTTGTATTACAAATAATAAATATGACTTTCTTCCAAATCTCTTCTTCTTCAAATATTGCCTATTGGCCCGTCGTAACTAAAACGTTCCTTATTGGTCCGTCGTTACCGAAAAATAGAAACGATTTCAATCCAATTTTATGCACCCTCGGAGCCAAAAAAGCGACGGCGAGTAGGATAAGCTGCGAAAAAATCACTCTTACGAGCCGTATTACGTATATTTGAACAAGGCTTAACAGATTGGTAGTTTCTGTGGATCCACAATTCTTGTCTCATTTCTTTACTATGTTTCTTCATCTCCCTGCTTGAAAACGTGGCTTATGAGAATGGGCGGAGCTTTGATGCCTGACGGAGTATTTGCTCTTTCAGCACTCTGTTTGAGCCGTTGTTTGAGGCTCTGTTCACCAGCAGTGGTTTTGGATCGTCCTGTCAGTCAAAAACAGTATTCGAGATCGTAATCATTGGTCATCACGTCAGGTAGAATCCTTTTCAAAACTGCAATAAAGTCAGAACGCAGAGATGTGTTTGGATTCATAGGGGCTAGGCCATAAAATACAAGATTAGACCGCCTATGTTCTCGAACGAATGCTGCCAGACGGCGTTCGTAACTAACCAATTGAGCGTTCTGCTCGTTAATACCAAATGTCATCGTCGCTCTGTAGACTGGTTTTTAGCTCCCAAAAATCGTCCATTAGCCCGGCAACTAAAGCTGGGAGCGGAGTAGAGCACTGATGCTCTTGTGGACGCTCTTCTTGATGCTCTCATGGAATTTGAGCCAAAATGCGTCGTCTGATTACTGGTTTCCATCTTAGACCTTGAACAATCGAGAGGTACTACAAAACTTACTTGCAAGGGGGGGGGGGCGCAAAACGACTCCCCACACACAAGAAAAATCCAATCAGCAAAATATCCAAGCAGCGACGCATATACGTTGATCAACGGACTCTAGCACTTCACGGTTTGAATGACCTTACACGCCAGTTCGCCTTTAAATTAAATTTTTTGTCTTTTTCTTGTTTAAAGCTAAATTTATTATCAATTATCCCTTTAATTAGTCGGAAAATGGTGTCTTCAGATTACCATAGCATGCTCGTCCATAGCCAATCTGGTATCATCGGCAAACTCATTGATATATATTAAGAATAATAGTGGTCCAATCACCGACCCCTGTGGAACTCCTACTGCTCTCGATTGCGATACATTTTCAGACGAGTAATTCTCTAGAATAACCACTAGTTTTCTATCCGACGAATAAGATTCGAATTCCGACACGAATTCCCGCGTTGTTAAGTTTACAATAAAGAACCTCATGCAATATCCTGTCCTGCTTTCCTTTTGCTTTTGCAAATCTTTTTCATAACACTGCGTTTTAGCTTTTAGTATTACCCAGGACAGAGTATTTATTATAATTTTGTTGAATGTGTTTAATAAAGCTTAAGATAAAGCGACACATCTTGCACAATATCTTGTGAGTCTAAAGCTGGAACCCTTTCCTCAAGCAAACGCTGAAATAAGTGACCGGGTAATGAAGGACAACACAATATTTCGTTAACAGTCTCGAATGAAGGACGGAACGAAGGACAACACATTATCTCCCGAATTGGCGCTTGAAAAGCTTCAGTTTTTCAACTCCAATTACGATAGATGTTTCAATTTTTTATAAAGAGAAGAAATTGACCCGGTATTCAGAGTAGTAATTAACAGATTAATATGACGGGGCAAAAAGGCTCACTAATCTGATTTTTGTTTCTTTAAACTTGAAACAAAATATTTAAAGTCTGAGAAAAAATAAAATGTGAAAATAATAAACGAATGCAAAAAAAAAATAACCATATTCGAACTCACTTTTTTATTTGTTCCTTCTTAACATTTTTGCCATCCCATTTAATTATTTTTTGTCAACCGCTATGAAATTTTTTCAGAGTCCGTTCTTAATATTTTGACCGCAAAAAGGGCTCAAAACTCCGAGACGGGTTTTTAAAGCCTGGGATTTCGGCCATCTTCAGAAGTCTCTGTCATCAAAGAAGAACAAGAAGAAGAGCCCTTTTACTCCTTTTGTTGATTTCCTGTTTGGAGTGGACAAAGCCAAGAATAAGAATTCTGTTCTCTTTGACCTTCTTTAAGAGTTGCAATTATTTCATGTCAGCCATTCTGAGCCTTTTTGCCAAGTCATACCCGGAGTGGAGATTTCACAATTGTCAGCCTGGGCCAGCCTCAGTCAACCACAAACCCCTGATTTTTGGATACCCTATGCCAAACGCTGGATATGTCTAGCATTTGGCATACCCTATGCCTAACGCTGGATACACTATGCCAGGTGCTGGATACTGTGACCCAGTAAAATATTGATGATTTGAGTGAAGCTAAAAAATCAACCAGTCAGAACTCCTTTATATTGAGGTTGATTTCCTTGATAGTATTTACTACTGCTAGCTGTGGATTGTTAACATGCCATCACCTTTTGGTTGAGTTCACAGTCCTATGCTATAATGTTGTGAACATTACACTATCTATTCCTACTACAGGAGAAATCCCTATTTTGCTCCCAAGCGCAATTTAAGGAATTCAAGGAAACAGTTGTTGACGAATATATGATAATTGATTGATAACGATTTGTATGTCAATAATACTTTGTGCATCTTTGTTTCCAACTTGCATATGCTGCATTGAGGAATAGGCAAGTAATTTGTATTTAGATTGTCTGGCATGTTCAAGGCTATTAAGTATTCCACTCCTTGAGTGTTGACCTGCATGCCATTCTGCAAAAGACCAAGACCCGCCTGAAGGGGCTGTTCAGGTACCTATGAGTCCTATGACTGAAATTAAGATTGTGCAGCTATTCTATGGGTATATTTGAGGATTTCCAGGGTGCTAGTAAGGAAGGAAAACCATGAGGTTGTGGGTCCTCAAAAATATGTTGACTACCCTCAACTAACCAGGATGTGTAATAATATAAATATTCCTTGAGCCCAAGCTGACTTTCGAACATTCGCTCAGATAATACATAACTGCTGTGTCAGCTAAGATGCGTTGGTAGCAATTTTTCGGCCCTTCTTGGCAAGGGTCCTCGTCAGGCTGTCAGGAAACAAACCCCGGACCCTTGCCAAGAAGGAACGAAATACCTCTGCCAGAGCGTCATAGCTGACATATCCGTGTTATGCATTATTTGCACTTAAATAAATAATAACTTTTTTTTAGAGCCTGTGGTCGACCTCTACCGCATTTTGAAAGTATCAAGGAAGCTTCTGCAGCTGCTGGTATTTCTTATGCAACTGCAAAAAGAAAACTAAAGGCCCTTGGTCTGAACAAGAAGTTGTTGGGCATCCAAGGTATGAAACCGAATATTTATATCAACTACCGTCCCTTTATTTTTCTGGCGTCTTGGTGGACCCCTATCATAATTGAATCGATAGGAACTTACCACCTTAACGTAATTTGTTTTATTTTTGGTGGAACTTTGTCCCTATTGTCTAACAAGGCAAATGTGTAACTTGTCAATTATTCTGGCTGTAACAGTGTTACGTAGTTGGCAGGATACATCTTCCGTCCGTAGGACGTGCTATTGATATCTTTAACTGCCCAGTGACTTTCTCGATGTTAAACTCTAGGATCTGTATGGGGCAGTCTTTGAATTGCGAAGATTTTTTCCGTCCATCCCCTAATTCATAAGCAAATAATGATGGTTCTGCTCCTAACTCCCTATCTTGTAGGGGTCAGTGAGAAAAATATCAGCCACATAAGTTAAGTTTAATCTTATTGATGTGATGATAGCAGTATGTTAATAAGAGTTCAAGGCATGCAAGTGGTATACAGTGCTAATTTCCCATCATATGTCCTTTGATAAAAATCGTATTTTACTGCATTAATGACGGAACGAAACCAAACACTTGCCTACAGACATTAAAAAAAATGTCGTCTCATATTATTCTCAAAAACGTCGTCTAATTTTATTCTCTTTGTCGCCGACCTTATCCAAGTGTTTGACTGCCTTTACCATACAAAAGTTGACTGTTGTTACAGACATTGGGGAAAATGAATTCCTTGTTCGGATAGTCTATTGCAAAATGGTCTAAAGAAAGTTTTATTTGTAGTTCGACGGTGTTAATAGAGACAAGGCTCTCATGGAGTGGGGAGACACTATAATAATAATATATTGCTTGATTTTCTTACAGTTTATGATTGAATTCTTACGGAAAATAGGGGTAAATCGTAACCGCATCACGATGAATCGATAATTGTGCACAAATACATTCAGGAAATTCAACCACTCTACCTGCATCATTAAAATAGAGCCTCACCATAAACATGATACAAACTCTTGGAAGTCTTTGAGTGTTATTTTAAGTGATGATAAGGCCTTCAGTATACTTTTACCTTAAATTCTGTGCTTTAGATGTGGTGTTGGATGCAATTATCGAAGAGGCCGGCAATTCTCACCCAGACTGGGGTAGAAGGAAGCTCTAGGGACACCTAGGCCTTGTGAGCAAATTGTTCGATGACTAGTGGAGTATAATAAAAGTTCCATAAATAAGTTGGATAGCAGAAATACCATCTGAACCACCAGATCGTTTCTTACTTAATTTTAAAATACAATCAATGACTGCATCCCGCGACACAATACAATTTGACGGGGGAGGATCTATGAGAATATTATCCAATTCGACCGCAAATGGTTAAGTATAATTTGATCAATTGTTTTGTTGCACTGTGAGGTTATGGTACGCACATTTAGGGGGCTACGAATTGTTTTTTAAGCAAAACCAGTCATGGGACCTTTCGTAATTTGAGAGGCAAATGATAATGTGTCCTTGGAGATCATGAACATGTATACTTTGATCAATGTTTTGTTGCACTGTGATGTTCCGATACGAACTTAAAGGGGTTCCTATCGCATCTTGAATTGAAATAATCCTCGGCTGTCATCAGTTGAGCTCTGTCAAAATAATTTCCGTCAAAACGGCTGCAATTCCGTTAATTTGATGCATTACACTACTATCATTTGATTGCTTTAGGAATCAAATTCATTGCGTTTAGGAAAATTTGTTTCAGATTTTGGATCGAGACTAACAAGTGTATGGAAGTCTTCTACGATCAGTTTGTTCGGCTGGAGGAGGAAGATCTCCTCGAGAGAGACGAGAGAGTTGTCTTGTATGCCCTGCATCTGGCATACAAGCCAAGGGGCAACACAAATTTAGCCGATGTGATTATGGCCTGGAATAAACACAAGGTTGATAGCCGTGGAGGAAAAACGCCGCTGCAACTTTTTGCAGAATCTTGTGAATCTCGCAGCATTCTTGTTTTGTATCCTTCGGAGGTAGAAAGCAGTTTAACACTTACTACGCGTCCTGTGCTAAATCAGAGCCCAAGCCTACAAGTACTAATGTTTCTTGCTATTATCGGAACTGAACCCCGTTTTCACATCTTTTATCAGTTAGTTCATAGAAACTTATATCATGTGATTCCCAACGTTTGCGTCACTTGCACTGTTCAGCTCACGTGAAACTTCGTTCATTTCGAGAACTCCCACTACTTTTCTTACTGAGGATCCGATACGAATTTCTAGAAAATATTTCTTTACCGGAATACCCATACGACTGAGATCCAAAGAAGTTTATTATACATATCAGTCTATTTTATTCCCCCATTTCGTCTGTGACCCATGCATTCATAATCTTTTTTTTTGTCTGGAAGACTTCTCCGGTTTCGAGCGTACCATCGGAATGACGCCCAGACACGGCTATGTGCAAGTGGACAATGTAGAGTTCCCTATTAGTGAACCCAAGCGCTATGCAGTCAATGCTCTGTTAGAGGAAGAAAGCCTTACTGACAAAGACAAATACATTGCGATCCGTGATGTTTTAAGAAATTGAAAGTGCTTGCGCGATCTCGTATTACATTTTCTTTGTCGATTAATCCTGTCGCTAAATTAATTCTTGACCAGGACCCTAAGAGACACGGAACTGGAATTCATAGTTTTAGCGGGTTCGAGTGTTTACCTATGCTGGGTGGTTCCCAGCTGCATCCCCTACCATACATTTGTCGTTTTGAATATGATTGATATGATGAAAGAAAGTTTATTGTAGTCTTGGACAGGCTAATCATCAGAGAAAACCAAGTTCAGATATACCTCTATAAGCCATATCTGTTTTGATGATACTGACCGAGACTTCCTGCCGATTTCCGAGCGAACTACTAGTCCAGCCAAAAAAAAAAAAAATACAGAAATGAAACCGGCGTATCTCCTTATCCCTATAAAGAACATCTAATCAACTTTGAATAAAAGTTTGACTTAAAAAAAAAAATCCGGTTACAACCAGATTCCGGAATAATTATATGTCCGGGTAAAATCATTGTCATAAGCCGACTCAGCCTCTCTTCTTACCCCTTAATCTGTCATCTAATCGAACTTCAACCTTCCGGTTTTGGTCGGATTCCGGGCGAACTACATGTTGTCTTTGCGCCTGCTACAAACCATTCGTACACCTTGCTGAAAGTTGGTGCAAGTGTGATGGGTCGGACCGAGTCGAATTTTTGGGGGGATTGGTGTCACATAACCTACCATCCATGTGTCAGGGTAAATTCCAGTCTCGGAGACTGTGTTGAATATATTCGTGAGTGGTAAAGCCAGTTTATCGGGAAAAGCCTTGATCAGTTCTATTGGAATGTCAACGGGAGTTCTATTATTTTTTTTTAGTTTGCTTAATTTTTGGATTACCGTACTTCTGAAAGTGAAATTACTTTTATTTTCTGATGGTGGATCGGAAATATTTGTTTCTGGCCTTGCCTCTGATCGCTGTCGTGTGAAATCGGATGTATTTAGTGGCGGAAGAGTCCTAACAATTTTTGCCAAGTGTTCATTTATTTGGGATGCAGTTATTTGGTCGGGTTGATCTAGATGGAAGTTTACTGTATTCGCTGTTTTGCCGCAGAGCCGTTTGACGCCCTTATACCACTGACTAGGTTTCGACTGAAAAAGGTCATTTAGTTTCATGCGATTGTAATTCTGGGCAGCGTTACGGGTTTTGTTTCTGGTTTTATTAGCTAACGATCGTGCTTCTTGAAACTGACCTTCCTTAACCTCTGTGTCTGATAAGTCCTTCCATTTCGGCGTTTATGTACGGCCGATCAGTGGAAACACGTTTGAAAGATTTTTCCGGAAAACAGTTGGATTTTGAACATTTCAGTTTTTGTATTAATATCTTGAGCCTCGCACCAGTTCAGTCCAGGCTGTCTCGCTTAGCCAGGTGCCGAATTAGAGAAGCCTTTAATCTGTGATCGGCGTGAAGGTTACTTTGCAGGCAGATCAGGGACCCCGTCAATACCCCGACAATACTGTCGACACCGTCGTTTCCAGCGCATTATTTAGGCTTTCCGCGTTTGTGTAATATATAGACGGGAAAGAATAAAGTGACACAGGTTTTTCTTTGATTTTATTTTTCGTGGCATTTTTTGGGATGTTTCTTTTCTTGCAGGTAATTTAATAGGATTTGAAGATTTTGATTGTTACTTGAGGGTAGCGGACCATGTAACAATGATGAGGTGTATGGTGAGCTATCTTCAAGAACTGAAAACCTATTTTTGAGTGGGAGGGACTGACAAAGAGAAACACAGTCGAAGCCTGACTCTGGTTTCGGTTCCGCTGTTGTGTTTGTTGGTTTTTCATCAGATGTTTCGAGGCGAGGTGGTATTGCAGCAATGATGACTGAAGCGGCGGTGTCGTCACTGGTATTTTCAGCCATTCTTGGGCATGGCGATGTAGGTTTCATGCGTGTCTCTATATCCTTTTTCTTAAATAAAGAACACAATAGTGCTTACGTATTATAGAAACTTTGAACTAATATTTAAATAAGCACTGAACATTGAAGATCACAAATTTCAGGTAGTGATTATAGATTCTGGCAGGATTGCCCTTCTGAATTCTAAACTTCTGCCAGCTTTCAGGAACTGTTCATTTAAATAAGTACCGAACAAGAAGGTACTCAATAGATCGCAAATGTCGGGTAGGATTCTAGCAGGATTCCACTTGGGCCAGCTTTCACTCTTCTGCACATACTTCTACGACAATCATAGGTCGATATTGCTAGTACGAATACTGGTGAACAAGGCCTCACAAGATCGCATCCACGTTTACCCTTCATCCCACAATATGAAAACATCAAACAATACTAAAACGCGTCACTTCGATTATACATTTTGTTGAAAGGCAGCTCCTGTTGACTGCAAAGGACATCACAGACCTTTCTAATCTTGTTTTCTATATCTTGAAGGTAAGCATCACCTTTCGGCAGCACATAGAATGAACATTAGATAATCTAAATACACGACATGTCAGCTACTGATGTGTCGAACTCAAGAGTTGAATTATTAACTATCACATATTACGGTACTTATTTCTCTTTCCGCTTATGCAAGATATCAGTGAAAACTTCACACTTGACCCCTGCATTCCAATTAACCCGAAAATCTTCTTAATCGGTACAATCGACGGGTAGGGTGACAGCTGATATACAAGTATTAGCAAAGGGATTCTAGCAGGATTCCACTTTGACGAGGTTTCACTCTTCTGCACGTACTTCCACGACCATCATAGTGTCAATATTGCGAGGAGCGAATACTAGTCAATAAGACCTTACAACATTGGAGCCGCTAGGCGTTTATCCTTCACTAAACAATATGAAAACATCAAGCACTACCAAAACGCGTCATTTCGATTATACATTTTGTTGAAAGGCAGGACATATCAGATCTGTAGACTGCAGCGAGGCTTCGACGATGACTTGGATATGACCACCCGATTGTCAAACGAAACAGTTGTACTGACAAGTCTAACGCACAAGTACTGACTATACTTCGATCCACTTAACTTCTAGACACAGAGTGTCGCACATGAAAGGCAATTATTCAACACACAAGTTTGATTTAACAAGGACATCACAGACCTTTCTAATCTTGTTTTCTATATCTTGAAGGTAAGCATCACCTTTCGGCAGCACATAGAATGAACATTAGATAATCTAAATACACGACATGTCAGCTACTGATGTGTCGAACTCAAGAGTTGAATTACTAACTATCACATATTACGGTACTTATTTCTCTTTCCGCCTATGCAAGATATCAGTGAAAACTTCACACTTGACCCATGCATTCCAATTAACCCGAAAATCTTGTTAATCGGTACAATCGACGGGTAGGGTGACAGCTGATATACAAGTATTAGCAAAGGGATTCTAGCAGGATTCCACTTTGACGAGGTTTCACTCTTCTGCACGTACTTCCACGACCATCATAGTGTCAATATTGAGAGGAGCGAATACTAGTCAATAAGACCTTACAACATTGGAGCCGCTAGGCGTTTATCCTTCACTAAACAATATGAAAACATCAAACACTACCAAAACGCGTCATTTCGATTATACATATTGTTGAAAGGCAGGACATATCAGATCTGTAGACTGCAGCGAGGCTTCGACGATGACTTGGATATGACCACCCGAGTGTCAAACGAAACAGTTGTACTGACAAGTCTAACGCACAAGTACTGACTATACTTCGATCCATTTAACTTCTACCGTAATCTAAACTCTGAGCCGAAACAGAGTGTCGCATATGAAAGGCAATTATTCAACACACCAGTTCGATTTAACAAGGGCATCATCAAACACCTTTCCAATCTTGTTTTTGGCATCTTGAAAGTATGCATCGCCTTACGGTAGCAATTAGTCTGAACATTAGATAATGTCAGCTACTGATGTGTTCAACTCTGAGTTGAATTACTAACTATCACATATTAGGCACTTAATTCTCTTTCCGCTTGTTCAAATAGACTTCACATATCCGTGAAAACTTCACACTTGATTGCTGCATTCCAATTCAACCGAAACTCTTCGTAGTCGGTACAATCGACAGGTAGGGTGACAGCTACTTCAGCAGTCGACCAAACGTCGCAACAGTACCTTAGAGAGAAATATCTATCATGTGCCTGCAGAAAGATACTGTGCAGCTGCTCGATAAGAAAAAATACCAGCAAACTGTCACGATGTTGTTTCAGAAAGTCAAAACTAAACTATTTTTACCAGTCTAACTTATTTGGTTAACTACCAACGTAAGGAAATTCCGATTTTTTATTCCGTTCGACTGACAGGTTTAATCTGATGATTGGATTCCAAAACGTAAGTGGAGGGATACCTATGACATCGCAAAAGTTGTCTGTCCGTCTGTCAGCACGATAACTCTCGAAGGGAATGAGATATTTTGATGAAACTTGGCGTGAGGATTCTTTGGGTCAAGAGTAAGGTCAAGTTCGTAGATGGACTCTGTAGACCTACATTTAATGGTGGGGGATCAAATTAAGGGGCAAACAAAATGTTTTTTAAACAGCTAATGTGACAGTAGATTATGGGGTTAGAGGACATGCTGAACATGATGGTGAAAACTATTTTCTTGCCGAGTAAGTAGTTCGTCCGGAATCCGGCCAAAACCGGAAAGTTGGTTAGAATTAAATGTTTCATTTGAAGTTGATTAGATGTTCGAACATGGGGTAAGAAGACATGCTGAAGACGATCATGAAAACAGTTTTCTCGTCGAACAACTAGTTTGCCCGGAATCCGGCCAAACCGGAAAATTTGTTAAAAGCGAAAGTTTGTTTGAAGTTAATTAGGTGACAGATTTAGTGCTAAGAAAAGACGCTGAGTCTGTATATGACAATCAGTTTCTACCCGGATGGTCTTCATTTCTGAATTGTTCTTTTTTTGCTGGACAAGTAGTGCGATCAGAATTCGGCCGAAACCGGACATTTGGCAGAAGTAAAGCAGGAAGTTTCGGTCTGTATCGTCAAAATAGATGTGACTTATAGAGGTATATCTGAACTTGGTTTTCTCAGATGATTAGCCTGTCCAAGACTGGATCTGGCGAAGACAAGACCCAAATGTCTGGATCAAATGTTAGATTTTGGGATCCCATCGAAACCCTAGGTCTTGTTAATCAAACTCACCTCCATGTTGGTGCACTTCAGGATCAGCGAGCCAAGCCTGGAAAATGGCTTTTGCATATCTCTCTTTCTCTTAAGTAGTCTCGTCAAACAGAAGGCACGCTACAACTTCTTCGATGGCGAGTTCCTTTGGGCATAACCAACTGGCTGCATCATCAGGAAAACTCTGGAAAAATACTGACGACTAAAGACTTGAATTTACCGTAAACACACGAAGGCCAAATTTTTTGAAACGTTTTTGCCCTTCGCATTACCTGTTTTCACATCTCTCTCAGACCTGTACTTCACTGAACAGCTTATTAGCCACATCGTTTATATATTTAAATATATATACAAATTAGAACTGTGTTGATGAGTGAGCAAGGTATGCCAAAGACTGACAGCCATTGTTTGTTTTTTTGTCTTTTCTTGGAGGGGTTCACGGTTGTACTGTGCATATGGGTAACAGAATTTTCCAAGTACGGACGAAATCTACCGGATTCCGATTAAAACCCTTTGATACTCGAATTCGCCCGTCTCTCTCATCAGAAATCCTTTCAGATGTACTTTCAGAATCGTCCTTCCACCAAAATCTAAACATACGATTTTCGGGCAGTACTTTTTAGCGTTTTCGCAATTTCTTTTAGCAGTTTTAAAAACGCTGGAGAGATTAGGGGTCGCTGCATTTGGCTGTTTATTAGCTATATATTCGGCGAAGTTGGGTATTTAGATCAACTGATGTTCAGTCTATGCGATGAGGTGATGCTTACCTTCAGGATTTCAAAAACTTTGGTTGTCATCAGGCCTTTCACAAAACCTCCATATGCACGTCTCAGTCCACCATACCATGTTCCACCAGTTGAGTGACCATGTAGCACCTGTTCTTTTCAGCAATGACGTCGCGGGATAAGCCACTAGCAAGGATTACCAAAAAATAATAAGTTTGAAACCCTACAACTCATAATGTTTAGTACAGTCTTCCTGTGGGTGGGAGTGGGAGTCCAGGAGTTGCCGAATGAGCATGCCTCTCGTTTCAGGAAAACCGAAATTCGTCGCATACCGCCCTTTATTTAGCTTTTCATTACTTAAGGCTCACACTTGGCCGGAGGCACTGAGGACGGTTTGCCGGAAGTGCAGCTGCAATATCCAAAATTATATTTTATCCCTCGCATTTCATCTTAGAGCTATAACTAGCTGATCAAGAAAAAGAAAGAAACTCTAAAATCTCGTTTTTATGGCACTTGCGTGCCATATAGCGACCGCAATTTCTGTCCGTCCGTCGGTCTGTCCAGGTTTTGCTAGTTCGGGCACTTGAACATAAGCTAGGACGATGAAACTTGGAAGGCATATCAAGGACACCAAACGATTAAGTTTGAAATTGTCACTTTTCCAATTTGAGCATCGTGGGGGGAGTGGAGAGACGGGGAATCCGGAATACAGAGGTATAAATAACTTTTGAACGGGGCATCGGATCTTAATGAAACTTGATATTTGGAAAGATCCCGTGTTTCAGACGACCCCCTGGAGGGGGAAACCGGAAATCTTGGGAAACACTTGGAGTGGAGGGATTGGGACTAAACTTGGTGGGAAGAACTTGCTCGAGTCCTAGATATATCGTTGACATAACCGGACCGGGCTCGGGCACTGTGGGGGAAGTGGGGGGGGGGGGGGGGGGAATATGGAGCCCAAAATCCGTCCGGTTATGTCAATGATGTGTCTAGGAGTTATGCTTGTTCTTCCCACCGTTTCACAAGATTTCTGGCTCCCCACAAAGTCACCGGATCCTGTCAGGATTTTAAGGGAGTCGTTTGAAACACGGGGTCTTTCCAAATATCAAGTTTCATTAAGATCTGATAACCCGTTCAAATAAATACCTCTATATTCTGGAATCCCCCTCTTCCACTCCCCCCACGATGCTCAGATTGGTAAAGTGACTTTTTCCGACTTAATCTTTTGGTTTCCCTGATATGCCTGCCAAGTTTCATCGTCTTAGCTGTCAACAGTTCAGAAAAAAAAAAGCTTCTTAGAACGAACCCTTTTTGACGCCTCGATCGGTCTACGACTTTTAACAGATTTAACAGACAGCATTTAACAGATAGCGAAGAAATAAAACCAAAGTGTTGCTCTTGCAAAACTTTAGTTGGCGTAGCCGTACAGAGGTTGCTGCAACACTTCATGTTCTGCAGGCAACGTAGGTCTAGCTACATTTCTTGTTAAGCTTTTAGCTTGTCGCTAACATACTAAAATTGTCGCCATACATACTTAAAAAAATATGTCATAGGCTTTTAAAGTCGCGGGGAGGGAGGAGAGCATTGACCACCTCTCAATTTGATTGCCTGTGAATGAGGAACGAAGGGTTGACAACCTAAAATTCGGAAACCATAATATTAGGAATTCAGCTGAAGCTTAAGAATTTCCTACCACTTCATGTCTTCTATGGAGGTCCAAAATGGGACATTTTGAAAAAACTTTTCATTGACGAAAGTTAACATTTCATTGACGCGAAATAACAATTCAATGATGTTGCTTATTATTCTGTTGACGCAAAATAACATTTTGTTGGTGCCAATTTACATTTCGATGACAAGAAATAAAATTTCATTACGAAAACATCTTTTTATTACCTCCCATATCGCTTTGAAATATTTTCTTATTTTCGGTGCATCGAAAATTTGTTTCCGATGTCAATGAAATGATAATTCGGTCAATGAAACGCAAATCGTGCAGAGTGGTTCAATAGTGGACATTCGTATCGATACATGTGAACATATTAAGGGATTATCGTATCGAAATCACCTTCTTTCACTGCCATCATCACCGGGTTGATCAACATCAATAAGAATACCCAGGGCTGCTAATGAAAAAATGCAGCAACCAATGTCTTCTTCCAGGTAGGATAGTGCCGGTATAGTGTGTGTGGAAAACAAAAGACTGGAAGGTGTTTGAGGAATTTTAAAGAGTTTGGCCTATCTTACTATAGCCTACAGGAGGGGAACTTAGAATTTATATAACCTTGAACTTGTCCTTAAAATCTTACAAGGGAACTTCTTGCAGCCAGAAAGAGGTTCTACAGGTTGGGCAGGGGTAGAGGTAGGCAGGTTGTAGGTCACTGGTACAGTAGGTCATTGTAGTTTCCCGTCTTGTCAGCTAGAACCTTCTTAGGACTGAACCAAAATTTCCTCATAACCTTTATACGCCAGGTTTGAGGTCATAACAGTAGCAGTCTACCACAAACCCCTGATTTTGGGAAAGCCTATGCCTTATGCTGGGCATATATAGCATTTGGCATAGCCTATGCCTAACGCTGGATACCCTATGCCAAACGCTGGATAGGGGACCCCAATAAAATATTGATGATTTGAGTGAAGCTCAGTAATCAACCAATCAGAACTCACCAGTATTGAGGTAGGTCAAGGTTAGGGTACCAACACCTATCCAGCGTTTGGCATAGGGTATCCAGCGTTTATCTAGCCAAACGCTAGATATACCCAGCGTTTGGCATAGGCTTTCCCAAAATCAGGGATTTCTGGTAGACTGAACAGTAGCCTATAAATTTGAGGTTGCATACCCATCCTGTAAGATTAACTAAGAAATGGGTAACCTGACTTGGTTTGTGAGTTCTTCTAGCAGAGGCACCACTATGGGGGGGGGGGGATCGTACCAACCCACCTAAAAAAAAGCTTAAATGGGCACTCGCAGAGCACCCGACCAAAAATATTAATTTAAACTGGGCGCTTGCAGAGTGCCCAACCAGAAACTTTGAACTAAACTGTGTGCTGACAAAGCTCTCAGCCATAAAAATAGGGCAAAACAATACAAATTTAGCTAATCCGGGTGCTTGCACAGGAACACAACATGGGGGGCTCGTAGTGTGCCTGGAAAAAGTTGGTAAGGCTACTTGAGGAATTTTTTCCCCTTAATTAGAAACCCCTCCTAACTATACAGCTATGGTGCCTTTCTAAGAACTCGACCTTTCCCTTGACCCAAGGAACCCTCAGCAAGTTTTATTATGAGGGGCTGGCACTGCGCCCTGAAAAAGTCACTACACTGTAAAAAAAAATCTTGTAGTATTTGCTACTGGGATTAGTCTTATCTTTATTGAGATAAAATTACTCCTAATTCGGATTACTCTTATCCCAATAAAGATAAGACTAATCCCAGTAGTAAATACTGCATCCTTTTTCGGAGAAACTTTTTACAGTGTATGGTAAGGCAAGTTGATGATTACCCAGACATTTCTAAACCTAGACAACGTGTTGTGTACTAACAAATCTCGATTCAACAAAAATCAGGCTGATTTTGCGTGTGTTGTACATTTTCAAGAGTTTGTTACTGTTTGTTCAGTCTAGTACACTAGCCCCTTTTCAGGCACGGTGCTTTAACGTCTAGCACCATGCCTGGATGCTAGACGTTCAAGCACTGTAACTTGGATTTCATGTATGGTGCATGGATTTCAGTATACAGTGCATAGATCAAAAACACTGTTTCTGTCATACAAACTGAGCACCAGCTTGGACAGGGCTGAAATTACTACCATGAATTAGAGAAATCAAAGACAATCATTTATATATTTTTCACAACAAAAAAAAAAGGGCTCGGCTGATGACAGATGTGAAAAACCTCATTTCCTTTTCTACATAGTCAAGGGTTTTGCATGCAAAGTGCCTGTGCCTCAGCTTTTTCTACCTAGCAACCAACCAGAATGGCTCTTGGGGAATAGATCGGGAAAATACATGGAAAATAGATAGGGTGCTGTTAGGTTTTTCATCTCCATCATCAGTAGAGCCTTTTTGTTTTTGTTGTGAAAAATATATAAATGATTGTATTTGATTTCTCTAATTCATAGTAGTAATTTCAGCCCTGTCCGAGCTGGTGCTCAGTTGTGATGACAGGAACTGTGTTTTTCCTGTATGAACTGTATACTAAAATCCATGCACCATACATGAAATCCAAGGTACAGTGCTTGAACGTCTAGCACCCAGGCATGGTGCTAGAAGTTTGTGCAGCGTGCCTGAAATGGGGCTAGTGTACTAGACTGCTGTTTGTTGCTTTCATGCAAATGTTCTTTATATTTTAACACAAAATAACTTGGATGAAAAGAATTTTCTTCCAGTCATCACATGAAAATAAATCATCTTTGTGAGTCAGAAATGAAGAAAGATGTAATGAGTTTATTTATTTATAATTGTCAATATTTTTGCCTAATGTCAATTGTGCGTGTTGTGAGATTTGTACCATTTTTGATGGTGGAAAACGGATATGTCAGCTGAATTTTATTGGAGCTATATTATGTGGTGTTTCCCACAAGTTCGTTTTTCCAACTTAAGCGGTTTGAGCCTGAAGAGGACCCTTGCCAAGAAGGGCCGAAATATAGCTCCAATAAAATTCAGCTGACGTATCCGTTTTCCCCCATCAAATATGAGTCGCAGTCAGCTTGGGCTGAAAGAATATTTCTTTGTACCATTGTCTTCTTTGTGGTGCGTCCAAACTATTTTATGATGATATTGGCAAGAAATAAATTGAATTGAATTTTCCTTCTGTCTCATATGCTTTCTTCATTCACCTTAACCTTACAGACACTAGGTTTAATGTTTCTTTATATTCTACAGTTTCTTGCATATAGTGCTATGCTTATTTTCTATTGTTTCTACCTGGCATGACTCTTGAGTCTTGCTGGATATCTGCTAGTCGTGTATTCTGAGGTAGTCAAGTCACCTTCCATGCCCAAGTCTGATATGCTTTCTCCATTCACCTTAACCTTACAGACACTAGGTTCAATGTTTCTTTATATTCTACAGTTTCTTGCATGTAGTGGTATGCTTATTTGCTATTGTTTCTACCTGGTATGATGTTGAGCCTTGCTGGACATCTGCTAGTAGTATGTTCTTAGGTCGTCACCTTCCATGCTCAAGCCGTTGAGACAGCCCCTGAGGTCAGAGATATGACTAGACTTTTCACTCTTTGACAGCTCCAGCTATCCAGAGTTTTATCATTCGGCTCCATGTCTGACATAAAGCTGTAACAGGTGGCAGGTGCTCAGCTACCCCGACAAGTTTTGACTAGCTACACCCCTGTCTTTGATTTTTTACATGGACTACTGGCAATGGTCCTTAAAGTGATTTCTTGGCCTGGAGTTTCAATGGTGTGGGAAACTATATTGTAAAATGATTTTTTCTAACATCAGGAAGGCTGACGCAATCCTTCTTCGACATGGGGCATCAAATTCTTCTTCCTTGACGATAGAGCAGATTTCACGAATGTCTGCCCAAGAACTATCAGCTGCAACAGGGCAAGGCATAGCCAAATGTTTATTGATTAGAGTTGAGGCGCAAGCATCCTTACGTGCATCAACTACAAATGTCGATGTTGTTTCAAAGCGGAAGGAAATTTTCAAGGGAAAGGTATGTCAACTGTATTTTTTTCAAATGCAGAACTTTGAAAAGTTACATTTGTATTCGTTCCTGGTGTCCTGTTGGGCTAGATAAAATGATACGAATTCTTTCTACCAGTTTGAAAGTTTTATTGTTAATACAATACAAGGAGGCATAATTGGTTTGACCATCCAAAATTTCTGGATGGTCATTCTGGTACATTAGCTGGTAACACTGAGTTTTCTGTTGACAAGAATTTAGGGACTCCTCTTAATCCTCAGATGTCCAGCCCAGACCCCAGGGGGGGGGGCACACTAGGTTTAATGTTTCCTTATATTCTACAAATTTCTTGTATATAGTGCTATGCTTATTTGCTATTGTTTCTACCTGGCATGACTCTTGAGTCTTACAAAACAAGGAGGCATAATTGGTTTGACCATCCAAAATTTCTAAGGTATAAAGGTCATTCTGGTACATTAGCTTGTAACACTGAGTTTTCTGTTGACAAGAATTTAAGGACTCCTCTTAATCCTCAGATGTCCAGGCCAGACCCCAGGGGGGGGGGGGCACACTAGGTTTAATGTTCCTTTATATTCTACAGTTTCTTGCATATAGTGCTATGCTTATTTGCTATTGTTTCTACCTGGCATGACTCTTGAGTCTTACAATACAAGGAGGAACCATTCAAAATTTCTAAGGTATAAAGGTCATTCTGGTACATTAGCTGGTAACACTGAATTTTCTGTTGACAAGAATTTAGGGACTCCTCTTAATCCTCAGATGTCCATGCCAGACCCCAGGGGGGGGCACACTAGGTTTAATGTTCCTTACAGTTTCTTGCATATAGTGCTATGCTTATTTGCTATTGTTTCTACCTGGCACGACTCTTGAGTCTTACAATACAGGGAGGCATAATTAGTTTGACCATCCAAAATTTCTAAGGTATAAAGGTCATTCTGGTACATTAACTGGTAACACTGAATTTTCTGTTGACAAGAATTTAGGGACTCCTCTTACTCCTCAGATGTCCAGGCTAGACCCCATGGAGGGGGGACACTAGGTTTAATGTTTCTTTATATTCTACTGTTTTATAGCATATTTATTTATACTTATACTTATTTATACTTATACTTATTTATACTTATACTTAATTACTTATACTTATTTGTTATTATTTATTTACTATATTTACTTATATACTTATTTATAGCATACCAAGCTTTTTGAATTCCAAGAACTTGTTCCCCTCCTGCCCATCCAAGTATGTTTCCAAAAAAACCTTTCATCATGTTCAGAGATATACTGATAAGTCAACTTATTAGTTGACAAAGAAGTTAAGTTGTCAAAATATCATCTAGTTTAGCTCTCAGGGCTGAAGCTACCATTCAAGCCCAGCGGTTTTTCAAAGCAAGTGACCAAGATCATTATAGAGTGTTCAGTTTTTATAGTTGGCATAGTCTTGGTCAGGAGTCTCCAACCATCAAGACAAACAGTTATATTTTTTTACCGGCGTTTTAGTCTTAGTTGCAAGGTTAATGGTTAAGAAGTGCAGACACAAAAATGACACAACTTTTACGAAGGAATATACAGACAGCGGAAGTCGTAGGCAGGGGCGTAACTAGCCTTTTACCTTGGGGGGGGGGGACGGCCAGTTTGTGCCGATTATTTTTTTAATGTACATTCGTATACAAATTTTTCGCTTTCGCCCAAAAGTGACACTTTCAACGACTATGCCCAGAAAAAGTTATAGTAAGCGCCGCCGGCGAAAATATTTTGATATACCTACCATATTAATATGTTTCTTTTAATGTGTTTATGAAACACCGTTCTTCCAAATAGAGAATATGCCTACTATGAAATGTGCCGCAGGCGAAACTTTGTATAAAACTAACTGTGATTCATCAATTATTATTATTCCTTTAATACAAGTTTGTAAATTTAAATTCACATCCATCTTTCGCTAAAAAGTGACGCTTCCAACGACTGTAGCCTATCCAGATTGAGTTAAACTAAGCGCCGCAGGCGAAATTTTAAAAAACCTGCCTATCTCTGGAAAAAAAAAATGATCTATACCTACCATAGAAATTCTAGCTTTTAATTTGCTTCAAACCCCCAGAATTTCACGCTTAAAGCGCCAACTAATTGAATTACCGTTCTTCCAAACAGAGAATACTAGAAAATACTTCGCAGGCGAAGTTTTGTGGAAACGTTGGTTAGCAGAGCGATCCGAAACAAAACTAAGGCTAGCTCTGGAATCACAGATCTGTCCGCCAAAAAAAGTAGTGTCTATGCACAAAGTAGGTACAAAGTAGGACTGTTCTGAATTTACGGCAAAAGAAGTAGTTTTCACGTTAAAAAGCCATTGTACTAGGTCCTCTCATTTATTCTTCCTGATTATGACCACACCATGACACGACCAAGAAAAGAAAGAAGGAGGTGCAGCCAGATCAGCGAAAAAGGGCATTTTATGTGCATGAACCGATAAACGACCTACAAACGAAATAAGAACAGGTTTGCCAAATCTTGACGACAAGGAACGGAAGTGAGCAAAAAAGTGTTATAAGTTGCGTTTATAAACAAAAAAAAGGTTTAAGGACGAGACTTAAACTTCCAGGACGGCCCTACAAAAGTTTGCGGAATTTGATTTATTACGTGTAAGATCCCGATCTGCCGACGAGACTCAAACTTTCCATTTGCACCCGAGTAATGTTTGCAGAATTTGATTTCTTAGGCTACGCATAAAAGGAACCTGATGTGCCGACAAGAATACCTTTATTCTGTGTAAAACGGAAGCCGATGTACCGACGAAACTTAAACTTTCAGGATGCGCCCGATAAGCATTTACGGAATTAGATTTCTTACATAAAAAAGAACCGGATGTGCCGACGAGAAGACCGACAAAACCATACAGCGTTTGATTTCTTCTGTCTTGTGTCCTACAAGACTGTAAAGAGCTTGATTTCTTACGTATAAAAGGAACTAGATGTGCCGACGAGTCAACCGACACCCGACAAATGCATACAAAACTGTGTTTCCTTTGTATTTCTTTACAAATATGTGCAGACAGTAGCTAATTAGGTACAGAAACGTGCCGACAAAACCTGACACTTTCACAAAATGTGCCGACAAAATTTTTCCGTATACTTTAGCTGCTCGTGAGTAAAGCGTTTGCCGGCGCTTCGCGCCGACAAAAGCTTATTTTCTGCAAAATTGTGCCGACAAATTTCCTTTCCGGGCCATGTTGCGCCCCTGGTCGTAGGTACCCCATAACTTACTTTTTGGGATCCCAAAAGCCAGATAAAAATCAAAAGATGCACAGCGTCTCACAATTATAATACTTTCCTTTGTTTCTAGAGAACTAAGGCAGAAGGAAAGATTAAGCGGAAAATGACATTCTTCTGTTTGGCTAACAGAAAGGCAGATACACCACCGAAGAAACATGACATTGAACTTTACAAAGCTGGATTAGGCAAGAAAACCATCATGATTGAAGATATTGATATGGAGCCATTTGACTTGGTGTTGTTTCTGGAATCTTACAAGGGTTATCCTAAGCTTGCGGGTGCTGGCGGTTTTATTTGTATGCATTCGACGTCAGGGAGATACCCGAAACTAATTGAAACTCCAAGTCTTCACCCAGATGGGCTCAACCCTCGGAGATTAATTGAGTGTTCGGCAGGAATGGTGTACTTACGCCCAGTTCAGCAAAACCTCAGTCTGGAGGTAGTGCTTGTAACGGCATCATCAAAACAGCCCCAGGAACAGTGCAACTCCTGCAAAAAATTTGTTCCGTACAGCAACTTGGCGAGCTACGTCAAGAACTGTTGCTCCAAAGATGACGAATCGTCATCAGACATTGACGCATTTAGTGAAGAGAACACCCATAACTCGGATGGAGAAATTCCCCCACCCAACAAACTACGGAAAATATCCACACAAATTCATACAACGGAGAGTCAGAGTAGGCCTACTGGGTTTTTACATGAGTTGTATCCTGCCGACGACAACGATATTGCGGACGATGATGAGCTTTTTGAACTGCATCTTGCAGAAGCGACTCGACTCAGTCTGTCTGAAATTTCGAGACAAGATGTAGGAGAGGTAAATAATATATCTCCCAGAAATGAAACTGACTATCCCTCTACAGAAGCGGAAATCAAATGCGGAGCCATCGCCAATAGTGCGTTTTTGGATTGGAAGAAGCTTGTAGCGGCCCCTGATGCTGTTTTGCCAGAGCAAAGAATTACAGTGAGGAGGAGTGATGTCTTCAGTTCTTTTGTGCGCGAGGCGTCAAAAGGTACTTTTAAATGGGAAGCAACCATAAGGGTGAAGTTTACCAGAGAGGATGGAGTAGACAATGGGGGATTGACGAGAGAGTTCCGCCGACTCTTATTTTCAGACATGGTGAAACGAATTTTCGCAGGGAACACTGACAGATTGCTTTTTCAAGCAGTGGATTACGAAAAGCTGCACAAAAATGAATACTTCTTGTATGGGAAGAACTTGGCATGGCTTCTGTTCCAAGACATGCCCTTTCCCCAATGTTTTCATCCATCAGTGTACGAAATGCTAGGTGGACGCGATGTTTCAAACGTGGAACTCGGCGTAGATGAAATATTGGAGGTGAAGCTTGCGGGGCTTGCTGAAGTGGTGAGTTCTTTAAAGGTGAATTGTAGAATGACTGGAAATTTTTTTTTTCTTCTATTTAGCTTTAGTAAGAATAATTAGCAGCGTGTACGGGTCCGCTATAGATTCTGATTCTCAGATTTTCTCCTTAACAGTTTTAAGCTGGATAAAATAATGCTTTGGGGGTCAAAAACTTTGTATTCTAGCATAAGTTCTGGCTGAGTAATCGTTTCTTTTCGAAAACTAGTTTTGTTCTTTGTATAATGTGTCTTAGCTATTGCAAGCAGAGACGAACACAACCTATATCCCGAGAGTGCGTCATACCCTCCCCCCCCCCTTTCTGTTCATCGTCTTAGCTGAAATGAATGTGGTGGAAACGATGGGACCACGCGTTTTGTTCCATACATTTTTTTCAGTTCAGTTATCTCGGTTATAAGATAAGATAAGATAAGATTTATTTCCGGAAAAGCACAAAGGGCCATGGAAACAAGAAAACAACACAAAAACGAAAGCATAGCCTCAACCACTATTTACAAAAAACTTTCCCTGTGAATCATGGCTACCTATAGGAATCTTCCCAAATTTCTTATATCTCTAAAACTTCTACTTTTCAAAATTTGTTTAAACCTTTCCTCCCCCCAAATCATTTCCCCAAATATTTCCTTCCTCGGGTCTTTTAACTCCTGACACTCACACATTAAATGGAATATACATTAATTAATTTTACCACACATCGGACAGAAGTAAGGACCACGGAGCACTCTAACCTTACCCAGATATTTCCTTCTTAGTCCTACCGGTAAACAATCTGCCCTCAGGCTAATTATAAGTTGAATTTGGTCTAAAGGAATTCCCGCCTTGAAATAAACTTCTTCCCCCCATGTCTCCTTGGCTACAGCATAAAACCTCAGGGAATCCGAAGCAGCCAGCCTACACTGCCCATCTTGCACCTCTTGTTCTCTTAGCCTACTCTCCACTTTTTTCGCAATACTTCCTATGTTATCCCACCCCTTTCCCTCATTCCAAATATAAGATAATCCTGTACTATCTAAAATTGCCTTAACCTGCTGCGACCATGACTCCTTTGATTTATCTCTCAACGACTCCAAATACGCCGCCTTCATAGGCCTCACTCTTGGCAATGCTATGATTTTTTCCCACAGACGAATCATACTTACTAACCGATAACTCCTTAACGAATAAAGTCCTAAGTCACCTTTTACTACCAACGTACTAGTCTTACTACTAATTCCTAGTATTCTTTTAAAATAACATAATTGTACCTGTTCGAACTTTTGACATTGGCTATATCCCCAAATTTCAGCTGCATAATGCATGGCTGAAACTGCTTTCGAAAAAAATACTTGTTTATGCATCCTTAAATTTACTATCGCCTTTATTTGGGTTTTTAATAATATATTTACACACTTTTTTCCTTTTGCTAGGCTTGATTCTACATGCTTACCGTATTTTCCTTTTGCCGATAGTTTAAACCCCAAATAAATAAACTCCTCTTTATAATCAATCTCTTTCCCTTCAAAAATAACTTTATCCTTATTTACTTTCCCTCCTTTTCGAAAACACATCACTGCCGTTTTTTTAATATTCAGTGTCAGTTTTTTACTTGTTAAATACTCACTTACCTTATCCATCAAAATCTGTAAATTTTTTTAGAATCAGCAATAAGTGCCACATCATCTGCAAACAACAATGCACATAACGTAACAATATCTACCGATACCATAGGCGCCATTCTTGCTTTCAAATATTCATCCAAATCGTTTATGTACAATGAGAACAATTTTGGTGACAGGCTACATCCTTGCTTTACCCCCAGTTTTGACACGAACTCCCTAGAAAATTTCCCTGCCACTTTTACCACTAATTTTGTTAGACTATATATTTCTATTAAAATTACAATAAACGGTTGTGGCAAACCTATTTCAATCAACTTTCTCATCAATAATTCCCTATTTACGTTATCGAAAGCCCCTTTTAGATCCAAAAATGCCACATATAATTTACCCCCCTTACCTTTTGTATATTTTTTGTATCAATACATTTAGGACAAAGATCTGATCTATTGTACTATATCCCTCCCTGAACCCAGCCTGTACCAAAGAAATTGTCTCATTCTCATTCAACCAAACATTCATCCTAAGGTCCAACACCTTTGAAAATATCTTACCCATCACATTACCGAGATGAATTGCACGATAATTATCATGGATAGTCCTAGCACCTTTCTTATAAATCGGTATAATTATCGACGTTTTCCATTGCCTAGGCCATACACCTGTCATAATAATACTAGAAAATATAGTTGCTATCACTTGAGCTAATGTAACGCCTTTCCGCGTGTGAGACGGGCGTCTGTAAAGCATTGTTGAAATAGGTGCAATAAGCTTAATAGCGCTATACACGCTATGTTTACGTCTTAATACACAGCCTTGTTCAAATAGGAAGGAAGAGTTCAAATAGGAAGGAAGGAGAGGTTGTTATCAATGCAGCGTTCGGTGTTCCTACATTAAAACACTAGTTGCGTTTTTAGCCTTTCCTCCGTAGGTCGGTTAACCTACCTACTTGCCACTATTGACCGTTTTTTCGTCTCGCCAGTCGGTTCGACCGAGCTCTAAAAGACGGCTTATAAGAAAAAATGGCGTCTTCCAGTCGCAGGCGCCTATCTCTCCAATGAGAATTTTGAATTTCGCGCCGTGCCAAGAGCGTAGTTCGGTTGGATGGAGCTCAGACCTCAGTCCACAGGTCGGTTAACCGACTGACGAACGGCGACGAAAAAACAGCTTATAAGGATTTAGGTCGGTTAACAGAAGAAATAAAACGGCTTATAGAGAGAAATCTCGCAGGTCGGTTAACTGGATGACGGCAAAAACGCAACTATTTTTTCGAGCTTTTAAAGTGTTATTAGTACTACTTAGATTAAAGTACAAGAGTACAATTTGACACCCATTATATTGTAAAAAGCTACTAAATCAACGGTGAATCAGCAACAAGCAGCCGTAACAGAACAAAACCTGATATTTTGAAGAAAAGTTCTTCCTTCGGCTTCCAACAAAGTAGAACTTCACTGCTTCCCGTGGCAACCTTACCTAGGACAGCTAGCGAACCAACCAAGCGATCTGATTGGCTCTGCATAAGCGAAAATTGAACCCGGGCCTATTCTCCCTATTCGCTTTATACAGCGCGCCCCGAGGAAAATATGAATCAGTGATACACCCTATACGCCGTGATACACCTTATACACACTGTTTAAACAATGCTTAAGCTTCTTCACGTCTGAAGAGAATTATGCAGTTCTTGCAATTCCGTTCCTAAAAGAAGAGCTAATTTTCGAACCTTCTGTTCCAGATACGTGTAAACCAAGTTAAACTCCTCCGTTTAATTATAGCAAATGATTTAAAATGGGAAATAGCGGCCTTAATATGTCGAAATTACTTGCTAAAAATAGGTTCCCAGAGGAAGATCTGCTTCGATTTTATGTTTATTTTATACGTTCGAGACTAAAATACCTTCTGGAAGCTTGGCACTGTGGCCTTACTGAAGACCAGGCTAATCGGATCGAAAAAATACAGCAGCGTGCAGCAAGATCCCCCAAATTCCTTACTATGAGATCCTCCAGAATATAAACTTGAGTTCCTGCAATCCCCGTAGGGTTGAAAAACGTGCACGGATTCTTGTTAAGAAACTGCTTGAGGCCCCTATCTAATAATATATACTTCAGCCGCCATTTGAGAATGACTTGCAAGGGCGGCCTCAATGGCAATCCAAAAACTCCAACATGGAAAATATGACCATATGCGGCATGAAAAGACGTTTGTACCGTCATTCGTGAAAGTGTGTAATTTTTATTAATGTTTACATTTATATTTATTGCTTACTTGGAAAAAATTGGATCTTACCCTGAAAGTTCGAGAAGAATGAAAGTGATATCAATCTATCTATCTTTACTGAGTATAGTTGTGCTTCTGTCGTTAGATTTGATGCTGATCTCAGTTATCTTGTCTTCTAGCTTTCGAAGGCTACGGTCCTTACCGTGGAACTCCGTGATGAACTGTCGGAGTTTTGTCCCACCGCATACACGTCTACGATTGAAAGGAAGGAAACGTTCTTGTCCTGCTTAAAGCGATTCTATTTGCAAAAGTAAGTATGTGAAAGTTAGTGCTAGTTATAACCTGGTATGGTAATGAATAACGGCTGACGACCTACCTATGGGCATTGGTGCTATGAGAACTCCAGGCTTACCCGTCACTGTCCCTCCTCCGAACTATTCTGGTTGGATAGTGTGATGTACCCTGGAAGGTAATTCCTTGGGTATAAAGCCGCAGAACTTGAGTGGGGTAGGCGTTGCGTGTATCCAACCGGGTAGCGCTGGATCTAAACGGGTACTAGTCGGCAGGCTATGTATCCGTGAACTGGATCTCTCAGAAAACTCCAAGCTTCCATGCTCTTACCCTTGTGTCAATCTTCAATCAGAAGTTGTGTCTAGTAATATATTTTACTTTGATGCACTCTACCTTGACAAAAAATGAGAAAGGCACTTACTAGATGGCCCCATCGCTGAACTCCAAGGTTAAAACTCCCAAATTGACAGAAGGAATCCTCACACCAAGTTTTTATCAGAATATTTCATTCTCTTCGAGAGTTATAGCGCTGACAGAGGAACGTACGAACAACTTTTGCGAAGTCAAACACTGTAAAAAAAATCTTCAATGTTTGTCACTGGGATTAATCTTGTCTCTGAAAAGATAATCTTATCTCTAATTCGGATTAATCTTATCCCAGTAGAGATAAGATCTCAGTAGCAAATACTGCAGTTAACTTTAATCCTTAGTCGGAGAAATTTTTTACAGTGTAGGTATCCCTCTACTCACGTTTTCGGATACCAAAAAGTGGAAAACAAATGAAAAATAAAATCCAGATCCAGATGATGACCTGCCACGTCTAACAAAATGAAAACAACACTTCGAAGCCTCATGTCCGTATGTGTAAAGAGATGCCAGTGGACCTTGAAGCCTCCGCGAAGTGTGTGCGCATGACTGGGAAAACTCGCGCGACTTCAGCAGCTCATTATTCAATAAGGGAGCTAGTGATGATGTAAAAGTAAGAATAAGCAAGAGGAGTCTTTTCGACTGCTTGAGGTCAAGTTCCGTCATTTCGTCATCATATATGCACGCTAAATTTGAACTTGAAAATTCTTCTGGTATGGAATAGTCCGCAACTTGGAGACTTCATTGGATATACATGCGAACAACGTTCAGTGTCTGATATTTATTGACTGATTTCACTCTTTGTTCTCAGGGCTCTGCCTGCCATTGTGCAATTCCGAAAAGGGATGGATAAGATAGGAGGCCTGGGAAGGATGATCGAAAAAGAATTCGAAGTTTTCGAATACATCTTCTCTTCGTCTCATCGTCAGCGGCCACAGGCAGAGACTATCATGTCCCTGATGGCGTTCATCTACAGCGAGGAAGGAACTGACCGGCACGGAAAAAATCGCAAGGCCGATGAAGGTCCCAAAACTTTTTTCCGTGCCGGTCAGTTCCTTCCTCGCTGTAGATGAACGCCATCAGGGACAAGTAGTTCGCCCGGAATCAAGCCAAATCTGGAAAATTTGTTATAAGAAAAACTCTTTATTTGTAGTTGATTAGATTCCGATTTAGGGGGTAAGAAGAGATGCTGAATCCGTGTACGACAGTTTTTAACCTGGACGCATAGTTCGCCCGGAATCCGGATGAAACCGGAAAGTTTGTAATGAGTTAAATCTTTATTCGAAGTTGATTTGATGTTCGATAATTCCTTTTTTGGGCTTTGTTATTCTATCGGATAAGTAGTTCCCGAATTCGGCAGAAATCGGAAATTTGGCAGAAGTAAGCTAAGGTAGGAAGTTTCGATAAGTTTCGTCAAAACAAATATGACTTATAGGGGTAACACACACATGCTGACTTGTTTTTTTCAGATGATTAGCTCAATCTTCTGAATTTTTGTAGTAAAAATGCTTAAGGAGTCTGGAGAAGACAGGACCCAATTGTCTGGATGAGATATTAAATTTTTGGGATCCAAACCTTCGGTCTTGGTTTGTAAGCATTGCTAAGTTCTAAAGCAGTAATTATATCAGAACATCTTGGCAGAAACACAAAGTATTCGGGGTTTTAGCTTTGCTGAAGATTCCAAGAGAGAAAACCGTAATCCCATATTAAAGCTCATGCTTACCTCTCTATTCTTTGATTGTGTACACTCGTACCAGCTATAACAGGGCTGCTCTGTTGGTCATGAAAGTACAGCATAAAATCAGCAATAAGGACGTTTTCTCCCCCTTGGTCAACTCGTAGCCTGGTTGGAAGGCCGTGTTTCAACACCGCATCTTTGAAAAGTTTGTAGACAGTATGACTTTTGTTGTTGTTAGAGCAATGCATGAAAAGCACATATCGGGAAAAACCATCCACAGCTCCATGCAGAACGAACTTCCAACTGAAAATGACCTTTGCGGTAAGACATAGTCTGACTGACTTTTTTTGCATCAGTAGGCTATGTTGGATGCATTATGGGCACTACCACTACTAATACTACTAAAAAATGTTGCTGCCTGTGGCCAATACACTGGCGAACATTTCTCCTCGATCACACCATGTTCAAAGCTTACGCTTTGCCTACATCCCGGGAAATCACCAAAGATTTAAAAGCTTTTCTTAACGCTTTGATATTTAATGCAATGTTCCCATGTGCGCGCTAGGGAATAGGCCTATGGTAGGTCAGTGCAAGTCATTTGCGGAAGATCTATCCAAGGCGGCCACATGGTTTCATCTAATAAAAGTTCCAAAATGCTTTTTCATATTTGTTCAGCCATAGATCGACAAAAAGTTTAAAGTATTTTGCTCCTGCTTCTACTTCTAACAAGAACAAAGGTTTCGATGTGGTCCCAAAACATATTATTTGATCCAGACCATTTGGTCCTGTAGACATCCGGTCTTCGCCAGACTCCTTGAACATTTTTACTATTAAGAATTAGAAACAGGCAAATGGCTAGTCGTCTTTCGTTGTGTTTATCTATACCTATACATCACATCTACTTGACGAAACTGATCAAAACTCCATGCATTACTTCTGCCAAATATCCGGATTCCAGGCGAACTACTTGTCCGGCAAAAACTAAAGCTCAAAACAATTAAGCGTATCTCCGTACCCCTATATCGAACATCTAATCAACTTCAGATAAAGCTGTAAATTTTCGGGTTTTGGCCGGATTCCGGGCGAACTCTATGTCCGGGTGGAGAAATGATTGTCATATACGGATTCAGCATATCGTCTAACCACGAAATCTAACATCTTTCCACAACTTTCCTGTCTTGGCCGGATTCCAGGCGAACTACCGTACTTGGCCGGCGAGAAAATGATTTTCATATTCGTATTCAGCATGTTTTCTTACCTCTGATTTGAACCCCCTCCCCCACCCTTAAATGTACAGCTACGGGGTCCATCTACGAATTCGACCTGTCCCTTGACCCAAAGAATCCTTACACCAAGTTTCATCAAAATATCTCGTTCCCGTCAAGAGTTATCGTGCTCACAGACGGCCGGCAAATCCACTTACGTTTTGGGATCCCAAAAAATCGGCATTAAGCCGCCTCGGGCCGACGAAAATTCGGGTAAAAAGCGGCAATCGAAAGGAGCTGAAATGGAAATTTTAAGTGGTATTATGTAGTGAAAACCACTTGGTCAATCCGGATTATCAGTCCTTAAACAGTTATCAGCAAGATTCAATTCAAGCAAACTTCCACCTTTCTTGTTATAAAAGATAGTCGATATTTATTGCGCGATGTACCTTCCACTAAATGGGGAACAACAGACGCATTTCATGATTAGACACAACCCAGGAGTGTGTGATTTTGGACTATACTTGACAACAACAATTACCATCCAACACTTACTGTATTAGCTTATGATTCCCATCAACATGAACTAGATGAAGGGCATGAGGAACGCTGTAAACTCGACGCTTCAAACGTCGGTGTGATCTTTTCTCGGAGAGACCAGGTTGAGATCTTCTCAGAGATTCGGCGATTCTTCTCATAGGTACATCTACTCCAAGTGACAGTAGATGCCCTATTTATTAGATGTATTAATATTAATTTCTCCAACTTCAGCCAAATTTCAGTAATTAACTGAAAAATAATTCTACTGGCTCCTGCCTTGAAGACTGTGCTGTCGGTGAGTGGGGGCATTCTGTGACTTCCACGTCAGATTTGACTGACTTAAATAGTCCTGATCAAGAGACACTATAGCACTGAATGTCTGATCCAACTAGGGGAGTATTTTCACCATTCGCCACCTGGATGCTGAATGGAGAGAAAAAACATGGAGATTTGACTGAGAAGCATCAGAATCTAACCAACCGCACCTGAAACCGTCATCACAAGGAGTGTTGAACAGGATCAAAAGTCCTTATTTCACTCCAGGCTGTGATTTAAGGTAATTTGTTGCACTAAGGCTAAGGTACACTACAGTTGTAAAGGAGTGTAGGGACAGACTTGACAGATACTCTTAACAAAACTAAATTGACTATACACTTTGAAAGCTACTCTACAAAGATATCTTTTTATACATCCCGTCAGGGATTTTAATATGTTTATTAGATATTTGATGTAATATGTCAATGCCTCAATCGCACAGACAACGAAACTGCGCGGAAAATACAATATCGTCTTGCCCTTCTGAAAACTTGGGACATCGACACAACACTGCTGAAACTTCGCACAAGCACTTTCAAAAGTCACTTAACAAACTACACTTTTTCTGCTGAACTCCACCCAGAATGAAAAACGTGACTAGGCGTATACTCATGCTAAAAGCAACATAGTCTTAGATTCAATCCCAATTTAATAATATCTGAGGGTAGCTTAAATATGATTAGTCAAATTGACCTTTAATCATCCTTCTTCCCCATGTTGGGTAATCCTCGCCAACACTTGACATAATGTTGTCTAGTTGCTCATCTACCAAAAAGAAAGATAACAATAGTTGCGGTTTTGCAGATACAATGGTATCTGTTACCACGGTTATTGGATGCGCAATTGGTAATTTCAATTACCTTGGTATCTGATATACGGTTGCCCTGCAAAAACGACAATTGCCGAAATTGCGGTTTTCTAAGTCATCCCAAAAGAAAAACTGATATCCAGTGACAACACTAATTGTCAAACTTCTTTCCCACCAATGTGACAAAAATTCCCGATGAAAAATTTATCTCAAAATAGTACTATGAAGTAGTACGAAAACGTTGCATGCAGTACTAAGGATGCTACTACATGCTTCTACTTCAAGGATACCGTGTTACTGCATACTACCAAATGGTACTAACTGGATGCTACTATGGCAAGACAGGATGCTACTGGATACTACTACATAAGATTGGACCAGTCTGAGGCACATCAAATGATAGTATTCTTTGCTATTACATAGCATTACATGCAACGTTTTCGTACAGCTACCATACTACTACGCCGGCTAAAAATTTTTCATCAGGTTGATGAAAGTGAGATGAATTTTTCAGATGCCAAGAACAGTTACCACAGTTCGACTGTGGTATCTGATTACGCGATACAGCGGTTATTGGTCAGATACCACAATAACTGCAAGACCCCTTTTGACTGAGGTATCAGATACCATGGTAACTGCAAAAACGACTTTATACTACGGTATCAGATACCATGGTATCCGCAAAAGTGCATCAAATGAGAGTTTAGGCACCTCAGAATTTAACAGAAGGGGCTGTAAAATTTCTATAGATTGGATCTGGCCAAAAGAAACTGAGGCCCATAAAAAAAAAAGACTGTAATCCAATGCTCCAAGTAGGAAGTATGGCTATTTAACAGCTGGCAGAAAACAACAAAGCAGAAGGTAGAATGACCGTTAGCTAGGTGCTTTTAGCAACATTTTAGAATTCATCAGGCTGCAAGAAGTTAGTGTTTTTACGAATTTCTGGGCTGTTTTTAGCACTATAATGTTTACTTATCTGATAAGTAAAAAAAATTGAGTAGATTCCCTGAGCCAAATAATGGTAAATTCTGTTAGGTTATACAATAAAGTAGAGGTAGCCTATGATAAAGTCCTAATACAAACATTCTGTTTACCTTTTCTTAGTAATTGCATGCCAAAAGGTTATTTTGAATTGAACGCTGTTGCTGTTTCGGCTCGAGAAAAAAAACATGACGAATGTCTTCTTTCTTGGTGATGAGATATTCCAGGAAGGATTAGCAAAGAATTTTAAGACCTAATCGATAATTTTTGTATGTCATCATAGGTACCACACTGGTCTTCGTTTTTTAATTTATTCGTATTTGTAATAAACAGTTGGAACAATAGATTGAAATTATTATTTTGACTCTTGGCTCCCTACGTTCCATAACAGCTGTCCGAGATAATCGGCTGAGATTTAGTCCAGAAAGAGTTATTTCAAACCTAGGAAATTTGGTGTTTTATTTTGTTATTTGGTCATCGTTTTATGGTGTTTTTAATGGTTTTAAACATTCATAGTAACAGTAGGGATGGTTAGCATTGTGTATGTGGTACAAATACCATTCTTTGTGGCCCCCTTTAATTTAAACAGTTAATTAAATGTGAACAGTGCAGACACGGGTTGAATGGTAGAATGAAGATCCAGTAGTACAGTATATACATAGTACATATCTGAGGCTTAGAGCAGTCTACCACAAATCACTGATTTTGGGAAGCCTATGCCAAATGCTGGGTATATCTAGCGTTTGGTGTACCCTATGCCTAATGCTGGATACACTATAGGCATTTTTCCGTGCTCCCACAAACAGTTTGTGGGTTGATTGTCGCTCGAAAAGAGTCTTTCCGCAGCCTTTTGTGCGGCCCACAAGTGTGTTTCCACGACCAACAAGATTTTCGTGGCTCGCTTTGTGGAAATTCGAAAACAACTGGTGAGGTGATTGTCGATTTTGTGGCTTGATTCTGGCAGGAAATTCAAATCAAGCAGCAAAATAGTGTCTAAACAATAAAGTTAACTACTTTTTTAAGTACGTAGACTTAAAACTGACGATGCTTTTTGACCAGAATGGTAAGAAAATAAGCCTGGAGTTCTATTTATCGAGATTTTACCTGAATTTAATTTTTGTTTTAAGATATCGCAAATTACCGCCAAAAAAATAGACAAAGCGGCGTTTCCGCGAGTTTCAACTAGTGGCTCGGCTGTGTGGCACACAAACATGTTTCCGCGTCAAACAATCAGAAGTGTGTTCCCCACAATTGTGTCGCGGAAAAAGGCCCGGCACCAAATGCTGGATACTGAATTCATTTGTAGTGAGGTAGGTCAGGGTTAGGGTGCCAACAGCCAGCTAACAGCTATCCAGCATCAGGCATAGGCTATGCAAAATGTTGGATATATCCAGCATTTGGCACAGGGTATCCAAAATCAGGGGTTTGTGGTTGACTGGCTTAGAGCTGGCAGAGAACCAAACATAACAAGTGAATGACTGTCTAACCTGATAACATAAGCTCTTTCTTGGAAGATCCATGTGACTTCAGATATCGATGAACAGTCTTTGGGTGACAACCAAGATGTTTAGCAACATCAGAAACCGTCCTACCCTGGCCAATAAGATCGACGACCTCTTCCAATCTGCAATCAGCCATCCCAGGGGCAGTTTCAATTTTCAAAAAAATTTGTGTTTTGTTTTGTCTGCATTTGATGACGGTGACGCATATAGCGGTTTCGATACAATAATGCCCAACTATGCACGCATGTATCGATACGAATGTCCACTATTGAACGACTCTGCACGATTTGCGTTTCGTTGACCGAATTATCATTTCATTGACGTCGGAAACAAATTTTCGATGCACCGAAAATAAGAAAATATTTCAAAGCGATATGGGAGGTAATAAAAAGATGTTTTCGTAATGAAATTTTATTTCTTGTCATCGAAATGTAAATTGGCACCAACAAAATGTTATTTTGCGTCAACAGAATAATAAGCAACATCACTGAATTGTTATTTCGCGTCAATGAAATGTTAACTTTCGTCAATGAAAAGTTTTTTCAAAATGTCCCATTTTGGACCTCCATAGTCTTCAGAGAGCAACTAAAGTAACTACCTTGAAGGTTTATGGCTTCTCACCTTTATATCATCATCTAGAAACAGAAAAATTCCTTCGTATGCCTTGGGGTTGTTTGATTTCAGCTTCTCGACAACAGCTCTGATAGGATTCGTTCGCGGAATCAGTGCTGCTGGTGTTTCAGAAGACTGTAGCCAACGGCCATGCCCAATATTTTCATTATACAATCATCATTCGTCTTGAATATCACACCATCAAGAGAAGGTTCGAAGTACTTCTCTATTGCCGCTTCAAAAAAATCAGTGAAAACTCTCTAAAAGGTCCTCCTGCATCGAGTCCAGGTTCACCTTCAAAGCGGGTGACTGGTTGTCGGAAAAGTAGAGTCTGGGTCTCTTTCCATGTAGACGGAAGGATGGGCGGTCTATCAACGATCGGAGACCACGTAGGGCAGCTTGGAAAGTGAAAATCCCAGATTGTAGAGTTGTTATACGAGAGGTCGATGGTTGTAATGCATTGGCTGAAGGTACGCAATTTTGGAAATGCTCAACAAGAGCAACTACATCAAACGATTTCAAACATGTCGGACAAAGCTCCAGATCTGAGGAGTCGTAATCTGCGGCCAACGGTGCAGGTTGGGGGAGCGGACACATATCTTCCAAGTCACCCTGCAGAGCGTTACCGTCATTGTGCCCATGTACGTCATATTCATCATCACTTGTTGGTTTACACGAAGACACATGCTCACCAAGTAGAGTAACGGGAAAGACCATGTCACACTTTCTGCACTTTTCTCTGGGACACTCCGCAGCCACATGAACTTCTACAGGCTCCAGACTCAGCTCTTGCTGAATTGGTCTAATATACACAGTTCCCGTATAGTTCTTTTCTCTGATTCTGGCAGGATTCAATCCAAGCCCAGAATAGTAATATATTCAGACCTTCTCTTCCCGGGCCCATAGTGTAAGATACGGAAAAAACACTTAAGAGATTAGAAGATCTATCGACCCAGGAAGTTTTTTCGCAGTTTTTCGTTTTTCGTTTTTCTTTTTCTGGACGTCACGGCAAACATTATTTTTTTTTTTTAAATTGGCCAGCCCTTCGCCCGCGCTATTAAACGACTGATTTGAGTGGCCCGGTCTTAGCAGGTCAGAATAGTAATATATTCAGACCTTCTCTTCCCGGGCCCATAGTGTAAGATACGGAAGAAACCCTCCTCTGTCCTTTACTATCCACGGGATTGACATCCCCCTCCAATAACCGCTACACAACGTACTCCCTTCCTCTCCATTTCTCATAAAAAAACTATATTACCGAATTGAAATCTGAGACTCGATCCATTCATATATTCAAATATAAAGTGACCCTATATAACCAGTACTGCAAACGTAGCACTCAGGACGAGAACTGTCTAATCTTCGAAAACTCAAAACAGCGGTCAAAGAGTTCGGCGAAAGCCGTCGTACATACCACTGTAAACAAGAGAAGAATATTCGATTTTCTGATAGTGGAATTTCTCTGTTGGATTTGTGGTACCTCTATGCGCTTGTACCTGTGTTGTATGGTTGCACTGGTCCTGAAAAGCGGTGTTTGTATTGAGATTCAGTCGTGGCCGAGTGGTTAAGGCGTTGCACTTGAAATCCAATGGAGTTTCCCCGCGTAGGTTCTAACCCTGCCGACTGCGAACCTTTTGCTCGAAATATGAAACGGAACCGATTTATCGCGAAGAAATAAAATCGCAGGATCTACCGAGAAATGGAAATACTACGTTTTCTTGCAAGATTTTTATTCCATGTGGATCTGACTCATGACTGGCCGGCCAAACAAGTGTTAAGAGGTACATAGTTACATAGTATTGTGTGTAATAATTAGATGGGGCTGTGATGCCCTTTTTATCAATTTGATTGATATGTAGAGCTTGGCGCACCAATAGGCCTAGTATTTTTTGTCATGGTAAATCACTAGCGTCCTCCGGTGTAAGTTTCTTTTACTGCTGAACTACTGTCTAATAGAGGGAAATAAAGATTGAAGTTTTACTTTTCTAGGGGGGCTAGGCTTAAGTAATGAGTAGAACATTGGTACATCAAAAGAAGCACCAGAATTGGTCTAGAAATGGCTGAACTGGAGAGGGGCATATAACGAAGAATTACCAATGAGGGAGGAGTATTGAGTCTGGAGAGTTATTTAAGAACACAGTTGCAAAAACAATCGGGTACAACGAATGGGTTTGTGCATGCAGTAGGTAGGGTGCTTGGAAGCAGGCTTAGAAGGGTTCGAGTACGAGACTGCTATACTATATAATTATTCTATCAGAGAATTCAAACATAAGCGAAGCTTCTTGGTTCTTGGGGAAATGTTTGGAGATTGACAGGGAAAACAATAATACAGAGGTGGTGGGGTGTGAACAGTGAAAGTCATACCATCCACAAAACTTACCAACCACCAAACAAAAAGTCTGGAATGGAACTTCTTGGTTTAGAACAGTTCGGAAGGACTGTTACGGTTTTCCATGAAAATTCCAATTGTTTTGGTCAGAAATTTAAAGAAAAATGAGGGCGAATCAGTCCACTTGTTTGTGATACCACCTATTCAAATATAATGGCATCATGTGCACAGAGTTTACCTCAATATTCACTTCTGCTGATACTTACTTTTTTTTTTAGTTTCTGTGATTCAAATAATACAGTGCACTAAGAAATACAAAAAATCAGACACAGAAAGTTAGTAGGCTATTTGGTTTACTTTGATCACAGTTTGTATGCATTTAAATCTTGTTACCATTCCTCCTATTCCTTTCACTTCCATCCTACCGACAGTTTGTACTTAAGTACTCTTCTGCTGATACTTACCTCTTTTTTTTTAGTTTCTGTGTTTAATTGATTTGTTTTTACCATAGCATCTATGATAAGTGTGTGTTCAACTTCTAGGGGTTTCCTGCACTATTTGTTTGTCTGTGGTGCAACTTGGACTTGAGCTATAAAAAGGAGAAGTACGATTTGACTAGACATGCCAGTACGAGAGGGCATATTAAAACTCCACTCTGCCTCAAAACTTTACCCAAACCAATAACTGACTACATGGCAACCGACGGGACACAATCAGTCCGTGAAACTGAAGCAAAAATTGTTTCTGGTGAAGCATAACCTACCGTTTTCCCTTGCCGACGAACTTGTGCCCTTTATGCAGAATATGCCCCATAAAAATGTGATTGACAAAGTAAAGTTAGGCAAGCAGAAAGCAGTCAATCTAATGAGACAAGGGCTCGGACCCTATCACAAGCAGATGCTGGTTGATGAGTTGAAAAAAGACCGTTCTCTTTGATAATTGATGAAACCACTGATGTGGGGACAATCAAGCTTCGGTCTTTGCAAAACTGGAGGAAACACTTGATTTTCTAAAAAAGAAATGGGTTCCAGAGAGAAACTGGATTGGCTTCTGTACCGACACAACAAACTCAATGATGGGTTGCAACCATTCAGTAGCAAGATTTATTCAAGATAAATATCCCTGGGTTTTGATCGTGAAGTGCAGCTGTCACTCAATCCACCCATGTGTTTCCTAAACTGCGTCCATCGGATTCTGGAGCAATGGCTAGCACTTACACTTTATTTCACGAGCACCGACTTTGAGGACCCAACTCATGGAAATGAACTGGTCCTTGCTGCCCTCCGAAACCCCTTCATGAAAATCGTCATGCTCTTTGGCGATTATGCTCTTGGTCTATTGAATGGCACTTTATTCCAGTCCGAGGCGCCGATCTTTTATAGGCTCAAGTCCGAAACTTTGAAACTCGCTGAGGCGTTGGCGACAAACTTCATGAAAGGATCCCACGTGAAAAAATGTGTGATGCTTCTTGATGTGCGAAGTGAAACCGATTACGTTGACCTCAGGAATGTCTACCTAGGACTGAACGCAGAGGCTGAGCTCGAGCGACTCGCAAGGGAATTTTACAAAGAAGCAATTGTACAAATACAAGATCCGTTTTCTTTCGATTCGGATATTTATAACTTTTCAAGCAGCCTTGACCCGTTCACCGCCCAGAATTGTGGAACCGATAAGTCTTTCAAGGTTTCTCTCATAGTATGGTTTGTCGTCTTGGTCAAACGCTCTGATCGACCGAGAATGGCGTGAAAAAAGCACGATCCGTCTAGAAGTTGCGTTGGGCACGATATCAGTAGAGGACTACTGGACATATGTTTTTCAGCAGCGTTACCTGACTGGAAAGCCAAGGATCAAGAACCTAAAGGCCATTATTCAGTATCCTTCTCCAACGTGACAGCTGAGCGGCTTATCAGCACTTTGAAAGATATCAAAACGGACAAAAGGAATTGCCTTGCAACAATTTCCATTGCATCTAGTGTTCACACGAATCTGGGCATGCGACGACTGAAAATCGAGTCTAAGTCACTAGTCATGAGCAAACAGCTAAACAAGATGCTGTCTGGCGTGGCAGCATCCGTTTCGGTTTCGATTATTACATACATGTCTGAATCCTATATGTAGGATTAGACCTATTTTCCAATTTGTTCCCTGGATTGAAAAAGTCAAGCTCGGATATAAAGATTATTCGGAGGCTATATTTAGCATTAAGAGGAACAGCAACCTAACCTTATATCCATCACAACAAAGAATGACCGTTACAGGTTCTGTACTTAAAAATCAAGTAATACTTAAGTACAATTGTGGTCTGGTACTTAATATTTGGTACTTAAGTACACAATTTGGAAGTACTTAAAACTTAATACTTAAGTACAAATTTGAAGTACTTGTTACAACACTACATATCTGATATAATCTAGTTGGTATTGTAAAGCTATACCGAACGTAGGATTTGACTGACCCTAGGTTGTTTCATAAATGTCAACGTGACCGGCGCCGTGCTGGCTGCTCGGCTCTCTATATATTTACATTAAAATATATATTCAACGATAGCAATGAGCTACAATTTTTCCTTTTCAGAGGTAAAATAGATGAAATGGGTGAGACATCTTGCTTGTATGGAATTCTGATAAAACTAGTTTAAACAAAAAATGTGAGGTTAGGTACCCCTCCAGTACTGTAGTATGATTTGACATGTAATGGTTCTTCTTCCACTCTGTTGTGAGTTAGTAATAAGCAGTCTGTAATTCTGAGTTTACCTTTCATTTGATGTAGAAAACACTTTCTGAAAAAGACAGGTTCTAATTTTCATGCAGAGCAAAGCCAATGTTTATTAGGTCTGAATTCGTTCAACAAAATACTGACCACCACTGCCACAAGTCAGATTTCGAGTTCATGTTAAGTTGGCGAATTCTAACTAGGCGAGATTTCACCGCAGTAGAATCCGTTAAATATAGTTGTTTTCCCCGAGATTACTCTGTTTCCTGTATTCCTGTCAGAGACGAAATTCACAAGGTATTTAAGGAAGAATCTTTAATTATTTTTCACAAATTCAGTTTCCAGCTTGAAAGGCTTGAGCCTGAACAGGACCCTTGCCAAGAAGGGCCGAAATATAGCTCTAATGAAAATGTAGTTGACTTATCCTTTTTGCACCATAAAAAAAAGAAAAAAAGAAGATTTATTTATATGAATGTTACAATCGCCATCAGGAATTTAAAATAGCCGGAAAAAGATTCTATTGAATGGAAAATGATGATTTCACACAATTATACTTCTTTAAGACGTTGTGAACTACAAGATAGTCATAGACCTAGTTGCTGCCAAATGTGGAAGCAAAGGTATATTGTTCCTGGTCCAGCATTTTTCTTGTCCTCGAAAAAGAATTGCTGCTTGAAATAAGTCAGGAAAATGCCAATCAGTTAGCTTGATAGTTCAATATTCCGTTTCAAGTACTGTCACAAAAACACTTTTCTCATCTTTCCAGTATGAAACTAATTAATAACCTAAAACTTGAGAATATCATTGATTCAGCTGAAGAGTGTTATGTGTGTGCCCAACTTGGTCTCCTTTCCAGGGCACAGTCATTGATCAAGAAACATAACTGCCTCGTTCAGTGTGATCGGAAAATCGAAGATGGATTCCGACGTGTTAGATGCAGTCGATAAAGGAAGTCAGTGTGTGAAATCAGCTACTAAAGGTCCGGAAGCTCGAACTTGTCCGCAAGTAGGAATAGGCAAAGCGTCATTCGTGCCCAAAGCCAACAGGAGCAGCTGACCAGAACTCAAGCTCCAGTTTTGAACAGAATTGAGCACTTGGAGAAATGTGAAGTCAAGGGGTGATAGCCAAAATTTGGAAAAAATATATTAATTGACAATCAATACATGGAGCATGTATGCAAAGGATATATTCCTCAGATTCTGGGGATCTGTAGTAGTGACGAAGCCGGAATTTCGAGGTGGAAAAGCTGAATCACCGGACTAAAATTTCCCAGAACTAGGTTTCTGTGCTGTGGTAACACATTTTTTGATGATATATCGATAAACTAAATGCTTTTCAATTGCATATTTTTTCTACGACTATACTTATTCTAGCTTTGTTAGCAACTATGAGCAAGGTAGCTTTAAATTATTGAACAGTAAGGATTACGTACAAAGAGTAACACTAAAGAGCAGCATGAAAGAACATCAGCCAGCTCCTAGCCGTCGTTTTTGCAAAGCCTAGGCTACTGCACGATTGCACTAGGAGCTTTTATATATTGTTTCCAAGACAAAAGGAAATTAAGCGCCGTATGCAAAAATTATTTAAATCCAGTTTTCTTTCTTGTAGGCGAAAATTTAACGACATCCCGGCAGCAGCAGCTACTGTAGAACTAGTCAAAAATACCGAGAATCACATAAAGTGAACACCGTAGGCGAATTTTTGTTAAGTTCGATTTTTCCTGCCAAATTAACTATTTCCATGTTAATTCTAGCTTTTAGGGTTTCGAAAAATCCCAATCCCTAAAACTGGCTTGAAACCTATAAAAATGGCGCGCCTTTCCACAAAATAGTGAATATTACGCAAAGCTCCGCAGGCAGAATTTTCAAGACTTTTGTGATTAGAGTTTGGTTTTAGGATACAAATAAAAAAAAGGCCTACCGATGAAATCATAGATCGATCCTTTTGTCTGCGATCAGTGATTCACTCGACCTCTTCAAGCTCGTGGAACTATCGAATCCTGGGAATAATACCAAATAAGTTACCGAATGTTGCCCCCCCCCCCTCGCAACGCCCCTACCTCTGAGCCACATCCTTTCCTTCGAAATTTCCTGTGGAACTTACTTTTGAGCAACTGTTCTTCACATTGACTATATTCTTGGCAACATTTTTGCCAGTTTTGACCCAAAATGCACGCTATACTGAGATGTTAAAAGGGCGAGAGTACGGAGCCGTCATAAAGCATAATCATTTTGGTCGATCCTGTTAAGCATGTCTTTTTACCCCTAAATCAAACATCTAATCAACTTCAAATAAAACCTTTACTTTTATCAAACTTCCCGGCTCTCGCCGGATTCCAGAAACCGGCCAAAAAACCGAATGCACCAGAATATACAAAAAATCAAGGTTTCAAAAAGCACCTTTTTGTCAGAAAATGTGACACTTCTACAAGTCAAGCTTCTGACAACCCTTACTAGTGTAAAGTAAGAGCCCTGGTTGATGCCCAATCCTGTCATAAAAAAGATAATGCCTACTTTTAGGATTTAAGTCATGTCAGCAGACCTTCCTTCACTTCCATCCTCGACAAATACAGCACTTACAATTGTTGCTGCGTAATTTCCCGTTTTAAGGGCGCTAGAAATGTATCTGTAAGCAAAACCCTTGAGGCAAAAACGATAGTAGGTTCTTGGGGATCATTGATATACACCGTTTGGTCAGAAGTAGAATCCTTGCGGCACAAATGATCCTGGGATGAGATGAGTAGTTATATAAACCGGGTTCTGGCCCACCCTCCCCCCAATTTCAAAACCCCATTTTAACATCAATTTCTTAAATTTTAACATCCTTTTTACCAAATTATCCCCCTTTTTAAGAACATTTTTATTTTCTTACTTCCAAAATAAAGGATACAAGAAATGAGAATATTACCCTTTACTACATATAAAATACTATAATATACTACTACTTCTTTTTTTTTACATTTTTCATTTTTTATTCAAATATTACTGAGTAAACAGTTCTAAATCCACATATGTTTCTTTGTTCTTGTTTTCGCGTACAATAGGCTGCAAAACCAGATTTTTCTTTAAAAGTAATTCGTTAGCAATGGCATTATATTTCTGTGTTATAAACAAATCACAGGGTTTGTCATTATGATTAATGACTACAACCAGCTTATCACCATATTTTGTCTTAGCAATTCTCATTTTAACAATAGCATATTTCAAACCTAACACTAGTTCTTCTTTCCTGATTGTCTCATTGTATTTATTCATTCTGATTGTATTCAAGACTTCCTTTGTGGACTCCATTTATTAGGGGATGATTTTATTAAATAAAAATCCAAAGCTCCTAATTACCGGCAGATCGTAACACCTGTGGTGTGAGAGATGCGTCACACTAAATATTCTCGAATATTCTCGAATATTTAGATGCGTCACCTCCAGCAGATAGCAAGACTCGGCGGAGAAGATTCGCGAATATATATAGTGTCGCGCATCTGGTTAAGGAGACATTTGTAAACAAGTTGAGATTAAGAAGGTGTTGAAGAAAGAAAAAATTTCCAATGTAAGTATTTTTAGTTTTCTAGCGATAAAAACAAGGATATCCAGGTAGATATCTATCAAGATAGGAATAGCTTCATCTGAAACAAACAATTACGCAAATATCAAATATACCAAACGAGTTATCAGATGACTAAGCGCATCACACGAGATGACGTAGGAAATTCTGTAAAGGAATTATCTGGGTCAGATAATGTTGCGAAGCGCGTCACACGAGATGAAGTAGGAATCAAATGGCCTTCAAAAATTCTGTAAAGGAATTATCTGGGTCAGATAATGTTGCGAAGCGCGTCACACGAGATGAAGTAGGAATCAAATGGCCTTCAAAAATTCTGTAAAGGAATTATCTGGGTCAGATAATGTTGCGAAGCGCGTCACACGAGATGAAGTAGGAATCAAATGGCCTTCAAAAATTCTGTAAAGGAATCATCAAGATCGTTAAAAGATTTTTATTTTCAGATGAAAAGCGAAGGTATTCAGAAGAAAACAGCAACCATTCCGAAAAAGTATATGAATGGGTTGTTCAAACTGGAGAAATCGGAGCAAGAAACATTCCTTTCGCTGTGGAGTAAGGTAGTCACAGCCTCAGATGAAGTCGAAGGTGAAGACCGTACGACAGCGTGTTCCTCTGTTGACAAGAAAAAAGAGAAGAGCGTGCAGTTTTTAGCCGATATTAAAGCGAATTTACATGCTTCGCGAAGGTTTGGAAACTTCAAAGTGGACGTAAGCATCAAGAAGGTGCTGAGCAGCAAAATATGTGGAGTCAGTTTGGAACAAGCAGAACGTTTAATTATTAAAGTGGAGCTGTATTTGGATTATTTATCAGTGTTACTAAAAGCGAAAAAAGGTGAAGTGTATGCGTACATGCAAAAACTGTTCAATGACAACCCTGAGAATCTATACAAGTGTTTTCTTGAAGAACGATTTAAGAAATATGGAGAAAGCAAATCAGCAATAAGAAGATATCTTCAGTTGTATGGATTAGTCCGCGAATATCCTGGAATAGCTTTCTGTGGGAAAGGGTACTATTGCATCGTCGAAAATGAAAAAGCTATTCGCAAAGCGATCCAAGAGGATGAGATATTGTCTTCATTACTCAAGGAGCATCCCGCGCAAGTTTTCTTATCCGATGAAGTGTTGATTGATTTTGACAATCTGAGTCTATAAATGTTGAATTAAGTTTTCTCAATAAATTGGTGTTTCATTGATTGAGTTATAAGCTAGATTTTGTTGCTAGGTGGTGGTTATGTGTGAAGAGTCACACTGGTGGAACATTCTTCTGAACTATTGATGTATTCTTGCAATATTTATAGCCATTCAGACGGACTTGTTTCATATATTTTTCGCGAGGAAAAAGTCGAAAGGTTTTACGCATCTCTGTTTCTCGCTGAATAACTTCTTCAACCGTTAACTGTCCACATTTTAACAATGATATCAGTTCAGTATAAAAATCATAAGTCGTTCTGTATTCTGCTTTTCTATCTGCAATGTTTAAATGTTTTTCGACTATTTCGATGATAACAGAACCCAAACTTAAAGAAGCTAAAGGTAGAAATAGAAACGCAGACATTCCTGCTGCCGAGAAGAGAAATTTGGATAAAAGTAAGCTATTACTTATATGATTGTAGTACTTGTAACTGCGACGGTAAACATACATTTTCTTTTCTAATTCTTCCATTTATAATATAATAAAATTGTTTCGAAAAATATTTCTAACAAAATAAAGAGTAGTAACCAAATGCCGATTTCGTCAAGAGTAGTAACCAAAAGCGGATTTTCGTTAAGAGTAGTAACCAAATGCCGATTTCGTCAAGAGTAGTAAAGAATAAAGGAAACCCGTGACTAGTAGTAAAGCATGTGTGAATCCCATAAGGGCGTCGGAAAATACATAGTAAAGGATTTGGAAAACCAGTGCTTTTCTTTACGGCTGACAAAACTCAGACGGGAGAAATTTATTAATAAAAATGTTCCCCTATTAAATGATGAATACTGCAGAGGTTATTCAGCTTTGTAAAAAGGTTATATCAAACAACAAAGCGGTTATACAAAGATTATCGCTATACACATATAATGAACTGCGGACTTATGCGAAAATTAATAAAATCAAAACAAATGGAGCTAAGAAACATGAAATAACAAATAATATAATAAACCATCTTAATAAGTATATTTTGATAGCTGAAGATAAAATTCAAATTGAACGCAGAAACGAAAGAACTCATAATAAGAACAGACCATCCGACTACAAACCAGAACCGAGATTACGAACCATTCTGGAAGATGAGATAAGAGAAAATAATATCACCATTACAAAACTAAAACAAGAATACAATGATAACAAAGAAAAAGAGACAAGCGAATTAAAGAAATTTCTGAAAAACAAGAACCTATCAACTCGCGGAAACCGAGAAGAAGTCATACACAAGGTTGAAGAATACTATAATAATATTATTAACAAACATAAAGATTCCGTACAGAAAAATAGAGATATCATAAGAGATCAAACAGAAAGACGTGATAACAGTAGACAGAAACCAATTGGTTTATCCACTCTCTTTATAAATAAGAAAAAAATCAAAGAAGAAAAATTAATTCCTGATCATTTATTTAGAACGGAAGAAGAACAGCAACCTACTATTTTTAGCGAAAGTGAGAATATATTCACTGTAAACGTTTCAGTTCAAGGTAATGGAGTTGACGAGCATACTCTTATTGCTTTTACTTTCGCAGATATACAGCGGCGAATGAACGAAATAAATCAATATAGAGTTCAGTTTGTAACTCGTGTTATTTTCCATCGACAGGAGAATGATGAAGAAGTAGTAGTATTTTACAACAGTACTTCTTGGATTTTAAATAAAAATAGCATACTTACTCATAGTCATTTGGATGATAATTACAAGAGACTGAGTTCTTTAAGTAATACCCCTCGATCTGGGTTACAATTTAGTCGGTATGAAGGAATTGATTATAGGATGACACGAATAGAATCTTACATGGGAGGAACGTTTAAAATACTGCCAGATTTCGTAAAAAATAAAAAAGCGTGTATAAATATAAAAAATAACGACCAGAAATGTTTCCTTTGGTCTATCTTAGCAAATCTACATCCAGCTAAGGATCATGTTGATAGAATATCAAATTATAAACAATATGAAAACGAATTTGATTTCGAAGGGGTTACCAACTTCCCAATGGATACTAAAGATATACACAAATTTGAAAATAGATACAACATTAAAATTTGTTTATTTCAAATTGAAAAAGAGAAAATAATCAGAAGTCATATACTAAAAAGTACAATCAATGGCAAAACAGCTAAACATGTTATTAATTTATTATATTTCGATAATCATTATGTACTGGTAAAGGATCTGAGCAGATTAGTTGGTAGTCAAATCTCTAAAAATAAAACAAAGACATACCTATGCACTTTTTGCGGAAGGCATTTTACAAAAGAAGAAAAATATGAAAAACATGAAAGTAAAAATAATTGCGAAGATCCTGATATAATAATGCCTCCTGAAGGTTCAAGTATACAATATAAAAATATTGCAAAACAAATGAAAGTACCTTATTGCATAATAGCAGACTTTGAGTCTTATAACGAAGAATACAATCAGGTAAACGGAAAGAAAACAATAAAAGTGGCCAAACAGAAACCATTTGCTTACGGATTTCAGGTATGCTGTTCCTTTGATACAAACCAGAACAAATACTATGACTATTTCGGTGAAGACGCTGCAAAACATTTTGTTAAAACCGTTACAAAAGTATCCACAGAAATTGCAAACAAATATGAAAGCAGACAAAGAAACCATACTTATACCAATTCAGAAATTACCGAAAAATGGAAAAATCTAATGGATAAGACTTGTCACATCTGTACAACTGAAATTACTGAAAATCCTCACTTTGATCACGACCACATGACAGGAGAAGATAGGGGATTTGCTCATGCTGAATGTAATATGAAATACAGGATTCCTAGGCATATCCCGGTAGTAATGCATAATTTATCTAAATATGATTCCCATCTGTTTGTTAGAGAATTGATACCTGATAACGGAATTTTTGAAAGTGCAGAAAGTTTCATATCATTCTCAAAATCAATAAGTATTACAAAAGCGGATACGGAAATAAAATATGAGATGCGGTTTATAGATTCAATTAGATTTATGGCTTCATCTTTAGACAAACTATCAGCAAATTTAGCGAAATGTGATTGCAAAGTACCCTGTAATCATCTAAGAGAGAATTTCAAGTACACATCGAATAGTTTCAATAACGATGAAGAATTCAAAGAAATAATTAAAAAAGGGGTATATCCGTATGAATTCGTAGACAGTTTCGATAAAATGAATTGTACAAACTTACCATCCATAGAAAGCTTTTATTCTAGGTTGACAGGGAAAGGTATTGACAAAAGTGATTATAAAAGAGCGGTATCTATATGGAAGCAATTTAACTGTGAAACTTTACTTGATTATACCAAGTTGTACCTAAAAAGTGATGTGTTAATTCTATCAGATGTTGTGGAGAATTTCAGGAACGTTTGTATACATAATTATGATCTGGATCCACTTCATTACTTCTCAGCTCCAGGACTAACATGGGATGCTTTCCTAAAACATTCGAAAGTAGACTTACCGTTATTCTCAAAGGAAGACATGTATACCTTTATAGAAAAAGGAATAAGAGGTGGTGTATCCCAATGTATAAAAAGATACGCAAAAGCAAATAATAAATATACAAGTGATTATAATGAGAATAAACCATCTAATTATTTAATGTATTTAGACGCTAATAATTTATATGGGTGGGCGATGTCGCAGAATTTACCAGCGAATGATTTCCAATTCATTTCCATACCGGATGATTTGAAAGAAAGGAATGAATACGAATCAATCGAGTATTACAACCATCTAAAAACTCATATCAATTCGATAATAAAATTACAGAATGTAGGTGCTATATATGAGGTAGATTTAGAATATCCAAAAGAACTACACGAATTACACAAGGATTTACCATTAGCACCAGAACACTTTAACGGTAAGCTATGTACTACAGTATTAGATAAAACCAACTATGTAGTTCACCACAGGAATCTAGAATTTTATTTACAAAAAGGTTTGATATTGAAGAGAGTACACAGAATACTAGGATTCACTGAAAGTGCTTACTTAAAAGGATATATAGACCACAACACAGCACTTAGAACTAAAGGTACAAATGATTTTGAAAAGGATTTCTTTAAGCTTATGAATAATGCTTGCTTTGGAAAAACTATGGAAAACGTAAGGAAGCGAGCGGATATGGAAATAATAACGGATAATGAAACAAGAGAAAAAATAATAAAGAAGCCCAACTTTAAATCTGAAATAATTTTTAGTGAAAACTTTTCAGTGGCAAGAATGTCGAAGGAAAAGATAAAACTAGACAAACCAATGTATATCGGCTTTGCTGTATTGGAACTATCCAAGTTATTGATGTATGAATTCCATTATGATTATATGAAGCCTAAATATGGAGATAAAATTGATTTGTGTTATATGGACACTGATTCTTTCATATATGATATTAGAACTGAAGATTTTTATCAAGATATCAAACAGGATTTGAATGAGAGGTTCGATACATGTGATTATGCGAAAGATAATCCATATGGGTTTCCTAGTGTAAATAAGAAAGTGATAGGAATGATGAAAGATGAATTAGGTGGGCAGGTTATGACAGAATTTGTTGGATTACGATCAAAAGTATATGCTTATTTAAAGGACAACCAAGACCCTTCAAAAGCTAGCAAAAAACTGAAAGGAATAAAAACCAATATCGTTAAAGATAAAATTACCATTCAAAACTATAAGGATGTACTGTTTGGTAAAACGGAAAACCTTTCTATAACCCAGTATAACTTAAGATCATACAAGCACAATATGTTTCTAGAAGAACAGAATAAAAAAGCGTTAGATCCTAAGGATGATAAAAGGATAGTAACAAGCGATAAAATACACACTTTACCTTTAGGTTATAAACATTAAATTCAAGTACCTACTTAAAAACTCAAGTACCTACTTCAAAAATTCAAGTACCTACTTAAAAAAATCAAGTACCTACTTCAAAAATTCAAGTACCTACTTCAAAAATTCAAGTACCTACTTAAAAACTTCAAGTCCCTACTTCAAAACTTCAAGTACCTACTTCAAAAATTCAAGTACCTACTTCAAAAATTCAAGTACCTACTTAAAAACTTCAAGTACCTACTTAAAAAATTCAAGTACCTACTTCAAAACTTCAAGTATATACTTAAAATACTCAAGTAAATCTTATAATGAAAAATTCTTCCTAAATAAATGAATGAAAAGGCTCCAATCAAAGTCTATGATTTTAGTGAAAAGAACACTTATCAGAATAAGCACAACCTTGCACCTCAGTGGCCATTCAGACTCTTAATTTGTGGTAGTTCTGGAACAGGGAAAACTAACCTTCTTTTGAATTTAATTTATGAATATCTTTGTTTCAACCGAATATACTTGTATGCTAAAGATCTTGAAGAAGATAAATATCAAGACCTTATAACCAATTTAACCACCTTGGAGTCACAATGCAAATCGAAAGTCTTAACAGTAAGTAACAATCTTGATGATATTGTCGATGTTGACGACTTAGACCCTGAATACCAAAACTTGATTATCTTTGACGATTTTGTCACTGAAAAAGACCAGAAGAAAATAGAAGATTTATTCATAAGAGGAAGAAAGAAAAATGCCTCAATTATTTACTTGTCTCAAAGCTATCATAAAACGCCAAAGGTGGTAAGGCTCCAGTGCAATTATTTTGCATTCTTTCAGTGTTCTAATCCAAAAGAAGTAAAATTAATAAGACAAAGCCATGTATCCAGTATAGACGATGAAAAATTTCTCAAACAATTCGAGACTGCAACCAAGGGCTACGGTTTTTTCTTCATAGATTTAAAAATAAAAGATAAAACCCTTAAGTACAGGAAAAACTTTGAAAAATTTACCGGATAATTTATTTCTATAATAAATGAATAAATTTGGTAGTGTTGGAAAAAAGGTTAGTAACGAATCGAAAGTTACTGACGAAAATGGTAACATTAACCTACATGATAGACGAATTATAAATTTAGGTGATGCTAAGGCAGACAAGGATGCTATTAGCTTAAGATCTATGACTGTGATTATGAATCAATTTAAAGAACAAATGACTGCAGGACAAGTGCAAGCCAACCAATACTTTAGCGAAGATATCAACAGATTAACTGCGATAGATGATTCTCCTGATAATTCGTTGGTAAGGAACAAAGATAAAGGGTTATTTGTAAAAGAAATAGTTCGAGTTAATGATAAAGAGATTAACGCTGAAAACAAGTTGATAACAAATGTTCAAAACCCTAGAAACAAAAATGATGCTGTTAATTTAGCAACGTTAACTATGAATCTTTTAGATTATGACAAAAAGCTTCTGGGGCAACACACCCATAACGGTATAATTGAAGGAAAGATTGCTGGTCAAAAAACTCGTATCGATAATATTGAAAGAGCAGTAGTAAATATTTTAAAAAGGCTTCTAGAGCTAGAGCTAAAACCTGTTGACAAACCATTCGTTACCAGAATAGAAAAAATGATGGCTGGTAAATAAATTTTATAAGATAAATTTATTCCCTAATAAATGGTTGAAACAATGGAGTATACAGTTTATTTGTCAAAGCTTCAGAAAGGAAAGCTGAAGAAATGTTTTGATGCTAAACAAAAATGTCAGATACGTGTTAGTCATAGTAGACAAAATGAACGGGAACCAGTCAAGTTACTTTTAAGTAAACGACAAATTGATAAAATTGAAACATGTAAAATGAATAATAAGGGTTGTGATATTGATGTATCATACAAGCAGATGAGAGAAGCGATTCAAAAAGGTGGATTACTTCCATTTTTAATACCGCTAGCAATTACCCTTGGTAAGGCAGCTTTAACAAGTGGTGCTGCTGCTTTGGGTACATTCGCTGGTAAGAAAATTATGGATAAAATGACCAACACAGGTGGTGCGCTAAAACTTCCTGGAACACAAAAAGTTACCGGTAATGGTGTACGTGGTAGACCTAAGAAGGAAAAAACCGATGATGTCAACACAGGTGGAGCGCTAACACTTCCTGGAACACAAAAACTTGTGGGTAATGGGGTACGTGGAAGGCCTAGGAAGTCAAAAAACGGGGACATCAAAAAAGAAGCAAAAGTAAAGTAGGACCTCTAACCAATTTTGATATTATGGATGCATTAGGGAGTATACCACAGTTTAGAGGTGTGTTCTCTTTAGATACGCTACCCAAACATATAAACGATTCGGAATGTGGTGTAATCAACTATGACAAACGTGGAATGCCTGGAACACATTGGGTTGCCTATTGTAATCTACCTGAATACCCCCATGTAGAATTTTTTGATTCTTTCGGTATTCCCCCAGGAAAAGAAATAATTAAATATCTAAGAACTTCAAAGAAAAAAATAGCTTATGAAAATCTTGCTGTTCAAAATATAGATGAATTAAACTGTGGACTTCACTGTATTTCCTACATTAAGCGCAAAATGAAGTTGGTAGCTTTTCGTTTATAAAAATTATTTTCTAATAAATGGAGATTTATTGTATGAAATGTAAAAAGAGCACTGACACTGAATCAATGTTTAAGGCAGTGTCACAAAAAAATAATGTTCCAATGCTGAAAGGGAATTGTGTTATTTGCGGATCGAGGAAAAATCGCTTTTTAAAAAAAACCTCAACGCAGAAACAGATATTTTAAAGACGTATTATTCTAATTATTCAGGTGTGGATGATATTTACAGAAAATTGAAAGAAAATGGTGTTAAGGTTTCCAAGGATAAAATAAAAAATATGTTGCAAAATGAGAATGTGTATACGTTACACAAACCTTCCTATCATAACTTTGAAAGGAGGCGAGTGTATGTTCACTATGTTGATGAGCAATGGCAAGCTGATTTAGTTGACATGCAGAAATATAAAAAAGAAAATAATAAAACAAATTACATTTTAACTGTTATTGATTGCTTTAGTAAATATGCTTGGTGTATCCCTCTGAAAGACAAAACGGGTGCTGGAATAATAAAAGCATTCAGTCATATATTTAAAGAAAGAATTCCTAGAAAGTTGCAAACTGATAAAGGTAAGGAATTTGTTATGAGAAATGTTCAATCTTTTTTGAAAAATAACGGCATACACTGGTTTGCATCTGAAAGCGAATTGAAAGCGCAAATTGTAGAACGATTCAACAGAACGCTAAAAGAAAAGTTATGGAAATATTTCACTCACAATAACACTACTAATTGGATTGATATTTTACCTTTATTTGTGAGTAATTATAATAACTCGTACCACCGTTCAATACAAATGAAACCAGTGGATGCTAGTAAAAAGGTTAATCAGAAAAAGGTTTTTAGTGCTTTGTTTCCTCCAGTAGATGACTACAAAATAACAGGAAACGTCAAAGTAGGGGATTTAGTCAGAATTAAAAAAGAAAAAAGTGTTTTTGATAAAGGATATTTACCTAATTATACGGATGAAGTATTTCAGATAGCAACCATCAGACCTACCATTCCCATTACTTATGAAATATCTGACAAAAGTGGGGAATTAATTCAAGGAGGGTTTTATGAAAAAGAACTTTCAAAATTTATTATGAAATAAAATTACTTGTATATAAATGGATTCAAGACGCTTGAGTGATATGTTATCGGATATAGTGAAGAACAGAGAAATTCAGAGAAGCAAGGTTCAACAAAATGAGATGGAGAAGGCAGGATTTCGGGAATATGCTTCAGAGTTAAACGCTCCAGTTATTATAGCACAAAAAGAAAACACTAAAGACACCATCAAAAAATTACAAGAGAACGCTGAAACGATAATTAATAAACTACTTGAAGGTGATAATAATTCAAGAAGACGGTTTATCAGATTAGGTGATACATTTAAAACAGCTTTACAGACCACTACTTCAGAGGAATCGAGTCGAGCTCCCACTCATGCTATAGAACCCAATCTAGAACAACCATATGACGTAAATCTAAACTTAAATATTGATGTGGAATTATTAAATCAAATTAATTTAAAATATAAAGATGACTGGAATGGTACCGATAATTATTTTAAAATGCCTCATTATTACCTTGAGCATCATAACGAAATAGATGGGGCTCTGAATTATTTAACATCTATAAGTCAAAGTTATGGTGGTATGAAAAGTAAAAGTTATAGTTCTAGTAAATATGATAAACACATTGAATTTATAAAAGAATACAAGAATAGGTTAAAAACCATTCAAACCTATTTCCCATTAGTCAACCAACAAGGAACTGGAGTATTTATGAATTGTGATGAAATGATTTCAAAACTATACACTTTGATAGGCAGCAGAGTAAACGGAAATACATCTGATGAGGTGAGAAATGAGGCTATTGATATTTTGGATTCGTTAATGCGAAATAAATTTCTTACGAAGAGATATTACAATTCAATATATAAAAAATATTTCTAATAAATGGTGTTGTTAAACATTGAAGGTAATGAAAGTATCATTGATATAACATTTAGTCAACCAATCGAATTGAATCGTAATTGGGATTATGAAATAGGTTTGAATCAGTGTACTTTGTGGTATTCATGGCATAATATAAGTGATAAATTTGGAAATAATACATTTCAATACAGGAAAGATGAAGATAATAATGCAACAGAATGGATGAATGTTACTATTCCTAATGGGATGTATAACGATGATTGTTTGAATTATTTTTTGTGTCAGTATTTTGATACCCCAAAAGATAAATGTCCTATTGTCATTTCATCAAATCCAGCATCTATGAGATTTGTCATCATATTACAAGAAAAATACATGTTTAGATTTAATAGTGACTTGTGTCAGATTTTAGGATTTGAGAAGGATAATGAGATATCTAAGAAAATCAATGAAGGTACAAAGCTTCCGAATATAACAAGAAGCGTTGATAAAATTCAAATTCACTGCTCTCTTGTAAACAGTTCTATCGTAAACAAAAGTAAATCAGATGTCATTTGGACATTTGTTCCTAATACAGAACCGGGTTGTCAAATTGTTGAGAATCCTAGACAATTAATCTACCTTCCTATTAACACAAAAGACTTTATTTACTCCTTGAGAATGACAATTACTGATCAGTTGGGAAGACCTATCGATTTGAATGGTGATAACGTTGGATACGTGCTGCATTTAAGAAAAGCTTAAAGGATTAGTGAAATAAAATTATTTACCTATAAATGTTGATTAATAATAAGCGATTACTTTATAAAAAGCAGTATGGAAGTGGAATCGGTAGTGTATTCAAAAACATTGTTAATTCCCAGTTATTTCAAACGTCAGCAAAACAAATAAAAGATGGGGCTATGTCAATGTATAATAATATTATTAAACCGAGATTTGAGTTGTTGAAAAACAGAGCAATAGAATATGGGAAAGATCTGATCAATGTAAACAAGAAGGAACTCATTGATGTAATTGGAAACAAAAAATCGATGAAGGATCTTATCGGTACAAATAAAAGGATTTTAAATCAAAGAAGTCAGGACTTGATCAAAACGTTAATGACTGGAAATGGATTAAAGATTCTGAAATAAGTTATTTAATAATTTCTTTCTTATATAAATGGCAGTAAATAAAGTTATCAGTCCGCAATGGAACATTTTTGATGAACCGCTTGTGGATGAAACAGTGGTTAAATATGAATTTAAAGAAATTCGAGAAACAGATGTGAATGTATCTAATAAATCAGAGTTTGAATTCGTAACGAAGAAATTAGATTCCTGGTTTTATCCAAGTGAAAGTTATCTTGATGTTAGTGTAAGAATAGTGAAAGAAAATGGAGATAATATAGCTGCAACCGATATTGCTACTTTGACGAACAATGGATTTAATTTATTCAGTACCGCTGAGTATGTAATAAACGATGAATCGGTTGAAAAAATTAATCATGTTGGTATTACAACTACCGTTACAAAGTTGATTGAATACTCTGATGATTATTCTAGAAGTGCTGCAAGAAATCATTTCTGGTATAAAGATTATAATCAAGGGAAAGAAATTAATCCTGTAGTTGCTTCTTTTACTGCAACTCCAGTAGTAGCAGGGGCTGCAGGGGCTGCAGCAGGGGGTGGAACAGTCAGTTTGAGAAATAATAATAATTATAATAAAGGATTTGAAAAAAGATACAACAGAACAAAGAGCAGTAAATTAGTAAATATGTATTTACCATTATCAGAATTGTTTGGATTTCTGAAAGGAAACAAACGATTCTTCAGAGGTGCATCGCATAAATTATTTCTAAGAAGAAATGATGATAACAACATGATTATAAGAAATGGAAATACTAATTTCAAAGTAGTCATCGAGTATTTATCCTGGAAGATCCCTATTGTAGCTCCTAGTATTGAAATGATGAGTAACTTAGAAAAGGGATTGGCAAAGGACAGAAAGCATAATCTGATGTGGGAAGCATGTAATAGTTATAAAAGTGATGTTAGTCAGAATAAGGAGCACACTTGGAAAGTTATTTCTGAGAGAAACAATCTAACAAAAGTAGTTGTGATGCTACAGAAAAATGAAAAGCATAACAATCAATTAATGAATAATATGGTGTTTGATCATATGAATTTAACAGACATAGAACTTAGAATTAATGGGGATAAATATCCTGAAGAACCACTTAAATGTGATTTTAGCGATGATAAATGTAAATACTCAAATCTTTACAATAGGTTCATACATTTGGGTTATAAACAATTAGCATTTGATACTGGTAGTGTTGTTAGTATAGAAGAATTTAAAGAAGTATACCCACTATTCTGTTTCGATGTTTCTAAACACGAGTCAAATATTTATAATGGAACAACTGCTGATATTGAAATAAGTTTAACGTTGAAAGATAATCAACCCGTACCATATAATGTTTACTGTGTTATATATTATGAAAGAAAAGCTACATTAGATATTATCAATAAAAATATGTATGTGAGTTTGTGAGCCTGGATTTTTATTTAATAAAATCATCCCCTAATAAATGGAGTCCACAAAGGAAGTCTTGAATACAATCAGAATGAATAAATACAATGAGACAATCAGGAAAGAAGAACTAGTGTTAGGTTTGAAATATGCTATTGTTAAAATGAGAATTGCTAAGACAAAATATGGTGATAAGCTGGTTGTAGTCATTAATCATAATGACAAACCCTGTGATTTGTTTATAACACAGAAATATAATGCCATTGCTAACGAATTACTTTTAAAGAAAAATCTGGTTTTGCAGCCTATTGTACGCGAAAACAAGAACAAAGAAACATATGTGGATTTAGAACTGTTTACTCAGTAATATTTGAATAAAAAATGAAAAATGTAAAAAAAAAGAAGTAGTAGTATATTATAGTATTTTATATGTAGTAAAGGGTAATATTCTCATTTCTTGTATCCTTTATTTTGGAAGTAAGAAAATAAAAATGTTCTTAAAAAGGGGGATAATTTGGTAAAAAAGGATGTTAAAATTTAAGAAATTGATGTTAAAATGGGGTTTTGAAATTGGGGGGAGGGTGGGCCAGAACCCGGTTTATATAACTATTGAGATGAATCGTTTGATAAAAAGTACTATTTGACCTTGCGGTGAAGATGCGCAATTTAAGGGAGCTAGAACCTCATTTGTAAGCAAAACCCTTGAGGAGAAAATGGTTATGGGTATTTTTCCCAATTTGCGGTCATGATTGGTACTTGGAATGGTCGGATTCGGGAAGTGGCAATTTCTAAGCTAATCTTGTTGAATTTCTGATATTCCAGCCAAGTTTCATCGTCCTAGCACATTTGGAAGTACGATCACCGGAATTCCGGACTCCCCTTAAAATCACCCCACAGTCGCCTGAGCCAATCCGGTTCTGTAAACGACTTATCCGGAGCATCTGTTAGTTATTCCCACAAAGTTGCATCCCGATCTCTCCAGTCTAAGCCTGTTTTGTCGGATCCGGTCCGGACATGAAAAAGATCACCAGAGACATGTTCTCTTTTCATTTACAAAATTTAACTAAAATCCCATCACCCGTTCCAAAGTTACGCATGACTCAATATTCCGGGTTTCTCCTTCCTTCTATTCCCCACGACTTTCGGATCGAGTAAATTTTTATTTACAAGTCAGTTTGTCAGATGCTTGTTATTCTCAGCAAGTTTCACTCCGATCCCTCCATTCTAACCGTTTCTCGGGATTTCCGGTCTCCATCCCCCAACTCTTCCGTACCTGTCGAATTCAGTTCGGACTTATTCAGGAATTAACTTACATTTCAATCCGATCACCCGTTTGAAAGCTACACACCCTAAATTTTCCGCATTCCTCCACCCTCCTCTCCCCACAGATGGTCGGATCGGGAAACTGATTATTTCCAGGTTCGTTTGGTTGGGTCCCTGATATGCCTGTTAAGTTTCATCATCCTAACACCCCCTAATCTATATCAAGCCCTACTAACGTTCAACAACACATCATGGCAACCCCTTCGACCTTCGATTGCTCTAGCTCTATCGGAACGTATTTATGCAAAGAATGACTCACCCACGAGCAGAGCTATACCAGTATGAAGGGGGAAACCCGAAATATCTTGAAACGCTTTTTCTAGTTTTTGTCAAACCCCTAATCCTTTCCTCACACTAGTGTAGATCTGCGCATGGATGACTCAATCTTTAACATTGACTCGTCCATGCGCAGATCTCCAACCCTCCCCCCCCCCCCCCAAGTTATCGGATGCGATTCGGATTTGACAGTGAACATCCACGGCACTTTTTCTTGATACCTGTCAAGTTATGAATGTTACTGATTTGACCACTCCCCCATTGATGTTCGGATCGGGGAAGTGATTATTTCCAAGTGATTCCGGTTGGGTCTCTGATATGCATGCCAAGTTTTGTCGTCACAATTCATGTGGAAGTGACAAAACTAGCAAAATGCCGACAGACAGACAGACATAACGATCGCTATATGGCACTTGAGTAAGGTCAAGTGCTATAAAATATTGACCTTGTGAGCAATGAAAAGACGTAATGAGGAGCCTGAGTATTGCTAATGTCATTTGATTTTTAACTAACTTCAGATGAAGCGTATACTGTTATATTTTTATTTTTTATGATCAGAACTTGTTTTTGCTAAAGGTCCATATGTGGCACACTTTCAAGTTATCATCTTGTAGATGAATTTTGCACTCTTTCTATGTTACAAAGACAGATGGGCAGATCTGTGCTTAGTTAGATGGGCAGATTTGTGATAAGCAGGTCTTTCTTTCAAACGGGATCCTAGAAGATTTTTTTTTATCATACAGGATCAACAAAATTGGCCTGCATTCTCTTATAGTATACTGAATATTTACTTGCTAGACCTAGCTTACTTAAAACAAAAACTGTCCTGTGGTTTCCGTTTAGTTCTAACTGATCTCCTAAATTCAAAACAACAGCTTTCAGAACTAATTGTATATTTACTTATTTAAAAGCCCGGAAGTTGCCTACTCTGGCCGAGTGAACAGCATTCCATTTGCAAAAGTAAGGCAAGGGAAGTACAATATATAAATAAAATGTAACTTAGTAGTAGTCTGGTATTTTTTTTTCTTTTCAGAAGATGTATTCCTCCGATTCTGAGGATGAACCTCTTCCTCTTCGCTTTGCTGATCGCAGAGACTACAAAGATGAATCAAAATATGGAAAAATGGACGACAAACTCTTCCTTTCTTCCCCGATCAGTGACTACCCCGAACCCAAATACGGGTAAATGGACCGGTTAAAATGGTTTAAGAGAAAAAGAAGCAGGGAAATGAGAGGTATGATTTCATCATTTTGGCTATACAATCTTGCTACTTGTTTGGAACTGTTTTGTCTTAACATACAGTGTATTGTTCTAACAACATTCAACATGTGAACACCGCACCATCTCAGGTGGTTGTGAAGGTGCCAAATCAGGAAAATGTGCGAAACTTCAAAGGAAATCGTTGTAACTACTACCACCCAGAATCATCAATTTTACTTAAAGCCAAACCAAACGTGGATACTACGGGATCAAAAAAATTGACGCATACTACACTCACAAAAATAAGCTTTCCCATACGGAAGTTTTCCGTCGGGGACGCGAGAAATCGAGTGATTTTCCATATCCCAATTTTCAGAATATTTTTATTCGAAGACGGAAAAATTACTGTTTGTCAAGAATAAGTTTTTTGTTCACGACAAATTTGTCCAGCACGGTGAATTTCAAAATTTTTCTGTATACACTCACAAAAATAAGCGTTCCCAGACGGAAGTTTTCCGTTGGGGACGCGAGAAATCGAGTGATTTTCCATATCCCAATTTTCAGAATATTTTTATTCGAAGACGGAAAATTTTCTGTTTGCCAATAAGAAGTTTTTTGTTCACGACAAATTTTTCCAGCACGGTGAATTTCAGAAGTTTTCTGTATATACAGAAAACTTCTGAAATTCACCGTGTTGGACAAATGAAGACGGAGACGGAAAATTACTGTTTGCCAATAAGAAGTTTATTCTTCACGACAAATTTGTCCAGCACGGTGAATTTCAGAAGTTTTCTGTATACGAAACCATCTATTTCTTGAGGCTTTTCTTTGGTAAAAATACTAAATTGGTAAACAAAACTATTTAAAATTGAGCTGCAACGGTTCACAAGACCTGGGAGAGCTATAGCTCTCCCCCCCCAAAAAAAAAGGGTGTGTTCGGCCATGAAACTGCGCTTAACTATCGTTACGGACGTATATAGTTGCATAAAGTCACGTTACGAATGAAATTAGAGCAATAACTCATACGACGAAGCGTAGTTGCTCGAAGGGTCGAGCGAACAATAATAGCCATTTTGTTACTGAGTTGCAACCATCAGACATCGGGTCGGACGTTCCTAAAGACTTATGTAAAATGCGGCTAAAATGTAGCTTGTCGGTATCGTTTCTGATCTGCGTCAGGTTTTCTGTGTCAGGTCGGTGACAGTGATATAGACAGGGATCACTCAACTCCCTTTTAATATCTAAAAAATATGCATACTTGGTTTCGAACAACTTTATTACAAACAACACATTGTAAGCAAGACGGTATTATTCGCAAAACAAAGAATTATGCAGAACGATGCACTGTTCAGATCTGCTAGTGCTGTAAACGTTTAGAGGATACTTGTCCACTAGATCGTCGTCAAATTTTCGAATCCTGGACTGCTTCCCACCCGAAACTGGTCTCGCTTCGCTCAGAATAAAGTCTCCGAGGCACTCGTCAAGTATTCCATCATATTGCTCCACCAGGAGAAACACTTCTTGTCCCTGACTACAAATTTGGTGGATCTTTCCAAACTGCACTGTTCTGCTGCTGTCTCTGTTGCAGGGGACAAAAATACCTGTCTCATAAGAAAAGCCTTCGATTGTTACTTTGTCGTGAAACAGCACGCTAGTCACGTCAATGTCGCATTCAGTGAAAGCTGTTAAAATTGGACTGCTTAAAAGATTCCTTGAAAGTTTGCATCCGCCAGACGAAGTGAAACGTTGCATAAACCTGCTTTCCAAAGACTGGTAGCATTGGTTCAGTTGGTGACGATACGAGAGTGTGAAAGTCGGGTTGACGAAATTGTTCGACATACGGATGGATCTTTTATTTAATGCATGGTTGCTTTCGAACCTTAAGAGTCGAAATCCGCATTGGAAAAAATGATGCTTCGGTTTCAGTCTAATCCCTGGAAACTGGATTGTTAGATCTTCAAGGTAGTCTTCAACCAGCTGCTTAAGCAGCGAAATCTGTCCTCTGGAAATCTTGAAGGCGGAAAGGAGTTCACTAACCTCGCGAAGACAAAGCAGAAGTTTCCAAACTGGGTCACTTTTGTCAAGCACTAGTTCCTCCAGCAACAGAGGAAGAAAACGAAGCAGTGTTCGTGTCTGAGCTGCGGAGCCTTGAACTCGTATCGTTTTTCTTGACAAAGCCTGGATAGTTACTGGCGGGTTTTGGGCGTCTTGCCTTACCAACTTCAGCTTCTTGATATTGGTATTCAGCTGGCCAAGTGCAAACATTTTTTTGTCAAGAACGAAGTATTTGAGGAACGTACAAATGTCATACTGAGCAACACCCTCACTGAAGTCGTGTGCCATGCACGGGAGGAGCCTCGGAACAACATGAAACCCTTCTACTTGGTTCATTGGTGAGTTTGTTTTCACTCCTTTTTTGCACGAGTCAGCCTTCAAAGCCTCCTGATACGATTCTCGGGTTCTAAACATGGAGTGCGAGTCCAAATTTCTCGTCCAGTCTTTTCTGCTGATCTCGCAGAATCGACAGAAAAACTCCGCACTACCGAATCCTTCTGTATATCCTCCAATTACATGGTTTCCTAAATTGTCTCCCAAAATAGCCCACAGATAGCAAAAAACCGGCAACTCATTCTCGGGAGAAATGCTTTTACAGCCGAGTTCGTTGAGCTCTTCAATAAGAGGTTTTAGAATTTCACCTACTCCACATACTTTCATGTCTTTTTCCTTGCAGAGCAAGCAAAGAAAAATGTTCTTCAGCTGACTTCTTGTTTCCGGGTACATGTTCGTCAGACTGTAATATACTGCAAAAATAGGTGTCTTGGATTGCGAAAGTGGATTGCAAATCTCGAACGAATCCGTATAAAGAATGATCCCCACGTTTCTTGTTCCGATCAGCCTTGGGTCTTCCTTAAAGATTTGCCCATCGGTCACATCCTGAAAGACGTTTTCTTTTGAACACCGGGGTTTACTGTGCATTTCAACAAACGATTTGTCACGAAACAATCCGCATATCGTGTCACGAAGTGGAACATAATGATATACGTATTCCACCTCACCACTTTTAGCAATCTTTGCTAACGGTTCTACGAAATCAAATTTTTCTCTAAAAGCCTTTTTTCGAATATAATCAGACCTCAAGGGTCCCCTTGAAGTATTGTGAACTTTAAACAAAGGATCGTCGCGAAGAACTTTCAAAATCTTGCCACTTACATCATGTGATATTGCGTTTTCTTGCAAGACTTTAGAAATCTCCCCCCAGACGAACTCCTTGCTCATCATTAAAATGTTCGAGTAGGTCGATATTATAGTTTGGATAACAGTGGCAGATAAAAAAAAATCAGCTTGCAAGCGTAGATACAGCATTGTACAATCACTGATGATATCATCCTCTGTCACACTCTGCTCTTCTCGTTGTTCAATCTCTTCTGGTAGGTCAGACTCTTCCAAACCAGCCCAAGCCTGGTCATTCGAATTCACATCCGGACAGTGTTCTTGCACTGGCGGCTGAATAGTTGAATCGTCCGCTTCTTCCATTTTTTCACTCGTGCCGAGTACTTCGAAACATTGTATGGTTCCAGGGGATCTGTGAAATCGAGCGAGATGTGCACTAAAACTGGACACTTTTCCAAATCCGTTCTTGTATCGGGCACACTTTCGGAAAGGACAAGGGACCACTTCCTTTTTTCGAATGTGATCTTTAAAGTGCGGCACGATTTTGTCAAGGAGATCTATTTGTGACTTACAGATCGGACATGAATATGACTGGACTGTTGCAGATGAAGCATCATCCTGAAAGAAAAACGTCACCTTTAATTTCAGGCCCTTTTACGTTCCGTTACCCCCTCTATCCCCCCTACCAACACGCGTGTCGCGGCGACAGCCGAAGAACAATTTTTTTTTAGTTACCAGAGTAAAATTTAGTTGAATCTAGTAAAAAAGTTCCTCAAAATTCAGTAAACAGAATTTTGGTCGGATGGCAACAGTGCTTTAGAAATGCTGGGCATGGCGCTGGCATCGCGGAGTTGAGTACAGCGTTGCCACCGGCAGTAAAATTTTACTAGATCTAGTAAAATAATATGATCTATAGTAAACAAAAATCCAATCTAGTAAATTTTGAGGGATTGATAAATTGAATTGAAATCTATGAAACATCCCGATATTTAGTAGAACAAATGGCCCCAGCTGTCTATTGTGTCATCTTTCATGAAGTCAGGGCATCGAGTTGGTAAATCTTAGTAAAATCTAGTAAAAAAAAAAATCTCAAGAGTTTAGTAAACTCCATTTTGTTCGGGTGACAATACAGGTTGCATACCATCTAGGTTATCAGGCTAACCCACAGCCAGCCCACACCTTACCTGCTCATCTGTAAGTTGCTAGGCTAGCATAAACTGTAGACAGCTGGATAGGCTAGTACAGGATACCTAAGCAACCTCCACCTGGTAACCTAAGCCTATCCCTAATAGAACTACTAGTCCATGTTTTAAGCTTCTTGACCAGGGACTACATCAGTGAACAGTTGAATGGTGTCCTCGTTACTCAGAATTGGCTCTTTCAGTGGTTCTTGATCAAAGACAGTTAGGCTAGAGAGATTGATTAAATTATTCTATCATATTTAATTTTACATGTTTTACCTTAGTTGGGACTGTTCTTGCAGTGTGATAGTGATTGCTGTACATGTGTTCCATAAGTGGACGCTGTGAATTATGCTTAGAGGTGCACCCACTGGCACCACATCTCCATGTCCACCCTGGTTCATTTCGGTGGCGTATACTGTGAATCACATATGCCCGTATCGTTTGAAACTTTCTGCTACATTTGCAGCAGATGTACATGACAGCTTATGTATATTCCTGTTTATTTTTAGCAGTGACAATTTCTTACAAGAACCTTTGAAGCTTTTCTTCAGCAAGTTTTTGGAACAACACAGTGTTGCCAGTCCAACAATTCAAAAATCTGTATGGATGTCTTGATAGGCCTAAAGTAATAACTAACATGCTTAAAGTACAGCTGACATCACAAAATAGAATCACCTGAACTGCAGAACCCAATTTGCTTACTAAATTCCAAAACACAGCGTTTTCCCATTAAATCTGGCTTGCATTTTTTAGCGTGTTTTTGCTTTTCATCTTGTTTAACAGGAGCATGGCATGCCATCATCTCTCCCATGTTAATATTAGGCTCCGCGCAGAGGGAAGAGCCAAAATAGCATTGGAATTCCCTCGGTCTGGTACAACAGTATAAACAAGCAACATTTTACAACAAATGTGACCATTGTTTTTTTTGTGTTTTTTCAACAGCTTTGGCCTTAGGGAGGGGCAACAGAGGTGATCCTCCCCCCCCCCCCGAAATTCTCAAAAAAGGGTTTTTTTTTTATTAGGGAATGGGGTGCAATGCCCCAAAATAGTCGAAAAAGGTTTTCGTTTGCAGCAAACACTTACACTAAAAGACAGATTTAGAAGATCAATAGAAATTTGGTTCACTTTTTAGCTCCATAGTTCAATAACAGGTCCCAGAAACAGCTTTTGGGTCATATTCTGTATGAATACAAGGTTAAAGTTCTATTTTCCTGCAGAGCCTTTACTACCGCCAGGTCCAGGAAATTTTTTTCATGACATGTTGTACAAACTATAGACTGTGTTTGGGTCATGAAGCCCAGATGATGCCTTGTCATCAGGGGTATCCCGGGGGGGGGGGGGGTACTTTGTATTGCAGATGCTTACTTATGTTTTTTTTTGCAGACGCACTTCTAAGATGCAGTATAAGTTCGAGGTAGTTTCTGGTTCCAAGCAATATCAAAAGTTCCAGGTGGTGGCTTCCAGTCTCTTTGATTTAAAAATTGGAAGTAAGTCTAATTATTGATTTGCGATTAAATTAGTGTAATTAAAGTAAAAATGGTAAATATCTATTAATGGAGTCCAGAGAGAAAATGATCTTTCAACAGTTTAGATTACCATATTTTATGTTCGTAGAGCATTCCAGATCTTGTCTGTTACCATATTGAAAATGTTAATGTTGTGTTTGCACGTGGAGGCTGCTCCCCCTCCCCACCGCCCCAGGCTCATAGTACTTTGATCGAAACATCCTTTGTTAGGATGTGGTTTCTTTTCTGACTTGTTTGTTCTGTTGTCGTCCATGAGTAATTGTCATATGAGCATTCAGCTGTTCTTTCTTTTATTATTTATGAACACCATGCTATTTCATCCATAGTGTTTTAGATGACTTAGCCTCATGTTTGGTCGCATTGGAGAGTGGTGGTCGTTGAAAATTTGTTTCCTCTTGGAAAAATAATCTGAAATCTATTTTGGATGCTGGAGACACTTAGCGATGTTGACTGATGTGAAAAATCTTTAGTCAGGTCAGGATTAGACAAGATGTGACAAAAGCGTTTTAGAATTATCGGCTTGCAACAGGAATGTTTTCCTGGAACAGGAATGTTTTGACCTAGGTTCTTTAATGGTGTGATTACCAGCAAAAATAAAATTGTCACAAGATACGGCATACAATGTTAGGGCTTAGTTACATGGGCTCAGTATTAATATACGCTAGCGTAGCGCTAGCGTAGCGTATATTAGGGGGGTTGGGTGCAGGGGCGATCGTCCCCCCAGAAATACTCAAAAAAGGGCTTTTAAACAGAGAAAACCTCAAAAAAGGGCTTTTAAACAGGGAAAACGCCGCTGTCACGACAGCGATAGGGGCGATGCCCCCGAAACAGCAATCGATTTACACCAAAGACACAAGCGAAAATACAGATCTAGAAGATCAATGGAAATTCTGTTCCCTTCTTTGGGTTCATGAGTCAATAATATTCTGTATGAATACAAGGATGGATTTTTGAACCTGATTTGTATGAAAATCATCATTTGCGAAGAATTTCAGGCTGGTCTTAGGTATTAGGTATTTGTAGGCTGTGCGGTTAGACGATTTTACTCAGAAATTCGTTACCATGTACTCGAATTTGTCATTTTTCTGATAAAAACTAAACAGTCTCAGATATGCATCAGAGTGGGCAATTAACTCCACGGGTGGCAAAATCTGACCCGAGCTGGGTTAAAATGTGCGGTTTTCAGCTCTGCCGTGTATCCCACCCTTAATGTTCATCTGAAACACGTCTATCTACCCTTATCTTCATTTGCAACCTTACCCCAAACTTTCCTGCCAACAACACGCATACAAATCAAAATACCATGTCTGCAGCTATCAGTGCGCACAGATAAATGTATATCACTAGATTGTTACCGTGAGCTGTACATAGAAATTGAAGAACGAGAAGTTCGCTTATGGCCAGAACAACTTGCAAATAGATTGTTTATTGGGTTGCAACAGATCGGTGATATTCCTAGAGGTTGTGAGCACCTTTCAGATGTGCTTTAAGATGGTTTTCTCTTTCAAGTTGTAAGCAGACTTTGGGAAATACCAGCTTTTTCTTAACGGAGGAAATGATTTCCCTCTTCACGCTGTGGAGGCAGCCGATAGAGGACGACAAAGATCTACGTCGGTACACCGAGTTTCAGGAACCAGTTTTTTACTTGCATGACGGTGAAATATGGGTTGAAAATAAATACAACCACGACCAGGGAAACTGCAACGATTATAATGGAAATGAATGGCAGTCTTCAGAGGATTCTTACATACTAGAGACGCAGCACTCTGGTGTACCAGAATCTACTGTTAGCCAGTATGGTGAGCCTGTAGGAAGAGGTAAGATTACCTTATTCGTCTGTTCGGTGGCTCAGTGTGGGGGAGGCACGGGGTGGCTATTTCCATAAGAAATAGGTAATTGGTCGTCGGTGCCGACGGTCTGCCTGGTTCATAGGGTGAACTCGGGAAAGTCCGGCCATTTACTATGCTTTTTTTTCAAAAGCATGATGGAAGATTTTCTGTTGAGTGTCGGACTTGGTTGAATGTAGCTCTGAGGTAGTTGACATTCTTGCGAATATTTTGCATATCTTAGTTTCTTGATAACTTAACTCAGTTGAGTTCCGTGGTCCTTCTAACTAGGACACCTCAGGATGGCCGGATTTACCCCAAATTTAGGGTAAATACGGCCACCCCATCTATCTTTTTTATTTTTGAATATAAAAATAATTGAAGCCTGACATCTTGTAGAGCATGCTGCGATCACTATGAATGCATCTCTAAAATTAGGCTATGTCATCAACAGAAGCCACCACATGTCAGAACCATTGATTTTCCCTTAGTCTGTGGTAACTCCGGCCGGTCGGACTTACCCTGGAACGAAAATGCACGACAATGACAATGTGGTACACACGAAAATGTGGTATCTTGTAAATCTTGATCATATATTTGAATAGAATTTAGAATTTAATGCACAAAAAGCCTGAGGCCATGGCAAAAATGGTAACAAAAAAGAAAACACTTATACGAAATAATAAAACTAAACTAAAGGAAATTCTCCCTGTGGGCTAGAGCTACCTTTAGGAACCTTGCCAGCCTCTTCAAATCTTGAAAACATTTACTTCCAATAACGTTCGACATCCACACTTCATCATTTATTGTAATTACATTCCCAAAAACCTCAACCCGCAGGTAATCTAGCTCACGGCATTCACACATCAGATGTAACAAACTCTCATTTTCACTACCACACATCGGGCAAAAATAGGGACCAGTACGACCTAGTTTATTTCCCAAATATTTACTCCGCTTTCCCAATGGCAAACAATCAGCCCGGCAACTAATTATAATTCTGAGATCCACCCACTTAATCCCAGCCTTAAAATATACCTCTTCCCCCCATGTCTCTTTGGCTGTAGTGTAAAACCTTAAAGAAGGTGTCAAACTTTTTGCCAGCTGCCAAGCTTGAATTTCCTGTTCCAAAAGTCTCCCTGCCACCGCACGCGCAACCTTACCTAGGTCCATCTTACTCCATACCTAGGTGTGGATCTCAAGTGAACAAAAAGGAGTGGATACACCATATGGTGTATCCACTCCTTTTTGTTCACTGGCTTGCAGGGGCGTCACGAGGGGACGGAAACGGTTTGTCGACAAGACTCTCGATTTACTGACGGGCATGGCGGTTTCGACATTTTTTCGTAATTTATTGCTGTTTTTAGCACTACGAACACCTCTAAACAGACGGAATTTTGTCCCAAATGATGATTTTTACACGAAGCTAACAGCTAAAAAGCTAACGAAGCTAAAAAGTAAATAGAATTTGCATTGATCTTGTAAATTGTTTGTGTTCCCTTGATTTAAGAGGTCTGATGTCGATCTCACACTTGTTAACCTTTGCAGATAAGAGCAGCTTGTATTTGCAGATCTTCAGCTCAGAGCAAGTGCCATATAAGCTTTTAGCTCTTGTTGGGCCATGACGAGTTGATACCCTTGGGAAGGCAGGAATGCAGTTTGGGCTTATTTTACCTTGCATACAGAATCGGATTGAGCACTTCCTAATTTTCCCTTACAAAACTGCACGGGATCCCATCTAAGACCTCGTCTTCTTTTTATAGGTGACATGTCCGTAGAAACGCTGTTAGAGAAACTGTCAACTTCAACCCGGGATTCCGCTGCTTCATTTGATGGCAAGATTGGCTGGTTTGTGTGGAGATCTCGACTTGAAAGCCACTGCTATAACCTTGGACGAACTCTAAACTCCCTTGAGCAGCTTGTTGAGTCTGGTTCCGGGGGAAGAATTCGAACATCCAAACTACAGTTGCAACCCGAGTTACCTAAAGGAACCAGTTTAGAAGCCATGGAAAAGATCAGAATGGAGCATGGAAATAACGATATTAAATGTGAGTTTTTCTTTGTTCTCGACTTTTATATGCAATATTATTGCGCTTACACTGTGGTCCCTGATTACACTTGAATCCAGGGTCTGACAAAAATAGCAAGATATTACTCCTAAGTGACGAAGCAAGCTGAAATCACCGCACACAGCTAGCAATTTTTGCCGAAATATTTGTATAATTTTACATGAAGTTTGGACAAGAACGTATAAGCCTAGGCAGTGGCGTATTTAGGATTTCGTTACGGGAGGGGCCCGCCAGCCGCATAGTTTTTGGAAAATATAAGAAAGTACGGAGACGAGACATTGCAAGACAAGCTTCGACCTAAGCCGGCCTACCGTGCTACAACTCAATTCGCTAGGCTATAGGAAAGAAGTTAATTCTCCAAGATTATGTGTTCTTGGTTTGAAGTACGAACTCGTGCTTTACACACATGTTGCACAAATTATATCGGATGGTTATTACTAATTTGATTTGATCCCCCAAGGGAGGGAGATCGACACTTTCTTCTGAAGTGCTTCAACCTTTAGAACCTGCGGTGAGATAGTCTGTTGTTCCCAGAGCCGTCACTAGCCAAAATGTTTGGGGGGGGGGGGCAAGGTGTTTTTACCGACTGGCTGGTCATTTTTACCGACTGCCTGTCAGAAAAAAAGACCGATTTTACGAAAAACCGACCGACTTTTACGAAATATCTACCGATTTTACGAAAAACAGACCGATTTACGAAAAACAGACCGACCATTTTTGTGAAAAATCTGGGCGCTTCGCGCAGATTTTTTTTTTTTTTACCGAGTTGCCAAAAGCTTTCAATTTTTTTTTCAAAAGCTTTCAGTTCATTTAATAATAAAGCAAAACATATCTCTCGTGGGTAGAGCCCAAATACGATGTTTTTTAGTCATAAACAAAAATAAAATAGGTTGTCAACAAATAATTTCGAAAAATAACAAGGCAGAAAAAATGCTAAAGATCATTATACTAAAGCTAAAGATCACCAAGATAAACTACTAAAGATCATTGTTTTATCAATTCAATACATTTTATTCCGGTAACTAAGACCATAATCACTAATGAGCCCAGAGTCGATAGGAGGTTCGAAAGACGGCCGAGTTTTCTTAAGAAAAGAAAAAGTCTTAACCGAGCAAAACGTGTTAGCTCACCCCAATATCGACACTCTATCAAGCAATTATAAGAACTACCAACAATACGGGTTTTGCCAGATGTCTCTTATGTTTTTCGAACCAGTTTCGAAAAAAACATTCCCGGTTTGTAGGAAGGGGTATGGAGTTCAATTGAATGCGAATGCGAAAAGTGTGCTAGAGGAAACGAAGAAGCAATGGCCGTTGCTTTTCTGTTTTCACGGTGTCGTAGAACATTTCCGGATTTTAGCCAGGTCGATTCCTCTGGATGAATTAAACGAGAGGTGGAAGAAAACAACGGAGAGGATCGTCAAAGCCAAGTTTGGATCAGCAAAAAAGTTCAGCCGTCTACGCTCTATGCAGAGCCTTGCAAGTGTGTTAGAAAGTCTGGGAAAGGCTGGTTCCGTGCAAGATGGCCTCATCGAGTTGGCTCTAGCGGCCTTTGACGAGGGTTCCAGCAGTTTAATTCAGTACGAGAAGGTAAGCTTCCATTATGTGCGAGGGCTTTGCCGAATCTTTCCGTGTCTGTAAAAAAAACAGAGTCGATTTCCGTGGTCAGCCACTTGGTTTGGGTTGAGACCAGCCGAAGAAACAGGCCGGTTGACGTGTGTGAGCAAATCCAGAGTGGTTGTCCTCTCCGGCCCTACGGGCAGCTTTCCGGAATAGGTAATATCAGGGACCCACAACTTTCCTGTAATGGCTCGCCATTCAGGGAGGTTATCAAAAAGAGATTTTTTTTGCTATGTTGACCGAGCCTGGCTTTGTTACCTGAAGAAATCCCCAGGTGGCCATTCCATCGGAAACCAATCACAGACTCAATTGTTTATTTCCTCCTATCAATGAGCACGTGACGCCAGAAGCGCTACCTAGCGTTTCTGTGAGGAGTAGGCGACGCTCGGAGCACATAGCAACACAGAATCATAGGAAATGACATGCCTCCTGAATGGCGAGTCATTACAGGAAAATTATGGGCCCCTGGTAATATTTATGTTCCATAATAATTATCGATCCTCGCAAAATGCAGGATGGTCTCGAACCAAAGTGGCCTCACACCCGTAAATACGAAAGTTTTGCCAACTCGTGCTGATAGAAATTAAACCGTGAAATCTCATGGCACTGCATGTCTAGAAGTGTCCCGCTATTTATCGCCTTTATAGTTATCATTGCGATTTTGCAGATATGCAGATATCTGATACTGTCGTATCAGACATTTATTTTTGTGCTGCCTCTGTCACAAGTGATGAACTTCTGCGATCAGTTAAAATCTGGTCTAAGACACAAGTTGACTTTCTCTGCGCCCGATCCAGCCAAATCCGATCCTCACCTTCCTCAGCAAAGTTTCAACTGCTGCTGAGGATAAATGTTTGTTGAATGAAGAAGATGAAGAAAGCCATTGACGGGGAAGTCAACTCGTGTATTAGTAATAACAATTTCCTATGGCTCAGTTTTCGAAGACATTTTTTTTTTCCAGGAAAAGCCTGCTTGTTTCAGTGGGATGAGTCGCTCTCATCCGTACATCGTCGCCGTTGGTAAGTACTCTTTCGATATTCGAGTTGATATTTGGCTTTTTTTCTACTCTGAATATTGTTCCCTGGGGCTGAGTTGTGTTTTCATGACGTTCATCGCCGGCGTACGCCTGTATACGCCTCAAAAAATAAGCTAATTCTTCGTATACCATTGTCTATTCGTTTAGGTATTCAAGTAGGCCAAAATTCTCGCTATTCAGTAGCATCTTACCTCTTCATTTGCCTCTTACCTGATTCTTCACTTCTGAAAGCTGAGTTGTGTTTTCATGACGTTCATCGCCGGCGTACGCCTGTATACGCCTCAAAAAATAAGCTAATTCTTCGTATACCATTGTCTATTCGTTTAGGTATTCAAGTAGGCCAAAATTCTCGCTATTCAGTAGCATCTTACCTCTTCATTTGCCTCTTACCTGATTCTTCACTTCTGAAAGCTTTTGAGTTTTGACGCGAAGTTGCAGGAGTCTAAACTTAAATCTGTATGTTACTTGCAGTCAATCTGTGTGCTATAGTTTTTCCTTTTCGTTGACGATCCTATAGGATCGTCAACGATCCTGAACTATAGTTCAGTGAGGAGAGGGAGGCTTTAGACCTTCTTGTTGCGAGTATATAGACCAGGAGAAATTGCGGGAATTCAGCGAAAGTTGGTTAGCTGTAGCAGATATGACCCTGGGCGGTGGTTCAATTCTTGTCGTGTTTTCGTTCCGTTTGGTCAGATTTATCTCTGTTCTATTTGGTGGGTTAGGCAGTACCAGGGGCGTCACTAGCCTTTTACCTGTGGGGGGGGGGGGACGTCCGAATTTTGCCGACGGGACTTGTAATGTACCGACAAAACGCGCCGTTGCTGCTTCGCGGCAACGGCGCATGTTTCCCGCGAACACATAGTAGAACTGGGGTAATAGGATAAATTAAATTCAGCGACGCAGGCGAAAATTTTGAAATGCGCCTTTTTTGCGAGATTCAGTTATCACCCTACAAATTCTAGCTTTTAATGAGGTGCACAAACCCCCCCCCCCCCGCTTCGCGGCAACGACGCGGATTTCCCGCAAACACATAGTAGAACGGGGGTAGTAGGACAAATTAAACTAAGCGCCGCAGGCTTAATTTTTTGAAATCCTCCTTTTTTCGGGCAAGATTTAACTACCACCCTACAAATTCTAGCTTTTAATGAGGTGCACCAAAAATTATAAGCATAAAATGCAAACTAAATGGCTCGCCCTTCCTGTAAATAGAGAATACTACGAACAGAATACTACTACTGTTTCTGTTTTAGGCGCCGATCTCTTCTTGACTAGACAAGCGTTCGTAGTCATGGAAGGGAACGTTGTATGCGAAGTCTCAAGGGGAAGGGATGCTGCAATTGCCCTGATTGCCTCTTTCTACATGTTCGTGATGCCGTACCCCAAGCCTGCTTTTCACACACTGCACTTTTTACAAAAGTAAGTAGAAACAAGTCACTTGCCTCATCTTTGAAGGACACCTGAATGAAGAGTAGCAAGTATCACCCCTATCTGTATGCCTTTTCTTAACATAGCTGCAGAAAATCGAATCCGAATACGAAATAGTGTATACGAAAAAAATGGTAGTTAAAATTATTGACGCGTAGAAGCCTCATACCAAGTTCTTTAGGGCATTGGCTTTTTGTGAGTACAGAGTTCAGTAACAACCGTAAAGTTTGTCCGTCCGTCTGTTGGCACGATAACTCAAAGGGGTTGAATATATTTTGTTGAAACTTGGTGTGAGGATCCTTTGGGTCAAATTACAGGTCAAGTTCGGAGATTTAAACTACAAAAATTCCTGGCGGCCGACTAGAATGCGGTTATATTATCTCAGGAGGAGTGTTCGCCAGTAAGTAGGCCCAAGGCGGCTTAACGCTGCGACGAGTTAGTAGTATTACTACCTCCCTTTAAAACAGAGAGCAGGATTAGTGCATTGCTGTAAAACCAAAAGTAAAACCTTTTAGCTTCTTAAATTAGAAGAACAGCTTTTCGGCCTAGCGAATCAAGACTCGCATAACATAGTATTTGTCTTTTGCTTATGACGGTGAGGGAGTTGGGATCGTGCCATTCTTTAATTATTCATTTCAGTTTACCCGTTATGGAGCGCTTCGCCTGCTGTTTTTCCACGAGCAACTGAGTGATTGATCGTTTATAATATTCATTAGATCAAAGCAAACTTTCGGGTGCGTAAATGTGATTTAAAAATATTCTAATGTCGGGATTGTAGATTCGTGGATAACTTATGTTAAAACATGAAGGTATGTCTTCGGCACATCGCTTGCTGGAATCTTATGAGCTGAAAAAAAAAAAATATAAATAACTCACATCTTTCTTTTCTTATAGGCATGTTTTTGGGCTGGAAACAATTGCCGTGCCATGCAAAGGCATCAACACAACGAAGTCTACTGAGAAGACGCAGAAGTTTTTCTCAATACTTTGAGACTCTTCTTGAAAACATGAAGAGTTTTTATTCTTCCTGTTTCTCAAAGTATCGAGAAAAACTTCTGCGTCTTCTACTGAGAAGACGCCGAAGTTTTTCAAAGTTGTTCAACGGGTTTTAATTATGTCTTATGACAGTGATTTTTATACGATAGTGTAAGATTGTTCTCATGTTAATTAAGAGATAAATAACTGAGAAGACGCAGAAGTTTTTCTCAATACTTTGAGAAACATGAAGAGTTTTTACTCTTCTTGAAAACAGGAAGAGTTTTTATTTTTTATGTTTCTCAAAGTATGCAGAAACACTTCTGCGTCTTCTACTGAGAAGACGCCGAAGTTTTTCAACGTTGTTCAACGGGTTTTAATATGTCTTATGACAGTGATTTTTATACTTTTATACTTTGATAAACATGAAGAGTTTTTACTCTTCATGTTTCTCAAAGTATCGAGAAAAACTTCTGCATCTTCTACTGAGAAGACGCAGACGTTTTTCAACGTTTTTCAACGTTGTTCAACGGGTTTTAATTATGTCTTATGACAGTGATTTTTATACAAGATTGATCTCATATATATGTTAATTAAGAGACTAATAAAAGGTTGATTTGATGAAATGGATAGCCTATACGAAAACAGAAAACTTCTGCTAACCAGCAGAAAGGTAGTCACGGGAAGTTTTCTGTACAGGAACGTCAGGAGCACTGTAACGCCTGTTGCCATAACATTTCGGTACTGGAGTGGGATATTGTCATATAGTGTACAGAAAAATTTCCATCTCTCTACTGCAACACTTTATACAAAGTTTCCACCTCTGTACTAAAACCCCTTACCTTGGTACAATGGTGTACAGAAAAGTTTCCATCTGTGTACTGCAACACTTTATTTTCTAAACAGTATGTTGCTGCAGCAGGATAGAAATATGGTGTACAGCTATGGAAAGATTGCGATTGGGGTACCAGAACTTTCACTTCCCGGATCCTCAGAAAATTCCGAAAACAGAAAACTTTCTGCTTACGAACGAAGAGGTTGTTACTGAAGTTTTCCGTCCATGACACAATTTGCTTTTGCTCGCTGTTTCGAAAACTATTTGGCCGTGAACATAAACATCCCTGGGATGCCTGTTGCCGACATTTTTCTGTTCCCGAACGGTTTTCTAGTCGAAAATTTTTCTGAGTGTATGAAACAACACCCACCGCAAAAAGATCAAAAGGAACACTTTCGAACTGGCACTTACAGGAATGGCTCCTCAGCCACATACAACATCAACCACCAGCAAACAGGAAAAAAACAATGGAACAAGACACCTAAAACAACCAACAGTCAAACAAATCAAATGGAAGGACGCAGATATGGTACAATAAACACAAAAATCGACCACCACCATCTGAACCACTTCCATCAAGAACAGATAACCTCCAGCTCTCGATACTACCACAATATGGTGTAATTTCTAAAAGGAAACGCTCTCAACACATACCTACCATGTGATAATCCTTACCAGCCTTGGATGACGTATTACAAGAAGGTACTGCCGCCGGTGCAGACAAGTGACTGTCAAAATGTACAGGCATAAACCTCCGATCCTTCAAAAAAAATCACCTTTAAAGCCGGACCAGGAATTGCCCTCACGTTGTCGAACGTCCGGTCAGTAACAAACAAAGTCGAGGAACTGGACGTCAATGGATACAACGCCTTACCTCGAAAGTCGATAGACCAAAAAGAAGTCAGCCATACCCAAGTCCCCAGAACTGGAAGTGCTATGGGTCTGGGTAAGACCGCGCTACCTACCAAGGGTAGTGTCATCCCCAATCTACGGAGTCGAATACTACCCACCCAAAGCACCATTTCCGGAAGGCTCTAGTAAACTACCTACAGCACTCCGTTGCCCACTTTCGGAGAAAATACGCCTTTGCCGGTATTGTGATATTTGGACACTTCGTGGTTCGAGTCCTGTCTATCATTGAAGCATTCACAGCAAGCATCGGCCTAGGTGGCCTACGAAATTTTAATCAGAAAATTATCTCATCATGGAGCCCGTGGGGATCAGCCGTCATGGCTTTCCTCATACCTCAGCGGACGGACTATCGCCGCTGAAGCTTTTGATGAGCATGTTCCTGTTGGATATGCAGTACCCCAAGGATCAATACTTGGGCTAAATCTTTTCCTCATTTATGTTAAAGATCTATACCGGCTTTTTAGTAAGACAGTGCCCAATGTATGCTGCAGATTGTGCCAGGAAGGTGCTGCCCAGACAACAAGATAATTTATCAATGATTTCATGGGAACTCACTAGCTTCAAATGTAAAAAGTCGTTTCTTCTTTTTTTTTTTTCCCGTACTGGTAAGAGTCGCCCGACAGTGGCTGAGCTACCTACTTCAAGAGGTCCTATATGCCGATCATGTAAGTTTCAAGCGGCATACTGAGATGATAAGAATCAAAATTTCGCGAGGAGTGGGAACAGTACGGAAGCTTAAACGAATTTTTCCGTTTTCTATTCTCCGATTATTATATTTCTCTCTTATATACCCTTATATGTATTATTGCTCATCTACATGGATGTCTACTTTTCCGTCGCTACTTTCCCCCATCCAAAATCTACAACGGAAAGCAGTCAAAATTTGGTCTATAAAACTAAGAGACATTTACACTCTTTTGTTATGTTCATTTGCGTTTTAGTATTTTCGTAGTGACCTCCCATCATGTTTTTCTGTGATGTTTCAACTTGTTAATGTTTCAACAGAGATCCGACAGTCCCTGAGTCTTGGCTCGTTCTAAAAACACCTTAAAAGATTATTTTTGGAAAATAGTAATTGATTGTTTCAAATTACAGAAGATTATTGAATTTACTGAAAAAAAGCAATAACGTTTGAATATGGGTGTTTATTTTATTTTATTAGTTTAAAAAATGAGAAGTTAGTGTTGGCTCTCGATGAATTTGTTTGTTTGTCTATTTGTTTTTATTTTGTTGCGTGGTGATGTGGAGGTCGGTTGTATTCGCGAGAACACCTGGCGAATTGTTTGGTTTTAATGCAAAGATAAATTTTTCACAACCAACGGGCCATAGAGACCTTGGGATTCTGTTAATAAATAAATTTTGTTTTTTGACTATTTTAGCATTATGTTAGGTGTGTATATATAAGTTTGTCAATAGAAATAGCTTGAACTTGAGTAAGCAAACATCACCATCGCCATGGTTTCGTAACTAATCCTGTGTCAGATCTGAAATCGCCGAATTCGGCGATTTGCAACCACCGAAGGTCCGATGTAGGAGAGACTTTTTACAGTGCAGACAACACCGTTGATTGTTCGACAAAGAATTTCAGATATAAAACTTCGAGTTTAGTTAGTTCTCTTGATAACCAACTCTAATTTCTGGGATCCCAAAGCGTAAGTGGAGGGATACCTATGACATCACAAAAGTTGTCCGTCCGCCTTAAAGCAGCACGATAATTCTCGAAGGGAATAAGATATTTTGATGAAACTTGGTTTGAGCATTCTCTGTCAAGAGTCAGGTCGAGTTTGTAGGTGGACTGTGCAGCCTTACATATAGGGGTGAGGAGATTTAAATTATGGGGCAGGCAAAATAACTGAACACGACGGTGAAAATAATTTTTTTGCCCGACAAGTAGTTCCCCGGGAATCCGGCCAAAACCGGGAAGTTTGACGCAAGTAAAAGTTTTTTGATTAGATGTTTGATTTAGGAGTATGCTGAACACGATTATGCCCCTCCCCCCCCCCCCCCCCCCACCACACTAACGGAAATGCACTTGCGACGCCCCCGCCTAAGATTTTGTAAATGAGCTATTTTTGTTCAAACCTGGTTTGGGATACGCCGGATCGAATTGCAGGTTAAGTTTAAAGATGGAACCGTGGTCAAGTATTTAGAGGTTGGGAAATCTTCGCAAAAGTCAGCATAGCACACCTCGACGAATCCCTCCAGTAGTACAGTGTTACATCAACGGCTCTTCCCTAAAAGAAAACAGCACACATTAGTTCTACCAATTGGTTTGCATGGCACGTCTGGCAAACTTCGGTCTGACTGATGTAATAGGTATAAAGTTAAATAACGTATTTAGTCGTAGACTGAGAAGCTTATAGCTCCGACAAAGGCGCTAAGAATAACACGAAATGCAGAATAGCTAAGAGAGGCTATGTAGAAAGAAGATACTGTCCAGTACGAAAAAGATCCTACTGCAAACGTTGGCCTTGTTTTGCAAGAACTGATTACTGTATCTTAGGCACGAATACATTAATCCCTGAAAAGCGGAGAAGCTCGTCATATTTTGAGGATGTAGTAAAAAGAAAAATCCAACTGAAAATGTTACCCTTTTTTCAAAAGAAATTGGTTTTAATAATCTGCATTTTAGGATGAACACATCTACCCCTGAAAAGCGGAAATTTCTTTATATCTTGATGATGCACCACAATAATCAATGTTACCTCATGTGGTAAACCCACACACAACGATCGTTACGTACCATACGATTCTTACCAACCAGAATATGTGAAACGCGGAGTAGTTATCTCACTAGTCGACCGAGCTATCAAAATTTGCGATGAAATTCTCCAAGATGACGAACTTTGCCGCATTCGGGACGTTCTGTTTTGGAAACAAATACCTCGTTCTACTGGTTGAACAGATCATCAAAAGACGACTAAAGCTACATTCAGCCCCCAAAGATACTGTAAGTTTCACTGGTAATGGTGAGGTAGAAAAAAAAAATGCCCGCGTTTAGCTTCCGTACGTACGTGGAGTGACCGAAAAATTGTCCAAAAGTCACAGAAGACAAAATATTTTGCCGTCTCATCTAAACTCAGAGGAAAAGATAAAGTCCCAAATCAGTACCAAAGACTCCATCACGATTCGACAAGCGGTTGAGATAAAGAAAAACCAAGCAGGCATTAACCGAGAGACAGGCGGTCTAAGTACCATCAATCCACAAGCGAGTCACGCATTTCATTGCAAGTTCCTGTAGCAACTGAAAGCGACCTTGACGACTCTATTCTTGTTCCCAGAAATTCTTGCAACTAGGGTTCTGATAGCCAAGATTTTGGCGTGGGATTCGAGCGCCATCAGTCCTTCAACGAGTCAAGCATTTCATTGGCCATTCCTGTAGCAACTGAAAGCGATATGGTCGACTCTAGCTCTGATAGCCAACATTCTTGCCTAGGATTCAAGCGTAGTCAATCCTTCTCCCACGAGTCGTGAACTCGCGCGATCAGACGATACCGAAGGGTCTCTTTTCTTCAACCCGATAGAGCAGAAGAAGCCTCGGAAGAACACCATGACCTCGATACATCTTTCACTGACTTTATAGACGATGACACACCACATATTTAAGAAGATGATCTTCAGGACGCAACAAAGGAAGACCCCGCAGATTCTCTCTTGACGCCCGATACACCAAATGACCCCATCGACAAATCAGACCAGTCCTGCGGTCGATCAAAATTTTTCAATAATCATCTTATCTGAAATAGAGACAATGCCCGTGCACCTGCTTGAATACAACCCTCAGAATTGGCTCTCACAAAGACTAAAAGAAGTGCAAGACTACGTGGATGAGATATTTGATGTGAATCGCAAAAGCAAAGCACAATCTCTCAAGGAGATCCTTGAGATTAATGCAAGCATCGAACTGACCTATGCTGGGACTGCCAAAAGCATCATGGCATACCATTGTTCACTTAAGCTTTGTGAATCGACTTATCTAGGTCAAAATACATCGTCACTGGTGACTACAGGTCCTACACCCACCTGATTAGTTTCAATAATTTGCTGGCACAGCCCATTTCGGCACCGGAGGATCTTGTGAAGGTAGCCTTCGACAACCAGCAAGTGACTGGAGCGACGTAAAACTTCTCCTCCGACAAACGAACAAAATCTTTGATTATTAGCCTACCAGTCTTCTCTACTTCGGCCTGGAGAACAGGAGGCAAATTCTGCGGATTATGATGTACGGGCTTTCAATCAAAGATATGACCAAAGATATATACAACAACAACGCGATATTTCAAACTGGCTGTGGAAGGACTGCAGGGAGACAGCTATAAAATTCTCCGTACGGAGAAGCGATTGGAAGTCTAGGGCCAGACATTTCTGCCTCGCTACTAACTCCAACGTAGAATACTCCAACGTAGACCGATGCACTAACTGCCAGTCCACGGTGGCCCCGATGGAGCTCAACTGCCTGGAAGAGATTAAGAAAATGGATGAGACATTCTTACCTCCCGTGTTCTTTACTTTCACGCGTCCATCGTTTTTATTTCCAATATCTTTTTTGACTCGTGACCAATAGTAAATTCGGCGAAATGCGTGAAACCAATCGAACAGAGCTGAACCTAAATTAGTTTGATTATTTTTAACAAGTTGAACTCAAACTAAACTAATGTCAGCTACCGTCTGATCAGGCGATGTTTCGTCAGGCTGTAGATACAAAGCAAGGTTGTCAAGCTTGAATATTCCGCTTCTTCGTACCCTTCGTACCCAGGTTCGTGTTATTTATTTGGAGTGAAAGAGTATTTTTTTCTAATGCATGTCAGTATATGAAATGATAATGCTAATTTATTACACGTCGATCTAACACAAGAACAATCGCTACGATGAAACTGAATGACCATATCCTTCACTTTCGTTTGTTAGACAGATTAGGTAATGGCTAATCATCTGAAAAACCCACTTTCAGATATGGAGTCAGCATGTGTGTATCGGATAAAACTTTTACTTACAAAAAAAATCCAATTCCGGGCGAACTATTAGCTGGGACTATTACAGACGAACAGGCGACGGACAACTTTTACGAAGTCGTAGGAATCCTTCCACTTACGTTTTGGGATACTTCCCAACGGGCTTCTTCTCTTTACAGACGATTTATCATGGATCATCGCAGAGGCGGGCGGCGAGATCCATGTCATCGCCTCAGAGTTAATCGCGGACTATATCGATGCCCCCTCTGTGGTTACAAAGCCAAGAAAAAGTTCCACTCTAACGACCACAGTGTTCAAGAAATGGAGGGAAAACCTAGATTCGGCGCGACATCGACTGGTTCGTGCTCGTGCCTTGATGGTTTCACGTTGAGTACAACGCAGCCTCTCAATCATCCAAATCGCTAAGTGTCGATCATCACAAAAGTTTCACAATGCTGTAGGTTGATGTACATGGCACAATGGTGATTCAGCTGAGCTTCCTCAAGTCCAAAAGAATCGCAGATACACAAAAACGGTAAGGCACCCCGACAAGCAAAGACTTTTTGGGTTGGCTGGCCACAGTTAAAAAAAGCGGATACGCTTTGCCTGTAGTCTTATCGAGATGTCCTTCACCCACTTCTCTTCACGAGGACAGCGATCCGAAACAACGACCAAGAAAAATACAGAAATGCTAGGCATGCAGTGGCAAGAATTTTCTTGATGCGGAACCATACTCACTACCAGACAATTTTTGGGTTTGATTATTTTCAATCTGCCTGCATTCCTGAAGATGTTTGGAAAGTTGCGGACACCACTTTGTACTGCTCGAGAAACTCGAACACGGGTAACAACAATTTTTAGCCCACTCCTTAAAGTTTTGCAAAACTGTGCCAAGTTTTATTCTATTTCCCAGGCCCTTCATGTGCCAGCCCTTGATAATTTTTCGAGATTCCATCTAGGAAAAGATTTTTAAACCAGATCATTCCCTTTTCTTGTTTGTATTTCTGATCATCACTTCAGAACATACCGCTATTGTCTGGTTTACCATTGTAGCACACTACACGGCGGATGGATGAGCCAGTCGACTTTCTCAACAAAGAACTGAAATCCCGGCGACCAACCCTGACTGTCCCGAAGAACGAAGTCTGGAAGCGACTCTTAAGGACCAACGACCCTATGCGTAAGATAAGCAGTAAACTGCAGATTCAATAGTAACTTCATCCAGCCTGCTCCAACCACTAATTTTTCTCAAGCACTTCCAACCATGATTTAGGTGTTATGTTTCATTAACAAGGAAAAACAAAACAAAAAAAAATGCTGGAATCCCTCACTCGATTTTCTTTTAGATACGCGAAAATATTGGCTGGGGATCTGGCGAAAAGACAAGCCAACAGCCGGATCCTGTCACCACGACCCACAAGAAGAGCGACGAGGTACTGCTGGTCTCTGACTAATGACCCTAGAAGCACTGAAGCACAACTCAGAAGTTGAAATATTTTTTCAAATGCAAAGACAAACAGAGTTCATAGACATACGAGTAATCGTAACTGAGTACCAAAGTGAAAAATTCAACAAAATGCTGCTGAACACGAAGAAGAACAAGGAAGCCCTATTACAGGATTAGGAAGGTAAGTTACTGTTGCATTCATTATCATCACATTCCGGTAAATGTTTTTACAACATAAGGTTCACTCAGACGGTCCCATAGATAGAGGTTCGAATGTACTTGGGCTACATGTATCTAGCGATCCAAGTATCGCATCTTATTCGGGAATACCTCATTCGATGTCAAGATTGCATGTTGAATTTACAGCGATCCAAGTATCGAATGTTATTCTCGATGCGCAATTTCGAGCTTAATCTTCTCTTAAAGTTTCAAGGTCGTCATTCCACACCTGTTGAATCTACAGCTGGATTGGAATTTAAATAATTTCTTTAATTTGTTGCCATTTTGTCGGTTAAGAAGTTTCAAGGTCGTCAGCCCACATCTTTTGAATTTACAGCTTGACTCGCAACGAAAATTTAAATAATTTCTTGAATTTGTTACCATTTTGACGGGGGAAATACCTATATCTCGCGATCCAAGTATCGAATGTTATTCGGGAATATCTCATTCGATGCGCTATTTCAAGCATCTTCTATTAAAGTTTCAAGGTCATCAGTCCATACCTGGTGAATTTACAGCTGGACTCGCAACGAAAATTTAAAGAATTTCTTTCAACAATTTCAAGGTTAATCTTCTATTAAAGTTTCAAGGTCGTCAGTCCATACCTCTTGAATTTACAGCTGGAATCGCAACGAAAATTTAAATAATTTCTTGAAAATTCACACGAATATTTTTAAAAATAAAATCCTTCCAGCAGTACATTACGGTGCAGAACTTTGGGGGTTTGACGCTGAGTCGATTCAGCTGCTCCACTTCAAGAGATTGATTGGACTTCACCCAACGACTCATACCCAGGCAGTCAGAGGAGAGCTTGGCCTATTCACAATGAAAAAATCTAGGCTGTTGCAGATACTACGGTTTTGGCTGAAAATTATTAGAATACCAGAGGATAGGCTGCTAAGAGTAGCATATAAAGAAATGCTAGAGATAGGAGGACCAAAATCCTGGCCGTTCCAGGTTAAAGCCATGCTAGATCGTGCTGGCTTGTCATTTGCTTGGAACGGGGGATCAGGCCCAGAGGACCACTCCCAATTACTGAAACAATTCGAACTTGCTATAAGCGACCAGGAGATACAAAGCTGGCATGGGACAATTCAAACTTCTGAGACTCTAAATTATTACAAATTGTTGAGCGAACTTTTCATATGGAATTTTATTTTAAGTTAGGTCTACCAGCTCAGACTCTGAAACTTTGGTTCCAGCTCCGAACAAACTCGTTACCACTTGGTTTTAGGAAAAAGGTGTTTGAGAGGAGGAAAAATAGGGTTGGGCTAATCATTGATAATTACAGGTGTCCGATTTGTCTTGTTGGAGAGGACACTGTTGCTCACCTCCTAGGGCAGTGCCAGGAGTCTCCTCTACCGGTTCAGTTTGGGGGAGGGTTGCTCTTCCCTGGTATACTGACATCAACTAAAGACAACGTTATCAAAACGGTTGTAGAATATGTGAGTGGGAACTTAAATAGGAGATAGTTTATGTAAGTATCGAAGGATCATTTTGTTTTAAATGCATTAATACATTTGTATGCCGTGTATATAAAAATCTGTGTATGGCCCATTGAGGCTAAATAAACACTATTCTATTCTATATCTAGCGATCCAAGTATCGAATGTTATTCGGGAATATCTCACTCGATGCGCAATTTTAAGGTTAATGTTCTATTAAAGTTTCAAGGTCGTCAGCCCACATCTTTTGAATTTACAGCTTGACTCGCAACGAAAATTTAGGCTTTATATACTATTAAAATTTGGCAAAAATAATGGCAAAATCCCACTATTCCATCCGAGTCTGTCCAGATCCGTCTAGAACTTTGGTGAGTCAGGTAAGGCTATCTTTATTGATCTTGATTTTTATATGCTAAGATTGGCACTGAACTGAATGGCACTGAACTGATACATATCTTAACATGCGGGGAAAATATTCTGATTGCGGATCAAATGCTATTTGTGAATCAGCGTAAGAAAATCCATTTAACTAGTTCTTCTTTTCTGTTTAAAACTGTGAATTTTTGCGTCTGGAGTTAGCACTGAAATTAAGCTTTATTTAAATATTCTTTAAATCCAAGCTTTCTTTGAAACATTTATTCAAACAATGTTTACAACGGATACGTCAGCTACCAATCAAGGACCCTTGTCAAGAAGGGCCGAAATATCGCTGATGAAGAATGTTAGCTGACATATCCTTGAACGAACCCTGACAACCCTGCCTGCCTCCGGATATGCCACTGACCATGCCTCGCCAATACTGCCTGCCATCACATGTACAACAACCCTGCCTGCCCCCTAAGATGACCCTCAACAACCCCTTACGACCCTGCCTTCCCCCGGATTTGTCACTGACATTACCCCAACAATGACTGCCGAAACACCATCGACAACCATGCCTGCCCCAGGATTTCCCACTGACCTTGCAACGACCCTGACAGAGCCCCTGGAAATGCGAAGGCCACCAGAGAGCCAAAAATCGTATACTGGAAGACCTGCCAGTTCTGCCACCATTCATTTGAATACTTAGAGAAACATCTGGCGGCGAAGAGAAACACATGCGGAAAAGATCCGAAGGGCCAACCGTGGTTTGTACTTGAAGGTACACAGTACCTGAAGTCTGAAGTCTGCTGTCCGGGAAGTCTGCTGTCCGGGGAGAGCTGTTCTTTGACCTATGTGCCGAAGTAGAGATGAAGTCAAGCACCCGAAGCAAGTATGTGCAAGCATATCAACGTTTTCTCAATTACATTGGTAGCCGTGGGGTCGACGGCCCATGCAAGTTCGCTGCTGATAACCTTGCCCAGGTTGTAAAGACCCTGAACTACCTAGATCGGAAGCAGGTTTCGCTCGCCACGGCGCACAAGAGAAAGCGCGAGCGAGAAAGGGCCTTCGATCCCATAAACTTTGCCACAGACGACTATCGCATGATGAAGACTGACGGCCTATATCTGTTATTTCGTGAGCTAACTCTTCGGCCACCGGGCTGGATTTGCACTGTCTCTCCACAAGGATCACGTACAGGCTTCGCTGTTCAAGTGGGATCTCTTTCTTCAGGAGGAACTCCTCCACCGTTATGTTTGAGAACACTCGAACGGCAGGAGTGGCATCGGACGAACGCGAGGAGAAGATATGCCGGGAATATGCTCCCATCGAAGATGCCCTACGCAAGAGGATGGTGAATGACGTGAGTATTTCTGAATCGCTTATTCTAACCTTTTCTTTCTAACTAGTTTTCAGACATCCTGAAATTGGAGCGGAACACCCGTTAGTTAGGTGACTAAAACTCTATTGCAAACTGTACCACTAATTGCTTAGTGACTAGATGGGTATAAATTGAGCTCTAGTACTTTGGGTTGGTTTGTTGGTGCGAGATTTTCTTTCTTCCTGAAATCGGTCACGCCTCTGTACTGTCTCGTAGTCTAAAATTTTAGTGTCCAGCAATCCACTGCTCATGGTCGTGTGTGGACCGTAAAAGGGCCAATCCCATCCTGTGTGTTTAGCTTGCGGGAAGGCGTTCATCCATCTTAATAGAGGTTGAGCAGTTTACCCAGTGAGCGCTTCACCTGACCTCAAAACCATCACGCTCAAAGAGATAAGAGCCGCCATCCCGGAGATTACCGACCCCGGCTTGCTCAAGTCAGTCAAGGACCTCCATGCAAAGCACATCCGCGCCGCAGAGGTCCTTAAGACCATCGCCGAGAAGTGAGGACTCGGGACCGACTTTGCTGATGCCACCACCCAAGAAAACCTCGGGAAAGCGATCAAAAAGTTGGGCTAATCTGACACCTTCCCCACCAAGGAGCAAGTGAAGGCCATCCATCGATCTGCAATCAGTCCTAGGATATATCCCGCTGATCCGGTGGTCGACGACCACTTGCTGAAAGCAGTGATGACCCAGACTTGGATCGGTCTGACACTTCACCACTCTCCCGTTCTGGGAAAATCAAGTGGTCGTCGATTACCACGGAAGACGAATGGATGTCAGAAAAGAACGAGGGGACACTACTTTTTTTAAGATATGTCAGAAAATAACATGTTCGGCACACGTTGGGATTTTCAAAGTACCATTTCGCATGCTTATACATTTTCTAAAATTCTCTAACTCCTTAGGATGATTCCCAACATAGCTGGCAACTGAATTCCAAAAGCACATTGCGAAACGAATTATTTTATTTTTAGATTCTTCAAGACTTCAACATCTACGTGCACTCCATGAGTGGTAGTAGATTCTTCTTATCGCTAAGGTTTTAACAAAAATTGGGACAAACAAATCTTTCCACTTACCACACAAGCTAAAAAATAAAGAGATGATCGTTAATAAGAATGTAAACACCTAGCAGGGTCGCTAGGGACCGTCTGACAAACGTGCAGATGTTTTCCGTTATTTGAAGATATATCTTCAAGAATACAGATCTTTTCCGTTATTTGAAGATATATCTTCAAGAATCAGATTGACGAACAGGTTCTCACGCCTTTTTTGAAGATATGTCAGAAAAAGAACGGGGTCGCACTACTTTTTTGAAGATATGTCAGAAAAGAACGAGGGGACACTACTTTTTTTAAGATATGTCAAACAAACATTGGGACAAATAAATCTTTCCACTTCCCAAACAAAATAGAAAACAAAGAGATGATCGTTAATAAGAATTTAAATGATCCCCAACATAGCTGGCAACTGAATTCCAAAAGCACAAGGCGAAACTAATTATTTTATTTTTAGATTCTTCGAGACTTCAACATCTACGTGCACTCCATGAGTGGTAGTCGATTCTTCTTATCGCTAAGATTTAAACAAAAATTGGGACAAATAAATCTTTCCACTTCCCAAACAAGCTAGAAAACAAAGAGATGATCTGGCTCCTTGAGCGCCCTGGTGGCTCCTGCAGGGTCCCGGTGGCTGCTAGTGGCTTTCTAGCGGCTCCTGCAGCGCCCTGGTGGCTACTGCAACACCCTGGTGGTTTCTCGTGGCTCCTAGCGGCTTTCTAGAGGCTCCTAGCGGCTCTTGGAGTGCCCTGCCGACTTACTGGTGGCTCCTGCAGGGCTCTGGTGGCTGTTAGCGGCTTTCTGGTGGCTCGTGCAGCGCCCTAGTGGCTCTTGCAGCTCCCTGGTGGCTCCTACTGGCTTTCTAGCGGCTCACAGTGGCTTTCTAGCGGCTCCTATCGTCTTTCTAGCGGCTCCTAGTGGCTTTCTAGAGGTTCCTAGCGGCTTTCTAGCGGCTCTGTGTGTGCCCTGGCGGCTTTCTGGCGGCTCCTGGAGCGCCCTGGCGGCTTTCTGGCGGCTCCTGGAGCGCCCTGGCGGCTTTCTGGTGGCTCCTGGAGCGCCCTGGTGTCCTGGAGCGCATGGGTGGCTCCTGGATCGCCCTGGTGGCTGCTGGAGCGCCAAGGTGGCTGCTAGCGGCTTTCTGGTGGCTCCTGGAGCGCCCTTGCATAGCACCCTTGCTTATTATGTATTGAATTCTTTTTTAAAAATAGATTCTTTTATTTGCAAAAGTGTAGCGTTTCAATATTGTATCAACTTCCCGTCGGCAAAATGCCCGTTAATAAAAAAACTAAAACACTTCTCAGTCATTTATTTTCTATCAGAACTGTCTAGCTCTACACCTTAAAGGTTGTTCTTACATATTGTGGCTTGTTTTGAAAGTGAAATTGTGCGTGTTTAAGTGTTTCCAAGGTAATAAGTTTTCTTATGAGTATCTAGCACCTGGGGAGCTCTATGAAAAACGGATCGAGCATTTTCTAATTAGGAAATGACATCTATATAGGTTCATAGAGTGAAACCAGAGTAGGAGTATAGGAACCGCTTGTACCAGGAATCATTAGGTACAGCGTGCAAAATAACTAGAGTGCATCTATAAATATAATACCAAGATTGTCTTAATTATTACTTTATCAATAATAACTAGTACCTACTTTTAAATTGATAAAGAAGATCGGCCAATCATTCTGGATTCTTTAGCCTAAATAGTATTATATTTTTTTAAAATTTGTTCAATTTGTCGCCATTTGGCTGGGGAAATACATAAATCTAGCGAGCAAGGTATCAGATGTTATTCAACAACATTTTAAACCGCTAAATAATTTAAAGAAATTCTTTATTTTGTCGCTATACTGCTGGGGGAAAAACATATACCTAGCGAACCCGGTATCGGATGATATTCAACAACACCTCATTCGATCCGGATATACACATTTCAACCTTAAGTAAAATTAGAAGATGATCAATCCAGATTTGGTTTCCCTAGAGCTTGTACAAAATCTAGCGAACTAGGTATCTATGTTATTCAACAAGATTTCAGGTACCGGATGTTAGTCAAGAACACCTCATTCGATTTTCTTTTAGTTCCCTATCTCTAGAACCTTCTATTCCCGTACACTGTCTATATTTAAAATTCAATCTTTGCTTTTATAGAATGCCAAAAGACAATCAAAAGAAATCGACCAAGCCTGCCCCCCAAGATGACCCTGACCGGAACCTGACGACCCTGCATTCTCTCATTCAGCCAATGACGACCGTGCTTGACCCTGGACATTCTCTTAATCCAGCAATAACGACCCAAAAGATCCATCCAACACAACTTTCCACTACTGCTGAGGAGTCAGTCACTAAAATTACCGAAGAAGGGGAAATACCTGCCCCGACCCTGCCTGTTCCGATCCTGACTGCACCGAGCCTGCCTGCCCCGAGCCTGCCTGCCCCGAGCCTGCCTGCCCCGAGCCAGCCTGCCCTAAGCCAGCCTGCCCCTGGAATTGCTCAGTCACCCAAACAAAAGCACAGCTTTTGGAAATCGTGCCCATTCTGCCACTAGCATGCTACTATTTAAATTTTCCCTTCTAAAGACTCATTATAGCTTTGTTCTAGTGTTCTTAGCCAATTATCAGTAGCTTCGTAATTTTTGTTAAAGGTGAAGGTAATTTACGTTACAGATGCTGACTGATAAGCTTCAGACAGCTATTAGCACCCTATTCATTCTGGACTACTTAGTAGCCTCCCTTCCATCCTTCCTGATTAATGGACTGGAAATTCTTCATAGAATTTTGGGAAATAACTCTTAGCTTAAAAATAATTTATTTTTCATCGTGGATGTATAGAAAACAAATAAAATGCGACCCTGTTCAAGAACACGGGGACACACTATTTTGGCAGATTGGTTTGCGAATAACATGGGGACACGCTGTTTTTTTTTTTGCAGATTGGTTTAAAATCACAGGGTGGCACGCTGAAGAAATATTAGGAAACACCTTTTTAGGTACTTAGCGATATCACACTTCAGCAAATAGTCGCAGATGATCCTCTATATTACTTGATCCCCTATTCCATTAGGAAACCTGAAAATACTGAATTTTTTTTTGGATAGTCCCGACTTTAGCTTCTTATGCTCAGTACACTGCTTTGTAAGAGAACACAGCGAGACAATTCCCAAACTGTCACAAGAGGACGTTTGGCAGAAAGGTCCAATCGTACGAAAGTTTCTGTTAGCAATGAATTCTGTTAAAGTTGAAGGATATTTCCGGGTAAAGCTTCATACAGGTATGAGCAACATATCCGTTCCCGACTACTTAGTATCTTCATTTCCAGCCTTCTTGCTTTGTACGAAACCACAGCTGGGAAAATTCACAAACTATCACAGGAGGTCGTTTGGCAAAAAGGCCCAAATCGGACGAAACATTCTGTTAGCAATAATACTTTATTTAGGCCGATCGAGTTTCTTGAGAAACATCTCACAGCTAAGAGAAACTCCTGCGGTAAAAATCCAAATGGCGGATTCTGGACTGCTGCAGAAGCCAGAGACCTACAAGAGAAAGCCAAGGACGCACTCCAAATAAGGCTCAAAGACATGAGTTATAGATCCGCCTCGCAACTAAAGATGGCAATTAAGCAATCACAAAGTTTGCACAAGCTATGCGAGGCGATGTTCGAGATGACGGGCACCTACTTTGACACAACCGAAGTTGATGACTGCATGGTTTCGGTAATGTCCCTCGAAACCGCAGAAGCTCTGGCAACTGCACCACCAGCAAGAAGCATCCAACCGAGCACATCTGTTGCTGTTCAGCTAGGTGTCCCGTCAATGCCATCAAAACCAGCAACTCCTGCCCCACGGTCTCCTAGCCCATTTGAAGATTTCTTCGTCAATGACCCCTCAGCGGCTTCTACATCTAAACAAGCAGTGACAGCGAGGCCACGGAGATCAACACGTCGTTGGCTTGAGGCCACCGTCAGCTCAGGTTCCGAGGATATTGTGAATAGTGGGGACGAAGCAAGTGTCTATCATCCATCCGAATCCTCGGATTCCGACCAGGCAACGGAAGAGGACGAGCCTAAGGAAGTCGGCGTTTCATCAATGAACTGGACGTTCAAGAATGAACCGCGGAATGCCATGCAAAAACACGGACTCTACAATAAATACAAGACAAGAATCAGACACCTGAAAGGAAACAGAAGATGAAGTTTGGAGTGGAGATGATGAGCAAGTTTAAGGATTGGGCAGCCGAGTGCGAGGATGAGTCGTCCAAGAAATTCAACAATCCGTATGGCTGCCGAGAAAGTTGTGTACTTTGTACTTGAAGGGACAAAGTACAAGTGGGACAACTTTCATTCGGCCGAGAGAGTGGAGCTGTTTTTCAGGAAGCTCGCTGAGTGTAAACTTCAACCCAGCACTCGCAGCAAGTACGTGCAAGCCTTCCAGAGAGCAGGAGCGAACCTTCGACCCGAACGATTTCACCGAAAAGGATTTCACCAGGAACAAACTCCGGGTCGCCCTATGCATGGGACCGTCTTTGACCTCAAGCAAAAAACGAAGCAAAATTTCAAAAAGGACCTTAGGTCAATACGGGTCAGGATTCGATTTCCCGACTAATAAGAAGGATTGGACATCGGTTCTGCGCTCTGACAAAACCACTCCTCGACTTCCGTCGCCACTTCAGATGAAGGACTGGTTGCAATACCATTCTTGTGTATTCAGCTCTAGTGATGGTCTAGTGATAGCCGTTTCTTTGGTGAGCGTCTTTCAAAATTTCTTCCGAGCAGTATGAAACAGCCAATAGTCTACATCGGAGACCGGAGACACCAGAGACGGAGTTGAAAGCGACGGTCTCTGCTCCAGCCATTTCAAGTTCAGCTCTCCCGAACTCATCTACCACACTCAGCTGCTATTTCAGATGATTCTGGCTCCGTTTCACTGCCGCCTTTCTGAATGTTTAAACACATGAAAACGATCAACAAACAACAAAAAAATCAAAAGAGACATACCAAATATGAGTTATTTCAAAAATTCCGTTCCGGAAACCGCCAGAAGACCGAAAATTAAATGGGTTTCAACACGCGACATAATTCGTACGCAAAACATCTACGCAGTGAAATGGGACAGTATAAGAGTTGTTGAAAACAGTATAAAAATTGAAGAGAAGAGTTGATAGGAAAAGTTAGAAAAAGTTCAGTAAGATAAGTTAGAAAGAGTGTTTTCGTTTGTTATTTCGTTTGTTGCTGACATTTTCGTTATTTTTCGTAACACATACTGACACAAGCTCAGCTCAGCTAAGCTATGACAAAAAAGGGAATAGTGATTGGGAGGTAAAAGATAACTTATGTGAGGGGAAGTGTCTCCTTTCTCCAATTTTACGGAAAACAAGGCTCTATTTTTGGCCGACTAAAACCCCATACTTAAATTCCAGCCATTTGCTAAAAATCCAGCAGAAAGAATAAGCTAAAGGTAGAACGGGAATTCACGTGCACTAAACCGCATCGCAAGCGAAAAATATACGCGCAGGCTCGGCAAAATTTGCACCGCACCATTCCGTGTCGCGCACTTTATTCGGGTTGTGTTCTAGAAGTGAGAATTGAGTTGACATTTATGGAACTTGTAGCTTTTCTTACATCGGGTTCAAATTTTTTAGCACAACTGTTAAGAAACTATTTCGGGAGCCATTCACCAGCTTGGTCTAGTGGTTTGCGACTCATGGATCTACGCAGTTACCCCCTTGACTGGACGCCCACTGTGAGCCTGAGGGTGGGAGCTCTGGAACTGCCTAATCGGTTTCACAGGATCACAACCTGGTGAGGCCGTGGTGGGCATCTATTCTGACGATTGACGCGTATGTGCGCAGCACACGAAAGGTGGTCCTAATATGCGCAACTCCATCACTTTCAAGGGTTAGATTCAGCCGCAAGACTGGGTGGAATTAAATGATGATGAGTATTAGAATTCCCGAGTAAGTCTGACGTTGCGCCGAATTTCCACCACCATCCGCTTACCGTGGGGATTTAGCTCTTGGGGCCACTACGATGTTAGCCGGAGCATTCTCCAGCGCAACATGTAAACCCAGCATAGCGTATGCCACACGGGAGTTAGTGAGCGGTTAGTCTACCTCCTCTTGTCGATGAACCAATGCGACAGCAGGGCGGCCAGACCACGAGTCACTAATCGGCTTGACTAGCATTTGGCGTTACACGTGGCCCGCAGCCCAACGTGGGCGCGTTTAAGTTCCAGCGAAAGCTCTTCCGTCAACAGCGGATCCCTAGCTAGTTCAACATTGAGGAGCTACCACGAAGTCGAATGGCCAATGGCCAGTTCACCAGTTAGGAGCCACCATGAAGGTGAATGGCAAATAATCAGTTCACCAGTTAGGACCTACCATGAAGACGAATGGCAATTGGCGATTTCAACAGTGGGTAGCCGCCACAAAGACGAATGGCAGTTAACCTCTTACAAGACGTACAGAGTGTTGAAGGGAAGTCCCATTGATGAAAAAGAGATTTTCTTTGCTCATGAGTCGTGCTTCGTACAGAGTCCCATTGATGAACAAGGGACATCATGTACTCATTCCAAGAGGAAGCTAGATCAAAAGGGTGATGAGCATCCCCTTCTCTCCACCTTCTGCTTCCCCAGATCGTACAACTACAGTTCCTGCAGTTACAGATGTGAAGTTCACCGCTGCCACTGTGTCTCCAAAGCTCAGTCGTAAGAGAAGCCCGACTCATGAGCAAGAGCCATCATGGGTATATAAGCCCGACTCATGAGCAAGAGCCATCATGGGTATATAAGCTAGCACAAAGGGGCTCTCCACCTTTTGCTTCCCGAGATCGGAATACTACTGTTCCTGCAGTTACAGAAGTAGAGTCAATCCCCACGATTACTGCTATTATTACTGTAGTAACAGGTATAAAGCTCATCGTTGCAATAGTGTCGTCGAACCTCAGTAACGAGAGGAGTAAATTAATCAACAAGAGCCATGATGTACAGGTGCCACTTCTAAGTGGAACCTCATCATAATGATGAGGTGGCAACTTCCAGCATTCCAAGCAACTTCTGATGCACAGTCCCCTTCTTCAGCTCCTGATCAGAATTGTTCTTGCTCACATAAAAGCAACAGTACTGGAGATAACAATTCAACGTCCGGCTCTGCTGAGGTGGCTGTTTCCCCTTCGGTGACCTCAAATCGCTTAACAGGAATCGATGATTTTGATTAATCAAAAAACATAGCTCTAACGGAAAGCAACAGAATTTGTTGTCTTGAGACAATTCTGGTGTTCCGGTACGCTCGTGACTCCAAAAAGAAGGATGACTGGAAAGTGGATTTCTCATCTACCGATACACGCGCAGCATGGTATGCAGAGATGTTGGCGAAACAAAAGAAAATTGTTTTGAGGAAACTTGCCTTGAAGGACTTTATCCTCTCATTAACTCATCGGTCACTGTGGTTCATTACCCTGAACCATCTCAAAGAGACAGTATCTGACGCAAGTCAAAATCGTATCCTGCAGATATCAGGGAAAACGGTGTTCCTGTTAGAGACCTAAAGCATGTTCAGCCAATGGGCGAATAATGAAATTATTTAAGATAACAAACAAGACAAAAAAAAGTTGGCAGTTTCGTACATCCGAACGTAAGAGAAGGGGATGGATATCATGGTTGGAAGTCAGGTGGTGCCCATAAATTGCCACAGACATCTCCGGTCTACCAATAAACGCGAAGCATGCTACCACAAATGTTGGTGAAAAACAGGAAGTAGATTTGAGGAAAAGTGCTTGGACGAACCTATATCCTCTCCACAACTCATTTTGCACTGTTGTATGGTATCATAGTTATATGAGACAGTTTCACAAAAGTCTGCAAAGGGTATCAAGGCCAATAGGTCTGAGAACCTTTCCAAGTATCCTGATCCATCTCAAAGAGACTGTATCTGCCGCGCAAGAGGAAAGTCTAAATCGCATCCTACCAGATATCCCGGAAAACGATGTTCTTTTCAGAGACCTAAAGCAAGTTCAGAAACTTACATGAGGTTTAAAGGAAGTTATTGATCATGACGAACTTGCCTCCTTGAAGACTCTAGAAGATAGTTGCACAGCTTCTATCTTGGAGATATCATATGATCCTTTTCATGAGAATGATGATCTAGCATGAGAAAGCCAAGGAGTCCGCCGGAGAAAGAAGAAGAAAGATGACAGACCAGAAGGAAAGAGCAAAGAGAGCATTGAAGGAAGTGGAAGAGGGGATGGGAGATGATTATGTCGCAGCGCGATGTTTCACTTAAAACTGAGATGGCAACTAGCAGTCGGCTGTCAAGTTTGATTGGACTGTGGTCTGAGTAAGTTTTCGATGCGTGGACACAAAATTATTAAATTAAATCGCAACGAATTATTAATAGTCTACTGTATTAGCATGAGAAAGCCAAGGAGTCCGCCAGAGAAAGAAGAAGAAAGATGACAGACCAGAAGAAAAGAGCAAAGAGAGCATTGAAGGAAGTGGAAGAGGGGATGGGAGATGATTATGTCGCAGCGCGATGTTTCACTTAAAACTGAGATGGCAACTAGCAGTCGACTGTCAAGTTTGATTGGACTGTGGTCTGAGTAAGTTTTCGATGCGTGGACACAAAATTATTAAATTAAATCGCAACGAATTATTAATAGTCTACTGTATTAAGAAAGAAAACGTTTGGAATCAGTTTGTTACATCCGACTGTACCCTCATCCATCTCAATGAGACTGTATCTGCAGCGCAAGAGGAAAGTCCAAATCGTATTCTAACGGATATCGACTATTGACAATGACGAATTTGCGTTCTTTAAGGCTCTAGAAGATACTTGCAGAGATTCTATCTTGGAGTTTTCATATTTGTGAGTACACATCATACTCATTTTAAGATTATGATGCTATGCACACATGTTGGAAAAAAAAAAGGAAGCTGTTTTGAGGAAACAGCGCGATGTTTCACTTAAAACTGATATGGCAATTAGCAGTCGACTGTCAAGTTTGATTGGATTGGATGGAAAATGATGCGATGACTCTCGTGTGTGTATTTAACGTTTTAACTTGTTGTCCGATAACGGCTTGCGACAGAGGAAAGGTATACACTGGGCAAACCAACTTCCGACGTCAATGTCGCTTGCGACACTTACAAGGAGCCGTGACATATCTCTGAATGCGCTGCGATTTTATACCAGCAGGAAAGGATAGGGGCCCAAACGTTTGAGTTATATCTACAGAAAGCGATATCTCTGCTTCCGTCTCAAACTAATTTTTTTTTTTGGCTTCGCTTTTACTACCGGCCTCGAGAAGCGCATAGTGGCGGGGAGGCAAAACATCCTGTTTTTTACTCGGCAGCATCTGTCCCCTACGACCCCAGGGATTTTTTCTTTGGAGGTACTATGACCTAACATAAGTTATTTGATGACATACCTTCAGATCGAGATTCCTAACTTGACATGTCATCAGAGGATGATACTGATGACTGGCTGCCGGTCATGCTGATCACTGTGCAAAATACTGGCTGGAGAGGTCAAATTTAAAAGTGTTGGATACTATTATCTGTGTTTATAGAAACATTTACCGTTTGTTAAGCAAAAGCAGTATTAGTTGTCCGACTATATAGAAAAAAAAAGAGAATACTAGAAAGAAACACCAATAAGCAACATGTTTGCTAACTTGATGATAAAACTTATGACGACTCTGGCATGGACTGGATCGATAACGGCTTGCGACAGCGGAAAGGTATGCACTGGGCAAACCAACTTCGAGGTCAGTGTCGATTGCGATACAGAAAGCTATATCTCTGCTTCCGTCTCACACTTAGTTTTTTGGCTTCGGTTGTACTACCGGAGTAGAGAAGCGCATTGTGGTGGGGAGGCAAAACCACCCTGTTTTAGACTCGGTGGCATCTGTCCCCTACGACCCCTGGGAGTTTTTCTTTGGAGATACCATGATTGATCTAGTAAGGGTTTTTGATAAACTAGTACTACTCTTCAGTTTTCGGGAAAGCATTAAAGTCTGACGACTGTAACAAGTATAAAAAAAAAAAAAAAAAAACATTGGACATGAGAGGCTGGTCATCCCCGATGACCACATTGTAACATACGCTAAAAAGTTGTTTCTTGTTATTTTTGGAGTGGTTTCAGCTTGAGACCACTTCACTCAAGCAATTTCCATAAAAACTTGGTCTACCATCTAAAAACTCAAATTAAACTTTCTCTTTTTCAGCTAAATCGTTATGGCACGCCGTTCTTTGAGGACACAGGATATCTCAAAGTTATTTGATGACATACCTTCAGATCCAGAATCTGAACTTGACACTACTACCGGACTCGAGAAGCGCATTGTGGCGGGGAGGAAAAACACCATGTTTTTACTCGGCAAAATCTGTCCCCTGCGACACCTGGGAGTTTTTCTTCGGAGGTACCATGATTGACCTAACATAACTGCCGGTCATGCTGATCACTGTTCAAGTTCCTGGCTGGAGAGGTCAAATTTAAAAGTGTTGGAAACTATTATCTGTGTTTGTAGAAACATTTATCGTTTGTTAAGCAAAAGCAGTATTAGGCAAAATCACCCTGTTTTTGACTCGGCACCATCTGTCCCCTACGACCCCTGGGAGTTTTTCTTTGCTCATGAGTCGTGCTTCGTAAAGAGTCCCATTGATGAACAAGGCACATCATGTACTCATTCCAAGAGGAAGCTAGATCAAAAAGGTGATGAGCATCCCTTCTCTCCACCTTCTGCTTCCCCAGATCGTATAACTACAGTTCCTGCAGTTACAGATGTGAAGTTCACCGCTGCCACTGTGTCTCCAAAGCTCAGTCGTAAGAGAAGCCCGACTCATGAGCAAGAGCCATCATGTATAGGGTCCACTCCCAAATTCCACACGATTATTAGAGAGGAGTAAAATAAATCAAGAGAGACAGCCAAGGAGTCCGCTACAGAAAGAAGAAGAAAGATGACAGACCAGAAGGTAAGAGCAAAGAGGGTGGCTGGAGGGGGTTTGGAAGGGAGGAGCATTGAAGGAGGTGGAAGACGGGATGGGAGATGATTATGTCGCAGCGCGATGTTTCACGTACAACTGAGATGGCAACTAGCAGTCGACTGTCAAGTTTGATTGGACTGTGGTCCGAGTAAGTTTTCGATGCGTGGACTGAAATTGTTGCAAACAATTGTTATTCACAGGCTAGTGTATTTTTCGAGGTATTCATAAAAAGCATATTGATTTCTAAGGAAGGCGAAACCAAGAGGTATGGGAATAAAATTTTACAGTTGGACCGTATATTTTTTCCGTCCTGCAAATAATGAAATTGTTTACGAAAAAAAAAAAAAAAAAAAACCCGCCGGAACCAGTTTTTTACATCCGACTGTACCCTTGTCCATCCCAAAGATAATGTATCTGCCGCGTTAGAGGAAAGTCCAAATCGTATCCTAACAGATATTACGGAAAACGATGTTCCTGTTAGAGACCTAAAGCAAGTTCAGAATATCAAATGCGGTTTAAAGGAATCTATTGACCATGAAGAATTTGCCTCTTTGAAGGCTCTAGAAGATGGCTATCTTGCAGATATCATCTGTTTCATGTTTCGACAGCCTATATCCTGTCAATAACTCATTTTTCCCTGTTTTATGGTATCATGGTAGAATGCCTGGATTTATATATGAAGCAGTTTCACACAAGCCTGTGAAGGGTACCAGAGCCACTAGGCCCTTCCTGAGAAAAATTCCGAGTACTCTCATCCATCTCATAGAGACTGCATCTGCCGCGAAAGAGGAAAGTCCAAATCGTATCCTAACAGATATCAGGGAAAAAGGTGGTTGCCTAAGCAAGCAGAAACTGAAAGAGGCCAGAATAGGAAACTCTCAGATATGAAAGGCCGATGGTTTCCCATCGCTGGTAATGGGATAAGGTTTTACAGTTGACGCGCTATCTGGGTATATGGCCTATCCGAAGTGTAGTTGTAAAATTGGTACTTTCAAAAACGAAACATGACAAAAAACAGTTGGAACCAGTTTGTTTTATCCGACTGTAACAGAATAAACACTTGTTAAAACACAACTGAATTTCACGGTTGGAAGTCAGGTGGTACACATAAATTGCCACAGTTACCCCGACCTACCGATGCACGCGCAGCATGCTATGCACAAATGCTGGTGAAAAAAGGAAGTTGTTCTGAGGAAACGCATGGTAGAATTGCTGGATTTATATATGAAGCAGTTTCACACAAGCCTGCGAAGGGTATCAAGGCCGACAGGCCCTTCCTGAGAACACTTTCAAAGTACCTCGATCCATATCAAAGAGACAATATCTGCCACGCAAGAGGAAAGTCGAAATCGTATTTTACCAGATATCAGAAAAAACGATGTTCCTGTTAGAGACAAAGAAGCAAGTTCAGAATATGACATGGGGTTTAAAGGAAGCTACTGGCCATGAACAATTTGCCTCCTTAAAGGCTATAGAAGATAGTTGTATAGATTCTATCTTGGAGATATCATATGATCCATCTATGAGTATGATGGTCTTCCCTGAGAAAGCCAAAGAGTCCGCCCAAGAGAGAAGAAGAAAGATGTCAGGGAAGGCTCTTGAAGTGACTGGGAGTTGGTAACCCTCGAGAAATAAAATAATTAGAAAAGACAGTAAGCAGCATCGAAATTAATAGCCATAAAGAATCATAAGGTATAGATGTAAGTGAACAACTCACCTTTACTTTTCAGGGTCGGTGAGGTGCAGCAGCGGCCAGACAAAAAAGGTGGAGAAGAAATCAGAGGGGCGGAGCAAGAGCAAGGCCAGAACTTCGGAGGTATAGGAAGGAGGGAGGGAAGAAAACGGGTGGGTGGGAGAGAAGAAAAGGAAGGAAAGACCAGAACTTGGGAGGGGGAAGAGGGAGGGAGGAAACCGGGTGGGCGGGGAGGAAGAGGGAAGAAACTGGGTAGGAGGCGGATAGAGAAGGGAGGGCGGAAACTGAGTGGGGGAGGAGAGTGGAAAAAGGGCACTTCATAAGGAGGGGGGAGCAAGGGAGGAGGGGAAGAGAAAAGAATAGAAGTGGAGGACAAGAAGGGCGAGGGTTTACTGTTAGTGTGAGTTTTCAATAAATTGATTGGATGAATTAATGTGTTGAATGCTGAATAATGTGCAATATTACTTGCAGTTACCAAATAGGCTTGAAAACAAGATGGAAATACATTACTTCGTTACTCAGATGAGGCTATGAACATTGGTGCTTTCAAAGTTTGGATGGATAAAGCTTCAGTTCGTAGTACTGCAACAGCTTTCGGAATACCAAAATTAACCCTTATCGACAATGTTCACCAAGCAAAAGAACTACGCGAGAAAGAGCAAGGGGGCATACCAACGACCAACGCTTAACCGATCAGCTGGAAAGTATTCAAAAAGGGCTTTACAAATTATTTTGGCGGATAAATACAAATCCTATCAACAAGCACTGGAAGAGTTAAGGATGAAAACCCTTGCTACGCCTAGGCACGATCTCACAATAAAATTCGGTGTAAAATGCCTTGCCTCGGAAATGCACCGTGAGATCCTGACACCTGAGGATGTAAATAAAATGGATACTCGCCCAACAAGGAGTATTTCAAGGGCAGCTAAGAGAGCTCAGCTAATGAACCCTCCCGTTCATAGCACAGGACGCAATTTGAACGCTTTTGTGCCTTTTTTTATCCGCAATTCTAGTGTGAATTAACCCAATTGTAATTTGATAATACTTTTGTTCTGACAAGAAAAGAGAGACTGTCCACTACAAAAGTTTCATTTGTGTCCGTTCAGCAGGCAACCCCCCCCCCCCCCCCCCCCGAAATAAATTCCTGGATACGGGCCTGGGTATGACCCTAATGCAAACACGAATGGGCTTGTTAAAGAAAAAAAAAGAAAAAAAAAAAAGTATTTCTCATTTATTTCGCAGAAAGGGCAGTGAGTCTACCAAGGTTTTATTCCCGCAAGTAGCGGATGAAATTTATGTTAATTTGGCTGATGTAAAATGAAATTGCCCATTCCATGCAGAAGTGGGGGTAAGGCACGTGTAGCAGATATGATCGAGTTCAGAGAATTAGGCTATATCTTCTTCTTCCTACCTCCAGAACTTCGGCTCAACGCAGAAAAGAACGACCCACAGAAAAATCCTGACTAAAAAAGGAATTTCCTAGAATATGCATGAACAATCGCCTAGAATGATTTAAAGGGAATTAAAAAAATAAAATTTTAGGTATACAATATGTTTCCATACGGGTACCATACTGCCATATTGGCGTACAAACCAGAACTGTCTGTAGATAGAGTTCCGGTGGCACCGGGACAACATGGTCACTTTCCTTAGAATACCGAGCCAACAGTGGGATTTTGTGACTTTTCAGTGAAAACAGAGACACATTGCCAGAAGTGGCACGAACGAAAGACAAAAAATTATTCATGGTATAAATTCAAGTTATTTATGTCTGTTAAGTGTAATGGTAGACGCTACGAGGCGGATCAATAAAACTATACATCTATCTATCTATATGCACTTTCCTAAGAACCAACTTTTGCGCAACTACGATATCCAAAGAGGATACTGTTAAAAAAGAATAGCAGGAGCTAATTGTCCAATTTGACAGAGGCTCAGCTTGTTGGCCACCCATGCCAAAACTTCATGAAGTCAGGAATGACGGATAAGGAACGTGAAACGGCGTTCGTAGGTGCCCAGGATGAAATCGATCCAGTAGAGAACTAAGATTCTGGTGGGGAAGATTTACTTTCGACAGAGCAATGTGAAATCGGCCGGGGACAAAACCAAGCCTCCGGCTCCATTTGTACCATTGAATTGGAAGGAGTTGATCTACATGATCCTCAAGTACCACGGTCGGTTCTTGAGCAGTTATCTGCGAATGGTAAATCAGATGTACAAGTGTTTCCCAAATCCAACGGACCCATATATTTCCTGTAATGACTCGCCATTTCAGGGGGCTTGTCATTTCCTATGCTTCTATGTTGTTATGTTGCCCGAGTCTCAGCTAGTTTCCAAAAATTCCGTTTGGGTCGAATCGACGTTCTTGCTCAAATAGACAAAATTTGTTGGCACAAGTCATGACTATTCAGCATGCCATCAGGCACCTAAGCTAGGACAAAAGATCCAGGATACTTTTCCATTACATGGAAATATTCCTGGTTCAGCAAAACAGGTGCGAAAATTTATGTCTATCGGGGTAGTCCGATATTTTATCCCCGTGGGTATTTCTCGAACTATCGGACGCTCGGTCAAGAGCGCATCAGAAATCTCTTTTTGACAAGCCCCCTGAATGCAGAAATTTCTTTTTGACAAGCCCCCTGAATGGCGAATCATTACAGAAAATGTATGGGTCGCTGGTGGAACATGGTCGGCTAATACCTGATTTTATCGGTAGGTGGTAATAGTTCGATGATCGATAACGCACGGACTACTGAAGTACCAAAGTAGAGAAGCACTTCGACTAAAAACAAATAGCAACGTCGTCAGCAATACCTTGCTCAAGTTTCGGAGAAAATTTTCAGTTATATGCTAACCTATGTTGTGAAAGTTAAGTACAAGACAATAGCGCGCTATAACATCGTAAATAATCAAGGTTTGCATATGTTTCAGTTTCGCCGGTCTTCGGTCAGCGGCACTCTGAGCGGCCAATTCGTCCTACAGTAAGTGTGCGCGCTTTGTTTTCAAGAAAGTTTAAATACTTCCTTTGCTGATCCATGCAGACTGTCGCGTAATCTAAAGGCTTCGTGCAACTGAGACCTTGGCAGCCTCTGCACCCCGAGAAAAACTTATTTAAGTCTCATCGAAACAAAAAGTAAGTCAGCTCAACCGTTACAACGTGAAACTGCAGATCGAGAGTTTATTGGATCGCCTTCCGGTATACCAGCTTTATAGGTTTTACTAAGTTTTACTCGTGATTCAATCTGCTTTGATTTCGCGAAAAAATCTGCGTCATGCGAGACTCAAAACAAATCGTGCGACATACCAGAAACAAAACACATAAGACATGCGAGTTTTTGAGGGTAAGAAAAAAAAAAAAGATTAGTCAATTTTCATGACAAAAGTGTGCTTTACTAATATAGTCTGAATAAACTTGTATTAACCACGACTTACCCTTGGTTCACACTGCTGGGTCGTACGCGAACCGACAGTTCTCCGATTTTTCGACAAGCGAAAAAATGCACCAACCTTCCCACCACCACTCAGACGCAAATGAAAACTGACGAGGAGAGATTACGATTCTGAATACCACCCATTATTAGCACATTTATTAACGAAATCGTGAAGATCCATGCTGGACCCACTTTTGAACTGCCGTACATGCCGTTCGCTCGAAATCAAGACAAGATTTTGTACATGTTAATTTTTTTGTTGAGCCAGTGTGTCGAACAACAGTAAAGATATATTTCGGCCTTTTTTTTATCGTCGGTCCCAGCTACATATGACATGATGATATTTATTTGGCTTGAAAGCCAAAGGGCCATAACAAATTATCATAAATACATATATGTAAACATAAAAATAAACGGTCACACTACTATTATAAAGCCTACGATACTGTAATAAAACTTAGTATTTATAAAGCCCCCAGCTAAAATAAAGAATATGATAAAAGTAAAAGATTTTTCGAAAGTCGACCAGAAATTTTATATAGCGGTAAACGTGATGCATGCTGGATACAATTCATACCTATACTTCATTGTATCAGCTGAATAGACGTATGCTGTAATTTGATAACGTATTGTTATTTTTGCTTTTCAAGAGGTTGATTAGAGATAAATAGTAAGTATAAACAAGGGTTCTGGTAAGGACTGGAAATCAACAATAACCGGCTTTCTTAATCAAGGAGGCCAAAGTAGGAGGTTGTCGCACAAGCAAATTATTCTCTATCGTCAATAAGACAAATCTGAGTCTAATCATGATTGGTATTGTGAAGCCATGTCCTGGACAGGTTCGCTTACTACGCTCTTTACTCGACATTTGATTCTTTGTGCTGGGCTCCGAATTCTGAAGTGTGTAAAACCAGCAAATGTGTGAAACAAGAACATTTTAACATGCTGGACTGTTTAAAACTAACTCTCACTTTTCTTTTACAGTAAAAAACGAAGATAGTAGCTTCGAGGGTCAAAACGATCGAGACTAACTTCGCCTCGATCCCATCTGCACCCGAGGTAGTATCTTCGACGGTCAAAAGGATAGAGACTAACTTCACCTCGATCCCAGCTGCACCCGAGGTAGGATGTTTGTCCATCTGCACAGAACCGTGAACGAAAGTTTTTCTGAACCGCGAGTACGATAATATCCACGACCTTGAGTCAGAAACGAGGTTGACCTATTTTTCCCTGAAGAGCCCAACACAGTATTTACGCTTTAATAAGTGCGCAAGCACTCAGACACTAATCTATTTCACAGCTTATAACCAAACAGCATCAGAACCAAGGCACTTCACATCCCCAATAACCAAAAAAAAATACTGAAATAACATATTTTAAAATCATCAGAGTTTAAGAACGGTTTCCGGTTTCTTAATGTATGCCAGTCCGATCCTTTAAAGCTCTTTTCCAATGACAAAATAATAACAAGTACTATAAACCAAATCTTAGCAGCCTAATACCCCCTTTGTCACAATTTCATTAAGAATATCATCAATCATATGACAAAACCGTCCAGTTTCCAACTGATCATTAAGGAATCGCGTGGTCTTATTTGTTTGCTGTTACACCACCATCCGCATCTATACACACATATCCGCATATATACAAGAGTTTAACTCGAGACACGTCATAGAAGAACGTAACTCATGGGAAATCTGGCCCAGTTACCGATGAACGGAAGAGGGGGGGGGGGGGGACCAAATCTAGACCTAAATATCCTCGACTATTTTGACTCCGGTGAAAGGGTCAAAAACTTAACTCTCGGACAGATTGCGCCCACTTGGCCATGAACGGGGAGGGTGGGGTGTGGTTAAGCTCCACAAATATATCTGCAACCCCTATGAAACAAAAGCAAAAAGGAATTTCATCGCCTTATCTCCAGTTATTGTCAAGATAAAAACATTAAAAAACGGGCCATCTGGGCTAAATTGCCCCTGAACCAAGTCCAAAGCTAACACCAGTTCAATACCCCCGTGTAGCTTTGGACCCGCAAAAAGGAAAAGGAGACCCCAAAGCTCACAAAACTACGAAGTTTCAATTTGATGCCGGTTGTTGTGAAAAGTAGAAGTTTGATCTTAAGTTTATAAGAGGTTCGATTTAGGGGTAAGGATACATGCTGAATCTGACTAAGAAAATTATTTTCTCGCCGGTCAACACGGAATCTGGCCAAAACCTGAAATTTATCATGAGGTTTTAAAACCCAATGATATAGTCGATACAGGGTGAGGAGACGCGCTTGTTGCAGCTTTCGGAACACACTAAAGATAGAGAAAAAGAGTATGCTGTCAATTTCCCAAGTCCGAACCGGCATTTACTGGGGCAAAAGGCAGAATGCACGCGACAACTCCTTGTGTTGTTTAGGCATCGTTTTGTGAAGGAAGAACTGCCCCACAACCAGTCAACACCATTAAAAACTGGGATCGACTAAAAACGGGAAGGGAATGGAACGACACGGTGCAGGAGGAACGCGTACTAAAAACGGGAACGCGTACTAAAAACGGGAGCAACGGACTAAAATCGGGAACATTGCACCAGGAGGAACATTACTAAAAGGGGGAACGCTGCACCGTCCTTTTTACTAAAAACGGGAATGCAGGACCCAGGTTCTTTGGCACTTGTTTTCGCTTGCATGACAACCAAGTACTAAAAATGGGAATGCAGGACCCCTGTTTTTGGTCACTTCGATGACAACCAAGTACTAAAAACGGGAACACAGGACCCCTGTTCTTTCGCACTTCGTTTTCGCTTGCATGACAACCAAGTACTAAAAACGGGAATGCAGGACACCTGTTTTTGATACCTTTCTCCCTGATGCAGGAGGAACACGATTGAGAACCCTATTTCCTACTTCCTCTTCTACTCTCCCTGATGCAGGAGGAACACGATTGAGAACCCTATTTCCTACTTCCTCTTCTACTCTCCCTGATACAGGAGGAACACGATTGAGAACCCTATTTCCTACTTCCTATTCTACTCTCCGTGTTTCAGGAGGAACACAACTGGGATCCCTGTTTCCTACTTCCTATTCTACTCTCCTGCTGCAGGAGATGCCGAAGTCCGAATACTCGTGACGTAAATGTTTTACTTGCTTACAGTTTTATCTGAAAGCTAATCATACTTAACTTCTTGTTTCGCCTTTTTTCGGCACAGATGCGACCAGTTTCGAGCTCGGTGAAGTTGGCTTTGCGGTAGACGTGACTTTCACATTACCATCCAAAGAGGATTATATGAAGTCATATCTACCTTCAGAGAGAGGATGATATGAAGTCATTCAACCTCCAGAGAAGATGATGCTTAACACCAATTTTTGTAAATCTTTTTCGTCCAGCATACAACACACGTACCAGCGCAGAAGACATGCAGATCCAGTTAAAGTGGCATCAGATACCTTGGTCAGTGGAAAACGCAGATCTAGTTACGGTGGTATTGGTTACCTTGGTGAGTGCTCATTTTGGTAGTTCAAGACGCACTTATATTGTCGGTGATTTTTATTTATGTAGTTTAAGATTGGCTCTACCATGTCCAATAAGAATATCCATGATTGGTTCAAAGTATGAGAGTTACAAATTTATTTCTGTGAAAACAGCACCAGGGGCACGCCCGGACAAAATCACTTGAGGCATGGTTCGGACAGCAAAGCTGAATTGAAAAAATAAAAAAATAATGAAAGAAGATAAAATCGTAAAAAGGAAGGAAAAAAGTCAGCAAAAATGCTCAGAAAGCCTTTACGACTGATTCTGAAAGAAAAAATTCATATTCAGACCCAGCAGCAACAGCATATCCCGGTGATAATAACAGATGTTGATAAAGTGACGGTATACTTGTGCAGTTTTGCAAAACGGAAGCAAATGAACGAAACAGAACTGAGGCAAAGAAAGCAAATGATAAAATGTCTATACAAATTTCTTGGAAGTCTTTCCTGGGTTAATTAAAGTGATGTCGGGAACTGCCCCAGCCATGTCCGAACCTGCCCCAGGTCTGGGGGCAGGTCCAGACGAAAGTAGCTATTAGGAAAATAAGATTTGCTAAGAAAATGTTACAGGAACAAAATTCTACAAAGTATCAATAGCAGCTAACACATGATTCTAAACAGTAATAAAAAGAAAGAATCAACAGACCCTAAAACAAAATCTTGGTATGCAAAAAAGGAAAAACGTAACGAACCTGACCCCTCTCGCCTACTCTGATGTCTACAAAGATGCAACTAAGTACGAAAAAATTGTAACCAGTACCATTGCTGCATTATCTGTTATGTTGTTTAAGAGAAATGTTAGGATACAGTAAATAGCAAAGGCTATATTTGACGATGCAGTAAGGAAAAGTCAGCTAGCCTACATTTAATTAAAGCTATATTTCAGCACTTCTGGCACAATCAGGTCATCTACATTTTTCTAGAGCTATATTTCAGCACTTATTGGCTTCATGATCAAGCTGGAAAATGATGAAATTGTTGGAAAACAATTAAGGATTATTCCTTAAATACTCCTAGCTCCTATTTAGAACATAGGCCATTTGCCATGTTGTTTTAGCTTGTTTTATACTATAATTACCACCTGTAGAAAATGCGACTTGAAAATCTACATAGAATTTCTTCCTCTGGCAGGTACCAGGGTACAGTGACCAGTAAACAACCCTTGAAGCTTAATCTGACTCTTTACAGTCCATAAGTCAATCAGAAGTTATTCAGTTACCATGAATTGTACATGTGGAAACTAATTTTCAAATGCTGATTGTGTTGTGACAAACAAAAAGTTTTCTGTCTCACTGTTAGTAAGATTTTTCATGACAAACCAGCTTGATGTTTGAAGACAAAAAAAATAGCACCCTTGAAGATGAATTGAATTTTACGTGGTCGGACAGTGCTGGCTGTTCAAGTAAAATAGAAGATTGCTTTGTACTACTGTTGTTTTTTATGGCCGAGTGCCATATGCCGATCACATTTCCGTCGGTCGGTTAGTCCGGTGTTTGCGAGTTAGGGTACTTCAAGATATGCTAGGCCGATGAAACTTGGCAGGCATATTAGGGACCCGACCAAACTAACTTTGAAATAGTCACTTGCTTGATCCGATTATCGTGGGGGGAGGGGGAGGTGGTGGAATCCGGAAAATAGGGACATTCATAACTTTCGAACGGGTGATCGGATCATAATGAATATTAAAATCTGGAAAGATCTCGTGTCGCAGATGTCATATTTCGAGTCCGGACCGGATCCGATGAATCTGGGGGGAGTAGGAGGGGTGAACCGGAAATCGTGTGAAACTCTGTGGAGCGATCGGGATGAAACTTGGTGGTAAGAACAAGCACAAGCTCTGGATACATCATTGACAGAACTGGACTGGATTTGGACGCTGTGGGGGGAGTTTGAGGGGGTGAAAATCGTGGGGGGAGGGGGAGGTGACGGAATCCGGAAAATAGGATCATGGATAACTTTCGAACGGGTGATTGGATCTTAATAAAACTTGATATCTGGAATGATCTCGTGTCTTAGATGTCTCATTCAAGTCCGGGCCGGATCCGACGAATCTGGGGAGATTCGGAGGGGAGAACCGGAAATTGTGTGTGAAACTCTCAGAGTTGAGCGATCAGGACGAAACTTGGTGCGAAGAACAAGCATACGCTTTAGATACATCACTGACAGGACTGGACGGGATTCTGAAACTGTGGGGGGAGGTGGAGGGAGGTTCCGGAATTCCGGCGATTCGTAGTTAATAGACTTCCAGGTGGGCTAGGACGATAAAACTTGGCAGGCATCTCAGGGACCCGACCAGATTGACTTAGAAACAGTCACTTGCCCGATCTGACTATCGTGGGGGGAGGGGGAGAAGCCAGAATTCGGAAATTAGTAGCAAGCATAACTTTCGAATGGGTTGTCAGATCTTAAAAAAACTTAATATCTTGAAAAACTCATGTCTCAACATGTCCCATATCAAGTCCGGACCGGATCCGATGAACTGGGGGGGGGGTGGAGGGAGAACCGGACATCTTGTGACACGCATAGAGTGGTGCGATCAGGATGATACTTGGCGAGGTGCAGCGCGAAGCGCTGCGCCGAGGGCGTCTAAGTCCCCAGCCACACTGACTAACCACACCCAAACCGCCTGGTGCTGTAACCACATTTCTAAGTTTTTACGTTCTTTTCCCAATATGGTTAGGGGTTCCTCTCAGTTACCAGGAATGAATTTTGGCTTCGAAATAAGGCAGAAAATGGTATTACCTGCGAAAGCAATAAATACTTGTTAAAATTATTTTCCTGGGTCGGATGTCGGGCCGAAAACGACAGGGTGAAAGGTTATTACCCTGTCAAAGTTTGCGTGTGTGTACCAAATAGCTAACCATAGGTTATGACTAGATATACACGATTGTTAAAGGGTAAAATTATCGGACACACGTCGTTGTTTGTCTTATGTGGTCCTTAATGGTCTTCATATGTGCTTTAAGGAGTGAAAACCAATTTCTAGGCTCAATCTGGAGTCGTCAGGTAATTACTACAAAACGTAGCGGCACCATCCCAAGATAAATATGCATGGGATCTCCAATAATTGTAGTGGTTATAGCCTAGAAAAACCTCTGGTTTCGGTGCCTAACATCACGACCAGGGTATTTCGGGTAAGTAGGTACATCTGGCTGCCCCAGCGGTTATTCAGTTGGGAAGTACAGTTGGTATGGGCGCCAGAATTCCATTGTTATTTTCTTCTTTACTGGTTGAGTTGGCTTCGCCGTAGCTTAGGTGCCAGCGTTGTCATTCGCAACGTCTTGGTGAAAGGTTTGGTCTATATCTTGACGAATGATCGTGTAAACAGGGCGACTGTGGCCAGAATCTTTGTGAAAAAAGGTTCGTTTGGCTGCCAGACGGGGTTGGTTTTGTGGTATGGTCTTCCAAGAGCCAGCGTTGCCGTTGGTCGTAGATTTGTCAAAAGGTTACGGCTACTTTGGTCTCGGGTTACGTTGCCAGTTTGTTCTTACTCAGCGTCATGGTTATTGACTGTATCTGTCCCAGTAACGGGTTCAGAAAAAATCTTCAGATACCACCTCGTAAAGATCAAGTGTGTGGGGAGGCAGTGGGGAAGGACTTCGGGTTAAACGGTGGTAATACAAGTCACGTCCCAAAAGGTAAGCAGAATAATACAAGACGTTGCTGAGAAATGTATAGGTTGGCCATGTCCAATATGTTTTCAGTTTTTTCGGCTAAAAAAATTGTTACTTACATATCGCAGGCTCAACTTGGAGTTTAACTTCACCCATCCTTTCTTTAACAAAGGTCAATGAAGACTAACAGTTCAACACACACCGGGTACAATTGCATTACCATCGGGTGCATGACAAAGTCTCTGGGGTTTAATTAAGATGTTTGTAAGATCAAAGATAAACGTATGGGGTTAAAGCAGCATTGTCAAACAATGGCTAATTTGTTAAAGACAAAACCAAATTGTAACTGGTAACTTGTTTAATTGGTATATTGCTGGTGGTTTCCATATGAATGGTAGAGGATATTCAGTGAAAATCGTGGTTTGTGTGGGAAGGGTAGACGGAGAGTAGTTAGGATCCGAAGTACGACAGACCATACTCGAATACACGTGGGCTGAACATATTTGGCGAGGTGCAGCGCGAAGCGCTGCGCCGAGGGCGTCTAAGTCCCCAGCCACACTGACTAACCACACCCAAACCGCCTGGTGCTGTAACCACATTTCTAAGTTTTTACGTTCTTTTCCCAATATGGTTAGGGGTTCCTCTCAGTTACCAGGAATGAATTTTGGCTTCGAAATAAGGCAGAAAATGGTATTACCTGCGAAAGCCAAATAACCTCAAAACAATAAATACTTGTTAAAATTATTTTCCCGGGTCGGATGTCGGGCCGAAAACGACAGGGTGAAAGGTTATTACCCTGTCAAAGTTTGCGTGTGTGTACTAAATAGCTAACCATAGGTTATGACTAGATATACACGATTATTAAAGGGTAAAATTATCGGACACACGTCGTTGTTTGTCTTATGTGGTCCTTAATGGTCTTCATATGTGCTTTAAGGAGTGAAAACCAATTTCTAGGCTCAATCTGGAGACGTCAGGTAATTACTACAAAACGTAGCGGCACCATCCCAAGATAAATATGCATGGGATCTCCAATTTCGGGTAAGTAGGTACATCTGGCTGCCCCAGCGGTTATTCAGTTGGGAAGTACAGTTGGTATGGGCGCCAGAATTCCATTGTTATTTTCTTCTTTACTGGTTGAGTTGGCTTCGCCGTAGCTTAGGTGCCAGCGTTGTCATGCGCAACGTCTTGGTGAAAGGTTTGGTCTATATCTTGACGAATGATCGTGTAAACAGGGCGACTGCGGCCAGAATCTTTGTGAAAAAAGGTTCGTTTGGCTGCCAGACGGGGTTGGTTTTGTGGTATGGTCTTCCAAGAGCCAGCGTTGCCGTTGGTAGTAGCTTTGTCAAAAGGTTACGGCTACTTTGGTCTCTGGTTACGTTGCCAGTTTGTTCTTACTCAGCGTCATGGTTATTGACTGTATCTGTCCCAGTAACGGGTTCAGAAAAAATCTTCAGATACCACCTCGTAAAGATCAAGTGTTTGGGGAGGCAGTGGGGAAGGACTTCGGGTTAAACGGTGGTAATACAAGTCACGTCCCAAAAGGTAAGCAGAATAATACAAGACATTGCTGAGAAATGTATAGGTTGACCATGTCCAATATGTTTTCAGTTTTTTCGGCTAAAAAAATTGTTACTTACATATCGCAGACTCAACTTGGAGTTTAACTTCACCCATCCTTTCTTTAACAAAGGTCAATGAAGACTAACAGTTCAACACACACCGGGTACAATTGCATTACCATCGGGTGCATGACAAAGTCTCTGGGGTTTAATTAAGATGTTTGTACGATCAAAGATAAACATTGTATGGGGTTAAATCAGCATTGTCAAACAATGGCTAATTTGTAAAAGACAAAACCAAATTGTAACTGGTAACTTGTTTAATTGGTATATTGCTGGTGGTTTCCATATGAATGGTAGAGGATATTCAGTGAAAATCGTGGTTTGTGTGGGAAGGGTAGACGGAGAGTAGTTAGGATCCGAAGTACGACAGACCATACTCGAATACACGTGGGCTGAACATATTTGGCGAGGTGCAGCGCGAAGCGCTGCGCCGAGGGCGTCTAAGTCCCCAGCCACACTGACTAACCACACCCAAACCGCCTGGTGCTGTAACCACATTTCTAAGTTTTTACGTTCTTTTCCCAATATGGTTAGGGGTTCCTCTCAGTTACCAGGAATGAATTTTGGCTTCGAAATAAGGCAGAAAATGGTATTACCTGCGAAAGCCAAATAATCTCAAAACAATAAATACTTGTTAAAATTATTTTCCTGGGTCGGATGTCGGGCCGAAAACGACAGGGTGAAAGGTTATTACCCTGTCAAAGTTTGCGTGTGTGTACCAAATAGCTAACCATAGGTTATGACTAGATATACACGATTATTAAAGGGTAAGATTATCGGACACACGTCGTTGTTTGTCTTATGTGGTCCTTAATGGTCTTCATATGTGCTTTAAGGAGTGAAAACCAATTTCTAGGCTCAATCTGGAGTCGTCAGGTAATTACTACAAAACGTAGCGGCACCATCCCAAGATAAATATGCATGGGATCTCCAATAATTGTAGTGGTTATAGCCTAGAAAAACCTCTGGTTTCGGTGCCTAACATCACGACCAGGGTATTTCGGGTAAGTAGGTACATCTGGCTGCCCCGGCGGTTATTCAGTTGGGAAGTACAGTTGGTATGGGCGCCAGAATTCCATTGTTATTTTCTTCTTTACTGGTTGAGTTGGCTTCGCCGTAGCTTAGGTGCCAGCGTTGTCATTCGCAACGTCTTGGTGAAAGGTTTGGTCTATATCTTGACGAATGATCGTGTAAACAGGGCGACTGTGGCCAGAATCTTTGTGAAAAAAGGTTCGTTTGGCTGCCAGACGGGGTTGGTTTTGTGGTATGGTCTTCCAAGAGCCAGCGTTGCCGTTGGTAGTAGCTTTGTCAAAAGGTTACGGCTACTTTGGTCTCTGGTTACGTTGCCAGTTTGTTCTTACTCAGCGTCATGGTTATTGACTGTATCTGTCCCAGTAACGGGTTCAGAAAAAATCTTCAGATACCACCTCGTTAAGATCAAGTGTGTGGGGAGGCAGTGGGGAAGGACTTCGGGTTAAACGGTGGTAATACAAGTCACGTCCCAAAAGGTAAGCAGAATAATACAAGACATTGCTGAGAAATGTATAGGTTGACCATGTCCAATATGTTTTCAGTTTTTTCGGCTAAAAAAATTGTTACTTACATATCGCAGGCTCAACTTGGAGTTTAACTTCACCCATCCTTTCTTTAACAAAGGTCAATGAAGACTAACAGTTCAACACACACCGGGTACAATTGCATTACCATCGGGTGCATGACAAAGTCTCTGGGGTTTAATTAAGATGTTTGTACGATCAAAGATAAACATTGTATGGGGTTAAAGCAGCATTGTCAAACAATGGCTAATTTGTTAAAGACAAAACCAAATTGTAACTGGTAACTTGTTTAATTGGTATATTGCTGGTGGTTTCCATATGAATGGTAGAGGATATTCAGTGAAAATCGTGGTTTGTGTGGGAAGGGTAGACGGAGAGTAGTTAGGATCCGAAGTACGACAGACCATACTCGAATACACGTGGGCTGAACATATTTGGCGAGGTGCAGCGCGAAGCGCTGCGCCGAGGGCGTCTAAGTCCCCAGCCACACTGACTAACCACACCCAAACCGCCTGGTGCTGTAACCACATTTCTAAGTTTTTACGTTCTTTTCCCAATATGGTTAGGGGTTCCTCTCAGTTACCAGGAATGAATTTTGGCTTCGAAATAAGGCAGAAAATGGTATTACCTGCGAAAGCCAAATAATCTCAAAACAATAAATACTTGTTAAAATTATTTTCCTGGGTCGGATGTCGGGCCGAAAACGACAGGGTGAAAGGTTATTACCCTGTCAAAGTTTGCGTGTGTGTACCAAATAGCTAACCATAGGTTATGACTAGATATACACGATTATTAAAGGGTAAAATTATCGGACACACGTCGTTGTTTGTCTTATGTGGTCCTTAATGGTCTTCATATGTGCTTTAAGGAGTGAAAACCAATTTCTAGGCTCAATCTGGAGTCGTCAGGTAATTACTACAAAACGTAGCGGCACCATCCCAAGATAAATATGCATGGGATCTCCAATAACTGTAGTGGTTATAGCCTAGAAAAACCTCTGGTTTCGGTGCCTAACATCACGACCAGGGTATTTCGGGTAAGTAGGTACATCTGGCTGCCCCAGCAGTTATTCAGTTGGGAAGTACAGGTTGGTTTTTACGTTCTTTTCCCAATATGGTTAGGGGTTCCTCTTTCGGGGTTCCTCTTTTGACCATCACTTCCATCTGACCCAGCCTTGCAAGTGCCATATGAGCTTCCAGCTCTTGTTATTATCCATTTGGTGCAAAATCTGTTATTGTAAGTTTTAAAGTCTATGGAAATATTGTGGCTGGTTTTTTCATCACGGCTAGATACTGGTCATTGTACCCTAATTTATTTTGTTGTATTGTCCTGAAATATGAGGAAAATACAACTGTATCTGACTGTGAAGACTGAATTTCTCAACCCGATATTATGGTAAGGGATGTGGTGACTAGTGAGGTATATAACCAGCCAAGGTAGTAACTTACTTCCGGCACAAACCTGGAAAATCCAAGAGCAAATCCCAATTTTATAATAATATCTTCCGTTTAGATGCCTGCTGACGTGACCCACTCTGCTGAACCGGTTCCGGTGCCGGTACCGGCACCGGCACCGGAACCGGCACTGCAACCGGCACTGGAACCGGAACCGCAGATGGACCCTGTTGCCTTGGAGGTAGGAGTCTTAGAATCACCTGTCTCTTCTTCTTCTTTCCAGCGAACATGGATACTTGTCTGCGCCATGTATGGGCGATGCGAAGTTCTGTACTGTGGTGAAAGATAGTCCTTCAGCCCTGTCTTAGAGTCACCAGTCTCTTATTCTTCTTTCCAGCGAATATGGATTCTTGTCTGCGGCATGTATGGGCGATGAGAAGTTCCGTACTTTGGTGCTAGATAGTCCTTCAGCCACGGCTGACTGCGAATATTTGACGGTTCAAAACGGATAACTCAGCTATATTTCGGCCCTTCTTTCGGCAAGGGTCCTCTTCAGGCTCAAGCTTGAAAATGAACTTGTGGAAAAAAAATTAAGGTTCTTCACTAAATATCTGATTTTATTAACTTCTTCTAAGAAAAATTGGTTGGAGTTAAAGCTGGTGCTGTGATTTCTGGACACGTGTGCTCTTTTTGCTGTTCGATTGGGTCGTCCAAAGGTTAGAAATTCTTCTGCATTTTGATTTCGATTCACCTGTCTATTGTTCTTCTTTCCAGCTAAGATAGATACTTGTCGGTGGCATACGTGTTGTTAGCTTGAGCCTGAAGAGGCCCCTCTTGTCGAATGGGAGCTACCAGGGCAAGAAGGGCTAGTAGCTCCCATTTGAAAAAATCTTTTCGCAAAGTTTGTTTAGTATGAGTTAAATATTTTGGTTCAAAAAGCTCTTGATTCTCACACAGTTAGTGCCTGATCTGACTGATGACACAGTACCATTGTGATCTGTGATTCGCGTTTCTGGACGGATTCGAGATTTTCCCATAAGCCATGTTAAGTGCTTTGGGTTCCATAACCCAACCTGTCACTTCCTAAGTCATATCTGCCTTTAACAAAGTCCCCATGGCTTTTGATATTAGCTGGTCACTTTTAAAGACTGTTTCTAAGAAAAAACAACTATGTTCATTAGGAAAAATAAACCGAGTTGAAGACTTAACAATGTGTAAGTTATAGAACTAACGCACGTCTTTACTTGCAGATGGAGACTCTGCGAAAAAAAGTTGCGGCACTGGAGAAAAAAATTGAAAGCGTTGGGGTAAGTAGATACAGTCTTATAAAGGACTCTGATGTACCTTCGACCTTAGACGGAAAGCGATGAGTCGGAACGGCCGAGCTTTAAGGGTTAATAGAAAGGCAGATGAGGAACAGAACAACCTTGAGTGGCAAGCGCTTTTGCGGTTGAGAGATAGACTTTGTTGGGGATATTACTTACCATTATCCAAAAAGCGAGGAATCACAATCATTAAGTTTGTAAATATGTCCTTAACGAGTTCATCGTTCAAACAGAAAATTTTGTTTGATTAATCTGTTACGATTTATTTTATGTAACTTGATGCATCTCATTAATCTTGTTTTTTCTTTCTGCTAAACAAAGAGCATTATACAGATGAAGTAACAAATGTTGTAGGTTAAACTTTTATCGCATCTCTTTCCACGGGCTATCGTAGCAGTGAAAGCAATGGTAAAGTAAGGAAATGCGCTGAATTGTTTTTATAACTTTAGCTTTTACCGCGGACAAGTAGTCCGTCGGGAATCCGGTTCGAACCTAAGATGATCAGATTTACTTTCTTGGTAAAAGTGTTTCATACTAAAACACACAATGGATCTGCAAGTTTACATTCCAAGCTTAAAGATTCTGGAAACTGTAAGACTTCTATATCAGGAAGTTTAATATCAACTTTTAGAATGCCATTGAAATCTTGTGTTTTGTTAGTTCATGCGGTCTTCTTGAGTTACAATGCTAATATTTCCTTTTCTTCGAAGGTAGAGCAATAGCACGGCTGAGCCTAAGGAGCATCGGATCTCCATGGGCTATCGTAGCAGTGAAAACAATGGTCAAGAGACGGCTTGTTGAACAACTAGACTTGATGATAGGGTTGTTTCTTACCTGTGTGTTTCAAAGGAACTGACCATACATTCCTTGGAAGAGCTTATTGTTTCTGGTGAAAACGAAAATGAAAGTGACGACGATCAGCAGATGTGTTTCAAAGGATCTGATCATATATTCCTTGGAAGAGCTTATTGTTTCTGGTGAAAACCAAAATGAAAGTGACGAAGATCATCAAAATTCAAGAGACTTCGATTATCTGATTAGTAAAAGTGATGAGGAGGAACCAGTATATTTTGAATGAACGTGTTGGAGCCACACAGGCAGAATCCCTCCACCGGAATCCGGTTGATTTCCGAAAATTTAAGCATAGGTGCTAGGCATGTGCTGTGATTAAGTTTACTCGTGACTAAGACTAAGATTGTTTTTGATGGTGCAAATCAAACGTCACCTTAACTTAAATGTCTAGCGATACCCAGATGGTTCTAGGCACGGGATCCCAAGGCCTGGTCTAGTTTTCCTGAGAGCTCCAAGCCGTGGAAAATAAATATATTTGTTTTTATGAATAGTGGGTTCTTGTGAACGTTCGCCGGATTGAAAAAGTGATGGACTTCACCTCACGTAGTACAGATAGCAAATCCTAACAATAGTGATGTCTTTTATGTTGTAAGTTTGCTTTGATCTTTTTATAAGTTGCTCAATACAGAATTTGACTTGCCGTGTAGAGTGGTACTAATTCAACGAGTGGGCGTGTGTTACTCATTCCATACATAAACTGGAATTTTTGCTGCATCAGAGCAAGAATGTAAATTAGTCGGATTTTTCTCTGGTATCCTCCCAATAAAGGTGGTGACGTGATACCTTTAAAATTTGCTGCCGTAACTGGGCCAATGGATGAAGCAAGAAAATAAGTGACACAAGGTGAAGCTTCTGAAGAAGGTACGTTCTATCAGGCTTGTGGAGGAGAGATATTGAGAAAGCTTGCGAAGAGAAGACAGAATATCCAAGAGAAGAAGTTGCAGAAGTTGAAGCTTGTAAATAAGGACCAGTATATCAAACCTGTCAAGAATGGGAGTGTATGAAGCTGATGACGAAGTGATTGTATATCCCAGTGGTGAAAATGTTCATAACGAAAGTTGAAAACAAAATAGTGGCGGATTACGTTAATGAGGAAGAAACGAAAGGGTTTGGCTCAATCTATTCCAAATCGTCAGAAAACGAAAGACAGCTTCTTATCCTTTCTCCCACTTGACCTTGGAAGAAATATGGGCTACAGGTACAGAGTGGTTTATTCAGTGCAATAAGTACCAGCTATTGCGAAGGGTGCAATTGTGAAGGTCAGTGACATTATTACTTAATACGATTTGCTTCCAGTGAAACTAGCGTCCCCAAGCAGAGAGAAAGAGGAACGTGAGTTGAGCCTACTTCCCCTCAAATTGTTGATTTGTGAGAGAATGGAGAATAAGGTCAGGCGCGTCGGTCTTAAAACAGTTTGGTAACACCCTTGATCAGGTCCCAAGGACCCTTCTTCGAGACCTATATGCCTAACCTCCACCTTCAAAACCCCATCAGTGCCCTTAATTTCTTCGTTCTTTGAAGGTTCAGAGTTTGTATTTTCTATGGTCATAAACTTCTACTCACTGATTGTCCGTGTAAATATATTTGAAAATTTGTATTCGTTCACTATTTGGAAATGTGTTATATAATAAAGCATTTTTTTGTGATTTCACAAACTATAGTTGACAACGCTCAATAATTGTATGACTACGATGACAGAAGGGGATTTAGAATTTCATGTTGTCGTGCATACAGAAAAAGAAACGGTAAGATGCTCAAGCCTATCATTTTTGTTGATGAAAAATGAGAGATATGATTACGAGGGGAATGATGATAACGTACCCGTACTGCTTGAAAACTGTTGATCTTCGAGAATATTAGCGAGAATTATTATATACCCTGGAAACAGACGTTCTCATTACATCCTTCTGCCGATCATCAACCTATGTGAATTGTCCAAAGTTCAAGAAAGGATTACAGCAAGGTCCAGCTTAGCCCCTGTTGCAGTGTGCATACCAAGAATTCTTTTTACCTTCTGCTGATGCTATTATTTTCAAACTGTCTAGAATCGTGTCTTAGTTGTTTAGGCTTATTTTTAAAATCTTGCTACCTTCTACATTTTCTTTGCAAATTCCATTTTTCCCCTTGAAGTGCGTATCGAGCAAAGTGAAAGAAGCAGTTTTTACCAAATGACACATTTTCATGATCTCTAGTGCCCTTCATCCTTTCTGCCTCAATGGTATATAATAAACCAACAAATTAAGAAATTTCCATTATCATCCCCTGACACAACTTACAGTGCCACATGAGCTTCAAGCTCTTTTTTTGTTGTTGACACTTTACTTCGAATAAATCGTATATCTTCTTCTTCCAGGAGTCATCAACACCGTTGACGAGTCGACGAGCTCAGGCTATAGAGGCATTGGTGACTTCAAGGTAACCGTCAACCCCAACAAGAAAGATATGTAGCCGGAGATATCTGTACAGCAGACTATTTCTTGAGGTACATGGTCGGGAGAAAGACAGCGATGACTGTTTGCCTTCACATTCGGCAATCCATGAACTTGGAAAAGTCCTCTACAATGAAGACAAAGTTGCTTTTGACAACAAACAAAAGGACGACTTGTTAACTAGTTTGGACGGCAGCCAAGTCTCGCTAGTTCGGTTTGAAGTAGAACACTACGAAGTAAATGGAAAAATCTGTCAAGTGCATAGTTAGCATCAAAGGTCGGGTTTAGACGACAAGAAACTGTGCCCCTGCAAAGCTATGATGTTGTTCAAAGGCTGTGAGTTCACTTTCCGAAAACCTACCTTCAAGTTATCGTTGCTTTCGAAAAAGAAGTGTGTGTTAAATTTTCCGGAACGAAGCAGACTTCAGATATGAATTCATGGTACGTTGACGCGCTGCGTAAATCCGAGCGTATTTAAAGGTTTTATTCAGGCTTGAAACATTCTCTCACCGACGAATTTGTAAAAATCGCCCGTTTTGTATTTAAATACAACCGTATTAAAAGAAATCTTTTCAAGCTTTAATACGTGCGTAAATTACGCTCGGAATCGAAATTCCGCTCGGATTTTACGCACCCCCACCCCCAGCACCTCATCTCTGAACGACTTTGAAAGTTAATAATTCTACTAATAGCTGGTTTACCGAAATCGAACGCCGCCTAACGTGTCCAGAGGTCAATACATCAACTTCCTGCTAAACTGTCATCATCACGTCTTCACTACCTACCGCAACACTTCTACTTTAGATATGGCAGAGACTATGTAACTTTATTACAAACGAGGTCGATATAATTTATAATTCACACAATCATTGGTTTTATTGTTATAACCTTAGTATTCTATAAGAATTGGCAATCAAGTCCAAGTCAATCGTGGCTCAATAAAATAAAATTTAACTGACCTATCCGTTTTGAACCGTCTAAAACTCACTAAAAAGTCTAAGGAGGTCAATATTATTCATAATTCACACAATCATTCTCTTTTACTGTTATGGAATTCTATAAGAACTGGTAATCGAGCGCCTATCGAGTTTTTCCTTTTCCGACGAACCCATGTATAATTTGTATAGAGAATTTAGCTCATTAATCCAACTCAGTCGTGGTCGCAAGTGGCAGTCGTAGTGCTAGTTCTAGGCCTTAGGTTGGTTTTAGTGCGTGAATAAGATTTGATAATATGGGTCGATAAGTTACTACTACAGTTCAGTATGGTACAGCCACTACCTCTAGCCCGAATCTGATCCTCTTGCTCGAATCCAGATAGTGGTGCAGTATCTACCCTCCTTTTTTGAGGGGCTAAAGGATACATCGGAAATTTTGGCTACATTGACCATGATTATAGGGTTCTGTTTTGCTTCATTTTGCTACTTTGGAACAGATGATGGGATTTCATTGAAATTTTGTAATTTTTTTAGCTTTAGTTTTTGCCCCGGACGAATCTGGTCCGAACCAGAGATGACCGGATTTACTTTCTGGGTAAAAGTGTTTCATACTAGAACAGAAAATCTGCAAGACTACATTCCAAGCTTTCAGATTCTGGAAACTGTCAGTGAATACTAATATTTCCTTTTCTTCGCAGGTAGAGATGACAGCACGGCAGAGTCTAAGGAATATCGCATCTCTTTCGGTGGGATGTTGTAGCGGTGAAAGGAAAGGTCAAAGAAGGAAATACACTGAATTAGTTTTTCAGCTTTAGTTTTGCCCCGGTCAGGAATCCGGTCCGAACCCCAGATGGTCAGTGATGATCAGATTTACTTTCTGGTTAAAGTGATTCACACTAAAACAGGCGATGGATGTGCAACTTTACATTCCGAGCTTACAGATTCTAGAAACTGTCGGATTCACTTTTCTATATCAGGAAGTTTAAAAATATTAACCTTTGAAATACCATTAGCATCTTGGGCTTTGTTAGGTCATGCGGTCTTCTTGAGTTCGAACGCTAATATTTTCTTTTCTTCGAAGGTAGAGCGATAGCACGGCTCAGCCTCAGGAATATCGCATCTCCTTCCGTGGGCTATCATAGCAGTGAAAGCAATAGGTAGATGGCTTGTTGAACAACTAGAATTGATGAAAAAGGTTGTATCTTGTGTTTCTAAGGATCTGACCATACCTTCCTTGGAAGAGCTTATAGTTTCCGGTGAAAACGAAAATGAAAGTGAAGACTATCAGCGGAATTCAAGAGACTTCGATTATCTGATGAGTAAGAGTGATGTGGAGGAACCAGTATATTTTGAATGAACATGTTGGAGCCATCCCTCCACCCGACTCCGGTTGATTTCCGAAAAATAAGTATAGGGGCAAGGCAAGTTCTACGATGAAATTTACTCGTGACTATGACTACGACTGTTTTGAAGATTTGAAATGTGCTCGAGTTAATAGAGTTAATAGAGGGACTTAGGTTTAAATTTCTTCTTCGTCACCTTGACATAAATATCTTGCGATATCCAGATGGTTCTAGGCACGGGATCCCATCGAAGACCTGGTCTTGTTTTTCTGAGAGCTCTAGGCCGCGGAAAAAAGATATATATGTTTTTATGAATCGCGGGTTCTTATAAATTTTCACCGGATGGAAAAAGTGATGAACTTGACCTCACGTAGTACGAAGGTGACGACATGATATGACAGAATATCCAATCCCGGTGGTGAAAATGTTCATAACGAAAGTTGAAATAAATAACAAAATAGTGGCGGAATACGTTACTGAGGAAGACACGAAAGAGTTTGGTCAACGTATTCCAAATTGTCAGCAAAACGAAAGGCGGCTTCGTATCCTTTCTCCAACTTGACCTTGGAAGATATGTGGGCTACTGTTACAAGTGGTTTATTCAGTGCAATAAAGTCAGAGCTATTTCGAACGGTGCAATTGTTAAGGTCAGTGACATTATTACTTACTATGATTTGCTTTCAGTGAAACTAGCGTCGCAGTCGATCAAATGGGAAACTTTCAGAGATAATTGATACAACTTCGTTGGAAAAGTTTATTGAGATTCGGGGTTATTTTTACGTACTTTGAGAAGCAGAGAGAAAAAGGAATTTAAGTTGAGCCATAGGCTGAGTAGAATATGACATTCCCTCCCCTGAAATTGTTCATTGGTGAGAGAGTGGAGAATAAGGTCAGGCCGTCCGGTCTCAGGACAGTTAGGTAACGCTCATCATCAGGTCGAAAGGACCCTTCTTCAAGACCCATCCTAACCTCCACCTTCAGTTCCGTGTTTGTATTTTCCATGGTGGTTCCGATTTCACAACCTATAGTCGACCGCGCTCAATTATTCTATGACTACGATGTCAGACGGGACATGTTGTCGGGCATACAGAAAAGGAAATAGTAAGATGCTCAAGCAGAGCATTTTCGTTGACACAGAACTTACGAGCATATTTTCGTGAACTTCAAATTCTCATGGAGCGCCGGCTTCATGATCGAGAGGAAAGCATGTGGGTTACCGTTTGTTTTATAAATACTTGTGTTGATGAAAGATGACGGATCTGATGATGATTACGAGGGGAATGGTGATAAACGTATCCGCACTTCTTGAAAACTGTTGATCTTCCGAGAATATGAGCGGATTTGTTTCTGTTTCGAATTCAGACAAGTGAAAAGAGAAAGTAATTATGAATAGAATAAATGATTTGAGTTCGTAAAACCAAAGAAGATAAAATAGCGAATTGGGAAAAGCGGCTACAGTATTCACGAAGTGACGAGCAGTATCGTATAGTAAGTATCGAAGCAGACCAAACACAATCGACGGAGAAGGTAACGTATTTTGGAATCATTGATATTGTTTAAAAATGGTGTGACATCTGACACGACCGTCAAGTGCTGACCTCGAGAGGTATCATATGGACAGAAAATCGGACAAATCTTACGCATAGAGAGGACAACACTAGTTTGATGCGAAATGGAAGGCTCTTATTTGTTGCGAGAAGACAGCGACTGCAAAAAAAGCCTTGACACTCTGCGCAAGACATAGCTTACCTCTCAGTGCAGTAGAAGGCATGCTGCGAATGATCAGTGCCCTTTCTGAAAATAATTTACTGCCAAAAACTCATGATTATATCAGGAAAATATTTTCAGACTCAATGTCTGGGATACACTACTATCTCATTCGATGATTTAAAAACCCCATTCTCATTGGGTCATGATTATGAACAATTTCCTGGTACCTGGTACCGGCGGCTCTAGGAAAAGTTGCGAAATGTCGGAATCGCCGTTAATCGATTGCTAGAACTAATAAACAACCGCCATTTTGTCTCGTTATTTTGACTGCTTGTGGTCCTAGAAAAATGTTTGTGAAGGTCTATTACATTCTGGACAAAAAGTTTGATATTGTTCCAGTTGCCTTTGTCAGCGGGTTTCGGCCGACCGACAAAAGTGACGTTGTTAAATCGAACAGTTTCATCACTTCTCTAAAAAAAAAAAAAGGAAGAGATTCAATTAAGAATTATTTGTCATTTAAAGGCATAGTCTGGTTACTACCAGTTTCTTTCTTCCAAGTTATTTCGGGTGCTCATGGTGTTTGCACCCTGCAGATCTTGTAGACAGACAGATCCGTCTGTCTGTCTGTCTTGTATATTCAGCCAGGAGCCAACGTGAAAAGAGGTGTGAAGTCGAGAAGAGGACCGACCAGCAAATGCTTTCGAATATGTGAGACGCTCATGAGAAAGGTGAAAGACTGAATGGCATAAAGAGTGTCAATATTCTTGGAGTCTTGGACGGCTTTCGGATCTGTGATGGCTTCCCTTTGTGGCTTACAGTATATACATCAAAGCGCTGTACGCATGTCGTGAGCTTCATTATGTTAGAGGAAAGGGAAATGACAGTGGTGAAAACTGCATGTTGTATAGAAAAAAAGTACCGGACCCGGATTTATCACCGTTAGATGAGCTGCTTCCCACTTTGATCCACCTGAGACAGAATCCTTCTGAATAAATGCTTGGAGACCTTTCAAATTGATGAAAGTTATGTGTAGCGTGTGACAAACACTTTCATTATCTTTTTATCAGATCGTCTTCCGCCTTCCAATATGGCTGTCATTAGAATTTATAAAAGAAAACATACCTGAGGGGTATAAAGAGGTCTTCTCCGATTGCCGTCTACAAGCATCACAACACGCCTAAAATTCTCTTTTCAATGGAGCCTGGAGGATCCATCGCCTATGTTCCCCCTCATCCACTAATGAATATACCGAGAGCCGAAATACGCCAGTTAACCTAGAAAAGAACCAGAAACGTCAACCAACAAATCCTTGAACTTGTTCCGATTCTGTGTTAACCAGGCCACAATGTTTGTTGCCCGGCGGCGCGTCAGTGACGTATCTGGCTCTTCGCTAGGCAAACGGAGATTCTTCATCGACATGAAGAGTTAGCCATCAAGCGTATTTGTTTAATGTGATCATTGAAGGAAGTTTGACACATAAACTGGTGCCTGCTTTGCGTAGTTGTTATTCGGCTACAAGCATCATGAAAACAGTGTTTGCTGAAAAGGAGAACGCAGGAGCGGCAGAGAGAGGGACGACGAAGGCAGAGAGAACAGAATAGGGGCAGATGGAAGTCGTTAGGGACAGTAGGGAAGAGAGGAGGTGCAGGGAAGTAGAGGGAGGGTTGGTAGGAGGCAAGAACTTGGAGGCATGAGTGAAGGTGGGAATAGGCGAGAATGCGGAAGGAGGAGGAAGTGCGAGGAGGGGAGAGGGCGTAAGAAGGAGGAAGAGTGCCAGGTCGGAAGATGGTGATAGGAGGGGGAAGTCGGAGGATAGGCCGAAAGAAGGGTTGAGAGTGGGAAGAGCGTTCGATTTCGTATTAATTTTGAATTATAAACTTTGTCTAGACACTTTCACTATCCTCTAGAAGCATGTTTATGTAATCCAGTGAAAAAACGGAAAATAAAAAGCCTTTACCGCAAGCACAATCGCCAGTCAAAAGAAAACGGAACTCTTCGTGGATATCCTCCCTCCCATCCCCCGGGTTGGATAGTTCTTTAAGCACACCATCCGTCGCTTCAAATATAGGAATTTATCACCATCTGGCTATCATACAAAACTCGTACTATCCGCCGTAGGTTAAAAAAAAAAAAAAATCGAAGTGCACATAAGAATAAGTGAAACAAGGCCTGTCCTGTAGCCCCTACTTCGATGAAAAAAAAAAAAGCAAGAGCCGTTTTCAGCTCCCACTCAAAAGTGAAGCGAAGAATACATGCGTATTATGTAATAACGTGTGAACAAATCTGAAGAACTTGACCGAGCATAAAAAATATCAAAGGGGTTCAGAAACACCAACCCTGAAGAAGAAGCAGCCGTAACCATGAGAATTGCATCGCCAGCTGGATATAGACCGAAAGGACACATTTGGGCAGCACTGGAAGCGAAACAAAAACTTTTTGGAAACATACTTTCAAAAGACGACGATCAAAGTAGTAACTGGAAGACGCTTATCGGCTATTTCTTCGTGAAAACAAGCTACTTCTGCTGACAAACAGATTATTCTGGTCATGCACGAAATATGGAAAGTGAAAGATCAGTCTTTTCTGCAAGCAGGGTTTGATTCAAAAAATTGTTCTGCCTCTACGACCCATCCAATCTTTTCAATGACGCCAGAAAATAAAACTAACAAGTAGCCTACTACGCAAAGTTTGAAGTTATCTTGGACGCAAGAACCATTAAATTAGAACTTAATGGCAACCATCTCAAATCCAAACGGGACACGTCTGTTCTGTTTCTAACCTGTTTTATTTCTTTTTGGGACGAAGGCTGCCTGTTTCGAACAATGAAACACATCCACGAGAGAGATGAAATTCAAACCAAGCGACCAAAGCTAGATTAGCAGGCTTGCAGTACGCCGGTACCCCATACATCACAACCATTGGAAGGACAAAAAGTTTCACTAGTGAATCCACCATCCCAAGGCGTTTTCGACTTGTCGAACTTCGAGTTTGACGAAGAATGGCCATAGTTGGCATGGCAGGAAGGCGAACCCTTAAACCAGATCGGTGGTGGACCGCTTGCGACCGAAAGTCCTGACAGGTCCGACTCACCGGAAGCTCAGCGAATACCGTCTTCCCCAGAAGAAGAAAATCTTCCTGCAAGTAATAAGTGTATTCTACTACTTGTAGCTAAAGACAGGTGGTAGAATAATCTCCAACAGCCCAAATTCATGAAAGCCGGATTGGGAGAAATTCTTATACTTGAAGCGACGGTGAGGTGCTTGAAGAACTACCCAACCCGGGGGATGGGAGGCTAGGGACATCAAGAGAAAACTGGGGCTATGAGACAGACTGGCGGGGTGGGACGTACAGAGGATGAAATTTTGGCTGTGAAGCGGTGTGGCGGGGAGAACTGAGGATTCTGTGCGATAAGGTGGAACGGAAAATTCAGGGTCTTGGATGAATGAGGGGATGGGGAATTTCGGGACCCACAACTCTTCCTATCCGTCACACTGTTCAGAAAAAAAATGAAATGCAGACAAGATCAAGTGTAACCAGTCTCTAGTCCCTACTTCAAAAGAAAAAAAAAACAAGCAAGATCCGTTTTCAGCTCCCCCTAAAAAGTGAAACGAAGAATAAATGTCTAATATGCAGTTGAGTGTGAACAATTATGAGGAACTGGGGAGTTAAAAAAAAACACGCGAATTCGAGACGGCTAAATAAATCAGCAGCCATCAGGATGATTTCTCTAAACAAAACTTTTTGAAAGCTTACTTTTAGCAAACCAAGAACAACTTAACGGACAATGCGCGTTTTTTTTTTTTAAACTGCTTGCCGGTTGCGAGTCTCATCAGGAGATTCTTTAAGTTTCGTTTAAAAGATTTTAACCGACTCACAACATGGAAGTATATTTTCCTTGTCTTTGAAGAAATTTGCAACTCATACAATAGCGTTTGTTACCAAAGGATTATGTAGTGACTGGAAGAAGCTTATCGGCTATTTGTTCGTCAAACATGCTACTTCAGCTGAGAGAGTTTATTTCTAGGGTTGTATTAGATAAGCCAGGCCAAGTGCTATATCTTATGAACCGTATTATGACTATTCTTGCAATTATGAACTGATTGACTATACATATGCATTTTAGTGCGATTATGTGATGTAAAGGTCAAATTCGGCGCAAGCGCCGTGGCAGTTCCTTATCATGTATAAAACCCTCTCTCTCTTAATGTCAAAATGCGCAACGCCACCCAGGAATCTTTGAAAAACTTCTTTGCCACAACCCGAAGAATCTGGACGGAACTGAAAAAGCAAAGCAAGTAACAGCCAGTACAAGCATCGGTGTCGGTCTTCGACGAACCTGACGCCCCAATAGAGGTAAAACACGGTGACAGAGCCGATGAAACAGAAGCGAATGCACACGCAATCATTTCCGGTGTAGGGGGGGGGCGTCCCACCTTGACCACGGCAAGTGTATTAGAGACACAAGTGTAGCATGGGGCAAAAAATGTAATAATAAGGTAAATTTGTGGCGAGGTAAAAGACGGAGGAAAACTTACTTACTTTAGTAGCCGTTTGCGTCACTTGACAGTCACTCTGATCTGTTTGATAACAGTAACAGTGGAAGAGCCATCGGTTAGGGTAGCAAACCTTTCATTCATCCGGGTGAACTTAAGAACCTTTAAAGGATTCAGTGCGGAACCAAATTTATTCTATGAAAAAGGTGAAATGAAACTTCGTATTGCATAAGGCTTTTTTCATACTCAATCATGGCTTTTTCTAAACGCTTGGATCTTCTAGGTCTATAGTTTGTTCTGGAAATACGACTGAAAAAAGTGATTAGTTTAACCGAAAGTTCTTGAGTGTTATAAATTTATTAACGTGAGAAAAAGTGGGGATGCTTTGGTATGTTTTAGTGATTTAAGAATATTTTCTACCAACACCTTTTAATACAGCTGTTTCAGGAGAGGGACTAGGCGAGAACACCGGCACAGGAAACCAGACAGAACCGGCTGCGTGCCTAAATTCAGAGCGTGTTAGTGTGTAAGCCGAGAGCCTATCTTACAGCGCCCGAAATGCTCGACAACCCCGTAAATGTACTGGTTGACGGGACCGAATTTTTTAAATCGAGATTCAGCGACGTTGAAGCTAAACGTATGTAATAACTGTCCTAGGTCCGTTTGGAAATATAATTTAAGAGTGATGGTTTAGCAGAAAGTTAAAAAATGTATGAATGTGAGATAAAGAGAGAATGTTTAGGCATCGTTTTGTGAAGGAAGAACTGCCCTACAACCAGTCAACACCATTATAAACTGTACCCTCCGAAACCACGTAAAAAAAAAGTGTGCAGTCGTTAATAGGGTCAGAACCGTAGAACCGTTGCCAGTAGAAGTTGCAGATTCAGGCAGCATCCAAATGTTTAAGCGTGGTATAGTCGAGACCAAATTTTACTGTTGCTTTTGTCAGTTTCTGTATGTAAAGTGCATGTAATCCGTATGTATTTGTGTAGTCATGGCGACAAGCTAAAAGCTCAACGCTAAACGTAATAACAAATGAATAAAATAAATAAAGCTCTAATTGCTGCTGTTCTTCTACAACCTAGAGACTTCCCATGAGACCGAAGGCTTCATCAATTGGTCATATTCGAGGAACCGGAAGCCCCAGAAAAGCGAGTACATTCTATACAGTATTATTTGGTAAAACTGGGTTGTTAACTTATTCTTTTTTCTGTTTTACTGGTCTGACATCAATTGACTGAAGAGTTTTTGCCTCTATAAATATAGTCTCAAATATAGCGAATTCATAGGTTTAGAAAAGATTCTCATCTCTCAGGAATGCAAGCTCTTTCAAACAAAACTCAATCACCGAACTGCCTACATGCTCCACTGCGCCATGACTTTTGAAGTTTTCAATCCTTCTTACAGGACCTTCTACAACCCCTCAATGTAAACTAAACAACAATCTTCTGAGGACTAGACTGTAATCAGCAATGCCTTATCCAAACGGCAAAAACCTCGTTCAAGATAAAATACGACTAAACAAACAGCATCAATACCCTTTGGCCATGAACTTACAGGCCTCCACAATGGAAAATCTCTGACCCAGTGAACAGGTCAATGTGAACTAGTTTGCTCTAATACGAACTGGTAATCTCAATTACAATATAATACTGGCAAGTTCGCTGAAGGATTTGGATTGCCTTGTTTTGCTTTCTGTGTCTGCAGAGTTTTATACGACATTGCTTCTGTACGTTCACGCAAAAAATCCTGAACTGATGAAGAAACAATACAAGAATCCCTTTCAAAACCTATTCCGTGGTTTAATCCTAAGTTTCAGCCGTTGGCATGTTGAATAAAGACGATGTTACCTCTACTATGACCATTTTGAACTGTCGGCATTTTGAGCTGCCGGCATTTTGGACGATTTCTTTTTGGGGTGTTCCACCTGAATTGTGGGCATTTTGAGAAGTGGGTATTTTAATCGTGGGCATTTTGATCGTGGGCGTTTTGAACCGTGGGCATTATGGTGATTTTGGGAACCACCCATGTAGCCTACCGATGCACAAAAGAAAGTTGGGCATGAGGTCCTAAAGTTGGGTTCGACTTCACAAGAATATTGTGGGGAATATTCGAATATCGTCGCGGTTGTAGCTAAAGGTCGTAACTGACATTTTTCTTGAATCCTGTTTTTCTGCATATTCTTATTCATATTGAGTACCTCTACGACACTAGTAATTATCATGGGCCTATCTACAGCACTTCTTAGAATATTCTGCATGTCTTGGACGTAACTGGCATTTACCGGTTTTGAGCAAAGGCCGTAAGTGAAGTTACGACTTTTGCTCGAAATTGAATTCATTATTATTGTCAGTTACGACCATGACCGTACTGTTTTTTCTGTATAATCATCAAGTTGCTGGAACTCTCGAAAGTACTATGAGAAAGGTTTTGGCAGGTAATACAACTACAACTTCTTTTTGCTAATAGTGATCTTTGGCAGGACTCCATGACTATTCAAAGATCTTAGGGTTTGCGTTGACGTCAACCATTGGGTTGGCTCAACTAAAAGTTCAAACGGTTACATTTTTGCTGGACAAAAATGGAACTCTTGCAGATTCCTGCCACAAGTTGAGCTGAACTATAAGTGAAATTGGTTGACGCCAAATGCATCCTAGATCCCTAGATGTCAAAAAGGTCACTTGTCACTCACACACTTGTGGGACCGCAGACTACTGGAATGAGAGGAGCAGATGAAGCCGCAACCATTATGTTTCGACATATGCTCAAAAACAAGGAAATCAGAAATTTCATCTGAGCCTCGTTTTTGTTACAATAGCGCTGCCATATCGCTGCTGCAGCACTTCTTTGCTTTTGCACAATATGCGTTTTTGGACTCGCTTTCTTCTTGGTTGAAGCAGCAGCGCTGGAGCATCTTGCAGGGAAGCACGGACTTGGTCGGTGAGCGAGTCCGCGATTCTCGAGAAGAGCTGTCGTCTTCCTCGGAAGCGCTGCAGTGCAAAAACGGATGTAGAAAGAATCAGTCCCGAATCGGTCGAGAAGTGGACCTGCAGCATGCAAAAAAACGAGGCTCTGGGTTACAGACTGCTGCGGTGGACAGTTTCGGAACCAGTTTGTGATGGGCATGTTCTTGTATGCTATTCGATTTCTGCAACACGTTGATGAAATTAGTCACGTGTTTCTCGAACGCGGACATACACAACAAGCAGGTGACGCAACGCACTCGTGCATAGAAAGGGCCAGCAAAAACATCCCAATTTACAGCATGGAGGGGTGGAGCACGGTTTGTCGGGTAGCAAGGGTCAATCCCAGGCAATATGAAGTTGAAGTGATAGACGACCATGAATACTTTATTGACTTCCACGAAATTGGTGAACTCATTGTTTCAAATAGAAATAAAGGTGTCACCCCAAGCGGTGAAACGGAAACTCTGAAATGGAACTCCATTAGATGCCTTAAGTACAGCATGAATACTGCTGACCAAGTGCAGTATCGTTACGACTATGACTCCTAGTTCTCTGTACTAAAGGTGAATGAATCGAAAACACGAAAAGTGAATGGGGTGAAAAAGGGTGCATAAAAAAAAGTGCCTTCCTACAAAGCAACCCACAACCTCGATTATGTGCCGCTGACAGATGCCTTGCCGAAGAGGTACAAGACACTGATACTACTGTCGAAGGAAACATTCAAGGATCTCACGGACCTTTGCCAGACTCTGGTTATCCCAAGAACTTATCACAATTTTTACCGATCTCTACCTCATGCCGGGAACATTCGAGACGCCCTGGATGAATCTGACATCGAAGAAGATGATGAAAACTACGAATAACTATTTTTTTACCTTTCTTACATATTTGAAGCTGAGTAAATAAAGCATAGTAAAGGTTTTAACTGTATTTAGGCTAAATTTTTGGTTTTCAGCTAAAGTCGCAACTGCAGAATAGCCTATCAGGTAAGACTTGTTGTAGATGTACTTATACCATCAAATAATACATCCGAATATTACCGCTTATGAATTTTCTTAGATTTTTCTGATCACTTTTCTTGTGTGTGGAAACTTCCTTACCATTGTTTTCCTTCTACTGTAAAATTATGATTTTGTCAGTTACGACCTTTAGCTAAAACCGCGACGATATTAGAATATTCGGGAATACCATACAATGGTGGATACTTATCGTGATAAATAATACTGAATATACGGTTCAAAATATCATACGAACAAAGCGAGACCCGGGCTTCACGTCACAGCAACGTTTCGTGAAAGTCGATCGCACCTCAACATTCTGACGAAGTCTAGTCAACACCCTAATTATAGTAAATCATGACCAGGCTCCCCCCCCCCCCCCTGGGTTGTCGGAAAAGTTGAAGGGCTTAAATTGGAAGGATTCTAGCACTTCCTGTGTTTAAATTACGCCAAGAACAAATAATCTAATAGAAACTCCGTCTTTGGTCCCGTGCAGCGACTATGCGCGACCAGGGGCGTCACGACTGGGGGGGGGGGGGGAGAAGGGGATGCTTTGGCGGCGATATATCGGCCCTTCTTGGCAAGGGTCCTCGTCAGGCTGTCAATCTTCAGGGTCAACGCTGGGGAAGGAACAAACCTGTAATAGATAACTGAAACACTTACCGAAGCCGCAGTCCCTTATTAACAACAAAACCGAAGTTGGCCAAAATGCAGAAAAAAACCTCTTCTGTCATCTGCCTCGATCGTGCATCAAAACAGCAGTCGTGTCAAAAACTAAATCTCTGCACTAGTTTTTCCGTACAGTGTTCTTCAAAAGTAATAGATACAGGCGAATAGGCCCTACCAGAAATGTAGGACGGGGTTATTATTGGAATAAAATTCAAATTGATCAAAATGCAGGAAAAAACGTTTTTCTGTCATCGGCCTGATCGTACAGCAAGGACAGCTTCCGTGTCAAAAATTAATCTCAGTACTAGTTTTTCCCAACATTGGTATTCAAAAGCAATTTCCCCGAATAAGATATTTATAGTCGGTAGACGCTTCAGTTAGTTATTACAAATTTATTCCTTTCCCCAGCGTTGACCCTAAAGATTTACCTGACCCTTGCCAAGAAGGGCCAAGATATCGCTTCCGAAACATCGTAGCTGACGTATCCGTTGTATGCATTATTTGAATAATTCAATAATTTGACTTTTCAAAGTCAGCTTCGGCTCAAGAAATATTTTACCTACGAAGTATAGATATTTAATTGTCTGATATTTCTGAGTCTGATTTTATTAAACGATCAAACCCGTCTTACCTAGATTACTATAGCTCTCTAGCTAATTAACCGTTCCATCCGTTCTCGTTTCCTCGCTTTCCGTGCCATTTTTATACAGGGATCTATTTATTTTTATATACGGATAATGGTATGGTATCCAATAAGTTACGATTCCAACGTCCCGTCCTCGTGGCTATCTACAATTCAATCGCCCTACCTCACGTCCTGTATACTGCAGCTTTTTGGAATCTTCACACCATATCGGACAAAAAACAAATCCGGTCAATTCTCTATCGTACTTCTAAATATATATTACGTCTCTCCCCTTGTACGAGAAACTCGAACATTTCCAACCGTTATCAAATTAGTGATCCACTAACAGCAGTAGAGAAACAAACAGAAGCTTATGGCAAAATATTTTTAGGTTTCACGACTGTAAAACTCTCTTGGTTTAGTTTTAGGGTAAAAGTTATACTGCGTATTTCGTAAGTTAATTCTCTTTTGTCTTTTCCTGACTTTTTCTCTTTTTTCCTTATTATTTACTCCGTCTTTGTGCCTTGTGTTTATTTTGACGGGTCAGAAATATCATCGTCATTATACCATAAATGGCATTACGCTTATTTTTTCATTCGGCTTTTTTTATTCTCTTTGAGCCAGAGCAGGCTTCCCCTTGCTTCGGAGGAGCTTATTGGTCAAAAATGCCGACGGTGCATTTTGGTTCACACGACCTAGAACCTTGCTCGAACTGATCAGTTACGAGCCCAGTACAAGGCTATGTCTGATATATCTTTACTATAAAGAATGTTCACATATCTGAAAGGCAGACTCATGAAGTAGTTTCAACACGGTCATGCGCCTCAAGTCAAGACCAAGGCGAACTTTAAAATATATACTTGGGGACGTTTCGCCATGGGGAAGTTTGGCCGTAGGGACGTTTCGTCATGGGGACTTTTTGTCATGGGGACGTTTGGCCATAGGCCATTTTTTTACAAAAAAGTTCCTCGGAGGAAACAAGCGGAACCCTGATGGTTCCAAGTAAAAAGAATGCAAAAATAAGCGTAGTGCTGTTATGGAGGATATTGGAAGTTCAAAGTCTTTTTCAGTGATTGTATTGCTTGTGATCTCTTATTTCCATGCTCTGGTCTTAAATTAATCGGCTTTGAAAGAATGCCGGGTCTGACGTACACCATGAAATCCCTCCCATTCCCACAAAAATATTATCATATTTCTGTTATAATTCATTTTAGCTGGGGGTGGACAAGACAGGGTCGGGCATTCGCGGACTGAGTTTTCTACAAGGAATTTCCGCAGCATCATAATTTCCTCAAGGAAAAGTTGGGAATTTTCAACAACATTTAAACCACCACAAGAAGAACCTGATCGTCTTCTCGCATCATTCAGTATGGAAGCACTGAAGGTAACGATCCTGGAAGGAATTACATTCGGCCAACGCCATAACCCGATCATCTGTCCCTACCATATAAGAGGTGATAAAGCCAGCAAAGGACTTACCGACAATGGAACAGCGACCAAGCGAGCAGAGTCGACGTTACCATAAGAGCTGTACGGCTAAGTATCCTCCTAAAAATAAGCCAAATAACAGTGATATCGGTACTGTCGGTAGACAAGATGAGAATTCCAGTAAAGAAGTTTTAGGAGTATCTGGAAGGGATGAGCATCCTAGTTTGTTTAATCGACGATCCTGGATATCGATCGCACGATTCCAGGAAAAGTTAAAAAAAGGAAATATTCCTTCAGCCCAAGCTGACTGCGAATCATATTTGATTGTGCAAACGGATACGTCAGCTTAATTTTATTGGAGCTATATTTCGGCCCTTCTTGGAAAGGGTACTCTTCATGCTCAAAACCGCTCAAGTTGGAAAAACGAGCTTGTGGGAAACACCAAGATCGTTTTTCCAACTTAAGTGGTTTTGAGCCAGAAGATGACCCATGCCAAGAAGGGCCAAAATATAGCTCTAATAGAATTCAGCTGACGTAGTCAGATTTGCAATATCTAAATTACAGACATAGATGTAAGGTATATCCCTCCAGATGGTCGGATCGAGGAAGCGACAATTTCTTATTTAATCTGGTCCAGTTCCTGATATGCCTGCCAAGTTTCATCGTCCTAGCTTATCTGGAAGTGCCCGAACTAGCAAAACCGGGACCGACAGACCGACTGACGGACAGAAATTACAATCGCTATATGGCACTTGAGTAAGCTCAAGTGCCATAAAAAGGAACAAGACCGATGGTTTCGACGGGATCACAAAGGGGGATATTTGTCCATCTCGATAAATGAAGATCATCAGGTCTAGCAGATCGTCAGTCTTTGTCCGCAGTCTTTTCACTGATACCATTCTAACAGACCGCCTAACAACAGCCAATAAGTCATATTTAGTGTTGACTTGATTCCGACTGAACTATCCAATCGAGGCGAGAATAAACAGTATTTTTATCGACATTGGAGTTATTCACTGTAATTCTTTGACGAGTTCTACTTTTTGCCGGATCTTTATCCGGTATCCTGCATTGTTATATCATCTCTCCCGTATCATTACCCCGATCTACTTAAAGGACCCCTCTTGCTTATTCTGTCTTTTATAATATACCTGGCTCCCTTACGGAATTATAAGCTTCTAAAATCACCACCTTTCTCCATTGTTTCGTTTTGTTCCTACGAATATTTGACGCTTTTTTGGCCTTGCCGAGTTTCGCCCGTTGGGCGAAACGGGGCGTTGGGCCCGTTTTCCCACTATTTCCTTCCTTCAAAATATGACGTTGGGTTCCACCGTTCTGCAGCTCCCTTTCCGCCTTCCTGTTGCTTCGATTGGTTTACTGCTTTCGCACTAAATGGCTTCAATTGGTCGGAGTTTGTGGAGGCCGTTTGCGATCCTGATTGCCAAGTTTTGGAAAGTTTCTGGCGATGCCATGGAGTTTTTTGCACATTGGCTGTAGAGCAAGAGAACATGAGGTATTTTCGATCGACTGTATTCTTTGTAAAATTTGATCATCGTCCTGGGGTAAGAGCCCCATGTGGACCGACATCTAGAGTAGAAGAACTACTTCCCCACCAATTTGACGAAAAAACTAGACTCTTGTGTTAGCGATGAAGTGAGATGAATTTTTCAAATGCCGCGGTCAGTTACCAAGGTCCGACCATGGTATTTGAATATCACCACGGTGACTTGTATTGTGACTTGTAAATTAGATTCACACGTGGACCCAGCATGTATTCTTGCCCCTATATGGACGATCCGATGGACTTTAGAGTAAAATTCCAATTTTCGCTAGAATCCGGCAAGTCTGAGTCCAGCGTGAACATAGCGTTTTCGAAGACAACAGATAACATCCCAAGTGTTGTCTGTTGAAACCACGACGCGTTCTTTTTACATCAGAATCAGACAAAAAGAAAAAATTTAGCTGGTTTAATACTGTACAAATTATTCGCACAAAAAGCCTACGACCAAGGCAAAGATGAAAAGCTAGCAAAAAAAGAACAAGACCGAAGGTTCTGACGGGATCACAGAAAGGAATATTTGTCCATCTTTTTAGATCACAGGTTTAGCAGATGGTCCGTCTTTACCAGTCTTTACGCTGATGCCATTCTGACGACCTAGCAACAGCGAACAAGTCATATCGGTGTTGACTTGATTTCGGTTGATAAGAACTAATGACCTAGATGTGCAAAACATGTCTCCGAACCACATGGCGGCAATGGTTGGGGGGAGTTGAAGGGGAGGGGGGGGGGTCCACAAAAACCAAACAAATGGGCCGAATGGGATGCAAGTTGGAGGGACCGAGTTTTTACGGCTCAGTATGTTATTTGGCGTCCGGACCGGATCCCGCTACGGGAGGAGGATGAAGCGGAAACCGATTATTTGCAGATTTGCTCCGGTTCGAGTTAAACTTGAAGGACGAGAAGAGGAGATGTCAGGGATGCGAAGTTTATGTGTCCTAGCCGTATTCGTCCATAGAAGGGGGAGCTGGAGGGAATCCCGGAAATTCTATGCATAGGGGTCAAACGAGTAAAGTGACTTGAATGAAACTTGGAAAGTATAGAGTCCACAATTATGCCCTAAATGAAATATTATAGCGAATCTGAGCACGATGGGGGGGGGGGGGTATCGGAGTTATCAGAAAAATGCTCAGAATCGATTGAAACTTGATAGACGGTTGAGAAGATGCTTTCGATTACCTGTTCATGTATCTGAACCAGATTCGGCCGCAGAAGGGGGAGTTTAAGGGGGGGGGATAATCCTACTGATCAAACTTGTGAATCTGAACTTGGAAGGTAGACAAGTCGTTTGACCTATGATGATCCAAGGCGACGCCGGAAGTGCTCTGACTCGAGTGAAACTAGGCGTCTTATTTCTAGGTCCGATTTTAGGGGGTAGAAGGGGTATTTTTTCACGTTCTCATCCTTCCTATTTTCTCCCACCACATACTCGTAACAAGTGCCATATGAGCTCGTAGCTTTTGTTGTATGTTTACGAGTGGCCCTAGTTCGTCGTTAGAGTCAGTCCTTGAATAGAAATTAATAAAAGCCGATTGCTTGTCTGGACGGGCTGCAGACCAGGTCAGCTCCCGCACTAATTCCTCTAATATGCACAACAGCGAAGAGGGAAGTAGACGGGCAGCAACTAAAAGCTCAGCAAAGACCTCTAGCTCAGCTGAGTTTTGTCGAGGTATCCGTATCAGTATTAATAAGTAACAATTTCACAGACCCTTTTGGTGTGGCTTCCCATAATGCTTATTCATGTATGGTATCTATTTATCACGACTGAATCAGTAAACAGTTACTAGCGAAACACTTTTCCAAAATGGGGCGACTTCCTACACTCCCTTCGCTCAAAACAACGAGAAATTGCCGAAGCACAAGTAGCATTAGATACGTTTTCTATTCCAATGTTCCAACATACCTGCCTGCTTAGAGCCTTCTCTGAGTTTCCCAAAGATAAAAAACTGCGCAGCCCCTTGGTTTTGACGCAAAACAAGGAGAAACTTACACAATCGGTAGCATGACAAAACGAGGTAATGCTAGACTTCAGATGCTTAAAGTTTAATTGAAAAGCCACCTTATTTTTGTATCATTAGTGAATTATTATGCGATCACTGAATTGCTTGGATTCTACTAAGAGATTTTTTCTTTCCACTATCTGCTCTACTATAGACGTTCAGAGTATCTACGGCCGTCCCAACAACGCAAATTCTACTATTATGCGGAAAATTTGAATCTCAGTTGGATTTTCAGTTGCCAGTTATCACCTCACGACAGGAGTCCTGCCGTCAGGTGATAACTGGCCCATGAGGATCACTGCGGGAAAACGTCTTTTGTAAATCATTTTCGTTAAGCATACAACAAAAAGACAAGCGCATAGAGGTACCAAACATCTGACAGAGAAAGTCGACTATCCGAAAATCAATTATTCGTGAATAACCGAGCAACTAAAGGCGTATTCTCGCCGTTCCCCGAGGAGTCCTCGGGGAATCGAAGGGAACGGCGAGAATAGAGGGAGTCGCTCCATGCGGACTCCGCCTACAGAAACAGCGAGAACACGGGGAATGCTTCGAAATTGGATTTTGTTCTAAAAAAAAATATGTAGTTGACGAAATTAGTCTGGACCTACTTTATTTTTGGTTTTGTTTATTCAGATTGTTTTTTATTAATTTTACATTACTCCAACACCAGCAAAAACTGATTCCCCTCCGAATCTGAAAGGGAGTCCTTTTCGATGATGGTGATGATAATCGGAGCACTCCCCGTCGGTGGGGACTCGCGAGAATATGGGGAGTGAGTCCCCGGGACAAACAAAAACGCGGGGACTCCTCAAGTGGAGTCCTCGGGGAACGGCAAGAATACGCCTTAAGCATTTTTCATATGGACTACATGTCTATTTAAGCGACGTAGTGACGGATCACTAGACTGTCCTTTCTCAGCATTTCGGTCAAATTTAAGATCATGTCCAGGCATGGGGCTTTCCCAACATTTGCTTTGCATTTACATTTCTTTCATCCGACTAAATTTCGAGTACGGAGTTTGGCACTTCGGCCTTACGCTGGAATAAACCGATCGACTTTAGAAAATTCAAAAGAGAGCACTAACCATAGCGTCAAAGGTGGCCAGAGTTCCTACCCATAGTTGCTATGTTAATTCGATATCGACCAATACATCACGAACGCTGAAACTCTGCACGGAGTTTGGTGCCAGATCCCTGAATCACCCAATCTATAACAATATTTTCACTTCCGAAAAGCTGGCGGAAAGGCTCCCTCGTAAGGTAGCTACAACGGTTGAAAATTTGCATGGTGACTTTGAGCTTGTCCCAACCTACTAACAATAGTGACTATTAGTTACTACTTTAGTTCGAACCTCGTCAAAATTTATTCTGCTGACTGCTCCAACCTTCTCGAAATTATAACTAATAGTAACTATCTGCTTACCCTGCTGGGGAGCGTAGTAAGCGTGGTAACTACGAATTTCTTAAACGCGATTGGTCCGATTAGCGCGTGGCATGATACATGACCGAAAAAAGGAAAAAGACGTTCCAGCCGTGACGCCAAGAACCCCAAAACTGAGACGTCGCACGTGAATAGGGCGAAACACTCTCTATATCCGCTGTCCCCTATTATGTAAAGCATTTTAATGGTCTCTCCTTCCGAACATAAACTGAATAATTCTGTAGCCTACCGTATTTTATTTTGAATTGTAACATGTGTGACTATGGAACCATACACATGGAACCTCCATTAATTCTGTAAAAATTTTACGGAATTTAACGAGATATTATTATAAAAAAGATTACCCAAACCACCCATTACCCAACTTAAATGTGTAAAAGTATAAATAACGGAAAGCTAAGATCGTTTGTATTTACCTGAATTGGCTGATTAACACTATGCTTCTTGGGTCACTTCTTGGAATTCGTCGACTGCCTGAGAATACGTATACTCGGTGTAGGAACTACCTCCCATAGGCTGTTGAAATCTGTAATCTGTGTAGGCTATCTGTAAGAAAGTAAACAGGTCAAGAGGCGTGGAAACTACTCAACTCTTCGGAAGCGTATAGGGAGCTAAGGGACGTGAACCTACGTTTAGTTTTGTCAGTGTTAATGATATTCTTGTGGGGAAAAAGTGTCACGACAAAAAATAAAAAGAGCTATTGGTTTTAAGAAAAAAAAGGGTGTGTTGAGAGACCTTTTCAAGAGCTAAAATCATCGATCTGCAGTTAAATGTAAAAACTTCTAGTTTAGTTTAGGAGTGGCTGGGGAGACCGCTCATAATACCATCTGGTGGGAAACTCCCAAAGAAACGCCATCTAATGTAACAAGCTGACGAGGTCACTATGACGGACAGATGGCAATATGCAAACTGACGGACTGACGCCGAACTCACACCCTTAAGCCAACCCTTCGGCAGCACCGGAATTTGACCCTCGGTAAAAATCTAATCAATGAACAGCTTAGATTTTTGTTTTGTTACCTGGATTGGCTGATCTTCATTGAGCTGAGAACACTTTTAGGCACGAAGATTGGCTCTGCTTGTGGCATGCTGTCGCTACTGAATGCAACAACCTCCTCCCAGTGGCTGTTCGTCTACCTACAACTAGAGATAATAGCTCGTTAAAGCAGAAATCACAGTCTATACAGTTTCTCAATATGTTCTGAAATGCGTTACTTCACCGGTGCCATAGACCAGTGGTTACCAACCTTTTTCATACCGCGTACCCCTAATCAAGGTTCGGAAAGGCTGCGTACCCTCATTTTCAGAACGTGAAAAAGACGATATTTATTAGAAATATATATAAACTCAATGAAACACTCGAGGCTGCTTTGTAGCAAAAATTTTGTCAAATCTCGGCTCGACATCATTAACGGCAATATTTTTTACAGTCCGCCTGTTTCTGTGTTTGGTTGTGTTGTTCTCCGTGCTTTCATCAAGCTGCATCACAAACGTAGTCGTTAACTCAATTCGCAATCTGAATGACAATCTCACCTGCAGTCTTCTTGAAACAATACTAGTTGCATTTTTTATTGAAGTTTTGTTCGCCGTTAGCGTAGCCGGTTGCTTAATTTCGGTTTAACGCCATCGAAGTTCACCGCTTGCTTAATTAGTGTTTTTACGACTCCGGCGATCCTTGCCCGGTCGACGTTTCTTCGACGATTCAAGCAAACTTCGAACTTGCTAGCTCACGAAGTTCGACGGTCAAAGTTTGAAGGACAAAGGAACAGTGACCGGCGACCAAAAACGGTATTTAAGCAAAGACCTTTGAGGTTGAAGGTAACTTCAAACTTCGATCAAAAACTACTGTTTGACACAGGAACAGACTTTACGGCAGTAGGCTAGCTGTTTTGAAATCAACATTATTTCGTTGACTTTCACTAAGGCTCGTAATCAGAGATATCGCGCAAGGGTGGGCAACACCCCTCCCCCCAAAGTGGTCGGCCAGACGGTTAAAAAGAAACCAGTAGGTTTTTTCGTAAAATTAGTTACTTTTTGAATAAAATTGTCGATAAAAATTACCTGCCAGTCAGTAAAAATACCTTGCCCCTCAAAAAACGTTTTGGCTAGTGATGCCTCTGCTGTAGTATTAGGCTTTTGGTAATCAAAAATGAACGAGGCGAGGTTTTGAAGCTACAGATCAAACTGATTTCGGTTCCTTCGCGTACCCCTTTGGGTACGCGTACCACCGGTTGGGAACCACTGCCATAGACACACGATCGTTGTCGACTAGATTTCAGACGATTATCCGAGAATCGTGACGTCAACTTCAATTAAATGAGAAATTCATATTTTCCATTTCCAAACTTAAATAACTATCCCAGAAAGGGTTTTAAACGCTTAAACGTAAACGTATGTTCGGATCCGAAAATATACTGAACAAAATATTTCAAATCGAATTTCCCAACTCTTCCACGTCACACTGATGTCACCAGTATCGGATAATTGGCTGAGATTTAATCTAGACCCACATGATCAAGGTCGAGTACTCGCATACTGAAATTCTGACATATTCGGCACAATCGCCAATTCCATGCGGAAAAGTTAATATTTGTTTAACTTGATAACAATAGTGCGGACAATCTGACGCAGGGAATCTAATCCTTCGATCGCTGCATGACCTCTGATGGGTTTCCCTAAGATTACAAACCGGTCCCGGCTGTTTTCAGCTTCCCCCTTAGTTTTATGAGAAACACGGAGAAACCTGCATGAGTGGCACTGCAGAACAATCAGCGCCGCCGGAAAGCGCTGAGCACGAAGAATGCGGAAAAATATACCGTTTTTACTTTTCTCAAACTCTGGAGAAGAAAAAAAATTCGCTTCATCAAATAACATATCCCGGCTGATACAAGGTACTGCTATCCGCCTTAACTTTCTTTAAAGTAAATAGGACATCATTTTGTGTCTCTCAGCAGATTTATATTTATATTTATGACGTTATCTTTGAAGTCAGGGGCTTCCAGATTCTCAAGTCTCGAGCCTTCTATTCATGAACCTTATTTTTGTTGCAATTCTGCTGCCGCATTGCTGCTGCAGCACTTCTTTGCTTATGCACAAGATGCGTTTTTGGATTAACTTCCTGCACGATTTATTCTTGGTTGAAGCAGCACCTTACAGGGAAGCACGGACTTCGTCGGTAGGCAAGTCCGCGATTGTCGGGAAGCGGTGCCGTCTCACTCGGATCCGACACGGATACGTCAGCAAAATTTTATTAGAGCTATATTTCGGCCATTCTTGGCAAGGGTCCTCTTCGTGCCCAAAGCCGCTCAAGTTGGAAAACCGAACTTGTGGAAATATAGCTCTAATAAAAATCAGCTGACGTATCCGTTTTGCACTGTCAAATAGGGAAGTATGTGATGGCATGCGCTCTAGATTGGCGAGACGAACTGTCAACACAATTTTGCAATTTTTATTCTTTTGTCCACGTTTTTAACGTAGAAAACAGTCACAGAAATAATTTGTTCAATTTACGCGTGCCGCTTTTAAAAGAACATTTCAAACTTTACATTCCCTTTCAAAGTATTGCATGGCTCCCAGATTTTCAAGTCTCAATCCTGATCGGGATCGGGGATATGATAGGTTATATTCCTGATCGGCTAAGAATGTGGGGTTAAGAATTTTGCTAATAATAACTTATTTCTTACCCACAAATTCCAGAGGAAAAACAAGAATGTATCATCTAAGAATCAATGCGGGGTAGGATACTACTTATGTGCCACGTCCTTGGCCTTGACCTGCCCGTGACGAGCCCGTGAGAACGTTCGTCCTTATCACAAAGTGAATTAATCAGTCAATCAATCTGATTAGCTAAATAGTTAGCAGCTAAAACAGGCAGTGAACAAAGAGGTCTACTGGACATTCATGCCGATCATCCGTTCTTGCTTACGCTACCTACAACCGTGTAAAGTTTACTTAACACACATTACCTTATAACGTTCTGATTACCATTCATTTTTCGTGAGAGTGACTTATGTCCAGACGACGACAGCGGGACGAACCGATATTACCAGTTGATCGTACTTCATTCTATACCAGTTGGCTTTAGTTGGCTGTATGTACTCCTCGTGTAAGTATCTATAAGAAAGTGTTCAGCATCAGAGCGCGACGAGGATATTATGAAACTGAGGAGCGGATGCAAGATATAGTTTGTGATCATGAAGGAAATAAACACAAGGATAGCCTATATTCAGAGAAAATGGCAAGTGGGTAAATTCTTTATCGAATCTTCGGCAAAAAGAGCACATGTGATGGAACAAGTGACTGTGGATTACATAGAGCAGCAATATTCTATTCCCAACGACACTGCTAAAGAAGAAAAGAAGAAGGGCATTATCCCCACTCCATGCGGGACTCAAACGTCCCCTGATTGAGAATCTTTCGGCACATGAACTTCAGCAGCAAGACATGTCGATCAAGAAAGAAAACAAAAATGAACAAGACCAAAGGTTTCGATGGGATCCCAAAAATTCAATATCTGATCCAGACAACAGGGTCTTGTCTTAGCCAGATCCAGTCTTCGCCAGACTCCCTGAACATTTTTACAATTAAAATTCTGAAACAGATTAAGGCAAAATAGCTAATCACCTGAGAAAACCAAGTTCAGATTTGGATTCAGCAGGTGTGTTTACCCCTATCATATCTGTTTTGACGAAAACTTCCTGCCACTTCTGCTAATTTCCCGGTTCCGGCCGAACTCCAGAACTACTTGTCCGGGGAAAAAAGAAAGCTCAAACACGAAATCAGGGTATCTTCTTTCCCCAGTAATCAACATCTAATCAACTTCAAATAGAAATTTAGCTTATAACAAATTTTCCGATTCCAGCCGGATTCCGGTCGAACTATATGTCCGGGTATAATATGATTGTCATACAGGGACTCAGCATCTCTTCTTACCCCTAAATCGCTTATCTAATCAACTAGAAATAAAACTTTGACTTCCAACAGTTTTCCGGTTTTGGCCGGATTCCGGACGAACTATACATGTCCGGGTAGAAACTTGTTTTCACATAAGTGTTCAGCATGTCTTCTTGCCCTAAATCGAACATGTAATCAACTCCAAATAAAACTTTTACTTTCAACAAACTTTCCGGTTTGGGCAGGATTCCGGTCGAAATACTTGTCCGTCGAGAAAATAGTTTTCACCATCGTCTTCAGCATGTCTTCCTACCTCTAAATCGAACATCTAATCAACTTCAAATAAAACTTTTACTTTCAACAAACTTTCCGGTTTGGGCCGGATTCCGGGCGAAATACTTGTCCGTCGAGAAAATAATTTTCACCATCGTCTTCAGCATGTCTTCCTACCCCTAAATCGAACATCTAATCAACTTCAAGTAAAACTTTTACTTTCAACAAACTTTCCGGTTTTGGCCGGATTCCGGGCGAACTACTTGTCCGATGACAAAATGGTTTTCACCATCGTGTTCAGCATGTCTTCTTACCCCATAATCGACTATCACATTAGCTGTTTCAAAACATTTTGTTTGTCCCTTAATTTGAATCCCATCCCCCACCCCTAAATGTAGAGCTACAAAGCCCTTCTACGAACTTGACTGGTCCGACGACCCAACGAACCCTCACACCAAGTTTCATCAAAATATCTCATTCCCTTCGAGAGTTATCGTGCTTACAGACGGACGGACAGACGGACGACTTTTGCGATGTCATAGGTATCCCTCCACTTACGTTTTGGGATCCCAAAAAGACATCGAAAATAATCACAATGAATTATTGTTTACAAAATGGTGTCTAAAACTTACACATAAGCCATCGATAATTATTCACAGATGATTCATTCTGCTAATGGGAGGAATTTGGAATCCTGAGCATCGCCGGATTCGGCGAAAACAGTGACAGGCGACGAGCAAGGGGCTTGAGACTATGCAAATAACAACTACAGTCGAGGTTAGGGTAGGTTTTAAGAAGAAACAGCGTATTTTGAGACCATGTTAAACTGGGAAATGGACCTTCATTGAGGAGAAGGTCGGCCGCAGGATATCAAGATGGAATGGAGCAAGTTGAGCTCACTGCTGACCTTAGTGTCAATGCTTAGACTTGGATTTACAATTCCTGAAGTTCGCCTCGCATACCTTACCCACGTGCGCCCCCTCTGGAATACTGCTACCCAGTATGGGAAACCCAAGTACAAAACAAGGTTTATCTATCGGAAGAGCTCGAATCCGTACAGAAACGCGCAACGAAAATTAGAATGGGTCCTGGCTATCAGTCTTACGAGCAAGCACTGTTTATGTCGAGAATCCCCAGCCTCTAGAACCGAAGAGCACAACTGATACTAAAGTTTAGAAAAAACTGCTAGCAAATGAGAACAACCGATCATTGCTCCCCCCTGATGCTCCGAAAAACAGCAGGAGAATACAGCAAAACAAACTAATGCCTGTCAGAGGACTAACTTCAAGGTTCATAAACTCGTGTGTGCCCTTTTTTACAGAGATTTTTAGAAAAGTGAATAATTAGTGTAATAAATTTATTTTATTACTGTATGACCAGCGTAATTTAGCCTCTTCTGACGAAGCTATGAAGTTGGTTTGTGCAGTTAGTATATCGAAAGCTAGTTATCATTTTTGTCCGAGGAGTATCTCAGTAGGGAGGGATCTGGCGAGGATTCTGAGAGCACAGGGAGAAAGATCTCAAAAATATGTACCAGATGGTGCTCTTAAATCAATTTGCGAAAAAAGGCGAGGTTCCCCCCCCCCCCCCCACAATAATCGGATCCGGTTCGGACTTCACATGGGACATCCGAGACACGAGGTCTTTCCAAATATCAAGTTTCATTAAGATCTGATCACCCGTTCCAAAGTTATACGTACCTCTAGATTTTGGATTCCCCTTCCCTCCACTCCCCCCACGGTGGTCGGATCGGGGAAGTGACTATCTCCAAGTTAGTTTGGTCGGGTCCCTAGTACGCTTGCCAAGTTTCACTGTCCCAGCCCACCTAAAAGTAATTTAACTCCGTATGACCGGAATTCCACCCCCCCCCCCCCCTCCAACTCCCACCACAGTACATAAGTCCCGTCCGCGTCTGCCAATGATGTACCTAGGGCTTGTGCTTGTTCCACTCACCAAGTTTCATCCCGATCCCTCCACTTTAAGCTTGTCATATGATTTCCGGCCCCCCCCCTGCGCCCCCCCCCCCCCCCACATTCATCGGATTCGGTCCGGACTTGAAATGGAACATCTGATACATGACGTCTCACCAAATATCAACTTTCATTAAAATCCGATAACCCGTTCCAAAGTTATGCATACCACTAAATTCTGGATTCCGGCTCCCCTCCCTCCCCCCACGATGGTCGGATCGGGCAAGTGACTATTTTCAACTTAGTTTGGTCGGGTCCCTAATATGCCTGCCAAAGTTCATCGTCCTAGCATATCTGGAAGTACCCTAACTCGCAAACACCGGACTAACCGACCGACCGACCGACCGACAGACCGACGGAAAAGTGATCGGTATATGGCACTTGGCCGGAAGGCAAGTGCCATAAAAGCTTGCAAGAAGGACAAAAGTCTTAAGCTATGAGCAGACAAATTCTGGTACGATTTCGTAGCCAAAAACGCAAAATTCGTTCCTATGCGGGGAAGAATGCACGTGCTGCAAAATTCGCATCGGAAAGCAAAAATCGGACTGTTGTGAACGTACATTTAAGCTGACTATCTGTAAACTGAAACAGACGGTAGACGAGTCAAGATGGTAACAATTACCACTCCTTTTAGCCTATATCGTTAAAAGCGTAAGCTTTGGTATTTTGAGTGATAGGCTGCTGTTCTTCAAGAAAACTCTGTACACAGTTCTGTCATGTTTGCCAGCTTATCACATAGTTGAGGTTGTTTTTATTTACGATCTACTTTGTCCCATACTGCAAATATTTACTAGCATTGCCTCGGTGGTACATACACACCAAAACAGGTTAAAGGATGTTGCACTTGCAACCTTCAGAACCACCCCACCCAAGATGAAGCCACGACTCAATCCGACCACTGGGTCATCTAGCGGCGCGGATCGGAAGCGCCCGACATGGGGAGGTTGGGATCATGGTTTGACTATGGATCAAACAGATTGTTTTTATTGTAGCAGTCACGTGGAAAATGCGTATAAAAATCAAACTAATAGTGTGTTCGTATAAATCCGACCCATCGAAAAATGATGATGTCTCCCACCTTCTCGGCCCACACGAATCAAAGACTTTAACAGACAAGAAACCCAAACAGTTTAAACCAGACCCATGTTTCGCTGGCTATGCGCAAACTTTTTACCCGAAACAGATGTTATGCGTTGATAAACTTGAAATCTAACTGTGGTCGGAACGGTTAGCGTTTAAGGACTTGAACGAGAATTCAACGGGGAATAGTTGCTGCTATCCGCCGACCAGTAAAGTTAGTTGGATCACGACCCCCCCCCCCCCTCTTCCCCTGTGCAAACCCCTGGTGCATAGATAGAACCAGGGGTGTCGCTATGGGGGGGGGTGATACCACCCCGCTCGAAGAAAAAAAAAGTCAAACTGGCAGAAAAACTGAGCTAAACTCTGTGCTCAGATTTGAGCATCCAACAAATCATGAATTTCAGCACTGCAACTTCTGCAGCATATAGTTCTGACCAAGTTTTAACACGATCTGTTGTGTAACAATATCTCTTGATTCAAGTAAAAAGTGCGCAAGAGCTCAGACACATCCCACATTTCACATCCCCAATAACCAAAAAAAAATTAAAATAGCATGTTTAGAAATCATCCCAGTTTAAAAGCTATTAATGTAAACAAACCGCATTTAGAAATCCAGAGAACATCTTCAAGATCTTGCAAGAACGGTTTCAATTTCGATACTGCTAGCCAGTCCGACCCTTTAAACCTCTTTCCCATTAGCAAGGTAATAACAAGTGCAATAAACCAAATCGTAGCAGCCTAATACCAGTCTACAACTGATCATTAAGGATTGAAGTAGTCCGCGTGGTCTTATTTGTTGCTGTTCCACCAAGATCCGCATCTATACATACATATCCACAAGTATACAAGAGTTGAACTAGAAACATGTCATACGTTACGTTATACGTTACTCATGTAAATCTAGGACCAGATATCCGTGAACGGGCGGGTGGAGGGGGGACCATCAAATTGCATATCTATCCTCGACTGTACCAGCTTAGAGTTTGATTACAGACATGGTTCAAAAACTTAACTCATTGACAAACTGGGCCTACATGCCCATGAACGGGGAGGGTAATTCAACTCCCAAATATATATCCCCAAACCTATGATCCAAATTGCACAAAGGGATTTGATCGCCCTATCTCCAGTTATTGTCAAGTTAAAAACATTAAAAATGGGCAGTCTGGGCCCAATTGCCCCTGAATCAAGTGGTGGATGGGTGTGTGACCCACAAAGAGGAAAAAGAAATCCCAATGCTCACAAGCCTACGAAGTTTCCAACTTTGAAACCTGTTGATTCCTATCACAGGTAACGAACTTTACTCCTGGGCAATCTGGGCCCAGTTGACAATGAAGGGGATGGGTGGAAAAGGTGCAACTACTTAATTTTATTAAAACTATGTGGGGAGGTAGCCGGGGGAGGGGCACCTAGATCGAAAATTAGTATCGGAAACTGTAATGATTGCGATGAAATCACTATATCACCTGATATGAGTAATTCTCTCTAAATAGTTAGCTCTGTGTATCTGTCGTGTAAATATCTGTAATAAATTGTCGGGGCATCAGACACAGTAGAATTGGATTCTTAGCTTCAGATCCCCGCTAGAATTATCTCCAAATTCAGTATAGCCGTTTGTCTGATTTGTACAGTCATAATCCTACAGAGTCAGGTCATTTGTCTTCAAAGATCCTACAAATTAAACTGGAGTTCAAACATTTCTTTAAATATATAATTAGAATGCTGAAAACCCGATCGTCTGTCTGTCTGTCCGTCCGTCCAGAAGTAATCAAGGCGATAATAACTCCGGTACGAACTTCAGTCTTCAGAATTCAAAGCCATAATGTCTGTCTATACCATCTAAGTAAGTAATAAAATGAGCAAAGAACTTACCAAGACTGATGTCGTTTTCGTTATTGGAGAGGAAGAGAGCACAGCTGAAATGAGCACAAGTCAACCAGATTGCCTCGCTCTTCTAGAAATAAAGGAAATGACCATTGAGATGGGGAAATGTATAGTTTGGCAAAAACGGTTGGGGTTGCAAGAATCCCTACGGTCTCACTTAAGGTGTTTTTCCGCGACAGAGTTTGTGGGCCACACTTCTGAGTGTTTGTTGCGGAAACACGATTGTGTGACACACAGTCGAGCCACAAGTTGAAACTCGCGGAAACGCTGTTTTTTTTTTTTTTGGCGGTAATTTCAAATATCTGAAAAAAAAAATGAAAATTCATATAAAATCTCAATAAATAGAACTCCTGGCTTATTTTCTTACCATCCTGTACAAAAAGCATCTTCAGTTTGAAGTCTGTATGCTTGAAAAAGTAGTTAATTTTATTGTTTAGACACTATTTTGCTGCTTAATTCGAATTTTGCTGCTTAATTTGAAGTAAAGCGACTGCACTCCATCAAAAAGTATTCTGCTGGCTCTCCATCTCAAAGGATTCATTGGGCCGGATCTCCCATCAATTGTACCTAGATTGCACCTGTGTGCTTTATTTGCCGAGAGATTCTCCGACCCTGTGCATCCTTTGCAATAAAGTCTCCAGCCAAACTCCTTGCTGCAGAAGGAAATGTGGCCCAGACCGTTATCACCTACCGATCACCCTATACCAGTTGTGTTTCAATGGTTCCATTCTCTTGGCCTAAAGTAGTCCATCTACATTATCCTAAAATTATCTATAGACATAGGCTAGCCGTTTTCTTCACCAGGTCCAGGTTCATGCCTCATTCTTAATGAAAATTACAGGAGAGTATCCAACCTCGACTTTGTACAACCTCAAATTTGGCCTAAAAACGTTAAGAGGAAAGAAAACGCATTCCTAACAAGGTCTTAAATGTGAAGAAAGACACAGTGAATGCCAGGTAAAAGTTTAGGACTGCACAGAAGTTTGCTTGTAATATTTTCAGGGCAAGTTCGTAGTTATGTAAATTCGAGGATGGATACCCCTCATTTACCTTTTTTTGTTCAAGCCTATCAGAAAGGTAACAGACAAATTATCTGTGTTGTCGCTATAATTTTGACCGGAAATTAAATTTCAGAGAAATTTGAAAAAGAAAAACAAACTGCAGTCTGGAATTGTTGATATTATCTGACTGGTTTGTAAAACTACAGGATGGGTATACAACCTCGAATGTATGATCTCGAACCAGGCCTAAAATGGTTGAAAGGAAAATTTCAGTGCAGTCATATCAAGGGCCTAACTGTGAAGAAGGAAGCCCTGATTGACCTAGGACCTATTTTGACTGCACAAAAGTATTCTTGAATACGTATACCCCTCCTGTACAGTAGAGGTATGCGTATGTGAACGTTTGTTGACAGTGGACTTTGACATTTTCATGCACTTGCTGTGTTTAAAGCTAACCACCAGTTAGCCAAAGTTGGTTATTAAGGGCATCTGAAAACACCTGTATAGGTATTTTGCATCTTCGTTCTACCATTTAGTTCAAAACTACACTGTTCACATGAAAGTAACTGTTCACATAAGCTGACATAAGCATAAGCAGATCTCTACTGTACCAGCTTTGCTTTAGCATTTATCAGAACAAAAGGGCTATGGTGTAATGGAAAAAAATGGCGTCTAGCTATGTGGTAGTTGTTATGGCCAGTTGGCTTTCTGCAATAAATATCAATATCAATGTCAATATGGCTGGTGGTCGACATTCGCTATAACAGATACCTGTTGTTGAATCCAATGCAGTTCTAGTAGGATAATTTCAGAAATTTGACAGTTTGAGAAAAACTGAAAATCCCATTTTATTATGTAAACTCATTAGAAAGATCTAGTTATAAAGGTCTAGTTATTTTGGCAAAGAATAGTTTGGTTTGTTCGCCGGTTGATTTCCCAAATACGTCTAAAATGGAAACACTGGTTGTAAAAATTCATATGAGTGATAAAACTCAACTTCAGGTTTCTAATATTTATGTTAATAAACCAGAGAATTTCCATCAGGATACATTTAGAGCTCTACTTTCTTCATGGAAAGATCAGGTTGTTGTTGGAGATTTTAATCTTCACCATCCCTTATGGGATACTTCTCATAGGAAAGAACCAGAAGCATGTAAATTGGTGGATTGTCTACCTCAGTCTTCATTTCCGTTTATTCTTAGTACCCCAAAAAACATCCGAACTTACCATCATGTCCAGTCAGGGAAGGATTCTACGATTGATCTTACAATTGTAAGCAGTCACATGGCACTGGATGTTTCTGTTAGAAAACATAGCTGTTCTCTTGGAAGCCAGCACTTTCCTATGGTTTTGGATCTGAAAAGAGAGGGTGTTGATGGTTGGTCAGGTCATTCCAGAAATGGCATTTCAGGGATAAACAGTGGAAGGAATGGCAAATAGAAATAAATCAAACTCTGCCTGAAGATAAAGAAGACATAGATGAGTGGAATGATGATATCACGAAGATTATGATCAAGACTTTGCAAGAGTTCTTTAAACTTGAGACAATTTTCAGAAGGAAGAGTAAAAGAATGGTAACTTTCTGGAATGAGCTACTGAATGATTGTAAGAAAAAGAAAGAGTTAGCAAAAAAAAGATGGCGAGCAGACCGTCTTAATACTGAAAAAAAACTCGAGATGAGAAAATCAGAAGCAATATTTAGGAAGACGATACTAGAAGAACGATCAAGGGCCTGGGCCAAACTGTGTGAAGACAAATTTTCCCCTCAGACTTTGTCAAGGGAACTTTGGCAGCGTTTTAGAAGATTCACAGGATACAAACCAAGGGAGGAAGGACCAGAATCACTCAAAAGCAAAAGTGGCATTGTCACTGGGAAGTGTGATATTGCTGAAACAATGGCAAACCATTTTCAGTCTCAGTTTTTGTGTAGAGGATTATCAGACAAATCAGCACAAGCAGAATTGCTGGCACCGCAGAATTATCAAGCGAGGAACTGGATACTGCGATTAGGTCATTAAATGATTCAGGAATGGGTGAGGACCTAGTACATAACAAAATGTTAAAGCATTTTTCAGAGGTCTGGAGGTCAAGCATTCTAAGGTTTTTTAACAAATGTTGGACAACTGGGACTGTCCCACAAGCTTGGAAATCTGCAATTATCACACCAATCTACTAAGGGAAAGGTGATAAAAATGAGCCTTCATCCTATCGACCCATTTCATTGTTATCATGTTTTGGTGAACTATTCGAAAGACTGTTGAAAGAAAGGTTTTCAGCCCGGATAGACCTATTGTTGATCCCCAGAGCAATCCGGTTTTCGGTCAAAAAGGTCCACAAAAGACAATCTGGCACAATTGGAAATGGCTTTAAGGAAGGCGTTTTTGAGAAAGAGGGTTGTAGGGGCTGTTTTGTTTGACACTGAAAAGGCGTATGATGGACTAGACCCTAATAATTTCTCAAGAAAGTCCGTTTGTTTCAGCTTGGAAAAAACATCTGGAAATGGTGTAAAACAAATCTTTTTGGTAGGTCTGTTAAGGTGCGGGTTGGCGATACTGTTTCAAAAGGGAAGCGAATTTAGCGCTGGAGTCACGCAGGGAGGCGTTCTCAGTCCTCTGCTATTCAACATAGTCATCAAACGTCTTCTCTGATATTCCAAATATCAAGTTTGCAGTTTACGCTGATGATATAGTTATATGGTGTGAGGCAGCTTCATCAGCTGAGTGCCAGGTGAAACTACAGAAAGCTGCTGATTGTTTGTCGTGTTGGGGTTGGAAGAAAATATTGTTTTCACCCAACAAAAAACAAAAGGTATAATATTTTCTAGAAGGAAAGATGATAGCTCATTGGCACCTAACGTGGTTGTGACGCTATATGGACGAAGGATTGAATTTTGCCCGGCGGTTAAATTGCTAGGAGTCCATCTCGATTATAAAATAAATTGGTTGGTTCAGATTGATTCTCTTATCGAGTGTGTCCAGAAACGACTTAATTTTATGAGGGCTGTTGCAGGAAAGACTTGGGGTGCAAGCAGAGATTGTCTAAAAAGGATTTTTCATGCTGTAATTTTAAGCAAAGCTGATTATAGTTTGTCTCTTATCCTTTCTGCAAGTAAGGCACTTATTGCGAAACTGAAATCATGTCTCCAAGAAGGTTTAAGAATTATCACTGGAGCATGCAGGAGTACCCCTATACCAGCTTTACTGAAAGAAACAGGAGTGCAGTGTTTGGAGCATAGATTCTTATCGACCACAACCAGACATTTTGTCAGAATCCAAGGTGTTACGGACCACCCTCTTAAAGAAGATATTGGCAAGACCAGAGAGTTAGCTTCCACAAATTGGCACTGTGCAGGTCAACCTTCGGTTGTAAACCTCTGTTCAATGTTTGGAAAAATCGGCATAAATTGGCAAGAAATTATTGTAAAGCACCCATCCGAACAGGGACATCGACAAGGAAGTTCGAAGAGATCATTAAAACAACTCTGGAAGGGTTACATTCATCCAAGAGTGAAACAAACCTTTTGGTACTATGACAACTGACATTGTATAAAATTAATTTATATTCTGGTTGGAAATTCATATATACGGACGGATCAGTATCAGAAAGCGGGAAGGCCGCAGCAGGAATATTCTCCCATTTTAGTCAAATTTAGACAGGCATCAGAGGAAAATTACCTCCAATCCAAGGGATTAAAGTTGTCCCTGCTAACAGAGGCCTTCCGACTCTCTTCTTTTCGGTTTTATCAAATACTTCAACTATAGTTTCAATTTGAATGAGACACTTCCTTCACAAAGTTCACAGTCTTAGATCTCTCCCTATTTCAGAGCCTCATTTGTGTTGCAATAGCGCTGGCGCATCTCTCTGGTGAATCGCTGCTATATGCATTTTTTTTTTCACTTTCTTCTTGGATGAAGCTGGAGCGCTGCAACACCTTGCAGGGAAGCACGGACTTGGTCAGTGAGCAAGTCCCTGATTCTTGAGAAGCACTGCCGTCTTCCTCGGAAGCACTGCAGCGCAAAAACGGATGTAGAAAGAAAAGTCCGGAATCGGCCGAGAAGTGGACCTGCAGCATGCAACAAAAACGAGGCTCAGATAGAAATATAACAAACCTTCCTTCCTTCAAAATATGGCGTTGGGTTCCACCGTTCTGCAGCTCCTTTTCCGCCTTCCTGTTGCTTCTATTGGTTAGGTCAAGCCCAGTCAAGCCACATGTCAAAATTTGAATTAGCTGCCGTTCAGCTACACTAGTAATTTCAAAATTACGCAAATTCCCTGGCAATCCATCCAGGAAAACCTGATTTTTATCTGACCAACTTATCCATGTTTAACTACTATTATAAGCCAGTAAATAGCTGGAAACGATTCCAAGTTTTTTCTTAATTGTATATTCACAGCTTTACAGAAAAGTTTTATCAGAAATGAGAGTTTGAAGGCTTGAAACTTTCACTACAAAAACGAATAATGCTTCCTATTGGTTGGTTTTCGAATACGCGTCATAATCGACCAATAGAGTTCGAGACTTTGTTTTTGTGTTAAACGTTCAAGCCTTCAAGCTCTTACTTCCATGGAAACTCTTTTTCAACAAGACCAAAGGTTCCGATGGGATCCCAAAAATTCAAAATCTGATCCAGACAACTGGGTCTTGTCTTAGGCAGATCCAGTCACCGCCAGACTCCGTGAACATTGTTGCAATTAAAATTCAAAAACAGATTAAGGCCAAATAGCTAATTATCTGAGAAAACCAAGTTCAGATATGGATTCAGCATGTGTATATACCCCTGTCGTATCTGTTTTGACGAAAAGTTCTTGCCGCTTCTGCCAACTTCCCGGTTTCGGCCGAACTCAAGAACTACTTGTCCGGCGAAAAAAGAAGGCACTGTCTAGGGAACCGGGAGTCGTACTTTATGTCCTACGGGCTAGGGAACCGGTAGTTCTCACGGAAACGAAACCATATGAGCTGCGATTCCGGGATCTGACGTCATTAACTAACGGAAACTTGTATGTGATGCCGGGATTTTCACTGACTTAGAGAAAATAATATTGAAAAAAATCCACTACCGGAACCCATATATTGAGAGCTCAGGTACCGGTAGCAACTACTATTTGCTTGAAAATGACCAGCTCACGGACACAGATGGCCATGGGCTAGGGTTCCGGTAGACACGAAAACAAAAATTGGACTCCCGTACCCATGTCAGTGCAGACTAGGAAACCGGAAGCAAATATTTTTAACTAACGGAACCCAACTTCTGCGGGCTGAGGTTCCGGTAGGGCAAACAAAAATAAGGTTTTGAACTGGATTCAGTGAGCTGTACCGGACTCAAAGGCCATATTGACACGCGTCCGTGAGTTTGTAATTTTAATTTTTGGCACTACCGGAACCCCAGCCCGCAGGAGCTGTGTTCCGTGAGTCAAAAATATTCACTTCCGGTTCCCTAGTCTACACCGACATGGGTCCGTGAGTTAATCGGTTATCTAATCAACTAGAAATAAAACTTGAACTTCTAACAATTTTCCGGTTTGGGCTGGATTCCGGGCGAACTACTTGTCCGTCAAGAAAATTTTTTCACCATCGTCTTCAGCATGTCTTCCTAACCCTAAATCGAACATCTAATCAACTTCAAATAAAACTTTTACTTTTAACAAACTTTCCGGTTTTGGCCGGATTCCAGGCGAACTACTTGTCCGGAGACAAAATGGTTTTTCTCCATCGTGTTCATCATGTCTTCTTACAACATAATCGACTATCACATTAGCCAGGAGGGGACTGGTATGAAATCTGAGGACCCCTAGCCTAAAATCTGGCCTTTTTCGGAAAAAAGACCCACCCACCCCCGCCTGGCTGGTATGAAATCTGAAACCGCTAGGGGTACCCCAATACCCACCAAAAAAATCTGTATAAAAAAAAAAAAATTGCACACACCACCCCCAATAGCAGAGTGTGTAGCATATCGTTCGATTCCAAATTACAAGGTTAGAAGTATGCTGTACTTCTTTTTATGATTATCACGAAGACTATCCAAGTAAAAAGCTTATTTCAGCACACGTGAAGGACTTTTTTAAGTTTTTGACCTCGGAAACACTTCAGCATCAGATTTCAAGTAAGGCTTTGGACTTGGCCAAAGAATGTCTAGTCTTCTAATTGTGCTTTCAGCGGGACGGCGGAAAAATTGACGGTTTTGTTCTAGTGTTTCATCAGAAGTTCCATGGCTTAAAGTGCCTGTTAAAAGTTTTGCTTTGTGGAATAGTGTTGTGAAGCTTGATTAGCTTGCTTTATAAAATATACCAGAATATGCAATAAGCTTATAAAAAATAAAATAGCTACAAAAATCATTCAAAAACAAATAACCAATTCAAATCAAAATTATACAAGCTGATTTATGCATACAATAAAGATCTACTACGTATTATAAGAAACATCACTTTTATCTTTGTCCAAGCTAGTAAATTGAGCATATACTGGCCCAAAAAATTACGCTTTGAAATATCACAGAGAGGAAACTGTTGAAAAAGCTGCTGATCTAGGGGGTAAGCATTGTTCCTAGGTTGTTACAGAGTGGGATTGGGGTAGTTTGATGTGCCCATCGAACTTTAAGGAATGTTGAAATTAAAATCAACTGAATCGAACTGGATTCATCACGTAGGCTAGTCGGAGTTTTCCACGAGATAGGAAATATGAAGTTCGAACGAAGACAATTGACTACTTCCAAATCCTCCTCTCTTTGCGCAGATAGCCACAATTTGTTAGCCTGTAGATGTCGTTCAGCTATCGCATCAGTACTAAAGGAAGAACAAGAAGAAGATTACTAGAAGTCTTTTACTAACATCCAAGTGGTGGAGAGGCCGAAAAGGGGGTGCTCGTCCAAAAAGTATAACATGCAATAGACAATTTGTAACTCGTTTGGCCTCCTAATTTGTTTTCCTGGGCGATGAAGAAATGTTAGACCTATAGTCATTTCGGCGGTCCAAGCATCGTGGGGGGAGTGGAGGGAATGAGAATCCATAAACTTGAGTATTTATAACTTTTGAACGGGTGATCGGATCTTAATAAAACTTGATATTTGGAAAGACCTTGTGTCTCAGACGACCCACTCCAAATCCGAACTGGATCCGGTGACTTCGGGGGTAGTTAGAGGTGAGCCGGAATCTTGGGAAACGCTTAGAGGTGAGGGATCGGGATGAATCTGGGTGGGAAGAACAAGCACAAGTCCTAGATACATCATCGACATAACCGAACCGGATTCGGGCACTGTGGGGGAGCTGGAGGAGGGGGGTTTCTGGTGATCCAGCGAGTTCGGTACATCCTGATGTAATAGGATGATGACACTCGGCAGAAACATGAGGGATCCAAATCGGTCGACTTGTAGACGTTTGCACGATCCGAACATCGCGGAGGGAGTGGAGGATGCGTAATCCGGAATCTAGTCACATTTAAAACTTGAATGAAACTTGGCAAGTGGAAAGAGCTATTGTGTCTGATGTTCCATGTCAAGTCCTGACCCGATCTAAAACTTGGGGAGGGGAGTTGGAAGGCACCGGAATTTTTGTGAAACGCTTAGTTTCGAAGGATCGGGATGGAATTTGGTGGGATGAACAAGCATAAGCACTAGATACGTTCTTGACAGAACCAGATCATGTCGGGGCTCTTTTGGGGGATTTAGAGGGGGTTTCCCGGAATTCCGGGGATCATGAGATAGGATAGGCTACTTCCAGATGTGCTAATGACGATGAAACTTGGTAGGCATGCTAGTGGCCCGACGAATTAGACCTAAGGACCCGATACAATGCCCTAGGAAGACTGCCTTTTCTGGAGTAGACCATTTTTCGGGGAGTTGAGGGTGGGGGGAAACCGGAAATTACTGACTTCCGTATGTTGCGAAGAAATGGTCCGATTCAAGTGAAACTTTATGGGTAATAAGAACTGATGACCTAGATATGTAAAGCTATATGTACGAACCCATGCGGCCATGGTTGGGGGAGTTGGGTCAGGGGGGGTGTCGAGAAACTTTGTGAAATGAACAAAACCAAACGGATGGGATGCAAGTTGGACAGTACCAAGTTTATGCGACCTAGATTTGTCATTTGGCGTCCGAACCGGATCCGACCAAGGTAGGAGGAGAATGAAGCGGGAACAGGAAAATTGCAGATATGCTCCGATTTCCAGTTAAACTAGATGGACCGAAAGAGGAGATGTTGGATGAGAAGTTTATGTGTCCGAGTCGTATTCGGTCACAGTGGAGGAAGTTAGAGGGGAAGTCCCGGAAATGTTGTGTCTCGCATAGGGGTAAAACGAGTGAAGTCACTTGAATGAAACCTGGAAAGTAGAGAGATCGTATGCCTTAGATGACACATTTTAGGGTCTGGACTGGATTCGAGCACGGTGGGGACTTTTATCGGAATTCCCGGAAAATTGCTCAGATTTACTTTCTTGTTTCTGACACCACCTACTCGTAACAAGTGCCACATGAGCTCGTAGCTCTTGCTTTATTTTGTCGTGTCAGCAAATGAACCTGTGTTACAGGGATCCGACTCCTTCCATCAGAGGCATCTTTATTTCGAAAGTTCACGGGACACAAGTCACGGGAAATAACATTTGAAGGATAAACATAGCGTGTTCCATCCTCGTTACCGTAGTTACTACGCATGACGTCACGAATTCTGGCTTTTTGCCGTCAAGGCTGGAACGATTTTTCTATTTTCCAGCAGGATCTCACGCCACGGGTGAATCCGACCAATCACGTTTCAGAAATGCGTAGTTACTACGCTTACTACGGTCCCGAACATGGTAAGCAAATAGTAACTATTAGTTACTATTCCGACAAGGTTGGAACGGTCAGCATAGTAGCTTTTCGTGAGGATAGAACGGAAATAGTAACTAATAGTAACTATTGTTAGAAAGGTGGAACACGCTCACAGTAACATAACGAACTGAATTTTTATAACGAGTTGTACATCACTTGGGGTAACGGCAGGGGAAGGGGGGGGGGGAATCTCCCCAATATCACAGAAGAAGTTGATTTTTCTTCGGAACACGATAACTACCAGACTTCGTTCAAAACATGATAACTACCAGATAGAACCGTGCTCGCCAGATTGTGCACATTTTTATTTTGTAGAAATAATAATGTCAGTAATTGAACCTGAGATACAGATACAGTCTGCCTAATATTTCGGAAGAAGTAAATTTTTCTTAAAAAACAGTCGATTTTCTCTTAAAACCGTTCGTTTCTTTATGAAAAACAGTCTATTTTTCTGAAGAAGTGCGCAAGCGCTCAGACGTGGAGTGTGAAGCTAAATTCTTCGTCACATCTTCTAAACAAACAGCGTTAGATCCAAGAAATCTCACATCCCCAATAACCAACAAAAATATTGAAGTAACATATTTTGCAATCATCCTAGTTTAAGAGCTTTTAATATAAACAAACCGCATTTAGAAATCCAACGAAGTTCTTCAAGATCTTGCAAGAACGGTTTCAATTTCCACACTGAATGTTGTGCTATAGCCAGTCCAACCCTTTAAACCTCTTTTCCATTCGCAAGGTTCTCATTACCAGCCTTATACCCCTTTGTCACAACTTCATTACGGTGTATCATCGATGATATGACAAAGCCGTCCAGTTTGTCTTATTAAAGACAATCTTATCTGCGTGGTCTTATTAAATAAATTGCATATCTAGACCTAAATATCCTCGACTATACCAGCTTAGAGTTTGACTCCGGTCACGTGTCAGAAACTTAACTCATGGGCAAATTGGGCCCACTATCCCATGAACGGGAGGGTAGGGGTTGTCCAACTCCAAGTATGCATCCCCAGCCCCTATGATCCAAAAGCACAAAAGAATTCCATCGCCTTATCTCCAGTTACTGTCAAGTTGAAAACATTAAAAAATGGGCAATCTGGGCCCAATTGCCCCTGAACCAAGTGGAGGTGGGGTTTTGAACCCGCGAACAGGAAAAAGAAACCCAATGCTCATATACTTACCAAGTTTCAACTTGATACCTATTTATTCCTGTCACTGGTAACGAACGAACGAACTGTTGCCCATACACGGGCTGGGTGGGGAAGGTGCAACATTAAAAAAGCAATTTTCCAGCCCTAGGGTCTACATGTACAACGAATTTCATTCTCCTATATCTAGGTCTGGTCAAGCTATGAATATTATTCACTGGGCATCTGGGCCCATTTGCCCCTGAACCGGACGGGGGCGAGGGTGGGGGTGGGAGCCGCAAAAGGCACAACTAGACCCCAAACCCACAAGTTTGCGAAGTTTGAACTTGATTCATTCACAGTTATGAGCTCCACAAAATACGGTGAAAGCCGGAAAGCCAAAAACGAAAGTTGCTACAGCTCTCGCAATAGTGGAATAAGGTAAGGTAAGGTAAGGTAAGGTACAATTTTAATGGCAAAAATAAATAAACCTGGTGTTTCTTAAAAGCATCAGACATGCCAGTGGCATCGACGCTTCACTAATTCTGGTGGGATTTTAAAAAAAATCCCATTCGTTGTTCGTTGGAATGTTCAAACGAACAGTTTTTTTTCTAGATTCTTGGAATCCCAAAACTTCAGTGACTGGATACCTCTGACTTCTGAAAGTCTGTTTTATTTCGTCCTCTGACTTCCGAAAGTCTGTCTATTTCGTCCAAACGTGGTGTGAATATCTGTTGGATCAAAGCAGGCCCGTATCCAGGAATTTATTTCGGGGGGGGGGGGGGGTGCCTGCAGGTCGGACAAAAAAGTACAAAAAAGACATAAGAGGGAAAAGCCTAGACAAAGGATTATTTATTTACGTTTCGGGTGGGGGGGAGGGGGTTTCATGGCCTACCGTTCGCGATATACGCGGGTAAAGATCAAGAATTGCTATCCCCCCCCCACACGGTTGGTCGGATCCAAAAAATAAGGATTCGCTTATTATCTGTCGGGTCCTTTCTATGCATACCAAATTTCATGGTCCTAGCTTGTATGGAAGTGCCGAAACTAGCAAAGTGAGAAAAAGGGACAGACGAAGAGACATGATTGTCGCTGTACGGTTTTTAGTCAGAGGCTGCAAGTTACAAGGCAGCAAAAGGTGACAATTTAATTGCAAGTGGCAGACAATTCTTTAACCTATGTCGGCTGCCTACGGCTTTTCTATGAATTAAATTTGTGAAATAGGGAATCCCCAGTAGGCCAACACGAGGTGATTTCTAGGGAATTACGAATGTCCAGCAATTAAAACGTTTTCGGACGTTCAGTCAAATGGCGTTACTGTCCGCAAAGAATGGCAAGTTTCACCGTACTAGCTTGTCCGGAAGTGTCTGAACTAGCAAACTCTGGACAGAGGGACGGACCGACAAGAAGTACGGTCGATATTGGTCCCTTTGTCTACGCTGTCTGGAGATAATATACAATTTTTGGTAACAAATAATAGTCCCTCACAGCCGCCACAACCAGGCGACAACCAATGACTCTTTCTGCTTACTTCTTACGATGACAAAAAGCTGGAGCCTTTGGAAGATAAAGCTAAATAGAAAAGAACTTGAATCGCTGAATCATCTAAATAGATTCGGCGGCATAACTATACCGGCGGGCTGCCGTCGCCAACCCCAACAGTGACGCGCCGGCCCGCCAAAAGTTTTCGGCGGCGGCCCGCTGAGTTCTTTTCGGCGGCGCGGCGTCGGGAGACTAATTCCACAGTCAATAAGCGGAAGTAGCTACTTAATCAGATAATGAGTCGCCACTGCATTTTGCCGTTCTTATACGAACTTTCTAATCGTGGTCAGCTAAAGGCGTGTTCTCGCCGTTCCCCGTGGACTCCTCGGGGAATCGAAGGGAACATCGAGCATAGAGGAAGTCGTCTTACGCGGACCGCGTCCGGAAAACAACGAGAACATAATATAATAAATATGCAGTTGACGAAATTAGTCTAGATCCACTTTATTTTTTTTTTTGTTTATTTGGATTGTTATAGTTAATTTTGCATTGCACCAACACCAGCAACAATTGATTCCCCTCTAAATCTGAAAGGGAGTCCTTTTTTGGATCCCAAAACGTAAGTGGAGGGATACCTATGACATCGCAAAAGCTGTCCGACTGTCCGTCCGTCCGTCTGCGCGCGCTGTAACTCTAGAAGAGAATGAGATATTTTGATGAAACTTGGTGTGAGGATTCTTTGGGTCAAGAGTAAGGTCAAGTTCGTAGATGGGCTATTTAGCCCTACATTTAGGGGTGGGGGAGGGGTTTTAAATTAAGGGGCAAATTAAATATTTCTAAACAGATAATGTGATAGTCGATTATGGGGTAAGAAGACATGTTGAACACGATGGTCAAAACCATTTTGTCATCGGAAAAGTAGTTCGGCCGGAATCCGGTCAAAACCAGAACGTTTGTTAAAAGTAAATGTTTTATTTGAAGTTGATTAGATGTTCGATTTAGGGGTAAGAAGACATGCTAAACACTATGGTGAAAACCATTTTATCGCCGGACAAGTAGTTAGTCCAGAATCTGGCCAACACCGGAAAGTCTGTTAAAAGTAACAGTCTTATTTGAAGTTGATTAGATGTTCGATTTAGGGGTAGATGCCATGCTGAACACTATGGTGAAAACCATTTTCTCGCCGAACAAGTAGTTCGCTCGGAATCCGGCCAAAACCGGGAAGTTTGTTAAAAGTAAAAGTTGTATTTGGAGTTGATTAGATGTTCGATTTAGGGGTAAGAACACATGCTGAACACTTAAGTCAAAACAATTTCCTACCCAGACAAGTAGTTCGCCCGGAATCCGGCCAAAACCGAAAATTGTTAAAAGTTAGAGTTTTATTAGTAGTTGATTAGATATACAGTTTAGGGGTAAAGAGATGGTGAATCCGTGTATGATAATCATTTTTTACCCGGACATATAGTTCGACGGGAATCCGGCTGGAGCCGGAAAATTTGTTATAAATTGAATTTTTATTTGAAGTTGATTAGATGTTCAGTATTGGGGAAAAAAGATACGCTGAGTTCGTTTTTGAGCTTTCCTTTGTCGCCGGAAAAGTAGTTCCGGAATTCGGCCGAAACCGGGAAATTGGCAGAAGTGGCAGGAGGTTTTCGTCAAAACAGAGATGGCTTATAGGGGTAAACCCACATGCTGATTCAATAACTGAACTTGTTTTTCTCAGATGATTAACCTGTTTTTGAATTTTAATAGTAAACATGTTCAAGGAGTCTGGCGAAGACTGGATCTGGTGAAGACAAGACCTAATTGTCTGGATCAAGGATTAAATTTTTGGGATCCCATCGAATCCTTTGGTCTTGTTTATGATGGTGATGATAATTGGAGTATTCCCCGTCCGTGGGGAACGCGGGAAGTGAGTGCCCGGGATGAGATTACGGTGTGTGGCCGGGACAAACAAAAATGTGGGGACTCCTTAACCGGAGTCCTCGGAGAACGGCGAGAATATGCTTATTCGGCAACGCGGAATTTGCCATACGAAATTGGGAACCGCGCGCTAATAAGCAGATTCGATATTTAGATTTTGTATGGCAAATATATATATCTATAAATGTATAATAAATATATATATAATATATTTAAATATATCTACAAATATATATATATATATATTGTATGACAATTATTAATATCAAGTACCGGTATCCAACAAAAAGTGTCCCGCAAATTAAAGCGACATTGAACACTACCCGATGAAAATAGATATTGCGACTCAATCATCACGGGAACGTAACAAAATAAATTTAACATTGGGAGGTATAGGACTTTTTATCGGCGTTTGATCATCACTCTGAACTTGGGACTTGCTGGAATGTTAATTGGGCTATTCCTTAATCATATAACTCTATTTTTGGGATCCCAAAACATAAGTGGAGGGATACCTATGACATCGCAAAAGTTGCCCGTCTGTCCGTCCGTCTGTGAGCACGATAACTCTCGAAGGGAATGATATATTTTGATGAAACTTGGTGTGAGGATTCGTTGGGTCGTCGGACCAGTCGAGTTCGTAGATGGGCTGTGTAGCCCTACATTTAGGGGTGGGGGTTCAAATTAAGGGGCAAACAAAGTATTTTGAAACAGCTAATGTCAGGGGGGGACTGGTATGAAATCTGAGGACCCTAGCCGGGTGGGGTGGGTCATTTTTGCCCCGATTTAGCAGATTTTATTTGGGTGGTCCTCTTGTTTTCTTTTTTTTGTACACTGACCCAAGCAACATATCATTTAGCAGGAAATCACACGGCCGAAACAGCTGGGAAAAAACAGTCCTGAAACACCGCGAAACTCTCCCAAGAATCAGAAAATCCTCATATTCGGCACCGGTGAGGCACGTCACAGAAGATTTTGGTTGGTTCGAAGCATTCTCCAATAAAGTCAGCAACTTTGTTATCTTACCTTAGACCTTAGTTCCTCCTGCACCTCCACAGGCGCTTAGGGCATCCAAGAAGAGCCGCCAGTCGTCTCTCACAAAGGCCGCTGCCCATACATCTTCCCATTCGGGCTGGATAGACGCGTTGATATTGTGAAGATCCGACTGGTGTACGGCAAGGAGTTTTCTTCGGTCGCCCTCTTCGTCTGGATCCCTCCGGATGCCACTGGAGGTTAGCGTTGGGGAGTCTGGTGCTTCCCATCCTGATTGTGTGGCCCAGACACCTCCAGCGTCTTATCTTGATGACTTCAATACTAAGGAGTTGAACTGTCATCTGGCGAAACCCTTTCTGTCCAGTGTATGTTTAAGATCCGCCTAAGGCAGGCGTTTTCAAAGGCCAGAAGACGTTTCTCCTGCTGTTGGCTCAGGTGCCACGTCTCGAACCCGTACAGAAGTACGGAGAGAACGTTGCTGTTGAAAAGTCTCAGCTTGAGGCTAAGGGAGTACTTCTTGCTGCTCCATATCTTCTTTAGCCCATTGAAGACACCGCTGGCCTGACCAAGTCTTAGCTGTCTCCCTTGTACGAGCTCCAGTGTTTTCAACTGTACTGCCGAGATATCGGAATTGAACGACCTGTTCGACTTGCTGGTTCCTACAGCGTATATCTAGCGGAGATCCGCTGCTCGCCATACTCTTCGTTTTGGGGATGGTTATTTTCAGTCTGAACAGTTAAGCTGTTTCACTGGTCTTCCTGGAGCTTCTGTTTGCAGGTCTCCTTTAGGTTGATGTGATCGGCAAAGTCTATGTCTCCTACTTTTCTGCCATCCCGATGTCAATGCCGTATCCTTCAAATCTTCTTAGTGCGTAGTCCGTGATCAGGACGAACAGCGGCGGAGACAGAACGCACCCTTGCTTCACGCCCGTCATAATTTGAAAGTATTTGGTGTTGCCGTCGCGGGTACGGACACAGCATTCCGTGTCTTCGTAAAAGGCTGCTATCAGGCTTACGAGTTTGTCGGGTATGCCATAGTACCGGAGCACTCTCCAGAGTGTAGCACGGTTGATGGAGTCAAAGGTCTAGTCTATGCAGACTAGGTAGAGCCTTTTCCTCCATTCGTTACACTCTTCTAGCAGCATTCTTAGCACGAATAGAATAGAATAGAATCCGCACATGAACGGTTTGGGCGGAAGCCATGCTGTTCTTCGCGGAGGTGTTCGTCGACTGCTGGCTGTATGCGGTTCAGCAGGATGGTGGCCAGGAGCTTGCCAGGAATGGAGAGCAGGCTGACCCCTCGACAGTTTTCACACTTTGTGGAATCGCCGTTTTTAAAGATTTTGACTAGAGTCCACTGACGGGGGACCTTTTCGGTTTCCCATACCAGGATAAAGAGTGCCATCCAAACTGTTTGGCAGGCGTTTACAGTCCACTTCAGCATCTCAGATGCGATACGGTCTTCTCCGGGCGACTTACCGTTTTTTAGCTTCTTTAGGGCACCAGTGATTTCGGCTGAAGAGGGTGGGTCAGAGCTTACTGCTAGCCTGATGAAAGGCTCATCTGGGATTGCCGGTTGTTCCGTTGGCGCCGGTCGATTAAGCAGGCGTTCAAAGCGGGTGGCCCAAACTTTGCCGATCTTTTCAGGGTCAGTGATTAGCCGGCCGCTCAGATCCCTTACAGGTCCGTCCACGCAAGGCCGCTTTCCGATGATCTCGTTCGTGGTTTTGTAGTCATCAAGTGGGAAACGGGAGACAGCGATACAGCAGAACTGAGAGAAGTAATGAAAGAACTACAGGAACAAGGAATAATCATCAGATTTCAACACGTCCCTAGTCACTGTGGCATCGCGGGCAACGAGGTAGCTGACAAGAACGCACAAAGGGCTCTTGACAAAACAACACCAACCAACAACAGACCGGTAGCGTTCCGAGATGTCTCGAGGAACAGACTCAAGAAAACAGCAGTAGCTCCACTCCCCGCACTGACATCCCCTCTCAAATCAAGATCAGCGAGCACAACCTTCTTCAGGCTGAAGAGCCAAGCAGTGCTACTCAACAGCGAACTGTTCCCACGCAAGCAGAGTATCACCCTGCTATGCAGACACTGCCGTATTTGGGAGGAATCCTTGCAACACACCCTATTCGACTGTAGGCAATTACAAGAACATGCTATCAACCTTCAGACGACTCCAACTAAAATCAGAAGTAGCCACCATAGGCCTCACCCACAAGATACCGAAGAAAGAAGAAACAAGAAGTTTTCACAAAAATCCTGGAACTACTAGCATCGTTGAATATCACAATATAACAGATTGAGGACTTCAACCAATAGTCAACCGACGACAGAAAGAAAAAGTCTAAGAGGGTCAGTGGATCCCAATGATTATATCATAGAAGAAGAAGAAGAAAGCTGTTGAGTCCTTTCTTTTTTATGCCTCTTCTGCCATCTGAGCTTTCATCTCTATAAAATATGCTTGTCCAGTGTGGCATTTTGGGCTTACCTCTGAGCATGTTTATAAGATTGAAAACATTCAAAAACGAGCGCTTAGGATCATTAACGGGGAAGGGAAGCTTCCTTACCATTATCTGCTTGGCAAGTTCAAGCTCACCACCTTGGATGCGAGAAGAAACCTTATATGCCTTAACTTCGGCACGGCACCAAGACCCTGTCTGTTCCCAGATTGCGTCCCATTCTCCCCGAACTCTACACACCCATCCGCAACAGACCACAGCGCGACAAGGCTCAGAAAGTACCCAAATTAAATCCAGTCCCCATAAAACATGAAAGGTACCGAAGGAGTTTTGTTCCAAGTTTTAGTGAAATTACTTTTAAGGTAATCATTAAAAATTTGACTTTGATTGAATTTGAAGAAAAAATTTAATAATTTCATTAAAGTGATTTTTATCTGTTGTAGAAGTTTTTGGCAAAATGTTCGCCGAATGAGTCTATCGCGTAAATTGTGGTAGATAAGTTTTGTATCGACTGATGAATTTGTTTACGAACTGACAAATTGATTCGAGTGTTTAGTTATGTTTGGACGTCGAAGTCAAATTCGGCGTTCACGCTGTGAAAGTTACTTTTTAGAATTAAAAATCTACTCTACTCTACTCTACTCAGACCGACAAACCACCAGACCGCCAGAACGCCACTCTATGGCACTTGCTGGCAGAGCACGGTTCCATCTGGTAGGTATCATGTTTTGCTAACTATGTTCACAGCTAACTGATTAGTTGCGTTAATGAAGTTGTCCGTAGGCAAATGATATATTTTGATGAAACTGGGTGTGAGGATTCTCTGGGTAAGGGACAGGTTTCACAGAATCTACCCAAAACTTAAAGGCAAAAGTATGAATTGAAGCCTTTTACAGATTTGATGTATGGGTAAGAAATGTTGAATTCGTTATTGAGGTGTAGTTTTTTTCCGGAAAATTAGTTTGCCCAGGATTCGGCTGAAACAGGAAATTTGAAGAATTAAGGTAGGAAGTTTTAATCAATTTTGTCAAAGTAGATATTAAGTTTTGCGGTAAACAGACACACTGATTCCATTTCTGAACTTGGTTTAATCAGATGACGAGCCATTGACCTTAATTTGTTCCTAAATTTTTATAGTAAGAATTTTGACGAGTCTGGACGCATTCAGCGGTGACTGCTCTCCGATAGTTTAACACGTTTTTTTACTCAAAAATTCTGAGAGCCGACTGACTTGACTTCCACTGACACGATCTTTGGCTCTGGGTAGTGCTCACCGGTGCGGTCAAATCCGAACCTGCTCGAGAGGTAGAGTGACCCACCGGTGAGACGAGAAACGCGCAATAGGACAACAACTGAGGAAAACCAGAGACGGCCCTGAAACGAACGCAGCTCTGAAAATGTGAAAAGCAACTGTGAAAATTGATCAGTGGAGATGGGGATAGTCGTCAGTTCAAATCCCACCAGAAGAGCTTTTCGTCTGTACAATTACAGTTAAATTTTTCTCATCTATTCCACATAGTGCCCGAAGCAGCGCCGAAGTTAAAGAATTTGGTAATTTGGGTCGGCGGTGAAACTTATCGGCGGCGCGCCAAAAATGTATCGGCGTTTTCTCTAATTTTAGCATTTATCAAGGTATTTCTTGCAATTTTCCAGCCAATTTATTCAATTTTTCCCCAAACCGTCAGCGTTGCTATGTTATTATTGTATTGTGTCTCATATAAAGGAATGCCCTAGATGAGCCGTTTAATTTCTCCGACGCGCAGGAAACAATTATATCGTACAAAGGTGGGACCTAGAGCTTTTATTTTGAGGTTCAGACCGGATCTGGCCTCGGCAGGCCTCAGAAATTTCCCGGATTTTCTCCGGTTCAAGGGAACCTTGTTCGGTAGTAAGTGACGCAGACACAAAATTTGCGGGTCCGAATCGGACCGATGTGGGATAGAGTGGGAGGCTTCAGAACAAATAAAACTTCAACTTTTAACAATTTTGCGGCTTCGACCGGATTCCGGGCGAACTAGAGGTAGAAAATTGTTTTCACAGAAGTCTTCAGCATGTTTTCTTACCCCAAAATTGAACATCTAATCAACTCCAAATAAAACTTTTACTTTTAACAAACTTACCGGTTTTTGCCGGATTCCGGGCAAACTATGTATCCGGCAAGAAAATCGTTTTCACCGTCGAGTTCGGCATATTTTCCTACCCCTAAATCGAACATCTAATCAACTTCAAATAAAACCTATACTTCTAACAGAATTTCCGGTTTTGGCCGAATTCCGGGCGAACTACTTGTCCGATGACAAAATGGTTTTCACCATCGTGTTCAGCATGTCTTCTTACCCTATAATCGACTATCATATTATCTGTTTAAAGTTCAATGGGCACATCAAACTATCCCAATCCCACTCTGTAACAACCTAGGAACAATTCATATCCCCTAGATCAGCAGCTTTTTCAACAGTTTCCTCTCTGTGATATTTCAAAGCGTAATTTTTTGGGCCAGTACATTCCCAATTTACTAGCTTGGACAAAGATAAAAGTGATGTTTCTTATAATCCTTAGTACATCTTTATCTTATGCATAAATCAGCTTGTATAATTCAGATTTGAATAGATTATTTGTTTTTGAATGATTTTTGAAGCTATGTTATTTTTTATAAGCTTATTGCATATTCTGGTACATTTTATAAAGCAAGCTAATCAAGCTTCACAATACTATTCCACTAAGAAAAACTTTTAATAGGCACTTTAAGCCATGGAACTTCTGATGAAACACTAGAACAATCAGGTAAAATGCATCTGCGGCTTGACTTTGGTGACATCTCAAATATATCCTTTTCTATCAAGCATTGCAGGGAGTTTTTGAATTTCCTGCCGCGATATCCCAGCTCCTAAGATTTGGATCGCCGAAAAGTAAAGACAAGAGAAGAGAAGTAAAGACAAGGGATAACAAGAAAACGGCAGATTTTCGTAGCGCCTTCTAAAGGAGGTCGGAAATGTTTATTTGTGAAGCATTTAATAAAAAGTAAAGCATTAGAAGTGTCCATTGTGCTTTAAGAATATTTCATTTGCCGAATAATTTAAACCCCCTCCCCCACCCCTAAATATAGGGCTACAGAGCCCATTTACGAACTTGATCTTACTCTTGACCCAAAGAATTCTCAAACCAAGTTTCATCAAAATATCTCATTCCCTTCAAGAGTTAAGTGCGCACAGACCGACGGACAACTTTTGCGATGTCATAGGTATCCCTCCACTTACGTTTTGGGATCCCAAAAAGTAGGTGATTATTTACATTTGGAAATGGAATATCGGCTGACATTTAGTCGTGGGTCGATGGCACAAATGAAGTAACGCATTTCCGAACATATTGGCGTAGAAAATGTATCGCCTGTGATAATATCGACTGTGTAATCGGCTGAGATTTAGTCGATAACGATCGTGTGCATGGCAGTGGATCCCAAACGGTGGTACGCGTACCCAAAGGGGTACGCGATACCCTTGCAAGGGGTACGCGAAGGAACCGAAATCAGTTTGATCTGTAGCTTCAGAACCTCGCCTCGGTCATTTTTGATTGTCAAAAGCCTAGTACTACAGCAGAGGCATCACTAAAATTTTTGAGGGGCAAGGTATTTTTCCTGACTGGCAGGTAATTTTTAACGATAATTTAAAAACAAATTAACTAATTTTACTAAAAATTGCGGCGCTTCGCGCCTACTGGTTTCTTTTTAACCGTCTGGCCGACCACTTTGGGGGGAGGGATGTTGCCCTCCCTTGCGCGATATCTCTGATTACGAGCCTTAGGAGAAAACCAGTTTCGGATATGGATTCAAGTCAACAAAATAATGTTGATTCCGAGAATAAAGAGACTGCAAGTAAGTGAGATTGTCATACAGGTTGCGAATTGAGGCAACGACCACGTTTGCGATGCAGCTTGATGAAAGTACGGAGAACAACTCAACCAAACACAGAAACAGGCGGACTGTAAAAAATATTGCCGTTAATGATGTTGAGCCCAGATTTGACAAAATTTTTGCTACAAAGCAGCCTCGAGTGTTTCATTGAGTTTATATATTTTTTTTAATAAATATCGTCTTTTTCACGTTCTGAAAAAGAGGGTACGCAGCCTTTCCGAACCTTGATTAGGGGTACGCGATATGAAAAAGGTCGGGAACCACTGGTCTATGGCACCGGTGAAGTAACGTATTTCCGAACATATTGGCATAAACTGTATCGACTGTGATTTCTGTTTTAACGAGCTATTATCTGTAGTTGTAGGTAGACGAACAGCCACTGGGAGGAGGTTGTTACATTCAGTAGCGACAGCATACCACAGGCAGACCCAATCTTCGTGCCTAAAAGTGTTCTCAGCTCAATGAAGATCAGCCAATCCAGGTAACAAAACAAAAATCTAAGCTGTTCATTGATTAGATTTTTACCGAAGGTCGAATTCCGGTGCTGCCCAAAGGTTAGCTTCAGGGTGTGAGTTCGGCGTCAGTTTGCATACTGCCATCTGTCGGTCATAGATGACCTCGTCAGCTTGTTACATCAGATGACGTTCTTTGGGACTTTCCCGCCAGATGGTATTATGAGCGGTCTCCCCAGCCACTCCTAAACTAAACTCGAAGTTTTTACATTTAACTGCAGATCGATGATTTTATCTCTTGAAAAGGTCTCTCAACACACCTTTTTTTTTCTTAAAACCAATAGCTCTTTTTATTTTTTGTCGTGACATTTTTTTCCCACAAGAATATCATTAACACTGACAAAACTAAACGTAGGTTCACGTCCCTTAGCTCCCTATACGCTTCCAAAGAGTTGAGTAGTTTCCACGCCTCTTGACCTGTTTACTTTCTTACAGATAGCCTATACAGATTACAGATTTCAACAGCCTATGGGAGGTAGTTCCTACAACGAGCTATTATCTCTAGTTGTAGGTAGACGAACAGCCACTGGTAGGAGGTTGTTACATTCAGTAGCGACAGCATGCAACAGGCAGAGCCAATCTTCGTGCCTAAAAGTGTTCTTCAGCTCAATGAAGATCAGTCAATTGAGGTAACAAACAAAAATCTAAGCTGTTCATTGATTAGATTTTACCGAGGGTCAGATTCCACTGCTGCCGACGGGTTAGCTTCAGGCCCTGACATTACTGCGTTCTTTGTCACGGGAGTTCTCCACCGGTAAGCATCCACCGGTAACTTCTCACCAGTCTTATAACCCGTTTTTGAACTAACCAGTGTCCGGTTTTATCTCACCGGTGCGGACTAACCAGAACCTGCTCATGAGCCCTGCTGCAGCGAGGAGTTAGCCGGTTTCCATGAACTCACAGGTGAACCAAAAGAACGCGTTTTAAGGGAAGAACCGGACACTGGTGACTAAACACCAAAGACAGACCAGGGTGCAACGAACGCAGCTATTATCGCCAGTCTGCATACTGCCATCTGTGGGTCATAGTTGACCCCGTCAGATTGTTACATTAGATGGCGTTTTTGGGACTCCCAGAACGATGCTGTTATGAGCGGTCTCCACAAATAATTCCTAAACTGGCCCGATTTTTTCTACCATTTTACCGCTGATCGATGATTTTAGCTCTTAAAAAGGTCTGTCAGCACACCCTTTTTATTGAAAACCAGCTCCTCATTTGATTTTCTGTAGCGACATTTTTTCCCACAAGAATATCATCGACACTGACATAACTAAACGTAGGTTCACGTCCCTCAGCTCCCTATATGCTTTCGAAGAGTTGAGTAGTTTCCATGCCTCTCGTAACTACAAAGATTAGTCAGCCTAAGGGCTTCGGACAGAAGACCAATCGGGCGAAGAACAGTGCCGTCTTTTACTTTTTGTGGACCCCAGGCTATCATTGGGTTTTTGGCCCCTTTTCATGAGCCAAAAACATAGAAACGCCAGCACACTAACACACACGATTCGTCGTCTAGCTGAGGCAAACTATGGTCACGTCTGAGGATAATCTAACTGACAACCGTGCAACGTAGCTGGTCACACCTGGATCGTAACGAACAAGGCAATACGGCTAGCAGCCGTAGTCTGATCAACAATTTACAACGGCCTCTCCCCCTCCCCTCGAAGGCCGGGATTCGTAATCTCTGTATGAATTTTTCCGACGCCGGGATTCTTAATTTATTTCGCGAGTACAATGAATCATGAATTAGTATCGCTCATATCTCAGAGTTTTATTTCTGTAGACGTGCGAGTTAAAAGTATACGCGTGACGGCAGCTTATGGTGGGTTTACACACTGCGTAAAATCCGAGCGTATTTTGAAATCCGAACGTATTTTACGCACGTTTTGAGCTTGAAAACATTTCTAGCAATACGGACGTATTTGAGAAATCGGTCCATTTTGTATCCAAATACGTCGGTATTGCTAGAAATCTTTTCAAGCTCAAAACACGCGTAAAATACGCTCGGATTTCAAAATACGCTCGGATTTTACGCAGTGTGTAAATGGATCCTTACTGGCGCTCTCCTTTATAATATAAATCTGCGTCGGGTTACGTGCTGTGCGAGCGCTCTTGGGATTTTTTCGTACGTCCTAAAGTTACGTTTTCCTGTGGATGGGTCAGTTGGGTCTTCCATCATCATGATGGATATTTTCGCGTCGAAGCCATCTGGTTAAATGGCAGTTTTTCGTAAAGGTCGACGGTTACGACGCCATTTAGCTAGCTGGATTGATCTCTCCCGTTGACAGAGCTCGGGGAGCGCTGGTAATCTTCCTCTGTTCGTTGTCATGTAGATGGCGTCGTCTTGTGACATTTGCGCGTGAATGGTATCTTCTGTCACATCAGTAAACGCTCCTTCTCCTTTCCCGGACGTTCAAAACGAGGACCCTAGCCAAAAAAGGCCGAAATATCACTGCTAAAGCATCGTAGCTGGCTATCAGAATTCGCCATTGTCTGGATGTAACATAGCAGTGCAAAGCAGGGACAAAAGGTGATTTTCAGTGACCTGTCTACTTTCTTACAGATGATGCAAGAGCCTATGGGAAGTAGTTCTTACATCGAGGATACGCATTTGCAGACAATTCAAGAATGCCAAGAAGCAACCCAAGAAGCATAGTGTTAATCAGCCAGTTCAGGTAAACAAAAACTATCTTAGCTTTCTGTTGCTTATAATTAAATTTTGTTTTAATAACATCTCGTTAAATTCCCTAATATTTTTACAGAATTAATGGAGAACAGTCACACATGGTCACATAATCACAACTAGTCACGTATCTTACAATTCAGAATAAAATACGGTAGGCTACACAATAATTCAGTTTCTATTTCGGATTAAGGACCATTAAAATGCTATACATAATAGGAGGCGATGGACAAGGAGCGTATTTCACCCTACTTACCGTAGGTATTATGCATGACGTCACACTTTTTCAGCCTTTATTCATGTAATGGGATGAGGCGATATCGAATTTACATAGCAACTATTGGTAGGACCTCTGGCCACCTTTGACGCTATGATTAGGGCTCTGTTTTAAAGTCGGGCGGGTCTGGTCGGACGGCCGTAGATACTCTGAATGTCACTTCTGGCGCAGATAATGAACCAAAAAAAATCTCTTGGTAGAATCCAAGTAATTCAGTGATAAAATAACAATTCAGTAATGATACAAAAATAAGGTGGCTTTTCAGTTAAACTTTAAGCATATGAAGTCTATTATTACCTCGTTTTATCATGCTACCGATTATGTAAGTTTCTCCGTGTTTTGCGTCAAAACCAAGGGGCTGCGCAGTTTTTTATCTTTGGGAAACTCAGAAGAGGCTCTAAGCAGGCAGGTGTTGGAACATTGGAATAGAAAATTTATCTACTGCTACTTGTGCTTCGGCAATTTCTCGTTGTTTTGAGCGAAGGGAGTGTAGGAAATCGCCCCATTTTGGAAAAGTGTTTCTCTAGTAGTTTTTGGTTAGGGCCTTAGGGTCATTCGGCGCTTTAGTGCAGGGCACTAGCGCCATCGGTTTTCATTTCAGACAAGATTCGGACCTAGACGAATCCCTCGACGACTCCCTCCTCGTCGATCGAAGGGAACCTTTTATTATACCAGAAGACCATGATAAATCATTCCCTCATTTCGTCCCAGATGACGACATGCTTTATAATAGAGAGGATCCCAACGACCACTTCGAAGAAGTCTTCGCACAACCTCATCAATCATAACAAGCTTTCTGTACTTCTGGCTGGAAAACATCAGGCCATCAGGCGATGGAAGGGCTTCAGGGGGACAGCCACAAAATCCTCCGTATGGAGGGCGCCTGGAAGCAATCAGTAACACAGCGCTACCATATCAACGGCTGTGTCAATCCCCCTAATGTCGACCGATGTACGAACTGTGGGTCAACAGTGGCCCCAATGGAGCTCGACATCCACACAGAGATAAAGATAAAACTGCGACGGTACATTTTTGCCTTTGGAGTCGTTCACCTTCACGTCCAGCGCCAATGACGTCTCGGTGGTTACTGGGGAACCCCTGACGGTAAACCTGTCTGGGTATGAGAACATCGAGTTCGTCCTTTAAAAGGTCGAGATTCTGAAAGGTAAGACAACTTTAAACGGATACAAGCAACCTGTCTTCCGTAACTTTTATCACGGGATAATTTGTGTGGGGATGTAATCCCTGCTTTTGCTAGTACTAATACAAAATTTGTCTTCACTTTTATCAAATCAACAACGGCCTTGACTGTTTTAATCCTTTTCCCATGTCAGTTTGCGGCAAGTGGGAAGATTAGTAATAGGTCATTAGCGGGTTCCAAATATAGCATTTGAAACTCGGTTCTTCTGGGTCCTTCGGCGCAAAGGTCGTATGTATATGCGCTGTTTCCAGCAGAGATGGGCGAATCCGGATTCGGATTCGAATCAATATTACGTCCTTTTGGCCGGATTCGAATCTTCTGCTTGTCAGGCTGGATTCGGAATCGAATTCCAAACCCTCGATCTTACGAATCCTCACAAATTTTAGTTTACGTTCTTACAGTTTCCGTTTCCCAATTTTAGCAATCAAACTTTTTGATGTTCTCCACCAACTATCTAATCTAATCATCGTGTTATCGGATCAGCTTATATATCATTTAATTTTGCCACCGCTGATTTGTAAACTATAACCTACGGTAATGATTTAAGTTTTGTTACGGTCGGATTCGATTCAAGAATGATCATGCGCCGTTTGGAACCATGAAACTGAATCGTTTTGTCAAAGTAGACGACTGATCGGCGTTTCCCGCACTTCAGCACCTCAAATCCGGTCTTTCGTCACTTATTTTAGCTCCAAAAAATTAAATAAAATGGTGAAGTAATTTTGGCAGAACTGTGTGTAATAGTTTCGTCCTTACACAAAAGCACAAGAAGGTATCAAGAATGTTGCGCAAACGCCTTTGCCACATTCAAATCGCCGCCGTCGGCGATCGGCACACTGCCGTTTCTGTACTCGTTTTACCTGTTTCAATTTCAGCGTGACGCCCGGCGGTAATTCCGCACAGAGTCGGGGTTAAGTCAAAAGTTTGTTTTACTTTGTTGCCAAGATGCGCACTAGAAAGCTAGAAATTCCTTCGAAAGCAAAACCACAAAAATCTTGAAAACCTTTACGTCATATGTATCCCCCACATACGTTTGAGATCCCAAAAAGTTCTCTGTCCGTCTGTCAGCCAGATAACTCTCGAAGGGAATGAGAGAAGCTTGGTGTGAGGACTCTAGATCAAGAGAGGGGACTCTAGATCAACAATCGTGACAAACATGTAAAGAAAAAAAATAAGTGGGAGGAGCCAGTTCACTTATTATGCCGTGCTCTGAACGGCAATAATAACAAGAATAGTAACAATCGTAACTAATATTACATCGCTGGAACGCCACCTTATTCTTCATGAAGAAAGGGAGACAGGATCTGGTGTATGATGCAAGGTATTACACGAATTGAGGGAAAACAGCTGTTCCTCTGATCAATCAGAAAGACTTGAAGAAAAATAAAAGAAGAATGAAATTAGGGAAGAAATGAAAGATTCCAGAAGAAGGGAAAGAGAATGGAAGAAAATTCTTGGGGAACGTCCCAGTTTAACAACATGTTTCACATTTTTAAATACTCAATTTCTTCGATTCCAGCCTTCATTCACGTTTCAGAGCAGACAGAGTCAGCGAGTGACAACTATAAAATTGCTGACTAGACATGGCAAGTTTATTGTGAACAGACAATTCCTAGTAAGAGCTCTGGTTCTTACTAGGACAAAAAAAAAAAGACAAAAACCATTCTAAAATAAACAATGCAAAAACTCTGCCAAAAAAGCAGCTTATTATTTTCATTATTAGATTTGGCTCTACTTCAAAATACTTCACATTTCAATTTTATTTTTTTATAATTCAAGTATATGCATATTATGTACCAAGCTGAGGCGTCATCTCCATCCTTCCTTGGCGGCCTTGGTGGTGGTGGTGCTGCTGCAGGTTTTGACCTATTCATAATGAGTTCAGGGAGAAGCAAAGGCTGGTACAAGTATCCCTCTACAGGTATATCCAGCAATAAGGGGTTAGGCTGCTCCTCCTGACAGCTTGAAGATTCCTGCTCACTAGCTGAGGCATAATCAGTAGTCTCCTCAGACTCTGGTTCTGACATCTTTTTTTTACAAGAAAAAAAATCAAATGAACAAGCAGTAAGTTACAAAAGAGTTTGGAGTTAGACTTGTTCTCCTTCTACGTGACATATAGATTTGGCAACGCCCACTTGCAGAGAGCTGAAACAAAAAATAACCGTGCGAAATAGCGGACGACGCTGAAAAGGCCAAAATTCGAATTGATGTATTCACAAGGATTGTTTAAGGAGGCAGATTTCGGAGATCAGTGTATCAGGTTAGTCATCACCTGGGGTGTGAAAACGGCAAAATGCAACTGATGTCCTTTAAGCAGGAAAGAATATAAGCTGTAGGGCCGGGCGGTTCGATAGCGTTCACTCTTCGAGGTGATGTCTTGGATTCTCTTCAGAATTAAATTATTTACGAACAACCGGAACGGAACATAAAATGATCTGTAGAACCGTCCATTTTCCGGTTAAGTCATCGTCAACTGGGAATCAAGGCGAAATATCGGGAGTAGAGGAAAATTGTACAGTGTAAACGTAAAACTGGATTATGTGTAAACTAATCAACCATGATTCAAATGTTTTATTACACAACCAACTAAATTTCATTACACTTTGAACATTTTTAAAATTCGCTGCGACAGAAATTCACAAATCCAGCAGACAACAAAACCATTGACATGCATCCAATTTTCCTGGGTCTACTGGCAGTCGCAGTTGCAGACGGGGCACTGCCCCCACATCAACACTATATAGGTTTGCTTCCTGCGAGAGGGACAGTGCCCCCTCCCAATCACCGACGGGGCCACTACTACTGGGCAGTGAGGGCACACGCTTCTCACAAGTACCATCTTCAACCTTAAGAAAAAGGAAATTTGAACACTTTGGAAGTTAAATATTTGTAGACAATCACTAAAATATCCTAAGACAAAATTTTTTTCCTAGATACATTTCGGCCTCACATCCAGTCTTCTGAAATCCTGATTATGAACACGATCCTTTGATGTATGTCATGAAAATATGTTTTTAAGTCAACTTGTGCTCAACGAATATTTAATAACTCCACCCAGCTGGTTTGTAAGATTGGTTATCATATTTTGGTACTCGTTAAACAAAATTAATCGATGAATGCAAAAATAGACCTATGGGTTTAAGCTAAACAATCATGACGCTCCTGAGCGTGATGTTTCCTAAATAGGAAACGGCAAAATAAGCAAGACCTATGGGTTTAAGCTAAACAGCCGGTATACACGCTCCTGAGCGTGATGTTTTCTAAACAGCGCTGGCCGGATCAACAGAAGAATATTGAATTAAGAATGTTGCAGACGGAATCAACTAGGAAACGGCAAAATAGGAATTTCTTGTAGATATACGTTTGGGCTTAACTGGTTGAAAAATATCCCAGAAGAAGGGTTGATTGGAGAAGAAATAAGGACAGATGCAAAACGGAGAAAAATCATAGCTTGGAAACACTTCGTATTTGGATTGGGTTTTCTGCAGGTTTTCATACAGATAGGGACGATACTTGGTACTCATTCATTCAGGTGTACTTTAAAGTAACGAATGGAATAGATATATTGAATTGCTGGCGTGTGAGAACTGATCCATGCATGATCAAACTAAGAAAGTCATTAATCGTTTGAACCGTTGCCCTCGTAACGGCAAATTAGCTCATATTTATTTGACAAGTGAATAACAACGCTAGAGTAAGAACCATGCAGCGATATCTAGTGCTTTGGACATGGTGGAATCTAAACCAAAGAGCTTCTGTTCTTCCCCTTCTTGGTGAGGAGGCTGCAGTTAGGATCTCACCCATGCCGACAATGCTCAGGAATGCTCAGAGGAATGCTCTGAGCAATGCTCATGTGTTATAAACAGATGCTCTTATCGCTCTTAAAAGAAAAATCCTGTGCAACAAGCTAAATATAAGTGAGAAGCTAAACTTTAACATAAGGGCTGTTTCAGGTTAAGCAAACTGAACTCTATATGTATGCATTTTCGTTACTTTTTTTTACCGGTACACATTTGCTGTAACATCCCAGGTACAACCGTTATATAGTCCTTATTTAAAAAAATCAAATCTTCGTTCTGACTGTCAGGTCTTAGAAAAGCACTCAATGTGATCTGTTGGTGTCTTAGGCTCAAACATTAACTATTTTCGAAACCTAGGGTACACTTAATTAAGGTCGAATTTCATTCAAATTCACACACTCAGGCGCAACACAAGAATACACGGACCGACTTACCCTCCCCCATAACCGTCCAGCCGAAGTCGGATCGGTATGTGTCAACCAATTTGACACCTTTGTAGTGACAAACGACGTCACTTTTGCAGAACCTTGTGAGTGAAGATACCTTATAATACACCTTTTCTATATTCTACTAGGAAGGGTTTCCTCTTTCCCCTACTGGTGCAGTCGTGTCCGTTATCACAACAATCGAGAGAACTTATGACGTATAAGTCACGTATCAGTTATATACTCGGCTCCTTGCTTTACAAAAGAGATGCAATGAGTGATCCAATCAGTGAACGGAAAATAAGATAAATAAGGCAGTAAAATAAGGCAGTGCGAAACATAATTGCTTCGTAAATATACTTTAGATAGAACGATCGAAGGTTTCCTGCCGTTCCTAATCTGATCCAATCTGATCGTTCCTAGAGGAACGATCAGATAGAGGACGCTAGACTTGGTCTCGGCAGGTTACGTCCAGCAGCTCAGAACTTATACTATTGTTTTTTAAGATTTATATGAGATACAGTGCGCGTTAAAGGAGATAGAATGCAATTTGTATTTATTGACGCGAATACTTTACTAACTTCGAACAGTGATAATGGGAAGGGAAAAGCCATACGTACTTTTGTTCAATGAAAAATTATGGTTGGAAAGGCAATGCAATTAGAACAGTCTGAAAAGGTCTTGTGACCTGGTGCCGAGTTGGAGCAGTTGTCGAAACCATTGCAGCAAATAACGATTCCTGAAAGATGAACGTGAAGAGGCCTAAATTTATTTCAAATCGTACTTAAAAAAAAGGGAATTATTTACATGTTTTTGAAGCCTTTCTTTGGCATTCCTTAGTTTAGTGTGTACCCGGATTATTTCACCTTGTAGACGGTCATTTCCTATTTCCAGTTCTGCTGCATTGATTGTTAGACGAATGGCCTCGTCTTTCACTGAAAGCTCCCGGACTCTGCACTGTCAACCTTTAGGTCGGCAACTACCTCTGTCAGCTTTACAATTTCAATTTTCAATTCTTCCACTTCTAACTCCCCCCGATTCACACTTTTTGAGACTCAAAATTACCGTTTTCAGTTAAGTATGGCACGGTGCAAATTCATCATCACTTTCCGTAGGTCCCTTTCAGTTGCACTGTAGATATCTCATCCAAGCTCTAAAGAGGTCTAAGTTTTGAGCGTCTGGCTATGAACACACTTAGTCCCAGTCCGTCTCATCTTCTTTCCGATGTTCTGGCAATGCTAGCGGATCAAAATTGTCCTGACTTTCTTTCAGGAAAACCTTCTTGCGCTGGTGATTCTCTTCTGTCTCTCATCTTTCTCTTTTCTCGCTTGTCTTCATTTCCACGAGTTCTACTCCCGGTGGTGTTTCTTCGACAAATTCGTCGCAGTCGCTAAATATTCCCATCGGCTTTGTCTCTTCAACAAAACCCAAATTTTCTGAGCTCATTCTTCTCTGAAAAAATAAATACCTTTACTGAAACCCAAATTCTTCGCAATATATTCTTTTTAACTTGTAAAAGATTCGGCTGATTCATAAATTTGGTAGATTTCAAGGTTCTTGTCTAGTTCAGGTTGAATTGACGCCTTTAAATCTGTTTTAATGTTAGTTAGGTATGGTGGCTGTTTGTTTGAACGAGTTTTCGGATTGTCCAGTTCACATTAACGGGTTAAATGCACACCAATATGCACACCTCTTTTAAGCACTCATGCAGCCGTGTGGTTTGTTTTCATCAGTATTATTTAGTCCTTCAGTCATGATGCATACAGTTATCTGTAGTTGCAAACTATATCAGTTTACTCAGAAATGTATGTGATGGCAAAACTTTTGGTTCCGTGCAAAAAAGAGAAACAGAAGACAGTCTACAAAGCGAAAGCAAACGAGTGGGGTCTATAAAACCTAAGCGAAAACAGACATAAACAGCAAAACAAAACAAGACCAAAGGTTTCGATGGGATCCCAAAAATTCAATATTTGATCCAGACAATTGGGTCTTGTCTACGCCAGATCCAGTCTTCGCCAGACTCCTTTACCCCTATAAGTCATATCTGTTTCGACGAAAACATCCTGCCCTACTTCTGCTAATTTCCCGGTTTCGGCCGAATTCCGGAACTACCTGTCCGGCAAAAAAAAAAAAGCTTAAAATCGAACTAGATATCTTCAAAATCCAGACTAGGAATGCCTGATATTCTGGACACAACTTTCCATACGGAATTAGTGGAGGCGACAAAAACTCTGGCAAGAATTCTGTCGGCGTACGCTTTCCCGGATCGTGTTAGTACCAGAAAGAGGTGACAAAAACAGCAAAGGGCTTACCGACGAAGAAACGGCGGTGACCAAAGAGAGTTGACGTTAGAACAAGGCCAACCCAATTGGCTCATGTTCTCCTACAAATAAAAGAGAGTAACAGGGTGAACACGATTCGCCGGACAAGTAGTTAGCCCGGAATCCGGCACAAACCGGAAAGTCTGTTAAAAGTAAACGTTTTATTTGAAGTTAATTAGATGTTCGGTTTAAGGGTGCTGAACACGATGGTGAAAACCATTTTCTCGCCGGGCAATTAGTTCGCTCGGAATCCGGCCAAAACCGGAAAATTGTTAAAAGTATTTGTAGTTGATTAGATATCCGATTTAGGGGTAAGAAGAGATGCTTAATCCGTGTATGACAATCATTTTTTACCCGGACATACAGTTCGCCCGGAATCCGGCTGGAACCGGAAAATTTGTTATAAGTTAAATTTTAATTTGAAGTTGATTAGATGCTGGGTTTAGGGGTAGGAAGACATGCCGAACACGATGGTGAAAACCATTTTCTCGCCGGGCAAGTATTTGGTCCGAAATCCGGCCAAAACCGGAAAAATTGTTACAAATATCTGTAGTTGATTAGACATCCGATTTAGGGGTAAGAAGAGATGCTGAATCCGTGTATGACAATCGTTTTTTACCCGGACATACAGTTCGCCCGGAATCCGGCTGGAACCGGAAAATTTGTTATAAGTTAAATTTTAATTTGAAGTTGATTAGATGTTCGATATAGTAGAAAGAAGATAAGCTGAGTTCGTTTTTTAGCTTTTTTTTTTGCCGGACAGGCGGTTCCGGAATTCGGCCGAAACCGGGAAATTGGCAGAAGTAAGGCAGGAAGTTTTTGTCAAAACAGATATGACTTACAGGGGTAAACACAAACATGCTGAATACATATCTGAACTTGGTTTTCTCAGATGATCAGCTTTTTGGCCTTAACCTGTTTCTGACTTTTAATAGTAAAAATGTTCAAGGAGTCTAGCGAAGAGAAGACCCAATTGTCTGGATCAAATATTGAATTTTTGGGATCCCATCGAAACCTTTGGTCTTGTTGTATGTTGCTTCTATGGTGTAGATGAAACAATGAGCTCTACACAGTAACTTCAATTATCACAGACAAAGTTTTTTCAGAGTAGGCTATATAAAAATAAACTTGTGTAATTCACAATCATTCGAAAATTTTTGACCTTTTAATCAATACAAAATGTCAAAACTATTCCTTTTCCCTGGGAGTGCTGAAGCTGGAAAAACTCGTGATGCCAATGTAGTTTTTGCCAAGAAAGAAAAAAAAACATATGACGAGTCTATCTAAGTCACAATTCCACAGACAGAAAGTTGTGTATGCCTGTTCGTTTTCTTGTCCTCAGAGCGTTTGTTTCATGCTTGTCAACACCATCACCATTTGGTTAAAGGGGCTCTTCAGGGTGGCTGAAGTTTGCAATTATACAGACGAACTGAGTTTAGGATCCCGAAACGTAATCGCATCGCAAAAATTGTCCGTCTGTTACTTTACGTTCACACAGCCGTCGCATTTACGAACCACAAAATCGTCGTAGCCCTGTAGTGGATACAAAATCGCTCTAGGGTTCACACAGAAATGTCTCAGACGGGGACTGCAAACTCTTTTTGCGACAAAACAAGCTTTCAAAATTAAGTGTCTCTGTTTGTGCTTTTTCTCTCCCTTCGCATATGTAATAGGCTGACATCTCACTGCTAAAATAATTTTTCAATTTGTCTGTCCATCTTGAAAGCCGGCGAAATTGTAGCTGAAGTTGGATTTTTTCAACTTGTGCGATGAGGCAAAAATTCGCTGCGTTTCTGTGGTAAAATCGCGCGAAAGCTTTGGTCTCGCCAGAATCGACGAGTTTTCGGTGTAGTTGGCGAATATTCGTCTCTGTGTGAACCTAGAGTTAGCATGATAACTCTGGAAAGGGTTGAGATATTTTGTTAAAATTTGACACGATGACTCTTTGGGTCAAAGTATAGTTCGAAGGTGGGCTCTGTAGTGCTATATTTATGGGTGGGGCAGGGGTTTCAAATTAAGGGAGGACAAAAAATATGTTTCAAGCGAGTTGATTCAGAGGTGAGGATACATGCTGAATCCAAATATGAAAATAGTTTCGCTGGACAAGGAGTTTACTTGGAATCAGGCAAAAAGCGGATATTTTGGGAAAAGTAAGAGTTGTATCTGAAGTTGATTAGATGTTTGATTCAGGGGTAGGAGCACATGCTGATTTCTGAATATGAAAATTATTTTCACGCCGGATATGTAGTTCGCGCTGAATCTGGGAATTTAGCATGAAGTTTTAAACTAAGCGATACATATTGAGGAGATATACTGTTGCAACTTTTGATCATACTAATGATAAACAAAAATGTGCATGCGATCAGTCTACTAATCTGCCAGACGGCATTTGCTGGTTCGAAAAGTCAGAATGCATCCGGCAAGGATCTGGTAACAGTTTAATAAAAATTTGTTGACCGATTTTCGAGTCTCTACCCTGCCCTTTATCCATAAAAGCGAAAGCTCTGCGTCGATGACGTCATATCTTACACCTAGCGCTCTGGGTTTACATGGCGGTAGGCACTAGGCAGATAGGCAGTCTGTCGCAGAGTAAAAGTGCAATTCGGCAACCATGGTATCAGTTACACTGGTATGAGTTACCAATGTATCAGTTACAATCGTGTCAGTTACCAAGGTATCAGTCATCACGGTACCACCTACAATGATATCAGTTACAGTGGCATCAGTGACCATGGTGTATATTTATCAGTGTAAGAATCTCAGCAACAAGTAAACATTCAATAGTACAAATTTACAAGGAGTCTGGCGAAGACCACATATCTAGAAGATCCAGTTGTCTGGATCAAATATGAAATTTTGGGATCCAGTCGAAACCTTTGGTTTTGTTCAAATTCACGATACTTGCAGCCAAAAGCAGCAGAGCAGCATATAAATCACTGTAAAGTCTGTGTCAAACCTGGATAAACCTAGTCCTAATCTATCCTTCAACTCTTCCTTGAAATCTGGTTTCTACCCTTTCATTTGTAGGTAATCATCCATACCAGCCAAGATTAGGGGCATGAAACATCCTTGTGCTAAATAGCAACCAATTTGAACTTGAAAAAAGATAAAATGAGACACTGAAAATAGGATGAAATCATCGCAGTATGGTATATAAACTGATAATTATTCAGTGATGGTTCATTATCTCTGTATCCCGGCATCACCGAACCGCATCTAGGTGGTGAGCAGAGGGGCTAGACAGTTGCAAGTAAAAATCCGAAGAAATGGAGAGTATCTGCAGTTTTTCAGTGTTAATGGTACTTTCGTGGTCTCAGTAAACCTATCACCTAGAATTAGTTGGTGAAAAATGTATTTCCAGGATAAACACTCACCTATTTACTAAAGCTCTCTGTGGAACCAGTCAGCGGGGTTTAGCAAACATGGCTGTAGCTGTGAGTCTACACATCTAGACACAATGCTGTGATGCACAGGTGTACTACAGGTCAGAATCCTGGGCTTTACTTGGTAGATACCATTGGAATTATGTGCATCTATTGGCCGTACGTCACGTTTTCTGAATTAGCACCTGTAAAAAATTAGACCATTTCAAGCAGCGTAGAAGTATTTCAATGCGCTACACTATAGTCTTAGCTTTATAGCACATAAAGAAACAGCCTGACTGAATTTCAAGGACAGTCGAACATGATTTCTAGATAGCTACACCTTAGGCTGAAGAAATACTTATAAACTGAAAGTAGTTTCTTTTGTTTTCGTATGTTGTCGATTATTAATCCTGGTTTAATTCTGAGACAATCACAGGTTCTCAAATAAATGGTCTTACTGTCTGTCAGACTAAATCACCATAGTCAACGTTTGAGAGTTGTATTGGGATCCTGAACAGCTAGAAAAAAAAATTTGTTGTAAATGATTTTACTCAACCCTCCAATATTGTTTTGTATTGTAGTTTTTAAGCTTCTTCATTGCTATCCCACAATTCCCATTTATGCTATTCTCAAAACTATTCTCAAAACTTTACCCAAGTTGGAGTTAACCAGTCGGTTGTCTGTCTGTCAGGTTATGTCAGCAAGAATTGTCTGGTCAGAGAATGTCGTACAAATGTGATTCTAAAAGAAGGTTATAGTTTGTGACAAGTCTGGGGACCCTGACCTGATGCAAATATTTTATTTACTCGAATAATCAATAATTTCTCATGTTACTCAAGCTTTTTGTGCAACCTACCTTACCATAATTGGTTTTGTTGTCTGTCGGTCAGACCTAATCAGCCTGAACTGGAGTCTCTTTTTTTACCTAGTTACCTAGACTACAGTAAGCTATCACGCACATACCAGTTTGAGGCATCTTCGTCATGTTTTAGTGGTTGACCTGCTGGCTCAACCCTTCTTGTACAGGAGGGATACCTGACCTCGTTTTTATACTACCTCGATTTTTGCCGCGAAAATGTTAAAATGAAATGTACATGCTGTCCTGACAGTCAAGAGGCAAAATATGACTTTTAGAACGGTCATTTGTCCTCAAATATTCAAATTCTCTGCCTTTTCTTTGTTTTCAAGCTGTTTTGAAAACGGATTTTCTAGCTATTGACTTTGCTACCTTTTTCATCATTTTCTAGTCAATCGAGGTAAGGTTAGAATGAAGGGATCATGTTTGAAAAGAAAATATTTGTAACAATAAGATTGAGCCAATATTTATTTATCCAATATGTAAACCATTCAGTTAGCTTCAGTCTAGTGTGTTTGTCATATTTATTGGTTCCTTTTTAAACCAGATAAATTATTCTGAAGGAAAGACGTGTCTGAGGTTGGATACCCCTCCTGTACCTCGAGAAGTTGAGGAATGCCTGATGGAGCATTGCATTTTCGATAGGGAGGATGCAGAGTCAAAATTTTCACCGGCAATTTAATGACAATTTGACCATTAGGCTAGATTGTTTTAAGTTTTTAAACCAGTTTTAAGTTACTTTAAAATGTTAAAATTCAAAAATAAGATTTTGTAAGTACAACTAATCAAAAAGAGCAGCTCGGCAGCTGATTATGCAGCTACTAAGCGTCACTTTTGCGAAGAACACTTGGACAGTACATGCCTATTGCTGCGGCCGAACTACCAAACCCAAGACAAATTCAACTGACCGCTGCAGGCGAAGTTCTGATATTTGCATTTTCTTTTTCTGACGAACTCAACTGCTTCCCATGCAAATCCTAGCTTTTAATGTGGACCAAACATTAAAACCCAAGAACTTTCAGAATTATCAAGAACGGAGAGGGTGAAACCCTAACAGCAGCTTCAAGCATTTTTCTGCCAATATTTAACCATTTCCACGACAGGTTCTTGAACAAATGTTTCTCCAATCCCAGGCCTAAAACCAGATAAAAAGGCACCTTCTAATACAGAATATTATGAAACCCGTTGCAGTTTCCCAAGCATCCAGTTTCCCTGTCCAAAGCATCCCAAATGAAAGCAAGGGCTAACCGTGAAATCATAGTGTTTTCTTCACTTGTGCATCTACTCTGAATGCCAATAGTGACAAAGCCGATTTACGTCAAACCATGCCCTGCAGAATTTTTTTGAAAATCAACCTGCTTTTCAGCTATAATAGAGAGAACTGGAGACAAAAATAGAGCTTTTGAATAAAGATTAAATGTTGAGATAATAAGTAGTAGACCCACAAAACAAGTAGTCTAGGTAAGTAAATACAAAATTTGGTAAGTAGAAAAGGCTGAAAATAAGTATCCTACTGCCAAAATAAGTAGAAGTGGAAGCACACTCAAAACACTCCGCCTTTTCAAAATGGCTGGTCATAAATAAATTACTTACTTACTTACAGAGCCAACTGTCGCCTCTCGTCTACAGAGCCAAACTAGATACAGCACTTCGATATTTTGAATATTGCCACGCACCAACGGAACGGCAAAGTTCTTTGAAACATACGTAGCGGCAACGTAGAAATTCGAGTAACAACTTGGAAACACTGGCAATCTCATGATCACCGTGAAAAATGGTCGAAGACCGCTAGCTTCGAGATAAAGGATTTTTTATCATAAAAGGTTTCGGATGAAAGCAGATCTACTAGGGGGAGGGGTGGGGTCGAGAAATAGCTCATTAGGTCGCTGAAGCTTTAAGCAAAACCGTTTTGGCGCAAATGATCATGGACCCTCGGGGGATCATGAAATGTAAAGTTTATCAAAAGTAATTTTTCACTTTGCTGTTAAGGTGCGCACTTCAAGGGAGCTGGCAGTTCGTTTCTGTACTTCAAGGGATGGTCGGATCTGACGCAAGGTTTGGGGCAGAAGTCAGAACTGGAAAACCAACGATGTTAGAACAACCAAACCAGTTGAGATTCTTCAGCTGCAATCTGATATGGATAATACGGGGATGGGAATAACAAGAGTAAACGACAGGTAAAGATGATCACTAATAGGGATATCAGCACAAACACCAACTATACTTGGACATAAATTAATATCCGAAGAAACTAGATGGTCAATATTGGACGACGCGCCTGAATTATGAATATAAGTAGCGTCTGAATTTTTTATGAATTAGAGCGTATTGAGGAAGTGCAGAAAACAACATAGATGCTCTGATATCTTGATCATCCGTAAGGTCACAATTAAAATCCCCAACAATGATCCATTCTGACTTGGGCGGAACTTTCAACAAAGCCTTAGATAGCTCAGAACATGCATAATTAAATTCGTAATCTGAATCAATAGTATGGTAATTAGTATGGAGGTAGCAAGTAAAAACAAAACAATTCAAAATCTTGATCGCGATGAAATATTGCGTATGAGTAAAATAAGAAGCATTAAAATTCTGACGGGTAATAATACATATGCCTGCAGAAGGACGAATTCCAGTGGGAACCGCGGGGACAAAAAAAATATGTATGATTTAACGATAAATTATGTACAATACCAACCAGCCAAATGATGGAGCAAATGGTGCTCTTGTAGACACATAATGTCGGCTGATGCTAGCAACCGACTTCTTTACCAACTCTTCTTCGCACTAGCAACACAAGGGTGGGCTTTTTGACTCCCAGTTGAGGAGCAGTTTCCGACGACTTGATCAAGCAGTATTGACTTGACTTCAGTATCTCAACAGTCTTGTCGGCGAAATTTATCGAAAGCTCTGTTAAGTGGTTGGGCATGACTGGTAGATCAGTATTAACGTCTTCGTTCTCTTGATCGGTCTCAGACTGGTGTTCAATGTCAATCAATTCTCTTCTTCACCATCATTATCGCCATCCATGTCGGTTTCCACGCAGATGCGTGGAGCCGTTATCAGCAGCCAAGCAGAGCGATTAGATTCCACACAGAACACAGTGTACTTCAAAAAAGACTTGGTTCCACTAGTAGCCACCAGGTTAAAATTGTGGCCCTGAGGGTTTCCTAAAAGATTGCATGTTGCTCAAGCCGTCGACAGCTCAGTCAACGCCCATGCGTGCGACCAAACGCAGTCTCATTATTATAAGCCTATGGATCATCATCAGCACAACTAGCTTCCAAAACAAGACCAATGGTTTCGAAGTGATCCCAAATAGTTATTGGATTTGTTGATCCAGGCAATCCGGCGCTGTAGATTTCCGGTTATATTTGAACTCTTTAAATATTTGCCATCTTTCCAACAGTTAAAAATACGAGTAAAACGAAACATAGTTCAAATTTGGATACAGCATGTACGTTTACCCTTTGCCTCATCTCTAAACTTTAGAGAAGTCTTTACTTTAACAAAATTCCTTGTTTTAGCTGTATACCGGGCCAAGTACTTCTGCGGCAGGAAGAAAAAGTTACGAACTTGATCTATACTTCGACCGAAAGGATCCTCACACCAAGTTTGAACAAGATGTCTCTACATCTTTCAGAATTATTGTGCTAACAAACACATGGACGGACAAAAAAGCTTACCATATCATAGATATCTAGTCTCTAAAACGTGTTCTGCCAGTTTGATTGTGAAGCACTCGACTTATGCCCTGAACAAAAAGTTTTCGTACGTGTACGTGATAAGCCTGATCAAAGCAAAAATCGTTGTTGTCCGAGAGAAGTGCTGAAAACGAACACTTGACCTCTTCGTATGCATCTTCCAGACATGGACGAATATCTTCATCGCTGGGAAGTACGGCCGAAACGAAACAAGCAGAGTTCGCAAAACCTTCGTATTTTTCCAAACTGTAGGTTTATTTCATCACTAAATTTTTGCTTTCAAAGTTCTTGACGACGGATCCGGTGCCTCCTTTCAAGAACCATGAAGATAATGACTGTACAGCTGTTTGTCGTCAGAGATCGCGTTATTCGGAAAAATCCCTCGACATGCCGGCTGCTGTACAGGTGGGGTTTGGACCGAAAGATGAGGCACTAAACATGGTGGATCTAGCCTTCATAGCTTGTAAACATCGGGTGTCGCCATCTTTACTCACGGATAAACAGTTATGCTTTCTGCCTTTAGAAACGATGAATCGTATCCCATTTTATTAGAGCTATATTTTGGCCTTTCTTGGCAAGGTTCCTCTTCAGGCTCAAGCCGCTGAAGCTTGAATATGACTTTCCATTTTCATTTTGAAACTAGAGCGGCTTATGAGGCACTAAACATGGTGGATCTAGCCTTCATAGCTTGTAAACATCGGGTGTCGCCATCTTTACTCACGGATAAACAGTTATGCTTTCTGCCTTTAGAAACGATGAAATCGTATCCCATTTTATTAGAGCTATATTTTGGCCTTTCTTGGCAAGTTTCCTCTTCAGGCTCAAGCCGCTGAAGCTTGAATATGACTTTCCATTTTCATTTTCAAACTAGAGCGGCTTGAGCCTAAGAGGAACCTTGCCAATATCGTCCGGAATATAGCTCTAATAAAATGGAGTTGACTTATCCGTTTTATATAGTCAAATATGATTCACATTCAGCTTGGGCTGAAGGAATGTCTAAGTTAACTCTCCAGCTCCTTAGCTCTGTAAATTTGGCAATGATCAATCCCTTGAAAGACACATTCAGGTACTCAGCACTCCATCCCGCCAGCCTCTATCCCAGAAAAAATAAAGATTCGAGGACAACATCGGAAGTGGGGGGGGGGGGGAATGCTCAAAACAAAATGTTACTTGTTTCAAAGATCAAACAACCTTCTCCCAGTTCTGCCCCTAACGGCCCATAGTTCTCCACAACTATAAATTTAGTTAGAGAAAGACTTATTCGTCCTACAAATATCAGCAAGTGAGACTGGCTTTTCCTTCACATTGTGGCTTCATAGAAGTAGGAGTGTCTTCACCTCCTCGTTCTGGTTAACTGCAACAGAACTCATCGAAGCGGGTTTAGAAGATGTATGCTCTTCTAAGCCGCACTTTCCAATCTTACATTTAATAGACGCGCACATTCAAGAAGGGGATTCGTCATCGACACTCAGTGAAATTTCAGTGATGTCGAGGTTGGCAAGATCCTTAAAAAACGCAAGATGCAGCGTTTTCAAAATCATTCAACAAAGCTTTTCTGGCAAAGTCAAGGCCAGGACAAATACTATTCTTGTCTTTCCCCGCAGTGGCAGTACTATCATCACTGGGTTGCACTGTGTCTTGGTCCAGATTCGCAACACTGTTTGCAGCAGACTCGACTGGATACGACAGCGTTGAGCTCCTTCTGTTCAGCTGAGAAGTTTTCTGTACCGTCTTTTACCGGCTGGCTTCAGCCTAAAGTATTTTGGACTTGGTCTTGATCCATAGTCCTAAAGCCTAAAAGTGTGAAATTTAGTACAATGTAATAATGACTTCACTTTGCTCAATCATGTAAATAATACGTTCATATCTTGGTAATTCAGACATTAAAAGTGGGACAAATACAGCACGAACTTGACGCGAGTGAAGAAAATTGCACTATCTCAGTTTTATAATGTTGATAACTTTCCACAAAAACACTTCTACTACTTGTCGACTTGCACTACCCTTTAAGCTTCTGCTTTAACAACCTCCCTGGCAGGTGGACAAATTGTAACTGAACTAGATAGATTCGACTCACTGTTGGTACAGTTCAGGACTGACAACCTTCATCGTGACTTGAGAGCTTGCTATCTTCGAACGGTTATAGAGGATACGGACTAGGACCTGGTTGCTTAAATAGAACTCGTTGGGCTTTAACCACATCCTTTCGCACCAAGAACGCCATTCTACGTTTCAGCACCAAAACTGCCCTGTAAATAAACAGGAAGCAATTACTGAAATAGTCCTCGTTTCGGACAAGGTACGGATACTTAGTTACTGAAATAGTCCACGTTTTGGACAAGGTACGGATACTTAGCCACGACGGTCATTTCGGAGTGTCAGATGAACCCGAATTTGCGCAATACCTCACTGTTGGTACAGTTAAGGACAACCTTCATCGTGACTTGAGGACTTGCTATCAACGAACGGTTATAGAGGATACGAAGTAGGACCTGGTTGCTTAAAAAGAACTCGTTGGGCTTTAATCACATCCTTTTGCACCAAGAACGCCATTCTACGTTTCAGCTCCAAAACTGCCCTGTAAATAAACAGGAAAGCAATTACTGAAATAGTCCACGTTTTGGACAAGGTACGGATACTTAGCCACGACGGTCATTTCGTAGTCCCAGATGAACCCGAATGCGCGCAATATAATTGAATTCAGTTCAATTTATTAAAAAAATTACCTCACTGACGAAGCCGACCATTGGATTTTTTCATCATGTACATCAATGTCTCGGTCATCACTCGGTCAATGTACATGTGTCTCTCAATGAAACTCTAAGTAAAACCTTTCATCATACGTTACATCATAATTTGGTATAGTATCTACAGTCAATAACAACGCACACATAAAATACTGTTAAGTTATGGAGGCGTTTCAGAATGCCCGTTATAAAGATCTGTGAATGATTCATTCATTTATTCGTACTACATAGACGATGTGACATAAATATAAGGCAAAAAACAAGAATCCCTGATGCTATCTTTTTGGGGTGAAGCCTGAAGCTATCTTGATGGACAAAACTTTTTTTTATATCGGTCATGGGATTAGGGCACTCGCTGCAACTTTGAAACAGGCTGAGCAGCAGCTTGTTCCGTCTTGGCCTATAGGTAGATATTCAGGGGGAAGAATTTCTCGTAGACCGGGGCTCTCCAACGTTTTAAGGCCGAAACTGAAACATAACGTTTTTCGGTGTTGTGCTAACAACTCTAAAACAAATATTTCTAGCATTCGAGATATGGGACTTTAGGAGACTTCGAGGTAACAAGGACCTACCTGTTCGAGAGATCCTACTGATCGCGGGTCAACCCGAAATGCCAAACCTGGCCACAGTATCCCAGGGTTTGGACGGACAAAAGTCAAACAAATTCTCAACAGATGGTCAGTGGTTACTCTATAACGGGCCAGGAGTTTAAGTGATCGGATTGCCATATTACCTTCTTTTAGTATGCTATCTAGTTTGCCCATCTTGACTACTATGTCATCCACAATAGCCTCGTCACAGATACCGTCAATGATGCCTTTTGCACTGCTCTTTATGTTCTTTCGTCAAACTTTCAGGTCCGACAGATAATTCAAGTATTTTCCATCTATCTGCGAAAGACAGAGCAAGCTCGTTGACCGTAACTAAAAATAAAAGCGGTCCCAACAGGGTACCCTGGGGAACCCCCAAACAAATTTGTAAGCATTCAAAAATTTGGTGTTGGTCGCTTGACATGACTAAAGTATTGTTAAATAGTTTTATAATCTTTGGTGCAATTATCTGTCTTGCAAACATAAATGCTGAAACAGGCTATACCTGTACTCTGGGAGAGAGCGTATAGAGAATGCCTGTCCGTTCTTCACCGTTCGTAAGGGACTCAGCCTATAGGTGCTCTGTACCTTGAGAGTCTTTGGTCCTTCCTAACTTTCTGTGGCTTGGGGTGTAATGCACACTTTGCGCGGGGGAGCGAGAGAGTATGTCATTTACGATCATATTAAGGAATACATAAGTCGGGAAGATGGGCGGTAGTCACGTCAGTTCAAGAGACTGATATAATGCTTGCAAATTTTTTTTCGTAATTAGTTGAAACTGCTTGCGAAGAAATTGGCACGAGTTTCACTACCTGACGGTCGATCGGCGGAGGTAAACAAAAAGAATCGGGTGACACACAAATCATGCAGCCGGAACATAACTCCTAAAGAAGAACACCACCTATTAATCACAAAACGACACGTAAATGTCGAATGCTTCTTTTAAAATTGCTCGAACTTGTTGCAATGACTCCGAGTTTTGTCGTCGCTCATGCATGCGTTTTGAGCGACATAGATTACGAAAATACAGTACATACCTTTTACCCGTTCTGAGGAAGCGTTGCCTCGAAATTTGTGGCAACAGCATGCGTTGTTACAGGTTTCGATATATATATATATGTATATGTCGCGGTACGTGTTTGCGGTCGAGTGTTTGCTAGACCTTATATCTACTATTTGGAAACTGGTGTTGTTTCGAGCGGTATTCTTCGAATTGTACGGTAATGTTTTTGTCTGCAGAAAGATACTGTGCAGCTGCTCGATAAGAAAAAATACCAGCAAACTGTCACGATGGTGTTTCAGAAAGTCAAAACTAAACTATTTTTACCAGTCTAACTTATTTGGTCAAAACGTAAGTGGAGGGATACCTATGACATCGCAAAAGTTGTCTGTCCGTCTGTCAGCACGATAACTCTCGAAGGGAATGAGATATTTTGATGAAACTTGGTGTGTGGATTTTTTGGGTCAAGAGTAAGGTCAAGTTCGTAGATGGACTCTGTAGCCCTACATTTAATGGTGGGGGGTCAAATTAAGGGGCAAACAAAATATTTTTTAAACAGCTAATGTGACAGTAGATTATGGGGTTAGAGGACATGCTGAACATGATGGTGAAAACTATTTTCTTGCCGAGTAAGTAGTTCGTCCGGAATCCGGCCAAAACCGCAAAGTTGGTTAGAATTAAAAGTTTCATTTGAAGTTGATTAGATGTTCGAACACGGGGTAAGAAGACATGCTGAAGACGATCATGAAAACAGTTTTCTCGTCGGACAACTAGTTTGCCCGGAATCTGGCCAAACCGGAAAATTTGTTAAAAGCGAAAGTTTGTTTGAAGTTAATTAGGTGACAGATTTAGTGCTAAGAAAAGACGCTGAGTCTGTATATGACAATCAGTTTCTACCCGGATGGTCTTCATTTCTGAATTGTTCTTTTTTTGCTGGACAAGTAGTGCGATCAGAATTCGGCCGAAACCGGACATTTGGCAGAAGTAAAGCAGGAAGTTTCGGTCTGTATCGTCAAAATAGATGTGACTTATAGAGGTATATATGAACTTGGTTTTCTCAGATGATCAGCCTGTCCAAGACTGGATCTGGCGAAGACAAGACCCAAATGTCTGGATCAAATGTTAGATTTTGGGATCCCATCGAAACCCTAGGTCTTGTTAATCAAACTCACCTCCATGTTGGTGCACTTCAGGAACCAACTGGCTGCATCATCAGGAAAACTCTGGAAAAGTACTGACGACTAAAGACTTGAATTTACCGTAAACACACGAAGGCCAAATTTTTTGAAACGTTTTTGCCCTTCGCATTACCTGTTTTCACATCTCTCTAAGACCTGTACTTCACTGAACAGCTTATTAGCCACATCGTTTATATATTTAAGTATATATACAAATTAGAACTATGTTGATGAGTGAGCAAGGTATGCCAAAGACTGACAGCCATTGTTTGTTTTTTTGTCTTTTCTTGGAAGGGTTCACGGTTGTACTGTGCATATAGGTAAAAGAATTTTCCAAGTACGGACGAAATCTACCGGATTCCGATTAAAACCCTTTGATACTCGAATTCGCCCGTCTCTCTCATCAGAAATCCTTTCAGCTTCTCCCCTTTCTATCATCATCTAGAAACAGAAAAATTCCTTCGTATGCCTTGGTTTCGCGGAATCAGTGCTGCTGGTGTTTCAGTTCCATATGGATAATCCTCACTAAAAAGACGTCGAACAACATACTTCGATAGGTAATGGAATGCCGGCCCATCATGAAGAAGACTGTAGCCAACGGCCATGCCCAATATTTTCATTATACAATCATCATTCGTCTTGAATATAGCACCATCAAGAGAAGGTTCGAAGTACTTCTCTATTGCCGCTTCAAAAAAATCAGTGGAAAACTCTCTAAAAGGTCCTCCTGCATCGAGTCCAGGTTCACCTTCAAAGCGGGTGACTGGTTGTCGGAAAAGTAGAGTCTGGGTCTCTTTCCATGTTCTTCAATATTAACAAGCCACTTTCCATGATGTTCGCCCGATCTACATGTAGAAGGAAGGATGGGCGGTCTATCAAAGATCGGAGACCACGTAGGGCAGCTTGGAAAGTGAAAATCCCAGATTGTAGAGTTGTTATACGAGAGGTCGATGGTTGTAATGCATTGGCTGAAGGTACGCAATTTTGGAAATGCTCAACAGGAGCAACTACATCAAACGATTTCAAACATGTCGGACAAAGCTCCAGATCTGGATTCTGGCAGGATTCAATCCAAGCCCAGAATAGTAATATATTCAGACCTTCTCTTCCCGGGCCCATAGTGTAAGATACGGAAAAAACACTTAAGAGATTAGAAGATCTATCGACCCGGGAAGTTTTTTCGCAGTTTTTCGTTTTCAGTTTTTCTTTTTCTGGACGTCACGGAAAACATTATTTTTTTTTTTTTTTTTTTTTTTTTTAAATCTTACCATCCGTCCTCCAGTGCTTCGCTCACCCCAATTGGCCAGCCCTTCGCCCGCGCAATTAAGCGACTAATTTGAGTGGCCCGGTCTTAGCAGGTCAGAATAGTAATATATTCAGACCTTCTCTTCCCGGGCCCATAGTGTAAGATACGGAAGAAACCCTTCTCTATCCTTTACTATCCACGGGATTGACATCCCCCTCCAATAACCGCTACACAACGTACTCCCTTCCTCTCCATTTCTCATCAAAAAACTATATTACCGAATTGAAATCTGAGACTCGATCCATTCATATATTCTTATATATTCATATATTCGGCTTTAGCACTCAGGACGAGAACTGTCTAATCTTCGAAAACTCAAAACAGCGGTCAAAGAGTTCGGCGAAAGCCGTCGTACATACCACTGTAAACAAGAGAAGAATATTCGATTTTCTGATAGTGGAATTTCTCTGTTGGATTTGTGGTACCTCTATGCGCTTGTACCTGTGTTGTATGGTGGCACTGGTCCTGAAAAGCGGTGTTTGTATTGAGATTCAGTCGTGGCCGAGTGGTTAAGGCGTTGCACTTGAAATCCAATGGGGTTTCCCCGCGTAGGTTCTAAGGGGGGGGGTTCTAACCCCCCCCTGCCTTTATCGCGAAGAAATAAAATCGCAGGATCTACCGAGAAATGGAAATACTACGTTTTCTTGCAAGATTCTGATTCAGATTCTTTGCATGATCTGCAGATTTGCAGATCAAGTTCCCGAATTAATTTTTACAGTTAATTCGGGAACTTGATTTTATTTGTATTTCGAAATTTAGGGATTTTCTTTCGGGAAAATAGCTTCCGCTTCTAGAAAATCACAAACGACGACTTGACGCAAATCGTTAAATTTTTATTCCATGTGGATCTGACTCATGACTGACCGGCCAAACAAGTGTTAAGAGGTACATAGTTACATAGTTTCGTGTGTAATAATTAGATGGGGCCGTGATGCCCTTTTTATCAATTTGATTGATATGTAGAGCATGGCGCAACAATAGGCCTAGTATTTTTTGTCATGGTAAATCACTAGCGTCCTCCGGTGTAGGTTTCTTTTACTGCTGAACTACTGTCTAATAGAGGGAAATAAAGATTGAAGTTTTACTTTTGTAGGGGGGCTAGGCTTAAGTAATGAGTAGAACATTGGTACATCAAAAGAAGCACCAGAATTGGTCTAGAAATGGCTGAACTGGAGAGGGTCATATAACGAAGAATTACCAATGAGGAAGGAGTATTGAGTCTGGAGAGTTATTTAAGAACACAGTTGCAAAAACAATCGGGTACAACGAATGGGTTTGTGCATGCAGTAGGTAGGGTGCTTGGAAGCAGGCTTAGAAGGGTTCGTGTACGAGACTGCTATACTATATAATTATTCTATCAGAGAATTCTTGGTTCTTGGGGAAATGTTTGGAGATTGACAGGGAAAACAATAATACAGAGGTGGTGGGGTGTGAACAGTGAAAGTCATACCATCCAAAAAACTTACCAACCACCAAACAAAAAGTCTGGAATGGAACTTCTTGGTTTAGAACAGTTCGGTAGGACTGTTACGGTTTTCCATGAAAATTCCAATTGTTTTGGTCAGACATTTAAAGAAAAATGAGGGCGAATCAGTCCACTTGTTTGTGATACCATCTATTCAAATATCTATTCACCTATTCAATAGTCATGAGCAAACAGCTAAACAAGTTGCTGTCTGGCGTGGCAGCATCCGTTTCGGTTTCGATTATTACATACATGTCTGAATCCTATATGTAGGTTTAGACCTATTTTCCAATTTGTTCCCTGGATTGAAAAAGTCAAGCTCGGATATAAAGATTATTCAGAGGCTATATTTAGCATTAAGAGGAACAGCAACCTAAACTTATATCCATCACGACAAAGAATGACCGTTACAGGTTCTGTACTTAAAAATCAAGTACTACTTAAGTACAGTTGTGGTCTGGTACTTAATATTTGGTACTTAAGTACACAATTTGGAAGTACTTAAAACTTAATACTTAAATACAAATTTGAAGTACTTGTTACAACACTAAATATCTGATATAATCTAGTTGGTATTGTAAAGCTATACCGAACGTAGGATTTGACTGACCCTAGGTTGTTTCATAAATGTCAACGTGACCGTCGCCGTGCTGGCTGCTCGGCTCTCTATATATTTATATTAAAATATATATTCAACGATAGCAATGAACTACAATTTTTCCTTTTCAGAGGTAAAATAGATGAAATGGGTGTGACATCTTGCTTGTATGGAATTCTGATAAAACTTAGTTTAAACAAAAAATTTGAGGTTAGGTACCCCTCCAGTACTGTAGTATGATTTGACATGTAATGGTTCTTCTTCCACTCTGTTGTGAGTTAGTAATAAGCAGTCTGTAATTCTGAGTTTACCTTTCATTTGATGTAGAAAACACTTGCTGAAAAAGACAGGTTCTAATTTTCATGCAGAGCAAAGCCAATGTTTATTAGGTTTGAATTCGTTAAACAAAATACTTACCACCACTGCCACAAGTCAGATTTCGAGTTCATGTTAAGTTGGCGAATTCTAACTAGGCGAGATTTCACCGCAGTAGAATCCGTTAAATATAGTTGTTTTCCCCGAGATTACTCTGTTTCCTGTATTCCTGTCAGAGACGAAATTCACAAGGTATTTAAGGAAGAATCTTTAATTATTTTTCACAAATTCAGTTTCCAGCTTGAAAGGCTTGAGCCTGAACAGGACCCTTGCCAAGAAGGGCCGAAATATAGCTCTAATGAAAATGTAGTTGACTTATCCTTTTTGCACCATAAAAAAAAGAAAAAAAAAAGATTTATTTTTATTAATATTACAATCGCCATCAGGAATTTAAAATAGCCTGAAAAAGATTCTATTGAATGGAAAATGATGATTTCACACAATTATACTTCTTTAAGACGTTGTGAACTACAAGATAGTCATAGACTTCGTTGCTGCCAAATGTGGAAGCAAAGGTATATTGTTCCTGGTCCAGCATTTTTCTTGTCCTCGAAAAAGAATTGCTGCTTGAAATAAGTCAGGAAAATGCCAATCAGTTAGCTTGATAGTTCAATATTCCGTTTCAAGTACTGTCACAAAAACACTTTTCTCATCTTTCCAGTATGAAACTAATTAATAACCTAAGACTTGAGAATATCATTGATTCAGCTGAAGAGTGTTATGTGTGTGCCCAACTTGGTCTCCTTTCCAGGGCACAGTCATTGATCAAGAAACATAACTGCCTCGTTCAGTGTGATCGGAAAATCGAAGATGGATTCCGACGTGTTAGATGCAGTCGATAAAGGAAGTCAGTGTGTGAAATCAGCTACTAAAGGTCCGGAAGCTCGAACTTGTCCGCAAGTAGGAATAGGCAAGCGTCATTCGTGCCCAAAGCCAACAGGAGCAGCTGACCAGAACTCAAGCTCCAGTTTTGAACAGTATTGAGCACTTGGAGAAATGTGAAGTCAAGGGGTGATAGCCAAAATTTGGAAAAAGTATATTAATTGACAATCAATACATGGAGCATGTATGAAAAGGATATATTCCTCAGATTCTGGGGATCTGCAGTAGTGACGGAGCCGGAATTTCGAGGTGTAAAAGCTGAATCACCGGACTAAAATTTCCCAGAACTAGGTTTCTGTGCAGTGGTAACACATTTTTTATGATATATCAATAAACTAAATGCTTTTCAATTGCATATTTTTTCTACGACTATACTTATTCTAGCTTTGTTAGCAACTATGAGCAAGGGCGTCCCAAGTGTTTTCATTGGGGGGCGTTCCGATTCCTAGAAACAGAAAGTTCGAGCTTTAAATTATTGAACAGTAAGGATTACGTACAAACAGTAACACTAAAGGGCAGCATGAAAGAAGATCAGCCAGCTCCTAGCCGTCGTTTTGCAAAGCCTAGGCTACTGCACGATTGCACTAGGAGCTTTTATATATTGTTTCCAAGACAAAAGGAAATTAAGCGCCGTATGCAAAAATTATTTAAATCTAGTTTTCTTTCTTGTAGGCGAAAATTTAACGACATCCCGACAGCAGCAGCTACTGTAGAACTAGTCAAAAATACCGAGAATCACATAAAGTGAACACCGTAGGCGAATTTTTCGACTTTTCCTTCGTTCGATTTTTCGATTTCGTTTGATTTTTCCTGCCAAATAACTATTTCCATGTTAATTCTAGCTTTTAGGGTTTCGAAAAATCCCAATCCCTAAAACTGGCTTAAAACCTATAAAAATGGCGCGCCTTTCCACAAAATAGTGAATATTACGCAAAGCTCAGCAGGCAGAATTTTCAAGACTTTTGTGATTAGAGTTTGGTTTTAGGATACAAATAAAAATAAGTCTACCGATGAAATCATAGACCGATCCTTTTGTCTGCGATCAGTGATTCACTCGACCTCTTCAAGCTCGTGGTAACTATCGAATCCTGGGAATAATACCAAATAAGTTACCGAATGTTGCCCCCCCCCCCCCTCGCAACGCCCCTACCTCTGAGCCACATCCTTTCCTTCGAAATTTCCTGTGGAACTTACTTTTGAGCAACTGTTCTTCACATTGACTATATTCTTTGCAACATTTTTGCCAGTTTTGTTAAAAGGGCGAGAGTACGGAGCCGTCATAAAGCATAATCATTTTGGTCGATCCTGTTCAGCATGTCTTTTTACCCCTAAATCAAACATCTAATCAACTTCAAATAAAACCTTTACTTTTATCAAACTTCCCGGCTTTCGCCAGAAACCAGAATCTCGCCAAAAATTCCAGAAACCGGCCAAAAACCGAATGCACCAGAATATACAAAATATCAAGGTTTCAAAAAGCGCCTTTTTGTCAGAAAATGTGACACTTCTACAAGTCAAGCTTCTGACAACCCTTACTAGTGTAAAGTAAGAGCCCTGGTTGATGCCCAATCCTGTCAAAAAAAGATAATGTCTACTTCTAGGATTTAAGTCATGTCAGCAGACCTTCCTTCACTTCCATCCTCGACAAATACAGCAATTCCCTTAACAGAAAATAATTTCAAGATGACGAGTTTTCCTTCAGCGAAATAAGCTTATTACAAACAAAAGCTGAAAGCTCATATGGCACTTCAAAGAATAGGCAACATGTTGGTGGGAGTTTTTTCTTTGGGAGTTCTGTACAGGTCGAATATTATTTTATTATACACTAGTAAGTAAAAAAAAAGTACTGTAAAAGGCATTTCTAGAACTCCTATTCTTCGTCGGGCGGTTCAATGGTCTTCAATATGGTGTTGACATTTATATGAAGCAATGTGCTTTCTTACAATTGTTGCTGCGTAATTTCCCGTTTTAAGGGCGCTAGAAATGTATATGTAAGCAAAACCCTTGAGGCAAAAACGATAGTAGGTTCTTGGGGATCATTGATATACACCGTTTGGTCAGAAGTAGAATCCTTGCGGCACAAATGATCCTGGGATGAGATGAATCGTTTGATAAAAAGTACTATTTGACCTTGCGGTGAAGATGCGCAATTTAATTTGCGGTCATGATTGGTACTTGGAATGGTCGGATTCGGGAAGTGGCAATTTCTAAGCTAATCTTGTTGAATTTCTGATATTCCAGCCAAGTTTCATCGTCCTAGCACATTTGGAAGTACGATCACCGGAATTCCGGACTCCCCTTAAACTCACCCCACAGTCGCCTGAGCCAATTCGGTTCTGTAAACGACTTATCCGGAGCATCTGTTAGTTATTCCCACAAAGTTGCATCCCGATCTCTCCAGTCTAAGCCTGTTTTGTTGGATCCGGTCCGGACATGAAAAAGATCACCAGAGACATGTCCTCTGTTCATTTACAAAATTTAACTAAAATCCCATCACCCGTTCCAAAGTTACGCATGACTCAATATTCCGGGTTTCCCCTTCCTTCTATTCCCCACGACTATCGGATCGAGTAAATTTTTATTTACAAGTCAGTTTGTCAGATGCTTGTTATTCTCAGCAAGTTTCACTCCGATCCCTCCATTCTAACCGTTTCTCGGGATTTCCGGTCTCCATCCCCCAACTCTTCCGTACCTGTCGAATTCAGTTCGGACTTATTCAGGAATTAACTTACATTTCAATCCGATCACCCGTTTGAAAGCTACACACCCTCAATTTTCCGCATTCCCCCACCCTCCTCTCCCCACAGATGGTCGGATCGGGAAACTGATTATTTTCCCGGTTCGTTTGGTTGGGTCCCTGATATGCCTGTTAAGTTTCATCATCCTAACACCCCCTATCAAGCCCTACTAACGTTCAACAACACATCATGGCAACCCCTTCAACCTTCGATTGCTCTAGCTCTATCGGAACTTATTTATGCAAAGAATGACTCACCCACGAGCAGAGCTATACCAGTATGAAGGGGGAAACCCGAAATATCTTGAAACGCTTTTTCTAGTTTTTGTCAAACCCCTAATCCTTTCCTCACACTAGTATAGATCTGCGCATGGATAAGTTTTGTCGTCCCAATTCATGTGGAAGTGACAAAACTAGCAAAATGCCGACAGACAGACAGACATAACGATCGCTATATGGCACTTGAGTAAGGTCAAGTGCTATAAAATATTGACCTTGTGAGCAATGAAAAGACCTAATGAGGAGCCTGAGTATTGGTAATGTCATTTGATTTTTAACTAAGTTCAGATGAAGCGTATACTGTTATATTTATAGATGACCTAATGAGGAGCCTGAGTATTGGTAATGTCATTTGATTTTTAACTAAGTTCAGATGAAGCGTATACTTGTTATATTTATAGATGTTATGTTTTTTTTGCACTCTTTCTATGTTACAAAGACAGATGGGCAGATCTGTGCTTAGTTAGATGGGCAGATTTGTGCTAAGCAGGTCTTTCTTTCAAACGGGATCCTAGAAGATTTTTTTTTATCATACAGGATCAACAAAATTGGCCTGCATTCTCTTATAGTAGACTGAATATTTATTTGCTAGACCTAGCTTACTTAAAACAAAAACTGTCCTGTGGTTTCCGTTTAGTTCTAACTGATCTATAAATAAAATGTAACTTAGTAGTAGTCTGGTATTTTTTTTTTTTTCAGAAGATGTATTCCTCCGATTCTGAGGATGAACCTCTTCCTCTTCGTTTTGCTGATCGCAGTGACTACAAAGATGAATCAAAATATGGAAAAATGGACGACAAACCCTTCCTTTCTTCCCCGATCAGTGACTACCCCGAACCCAAATACGGGTAAATGGACCGGTTAAAATGGTTTAAGAGAAAAAGAAGCAGGGAAATGAGAGGTATGATTTCATCATTTTGGCTATACAATCTTGCTACTTGTTTGGAACTGTTTTGTCTTAACATACAGTGTATTGTTCTAACAACATTCAACATGTGAACACCGCACCATATCAGGTGGTTGTGAAGGTGCCAAATCAGGAAAATGTGCGAAACTTCATCCTGTGAAATGCAAGAAGTTCGCTACAGGGCGCCGCAACAAAGGAAATCGTTGTAACTACTACCACCCAGAATCATCAATTTTACTTAAAGCCAAACCAAACGTGGATACTACGGGATCAAAAAAATTGACGCATACTATGAAACAACACCCACCGCAAAAAGATCAAAAGGAACACTTTCGAACTCGCACTTACAGGAATGGCTCCTCAGCCACATACAACATCAACCACCAGCAAACAGGAAAAAAACAATGGAACAAGACACCTCAAACAAATCAAATGGAAGGACGCAGATATGGTACAATAAACACAAAAATCGACCACCACCATCTGAACCACTTCCATCAAGAACAGATAACCTCCAGCTCTAGATACTACCACAATATGGTGTAATTTCTAAAAAGGAAACGCTCTCAACACATACCTACCATGTGATAATCCTTACCAGCCTTGGATGACGTATTACAAGAAGGTACTGCCGCCGGTGCATACAAGTGACTGTCAAAATGTACAGGCATAAACCTCCGATCCTTCAAAAAAAAATCACTTTTAAAGCCGGACGAGGAATTGCCCTCACGTTGTCGAACGTCCGGTCAGTAACAAACAAAGTCGAGGAACTGGACGTCAATGGATACAACGCCTTACCTCGAAAGTCGTTAGACCAAAAAGAAGTCAGCCATACCCAAGTCCCCAGAACTGGAAGTGCTATGGGTCTGGGTAAGACCGCGCTACCTACCAAGGGGAGTGTCGTCCCCAATCTACGGAGTCGAATACTACCCACCCAAAGCACCTTCCGGAAGGCTCTAGTAAACTACCTACGGCACTCCGTTGCCCACTTTCGGAGAAAATACGCCTTTGCCGGTATTGTGATATTTGGACACTTCGTGGTTCGAGTCCTGTCTATCATTGAAGCATTCACAGCAAGCATCGGCCTAAGTGACCTACGAAATTTTAATCAGAAAATTATCTCATCATGGAGCTCGTGGGGATCAGCCGTCATGGTTTTCTTCATACCTCAGCGGACGGACTATCGCCGCTGAAGCTTTTGATGAGCATGTTCCTGTTGGATATGCAGTACCCCAAGGATCAATACTTGGGCTAAATCTTTTCCTCATTTATGTTAAAGATCTATACCGGCTTTTTAGTAAGACAGTGCCCAATGTATGCTGCAGATTGTGCCAGGAAGGTGCTGCCCAGACAACAAGACAATTTATCAATGATTTCATGGTAACTCACTAGCTTCAAATGTAAAAAGTCGTTTCTTCTTTTTTTTTCCCGTACTGGTAAGAGTTGCCCGACAGTGACTGAGCTACCTACTTCAAGAGGTTCTATATGCCGATCATCTAAGTTTCAAGCGGCATACTGAGATAATAAGAATCAAAATTTCGCGAGGAGTGGGAACAGTACGGAAGCTTAAACGAATTTTTCCGTTTTCTATTCTCCGATTATTATATTTCTCTCTTATATACCCTTATATATATTATTGCTCATCTACATGGACGTCTACTTTTCCGTCGCTACATTCCCCCATCCAAAATCTACAACGGAAAGCAGTCAAAATTCTCCAGTCAACAACAAGTGATCCTGTTGATCTATAAAACTAAGAGACATTTACACTCTTTTGTTATGTTCATTTGCGATTTAGTATTTTCGTAGTGACCTCCCATCACAAAAAACACATTAAAAGATTATTTTTGGAAAATAGTAATTGATTGTTTCAAATTACAGAAGATTATTGAATTTATTGATAAAAAGCAATAACGTTTGAATATGGGTGTTTATTTTATTTTATTAGTTTAAAAAATGAAAAGTTAGTGTTGGCTCTCGATGAATTTGTTTGTTTGTCTATTTGTTTTTATTTTGTTGCGTGGTGATGTGGGGGTCGGTTGTATTCGCGAGAACACCTGGCGAATTGTTTGGTTTTAATGCAAAGATAAATTTTTCCCAACCAACGGACCATAGAGACCTTGGGATTCTGTTAATAAATAAATTTTGTTTTTTGACTATTTGCAACCACCGAAGGTCCGATGCAGGAGAGACTTTTTACAGTGCAGACAACACCGTTGATTGTTCGACAAAGAATTTCAGATATAAAACTTCGATTTTAGTTAGTTGTCTTGATAACCAACTCTAATTTCTGGGATCCCAAAGCGTAAGTGGAGGGATACCTATGACATCACAAAAGTTGTCCGTCCGCCTTAAAGCACGATAATTCTCGAAGGGAATGAGATATTTTGATGAAACTTGGTTTGAGCATTCTCTGTCAAGAGTCAGGTCGAGTTCGTAGGTGGACTGTGTAGCCTTACATATAGGGGTGAGGAAATTTAAATTATGGGGCAGGCAAAATAACTGAACACGACGGTGAAAATAATTTTTTTGCCCGACAAGTAGTTCCCCGGGAATCCGGCCAAAACCGGGAAGTTTGACGCAAGTAAAAGTTTTATTTGAAGTTGATTAGATGTTGGATTTAGGAGTATGCTGAACACGATTATGAAAGCCATTTTCTGAATTTTATTAGAGGTATATGTAGGTTCTATTTAACAGTTTAAGGCATAAATTTTGGTGATTTTTTTTGCCACTGCCCCTCCCCCCCCCCACCACACTAACGGAAATGCACTTGCGACGCCCCCGCCTAAGATTTTGTAAATGAGCTATTTTTGTTCAAACCTGGTTTGGGATACGCCGGATCGAATTGCAGGTTAAGTTTAAAGATGGACCCGTGGTCAAGTATTTAGAGGTTGGGATTCTCTTACAATCTTCGCAAAAGTCAGCATAGCACACCTCGACGAATCCCTCCAGTAGTACAGTGTTACATCAACGGCTCTTCCCTAAAAGAAAACAGCACACATTAGTTCTACCAATTGGTTTGCATGGCATGTCTGGCAAACTTCGGTCTGACTGATTTCATAGGTATAAAGTTAAATAACGTCTTTAGTCGTAGACTGAGAAGCTTATAGCTCCGACAAAGGCGCTAAGAATAACACGAAATGCAGAATAGCTAAGAGAGGCTATGTAGAAAGAAGATACTGTCCAGTACGAAAAAGATCCTACTGCAAACGTTGGCCTTGTTTTGCAAGAACTGATTACTGTATCTTAGGCACGAATACATTAATCCCTGAAAAGCGGAGAAACTCGTCATATCTTGAGGATGTAGTAAAAAGAAAAATCCAACTGAAAATGTTATCCTTTTTTCAAAAGAAATTGGTTTTAATAATCTGCATTTTAGGATGAACACATCTATCCCTGAAAAGCGGAAATTTCTTTATATCTTGATGATGCACCACAATAATCAATGTTACCTCATGTGGTAAACCCACACACAACGATCGTTACGTACCATACGATTCTTACCAACCAGAATATGTGAAACGCGGAGTAGTTATCTCACTAGTCGACCGAGCTATCAAAATTTGCGATGAAAATCTCCTAGATGACGAACTTTGCTGCATTCGGGACGTTCTGTTTGGAAACAAATACCTCGTTCTACTGGTTGAACAGATCATCAAAAGACGACTAAAGCTACATTCAGCCCCCAAAGATACTGTAAGTTTCACTGGTAATGGTGAGGTAGAAAAAAAAAATGCCCGCGTTTAGCTTCCGTACGTACGTGGAGTGACCGAAAAATTGTCCAAAAGTCACAGAAGACAAAATATTTTGCCGTCTCATCTAAACTCCGAGGAAAAGATAAAGTCCCAAATCAGTACCAAAGACTCCATCACGATTCGAGAAGCGGTTGAGATAAAGAAAAACCAAGCAGGCATTAACCGAGATACAGGCGGTCTAAGTACCATCAATCCACAAGCGAGTCACGCATTTCATTGCAAGTTCCTGTAGCAACTGAAAGCGACCTTGACGACTCTATTCTTGTTCCCAGAAATTCTTGCAATTAGGGTTTTGATAGCCAAGATTTTGGCGTGGGATTCGAGCGCCATCAGTCCTTCAACGAGTCAAGCATTTCATTGGCCATTCCTGTAGCAACTGAAAGCGATATGGTCGACTCTAGCTCTGATAGCCAACATTCTTGCCTAGGATTCAAGCGTAGTCAATCCTTCTCCCACGAGTCGTGAACTCGCGCGATCAGACGATACCGAAGGGTCTCTTTTCTTCAACCCGATAGAGCAGAAGAAGCCTCGGAAGAACACCATGACCTCGATACATCTTTCACTGACTTTATAGACGATGATACACCACATATTTAAGAAGATGATCTTCCGGACGCAACAAAGGAAGACCCCACAGATTCTCTTTTGATGCCCGATACACCAAATGAGCCCATCGACAAATCAGACCAGTCCTGCGGTCGATCAAAATTTTTCAATAATCATCTTATCTGAAATAGAGACAATGCCCGTGCACCTGCTTGAATACAACCCTCAGAATTGGCTCTCACAAAGACTAAAAGAAGTGCAAGACTACGTGGTTGAGATATTTGATGTGAATCGCAAAAGCAAAGTACAATCTCTCAAGGAGATCCTTGAGATTAATGCAAGCATCGAACTGACCTATGCTGGGACTGCCAAAAGCATCATGGCATACCATTGTTCACTTAAGCTTTGTGAATCGACTTATCTAGGTCAAAATACATCGTCACTTTCATAGGACGTCCATCGTTTTTATTTCCAATATCTTTTTTGACTCGTGACCAATAGTAAATTCGGCGAACTGCGTGAAACCAATCGAACAGAGCTGACCCTAAATTAGTTTGATTATTTTTAACACGTTGAACTCAAACTAAACTAATGTCAGCTACCGTCTGATCAGGCGATTTTTCGCCAGGCTGTAGATACAAAGCAAGGTTGTCAAGCTTGAATATTCCGCTTCTTCTTACCCTTCGTACCCAGGTTCGTGTTATTTATTTGGAGTGAAAGAGTATTTTTTTATAATGCATGTCAGTATATGAAATGATAATGCTAATTTATTACACGTCGATCTAACACAAGAACAATCGCTACGATGAAACTGAATGACCATATCCTTCACTTTCGTTTGTTAGACAGATTAGGTAATGGCTAATCATCTGAAAAACCCACTTTCAGGTATGGAGTCAGCATGTGTGTATCGGATAAAACTTTTACTTACAAAAGAAATCCAATTCCGGGCGAACTATTAGCTTGGACTATTACAGACGAACAGGCGACGGACAACTTTTACGAAGTCGTAGGTATCCTTCCACTTACGTTTTGGGATACTTCCCAACGGGCTTCTTCTCTTTACAGACGATTTATCATGGATCATCGCAGAGGCGGGCGGCGAGATCCACGTCATCGCCTCAGAGTTAATCGCGGACTATATCGATGCCCCCTCTGTGGTTACAAAGCCAAGAAAAAGTTCCACTCTAACGACCACAGTGTTCAAGAAATGGAGGGAAAACCTCGATTCGATGCGACATCAACTGGTTCGTGCTCGTTCCTTGATGGTTTCACGTTGAGTACAACGCAGCCGAAGCTATCACCGAACTTCTAAGGAACCCGCTGATCAGGCATCTATACACTGTTACACACATGTCGTGTGCCACCTCTCAATCATCCAAATCGCTAAGTGTCGATCATCACAAAAGTTTCACAATGCTGTAGGTTGATGTACATGGCACAATGGTGATTCAGCTGAGCTTCCTCAAGTCCAAAAGAATCGCAGATACACAAAAACGGTAAGGCACCCCGAAAAGCAAAGACTTTTCGGGTTGGCTGGCCACAGTTAAAAAAAAGCGGGTACGCTTTGCCTGTAGTCTTATCGAGATGTCCATCACCCACTTCTCTTCACGAGGACAGCGATCCGAAACAACGACCCAGAAAAATACAGAAATGCTAGGCATACAGTGGCAAGAATTTTCTTGATGCGGAACCATACTCACTACCAGACAATTTTTGGGTTTGATTATTTTCAATCTGCCTGCATTCCTGAAGATGTTTGGAAAGTTGCGGACACCACTTTGTACTGCTGGAGAAACTCGAACACGGTTGTGCCAGCCCTTGATCATTTTTCGAGATTCCATCTAGGAAAAGATTTTTAAACCAGATCATTCCCTTTTCTTGTTTGCATTTGTGATCATCACTTCAGAACATACCGCTATTGTCTGGTTTACCATCCATACCTGAGCGTTTATATTTGCTACAATTCTTAAGTCCGAGTACCATCAATTTATTTATTTTTGTAGCACACTACACGGCGGATGGATGAGCCAGTCGACTTTCTCAACAAAGAACTCAAATCCCGGCGACCAACCCTGACTGTCCCGACGAACGAAGTCTGGAAGCGACTCTTAAGGACCAACGACCCTATGCGTAAGATAAGCAGTAAACTGCAGATTCAATAGTAACTTCATCCAGCCTGCTCCGACCACTAATTTTTCTCAAGCACTTCCAACCATGATTTAGGTGTTATGTCATTAACAAGGACACCCGTTCAATATCTGACTTTGTAACAGACGCAAGGATCGACATATCACAATATAATACAGTAGGCTACTTGGAGGCATATAAAAAAAAAAAAAAAAAAAATGCTGGAATCCCTCACTCGATTTTCTTTTAGATACGCGAAAATATTGGCTGGGGATCTGGCGAAAAGACAAGCCAACAGCCGGATCCTGTCACCACGACCCACAAGAAGAGCGACGAGGTGCTGCTGGTCTCTGACTAATGACCCTAGAAGCACTGAAGCACAACTCAGAAGTTGAAATATTTTTTCAAATGCAAAGACAAACAGAGTTCATAGACATACGAGTAATGGTAACTGAGTACCAAAGTGAAAAATTCAACAAAATGCTGCTGAACACGAAGAAGAACAAGGAAGCCCTATTACAGGATTAGGAAGGTAAGTTACTGTTGCATTCATTATCATCACATTCCGGTAAATGTTTTTACAACATAAGGTTCACTCAGACGGTCACATTCGAATGTACTTGGGCTACATGTATCTAGCGATCCAAGTATCGCATCTTATTCGGGAATACCTCATTCGATGTCAAGATCGCATGTTGAATTTACAGCGATCCAAGTATCGAATGTTATTCTCGATGCGCAATTTCGAGCTTAATCTTCTATTAAAGTTTCAAGGTCGTCAGTCCACACCTGTTGAATTTACAGCTGGATTGGAATTTAAATAATTTCTTTAATTTGTTGCCATTTTGTCGGTTAAGAAGTTTCAAGGTCGTCAGCCCACATCTTTTGAATTTACAGCTTGACTCGCAACGAAAATTTAGGCTTTATATACTATTAAAATTTGGCAAAAATAATGGCAAAATCCCACTATCCCATCCGAGTCTGTCCAGATCCGTCTAGAACTTTGGTGAGTCAGGTAAGGCTATCTTTATTGATCTTGATTTTTATATGCTACGATTGGCACTGAACTGAATGGCACTGAACTGATACATGTTTGGGTGTGCTTTATCCAGCAAAGTCTTGGGGAGAACCGTAGCATACTTGAACTAATCTGATGTAGAACTTATCTTAACATGCGGGGAAAATATTCTGATTGCGGATCAAATGCTATTTGTGAATCAGCGTAAGAAAATCCATTTTACTAGTTCTTCTTTTCTGTTTAAAACTGTGAATTTTTGCGTCTGGAGTTAGCACTGAAATTAAGCTTTATTTAAATATTCTTTAAATCCAAGCTTTCTTTGAAACATTTATTCAAACAATGTTTACAACGGATACGTCAGCTACCAATCAAGGACCCTTGTCAAGAAGGGCCGAAATATCGCTGATGAAGAATGTTAGCTGACATATCCTTGAACGACCCCTGACAACCCTGCCTGCCGCCACTGACCATGCCTCGCCAATACTGCCTGCCATCACATGTACAACAACCCTGCCTGCCCCCTATATGACCCTCAACAACCCCTTACGACCCTGCCTGCCCCCGGATTTGTCACTGACATTACCCCAACAATGACTGCCGAAACACCATCGACAACCATGCCTGCCCCAGGATTTCCCACTGACCTTGCAACGACCCGACAGAGCCCCTGGAAATGCGAAGGCCACCAGAGAGCCAAAAATCGTATACTGGAAGACCTGCCAGTTCTGCCACCATTCATTTGAATACTTAGAGAAACATCTGGCGGCGAAGAGAAACACATGCGGAAAAGATCCGAAAGCCCAAACATGGACAGCTGCCCAGATCAAAGGGTTGGTTACTGCATCGAAACCGACTATGGAGACAAATCAAAAGTCCAAACAACATTACTCGGCGTACCGGCTAAAGGCTGTGATCAGAGACTCAGGAACGCTCCACAAACTGTGCGCATCATTGTTCGAGTTGACTGGTGTATTTTTTGATACCACTGAAGTCGAGGACTGCGAAGTCCTGCTACAGGACAAAAGATACACGAGCAGCAGCAACAATTGCTATAAACCAGGCTCCATGCAGCTAAACTTTCAACGACGAAGCTTTTGCTCATCCTGCAGCACAGCAACCTAGGTCATCAACATCAGTGGCCCCACTCGTCGTACGTCAGTTGCCACGAGCATCGGAATCATTCGACCGAGCGCCATCGCCATAATCTGCAGTGCCATCACCACAATCTGCAGCGCCATCACCACAATCTGCAGCGCCATCACCACAATCTGCAGCGACATCACCACAATCTGCAGCGTCCGCCACGACCGAACCCGGTGTGCCTCCAAAAAGGATCGAGGCTGCACTTCCCACAAAGGAAAGACCAGTTAGGGCAAGCCGGTCGGCGGTGAGAGTGGATTCGCCTGACATTGGCGAGGCTAAGGACTTAATTGGGCGAAGACGAAGGCTCGCGATACAATCCTGATTTGGAGCAAGAAGACAGCGACCATCCAATGGAAGAGGAAGACCAATTTGAACATATTCTTCCAGTCAAGGAAAGGAACTTCAAGGACAAGCTAAGGACTGAAATGTCGAAGCGAGGACTGTACCAGGAATACAGTTACAAAAAATGTAAGCCCGAAGAGCAACAGGCAATTAAGCAAGGAGTGGAGATGATGGCGACGTTCAAGGCTTGGTCGGCCAAGTGCGGAGATGTACACAGCAAGCGGTTTAACAACCCTCTTGGTTGCGCGCAAAAAGTGTTTTTTTTTGTACTTGAAGGTACACAGTACAAGTGGTCCAACCTGAAGTCTGCTGTCCGGGGAGAGCTGTTCTTTGACCTATGTGCCGAAGCAGAGATGAAGTCAAGCACCCGAAGCAAGTACGTGCAAGCATATCAACGTTTTCTCAATTACATTGGTAGCCGTGGGGTCGACGGCCCATGCAAGTTCGCTGCTGATAACCTTGCCCAGGTCGTAAAGACCCTGAACCAACTAGACCGGAAGCAGGTTTCGCTCGCCACGGCGCACAAGAGAAAGCGGGAGCACAGACGACTATCGCATGATGAAGACTGACGGCCTATATCTGTTATTTCGTGAGCTAACTCTTCGGCCACCGGGCTGGATTTGCACCAAACATAACGGTGGAGGAGTTCCTCCTGAAGAAAGAGATCCCACTTGAACAGCGAAGCCTGTACGTGATCCTTGTGGAGAGACACAAGAACACTCGAACGGCAGGAGTGGCATCGGACGAACGCGAGGAGAAGATATGCCGGGAACATCTCTCCTTCGTTGGACCCTCACTGGTCAACCACAGACAGACCGTCCCGTCAAACTTCCTCCTGCTCGACAAGGTTGCGAACGCGAGAGTTTGCACTGAGCAAACAACTGCAAGAGCAACACGAGTGTCCGTTGACCCCAACCTTAAAGAAAAGTACGTCGTCCAAACAAAGGCCACTGCTCCCATCGAAGATGCCCTACGCAAGAGGATGGTGAATGACGTGAGTATTTCTGAATCGCTTATTCTAACCTTTTCTTTCTAACTAGTTTTCAGACATCCTGAAGTTGGAGCGGAACACCCGTTAGTTAGGTGACTAACACTCTATTGCAAACTGTACCACTAATTGCTTAGTGACTAGATGGGTATAAATTGAGCTCTAGTACTTTGGGTTGGTTTGTTGGTGCGAGATTTTCTTTCTTCCTGAAATCGGTCACGCCTCTGTACTGTCTCGTAGTCTAAAATTTTAGTGTCCAGCAATCCACTGCTCATGGTCGTGTGTGGACCGTAAAAGGGCCAATCCCTTCCTGTGTGTTTAGCTTGCGGGAAGGCGTTCATCCATCCTAATAGAGGTTGAGCAGTTTACCCAGTGAGCGCTTCACCTGACCTCAAAACCATCACGCTCAAAGAGATAAGAGCCGCCATCCCGGAGATTACCGACCCCGGCTTGCTCAAGTCAGTCAAGGACCTCCATGCAAAGCATGTAAAGCACATCCGCGCCGCAGAGGTCCTGAAGACCATCGCCGAGAAGCGAGGACTCGGGACCGACTTTGCTGATGCCACCACCCAAGAAAACCTCGGAAAAGCGATCAAAAAGTTGGGCTACTCTGACACCTTCCCCACCAAGGAGCAAGTGAAGGCCATCCATCGGTCTGCAATCAGTCCTAGGATATATCCCGCTGATCCGGCGGTCGACGACCACTTGCTGAAAGCAGTGATGACCCAGACTTGGATCGGTCTGACACTTCACCATTCTCCCGTTCTTGGAAAATCAAGTGGTCGTCGAGTACCACGGCAGACGAATGGAAACATCAGCAGCGAATGCCTTAATACCAACTCTCAAGGGAGAAGAGGATGGGGCCAACTACTTCCTCCAGGCCGGCGACCTCACCATCGATGCCCGACTAGCAAGCTGCGAATGTCATCCTAAGCAGACTTGCTATGGGAGGCTCATCAGGCTAAGGAAGATCTACCAGACCTTCGTCTCCGACTGGTCGACGTCCGAGGAGTGAAATCACCGTTTCTGATTGCCACCCGTGACATCGAAGCAGGTGAGGAGCTGAACTTCGATTACGGCGTCAGACCAGGCGACTTTAACGAGGGGCACGATGAAACCTTCCTGCTCCCAGAAAGCAAGCGGCGTAAACTGAAGAAGAGGAGAGATGAGACGAACATCCCAGCAGACGAAACCGTGGATGCAGCTCCAGCCGTCGTAAAGGACAAGGAGGAGCGGCGTAAGCTGAAGAAGAGGAGAGATGAGACGAACATCCCAGCAGATGAAACCGTGGAGGACCCAGCTTCAGCCGTCGTAAAGGACACGGAGGACCGGCGTAAGCTGAAGAAGAAGAGAGATGAGACGAACATCCCAGCAGACGAAACCGTGGAGGACGCAGCACCAGCCGATGCGGAAGTTCAATCCAAAGATCCATCTGCGGAAGAAAGTAGTGCAGGGGCCGCTGAAGCTGACGACAGCGATTCGTCAAACGAAGGGACGAGGATCATCTCTTTCCACCTGAGAAAGAAAAATCTTCTAAAAAAGAAGAGGAAGGAGCGAGAGTGGCCACCTAGATGCCTTCCACCGAACCCCTGACGACTCTGCCTGCCCCCGGATTCGGAACTGACTTAACAGAGGATGTGACCTACTGGGGAACCTCTATAAAAAAAATTGCGCCTATATTGGATTTTCAATCATTTCTCGTACTAAAACATTTTTTTAAAATTCTGTAACTCCTTAAGATAACTCCCTACATAGCTGGCATCGAATTCCATGAACTCAAGAAGAAAGAAATTATTTTATTTTTAGATTTGTGTATCCTTTACTTTTAACAACTTTCTGGTCACCGGTTTCCGGGCAAACTATCTGTTCGGTGAGAAAATGATGTTCACCATCGTGTTCAGCAAGCCTTCTTACCCCTAAATCGAATATTTAATTAACTTCAAATAAAACTTAAAATTGGGAAAAATTAATTGTCAGAAAAGAACGAGGGGACACTACTTTTTTGAAGATATGTCAGAAAATAACATGTTCGGCACACGTTGGGATTTTGAAAGTACCATTTCTCATGCTTATACATTTTCTAAAATTCTCTAACTCCATAGGATGATTCCCAACATAGCTGGCAACTGAATTCCAAAAGCACATGGCGAAACGAATTATTTTATTTTTAGATTCTTCAAGACTTCAACATCTACGTGCACTCCATGAGTGGTAGTAGATTCTTCTTATCGCTAAGGTTTTAACAAAAATTGGGACAAACAAATCTTTCCACTTACCAAACAAGCTAGAAAACAAAGAGATGATCGTTAATAAGAATGTAAACACCTAGCAGGGTCGCTAGGGACCGTCTGACAAACGTGCAGATGTTTTTCGTTATTTGAAGATATATCTTCAAGAATACAGATCTTTTCCGTTATTTGAAGATATATCTTCAAGAATCAGATTGACGAACAGGTTCTCACGCCTTTTTGAAGATATGTCAGAAAAAGAACGGGGTCGCACTACTTTTTTGAAGATATGTCAGAAAAGAACGAGGGGACACTACTTTTTTGAAGATATGTCAAACAAACATTGGGACAAATAAATCTTTCCACTTCCCAAACAAAATAGAAAACAAAGAGATGATCGTTAATAAGAATTTAAATGATCAAAAACAAAGAGATGATCTGGCTCCTTGAGCGCCCTGGTGGCTCCTGCAGGGTCCCGGTGGCTGCTAGTGGCTTTCTAGCGGCTCCTGCAGCGCCCTGGTGGCTACTGCAACACCCTGGTGGCTTCTAGTGGCTCCTAGCGGCTCTTGGAGTGCCCTGCCGACTTACTGGTGGCTCCTGCAGGGCTCTGGTGGCTGTTAGCGGCTTTCTGGTGGCTCGTGCAGCGCCCTAGTGGCTCTTGCAGCTCCCTGGTGGCTCCTACTGGCTTTCTAGCGGCTCATAGTGGCTTTCTAGCGGCTCCTATCGTCTTTCTAGCGGCTCCTAGTGGCTTTCTAGGGGTTCCTAGCGGCTTTCTAGCGGCTCTGTGTGTGCCCTGGCGGCTTTCTGGCGGCTCCTGGAGCGCCCTGGTGGCTCCTGGAGCGCCCTGGTGTCCTGGAGCGCATGGATGGCTCCTGGATCGCACTGGTGGCTGCGCCAAGGTGGCTGCTAGCGGCTTTCTGGTGGCTCCTGGAGCGCCCCTGCATAGCACCCTTGCTTATTATGTATTGAATTCTTTTTTAAAAATAGATTATTTTATTTGCAGTGTAGCGTTTCAATATTGTCTCAACTTCTCGTCGGCAAAATGCCCGTTAATAAAAAAAACTAAAACACTTCTCAGTCATTTATTTTCTATCAGAACTGTCTAGCTCTACACCTTAAAGGTTGTTCTTACATATTGGAGCTCTATATAGGTTCATAGAGTGAAACCAGAGTAGGAGTATAGGAACCGCTTGTACCAGGAATAATTAGGTACAGCGTGCAAAATAACTAGAGTGCATCTATAAATTTAATAAAAGATTGTCTTAATTAATACTTTATCAATAATAACTAGTACCTACTTTTAAATTGATAAAGACGATCGGCCAATCATTTTGGAGTCTTTAGCCTAAATAGTATTATATTTTTTTAAACTTTGTTCAATTTGTCGCCATTTCGCTGGGGAAATACATAAATCTAGCGAGCAAGGTATCAGATGTTATTCAACAACATTTTAAACCGCTAAATAATTTAAAGAAATTCTTTATTTTGTCGCTATACTGCTGGGAGAAAAACATATACCTAGCGAACCCGGTATCGGATGATATTCAACAACACCTCATTCGATCCGGATATACACATTTCAATCTTAAGTAAAATTAGAAGATGATCAATCCAGATTTGGTTTCCCTAGAGCTTGTACAGCAACATAATTTTTACAATTTTTATATTTTTTCACGATTTTGCCGGGGGAAAAACATAAATCTAGCGAACTAGGTATCTATGTTATTCAACAAGATTTCAGGTATCGGATGTTAGTCAAGAACACCTCATTCGATGCGGAATTGCCGGTTCAATTTTCTATTAAAATTAGAAGACGATCATTGGTTTTAGCTTTTATAGAATGCCAAAAGACAATCAAAAGAAATCGACCAAGCCTGCCCCCCAAGATGACCCTGACCGGAAACTGACGACCCTGCATTCTCTCATTCAGCCAATGACGACCGTGCTTGACCCTGGACATTCTCTTAATCCAGCAATAACGACCCTGCCTGCCCTGAACCTGACGACCCTGCCTTCTTCCAATCAGACAATGACGACCGTGCTTGACCTTGGACATTCCCTTAATCCAACAATGACGACCCTGCCTGCCCCCGTAGTCGATCGCAAGAAACATTCGAAGAAACTGATTTCCGACGAATTAATGGCGCAGTTCGTGGAGGCGGTCAACAAGACTCCCAAAAAGATCCATCCAACACAACTTTCCACTACTGCTGAGGAGTCAGTCACTAAAATTACCGAAGAAGGGAAAATACCTGCCCCGACCCTGCCTGTTCCGAGCCTAAAAGATCCATCCAACACAACTTTCCACTACTGCTCAGGAGTCAGTCACTAAAATTACCGAAGAAGGGAAAATACCTGCCCCGACCCTGCCTGTTCCGAGCCTGCCTGCTCCGATCCTGACTGCACCGAGCCTGCCTGCCCCGAGCCTGCCTGCCCTAACCCAGCCTTCCACGAGCCTGCCTGCCCCTGGAATTGAGCCTAAGTCACCCAAACAAAACCACAGCTTTTGGAAATCGTGCCTATTCTGCCACTGGCATGCTACTATTTAAATTTTCCCTTCTAAAGACCCATTATAGCTTTGTTCTAGTGTTCTTAGCCAATTATCAGTAGCTTTGTAATTTTTGTTAAAGGTGAAGGTAATTTACGTTACAAATGCTGACTGATAAGCTTCAGACAGCTATTAGCACCCTATTCATTCTGGACTACTTAGTAGCCTCCCTTCCATCCTTCCTGATTAATGGACTGGAAACTCTTCATAGAATCTTTGTGAAATAACTCTTAGCTTAAAAATAATTTATTTTTCATCGTGGATGTATAGAAAACAAATAAAATGCGACCCTGTTCAAGAACACGGGGACACGCTATTTTGGCAGATTGGTTTGCGAATAACAAGGGGACACGCTGGTGTTTTTTTTTGCAGATTGGTTTAAAATCACAGGGTGGCACGCTGAAGAAATACTAGGAAACACCTTTTTAGGTACTTAGCGATATCACACTTCCGCAAATAGTCACAGATGATCCTCTATATTACTTGATCCCCTATTCCATTAGGAAACCTGAACAGCGAGAAAATTCCCAAACTGTCACAAGAGGACGTTTGGCAGAAAGGTCCAATCGTACGAAAGTTTCTGTTAGCAATGAATTCTGTTAAAGTTGAAGGATATTTCCGGGTAAAGCTTCATACAGGTATTAGCAACATATCCGTTCCCGACTACTTAGTATCTTCATTTCCAGCCTTCTTGCTTTGTAAGAAACCACAGCTGGGAAAATTCACAAACTATCACAGGAGGTCGTTTGGCAAAAAGGCCCCAATCGGACGAAACATTCTGTTAGCGATAATACTTTATTTTAGGCCGATCGAGTTTCTTGAAAAACATCTCACAGCTAAGAGAAACTCCTGCGGTAAAAATCCAAATGGCGGATTCTGGACTGCTGCAGAAGCCAGAGACCTACAAGAGAAAGCCAAGGACGCACTCGAAATAAAGCTCAAAGACAAGAGTTATAGATCCGCCTCGCAACTAAAGATGGCAATTAAGCAATCGCAAAGTTTGCACAAGCTATGCGAGGCGATGTTCGAGATGACGGGCACCTACTTTGACACAACCGAAGTTGATGACTGCATGGTTTCGGTAATGTCCCTCGAAACCGCAGAAGCTCTGGCAACTGCACCACCAGCAAGAAGCATCCAACCGAGCACATCTGTTGCTGTTCAGCTCGGTGTCCCGTCAATGCCATCAAAACCAGCAACTTCTGCCCCACGGTCTCCTAGCCCATTAGAAGATTTCTTCGTCAATGACCCCTCAGCGGCTTCTACATCTAAACAAGCAGTGACAGCGAGGCCACGGAGGTCAACACGTGGTTGGCTTGAGGCAACCGTCAGCTCAGATTCCGAGGATATTGTGAATAGTGGGGACGAAGCAAGCGTCTATCATCCATCCGAATCCTCGGATTCCGACCAGGCAACGGAAGAGGACGAGCCTAAGGAAGTCGGCGTTTCATCAATGAACTGGACGTTCAAGAATGAACCGCGGAATGCCATGCAAAAATACGGACTCTACAATAAATACAAGACAAGAATCAGACACCTGAAAGGAAACAGAAGATGAAGTTTGGAGTGGAGATGATGAGCAAGTTTAAGGATTGGGCAGCCGAGTGCGGGGATGAGTCGTCCAAGAAATTCAACAATCCGTATGGCTGCGCCGAGAGAGTTGTTTACTTTGTACTTGAAGGGACAAAGTACAAGTGGGACAACTTTCATTCGGCCGAGAGAGTGGAGCTATTTTTCACGAAGCTCGCTGAGTGTAAACTTCAACCCAGCACTCGCAGCAAGTACGTGCAAGCCTTCCAGAGAGCAGGAGCGAACCTTCGACCCGAACGATTTCACCGAAAAGGATTTTCGAACCCTCAAGAACGGGATCGAATAATTCATGATTCCAATTCTGGCAAGGCTGTCCAGGAACAAACTCCGGGTCGCCCTATGCATGGGACCGTCTTTGACCTCAAGCAAAAAACGAAGCGAAATTTCAAAAAGGACCTTAGGTCAATGCGGGTCAAGGGTTTCGATTTCCCGACTAATAAGAAGGATTGGACATCGGTTCTGCGCTCTGACAAAACCACTCCTCCACTTCCGTCGCCACTTCAGATGAAGGACTGGTTGCAACACCATTCTTCTGTATTCAGCTCTAGTGATGGTGTAGTGATAGCTGTTTCTTTGGTGAGCGTCTTTCAAAATTTCTTCCGAGCAGTACGAAACAGCCAATAGTCTACATTGGAGACCGGAGACACTAGAGACGGAGTTGAAAGCGACGGTCTCTGCTCCAGCCACTTCAAGTTCAGCTCACCCGAACTCATCTACCACACTCAGCTGCTATTTCAGATGATTCTGGCAACGTCTACAGTTCCAGAGAGTTTCACTGCCGCCTTTCTGAATGTTTAAACACATGAAAACGATCAACAAACAACAACACAAATCAAAAGAGACATACCAAATATGAGTTATTTCAAAAATTCCGTTCCGGAAACCGCCATAAGACCGAAAAGTAAATGGGTTTCAACACGCGACATAATTCGTACGCAAAACATCTACGCAGTGAAATGGGACAGTATAAGAGTTGTTGAAAACAGTATAAAAATTGAAGAGAAGAGTTGATAGGAAAAGTGAGAAAAATTTCAGTAAGATAAGTTAGAAAGAGTGTTTTCGTTTGTTATTTCGTTTGTTGCTGACATTTTCGTTATTTTTCGTAACACATACTCACACAAGCTCAGCTCAGCTAAGCTATGACAAAAAAGGGAATAGTGATTGGGAGGTAAAAGATAACTTATGTGAGGGGAAGTGTCTCCTTTCTCCAATTTTACGGAAAACAAGGCTCTATTTTTGGCCGACTAAAACACCATACTTAAATTCCAGCCATTTGCTAAAGATCCAGCAGAAAGAATAAGCTAAAGGTAGAATGGGGGAATTCACGTGTACTAAACCGCATTGCAAGCTAAAAATATACGCGCAGGCTCGGCAAAATTTGCACCGCACCATTCCGTGTCGCGCACTTTATTCGGGTTGTGTTCTAGAAGTGAGAATTGAGTTGACATTTATGGAACTTGTAGCTTTTCTTACATCGGTTTCAAATTTTTTAGCACAACTGTTAAGAAACTATTTCGGGAGCCATTCACCAGCTTGGTCTAGTGGTCTGCGACTCATGGATCTACGCAGTTTCCCCCTTGACTGGACGCCCACTGTGAGCCTGAGGGTGGGAGCTCTGGAACTGCCTAATCGGTTTCACAGGATCACAACCTGGTGAGGCCGTGGTGGGCATCTATTCTGACGATTGACGCGTATGTGCGCAGCACACGAAAGTTGGTCCTAATATACGCAACTCCATCACTTTCAAGGGTTAGATTCAGCCGCAAGACTGGGAGGAATTAAATGATGATGAGTATTAGAATTCCCGAGTAAGTCTGACAATGCGCCGAATTTCCACCACCATCCGCTTACCGTGGGGATTTAGCTCTTGGGGCCACTACCATGTTAGCCGGAGCATACTCCAGCGCAACATGTATACCCAGCATAGCGTATGCCACACGGGGGTTAGTGAGCGGTTAGTCTACCTCCTCTTGTCGATGAACCAATGCGACAGCAGGGCGGCCAGACCACGAGTCACTAATGGGCTTGACTAGCATTTGGCGTTACACGTGGCCCGCAGCCCAGCGTGGGCGCGTTTAAGTTCCAGCGCCAGCTCTTCCGTCAACAGCGGATCCCTAGCTAGTTCAACATTGAGGAGCTACCACGAAGTCGAATGGCCAATGGCCAGTTCACCAGTTAGGAGCCACCATGAAGGTGAATGGCAAATAATCAGTTCACCAGTTAGGACCTACCATGAAGACGAATGGCAATCAGCAGTCGACTGTCAAGTTTGATTGGATTGGATGGAAAATGATGCGATGACTCTCGTGTGTGTATTTAACGTTTTAACTTGTTGTCCGATAACGGCTTGCGACAGAGGAAAGGTATACACTGGGCAAACCAACTTCCGACGTCAATGTCGCTTGCGACACTTACAAGGAGCCGTGACATATCTCTGAATGCGCTCCGATTTTATACCAGCAGGAAAGGATAGGGGCCCAAACGTTTGAGTTATATCTACAGAAAGCGATATCTCTGCTTCCGTCTCAAACTAATTTTTTTTTTTGGCTTCGCTTTTACTACCGGACTCGAGAAGCGCATTGTGGCGGGGAGGCAAAACACCCTGTTTTTTACTCGGCAGCATCTGTCCCCTACGACCCCTGGGATTTTTTCTTTGGAGGTACTATGACCTAACATAAGTTATTTGATGACATACCTTCAGATCGAGAATCCTAACTTGACATGTCATCAGAGGATGATACTGATGACTGGCTGCCGGTCATGCGGTACTATGACCTGACATAAGTTATTTGATGACATACCTTCAGATCGAGAATCCTAACTTGACATGTCATCAGAGGATGATACTGATGACTGGCTGCCGGTAATGCTGATCACTGTGCAACATACTGGCTGGAGAGGTCAAATTTAAAAGTGTTGGATACTATTATCTGTGTTTATAGAAACATTTACCGTTTGTTAAGCAAAAGCAGTATTAGTTGTCCGACTATATAGAAAAAAAAAGAGAATACTAGAAAGAAACTCCAATAAGCAACATGTTTGCTACCTTAATGATAAAACTTATGACGACTCTGGCATGGACTGGACCGATAACGGCTTGCGATAGCGGAAAGGTATGCACTGGGCAAACCAACTTCGAGGTCAGTGTCGATTGCGATACAGAAAGCTATATCTCTGCTTCCGTCTCACACTTAGTTTTTTGGCTTCGGTTGTACTACCGGAGTAGAGAAGCGCATTGTGGTGGGGAGGCAAAACCACCCTGTTTTAGACTCGGTGGAAAAGCATTAAAGTCTGACGACTGTAACAAGTATAAAAAAAAAAAAAAAAAAAAAACATTGGACATGAGAGGCTGGTCATCCCCGATGACCACATTGTAACATACGCTAAAAAGTTGTTTCTTGTTATTTTTGGAGTGGTTTCAGCTTGAGACCACTTCACTCAAGCAATTTCCATAAAAACTTGGTCTACCATCTAAAAACTCAAATTAAACTTTCTCTTTTTCAGCTAAATCGTTATGGCACGCCGTTCTTTGAGGACACAGGATATCTCAAAGTTATTTGATGACATACCTTCAGATCCAGAATCTGAACTTGACACTACTACCGGACTCGAGAAGCGCATTGTGGCGGGGAGGCAAAACACCATGTTTTTACTCGGCAAAATCTGTCCCCTGCGACTCCTGGGAGTTTTTCTTTGGAGGTACCATGATTGACCTAACATAAGTTAGTTGATGACATACCTTCAGATCCAGAATCCGAACTTGACTATCACCCTGTTTTTGACTCGGCACCATCTGTCCCCTACGACCCCTGGGAGTTTTTCTTTGCTCATGAGTCGTGCTTCGTAAAGAGTCCCATTGATGAACAAGGCACATCATGTACTCATTCCAAGAGGAAGCTAGATAAAAAAGGTGATGACCATCCCTTCTCTCCACCTTCTGCTTCCCCAGATCGTATAACTACAGTTCCTGCAGTTACAGATGTGAAGTTCACCGCTGCCACTGTGTCTCCAAAGCTCAGTCGTAAGAGAAGCCCGACTCATGAGCAAGAGCCATCATGTATAGGGTCCACTCCCAAACTCCACACGATTATTAGAGAGGAGTAAAATAAATCAAGAGAGACAGCCAAGGAGTCCGCTACAGAAAGAAGAAGAAAGATGACAGACCAGAAGGTAAGAGCAAAGAGGGTGGCTGGAGGGGGTTTGGAAGGGAGGAGCATTGAAGGAAGTGGAAGACGGGATGGGAGATGATTATGTCGCAGCGCGATGTTTCACGTACAACTGAGATGGCAACTAGCAATCGACTGTCAAGTTTGATTGGACTGTGGTCCGAGTAAGTTTTCGATGCGTGGACTGAAATTGTTGCAAACAATTGTTATTCACAGGCTAGTGTATCTTTCGAGGTATTCATAAAAAGCATATTGATTTCTAAGGAAGGCGAAACCAAGAGGTATGGGAATAAAATTTTACAGTTGGACCGTATATTTTTTCCGTCCTGCAAATAATGAAATTGTTTACAAAAAACAAAAAAAAACAGCCGGAACCAGTTTTTTACATCCGACTGTACCCTTGTCCATCCCAAAGATAATTTATCTGCCGCGTTAGAGGAAAGTCCAAATCGTATCCTAACAGATATTACGGAAAACGATGTTCCTGTTAGAGACCTAAAGCAAGTTCAGAATATCAAATGCGGTTTAAAGGAATCTATTGACCATGAAGAATTTGCCTCTTTGAAGGCTCTAGAAGATGGCTATCTTGCAGATATCATCTGTTTCATGTTTCGACAGCCTATATCCTGTCAATAACTCATTTTTCCCTGTTTTATGGTATCATGGTAGAATGCCTGGATTTATATATGAAGCAGTTTCACACAAGCCTGTGAAGAGTACCAGAGCCACTAGGCCCTTCCTGAGAACACTTCCGAGTACTCTCATCCATCTCATAGAGACTGCATCTGCCGCGAAAGAGGAAAGTCCAAATCGTATCCTAACAGATATCAGGGAAAAAGGTGGTTGCCTAAGCAAGCAGAAACTGAAAGAGGCCAGAATAGGAAACTCTCAGATATGAAAGGCCGATGGTTTCCCATCGCTGGTAATGGGATAAGGTTTTACAGTTGACGCGCTATCTGGGTATATGGCCTATCCGAAGTGTAGTTGTAAAATTGGTACTTTCAAAAACGAAACATGACAAAAAACAGTTGGAACCAGTTTGTTTTATCCGACTGTAACAGAATGAACACTTGTTAAAACACAACTGAATTTCACGGTTGGAAGTCAGGTGGTACCCATAAATTGCCACAGTTACCCCGACCTACCGATGCACGCGCAGCATGCTATGCACAAATGCTGGTGAAAAAAGGAAGTGGTTCTGAGGAAACGCATGGTAGAATTGCTGGATTTATATATGAAGCAGTTTCACACAAGCCTGCGAAGGGTATCAAGGCCGACAGGCCCTTCCTGAGAACACTTTCAAAGTACCTCGATCCATATCAAAGAGACAATATCTGCCACGCAAGAGGAAAGTCGAAATCGTATTTTACCAGATATCAGAAAAAACGATGTTCCTGTTAGAGACAAAGAAGCAAGTTCAGAATATTACATGGGGTTTAAAGGAAGCTACTGGCCATGAAGAATTTGCCTCCTTAAAGGCTATAGAAGATAGTTGTATAGATTCTATCTTGGAGATATCATATTATCCATCTATGAGTATGATGGTCTTCCCTGAGAAAGCCAAAGAGTCCGCCCAAGAGAGAAGAAGAAAGATGTCAGGGAAGGCTCTTGAAGTGACTGGGAGTTGGTAACCCTCGAGAAATAAAATAATTAGAAAAGACAGTAAGCAGCATCGAAATTAATAGCCATAAAGAATCATAAGGTATAGATGTAAGTGAACAACTCACCTTTACATTTCAGGGTCGGTGAGGTGCAGCAGCGGCCAGACAAAAAAGGTGGAGAAGAAATCAGAGGGGCGGAGCAAGAGCGAGGCCAGAACTTGGGAGGTATAGGAAGGAGGGAGGGAAGAAAACGGGTGGGTGGGAGAGAAGAAAAGGAAGGAGAGACCAGAACTTGGGAGGGGGAAGAGGGAGGGAGGAAACCGGGTGGCCGGGGAGGAAGAGGGAAGAAACTGGGTAGGAGGCGGATAGAGAAGGGAGGGCGGAAACTGAGTGGGGGAGGAGAGTGGAAAAAGGGCACTTCATAAGGAGGGGGGAGCGAAGGGAGGAAGGGAAGAGATAAGAATAGAAGTGGAGGACAAGAAGGGCGAGTGTTTACTGTTAGTGTGAGTTTTCAATAAATTGATTGGATGAATTAATGTGTTGAATGCTGAATAATGTGCAATATTACTTGCAGTTACCAAATAGGCTTGAAAACAAGATGGAAATACATTACTTCGTTACTCAGATGAGGCTATGAACATTGGTGCTTTCAAAGTTTGGATGGATAAAGCTTCAGTTCGTAGTACTGCAACAGCTTTCGGAATACAAAAATTAACCCTTATCGACAATGTTCACCAAGCAAAAGAACTACGCGAGAAAGAGCAAGGGGGCATACCAACGACCAACGCTTAACCGATCAGCTGGAAAGCATTCAAAAAGGGCTTTACAAATTATTTTGGCGGATAAATACAAATCCTATCAACAAGCACTGGAAGAGTTAATGATGAAAACCCTTGCTACGCCTAGGCACGATCTCACAATAAAATTCGGTCTAAAATGCCTTGCCTCGGAAATGCACCGTGAGATCCTGACACCTGAGGATGTAAATAAAATGGATACTCGCCCAACAAGGAGTATTTCAAGGGCAGCTAAGAGAGCTCAGCTAATGAACCCTCCCGTTCATAGCACAGGACGCAATTTGAACGCTTTTGTGCCTTTTTTTATCCGCAATTCTAGTGTGAATTAACCAAATTGTAATTTGACAATACTTTTGTTCCGACAAGAAAAGAGAGACTGTCCACTACAAAAGTTTCATTTGTGTCCGTTCAGCAGGCAAACCCCCCCCCCCCCCCCCGAAATAAATTCCTGGATACGGGCCTGGGTATGACCCTAATGCAAACACGAATGGGCTTGTTAAAGAAAAAGAGAACAATGAAGTATTTCTCATTTATTTCGCAGAAAGGGCAGTGAGTCTACCAAGGTTTTATTCCCGCAAGTAGCGGATGAAATTTATGTTAATTTGGCTGATGTAAAATGAAATTGCCCATTCCATGCAGAAGTGGGGGTAAGGCACGTGTAGCAGAGATGATCGAGTTCAGAGAATCAGGCTATATCTTCTTCTTCCTACCTCCAGAACTTCGGCTCAACGCAGAAAAGAACAACCCACAGAAAAATCCTGACTAAAAAAGGACTTTCCTAGAATATGCATGAACAATCGCCTAGAATGATTTAAAGGGAATTAAAAAAATAAAGCCACACTGACTAACCACACCCAAACCGCCTGGTGCTGTAACCACATTTCTAAGTTTTTACGTTCTTTTCCCAATATGGTTAGGGGTTCCTCTCAGTTACCAGGAATGAATTTTGGCTTCGAAATAAGGCAGAAAATGGTATTACCTGCGAAAGCCAAATAATCTCAAAACAATAAATACTTGTTAAAATTATTTTCCCGGGTCGGATGTCGGGCCGAAAACGACAGGGTGAAAGGTTATTACCCTGTCAAAGTTTGCGTGTGTGTACCGAATAGCTAATCATAGGTTATGACTAGATATACACGATTATTAAAGGGTAAAATTATCGGACACACGTCGTTGTTTGTCTTATGTGGTCCTTAATGGTCTTCATATGTGCTTTAAGGAGTGAAAACCAATTTCTAGGCTCAATCTGGAGTCGTCAGGTAATTACTACAAAACGTAGCGGCACCATCCCAAAATAAATATGCATGGGATCTCCAATAACTGTAGTGGTTATAGCCTAGAAAAACCTCTGGTTTCGGTGCCTAACAGCACGACCAGGGTATTTCGGGTAAGTAGGTACATCTGGCTGCCCCGGCGGTTATTCAGTTGGGAAGTACAGATGGTATGGACGCCAGAATTCCATTGTTATTTTCTTCTTTACTGGTTGAGTTGGCTTCGCCGTAGCTTAGGTGCCAGCGTTGTCATTCGCAACGTCTTGGTGAAAGGTTTGGTCTATATCTTGACGAATGATCGTGTAAACAGGGCGACTGTGGCCAGAATCTTTGTGAAAAAAGGTTCGTTTGGCTGCCAGACGGGGTTGGTTTTGTGGTATGGTCTTCCAAGAGCCAGCGTTGCCGTTGGTAGTAGCTTTGTCAAAAGGTTACGGCTACTTTGGTCTCTGGTTACGTTGCCAGTTTGTTCTTACTCAGCGTCATGGTTATTGACTGTATCTGTCCCAGTAACGGGTTCAGAAAAAATCTTCAGATACCACCTCGTAAAGATCAAGTGTGTGGGGAGGCAGTGGGGAAGGACTTCGGGTTCAACGGTGGTAATACAAGTCACGTCCCAAAAGGTAAGCAGAATAATACAAGACATTGCTGAGAAATGTATAGGTTGACCATGTCCAATATGTTTTCAGTTTTTTCGGCTAAAAAAATTGTTACTTACATATCGCAGGCTCAACTTGGAGTTTAACTTCACCCATCCTTTCTTTAACAAAGGTCAATGAAGACTAACAGTTCAACACACACCGGGTACAATTGCATTACCATCGGGTGCATGACAAAGTCTCTGGGGTTTAATTAAGATGTTTGTAAGATCAAAGATAAACGTATGGGCTTAAAGCAGCATTGTCAAACAATGGCTAATTTGTTAAAGACAAAACCAAATTGTAACTGGTAACTTGTTTAATTGGTATATTGCTGGTGGTTTCCATATGAATGGTAGAGGATATTCAGTGAAAATCGTGGTTTGTGTGGGAAGGGTAGACGGAGAGTAGTTAGGATCCGAAGTACGACAGACCATACTCGAATACACGTGGGCTGAACATATTTGGCGAGGTGCAGCGCGAAGCGCTGCGCCGAGGGCGTCTAAGTCCCCAGCCACACTGACTAACCACACCCAAACCGCCTGGTGCTGTAACCACATTTCTAAGTTTTTACGTTCTTTTCCCAATATGGTTAGGGGTTCCTCTCAGTTACCAGGAATGAATTTTGGCTTCGAAATAAGGCAAAAAATGGTATTACCTGCGAAAGCCAAATAATCTCAAAACAATAAATACTTGTTAAAATTATTTTCCCGGGTCGGATGTCTGGCCGAAAACGACAGGGTGAAAGGTTATTACCCTGTCAAAGTTTGCGTGTGTGTACCAAATAGCTAACCATAGGTTATGACTAGATATACACGATTATTAAAGGGTAAAATTATCGGACACACGTCGTTGTTTGTCTTATGTGGTCCTTAATGGTCTTCATATGTGCTTTAAGGAGTGAAAACCAATTTCTAGGCTCAATCTGGAGTCGTCAGGTAATTACTACAAAACGTAGCGGCACCATCCCAAGATAAATATGCATGGGATCTCCAATAATTGTAGTGGTTATAGCCTAGAAAAACCTCTGGTTTCGGTGCCTAACATCACGACCAGGGTATTTCGGGTAAGTAGGTACATCTGGCTGCCCCAGCAGTTATTCAGTTGGGAAGTACAGGTTGGTTTTTACGTTCTTTTCCCAATATGGTTAGGGGTTCCTCTTTCGGGGTTCCTCTTTTGACCATCACTTCCATCTGACCCAGCCTTGCAAGTGCCATATGAGCTTCCAGCTCTTGTTATTATCCATTTGGTGCAAATCTGTTATTGTAAGTTTTAAAGTCTATGGAAATATTGTGGCTGGTTTTTTCATCACGGCTAGATACTGGTCATTGTACCCTAATTTATTTTGTTGTATTGTCCTGAAATATGTGGAAAATACAACTGTATCTGACTGTGAAGACTGAATTTCTCAACCCGATATTATGGTAAGGGATGTGGTGACTAGTGAGGTATATAACCAGCCAAGGTAGTAACTTACTTCCGGCACAAACCTGGAAAATCCAAGAGCAAATCCCAATTTTATAATAATATCTTCCGTTTAGATGCCTGCTGACGTGACCCACTCTACTGAACCGGTTCCGGTGCCGGTACCGGCACCGGCACCGGAACCGGCACTGCAACCGGCACTGGAACCGGAACCGCAGATGGACCCTGTTGCCTTGGAGGTAGGAGTCTTAGAATCACCTGTCTCTTCTACTTCTTTCCAGCGAACATGGATACTTGTCTGCGCCATGTATGGGCGATGCGAAGTTCTGTACTGTGGTGAAAGATAGTCCTTCAGCCCTGTCTTAGAGTCGCCAGTCTCTTATTCTTCTTTCCAGCGAATATGGATTCTTGTCTGCGGCATGTATGGGCGATGAGAAGTTCCGTACTTTGGTGCTAGATAGTCCTTCAGCCACGGCTGACTGCGAATATTTGACGGTTCAAAACGGATAACTCAGCTATATTTCGGCCCTTCTTTCGGCAAGGGTCCTCTTCAGGCTCAAGCTTGAAAATGAACTTGTGGAAAAAAAATTAAGGTTCTTCACTAAATATCTGATTTTATTAACTTCTTCTAAGAAAAATTGGTTGGAGTTAAAGCTGGTGCTGTGATTTCTGGACACGTGTGCTCTTTTTGCTGTTCGATTGGGTCGTCCAAAGGTTAGAAATTCTTCTGCATTTTGATTTCGATTCACCTGTCTATTGTTCTTCTTTCCAGCTAAGATAGATACTTGTCGGTGGCATACGTGTTGTTAGTTTGAGCCTGAAGAGGCCCCTCTTGTCGAATGGGAGCTACCAGGGCAAGAAGGGCTAGTAGCTCCCATTTGAAAAAATCTTTTCGCAAAGTTTGTTTAGTATGAGTTAAATATTTTGGTTCAAGAAGCTCTTGATTCTCACACAGTTAGTGCCTGATCTGACTGATGACACAGTACCATTGTGATCTGTGATTCGCGTTTCTGGACGGATTCGAGATTTTCCCATAAGCCATGTTAAGTGCTTTGGGTTCCATAACCCAACCTGTCACTTCCTAAATCATGTCCGCGCAAAACACTTCTGTTAAAGGAAGAATTGTAATATTTACTGTTTAGTTCTACTAGTTTTAAACTATTGAATACTTTAAAACAAATATCTGCCTTTAACAAAGTCCCCAAGGCTTTTGATATTAGCTGGTCACTTTTACAGACTGTTTCTAAGAAAAAACAACTATGTTCATTAGGAAAAATAAACCGAGTTGAAGACTTAACAATGTGTAAGTTATAGAACTAACGCACGTCTTTACTTGCAGATGGAGAGTCTGCGAAAAAAAGTTGCGGCACTGGAGAAAAAAATTGAAAGCGTTGGGGCAAGTAGATACAGTCTTAAAAAGGACTCTGATGTACCTTCGACGGAAAGCGATGAGTCGAAACGGCCGAGCTTTAAGGGTTAATAGAAAGGCAGATGAGGAACAGAACAACCTTGAGTGGCAAGCGCTTTTGCAGTTGAGAGATAGACTTTGTTGGGGATATTACTTACCATTATCCAAAAAGCGAGGAATCACAATCATTAAGTTTGTAAATATGTCCTGAACGAGTTCATCGTTCAAACAGAAAATTTTGTTTGATTAATCTGTTACGATTTATTTTATGTAACTTGATGCATCTCATTAATCTTGTGTTTTCTTTCTGCTAAACAAAGAGCATTATACAGATGAAGTAACAAATGTTGTAGTGTTAAACTTTTATCGCATCTCTTTCCACGGGCTATCGTGGCAGTGAAAGCAATGGTAAAGTAAGGAAATGCGCTGAATTGTTTTTATAACTTTTGCTTTTACCGCGGACAAGTAGTCCGTCGGGAATCCGGTTCGAACCTAAGATGATCAGATTTACTTTCTTGGTAAAAGTGTTTCATACTAAAACACACAATGGATCTGCAAGTTTACATTCCAAGCTTAAAGATTCTGGAAACTGTAAGACTTCTATATCAGGAAGTTTAATATCAACTTTTAGAATGCCATTGAAATCTTGTGTTTTGTTAGTTCATGCGGTCTTCTTGAGTTACAATGCTAATATTTCCTTTTCTTCGAAGGTAGAGCAATAGCACGGCTGAGCCTAAGGAGCATCGGATCTCCATGGGCTATCGTAGCAGTGAAAACAATGGTCAAGAGACGGCTTGTTGAACAACTAGACTTGATGATATGGTTGTTTCTTACCTGTGTGTTTCAAAGGAACTGACCATACATTCCTTGGAAGAGCTTATTGTTTCTGGTGAAAACGAAAATGAAAGTGACGACGATCAGCAGATGTGTTTCAAAGGATCTGATTATATATTCCTTGGAAGAGCTTATTGTTTCTGGTGAAAACCAAAATGAAAGTGACGAAGATCATCAAAATTCAAGAGACTTCGATTATCTGATTAGTAAAAGTGATGAGGAGGAACCAGTATATTTTGAATGAACGTGTTGGAGCCACACAGGCAGAATCCCTCCACCGGAATCCGGTTGATTTCCGAAAATTTAAGCATAGGTGCTAGGCATGTGCTGTGATTAAGTTTACTCGTGACTAAGACTAAGATTGTTTTTGATGGTGCAAATCAAACGTCACCTTAACTTAAATGTCTAGCGATACCCAGATGGTTCTAGGCACGGGATCCCATGGCCTGGTCTAGTTTTCCTGAGAGCTCCAAGCCGTGGAAAATAAATATATTTGTTTTTATGAATAGTGGGTTCTTGTGAACGTTCGCCGGATTGAAAAAGTGATGGACTTCACCTCACGTAGTACAGATAGCAAATCCTAACAATAGTGATGTCTTTTATGTTGTAAGTTTGCTTTGATCTTTTTATAAGTTGCTCAATACAGAATTTGACTTGCCGTGTAGAGTGGTACTAATTCAACGAGTGGGCGTGTGTTACTCATTCCATACATAAACTGGAATTTTTGCTGCATCAGAGCAAGAATGTAAATTAGTCGGATTTTTCTCTGGTATCCTCCCAATAAAGGTGGTGACGTGATACCTTTAAAATTTGCTGCCGTAACTGGGCCAATGGATGAAGCAAGAAAATAAGTGACACAAGGTGAAGCTTCTGAAAAAGGTACGTTCTATCAGGCTTGTGGAGGAGAGATATTGAGAAAGCTTTCGAAGAGAAGACAGAATATCCAAGAGAAGAAGTTGCAGAAGTTGAAGCTTGTGAAGAAGGACCAGTATATCAAACCTGTCAAGAATGGGAGTGTATGAAGCTGATGACGAAGTGATTGTATATCCCAGTGGTGAAAATGTTCATAACGAAAGTTGAAAACAAAATAGTGGCGGATTACGTTAATGAGGAAGAAACGAAAGGGTTTGGCTCAATCTATTCCAAATCGTCAGAAAACGAAAGACAGCTTCTTATCCTTTCTCCCACTTGACCTTGGAAGAAATATGGGCTACAGGTACAGAGTGGTTTATTCAGTGCAATAAGTACCAGCTATTGCGAAGGGTGCAATTGTGAAGGTCAGTGACATTATTACTTAATACGATTTGCTTCCAGTGAAACTAGCGTCCCCAAGCAGAGAGATAGAGGAACGTGAGTTGAGCCTACTTCCCCTCAAATTGTTGATTTGTGAGAGAATGGAGAATAAGGTCAGGCCCGTCGGTCATAAAACAGTTTGGTAACACCCTTGATCAGGTCCCAAGGACCCTTCTTCGAGACCTATATGCCTAACCTTCACCTCCAAAACCCCATCAGTGCCCTTAATTTCTTCGTTCTTTGAAGGTTCAGAGTTTGTATTTTCTATGGTCATAAACTTCTACTCACTGATTGTCCGTGTAAATATATTTGAAAATTTGTATTCGTTCACTATTTGGAAATGTGTTATATAATAAAGCATTTTTTTGTGATTTCACAAACTATAGTTGACAACGCTCAATAATTGTATGACTACGATGACAGAAGGGGATTTAGAATTTCATGTTGTCGTGCATACAGAAAAAGAAACGGTAAGATGCTCAAGCCTATCATTTTTGTTGATGAAAAATGAGAGATCTGATATGATTACGAGGGGAATCCGGGGAATCCCGTCAGGCCCGTCGGTCTTAAAACAGTTTGGTAACACCCTTGATCAGGTCCCAAGGACCCTTCTTCGAGACCTATATGCCTAACCTCCACCTTCAAAACCCCATCAGTGCCCTTAATTTCTTCGTTCTTTGAAGGTTCAGAGTTTGTATTTTCTATGGTCATAAACTTCTACTCACTGATTGTCCGTTTAAATATATTTGAAAATTTGTATTCGTTCACTATTTGGAAATGTGTTATATAATAAAGCATTTTTTTGTGATTTCACAAACTATAGTTGACAACGCTCAATAATTGTATGACTACGATGACAGAAGGGGATTTAGAATTTCATGTTGTCGTGCATACAGAAAAATAAACGGTAAGATGCCTATCATTTTTGTTACGAGGGGAATATGATTACGAGGGGAATGATGATAACGTACCCGTACTGCTTGAAAACTGTTGATCTTCGAGAATATTAGCGAGAATTATTATATACCCTGGAAACAGACGTTCTCATTACATCCTTCTGCCGATCATCAACCTATGTGAATTGTCCAAAGTTCAAGAAAGGATTACAGCAAGGTCCAGCTTAGCCCCTGTTGCAGTGTGCATACCAAGAATTCTTTTTACCTTCTGCTGATGCTATTTTTTTCAAACTGTCTAGAATCGTGTCTTAGTTGTTTATGCTTATTTTTAAAATCTTGCTACCTTCCACATTTTCTTTGCAAATTCCATTTTTCCCCTTGAAGTGCGTATCGAGCAAAGTGAAAGAAGTAGTTTTTACCAAATGACACATTTTCATGATCTCTAGTGCCCTTCATCCTTTCTGCCTCAATGGTATATAATAAACCAACAAATTAAGAAATTTCAATTATCATCCCCTGACACAACTTACAGTGCCACATGAGCTTCAAGCTCTTTTTTTGGTGTTGACACTTTACTTCGAATAAATCGTATATCTTCTTCTTCCAGGAGTCATCAACACCGTTGACGAGTCGACGAGCTCAGGCTATAGAGGCATTGGTGACTTCAAGGTAACAGTCAACCCCAACAAGAAAGATATGTAGCCGGAGATATCTGTACAGCAGACTATTTCTTGAGGTACATGGTCGGGAGAAAGACAGCGATGACTGTTTGCCTTCACATTCGGCAATCCATGAACTTGGAAAAAGTCCTCTACAATGAAGACAAAGTTGCTTTTGACAACAAACAAAAGGACGACTTGTTAACTAGTTTGGACGGCAGCCAAGTCTCGCTAGTTCGGTTTGAAGTAGAACACTACGAAGTAAATGGAAAAATCTGTCAAGTGCATAGTTAGCATCAAAGGTCGGGTTTAGACGACAAGAAACTGTGCCCCTGCAAAGCTATGATGTTGTTCAAAAGCTGTGAGTTCACTTTCCGAAAACCTACCTTCAAGTTATCGTTGCTTTCGAAAAAGAAGTGTGTGTTAAATTTTCCGGAACGAAGCAGACTTCAGATATGAATTCATGGTAAGTTGACGCGCTGCGTAAATCCGAGCGTATTTAAAGGTTTTATTCAGGCTTGAAACATTCTCTCACCGACGAATTTGTAAAAATCGCCCGTTTTGTATTTAAATACAACCGTATTAAAAGAAATCTTTTCAAGCTTTAATACGTGCGTAAATTACGCTCGGAATCGAAATTCCACTCGGATTTTACGCAGTGTTTAGATCCACCATCAGCGTGTAGTCCCCGGACCGCAGACTACTGGAATGAGAGGAGCAGATGAAGCCGCAACCATTATGTTTCGACATATGCTCAAAAACAAGGAAATCAGAAATTTCATCTGAGCCTCGTTTTTGTTACAATAGCGCTGCCATATCGCTGCTGCAGCACTTCTTTGCTTTTGCACAATATGCGTTTTTGGACTCGCTTTCTTCTTGGTTGAAGCAGCAGCGCTGGAGCATCTTGCAGGGAAGCACGGACTTGGTCGGTGAGCGAGTCCGCGATTCTCGAGAAGAGCTGTCGTCTTCCTCAGAAGCGCTGCAGTGCAAAAACGGATGTAGAAAGAATCAGTCCCGAATCGGCCGAGAAGTGGACCTGCAGCATGCAACAAAAACGAGGCTCTGGGTTACAGACTGCTGCGGTGGACAGTTTCGGAACCAGTTTGTGATGGGCATGTTCTTGTATGCTATTCGATTTCTGCAACACGTTGATGAAATTAGTCACGTGTTTCTCGAACGCGGACATACACAACAAGCAGGTGACGCAACGCACTCGTGCATAGAAAGGACCAGCAAAAACATCCCAATTTACAGCATGGAGGGGTGGAGCACGGTTTGTCGGGTAGCAAGGGTCAATCCCAGGCAATATGAAGTTGAAGTGATAGACGACCATGAATACTTTATTGACTTCCACGAAATTGGTGAACTCATTGTTTCAAATAGAAATAAAGGTGTCACCCCAAGCGGTGAAACGGAAACTCTGAAATGGAACTCCATTAGATGCCTTAAGTACAGCATGAATACTGCTGACCAAGTGCAGTATCGTTACGACTATGACTCCTAGTTCTCTGTACTAAAGGTGAATGAATCGAAAACACGAAAAGTGAAAGGGGTGAAAAAGGGTGCATAAAAAAAAGTGCCTTCCTACAAAGCAACCCACAACCTCGATTATGTGCCGTTGACAGATGCCTTGCCGAAGAGGTACAAGACACTGATACCACTGTCGAAGGAAACATTCAAGGATCTCACGGACCTTTGCCAGACTCTGGTTATCCCAAGAACTTATCACAATTTTTACCGATCTCTACCTCATGCCGGGAACATTCGAGACGCCCTGGATGGATCTGACATCGAAGAAGATGATGAAAACTACGAATAACTATTTTTTTTACCTTTCTTACATATTTGAAGCTGAGTAAATAAAGCATAGTAAAGGTTTTAACAGTATTTTATACCATCAAATAATACATCCGAATATTACCGCTTATGAATTTTCTTAGATTTTTCTGGTCACTTTTCTTATGTGTGGAAACTTCCTTACCATTGTTTTCCTTCTACTGTAAAATTATGATTTTGTCAGTTACGACCTGTAGCTAAAACCGCGACGATATTAGAATATTCGGGAATACCATACAATGGTGGATACTTATCCTGATAAATAATACTGAATATACGGTTCAAAATATCATACGAACAAAGCGAGACCCGGGCTTCACGTCACAGCAACGTTTCGTGAAAGTCGATCGCACCTCAACATTCTGACGAAGTCTAGTCAACACCCTAATTATAGTAAATCATGACCAGGCTCCCCCCCCCCCCCCCCCTGGGTTGTCGGAAAAGTTGAAGGGCTTAAATTGGAAGGATTCTAGCACTTCCTGTGTTTAAATTACGCCAAGAACAAATAATCTAATAGAAACTCCGTCTTTGGTCCCGTGCAGCGACTATGCGCGACCAGGGGCGTCACGACTGGGGGGGGGAGAAGGGGATGCTTTGGCGGCGATATATCGGCCCTTCTTGGCAAGGGTCCTCGTCAGGCTGTCAATCTTCAGGGTCAACGCTGGGGAAGGAACAAACCTGTAATAGATAACTGAAACACTTACCGAAGCCGCAGTCCCTTATTAACAACAAAACCGAAGTTGGCCAAAATGCAGAAAAAAACCTCTTCTGTCATCTGCCTCGATCGTGCATCAAAACAGCAGTCGTGTCAAAAACTAAATCTCTGCACTAGTTTTTCCGTACAGTGTTCTTTAAAAGTAATAGATACAGGCGAATAGGCCCTACCAGAAATGTAGGACGGGGTTATTATTGGAATAAAATTCAAATTGATCAAAATGCAGGAAAAAACGTTTTTCTGTCATCGGCCTGATCGTACAGCAAGGACAGCTTCCGTGTCAAAAATTAATCTCAGTACTAGTTTTTCCCAACATTGGTATTTAAAAACAATTTCCCCGAATAAGATATTTATAGTCGGTAGACGCTTCAGTTAGTTATTACAAATTTATTCCTTTCCCCAGCGTTGACCCTAAAGATTTACCTGACCCTTGCCAAGAAGGGCCAAGAAGCATCGTAGCTGACGTATCCGTTGTATGCATTATTTGAATAATTCAATAATTTGACTTTTCAAAGTCAGCTTCGGCTCAAGAAATATTTTACCTACGAAGTATAGATATTTAATTGTCTGATATTTCTGAGTCTGATTTTATTAAACGATCAAACCCGTCTCACCTAGATTACTATAGCTCTCTAGCTAATTAACCGTTCCATCCGTTCTCGTTTCCTCGCTTTCCGTGCCATTTTTATACAGGGATCTATTTATTTTTATATACGGATAATGGTATGGTATCCAATAAGTTACGATTCCAACGTCCCGTCCTCGTGGCTATCTACAATTCAATCGCCCTACCTCACGTCCTGTATACTGCAGCTTTTTGGAATCTTCACACCATATCGGACAAAAAACAAATCCGGTCAATTCTCTATCGTACTTCTAAATATATATTACGTCTCTCCCCTTGTACGAGAAACTCGAACATTTCCAACCGTTATCAAATTAGTGATCCACTAACAGCAGTAGAGAAACAAACAGAAGCTTATGGCAAAATATTTTTAGGTTTCACGACTGTAAAACTCTCTTGGTTTAGTTTTAGGGTAAAAGTTATACTGCGTATTTCGTAAGTTAATTCTCTTTTGTCTTTTCCTGACTTTTTCTCTTTTTTCCTTATTATTTACTCCGTCTTTGTGCCTTGTGTTTATTTTGACGGGTCAGAAATATCATCGTCATTATACCATAAATGGCATTACGCTTATTTTTTCATTCGGCTTTTTTTATTCTCTTTGAGCCAGAGCAGGCTTCCCCTTGCTTCGGAGGAGCTTATTGGTCAAAAATGCCGACGGTGCATTTTGGTTCACACGACCTAGAACCTTGCTCGAACTGATCAGTTACGAGCCCAGTACAAGGCTATGTCTGATATATCTTTACTATAAAGAATGTTCACATATCTGAAAGGCAGACTCATGAAGTAGTTTCAACACGGTCATGCGCCTCAAGTCAAGACCAAGGCGAACTTTAAAATATATACTTGGGGACGTTTCGCCATGGGGAAGTTTGGCCGTAGGGACGTTTCGTCATGGGGACTTTTTGTCATGGGGACGTTTGGCCATAGGCCATTTTTTTACAAAAAAGTTCCTCGGAGGAAACAAGCGGAACCCTGATGGTTCCAAGTAAAAAGAATGCAAAAATAAGCGTAGTGCTGTTATGGAGGATATTGGAAGTTCAAAGTCTTTTTCAGTGATTGTATTGCTTGTGATCTCTTATTTCCATGCTCTGGTCTTAAATTAATCGGCTTTGAAAGAATGCCGGGTCTGACGTACACCATGAAATCCCTCCCATTCCCACAAAAATATTATCATATTTCTGTTATAATTCATTTTAGCTGGGGGTGGACAAGACAGGGTCGGGCATTCGCGGACTGAGTTTTCTACAAGGAATTTCCGCAGCATCATAATTTCCTCAAGGAAAAGTTGGGAATTTTCAACAACATTTAAACCACCACAAGAAGAACCTGATCGTCTTCTCGCATCATTCAGTATGGAAGCACTGAAGGTAACGATCCTGGAAGGAATTACATTCGGCCAACGCCATAACCCGATCATCTGTCCCTACCATATAAGAGGTGATAAAGCCAGCAAAGGACTTACCGACAATGGAACAGCGACCAAGCGAGCAGAGTCGACGTTACCATAAGAGCTGTACGGCTAAGTATCCTCCTAAAAATAAGCCAAATAACAGTGATATCGGTACTGTCGGTAGACAAGATGAGAATTCCAGTAAAGAAGTTCTAGGAGTATCTGGAAGGGATGAGCATCCTAGTTTGTTTAATCGACGATCCTGGATATCGATCGCACGATTCCAGGAAAAGTTAAAAAAAGGAAATATTCCTTCAGCCCAAGCTGACTGCGAATCATATTTGATTGTGCAAACGGATACGTCAGCTTAATTTTATTGGAGCTATATTTCGGCCCTTCTTGGAAAGGGTACTCTTCATGCTCAAAACCGCTCAAGTTGGAAAAACGAGCTTGTGGGAAACACCAAGATCGTTTTTCCAACTTAAGTGGTTTTGAGCCAGAAGATGACCCATGCCAAGAAGGGCCAAAATATAGCTCTAATAGAATTCAGCTGACGTAGTCAGATTTGCAATATCTAAATTACAGACATAGATGTAAGGTATATCCCTCCAGATGGTCGGATCGAGGAAGCGACAATTTCTTATTTAATCTGGTCCAGTTCCTGATATGCCTGCCAAGTTTCATCGTCCTAGCTTATCTGGAAGTGCCCGAACTAGCAAAACCGGGACCGACAGACCGACTGACGGACAGAAATTACAATCGCTATATGGCACTTGAGTAAGCTCAAGTGCCATAAAAAGGAACAAGACCGATGGTTTCGACGGGATCACAAAGGGGGATATTTGTCAATCTCGATAAATGAAGATCATCAGGTCTAGCAGATCGTCAGTCTTTGTCCGCAGTCTTTTCACTGATACCATTCTAACAGACCGCCTAACAACAGCCAATAAGTCATATTTAGTTTTGACTTGATTCCGACTGAACTATCCAATCGAGGCGAGAATAAACAGTATTTTTATCGACATTGGAGTTATTGACTGTAATTCTTTGACGAGTTCTACTTTTTGCCGGATCTTTATCCGGTATCCTGCATTGTTTATATCATCTCTCCCGTATCATTACCCCGATCTACTTAAAGGACCCCTCTTGCTTATTCTGTCTTTTATAATATACCTGGCTCCCTTACGGAATTATAAGCTTCCAAAATCACCACCTTTCTCCATTGTTTCGTTTTGTTCCTACGAATATTTGACGCTTTTTTGGCCTTGCCGAGTTTCGCCCGTTGGGCGAAACGGGGCGTTGGGCCCGTTTTCCCACTATTTCCTTCCTTCAAAATATGACGTTGGGTTCCACCGTTCTGCAGCTCCCTTTCCGCCTTCCTGTTGCTTCGATTGGTTTACTGCTTTCGCACTAAATGGCTTCAATTGGTCGGAGTTTGTGGAGGCCGTATGCGATCCTGATTGCCAAGTTTTGGATAGTTTCTGGCGATGCCATGGAGTTTTTTGCACATTGGCTGTAGAGCAAGAGAACATGAGGTATTTTCGATCGACTGTATCCTTTGTAGAATTTGATCATCGTCCTGGGGGAAGAGCCCCATGTGGACCGACATCTAGAGTAGAAGAACTACTTTCCCACCAATTTGACGAAAAAACCAGACTCTTGTGTTAGCGATGAAGTGAGATGAATTTTTCAAATGCCGCGGTCAGTTACCAAGGTCCGACCATGGTATTTGAATATCAGCACGGTGACTTGTATTGTGACTTGTAAATTAGGTTCACACGTGGACCCAGCATGTATTCTTGCCCCTATATGGACGATCCGATGGACTTCAGAGTAAAATTCCAATTTTCGCTAGAATCCGGCAAGTCTGAGTCCAGCGTGAACATAACGTTTTGGAAGACAACAGATAACATCCCAAGTGTTGTCTGTTGAAGCCACGACGCGTTCTTTTTACATCAGAATCAGACAAAAAGAAAAAAATTTAGCTGGTTTAATACTGTACAAATTATTCGCACAAAAAGCCTACGGCCAAGACAAAGATGAAAAAATAGCAAAAAAAGAACAAGACCGAAGGTTCTGACGGGATCACAAAAAGGAATATTTGTCCATCTTTTTAGATCATCAGGTTTAGCAGATGGTCCGTCTTTACCAGTGTTTACGCTGATGCCATTCTAACAGACGACCTAGCAACAGCCAACAAGTCATATCGTTGTTGACTTGATTTCGGTTGACAAGAACTAATGACCTAGATGTGCAAAACAATTCTCCGAACCACATGGCGGCAATGGTTGGGGGGAGTTGGAGGGGGGGGGGGGGCACAAAAACCAAACAAATGGGCCGAATGGGATGCAAGTTGGAGGGACCGAGTTTTTTTACGGCTCAGTATGTTATTTGGCGTCCGGACCGGATCCCGCTACGGGAGGAGGATGAAGCGGAAACCGATTATTTGCAGATTTGCTCCGGTTCGAGTTAAACTTGAAGGACGAGAAGAGGAGATGTCAGGGATGCGAAGTTTATGTGTCCTAGCCGTATTCGTCCACAGAGGGGGGAGCTGGAGGGAATCCCGGAAATTCTATGCATAGGGGTCAAACGATTAAAGTGACTTGAATGAAACTTGGAAAGTATGGAGACCACAATTATGCCCTAAGTGAAATATTATAGCGGATCTGAGCACGATGGGGGGGGTATCGGAGTTATCCGAAAAAATGCTCAGAATCGATTGAAAATTGATAGACGGTTGAGAAGATGCTTTCGATTACCTGTTCATGTATCTGAACCAGATTCGGCCGCAGAAGGGGGAGTTTAAGGGGGGAGGGGGATAATCCTACTGATCAAACTTGTGGATCTGAACTTGGAAGGTAGACAAGTCGTTTGACCTATGATGATCCAAGGCGACGCCGGAAGTGCTCTGACTCGAGTGAAACTAGGCATCTTATTTCTAGGTCCGATTTTAGGGGGTAGAAGGGGTATTTTTTCACGTTCTCGTCTACTTCCTACTTTCTCCCACCACATACTCGTAACAAGTGCCATATGAGCTCGTAGCTTTTGTTGTATGTTTACGAGTGGCCCTAGTTCATCCTTAGTCAGTCCTTGAATACAAATTAATAAAAGCCAATTGGTTGTCTGGACGGGCTGCATACCGGGTCAGCTCCTGAACTAATTCCTCTAATATGCACAACAGCGAAGAGGGAAGTAGACGGGCAGCAACTCAAAGCTCAGCAAAGACCTCTAGCTCAGCTGAGTTTTGTCGAGGTATCCATATCAGTATTAATAAGTAACAATTTCACAGACACTTTTGGTGTGGCTTCCCGTAATGCTTATTAATGTATGGTATCCATTTATCATGACTGAATCAGTAAACAGTTACTAGCGAAACACTTTTCCAAAATGGGGCGACTTCCTACACTCCCTTCGCTCAAAACAACGAGAAATTGCCGAAGCACAAGTAGCAGTAGATAAATTTTCTATTCCAATGTTCCAACATACCTGCCTGCTTAGAGCCTTCTCTGAGTTTCCCAAAGATAAAAAACTGCGCAGCCCCTTGGTTTTGACGCAAAACAAGGAGAAACTTACACAATCCGTAGCATGACAAAACGATGTAATGCTAGACTTCAGACGCTTAAAGTTTAATTGAAAAGCCACCTTATTTTTGTATCATTAGTGAATTATTATGCTATCACTGAATTGCTTGGATTCTACTAAGAGATTTTTTCTTTCCACTATCTGCTCTACTATAGACGTTCAGAGTATCTACGGCCGTCCCAACAACACAAATTCTACTATTATGCGGAAAATTTGAATCTCAGTTGGATTTTCAGTTGTCAGTTATCACCTCACGGCAGGACTCCTGCCGTCAGGTGATAACTGGCCCATGAGGATCACTGCGGGAAAACGTCTTTTTCGTAAATAATTTTCGTTAAGCATACAACAAAAAGACAAGCGCATAGAGGTACCACACATCTGACAGAGAAAGTCGACTATCCGAAAATCAATTATTCGTGAATAACCGAGCAACTGAGCATTTTTCATAGGGACTACATGTCTATTTAAGCGACTGAGTGATGGATCACTAGACTGTCCTTTCTCAGCATTTCGGTCAAATTTAAGATCATTTCCAGGCATGGGGCTTTCCCAACATTTGGCCAACATTTGCTTTGCATTTACATTCCCTTCATCCGACTAAATTTCGAGTACGGAGTTTGGCCCTTCGGCCTTACGCTGTAAACAAACCGCTCGACTTTTCACTCGAAAATTCAAAAGAGAGCACTAACCATAGCGTCAGAGGTGCCCAGAGGTCCTACCCATATTTGCTATGTAAATTCGATATCGCCCGATACATGACGAAGGCTGAAACTCTGCACAGAGTTTGGTGCCCGATCCCTGAATCACCCAATCCATAACAATATTTTCACTTCCGAAAAGGCTCCCTCGTAAGGTAGCAACAACGGTTGAAAATTTGCATGGTGCCTTTGAGCTTGTCCCAACCTACTAACAATAGCGACTATTAGTTACTATATAATTTAGTTCGAACCTCGTCAAAAGTTACTCTGCTGACTGCTCCAACCTTCTCGAAATTATAAGTAATAGTAACTTAGTAATAGTAAATAGTAACGCGATTGGTCGGATTAACGCGTGGCATAATATATATGACCGAAAAAACGAAAAAGACGCTCCAGCCTTGACGCCAAGAACCCCAAAACTGAGACGTCACGCGTGAATAGGGTGAAACACGCTCTATATCCGCTGTCCCCTATTATGTAAAGCATTTTCATGGTCTCTCCTTCCGAACATAAACTGAATAATTCTGCAGCCTACCGTATTTTATTTTGAACTGTAACATGTGGGCCTATAGAACCATATGTGACTGTCCTCCATTACTTCTGTAAAAATATTACGGAATTTAACGATATATTGTTATAAAAAACATTACCCAAACCACCCATGACCCAACTTAAATTTTTAAAAGTATAAATAACGGAAAGCTAAGGTCGTTTGTATTTACCTGAATTGGCTGATTAACACTATGCTTCTTGGGTCACTTCTTGGCATTCGTGGACTGCCTGAGAATACGTATCCTCGGTGTAGGAACTACCTCCCATAGGCTGGTGAAATCTGTAATCTGTATAGGCTATCTGTAAGAAAGTAAACAGGTCAATAGGCGTGGAAACTACTCAACTCTTCGGAAGCGTATAGGGAGCTAAGGGACGTGAACCTACGTTTAGTTTTGTCAGTGTTAATGATGTTCTTGTGGGAAAAAAGTGTCACGACAAAAAATAAAAAGAGTTTTAAGAAGAAAAAAAGGGTGTGTTTAGAGACCTTTTCAAGAGCTAAAATCATCGATCTGCAGTTAAATGTAAAAACTTCGAGTTAGTTTAGGAGTGGCTGGGGAGACCGCTCATAATACCATCTGGTGGGAAACTCCCAAAGAAACGCCATCTAATGTAACAAGCTGACGAGGTCAACTATGACCGAAAGAGGGCAGTATGCAAACTGATGGACTGACGGACTGACGCCGAACTCACACCCTTAAGCTAACCCTTCGGCAGCACCGGAATTTGAACCTCGGTAAAAATCTAATCAATGAACAGCTTAGATTTCTGTTTTTTTACCTGGATTGGCTGATCTTCACTGAGCTGAGAACACTTTTAGGCACGAAGATTGGCTCTGCCTGTGGTATGCTGTCGCTACTGAATGTGACAACCTCCTCCCAGTGGCTGTTCGTCTACCTACAACTAGAGATAATAGCTCGTTAAAGCAGAAATCACAGTCGATACAGTTTATGCCAATATGTTCGGAAATGCGTTACTTCACCGGTGCCATAGACCAGTGGTTCCCAACCTTTTTCATACCGCGTACCCCTAATCAAGATTCCGAAAGGCTGCGTACCCTCTTTTTCAGAACGTGAAAAAGACGATATTTATTAGAAATATATATAAACTCAATGAAACACTCGAGGCTGCTTTGTAGCAAAAATTTTGTCAAATCTCGGCTCGACATCATTAACGGGAATATTTTTTACAGTCCGCCTGTTTCTGTGTTTGGTTGTGTTGTTCTCCGTGCTTTCATCAAGCTGCATCACAAACGTAGTCGTTAACTCAATTCGCAATCTGAATGACAATCTCACCTGCAGTCTCTTTATTCTTCTTGAAACAATACTAGTTGCGTTTTTTATTGAAGTTTTGTTCGCCGTTAGCGTAGCCGGCTGCTTAATTTCCGTTTTCAAACGCTGTCGAAGTTCACCGCTTGCTTAATTAGTGTTTTCACGACTCCGGCGAACCTTGCCAGGTCGACGTTTCTTCGACGATTCAAGCAAACATCGAACTTGCTAGCTCAGCAAGTTCGACGGTCAGAGTTTGAAGGACAAAGGAACAGTGACCGGCGACCAAAAACGGTATTTAAGCAAAGACCTTTGAGGATGAAGGTAACTTCAAACTTCGATCAAAAACGCAACTACTGTTTGACACAGGAACAGATTTTACGGCAGTAGGCTAGCTGTTTTGGAATCAACATTATTTCGTTGACTTTCACTAATGCTCGTAATCAGAGATATCGCGCAAGGGTGGGCAACACCCCTCCCCCCAAAGTGGTCGGCCAGACGGTTAAAAAGAAACCAGTAGGCGCGAAGCGCCGCAAATTTTTCGTAAAACTAGTTATTTTTTGAATAAAATTGTCGATAAAAATTACCTGCCAGTCAGTAAAAATACCTTGCCCCTCAAAAAACTTTTGGCTAATGATGCCTCTGCTGTAGTATTAGGCTTTTGGCAATCAAAAATGAACGAGGCGAGGTTTTGAAGCTACAGATCAAACCGATTCCGGTTCCTTCGCGTACCCTTTTAGGTACGCGTACCACCGGTTGGGAACCACTGCCATAGACACACGATCGTTGTCGACTAAATCTCAGCCGATTGTCCGAGAATCGTGACGTCAACTTCAATTAAATGAGAAATTCATATTTTCCATTTCCAAACTTAAATGACTGTCCTAGAAACGGTTTTAAACGCTTAAACGTAAACGTATGTTCGGATCCGAAAATATACTGAACAAAATATTTTAAATCGAATTTCCCAGCTCTTCGACGTCACACTGATGTCACCAGTATCGGATAATTGGCTGAGATTTAATCTAGACCCACATGATCAAGGTCGAGTACTCGCAGACTGAAATTCTGTGATATTCGGCACAATCGCCAATTCCATACGGAAAAGTTAATATTTGTTTAACTTGATAACAATAGTGCGGACAATGTGACGCAGGGAATCTAATCCTTCGATCGCTGCATGACCTCTGATGGGTTTCCCTAAGATTACAAACCGGTCTCGGCTGTTTTCAGCTTCCCCCTTAGTTTTATGAGAAACACGGAGAAACCTGCATGAGTGGCACTGCAGAACAATCAGCGCCGCCGGAAAGCGCTGAGCACAAAGAATGCGGAAAAATATACCATTTTTACTTTTCTCAAACTCTGGAGAAGAAAAAAAATTCGCTTCATCAAATAACATTTCCCGGCTGACACAAGGTACTGCTATCCGCCTTAGCTTTCTTTAAAGTAAATAGGACATCATTTTGTGTCTCTCAGCAGATTTATATTTATATTTATGACGTTATCTTTGAAGTCAGGGGCTTCCAGATTCTCAGGTCTCGAGCGTTCGATTCATGAACCTTATATTTGTTGCAATTCTGCTGCCGCATTGCTGCTGCAGCACTTCTTTGCTTATGCACAAGATGCGTTTTTGGATTCACTTCCTGCACGATTTTTTCTTGGTTGAAGCAGCACCTTACAGGGAAGCACGGACTTCGTCGGTAGGCAAGTCCGCGATTGTCGGGAAGCGGTGCCGTCTTACTCGGATCGGAAGCACTGCAGTGCAACAAGGAATGTAGAAAGAATTAGTCGGGAAGCGGCTGAGAAGTAGACGTGGACCGAGGCTCAGAAAAGGTCCATTTCTATTTGCCTGGCTAGAACTGCGTATAAATATTCCTTCAGCCGACGCTGACTGCGAATCATATTTGACAGTGCAACACGGATACGTCAGCAAAATTTTATTAGAGCTACATTTCGGCCATTCTTGGCAAGGGTCCTCTTCATGCCCAAAGCCGCTCAAGTTGGAAAACCAAACTTGTGGAAATATAGCTCTAATAAAAATCAGCTGACGTATCCGTTTTGCACTGTCAAATAGGAAAGTATGTGATGGCATGCGCTCTAGATTGGCGAGACGAACTGTCCGACTAATTTTGCAATTATCATTTTGTCCACGTTTTTAACGTAAAAAACAGTCACAGAATTAATTTGTTCAATTTACGCGTGCTGCTTTTGAAAGAACATTTCAAACTTTTGCATTCCCTTTGAAAGTATTGCATGGCTCCCAGATTTTCAAGTCTCGATCCTGATCGGGATCGGGGATATGATAGGTTCGATTCCTGATCAGGTTAAGAATGTGGGGTTAAGAATTTTGCTAATAATAACTTATTTCTTACCCACAAATTCCAGAGGAAAAACAAGAATGTATCATCTAAGAATCTATGCAGGGTAGGATACTACTTATGTTCCACCTCCTTGGCCTTGACTTGCCCGTGATGAGCCCGTGAGAACTTTCGTCCTTATCACAAAGTGAATTAATCAGTCAATCAATCTGATTAGCTAAATAGTTTGCAGCTAAAACAGGCAGTGAACAAAGAGACCTACTGGACATTCATGCCGATCATCCGTTCTTGCTTACGCTACCTATAACCGTGTAAAGTTTACTTAATACACATTACCATTATTTTCATTTGAATGTTATAGTTTTGATTGTAGGATACGGCTATTTTGAGTGTAATTGTTTTAACTGCTCAAATAAAATTAAAAGAATAATAATTATTTAAAGTAGGAAATAAATTATAATTAGAATTTAGTGTAAGAGTAAAGTGTAGGTGACGTATAGAGATAAGAAATTTGAGTTGTGATGATAAAGAAAGTTGCGTCACTGAGAGGAGTGGAGGTGGGATAAAAAAAAATGAACACAAAACGCGTGCCTTGGACTCCTTTGAGTCCTAGATAAGCGACTACCAAGAACAAATAAGCCAATCTTTGGTCCCGTGCAGTTACTACGGGTACCACGACAAAACTGAGTGGAGCTAGAGGTATCTGATGGGCTTTGAGTTGATGCCCTTCTACTTCCCTCTTCGCTGCTGCCCATGTCAGAGGAAAAAGTGCAGGGGTGTGCTGACCCGCTCTGCAGCGCTTCCAGTAAAAAAAAAAAAAAAAAAAAAAAAAAAAAAAAAAAAAATACACATTACCTTATAACGTTCTGATTACCATTAATTTTTCGTGAGAGAGATTTATGTCCAGACGACGACAGCGGGACGAACCGATATTACCAGTTGATCGTACTTCATTCTATACCAGTTGGCTTTAGTTGGCTGTATGTATTCCTCGTGTAAGTATCTATAAGAAAGTGTTCAGCATCAGAGCGTGACGAGGATATTATGAAACTGAGGAGCGGATGCAAGATATAGTTTGTGATCATGAAGGAAATAAACACAAGGATAACCTATATTCAGAGAAAATGGCAAGTGGATATATTCTTTATCGAATCTTCGGCAAAAAGAGCAAATGTGATGGAACAAGTGACTGTGGATTACATAGAGCAGCAATATTCTATTCCCAACGACACTGCTAATGAAGAAAAGAAGAAGGGCATTATCCCCACTCCATGCGGGACTCAAACGTACGCGCTGATTGAGAATCTTTCGGCACATGAACTTCAGCAGCAAGACGTGTCGATCAAGAGAGAAAACAAAAATGAAAAAGACATCGAAAATAATCACAATGAATTATTGTTTACAAAATGGTGTCTAAAACTTACACATAAGCCATCGATAATTATTCACGGATGATTCATTCTGCTAATGGGAGGAATTTGGAATCCCGAGCTTCGCCGGATTCGGCGAAAACAGTGACAGGCGACTAGCAATGGGGTTGAGACTATGCAAATAACAACTACAGTTAGGGTTAGGGTTGGTTTTAAGAAGAAACAGCGTATTTTGAGACCATATTAAACTGGGAAATGGACCTTCATTGAGGAGAAGGTCGGCCGCAGAATATCAAAATGGAATGGAGCAAGTTGAGCTCACTGCTGACCTTAGTGTCAATGCTTAGACTTGGATTTACAATTCCTGAAGTTCGCCTCGCATATCTTACCCACGTGCGCCCCCTCTGGAATACTACTACCCAGTATGGGAAACCCAAGTACAAAACAAGGTTTATCTATCGGAAGAACACGCGCAACGAAAATTAGAATGGGTCCTGGCTATCAGTCTTACGAGCAAGCACTGTTTATGTTGAGAATCCCCAGCCTCTAGAACCGAAGAGCACAACTGATGCTAAAGTTTAGAAAAAAACTGCTAGCAAATGAGAACAACCGATCATTGCTCCCCCCTGATGCTCCGAAAAACAGCAGGAGAATACAGCAAAACAAACTAATGCCTGTCAGAGGACTAACTTCAAGGTTCATAAACTCGTGTGTGCCCTTTTTTACAGAGATTTTTAGAAAAGTGAATAATTAGTGTAATAAATTTATTTTATTACTGTATGACCAGCGTAATTTAGCATCTTCTGACGAAGGTATGAAGTTGGTTTGTCAATAAACGATTTGATTTGATCGAAGATTTAGGTGGTTAAAAAAAGGAACACCTAGTTCCAAACCTCAGATAAGGGGTGAATTCAATGACCTGTTTTCCCGCGGAACTGGAATTTTTGTACATAGACCGGATGAAGAACATAAGTTCATACAGTTGAATATATTAGTTCATATATTGTTTTTAATTGTTACGTTTGTGACAAGGAAATATATGACGAAAGAATTCAATGTTCGGCTTCGTCCGTGAGAGCATTTTCGAAAATAAACTGAATTGGAAAATTGGAAGTTGTCAAGGCGCATCCAAATCTCAAACCGGATGTAAAGCCTAGATTTACGAATCTACACTGTCAGAAGCTTCATAACAGACAACACAAGGATGCGCGGTTTCAACAAAACACCAAACACACAAAACTTGGGACGTTATCTGTTGTCGCGACAATGTTATGCAGAGCAAGTACTGCCAGAAAGAAGCGGAAAACGGCCAAAATAATATATACTGAACTTTTCCATCATTATCATGACGAGGTACAAGTAAGTCAGGCAGATTTTTGGCGGTTTTTCGGGTTTTCCTGGCGATGCTCGTTCCGCATAACATTTCATACATAACATTTGTCGCGACAACAGATAACATCTCAAGTGTTGTCTTTCGACTGTTGTATGTTGAAACCGCGCATCCTTGTGTTGACTGTTATGGAACTTCTGAGTTGTGCCGATAGCTATCCGTCGGAAAGTAGAATTCAGACCGGCTACTTGTAGAATCGGAGTGCCCAAAAAGTCGGTTAAAGTGACTGGATCAGTCGTATCTTGCCGGTAAACACACCGAATGGAAGTGTCAGATCTGCAGTGACTTCAATGTTACAAACAAGTAACCAAAGGTGATAACTCGCTTTTTTTCGCAAATTGATTTAAGAGCACCATCTGGTACATATTTTTTAGATCTTTCTCCCTGTGCTCTCAGAATCTTCGCCAGATCCCTCCCTACTGAGATACTCCTCGGACAAAAATGATAACTAGCTTTCGATATACTAACTGCCCAAACTTTGAATGCGATTATGTCGGTACTAGCGAAACTTATCATCTTTGTGCACTCAGCTCTTCAAGTACAATCAACCCATCACCGGGGATCTACCTGAGGCCTATAGCAGAAGCGATATTCAACAAGAGCTGCAAGCTCATATGGCACTTGCAAGGCTGGGTCAGAGGATGAAAGTAGGAATTCTTCAGTTCGTGAGTTTGTTGTGATTATTTGTAAGCAAAACCCTTGAGATAATGGGTCCTTGGAAATCACGAGAACGTATCGTTTGGTAAGACATTTGGCTGTGATGATGCGCACTTTAGGGGCGCTAGAGATTCATCTGTAATCAAAACTCTTGAGCAAAAATGATTATGAGCTCATCGGGAGAATGAAATGTATATTTTAATCAAAAGTATCATTTGTACTTTAAGAAATTCAGTTCTAAGCAAAACCCATGAGGCAAAAATATTCTAATCATGTCAAGTCTCTAATGTTCAAGTTTCATGGTCCTAGCACTTTAACTGGTGATCACCGGAATTCCGGACCCCCCTTCCTCCCCCCACAGTGCTCGAACCCGATCCAGTTCTGTCACTGATGAATCAAGTTTCATTAAGATCTGATCACCCGTTCCAAAGTTATACGTACCTCTAGATTCTGGATTCCCCTTCCCTCCACTCCCCCCAGGGTGGTCGGATCGGGGAAGTGACTATTTCCAAGTTAGTTTGGTCGGGTCCCTAGTACGCTTGCCAAGTTTCACTGTCCCAGCCCACCTAAAAGTAATTTAACTCCGTATGACCGGAATTCCGCCCCCCCCCCCTTCCAACTCCCACCACAGTGCACAAGTCCCGTCCGCGTCTGCCAATGATGTACTTAGGGCTTGTGCTTGTTCCACTCACCAAGTTTCATCCCGATCCCTCCACTTTAAGCTTGTCATATGATTTCCGGTCCCCCCCCTGCCCCCCCCCCTTCCCTCCCTCCCCCCACGATGGTCGGATCGGGCAAGTGACTATTTTCAACTTAGTTTGGTCGGGTCCCTAATATGCCTGCCAAAGTTCATCGTCCTAGCATATCTGGAAGTACCCTAACTCGCAAACACCGGACTAACCGACCGACCGACCGACCGACAGACCGACGGAAAAGTGATCGAAATATGGCACTTGGCCGGAAGGCAAGTGCCATAAAAGCTTGCAAGAAGGACAAAATTCACGTACGATTTCGTAGCCAAAAACGCAAAATTCGTTCCTATGCGGGGAAGAATGCACGTGCTGCAAAATTCGCATCGGAAAGCAAAAATCGGACTGTTGTGAACGTACCTTTAAGCTGACTATCTGTAAACTGAAACAGACGGTAGACGAGTCAAGATGGTAACAATTACCACTCCTTTTAGGCTATATCGTTAAAACCGTTAGCTTTGGTATTTTGAGTGATAGGCTGCTGTTCTTCAAGAAAACTCTGTACACAGTTCTGTCATGTTTGCCAGCTTATCACATAGTTGAGGTTGTTTTTATTTACGATCTACGTTTGTCCCATACTGCAAATATTTACTAGCATTGCCTCGGTGGTACATACACACCAAAAAAGGTTAAAGGATGTTGCACTTGCAACCTTCAGAACCACCCCACCCAAGATGAAGCCACGACTCAATCCGACCACTGGGTCATCTAGCGGCGCGGATCGGAAGCGCCCGACATGGGGAGGTTGGGATCATGGTTTGACTATGGATCAAACAGATTGTTTTTATTGTAGCAGTCACGTGGAAAATGCGTATAAATATCAAACTAATAGTGTGTTCGTATAAATCCGACCCATCGAAAAATGATGATGTCTCCCACCTTCTCGGCCCACACGAATCAAAGACTTTAACAGACAAGAAACCCAAAAAGTTTAAACCAGACCCATGTTTCGCTGGCTATGCGCAAACTTTTTACCCGAAACAGATGTTATGCGGTGATAAACTGTTGAAATCTAACTGTGGTCGGAACGGTTAGCGTTTAAGGACTTGAACGAGAATTCAACGGGGAATAGTTGCTGCTATCCGCCGACCAGTAAAGTTAGTTGGATCACGACCCCCCCCCCCCCCCCCTCTTCCCCTGTGCAAACCCCTGGTGCATAGATAGAACCAGGGGCGTCGCTATAGGGGGGGGGGGGGTGATACCACCCCGCTCGAAGAAAAACAAAGGCAAACTGGCAGAAAAACTGAGCTAAATTGTGTGCTCAGATTTGAGCATCCAACAAATCATGAATTTCAGCACTGCAACTTCTGCAGCATATAGTTATGACCAAGTTTTAACACGATCTGTTGTGTAACAATATCTCTTGATTCAAGTAAAAAGTGCGCAAGCGCTCTTTATCGAAAATTCACCTTTGTCACATCATATAAACAAACCGCGTTAGAACCAAGACATTTCACATCCCCAATAACCAAAAAAATATTAAAATAGCATGTTTGGAAATCATCCCAGTTTAAAAGCTATTAATGTAAACAAACCGCATTTAGAAATCCAGAGAATATCTTCAAGATCTTGCAAGAACGGTTTCAATTTCGATACTGAATGTTTTGCTAGCCAGTCCGACCCTTTAAACCTCTTTTCCATTAGCAAGGTAATAACAAGTGCAATAAACCAAATCGTAGCAGCCTAATACCAGTCTACAACTGATCATTAAGGATTGAAGTAGTCCGCGTGGTCTTATTTGTTGCTGTTACACCAAGATATCTATACATACATATCCACAAGTATACAAGAGTTGAACTAGAAACATGTCATACGTTACGTTATACGTTACTCATGGGAAATCTAGGACCAGATATCCGTGAACAGGCGGGTGGAGGGGGGACCACCAAATTGCATATCTATCCTCGACTGTACCAGCTTAGAGTTTGATTCCAGACATGGTTCAAAAACTTAACTCATTGACAAACTGGGCCTACTTGCCCATGAACGGGGAGGGTGATTCAACTCCCAAATATATATCCCCAAACCTATGATCCAAAAGCACAATGGGATTTGATCGCCCTATCTCCAGTTATTGTCAAGTTAAAAACATTAAAAATGGGCAGTCTGGGACCAATTGCCCCTGAATCAAGTGGGGGATGGGTGTGTGACCCGCAAAGAGGAAAAAGAGATCCCAATGCTCACAAGCCTACCAAGTTTCCAACTTTGAAACCTGTTGATTCCTATCACAGGTAACGAACTTTACTCCTGGGCAATCTGGGCCCAGTTGCCAATGAAGGGGATGGGTGGAAAAGGTGCCGGGGGAGGGGCACCTAGATCGAAAATTAGTATTGGAAACTGTAATGATTGCGATGAAATCACTATATCACCTGATATGAGTAATTCTTTCTAAAACAGTTGGCTCTGTGTATCTGTCGTGTAAATATCTGTAATAAATTGTCGGGGCATCAGACAAAGTAGAATTGGATTCTTAGCTTCAGATCCCCACTAAAATTATCTCCAAATTCAGTATATCCGTTTTTCTGATTTGTACAGTCTTCTACAGAGTCAGGTCATTTGTCTTCAAAGATCCTAAAAATTAAACTTGAGTTCAAACATTTCTTTAAATATATAATTAGAATGCTGAAAACCCGATCGTTTGTCTGTCCGTCCGTCCAGAAGTAATCAAGGCGACAAGAACTCCGGTACGAGTTTCAGTCTTCAGAATTCAAACCCATAATGTCTGTCTATACCATCTAAGTAAGTAATAATGAGAGCAAAGAACTATCCGATGTCGGATTTTTGTTACAGGAGAGGAAGAGAGCACAGTTGAAATGAGCACAAGTCAACCAGATTGCCTCACTCTTCTAGAAATAAAGGAAATGACCATTGGGATGGGGCAAAAACGGTATAGTTTGGCAAAAACGGATGGGGTTGCAAGAATCCCTACGGCCTCACTTAAGGTGTTTTTCGGCGACAGAGATGTGGGCCACACTTCTGAGTGTTTGTTGCGGAACCTGATTGTCTGACACACAGTCGAGCAACAAGTTAAAACTCGCGGAAACGCCTTGTTTATTTTTTTGGCGGTAATTTCAAATATCTGAAAGTAAAAATAAGATTCATATAAAATCTCAATAAACAGAACTCCTGGCTTATTTCCTTACCATCCTGTACAAAAAGCATCCTTAGTTTGAAGTCTATATGCTTGAAAAAGTAGTTAATTTTATTGTTTAGACACTATTTTGCTGCTTAATTTGAATTTTGCTGCTTAATTTGAAGTAAAGCTGTACTCCATCAAAAAGGATTCTGCTGGCTCTCTATCTCAAAGGATTCATTGGGCCGGATCTCCCATCAATTGTACCTAGATTGCACCTGTGTGCTTTATTTGCGGAGAGATTCTCCGACCCTGTGCATCCTTTGCAATGAAGTCTCCAGCCAATCTCCTTGATGCAGAAGGAGAATGTGGCCCCAACCGTTATCACCTACCGATCACCATATACCAGTTGTGCCTCAATGGTTCCATGATAAAAATGAGCCTTCATCCTATCGACCCATTTCATTGTTATCATTTTTTGGTGAACTATTGGAAAGACTGTTGAAAGAAAGGTTTTCAGCCCGGATAGACCTATTGTTGATCCCCGAGCAGTCCGTTTTCGGTCAAAAAGGTCCACAAAAGACAATCTGGCACAATTGGAAATAGCTGTAAGGAAGGCGTTTTCGAGAAAGAGGGTTGTAGGGGCCGTTTTGTTTGACGTTGACAAGGCGTATGATGGACTAGACCCTCGTGAAGTTCTCAAGAAAGTCCACTCGTTTCAGCTTGGAGAAAACTTCTGGAAATGGTGTAAAACAAGTCTTTTTGGTAGGTCTGTTAAGGTGCGGGTTGGTGATACTGTTTCAACATAGAAGCCAATTAGCGCTGGAGTCCCGCAGGGAGGCGTACTCAGTCCTCTGCTATTCAACATGGTCATCAACGATATTGTCTTATCTGATATTCCAAATATCAAGTTTGCAGTTTACGCTGATGATATAGTTATCTGGTGTGAGGCAGCTTCATCAGCTGAGTGCCAGGCGAAACTACAGAAAGCTGCTGATTGTTTGTCGTGTTGATGTTGGAAGAAAAATATTGTTTTCTCCCAACAGAAATCAAAAGGAAAAATATTTTCTAGAAGGAAAGATGATAGCTCATTGGCACCTAACGTGGTTGTGACGCTATATGGACGAAGGATTGAATTCTGCCCAGTGGTTAAATTGCTAGGAGTCCATCTCGATTATAAACTAAATTGGTTGGTTCAGATCAATTATCCTATCGAGTGTGTCCAGAAACGACATAATATTATGAGGGCTGAGGGCTGTTGCTCTTGGCCTAAAGTTATCCATCTATCCTAAAATTATCTATAGACATGGGCTAGCTATTTTAGCCTATTTTCTTCACCAGGTCCAGGTTCATGCCTCATTCTCATCGAAAATTACAGGAGGGTATCCAACCTCTACTTTGTACAACCTCAAATTTGGCCTAAAAATGTTAAGAGGAAAGAAAATGCAGTCCTAACAAGGTCTTAAATGTGAAGAAAGACACAGTGAATGCTAGGTAAAAATTTAGGACTGCACAGAAGTTTGCTTGTAATATTTTCAGGGCAAGTTCGTAGTTATGTAAATTCGAGGATGGGAACCCCTCATGTAGCTTTTTTTGTTCAAGCCTATCAAAAAGGTAACAGACAAATTATCTGTGTTGTCGCTATAATTTTGACCGGAAATTAAATTTCAGCGAAATTTAAAACGAAAAACAAACTGCAGTCTGGAATTGTTGATATTATCTGACTGGTTTGTAAAACTACAGGATGGGTATACAACCTCGAATGTATGATTTCGAACCAGGCCTAAAATAGTTGAAAGAAAAATTTCAATGCAATTATATCAAGGTCCTAACTGTGAAGAAGGAAGACCTGATTGACCTAGGACCTGTTTTTGACTGCACAAAAGTATTCTTGAATATTTTTAGGTCAAGTTCGAGGTTGTATACCCCTCCTGTACAGTAGAGGTATGCTTATATGAACGTTTGTTGACAGTGGACTTTGCCATTTCCATGCACTTGCCGTGTTTAAAGCTAACTACCAGTTAGCCAAAGTTGGTTAGTAAGGGCATCTGAAAACACCTGTATAGGTATTTTGCATCTTCGTTCTACTATTTAGTTCAAAACTACACAAGAAAGTAACTGTTCACATAAGCTGACATAAGCATAAGCAGACCTCTACTGTACCAGCTTTGCTTTAGCATTTAACAGAACAAAAGGGCTATGGTATAATGGAAAAAAATGGTGTCTAGCTCAGTCTAGCTATGTGGTAGTTGCTATGGCCAGTTGGCTTTTTGCAATAAATATCAATGTCAATATGGCTGGTGGTCGACATTCGCTATAACAGATACCTTTTGTTGAATCCAATGCAGCTCTAGTAGGATAATTTCAGAAATTTGACAGTTTGAGAAAAACTGAAAATCCCATTTTATTATGTAAACTCATTAGAAAGATCTATAGTCTACAGGAAAGAACTAAAGCATGAGAAAATGCTGTAGAGCATTTAAGCTAACAAGAGCTATTTTTAAGCAAGAAGAGTAAATTCTTTTCAATATTCCTGAAAAAAAATTGGATTTCGTAAAATCCTGCTAATTTGTTTGTACTGTTTCCCGACTGTATCACCAGTCTAGTACACTAGCCCCTTTTCAGGCACGGTGCTCAAACGTCTAGCACCATGCCTGGGTGCTAGATGTTCAAGCACTGTACCTTGGATTTCATGTATGGTGCATGGATTTCAGTATACAGTTCATATGTCAAAAACAAAGTTTCTGTCATAAGAACTGAGCACCAGCTCGGACAGGGCTGAAATTACTACCATGTATTAGAGGAATCAAAGACAATCCTTTATATATTTTTCACAACAAAAACAAAAGGGCTCGGCTGATGACAGATGTGAAAAACCTCGTTTCCTTTTCTACATAGTCAAGGGTTTGGCATGCAAAGTGTCAAGTGCTTCAGCTTTTTCTACCTAGCAGCCAACCAGAATATTGGCTCTTGGGGAATAGATAGGGAAAATACATGGAAAATAGATAGGGTGCTGTTAGGTTTTTCATCTCCATCATCATTAGAGCCTTTATTTTTGTTGTGAGAAATATATAAAGGATTGTCTTTGATTTCTCTAATTCATAGTAGTAATTTCAGCCCTGTCCGAGCCGGTGCTCAGTTGTGATGACAGAAACTGTGTTTTTTCTGTATGCACTGTATACTGAAATCCATGCACCATACATGAAATCCAAGGTACAGTGCTTGAAGATCTAGCACCCAGGCATGGTGCTAGACGTTTGAGCACCGTGCCTGAAATGGGGCTAGTGTACTAGACTGCTGTATCAAACTTGATGTTCCTTATGCAGTTATGGATCAGAAGCCTTAGAATTTGTTGCTGTTGAAGAAAATTACCTCCAATCCAAGGGATTAAAGTCGTCCCTGCCAACAGGGGCCTTACGACTCTCTTCTTTTTGGTTCTATCAAATACTTCAATTATGGTTCCAACTTGAATGAGACACTTCCTTCACAAAGTTCACAGTCTTAGATCTCTCCTATTTCAGAGCCTCGTTTGTGTTGCAGTAGCGCTGGCGCATCGCTGCTGCACAATATGCATTTTTGGTTTCACTTTCTTCTTGGTTGAGGTGGCAGCGCTGCAGCACCTTGCAGGGAAGCACAGACTTGGTCAGTGAGCAAGTCAGTGATTCTCGAGAAGCACTGCCGTCTTCCTCGGAAGCACTGCAGCGCAAAAACGGATGTAGAAAGAATCAGTCCGGAATCGGCCGAGAAGCGGACCTGCAGCCAGTGCTTCCACTTATACTGTATTTCAAAGTAGAATACTTTATTCTGGACCATTCTACTTTTTAATTTTCTAATCTACTTTACTACTTTATTTCTACTGTTTTTGGCTTTTCGATACTTTATTCTACTCTTTTTTGTCTTTTGGTTGGATTACCGAGCAGAAAAGAAGTTTAGATCCAATAATTTTGTCTGCAACACACTGCGGTTTGGAAAAAAAATCTGGTTTTGTAGACAATTCTATTAACCACGAAACAGGCTGGTTTTCGTTTTTTTTTGCCTCCGGCGCACATTTTACAGAATAACAATTATTTAAACAGTAAACACGCTGATTTGCAGCACACAGTTGTGTTCTCTACCGAAATCTTCGTATTTTAGCAGAAAACAGGAGAAAGTTTTGCCTGCTCACATTTTAAACACAATCTGGTTTGGTGCCAAAATATCTGTACTCCTGTAGGCCAATTCAAAATAGTCAGATTTTCAAATTTTTTGTCTGTTAGGGACAATTTGACAGAAGTCTCAGTATTTTAGGAGAAAACAGGATTGTTTCTCAGAATTTTTGCTTGCGGCGCACAGTTTTAACCCAATTTGGCTTGACAAAAATATCTGTAATTTTTTAGAAAACAGGATGATTTTAAAAAAATTTGCCTGCTGCTCACAGTTCAACAAAATATGCTTTTATATTAGAAATTCCGTATTTTAGAAGAAAAAATATGTTTTTTTTACTGTTTAAGTTATTCCTGAAGGGAAAGGTTGAAAATAAATGAGCTCATTTAAGCATTGATGTGTGAAATAATGGGACTCCTGAATTAAGCCCGCCTTTTGACATAAAACTACTTTTTTTATTATTGAAATCTATTTTATCTACTGTACTTTATATTGAAGAGGCTGCTACTTTTTTTTAGAGAGGGTCGAATGGAAGCACTGCCTGTAGCATGCAACAAAAACGAGGCTCAGATAGAAATATAACACACGTCAAGCCACATGTCAAAATTTGAATTATCTGCTGTTCAGCTACACTAGCAATATCAAAATCTCGCAAATTTCCTGGCAATCCATCTAGGAAAACCCGATTTTTATCTGACCAAATTATCCATGTTTAACTACTACTATAAGCCAGTAAATAGCTGAAAACGATTCCCAGTTTTTTCTTAATTGTATATTCACAGCCTTGTAGAAAAGTTCTATCAGAAATGAGAGTTTGAAGGCTTGAAACTTTCACTACAAAAACGAATAGTGCTTCCTATTGGTTGGTTTTTTAATAACGCGTCATAATCGACCAATAGGATTTGAGACTTTGTTTTTGTGTTCAAACGTTCAAGCCTTCAAGCTCTTACTTCCATGGAAACTCTTTTTCAACATGACCAAAAGTTCCGATGGGATCCCAAAAATTCAATATCTGATCCAGACAACTGGGTCTTGTCTTAGCCAGATCCAGTCATCGCCAGACTCCTTGAACATTGTTGCAATTAAAATTCAGAAACAGATTAAGGCCAAATAGCTAATCATCTGAGAAAACCAAGTTCAGATATGGATTCAGCATGTGTATTTACCCCTATAAGTCATATCTGTTTTGACGAAAACTTCTTGCCACTTCTGCCAACTTCCCGGTATCGGCCGAACTCAAGAACTACTTGTCAGGAGAAAAAAAAGCTCAAAAACGAACTCAGGGTATCTTCTTTCCCAAATAATGAACATCTAATCTTTAAATAAAAATTTAACTTATAACAAATTTTTCGACTCCAGCCGGATTCCGGTCAAACTTGTCAGGGTAAATATGATTGTCACACACGGATTCAGCATCTCTTCTTACCCCAAAAATAAAAATGGTTATCTAATCAACTAGAAATAAAACTTGAACTTCTAACAATTTTCCGGTTTCGGCCGGATTCCGGGCGAACTACTTGTCAGGAGTCAAAATGGTTTTCACCATCGTGTTCAGCATGTCTTCTTACCCCATAATCGACTATCACATTAGCTGTTCCAAAATACTTTGTTTGCTCCTTAATTTGAACCCCCACCACTAAATGTAGGGCTACAAAGCCCATCTATGAACTCGACTGGTCCGACGACCCAACGAATCCTCACACCAAGTTTCATCAAAATACCTCATTCCCTTCGAGAGTTATCGTGCTCACAGACGGACGGACAGACGGGCAACTTTTGCGATGTCATAGTGTGACGTCTCAAGGGATCGAGGGGCGCCGGCCAGTAGAATGAATTAAGTGTTGTTTTGTATGTTGTTATGAATTATCGACAGAATAAAGTTAGGCTTTGCACTATGAAGGTCTCTTAGCGTTTAGTGTTAGGAAGAAGTTGGATTAGTGAACCTGGGAGATCGGAGAGGTACGGTAAATTCCTATTTTTAAGTTAGTTTCGTGTTACGAGAAGACCTGGAGGGAGTTAATAAACCGACGACTAGGTCTGTTTCCGTAAGAGACGGAACTAAACATTACGAACTAGTACCATTACGCGGCTCTACGCAGAAGCTGTTCGCTTCTGAGGTTGCGTACGAATCGAGCAGTAATTCCGATTTTCAAAGCGTCTTCGACGAAAGCCTTACGCATCGTTCCACAGCTACCGAAATGACAGACGTTAAGACAAACGCGTCTTCGACAGGGGATACGACGACCCTCGCCGCAGTTAACGCACTAATTTCGAAATTCGACACGATTTTGGACTCAATGCGCGATTCGCACAATGTTCAGATTTCGCAGTTGAATCAAGAACGTCAAGCGTTGTTACAGTCATTAAATAAACCGAGGGAGCCGTCACTCCAGAAAATGTCGGAAAGGGATGATATTGACTCATTCCTGACCGCATTCGAGAATACTTCGACGTTATGCGCATGGGACGATAACGCGAAAGTAGTGAGGCTTATGCCTCTATTGTCCGGTAAAGCCTTAGAAGCCATTGCAGGTTTGACCGCCGTCCAACTAGCGAGTTTTGCGACCGTTAAAGCGAGTATTTTGAAAAAATACAGCATTACGCCTGATTCTTATAGAACAAAGTTCCGAGAATTGCTTAAATCCGAGTCTATGACATTCCAAGAGTTTGGGGATAAACTAGGCCATTACGCTAGGAAATGGATGGAACTTATCGAAACAGATCTGACAGGAAACGCAAAAATGTCGGACATTATCGAAAAAATTGTTCTCGAACAGTTCATTAATAGCGTACGTATTTCAGGACTCGAACTCTACTTACGTCAGAGTAACCCCCGAACGGTACAAGACGCAGTCGGAATGGCGGAGAACTTTTCCGAAGCGTGGAAAAAATCAACGGCGAAAAGCGGACAAGTCCGACGAGAGGACGATAGGCAGTCCGGTTCGAAAACAGGTAAAGAAGTGGTTTGTTTCCTTTGCAAGAAAAGTGGCCATTATAAGATTAAATGCCCACTGAACGACTCAAGCGAGAGTCCAAGGAGAACGCGAAAAGCCGCGAACGTAGCGCTCCGGTCCTATACGACAGACGGAATCGCGATTTCGGCGGCAAAATTGAGTAACGAGGGATCAGCCCAATTATTTGCAGGTTCGGTAGACGGACGAGAAGTTTCGTTTCTGATCGACAGCGGTAGTGACGTCACTTTCGTCAGGTCCGACTTAGTAGATAGATCGAAGCTGAATACAGATACTACGTTTAGCATCGGATGTGTTCATTCAGATCTTCGTACTTACCCAACTGCGGAAGTTGAGTTGGAAATGCAAACCGAACACGGGCGCAAGTTCACCAATAGACTGCGGGTTGCAGTCTTGGACAAGCTGCGTTACGAGGGAATCCTTGGTAGAGACTTTAAGGATTTCTGGGCTCTTTCAGGTCAGTCGGTCTTGGGAAAGCGTAAACTGTCAGAGAACAGAAGCGAGGAGTCGGAGGCTTCGTTCGAGCTCGAATGCAATGTGGGCTCCTCCTTCGAGGACGACTTGTTTTCGGAGACAATTAAGGCGGCGAAAAAATCAAGGCGCGAGAGACGGGTGGCCAAAGAGCAACATAACACCAGAGTGCAGTCACGAACAACAGACGCGGGAGTACAGACATGTTTCGAAGACGAGCAGCAGTCTGACCCGACTCTAGCGGCGCTCTGGAAGAAAGCGAAATCTCTGGAAACCGAAAACGACACGGTAAGTTTTTTGGTTGAAGATAATCGTTTAGTTAGAAAGGTACACGATCCGAGCACCAGGGAAATTACGTCCCAGTTAGTTCTACCGCGATGCGAGCGGCAGAAGGTTCTGGAGTTAGCACATAACTCTCCAGAGGGTGGCCATTTAGGCCGAGACAAAACGGTTTCTAAAATCCTAGGTCATTTTTTCTGGCCTAAGTTGTACTCGGATGTGGCAAAACACTGCCAAGCGTGTGAAGACTGTCAAATGGTAGCACGGGCTACAAAACGTGACCTAGCGCCGATACACACGATAGAGCAAGCGAGCTATCCATTCAAACGAATAGGTATGAATTTTGTGGGACCACTCAAACGAAGTAAGAAGTTTTTGGCTCTTACTTTGGCTCCTCGTCATTGTCGACTACTACTCTAAATGGCCTGAGGCGTACCCGCTCCGGTCCTGCAAGGCCGAAAGAGTAGTCGAGGTTCTGAAGTCGTATTTCGGCCGTTTTGGTTACCCCCGCGAACTGATTCATGATCAGGGCAGTCATTTTATGAACAAGACCGTTTTGGAAATGCTCAAGCTGAACGGGGTCAAATCTAAACCCAGTTCCGTAACGCACGCGCAGACAAACGGATTGACCGAACGATGTAACGGTACAATTGTACAGATGTTGAGAAAGTTCGTGAGAAACGAACCGAAAAATTGGGATAGCCTGCTACCCTCGATACTTTTCGCGTACAGAGAAGCGAAGCACGCTTCTACGGGTCTCTCGCCTTTCCAGGTAGTTTTCGGAAAAAATCCACGAGGCCCACTCGAGGTCGCGAAAGAAAGTTTCACGTCGGAACAGAATAACGGGATTGCTCCGAGTAACTCGTATTGTTTTTCACAGCTCCGAGCTCGGCTCGACAAGATCGACGATGTGTTAAAGGGAAAGTTCGACGGGGCGTCGGCTAGACAGACAAAATACGAGCCCAGCCGTGGTCCGAAACCCGATTTCGAGGAAGGGGATCCTCGTCTTACAACCGACGGGCAGTTCGAAATTGGAACGCCAGTGGACCGTCCCTCTAGTGGTATCCAAGTGCATCGGTAAGTTATATTACCTTATTTCCGGTTTCGAAGGAAAGAAGAAAAGAAAAGTTCTTACCTTATTTCCGGTTTCGAAGGAAAGAAGAAAAGAAAAGTTCTTCACGTCAATTTGCTACGAAAATACCATGAGCCAAGGCAATGCTATTTTTCCGTTGTCCTATCGGAGGACGATGACGAAGTTCGAGACTGAAGACCAATCGGGTCCGGAAAAAGTTAGCATAGGTCCTCAGTTAACAACCGTACAAACCAAGCAAATGCAGGATCTGCTTGAAAAGTACGAGGGTGTTTTGAGCAAATTGCCGGGAAAAACCGATCTCGCTACTCACAGCATAGATACGGGGGATGCTAAACCCATACGAAAACAGGCTTACAGAATTCCTCTTAGCCGCAGGCAGGCGGTCGACGATAGTTAAGCGAATGCTAGAGGCAGGAATCGTCCGACGTTCGCGCAGTAACTGGAGTTTCCCAGTTGTCCTTGTGGCCAAGAAAGATAAGTCTGTCCGTCTGTGCGTTGATTATAGGGAACTGAACAAGGTCACGATAAATAATAACCCATATCCGATGCCGAGAATCGACGACCTAATCGCTCGCGTAGGTCGCGCCAAATATATCAGCGTTTTAGACATGACTAAGGGGTATTTTCAACTAGTCATGGATCCGGGAAGCATTGAGAAAACAGCGTTCGTAACCCACTCCGGGCATTTCGAATTTCTAAGGATGCCATTCGGACTCCGAGACGCTGGCGCCACCTTCCAAGAACTCATGGATAAAATTCTGGATGGTGCTGATGATCATGCAGACGCTTACTACGATGATTTAGTCGTGTTCAGCGAAACATGGGAGGAACATTTAGCACATTTAGAAGATGTTTTAGGGAGGCTGCGCGACGCTTGCTTGACAGCGAATCCGAAGAAGTGCCGTTTCGGTTTCGAACGAGTCGAATATCTCGGGCATGTCGTCGGGAATGGCGAAATTCGGGTGACGGACGACAAAGTGGAAGCGGTCCGCCGATACCCTGTGCCGCAAACGAAAAAGGATGTTAAAGCCTTCCTCGGTCTAGTAGCCTACTACCACGGTTTTATCAAAGACCGAGCTAGCATCGCGAAACCTCTCGTAGAGTTAACCATGAAGGCTAAGACTAATATCGTAAAGTGAACACCGGATTGTGAAGCCGCATTTTTGGAGTTAAAGCGCATTTTGGTTAGCAATGCAGTACTCCGTTGTCTTGATCCCGATAGGCCGATTACGATACAATGCGATGCAAGCGACACCGGCCTCGGTGTAGTAGCTTGCCAGTCGTACGATGACGGAGAACACCCTTTCTTTTATCTGAGTAGGTCGCTCTCCCCAGCTGAACAACGATACGCTGCTATAGAAAAGGAATGTTTATGTATTCGCTGGGCTGTCGCGAAATTGTATCACCTTATCGAGGGTCGGAAATTTTTTGTACAGACTGACCATCAGCCGTTAAAGTGGCTTCATAAAATGAAAAACATGAATCCTAGGCTATCTCGATGGACCATGGCTCTCCAGGGCCTCGATATGGAAATAATCGCCAAACGAGGCTCCCTTAACGGGAATGCAGATGCACTCTCGAGGGCACACGCCTCAAGTGTGTAAGTTACACAGCAACCCGTAAGAAAAGAGCGTTGTATATATTTTGTACATATCAGTTGTCTTATGTTATGTTCTTTTCAGAGGAGAAGGCCGAGGAGGCACTCCAACGGTACTCCGAACTCCAAGGGGGGGAAGGGAGAAAAACCCGCGATGAATTACTGAGCGACTTGGCCGGAGATCAGCGAAACGAAGCAAGGATTGCTCCAATCTGGATAAGCCACAGGCGACGGCAGCCGTCAGAATTTTAGAGATCAGCGGCGTTTACTTCCGAGTCTTCCGAAGCGAATACGTTCAGCTGCTCCTACCTTGGGGCCTGAGAAACAAAACATTGGAAGTAAGCCATTTAGTAGGAACCAGGCACCTGTCTCGCGAAATTACCCTAACGCGGGTGCGTTCCAAGTTTTTTTGGCCAAGGTTAGAAATGGACGTTTCCATATACCTGAAGAACTGCACGTGTTCCCGAGTCTAAAAGATATTGTCATATCTATTTATTTTTATTTTTTTTTAAATAAAACTTTTGTTATCGAATCATAGATAACTGTCCATAGAGTAAGCGAACTCATAAGGGGTTTTCGCCCACCGTAGCACTTACTTAAAGGAAAGGGGAGTGTGACAGTTTCGTCACAGTTTCGTAGACCCTCGCGGGCAAGCGTCGATCCGGCGTCTCAAGGGATCGAGGGGCGCCGGCCAGTAGAATGAATTAAGTGTTGTTTTGTATGTTGTTATGAATTATCGACAGAATAAAGTTAGGCTTTGCACTATGAAGGTCTCTTAGCGTTTAGTGTTAGGAAGAACTTTCACACATAGGTATCCCTCCACTTATGTTTTGGGATCCCAAAAATAGAGTTATATGATTAAGGAATAGCCCAATTAACATTCCAGCAAGTCCCAAGTTCAGAGTGATGATCAAACGCCGATAAAAAGTCCTATACCTCCCAATGCTAAATTTATTTTGTTACGTTCCCGTGATGATGGAGTCGCAGTATCTATTTTCATCGGGTTCAATGTCGTTTTAATTTGCTGGACACTTTTTGTTGGATACCGGTACTTGATATTAATAATTGTCATACAATATATATATATGTATAAATATATATTTATATATATATATATTTGCCATACAAAATCTAAATATCGAATCTGCTTATTAACGCGCGGTTCCCAATTTCGTATGGCAAAATACGGTGTGTATGGCCCGGCCACAAACACCGTAATCTTACCCCGGGCACTCACTTCCCGCGTTCCCCACGGACGGGGAATGCTCCAATTATCATCACCATCATAAACAAGACCAAAGGATTCGATGGGATCCTAAAAATTCAATCCTTGATCCAGACAATTAGGTCTTGTCTTCACCAGATCCAGTCTTCGCCAGACTCCTTGAACATTTTTACAATTAAAATTCAAAAACAGGTTAATCATCTGAGAAAAACAAGTTCAGGTATTGAATCAGCATGTGGGTTTACCCCTATCAGCCATCTCTGTTTTGACGAAAACTTCCTGCCACTTCTGCCAATTTCCCGGTTTCGGCCGAATTCCGGAACTACTTTTCCGGCGACAAAAGAAAGCTCAAAAACGAACTCAGCGTATCTTCTTTCCCCAACACTGAACATCTAATCAACTTCAAATAAAAATTCAACTTATAACAAATTTTCCGGCTCCAGCCGGATTCCCGTCGAACTATATGTCCGGGTAAAAAATTATTGTCATACACGGATTCACCATCTCTTTACCCCTAAACTGAATATCTAATCAACTACGAATAAAACTCTAACTTTTAACAATTTTCGGTTTTGGCCGGATTCCGGGCGAACTACTTGTCTGGGTAGAAAATTGTTTTGACATAAGTGTTCAGCATGTGTTCTTACCCCTAAATCGAACATCTAATCAACTCCAAATACAAATTTTACTTTTAACAAACTTCCCGGTTTTGGCCGGATTCCGGGCGAACTACTTGTTCGGCGAAAAAATGGTTTTCACCATAGTGTTCAGCATGGCTTCCTACCCCTAAATCAAACATCTAATCAACTTCAAATAAGACTGTTACTTTTAACAGACTTTCCGGTTTTGGCCAGATTCTGGGCTAACTACTCGTCCGGCGATAAAACGGTTTTCACCATAGTGTTTAGCATGTCTTCTTACCCCTAAATCGAACATCTAATCAACTTCAAATAAAACTTTTACTTTTAACAAACTTTCTGGTTTTGGCCGGATTCCGGCCGAACTACTTTTCCGATGACAAAATGGTTTTGACGGTTTTTGATGGTTTTAAGAAGACATGTTGAACACGATGTTCAACATGTCTTCTTACCCCATAATCGACTACTGTTTAAAAATATTTAATTTGCCCCTTAATTTAAAACCCCTCCCCCACCTCTAAATGTAGGGCTAAATAGCCCATCTACGAACTTGACCTTACTCTTGACCCAAAGAATCCTCACACCAAGTTTCATCAAAATATCTCATTCTCTTCTAGAGTTACAGCGCGCACAGACGGACGGACGGACAACTTTTGCGATGTCATAGGTATCCCTCCACTTACGTTTTGGGATCCCAAAAAGGACTCCCTTTCAGGTTCAGAGGGGAATCATTTTTTGCTGGTGTTGGTGCAATGCAAAATTAACTATAACAATCCAAATAAACAAAACAAAAAATAAAGTGGATCTAGACTAATTTCGTCAACTGCATATTTATTATATTATGTTCTCGTTGTTTTCCGGACGCGGTCCGCGTAAGACGACTTCCTCTATGCTCGACGTTCCCTTCGATTCCCCGAGGAGTCCACGGGGAACGGCGAGAATACGCCTTTAGCTGACCACGATTAGAAAGTTCGTATAAGAACGGCAAAATGCAGTGGCGACTCATTATCTGATTAAGTAGCTACTTCCGCTTATTGACTGTGGAATTAGTCCCCGAAGCCGCGCCGCCGAAGAGAACTCAGCGGGCCGCCGCCGAAAACTTTTGGCGGGCCGGCGCGTCACTATTGGGGTTGTCGACGGCAGCCCGCCGGTATAGTTATGCCACCGAATCTATTTAGATGATTCAGCGATTCAAGTTCTTTTCTATTTAGCTTTATCTTCCAAAGGCTCCAGCTTTTTGTCATCAGCAAGTAAGCAGTAAGAGTCATTGGTTGTCGCCTGGTTGTGGCGGCAGTGCGGGACTATTATTTGTTACCAAAAATTGTATATTATCTTCAGACAGCGTAAACAAAAGGGACCAATATCGACCGTACTTCTTGTCGGTCCGTCCCTCTGTCCAGAGTTTGCTAGTTCAGACACTTCCGGACAAGCTAGTACGGTGAAACTTGCCATTGTTTGCGGACAGTAACGCCATTTGACTGAACGTCCGAAAACGATTTAATTCTCTTGAAATCTCCTCGTCTGCTGGACATTCGTAATTCCCTAGAAATCACCTCGTGTTGGCCTACTGGGGATTCCCTATTTCACAAATTTTATTCATAGTAAAGCCGTAGGCAGCCGACATAGGTTAAAGAATTGTCTGCCACTTGCAATTAAATTGTCACCTTTTGCCGCCTTGTAACTTGTAGCCTCTGACTAAAAACCCGTACAGCGACAATCATGTCTCTTCGTCTGTCCCTTTTTCTCACTTTGATAGTTTCGGCACTTCCATACAAACTAGGACCATGAAATTTTGCATGCATAGAAAGGACCCGACAGATAATAAGCGAATCCTTATTTTTTGGATCCGACCAACCGTGTGGGGGGGGGGGATAGCAATCCTTGATCTTTACCCGCGTATATCGCGAACGGTAGGCCATGAAACCCCCTCCCCCCCCACCCGAAACGTAAATAATTAATCCTTTGTCTAGGCTTTTCCCTCTTATGTCTTTTTTGTACTTTTTTGTCCGACCTGCAGGCAACCCCCCCCCCCCCCCCCGAAATAAATTCCTGGATACGGGCCTGCTTTGATCCAACAGATATTCACACCACGTTTGGACGAAATAGACAGACTTTCGGAAGTCACAGGACGAAATAAAACAGACTTTCAGAAGTCAGAGGTATCCAGTCACTGAAGTTTTGGGATTCCAAGAATCTAGAAAAAAACTGTTCGTTGGAACATTCCACTATTGCGAGAGCTGTAGCAACTTTCGTTTTTGGCTTTCCGGCTTTCACCGTATTTTGTGGAGCTCATAACTGTGAATGAATCAATTTCAAACTTCGCAAACTTGTGGGTTTGGGGTCTAATTGTGCCTCGCTTCCGTCCGGTTGAGGGGCAAATGGGCCCAGATGCCCAGTGAATAATATTCATAGCTTGACCAGACCTAGATATAGGAGAATGAAATTCGTTGTACTTGTAGACCCTAGGGCTGGAAAATTGCTTTTTTAATGTTGCACCTTCCCCACCCAGCCCGTGTATGGGCAACAGTTCGTTCGTTCGTTACCAGTGACAGGAATCAATAGGTATCAAGTTGAAACTTGGTAAGTATATGAGCATTGGGTCTCTTTTTCCTGTTCGCGGGTTCAAAACCCCACCCCCACTTGGTTCAGGGGCAATCGGGCCCAGATTGCCGATTTTTTAATGTTTTCAACTTGACAGTAACTGGAGATAAGGCGATGGAATTCTTTTGTGCTTTTGGATCATAGGGGCTGGGGATGCATACTTGGAGTTGGACAACCCCTACCCTCCCGTTCATGGGATAGTGGGCCCAATTTGCCCATGAGTTAAGTTTCTGACACGTGACCGGAGTCAAACTCTAAGCTAGTATAGTCGAGGATATTTAGGTCTAGATATGCAATTTATTTAATAAGACCACGCAGATAAGATTGTCTTTAATAAGACAAACTGGACGGCTTTGTCATATCATCGATGATACACCGTAATGAAGTTGTGACAAAGGGGTATAAGGCTGGTAATGAGAACCTTGCTAATGGAAAAGAGGTTTAAAGGGTTGGACTGGCTATAGCACAACATTCAGTGTGGAAATTGAAACCGTTCTTGCAAGATCTTGAAGAACTTCGTTGGATTTCTAAATACGGTTTGTTTATATTAAAAGCTCTTAAACTAGGATGATTGCAAAATATGTTACTTCAATATTTTTGTTGGTTATTGGGGATGTGAGATTTCTTGGATCTAACGCTGTTTGTTTAGAAGATGTGATGAAGAATTTAGCTTCACACTCCACGTCTGAGCGCTTGCGCACTTCTTCAGAAAAATAGACTGTTTTTCATAAAGAAACGAACGGTTTTAAGAGAAAATCGACTGTTTTTTAAGAAAAATTTACTTCTTCCGAAATATAGGCAGACTGTATCTGTATCTCAGGTTCATTTACTGACATTATTATTTCTACAAAATAAAAATGTGCACAATCTGGCGAGCACGGTTCTATCTGGTAGTTATCATGTTTTGAACGAAGTCTGGTAGTTATCGTGTTCCGAAGAAAAATCAACTTCTTCTGTGATATTGGGGAGATTCCCCCCCCCCCCTTCCCCTGCCGTTACCCCAAGTGATGTACAACTCGTTATAAAAATTCAGTTCGTTGTGTTACTGTGAGCGTGTTCCACCTTTCTAACAATAGTTACTATTAGTTACTATTTCCGTTCTATCCTCACGAAAAGCTACTATGCTGACCGTTCCAACCTTGTCGGAATAGTAACTAATAGTTACTATTTGCTTACCATGTTCGGGACCGTAGTAAGCGTAGTAACTACGCATCTCTGTAATGTGATTGGTCGGATTCAGCCGTGGCGTGAGATCCTGCTGGAAAATAGAAAAATCGTTCCAGCCTTGACGGCAAAAAGCCAGAATTCGTGACGTCATGCGTAGTAACTATGGTAACGAGGATGGAACACGCTCTGTTTATCCTTCAAAATGTTATTTCCCGTGACTTGTGTAACGTGAACTTTCGAAATAAAGATGCCTCTGATGGAAGGACTCGGATCCCTGTAACACAGGTTCATTTACTGACACGACAAAATAAAGCAAGAGCTACGAGCTCATGTGGCACGAGTAGCTGGTGTCAGAAACGAGAAAGTAAATCTGAGCAATTTTCCGGGAATTCCGATAACCGTCCCCACCGTGCTCGAATCCAGTCCAGACCCTAAAATATGTCATCTAAGGCATACGATCTCTCTACTTTCCAGGTTTCATTCAAGTGACTTCACTCGTTTAACCCCTATGCGAGCCACAACATTTCAGGCACTTCCCCTCTAACTTCCTCCACTGTGACCAAATACGACTCGGACACATAAACTTCTCATCCAACATCTCCTCTTCCGGTCCATCTAGTTTAACTGGAAATCGGAGCATTTCTGCAATTTTCCTGTTCCCGCTTCATTCTCCTCCTACCTTGGTCGGATCCGGTTCGGACGCCAAATGACAAATCTAGGTCGCATAAACTTGGTACTGTCCAACTTGCATCCCATCCGTTTGGTTTTGTTCATTTCACAAAGTTTCTCGACACCCCCCCCTGACCCAACTCCCCCAACCATGGCCGCATGGGTTCGTACACATAGCTTTACATATCTAGGTCATCAGTTCTTATTACCCATAAAGTTTCACTTGAATCGGACCATTTCTTCGCAACATACGGAAGTCAGTAATTTCCGGTTTCCCCCCACCCTCAACTCCCCGAAAAATGGTCTACTCCAGAAAAGGCAGTCTTCCTAGGGCATTGTATCGGGTCCTTAGGTCTAATTCGTCGGGTCACTAACATGCCTACCAAGTTTCATCGTCATTAGCACATCTGGAAGTAGCCTATCCTATCTCATGATCCCCGGAATTCCGGGAAACCCCCTCTAAATCCCCCCAAAGAGCCCCGACATGATCTGGTTCTGTCAAGAACGTATCTAGTGCTTATGCTTGTTCATCCCACCAAATTCCATCCCGATCCTTCGAAACTAAGCGTTTCACAAAAATTCCGGTGCCTTCCAACTCCCCTCCCCAAGTTTTAGATCGGGTCAGGACTTGACATGGAACATCAGACACAATAGCTCTTTCCACTTGCCAAGTTTCATTCAAGTTTTAAATGTGACTAGATTCCGGATTACGCATCCTCCACTCCCTCCGCGATGTTCGGATCGTGCAAACGTCTACAAGTCGACCGATTTGGATCCCTCATGTTTCTGCCGAGTGTCATCATCCTATTACATCAGGATGTACCGAACTCGCTGGATCACCAGAAACCCAGAAACTAACAATTCAACGAAAATAGTGACCATGTTTACTGGCTGTTGTACAATTCAACAAAACTTGGAACAAAACTCCTTCGGTACCTTTCATGTTTTATGGGGACTGGATTTAATTTGGGTACTTTCTGAGCCTTGTCGCGCTGTGGTCTGTTGCGGATGGGTGTGTAGAGTTCGGGGAGAATGGGACGCAATCTGGGAACAGATAGGGTCTTGGTGCCGTGCCGAAGTTAAGGCATAGAAGGTTTCTTCTCGCATCCAAGGTGGTGAGCTTGAACTTGCCAAGCAGATAATGGTAAGGAAGCTTCCCTTCCCCGTTAATGATCCTAAGCGCTCGTTTTTGAATGTTTGCAATCTTATAAACATGCTCAGAGGTAAGCCCAAAATGCCACACTGGACAAGCATACTCAAATCTGTGTTCCGAAGAAAAATCGACTCCTTCTGTGATATTGGGGACATTCCCCCCCCCCCCCCCCCCTTCCCCTGCCGTTACCCCAAGTGACGTACAACTCGTTATAAAAATTCAGTTCGTTGTGTTACTGTGAGCTTGTTCCACCTTTCTAACAATAGTTACTATTTCCGTTCCATCCTCACGAAAAGCTACTATGCTGACCGTTCCAACCTTGTCGGAATAGTAACTAATAGTTACTATTTGCTTACCATGTTCGGGACCGTAGTAAGCGTAGTAACTACGCATCTCTGTAATGTGATTGGTCGGATTCAGCCGTGGCGTGAGATCCTGCTGGAAAATAGAAAAATCGTTCCAGCCTTGACGGCAAAAAAACAGAATTCGTGACGTCATGCGTAGTAACTACGGTAACGAGGATGGAACACGCTCTGCTTATCCTTCAAAATGTTATTTCCCGTGACTTGTGTCCCGTGAACTTTCGAAATAAAGATGCCTCTGATGGAAGGACTCGGATCCCTGTAACACAGGTTCATTTACTGACACGAAAAAATAAAGCAAGAGCTACGAGCTCATGTGGCACTTGTTACGAGTAGGTGGTGTCAGAAACGAGAAAGTAAATCTGAGCATTTTTCCGGGAATTCCGATAACCGTCCCCACCGTGCTCGAATCCAGTCCAGACCCTAAAATGTGTCATCTAAGGCATACGATCTCTCTACTTTCCAGGTTTCATTCAAGTGACTTCACTCGTTTAACCCCTATGCGAGCCACAACATTTCCGGGACTTCCCCTCTAACTTCCTCCACTGTGACCGAAAACGACTCGGACACATAAACTTCTCATCCAACATCTCCTCTTCCGGTCCATCTAGTTTAACTGGAAATCGGAGCATATCTGCAATTTTCCTGTTCCCGCTTCATTCTCCTCCTACCTTGGTCGGATCCGGTTCGGACGCCAAATGACAAATCTAGGTCGCATAAACTTGGTACTGTCCAACTTGCATCCCATCCGTTTGGTTTTGTGCATGTCACAAAGTTTCTCGACCCCCCCCCCCCCCCCTCCTGACCCAACTCCCCCAACCATGGCCGCATGGGTTCGTACACATAGCTTTACATATCTAGGTCATCAGTTCTTATCACCCGTAAAGTTTCACTTGAATCGGACCATTTCTTCGCAACATACGGAAGTCATACGGAAGTCAGTAGTTTCCGGTTTCCCCCCACCCTCAACTACCCGAAAAATGGTCTACTCCAGAAAAGGCAGTCTTCCTAGGGCATTGTATCGGGTCATTAGGTCTAATTCGTCGGGTCACTAATATGCCTACCAAGTTTCATCGTCATTAGCACATCTGGAAGTAGCCTATCCTATCTCATGATCCCCGGAATTCCGGGAAACCCCCTCTAAATCCCCCCAAAGAGCCCCGACATGATCTGGTTCTGTCAAGAACGTATCTAGTGCTTATGCTTGTTCATCCCACCAAATTCCATCCCGATCCTTCGACACTAAGCGTTTCACAAAAATTCCGGTGCCTTCCAACTCCCCTCCCCAGGTTTTAGATCGGGTCAGGACTTGACATGGAACATCAGACACAATAGCTCTTTCCACTTGCCAAGTTTCATTCAAGTTTTAAATGTCACTAGATTCCGGATTACGCATCCTCCACTCCCTCCGCGATGTTCGGATCGTGTAAGCGACTACAAGTCGACCGATTTGGATCCCTCATGTTCCTGCCGAGTGTCATCATCCTATTACATCAGGATGTACCGAACTCGCTGGATCACCAGAAACCCCCCTCCTCCAGCTCCCCCACAGTGCCCGAATCCGGTTCGGTTATGTCAATGATGTATCTAGGACTTGTGCTTGTTCTTCCACACAGTTTCATCCCGATCCCTCACCTCTAAGCGTTTCCCAAGATTCCGGCTCCCACCTCTAACTACCCCCAAAGTCACCGGATCCAGTTCGGATTTGGAGTGGGTCGTCTGAGACACAAGATCTTTCCAAATATCAAGTTTTATTAAGATCCGATCACCCGTTCAAAAGTTATAAATACTCAAGTTTAAGGATTCCCATTCCCTCCACTCCCCCCACGATGCTTGGACCGCGGAAATGACTATTTACAACTTGATCTTTTGAGTCCCTGATATGCCTGCCAAGTTTCATTGTCCTAGCTTATGTGCAAGTGCCCAAATTAGCAAAACCCGGAGAGACCGACTTCAGCTGACATGAAGTGGGATGCCCATGTTCAAAACATCCTCAAACAAGCTTCCCCTTCGGTTTTCCTGTTAAAACTTATGAAAAAATTGTCTTTCCCCCTGAAGGATCTCCTCCAACTGTACTGTTTGTTTATCCGGCCAATACTGGAGTATGCTTGTCCAGTGTGGCATTTTGGGCTTACCTCTGAGCATGTTTATAAGATTGCAAACATTCAAAAACGAGCGCTTAGGATCATTAACGGGGAAGGGAAGCTTCCTTACCATTATCTGCTTGGCAAGTTCAAGCTCACCACCTTGGATGCGAGAAGAAACCTTCTATGCCTTAACTTCGGCACGGCACCAAGACCCTATCTGTTCCCAGATTGCGTCCCATTCTCCCCGAACTCTACACACCCATCCGCAACAGACCACAGCGCGACAAGGCTCAGAAAGTACCCAAATTAAATCCAGTCCCCATAAAACATGAAAGGTACCGAAGGAGTTTTGTTCCAAGTTTTGTTGAATTGTACAACAGCCAGTAAACATGGTCACTATTTTCGTTGAATTGTTAGTTTTAGCTTTTGAACCTTTTAGTATGTTTTATTTTGTTTTATATATGTATTTTAGTGAAATTACTTTTAAGGTAATCATTAAAAATTTGACTTTGACTGAATTTGATGAAAAAAATTTAATAATTTCATTAAAGTGATTTTTATCTGTTGTAGAAGTTTTTGGCAGAATGTTCGCCGAATGAGTCTATCGCGTAAATTGTGGTAGATAAGTTTTGTATCGACTGATGAATTTGTTTACGAACTGACAAATTGATTCGAGTGTTTAGTTATGTTTGGACGTCGAAGGCGTTCACGCTGTGAAAGTTACTTTTTAGAATTAAAAATCTACTCTACTCTACTCTACTCAGACCGACAAACCGCCAGACCGCCAGAACGCCAGACGGACAGAAATTGCGATCGCTATATGGCACTTGGTCGAAGGGCGAGTGCCATAAATATATACAAGCAGACCGACAGACCGAAGGTCGGACAGAAACTGCGATCGCTATGTGGCACTTGGCCGAAGGGCAAGTGCCATCATTATATACAAGCAGAACGACAGACCGACGGAAGGATAGAAATTGCAATCGCTCTATGGCACTTGCTGGCAGAGCACGGTTCCATCTGGTAGGTATCATGTTTTGCTAACTATGTTCACAGCTAACTGATTAGTTGCGTTGTCCGCAACTAATGAAGTTGTCCGTAGGCAAATGAAATATTTTGATGAAACTGGGTGTGAGGATTCTCTGGGTAAGGGACAGGTTTCACAGAATCTACCCAAAACTGAAAAATTTATTAAAAGCAAAAGTATGAATTGAAGCCGTTTACAGATTTGATGTATGGGTAAGAAATGTTGAATTCGTTATTGAGGTGTAGTTTTTTGCCGGACAATTAGTTTGCCCAGGATCCGGCTGAAACAGGAAATTTGACGAATTAAGGTAGGAAGTTTTAATCAATTTTGTCAAAGTAGATATTAAGTTTTGCGGTAAACAGACACACTGAATCCATTTCTGAACTTGGTTTCATCAGATGACGAGCCATTGACCTTAATTTGTTCCTAAATTTTAATAGTAAGAATTTTGACGAGTCTGGACGCATTCAGCGGTGACTGCTCTCCGATAGTTTAACACGTTTTTTTACTCAAAAATGCTGAGAGCCGACTGACTTGACTTCCACTGACACGATCTTTGGTTCTGGGTAGTGCTCACCGGTGCGGTCGAATCCGAACCTGCTCGAGAGGTAGAGTAACCCACCGGTGAGACGAGAAACGCGCAATAGGACAACAACTGAGGAAAACCAGATACGGCCCTGAAACGAACGCAGCTGTGAAAAGCAACTGTGAAAATTGATCAGTGGAGATGGGGATAGTCGTCAGTTCAAATCCCACCAGAAGAGCTTTTCGTCTGTACAATTACAGTTGAATTTTTCTCATCTATTCCACATAGTGCTCGAAGCAGCGCCAGAATTTGGTAATTTGGGTCGGCGGTGAAACTTATCGGCGGCGCGCCAAAAATGTATCGGCGTTTTCTCTAATTTTAGCATTTATCAAGGTATTTCTTGCAATTTTCCAGCCAATTTATTCAATTTTTCCCCAAAACCGTCAGCGTTGCTATGTTATTATTCTATTGTGTCTCATATAAAGGAATGCCCTAGATGAGCCATTTAATTTCTCCGACGCGCAGGAAACAATTATATCGTACAAAGGTCATGGGACCTAGAGCTTTTATTTTGAGGTTCAGACCGGATCTGGCCTCGGCAGACCTCAGAAATTTCCCCGATTTTCTTCGATTCAAGGGAACCTTGTTCGGTAGTAAGTGACGCAGACGCAAAATTTGCGGGTCCGAATCGCACCGATGTGGGATAGAGTGGGAGGCTTCTTCGACCGGATTCCGGGCGAACTAGAGGTAGAAAATTGTTTTCACAGAAGTTTTCAGCATGTTTTCTTACCACAAAATTTAACATCTAGTCAACTCCAAATAAAACTTTTACTTTTAACAAACTTTCCGGGTTTTGCCGGATTCCGGACAAACTATGTATCCGGCAAGAAAATCGTTTTCACCGTCGAGTTCGGCATATTTTCCTACCCCTAAATCGAACATCTAATCAACTTCAAATAAAACCTATACTTTTAACAGAATTTCCGGTTTTGGACGAATTCCGGGCGAACTACTTGTCCGATGACAAAATGGTTTTCACCATCGTGTTCAGCATGTCTTCTTACCCCATAATCGACTATCAAATTATATGTTTAAAAATATTTCATTTGCCCCTTAAATTCCCCCACCCCTAAATGTAGGGCTACAGAGCCCATCTACGAACTTGACCTTACTCTTGACCCAAAGAATTCTCAAACCAAGTTTCATCAAAATATCTCATTCCCTTCGAGAGTTAAGTGCGCACAGACCGACGGACAACTTTTGCGATGTCATAGGTATCCCTCCACTTACGTTTTGGGATCCCAAAAAGTAGCTGCTTATTTACATTTGGAAATGGAATATCGGCTGACATTTAGTCGTGGGTCGATGGCACAAATGAAGTAACGCATTTCCGAACATATTGGCGTAGAAAATGTATCGCCTGTGATAATATCGACTGTGTAATCGGCTGAGATTTAGTCGATAACGATCGTGTGCATGGCAGTGGATCCCAAACGGTGGTACGCGTACCCAAAGGGGTACGCGATACCCTTGCAAGGGGTACGCGAAGGAACCGAAATCAGTTTGATCTGTGGCTTCAGAACCTCGCCTCGTTAATTTCTGATTGCCAAAAGCCTAGTACTACAGCAGAGGCATCACTAGCCAAAACATTTTTTGAGGGGCAAGGTATTTTTACAGACTGGCAGGTAATTTTTACCGACAAATTAAAAAAAAATTTAACTAATTTTACGAAAAATTGCGGCGCTTCGCGCCTACTGGTTTCTTTTTAACCGTCTGGCCGACCACTTTGGGGGGAGGGGTGTTGCCCTCCCTTGCGCGATATCTCTGATTACGAGCCTTAGGAGAAAACCAATTTCGAATATGGATTCAAAGTCAACAAAATAATGTTGATTCCGAATTAGCTAGCCTACTGCCGTAAAATCTGTTCCTGTGTCAAACAGTATTATTTCAAGAAGAATAAAGAGACTGCAAGTGAGATTGTCATACAGGTTGCGAATTGAGTCAACGACCACGTTTGCGATGCAGCTTAATGAAAGTACGGAGAACAACTCAACCAAACACAGAAACAGGCGGACTGTAAAAAATATTGCCGTTAATGACGTCGAGCCCAGATTTGACAAAATTTTTGCTACAAAGCAGCCTCGAGTGTTTATTGAGTTTATATATATTTCTAATAAATATCGTCTTTTTCACGTTCTGAAAAGGAGGGTACGCAGCCTTTCCGAACCTTGATTAGGGGTACGCGGTATGAAAAAGGTCGGGCACCACTGGTCTATGGCACCGGTGAAGTAACGCATTTCCGAACATATTGGCATAAACTGTATCGACTGTGATTTCTGCTTTAACGAGCTATTATCTGTAGTTGTAGGTAGACGAACAGCCACTGGGAGGAGGTTGTTACATTCAGTAGCGACAGCATACCACAGGCAGAGCCAATCTTCGTGCCTAAAAGTGTTCTCAGCTCAATAAAGATCAGCCAATCCAGGTAACAAAACAAAAATCTAAGCTGTTCATTGATTAGATTTTTACCAAAGGTCGAATTCCGGTGCTGCCCAAAGGTTAGCTTCAGGGTGTGTTCGGCGTCAGTTTGCGTACTGCCATCTGTCGGTCACAGTTGACCTGGTCAGCTTGTTACATCAGATGACGTTCTTTGGGACTTTCCCACCAGATGGTATTATGAGCGGTCTCCCCAGCCACTCCTAAACTAAACTAGAAGTTTTTACATTTAACTGCAGATCGATGATTTTATCTCTTGAAAAGGTCTCTCAACACACCTTTTTTTTTCTTAAAACCAATGGCTCGTTTTATTTTTTGCCGTGACATTTTTTCCCACAAGAATATCATTAACACTGACAAAACTAAACGTAGGTTCACTTCCCTTAGCTCCCTATACGCTTCCAAAGAGTTGAGTAGTTTCCACGCCTCTTGACCTGTTTACTTTCTTACAGATAGCCTATACAGATTACAGATTTCACCAGCCTATGGGAGGTAGTTCCTACAACGAGCTATTATCTCTAGTTGTAGGTAGACGAACAGCCACTGGGAGGAGGTTGTTACATTCAGTAGCGACAGCATGCAACAGGCAGAGCCAATCTTCGTGACTAAAAGTGTTCTTCAGCTCAATGAAGATCAGTCAATTGAGGTAACAAACAAAAATCTAAGCTGTTCATTGATTAGATTTTACCGAGGGTCAGATTCCACTGCTGCCGACGGGTTAGCTTCAGGCCCTGACATTACTGCGTTCTTTGTCACGGGAGTTCTCACCGGTGGTCTCCGGTTTTTCTTATAAGCCGTTTTAGCATCTACCGGTGACTTCTCACCAGTCTTATAACCCGTTTTTGAACTAACCAGTGTCCGGTTTTTTCTCACCGGTGCGGACTAACCAGAACCTGCTCGTGAGCCCTGCTGCAGCGAGGAGTTAGCCGGTTTTCATCAACTCACAGATGAACCAAAAGAACGCGTTTTAAGGGAAGAACCGGACACTGGTGACTAAACACCAAAGACAGCCCGGAGTGCAACGAACGCAGATCGCCAGTCTGCATACTGCCATCTGTGGGTCATAGTTGACCCCGTCAGATTGTTACATTAGATGGCGTTTTTGGGACTCCCAGAACGATGCTGTTATGAGCGGTCTCCACAAATTCCTAAACAGACCCGATTTTTTCTACCATTTTACCGCTGATCGATGATTTTAGCTCTTAAAAAAGTCTGTCAGCACACCCTTTTTATTGAAAACCAGCTCCTCATTTGATTTTTTGTAGCGACATTTTTTCCCACAAGAATATCATCGACACTGACATAACTAAACGTAGGTTCACGTCCCTCAGCTCCCTATATGCTTTCGAAGAGTTGAGTAGTTTCCATGCCTCTCGTAACTACAAAGATTAGTCAGCCTAAGGGCTTCGGACAGAAGACCAATCGGGCGAAGAACAGTGCCGTCTTTTACTTTTTGTGGACCCCAGGCCATCATTGGGTTTTTGGCCCCTTTTCATGAGCCAAAAACGTAGAAACGCCAGCACACTAACACACACGATTCGTCGTCTACGTCTGAGGATAATCTAACTGACAACCGTGCAACGTAGCTGGTCACACCTGGATCGTAACGAACAAGGCAATACGGCTAGCAGCCGTAGCCTGATCAACAATTTACAACGGCCTCTCCCCACCCCCTCGGAGGCTGGGATTCGTAATTTCTGTATTAATTTTTCCGACGCCGTGATTCTTAATTTCTTTCGTGAGTATAACGAATCATGAATTAGTATCGCTCATAGGGTCAGTTGGGTCTTCCATCATCATGATGGATATTTTCGCGTCGAAGCCATCTGGTTAAATGGCAGTTTTTCGTAAAGGTCGACGGTTCCGACGCCATTTAGCTAGCTGGGTTGATCTCTCCGGTTGACAGAGCTCGGGGAGCGCTGGTAATCTTCCTCTGTTCGTTGTCATGTAGATGGCGTCGTCTTGTGACATTTGCGCGTGAATGGTATCTTCTGTCACAGCAGTAAACGCTCCTTCTCCTTTCCCGGACGTTCAAAACGAGGACCCTAGCAAAAAAAAGGCCGAAATATCGCTGCTAAAGCATCGTAGCTGGCTGTCAGAATTCGCCATTGTCTGGATATAACATAGCAGTGCAAAGCAGGGACAAAAGTTGATTTTCAGTGACCTGTCTACTTTCTTACAGATGATGCAAGAGCCTATGGGAAGTAGTTCTTACATCGAGGATACGCATTTAAAGACAATTCAAGAATGCCAAGAAGCAACCCAAGAACCATAGTGTTGATCAGCCAGTTCAGGTAAACAAAAACAATCTTAGCTTTCTGTTGCTTATAATTAAATTTTGTTTTAATAACATCTCGTTAAATTCCCTAATATTTTTACAGAATTAATGGAGAACAGTCACACATGGTCACATAATCACAACTAGTCACGTATCTTACAATTCAGAATAAAATACGGTAGGCTACACAATAATTCAGTTTCTATTTCGGATGAAGGACCATTAAAATGCTATACATAATAGGAGGCGATCAAGGAGCGTATTTCACCCTACTTACCGTAGGCATTATGCATGACGTCACACTTTTTCAGCCTTCATTCATGTAATGGGATGGAGCGATATCGAATTTACATAGCAACTATTGGTAGGACCTCTGGCCACCTTTGACGCTATGATTAGGGCTCTGTTTTAAAGTCGGGCGGGTCTGGTCCACCGTAAGGCGATTCGAAATTTCTGAGAAATTTAGTCGGATAAAAGAAATGTAAATACCGAGCAAATGCCTGCCCCATGCCTGAACATGATCTTAAAGTTTAACCAAAAGGCTGAGAAAGAACAGTCTAGTAACCCATCAATTATTCACTTAAATAGACATGTAGAACCGACGAAAATGCTTAGTTGCTCCGTTATTCACGAATAATCGATTTTCCGATAGTAGACTTTTTCTGTCAGATTTGTGGTACTTCTATGCGCTTGTCTTTTTTTGTATGCTTTACGAAAATGAAGAGTTCATGCAGTGAGTCTCCTGCCGTGAGGTGATAACTGGCAACTGAAATCCCCAACTGAGATTCAACTTTTCCGCACAATTGTAGAATTTGCGCTTGTTAGGACGGACGTAGATACTCTGAACGTCACTACTAGAGCAGATAGTGGACCAAAAAAAATCTCTTGGTAGAATCAAAGTAATTCAGTGATAACATAATAATTCAGTAATGATACAAAAATAAGGTGGCTTTTCAGTTAAATTTAAAGCATATGAAGTCTATCATTACCTCGTTTTATCATGCTACCGATTGTGTAAGTTTCTCCGTGTTTTGCGTCAAAACCAAGGGGCTGCGCAGTTTTTTTATCTCTGGGAAATTCAGAGGAGGCTCTAAGCAGGTCAGCAACATTTTTTTCCTTGGTTTCTTGGTGTAGGCCGATTTTTAGTTGTGTTCTTCGTCTCATTTTTGTCATGGTTTAGTTACCAATGGTTCGAAACGACATACGGTTTTGCTAACAGACCTTTCGTCTAGGAATTCTAGACGACAGTTGTCTGAACTTACTCATGGGCAAATCGGGCCCAACGGGGAGGATGGGGGCTGGTTCAACTCCACATTTGTATCCCAACCCCTATTGTAGTGAGGAGAACCTAAACGCTCTCTAAGATCACCCCGATCTTCCCCTCGATTCTCGAATAGAACCCAATTCTCTGAAAGTCCCTTGAATCATTATCCGATCCAAAGGATTCTCACCAAGCGCCTTTTTATCGCAAGCAATCTTTTCCGACGCTGCTTATTGCATTACTCGCCAAGCGTCAGTATTTGCGGTCTCGCTCGGGATATATAAAGACGAATATCCATGTATTAATTAAGCCAGTCCTCAGACGTAAGTCAGTGGACTAGGACCAGTGAACCAGTGTATCCAATACATGTATTGAGTAAGTTGAAACTGTTATTAAACCTATACTCGCACTATAGTTTGTTTGACTCTATCACGCCCTAGGAGATAGACCCCACGATACCGATTATACAGTACAGGACCAGAGGTCCAAAGGTACATCTCCTTTACCGTATTACACTATGATCCAAAAACACAAAGGAATGTCATCGCCTTATCTACAGTTATTGTGAACATTGAAAAACGGACAATCTGGGCCCAATTGTCCCTGAACAAAGTGGGGGTGAGGTTCGGGACTCATAAAAAGGAAAAAGTGATGCCCTCAAACCTCCGAAGTTTCAACTTGTTACCTTTTGATTCCTATCACGGGCAACGAACGTTACTCCTGGGTAAGCTGGGCCCAGTTGCCCCTGCACCGGGTCGGGGGGTGGGGGCAAAGGCACAACTAGAGCCCAATACCCACAAGTGTACCAAGTTTGAACTTGATACTTGGACTGTATTCACGAGTTATAAGCTCCACAGAATACGGTGAAAACAGGAAACCCAAAACTGCTACAGCGCTCGCAATAGTGAATTGTTCCACGGAACACTCCACTGAAAACAAAAGTAAACATACACAGTGTAGACACATACATAGTAGTAATATAGTTAATGGACATACATATCTATCTGAAATTAGTTTTCTCAGCTGATTAGATGTTTGTCCGTAATCTGTCAATGAAGCGCCGCTATATCAGTCACTGTCACTGACTGATACACCCACTGTATCAGTCAATCAAATTTACTTCCAAATAGCTTAAAGGACCTGTCTTGCCTATAATACTAACGTAACCTACTTCTATAATCGCCCCATATATTCAAAACCCGGAGACCCCAATTTTGTACGGTACATTCTTACCTCTTTAACAAAACCACACTGATTTTCTCACTTGCAGTGTTTGGTATCACACTGTCGACGGTTGTTTGCGAGAAGTTTTTCATCCGAAAGACCGGTTATGTAAATTGTTCCCTGTTTTCGCTAGAAGCTAACGGGCCTCGTAAAAGGCTTAAAACTGCCAAAACTGTGGGTTATTTGTTGAAACCACAACCTAGTTTTAGGGTATTCAAATATTTTAACATACTGTAAGTTAGAGAGTAAATAGTGTGAGGTTAAACAGCGAACGTAACATTTTTGGGATACCATCGAAATCTTGGTCTTGCTAAAATCGAAGTAATATTACGGCTAAGCACTTTTAATGTTTTAGATACGTCGCCAATATGCCCACAACAATGGTGAGGACCTGAGGGATGTCCTCAACAGAAGGAGGCCACAGGACCTGAGGGATGTCCTTAACAGAAGGAGTCCAAAGGACCAAAGGGACGTCCTCAATAGAAGGATGGCGCAATATGACGAAAAGATGCCTCATCCAGTTAATTCCACAGTCCTAATTCATAAGATCTCAGACTCTGTTTTGGTTTGCATAAAATGATTTTGAAATACTTCAGTGTCAGATTTTCGGAACGAATAAGCCTGCAAAGATTTTTATCGCCATGACCAGCTCGGCAATTCCGTTCGAAACCCTTGAACACTCCAGTTGAACACTTACCGTAGTGAAATGCACCGGGGCCTATGATGAACTGACGTCGCGGAGAGTGAGTTCTGTTAGGAGTCGCTGAAATGCCTGGTACCTGCCCCCCCCCCCCCCCCCCTACTCACTGAAAGAAGTGTGGTCCATAAACTGATGTCATTCGGCAGAGAACATTAACATTTCGCAAAGATTGCACACCGGCCGCTAGAAGCGACATACATTACTCGATAAAACGAAAGCCGAAGTACGCAAGTTGATTCCGGGAAGAACAAGAAACGTTAACCAAACGATTCCTTGAACTTGATTCAGGTTCGACGTCAACCAGACCACAACGTTTGTTTCTAGTCGCGTCAATAACGTATTTGGCTCTTCCCTAGGTAGACAGCGATTCTTTACCCATAAAAAAAAGTTGGTCATAAAGCGTATTTGCTTCGACAAAAGTGCATCAATTCCTGCTGAGGGAAACTTGTCTGTTTTGGACAATTAGGCCTACCCTAAATTACCTTGAATCACAGCTTTGTGTGAAATACGGCTTTTCCATCCTGTTGAACACTCCCAATGATAGTTGCGTTTTTGATCGAAGTTTTGTTGGCCGGTTGCTTAATTTCCGTTTTTGAACGACGTCGAAGATCACCGTTTGCTTAATTAGTGTTTTTACAACTCCGGCGATCCTTGCCAGGTCGACGTTACTAGCAAACTTCGAACTTGCTAGCGCACGAAGTTCGACGGTCAGAGTTTGAAGGACGAAGGAACTGTGACCGGCGACCAAAAACGGTATTTAAGCAGAGACCTTTGAGGTTGAAGGTAACTTCAAACTTCGATCAAAAACGCAACTATTTATTCTATTCAGAATTACTTTCGCTTTCTCTTTTCACTTTTCTAAATTCGAAACAGATAAAAATCCTTTCATATTCTCGAAGATCATCAGTTATCATCGATTCCCTCGTAATCATCGTCAAATCCCGTCACTTTCCACCAAACAAGTGACAAGTGTTCCAAAATGTTTGAATATAAATAACGGCTCTGTGTGCAGTTGTTTGACAAAAGATCATGGGAGTTCTGGACAGGCACATAAAATATTGACTGTACGAACGAAGGGACCTATGTTCAAGAGACGATGATTGAAACACGGATGTAAATACCAGCATGTGCGAAAAGGGTCGGAGGGATGGTTTCGGGGGGTTGTCTTTAAGATAGGACTGACGGATGACTGCGTAGGATACTTGAGTGTGCAAGGGTTGTCAAAGGACCCAGTGGCTGACGGCTGTGTTGAGCAAGCAGATGCACCAGGAGGAGACTCATTACCAAGTTCAAGGATTTCTGATAAGAAAAAAGTGATAATCAAAGAACTGCTGTTAAGAGGAGAGTAGAAGAAAGAGTAGCTGGCATGTTTCATGCTCTTGTGAAGGTAAGATTCATTATTGGCTCAGTTTTTCTCTCCAAATATATCTGCTTTTTCTTTCCTCCAAGTCCCATCCCGATCTCTCGACTGTAAGCCTTTTAAGAGATTTCCGGCATCCCCCTCCAGCTCCTCCCCCCCCCCCAAGTTATCGGATACATTCCAGACTTGAAATTGATCATCTGAGACACTTATTCTTGACACTTGACACGTTTCATGCACGTCTGATCACCCGTTCCAAAGTTAGGCATATCACTAGAATCCGGATTCCCCATCCTCTCACTCCTCCCATGATCATCGGATCGTGAAAAGAACTATATTCAAGTCTACCTGGGAGAGTACCTACTATGTCTGTCAAGTTTCATGGTCTAAATACATCTGGAGGTACACTAACTCATGATAACCGGAAATCCAGGAAACACCCCTCTACTGTGATACGATCCGGTCTTGTTTTGTCGATAAAGTATCTAGGGTTAATGCTTGTTCGTCCCTTCAAGTTCCATCCCGAACCCTCGACCCTAGGCGTTTCACGAGATTTTCTGTCCCCTTCCGACCCCCCCCCCCCAATTTTCGGATTTGAAATTGAAAATCTGAGACACTTGTTCTTCACAGTTGTAAAGTTTCATGCATGACCGAATATCCGTCCTAAGTTATGCATGTTGCTAGTTTCCGGATTCCCCATTCCTCCAATCCCCCGCGATGGCTGGATCGGAGAATTGATTATTTCCCTAGTTAATCTGGTTGGTTCCTTCATATGCCTCCCAAGTTTTAGTTTTATTGTGCTAGCTTATGTGGAAGCATTTCACGAGATTTTCGGTGTCACCCTCCAGCCCCCCCCCCAGTTATCGGATCTGGTCCGGATATGAAACCCAACAAAGGAAACACTTGTTCTTGACATAGGTCAAGTTTCATGCATTTCCGATTACCCGATCCAAAGTTATACTGTTACTAGTTTCGGATTTCCCATCCCTCAACTCCCTCAACGATGTCCGGATCAGGAAGTGATTATTTCTAACTTATTCCGGTCAGATCCCTGTGTCTGTCGAATTTCATCGTCCTAGCTTATGTGGAAGCGGTTTACGAGATTTCCGGTGGCCCCCTCCAGCCCCCCCCCTAGTTTTCTGATCTGGTCCGGATTTGAAACTGAGCATCTGAAGCACTTGTTCTTGACACATGTCAAGTTTCATGCATCTCCGATTACCCGTTCTAATGTTATGCATGTTACTAGTTTCCCGATTTCCCATCCCTCCACTCCAAAGCACTTGTTCTTGACACATCTCAATTCTGAAACTGTAACTGCTCCTGCATTCGTCTCTACATACAAGGAGGAATGGCGCTTTACGCTCGCGTGTGGGGCTTTCGTGAAAGAGGTCGTTGGATCGATACCACGTCTACACATTGCCTTTTTGCTCCCCTTGTTCCTAGTTTCCGGGTAGTTTCCGGGTCCGGGTAAGTTATTATTTTTAAGTTAATCTGGTAGGGTCCCTGATACACCTGCCAAGTTTCATCGTCCTAGCTTATGCAGAAAGCCCAAACTAGCAAAACCGGGACAGACCGACAGAAATTACGATCGCTGTATGGCAATTGAGAATGCTCAATTGCCATAAAAAGATTTTGACTGTCATGACAGCATGGAAATTTCATTTCAAAATTTTCGCGAAAAAGTTCGAGGTTGTGTAAAAACGAGGGCAGGTACCCCTCCTCTACTGTTGTACTACAGTAGGAAGTATGCTTGGAGTACCTGCATGAAAATGGCAAAGTTCGAAGTCACCAAACGTTTAAAAAAGCATACCTCTACTGCACTCCCTACTTATGTAAAAAAAAGTTCATTTGTGCTAGGCAGGTCAGCATATGGTAGGGTATCGAACCATTTATTAGTCACACCCGGTAGAGGATCCGATCCTCCTGTTGTTTTTCTTGAAGAATAAAGCTAACAATTTTTTTTCTTCAAACTCCCAACTGATAGGGGAGAGTGGGGTTGGTTCGGATGCGGGGTGAGTCTGGACAAAAGCGCCTCTTCGTACAGCGCCCTCTAAAATTCACCAAACAAATACTATAGATTCGCCATCTAGCGTCCGACTTGAGTATGTAGTTCGATATTCCCACGTGCAATCGTTTTTGAATTTGAGAAAAAGTGAAAAAAAGTAAGTGTGGCGTCATGAATCTGTCATTCTTTGAGATTTTATTTGGCCGTTATTACTAGTCAATGAATTTTGTTGACTCGTGCAGCTTATAACTATGGCATTACTAAGTTGTTTAGATTTAAGTTTTTGGTGCCATTTATAGTACTTACGGTGTGAGTGAGCTTGTAGTGGGGTGGATTCGGACAGTGTCCGAACCCGCCCCAAATACTTTTTGTGTGGTGAGAATTTCTAACTATATCTTTTTTTTTTCACGCTGTGTGCCTGTTCTTATTCATTTTATTACTTTTTACTAAAATAGTTTCTTTCAGAATGCCTCGATCATACAAAAGGAAGCGACAAGACCCTCCCGTTGACTTACAAAACATGAAGAATGCGGTTGAGGCGTGTGTCTCTTTAAAACATGTGCCTCTTCATTCTGTTGTTCTTTTTTTTTTAGTTCAATTTTACCTTTCAAATAATGGGGCCAAGGGCGAAGACAGAGGCTACATGGATCGCCTACGATTATCAACGCTTTAGCAAGAGCGTCAACCGCTTAATATAGGCCTCCTGGTGCAGACCCTTTTCTCTGTCCGCATCACAAGCCGAAATGAACGAATTTGTGAACTAAAGCTACAACTAGCTACAACTAGTTTTAATTGATGATGTCCTCGTTTTTGTATAATAATGGTTTTAAATTTTAGTTTTGAATTTTGTATTGCTTCATGAGAAGTCAATAGAGTAGAGGAATGCTTCTTTAAACGTTAGTTAGCCTTCAAAAGTTCCGTTTTTGGCGAGAAGAAGGATGATCAAATACATCTATTCAGGTACTTTATGGGACCATCTACTTTGTGTTTCAAGTTAACTAAAGATCGAAGAAGAATACCTCTACTGTACGAGTTATTGTACTGACAAACAATGAGGTATCGCTGAGCACTTGCTAATCAAACGTTAGCACGTTATCACAGAATTCAAAAGTCTAGGATAAGCACAGCTTAACTCCAACAAAACAAGGGTTTTGTCTATGAACATTAAAATCAACATGTTTAGAAGCTTGAATATCGTAATCTATTGCCGGCACCGGTTCTACCACCGCTGGTTTCGGTCGGTGCCGGGAGGGGGTCCAAGGTAACATATATTTTACATTTCAAATAAAGGAGATACGTGCTAGAACCTGTTCTTTTAAAGGAATCCGCGGACAGTCTTTGGCCGTCTGTGGCCATAAGACTGTCTTTAGGTTTGTTCGACAGATCTTCTGTTCATCGTTCGGACAGGCTTAGGCCAGATTCAAGTAACTCTACAAATAACTTTTTTTAGTCTTAGGTCGCATATCACCGGTACACCGCGGACTAAATAATTCACGACCAAGATGTTGTCAAGTCCTACACCAAACACTTGCTGCGTCTGCAGTGGAATTTACCAAGGGGCGAAGAAGAGGCAAAATGGATCGCCTGCGATTATCAACGCTTTAGCAAGAGCGTCAACTGCTTAATGTTCTGTAAAAGTAGTGCCCACCACAAATGTAGGCCTCCTGGTGCAGACCATTTCTCTGTCCGCATCTGAAGCAGAAATAAACGCATTTGTGAAATAAAGCTACAACTAGTTTTAATTGATGATGTTTTGTCAAAGTAGACGACTGATCGGCGTTCCCGCACTTCAGCACCTCAAATCCGGTCTTTCGTCACTTATTTTAGCTCCATAAAATTAAATAAAATGTTACTGTAATTTTGGCAGAACTGTGTGTAATAGTTTCGTCCTTACACACAAGCACAAAAAGGTATCAAGAATGTTGCGCAAACGCCTTTACCACATTCAAATCGCCGCCGTCGGCGATCGGCGCACTGCCGTTTCTGTGCTCGTTTTACCTGTTTCAATTTCAGCGTAACACCCGGGGGTAATTCGGCACAGAGTCGGGGTTTAGTCAAAATTTTGTTTTACTTTTGTTGCCAAGATGCGCACTAGAAAGCTAGAAATTCGTTCGAAAGCAAAACCACAAAAATCTTGACAACCTTTAATTCATACGTATCCCCCCACACACGTTTTGGGATCCCAAAAAGTTTTCTGTCCGTCTGTCAGCCAGATAACTTTCGAAGGGAATGCGAGAAACTTGGTGTGAGGACTTTTCTTTTTTTTTACAAACCCACTATAAAAACACAAAGGAAGAAGTGAGGTATATAAAAAATAAGAAAAAAGTAAGACACTAGAATTCACTTAAAACACTATTCACAAAAAAGAGGCACAAGGCGCGACTTACGCAATGCTGATTTGCGCTTAGCACGGAGCTCAATACTATCTAAATGACGGAAAGGATCGCGGATATGTGAATTCTGAACTATTTTTGAATTGCTATGCCTAGAAGGAAGATAAAGGCAATATTTACAAAACTTAAAGTGATTTTTTCTAAGACGCGACTCTAGGTCAAGAGAGGGGTCGAGTTCGTAGACGGGCTCTGTTGCTCAGCATTTAGGGGCCAGTCAATGATATAGTCAGTTTAGGGACAAAAAGACATGATGAATAAGAATATGAAAACCATTTTCTCGCCGGACAGGCAGTTCTCCCGGAATCCGGCCAAAACCAGAAAGTTTGTTAAAGTCAAAGTTTTATTTAGAGTCAATTAAGTCTTCGATTTGGGGGACGAACACATGCTGAACATTTAGGCTAGATGAAAATCATTTTCTCGTCAGCCAAGTAGTTCGCGACTAATCCGGCCGAAACCGGAAAATTTGTTCAAAGCTAAAGTTTTATCTGAAGTTGATTAGATGTTCGATACAGGGTTAAGGGGATTTTGAGCTTTACATTTTGCAAGACAAGTAGTTCACCCGGAATCCAGCAGAGACCGAAGATTTTGCAGAAGTCAGGCAGGAAGACCTGATCAATTTTGTCAAAGTAGACATGACGAATAGCTTAGGGGTAAATACACACATGCTAAATACATATCTGAAGTTGGTTTTATCAAATGATTAGCTATTGGCCTTCTTCTGTTTCTGTAAACGTCCAAGGAGTCTTGCGAAGACTGGATATCTACAGGGCCCATATTTGGGATCCCATCTAAACCTTTTGTCTTGTTATTAACGAAATTGTGTCAAACCTTGCGTCACCAGGATAGTTTTCGGAAAAATTGCTAGCTTCTAGTGACGAGTTATCTGTTTAGCATTTACTGATATTTAAAAAAATACATAGTTTACTTATTGTAAAATTCAAATGCTGAACTGATGCCTTGACCGATAGATCGTGTTTGTTTTCCGGGCTGGTTATCTGATAGTCCTAAAAATATCCCGGTATGAGATCCAACTTAAAACTTTAGGTTTGTTTCAAGATAAAGGAATTTATTAGGTCAATTTTAGGATGAACACATCTATCCCAACTAAGCCGCGAAGTGCCTTAAATTATCTCGATGAGTGCCCACCCGAATCTCCAATGCTTGTAGAAGATGACAACGGGGATTCCCCTAGCGATGACTCTTTTCTCGTGCCAGGGCCCCTCGTGCCTGAGTGACGGTCGTTCAATCATACGACAGACGACTCTCTTCTCGTGGATGACGAGGGACCGTCGCTCAACGATACAACAGACGATCTTTTCTCGTGGCTGACCGTAATTCAAGGCAAACCTCAAGTTCCTCCCACGATTCCCTTCTCGTCCTTGAGCGTAGCTCATTAAAAACGCCTGCATAACTCCTGGAAGCGTATGTCACCAACTTTTCGCTCCTCGTGTCTGAGCGCAGCTCATCACCAGCTCCCATATCAATGCTCGAAGATGCTAGTACCCTGTACAAGCAGACAATTAATGAGACCGACACCGACTTTTCTGTCCTCGGCCCTAATTTGCCGAAATTCCAAGGCCTAAGACAAGATTCGGACCTAGACGAATCCCTCGACGACTCCCCCCTCGTCGATCGAAGGGAACCTTTTATTGAACCAGAAGACCATGATAAGACATTCACTGATTTCGTCCCAGATGCCGACATGCTTTATAATAGAGAGGATCCCGACGACCACTTCGAAGAAGTCCTGGTAACGGAACCGAAACATGAAGAAATCGACGAGTTCGACCTTTACAATCGTTCGACTTTTATCAAAGAGATGAGAGCGATAATCCATTCAAACCTCGAGACAATGCCCAGAAAGCTTCTGCCACAGCACGTACTAGAGTACAAAACCCTGAGGTATGGCACGCTCAAAGAACCAAAGAAGTGCAATACTATGTCTTAAAGCTCTTCGACGTAGGTAGGAAAAGCAAAACAAAGTTCCTCGAGGAGATACTAGAGACGAATTCTAGTATAAAAATGTTGTCGCGCGGATCTCCAAACGGATCATGCCGTACAATTTCTCTGTTAAACTCTACCAGTACTACCTATCCCGGTCTAAATATATAGTCGCATGTGACCACGGTCCGGGAGGATCGTATACTCATCTTAACCAGTTTAACAAACTGCTGGGCGAACCTATTACGACGCCGAATGATTTGGTAAAATTTGCATTCGACAATCAGCAGGTCACATGATCCACATATAACTTCAGTGCTGACAGTCGCACGACCTCATCCATCATAACAAGCTTTCTGTACTTCCGGCTGGAAAATAGAAAGCAGATTATGCGCAGCGTTGACTACCTACGGCAAGACACTTCAATCAGGCGATGGAAGGGCTTCAGAGGGACAGCCACAAAATCCTCCGTATGGAGAGGCGCCTGGAAGCAATCAGTAACACAGCGCTGCCATATCAACGGCTGTGTCAATACCCCTGATGTCGACCGACGAACGAACTGTGGGTCAACAGTGGCCCCAATGAAGCCTCGACATCCACACAGAGATAAAGATAAAAAATGCGACGATACATTTTTGCCTTTGGAGTCGTTCACCTTCACGTCCAGCGCCAATGACGTCTCGGTGGTTACTGGGGAACCCCTGACGGTAAACCTGTCTGGGTATGAGAACATCGAGTTCGTCATTTAACAGGTCGAGATTCTGAAAGGTAAGACAACTTTAAACGGATACAAGCAAACTATTTCTTCCGTAACTTTTATCACGAGATAATTTGTGTGGGGATGTAATCCCTGCTTTTGCTAGTGCTAGTGCAAAATTTGGGCTTTACTTTTACCAAATCAGCAACGGCCTGTTAATCCTTTTCCCACGTCAATTCGCGGCAAAGTTCTTGGCATTAGCGGTACGACAGGCCTTTAACTAGTCGGGTGGAGGACAGAAATCTACGATACCAGATTGTCGGGAAAAAACATTCCAGCAAATATAAAAATTTTAGGATCCCCATTTTTGGACATGTGTTTTATACATGCTTCACCTGAGCTACCGCCAACACGTACTGGGCCCTTCGGCGCAAAGGTCGTGTGTATATGCGCTGTTTTCAGCAGAGATGGGCGAATCCGGATTCGGATTCGAATCAATATTACGTCCACGATTCAGTTTTCATGGTTCCCAACGGCGTATGATCATTCTTGAATCGAATCCGATAGTAACAAAACTCAAATCATTACCGTAGGTTATAGTTTACAAATCAGCAGTGACAAAATTAAATGATATATAACCTAATCCGATAACGCGATCGATTATATTAGATAGTTGGTGGAGAACATCAAAAAGTTTGATTGCTAAAATTGGGAAACGGAGCCTTGCGTCACCAGGATAGTTTTCGGGAAAATTGGTAGCTTCTAGTGACGAGTTATCTGTTTAGCATTTACTGATATTTAAAAAAATACATAGTTTACTTACTGTAAAATTCAAACAATTTTAGGATGAACACATTTATCCCAACTAAGCCGCGAAGTGCCTTAAATTATCTCGATGAGTGCACACCCGAATCTCCAATGCTTGTAGAAGATGACGACGGGGTTCCCCTAGCGATGACTCTTTTCTCGTGCCAGAGCCCCTCGTGCCTGAGTGACGGTCGTTCAATCATACGACAAACGACTCTCTTCTCGTGGATGACGAGGGACCGTCGCTCAATGATACAACAGACGATCTCTTCTCGTGGCTGACCGTATTTCAAGGCAAACCTCAAGTTCCTTCCACGATTCCCTTCTCGTCCTTGAGCATAGCTCGTTAAAAACGCCTACATCTCTCCTGGAAGCGTCTGTCATCTGTGTTTTCGCTCCTCGTGTCTGAGCGCAGCTCATCACCAGCTCCCATATCAATGCTCGAAGCTGCTAGTACCCTGTACAAGCAGACAATTGATGAGACCGACACCGACTTTTCTGTCCTCGGCCCTGATTTGCCGAAATTCCAAGGCCTAAGACAAGATTCGGACCTAGACGAATCCCTCGACGACTCGCTCCTCGTCGATCGAAGGGAACCTTTTATTGGACAAGAAGACCATGATAAATCATTCCCTGATTTCGTCCCAGATGACGACATGCTTTATAATAGAGAGGATCCCGACGACCACTTCGGAGAAATCCTGGTAGCGGAACCAAAACATGAAGAAACCGACGAGTTCGACCTTTACAATCGTTCGACTTTTATCAAAGAGATGAGAGCGATAATCCATTCAGACCTCGAGACCATGCCCAAAAAGCTTCTGCCACAGCACGTACTAGAGTACAAAACCCTGAGGTATGGCACGCTCAAAGAACCAAAGAAGTGCAATACTATGTCTTAAAGCTCTTCGACGTAGGTAGGAAAATCAAAACAAATTCCCTCGAGGAGATACTAGAGACGAATGCTACTATAAAAATGTTGTACGCGATGATCTCCAAACGACCATGCCGTACCATTTCTCTGTTAAACTCTGCCAGTACGACCTATCCCGGTCTAAATATATAGTCGCATGTGACCACGGCCCGGGAGGATCGTATACTCATCTTAACCAGTTTAACAAACTGCTGGGCGAACCTATTGCGACGCCGAATGATTTGGTAAAGGTTGCATTCGACAATCAGCAGGTCACAGGATCCACATATAACTTCAGTGCTGACAGTCGCACGACCTCATCCATCATAACAAGCTTTGGGGGACAGCCACAAAATCCTCCGTATGGAGAGGCACCTGGAAGCAATCAGTAACACAGCGCTACCATATCAACGGCTGTGTCAATACCCCTGATATCGACCGATGTACGAACTGTGGGTCAACAGTGGCCCCAATGGAGCTCGACATCCACACAGAGATAAAGATAAAAAATGCGACGATACATTTTCGCCTTTGGAGTCGTTCACCTTCACGTCCAGCGCTAATGACGTCTCGGTGGTTACTGGGAAACCCCTGACGGTAAACCTGTCTGGGTATGAGAACATCGAGTTCGTCCTTTAACAGGTCGAGATTCTGAAAGGTAAGACAACTTTAAACGGATACAAGCAACCTATTTCTTCCGTAGCTTTTATCACGGGATAATTTATGTGGGGATGTAATCCCTGCTTTTACTAGTGCTAAGGCAAAATTTGGGCTTTACTTTTCTCAAATCGGCAACGGCCTTGACTGTTTTAATCCTTTAACCATGTCAATTCGCGACAAGTGTGAAGATTAGTAATAGGTCATTAGCGGGTTCCGAATATAGCATTTGGAACTCGGTTCTTGGCATTAGCAGTACGACAGGCCTTTAACTAGTCGGGTGGAGGCCAGAAATCTACGATACCAGATTGTTGGGAAAAAACATTCCAGCAAATATAAACATTTTAGGATCCCCATTTTTGGACAAGTGTTTTAAATATGCTTAACCTGAGCTACCGCCAACACGTAATGGGCCCTTCGGCGCAAAGGTCGTATGTATATGCGCTGTTTCCAGCAGAGATGGGCGAATCCAGATTCGAATCAGTATTACGTCCTTTTGACCGGATTCGAATCTTCTGATTGTCAGGCTGGATTCGGAATCGAATTCCAGACCCTCGATCTTACGAATCCTCACAAATTTCTAATTTATATTCTTACAGTTTCCGTTTCCGAATTTTAGCAATCAAACTTTTTGATGTTCTCCACCAACTGTCTCATCTAATCCATGCGTTATCGGATTAGCTTATATATCATTTAATTTTGTCACCGCTGATTTGTAAACTATAACCTACGGTAATGATTTGACTTTTGTTACGGTCAGATTCGATTCAAGAATGATCCTGCGCCGTTTGGAACCATGAAGACTGAATCGTTTTGTCAAAGTAGACGACTGATCGGCGTTCCCGCACTTCAGCACCTCAAATCCGGTCTTTCGTCACTTATTTTAGCTCCATAAAATTAAATAAAATGTTACTGTAATTTTGGCAGAACTGTGTGTAATAGTTTCGTCCTTACACACAAGCACAAAAAGGTATCAAGAATGTTGCGCAATCGCCTTTACCACATTCAAATCGCCGCCGTCGGCGATCGGCGCACTGCCGTTTCTGTGCTCGTTTTACCTGTTTCAATTTCAGCGTAACACCCGGGGGTAATTCGGCACAGAGTCGGGGTTTAGTCAAAATTTTGTTTTACTTTTGTTGCCAAGATGCGCACTAGAAAGCTAGAAATTCGTTCGAAAGCAAAACCACAAAAATCTTGACAACCTTTAATTCATACGTATCCCCCCACACACGTTTTGGGATCCCAAAAAGTTTTCTGTCCGTCTGTCAGCCAGATAACTTTCGAAGGGAATGCGAGAAACTTGGTGTGAGGACTTTTCTTTTTTTTTACAAACCCACTATAAAAACACAAAGGAAGAAGTGAGGTATATAAAAAATAAGAAAAAAGTAAGACACTAGAATTCACTTAAAACACTATTCACAAAAAAGAGGCACAAGGCGCGACTTACGCAATGCTGATTTGCGCTTAGCACGGAGCTCAATACTATCTAAATGACGGAAAGGATCGCGGACATGTGAATTCTGAACTATTTTTGAATTGCTATGCCTAGAAGGAAGATAAAGGCAATATTTACAAAACTTAAAGTGATTTTTTCTAAGACGCGACTCTAGGTCAAGAGAGGGGTCGAGTTCGTAGACGGGCTCTGTTGCTCAGCATTTAGGGGCCAGTCAATGATATAGTCAGTTTAGGGACAAAAAGACATGATGAATAAGAATATGAAAACCATTTTCTCGCCGGACAGGCAGTTCTCCCGGAATCCGGCCAAAACCAGAAAGTTTGTTAAAGTCAAAGTTTTATTTAGAGTCAATTAAGTCTTCGATTTGGGGGACGAACACATGCTGAACATTTAGGCTAGATGAAAATCATTTTCTCGTCAGCCAAGTAGTTCGCGACTAATCCGGCCGAAACCGGAAAATTTGTTCAAAGCTAAAGTTTTATCTGAAGTTGATTAGATGTTCGATACAGGGTTAAGGGGATTTTGAGCTTTACATTTTGCAAGACAAGTAGTTCACCCGGAATCCAGCAGAGACCGAAGATTTTGCAGAAGTCAGGCAGGAAGACCTGATCAATTTTGTCAAAGTAGACATGACGAATAGCTTAGGGGTAAATACACACATGCTAAATACATATCTGAAGTTGGTTTTATCAAATGATTAGCTATTGGCCTTCTTCTGTTTCTGTAAACGTCCAAGGAGTCTTGCGAAGACTGGATATCTACAGGGCCCATATTTGGGATCCCATCTAAACCTTTTGTCTTGTTATTAACGAAATTGTGTCAAACCTTGCGTCACCAGGATAGTTTTCGGAAAAATTGCTAGCTTCTAGTGACGAGTTATCTGTTTAGCATTTACTGATATTTAAAAAAATACATAGTTTACTTATTGTAAAATTCAAATGCTGAACTGATGCCTTGACCGATAGATCGTGTTTGTTTTCCGGGCTGGTTATCTGATAGTCCTAAAAATATCCCGGTATGAGATCCAACTTAAAACTTTAGGTTTGTTTCAAGATAAAGGAATTTATTAGGTCAATTTTAGGATGAACACATCTATCCCAACTAAGCCGCGAAGTGCCTTAAATTATCTCGATGAGTGCCCACCCGAATCTCCAATGCTTGTAGAAGATGACAACGGGGATTCCCCTAGCGATGACTCTTTTCTCGTGCCAGGGCCCCTCGTGCCTGAGTGACGGTCGTTCAATCATACGACAGACGACTCTCTTCTCGTGGATGACGAGGGACCGTCGCTCAACGATACAACAGACGATCTTTTCTCGTGGCTGACCGTAATTCAAGGCAAACCTCAAGTTCCTCCCACGATTCCCTTCTCGTCCTTGAGCGTAGCTCATTAAAAACGCCTGCATAACTCCTGGAAGCGTATGTCACCAACTTTTCGCTCCTCGTGTCTGAGCGCAGCTCATCACCAGCTCCCATATCAATGCTCGAAGATGCTAGTACCCTGTACAAGCAGACAATTAATGAGACCGACACCGACTTTTCTGTCCTCGGCCCTAATTTGCCGAAATTCCAAGGCCTAAGACAAGATTCGGACCTAGACGAATCCCTCGACGACTCCCCCCTCGTCGATCGAAGGGAACCTTTTATTGAACCAGAAGACCATGATAAGACATTCACTGATTTCGTCCCAGATGCCGACATGCTTTATAATAGAGAGGATCCCGACGACCACTTCGAAGAAGTCCTGGTAGCGGAACCGAAACATGAAGAAATCGACGAGTTCGACCTTTACAATCGTTCGACTTTTATCAAAGAGATGAGAGCGATAATCCATTCAAACCTCGAGACAATGCCCAGAAAGCTTCTGCCACAGCACGTACTAGAGTACAAAACCCTGAGGTATGGCACGCTCAAAGAACCAAAGAAGTGCAATACTATGTCTTAAAGCTCTTCGACGTAGGTAGGAAAAGCAAAACAAAGTTCCTCGAGGAGATACTAGAGACGAATTCTAGTATAAAAATGTTGTCGCGCGGATCTCCAAACGGATCATGCCGTACCATTTCTCTGTTAAACTCTACCAGTACTACCTATCCCGGTCTAAATATATAGTCGCATGTGACCACGGTCCGGGAGGATCGTATACTCATCTTAACCAGTTTAACAAACTGCTGGGCGAACCTATTACGACGCCGAATGATTTGGTAAAATTTGCATTCGACAATCAGCAGGTCACATGATCCACATATAACTTCAGTGCTGACAGTCGCACGACCTCATCCATCATAACAAGCTTTCTGTACTACCGGCTGGAAAATAGAAAGCAGATTATGCGCAGCGTTGACTACCTACGGCAAGACACTTCAATCAGGCGATGGAAGGGCTTCAGGGGGACAGCCACAAAATCCTCCGTATGGAGAGGCGCCTGGAAGCAATCAGTAACACAGCGCTGCCATATCAACGGCTGTGTCAATACCCCTGATGTCGACCGACGAACGAACTGTGGGTCAACAGTGGCCCCAATGAAGCCTCGACATCCACACAGAGATAAAGATAAAAAATGCGACGATACATTTTTGCCTTTGGAGTCGTTCACCTTCACGTCCAGCGCCAATGACGTCTCGGTGGTTACTGGGGAACCCCTGACGGTAAACCTGTCTGGGTATGAGAACATCGAGTTCGTCATTTAACAGGTCGAGATTCTGAAAGGTAAGACAACTTTAAACGGATACAAGCAAACTATTTCTTCCGTAACTTTTATCACGAGATAATTTGTGTGGGGATGTAATCCCTGCTTTTGCTAGTGCTAGTGCAAAATTTGGGCTTTACTTTTATCAAATCAGCAACGGCCTGTTTAATCCTTTTCCCACGTCAATTCGCGGCAAAGTTCTTGGCATTAGCGGTACGACAGGCCTTTAACTAGTCGGGTGGAGGACAGAAATCTACGATACCAGATTGTCGGGAAAAAACATTCCAGCAAATATAAAAATTTTAGGATCCCCATTTTTGGACATGTGTTTTATACATGCTTCACCTGAGCTACCGCCAACACGTACTGGGCCCTTCGGCGCAAAGGTCGTGTGTATATGCGCTGTTTTCAGCAGAGATGGGCGAATCCGGATTCGGATTCGAATCAATATTACGTCCACGATTCAGTTTTCATGGTTCCCAACGGCGTATGATCATTCTTGAATCGAATCCGATAGTAACAAAACTCAAATCATTACCGTAGGTTATAGTTTACAAATCAGCAGTGACAAAATTAAATGATATATAACCTAATCCGATAACGCGATCGATTACATTAGATAGTTGGTGGAGAACATCAAAAAGTTTGATTGCTAAAATTGGGAAACGGAGCCTTGCGTCACCAGGATAGTTTTCGGGAAAATTGGTAGCTTCTAGTGACGAGTTATCTGTTTAGCATTTACTGATATTTAAAAAAAGACATAGTTTACTTATTGTAAAATTCAAACAATTTTAGGATGAACACATTTATCCCAACTAAGCCGCGAAGTGCCTTAAATTATCTCGATGAGTGCACACCCGAATCTCCAATGCTTGTAGAAGATGACGACGGGGTTCCCCTAGCGATGACTCTTTTCTCGTGCCAGAGCCCCTCGTGCCTGAGTGACGGTCGTTCAATCATACGACAAACGACTCTCTTCTCGTGGATGACGAGGGACCGTCGCTCAATGATACAACAGACGATCTCTTCTCGTGGCTGACCGTATTTCAAGGCAAACCTCAAGTTCCTTCCACGATTCCCTTCTCGTCCTTGAGCATAGCTCGTTAAAAACGCCTACATCTCTCCTGGAAGCGTCTGTCATCTGTGTTTTCGCTCCTCGTGTCTGAGCGCAGCTCATCACCAGCTCCCATATCAATGCTCGAAGCTGCTAGTACCCTGTACAAGCAGACAATTGATGAGACCGACACCGACTTTTCTGTCCTCGGCCCTGATTTGCCGAAATTCCAAGGCCTAAGACAAGATTCGGACCTAGACGAATCCCTCGACGACTCGCTCCTCGTCGATCGAAGGGAACCTTTTATTGGACAAGAAGACCATGATAAATCATTCCCTGATTTCGTCCCAGATGACGACATGCTTTATAATAGAGAGGATCCCGACGACCACTTTGAAGAAACCGACGAGTTCGACCTTTACAATCGTTCGACTTTTATCAAAGAGATGAGAGCGATAATCCATTCAGACCTTGAGACGATGCCCAAAAAGCTTCTGCCACAGCACGTACTAGAGTACAAAACCCTGAGGTATGGCACGCTCAAAGAACCAAAGAAGTGCAATACTATGTCTTAAAGCTCTTCGACGTAGGTAGGAAAATCAAAACAAATTCCCTCGAGGAGATACTAGAGACGAATGCTACTATAAAAATGTTGTACGCGATGATCTCCAAACGACCATGCCGTACCATTTCTCTGTTAAACTCTGCCAGTACGACCTATCCCGGTCTAAATATATAGTCGCATGTGACCACGGCCCGGGAGGATCGTATACTCATCTTAACCAGTTTAACAAACTGCTGGGCGAACCTATTGCGACGCCGAATGATTTGGTAAAGGTTGCATTCGACAATCAGCAGGTCACAGGATCCACATATAACTTCAGTGCTGACAGTCGCACGACCTCATCCATCATAACAAGCTTTGGGGGACAGCCACAAAATCCTCCGTATGGAGAGGCACCTGGAAGCAATCAGTAACACAGCGCTACCATATCAACGGCTGTGTCAATACCCCTGATATCGACCGATGTACGAACTTTGGGTCAACAGTGGCCCCAATGGAGCTCGACATCCACACAGAGATAAAGATAAAAAATGCGACGATACATTTTCGCCTTTGGAGTCGTTCACCTTCACGTCCAGCGCTAATGACGTCTCGGTGGTTACTGGGAAACCCCTGACGGTAAACCTGTCTGGGTATGAGAACATCGAGTTCGTCCTTTAACAGGTCGAGATTCTGAAAGGTAAGACAACTTTAAACGGATACAAGCAACCTATTTCTTCCGTAGCTTTTATCACGGGATAATTTATGTGGGGATGTAATCCCTGCTTTTACTAGTGCTAAGGCAAAATTTGGGCTTTACTTTTCTCAAATCGGCAACGGCCTTGACTGTTTTAATCCTTTAACCATGTCAATTCGCGACAAGTGTGAAGATTAGTAATAGGTCATTAGCGGGTTCCGAATATAGCATTTGGAACTCGGTTCTTGGCATTAGCAGTACGACAGGCCTTTAACTAGTCGGGTGGAGGCCAGAAATCTACGATACCAGATTGTCGGGAAAAAACATTCCAGCAAATATAAACATTTTAGGATCCCCATTTTTGGACAAGTGTTTTAAATATGCTTAACCTGAGCTACCGCCAACACGTAATGGGCCCTTCGGCGCAAAGGTCGTATGTATATGCGCTGTTTCCAGCAGAGATGGGCGAATCCAGATTCGAATCAGTATTACGTCCTTTTGACCGGATTCGAATCTTCTGATTGTCAGGCTGGATTCGGAATCGAATTCCAGACCCTCGATCTTACGAATCCTCACAAATTTCTAATTTATATTCTTACAGTTTCCGTTTCCGAATTTTAGCAATCAAACTTTTTGATGTTCTCCACCAACTGTCTCATCTAATCCATGCGTTATCGGATTAGCTTATATATCATTTAATTTTGTCACCGCTGATTTGTAAACTATAACCTACGGTAATGATTTGACTTTTGTTACGGTCAGATTCGATTCAAGAATGATCCTGCGCCGTTTGGAACCATGAAGACTGAATCGTTTTGTCAAAGTAGACGACTGATCGGCGTTCCCGCACTTCAGCACCTCAAATCCGGTCTTTCGTCACTTATTTTAGCTCCATAAAATTAAATAAAATGTTACTGTAATTTTGGCAGAACTGTGTGTAATAGTTTCGTCCTTACACACAAGCACAAACAGGTATCAAGAATGTTGCGCAAACGCCTTTACCACATTCAAATCGCCGCCGTCGGCGATCGGCGCACTGCCGTTTCTGTGCTCGTTTTACCTGTTTCAATTTCAGCGTAACACCCGGGGGTAATTCGGCACAGAGTCGGGGTTTAGTCAAAATTTTGTTTTACTTTTGTTGCCAAGATGCGCACTAGAAAGCTAGAAATTCGTTCGAAAGCAAAACCACAAAAATCTTGACAACCTTTAATTCATACGTATCCCCCCACACACGTTTTGGGATCCCAAAAAGTTTTCTGTCCGTCTGTCAGCCAGATAACTTTCGAAGGGAATGAGAGAAACTTGGTGTGAGGACTTTTCTTTTTTTTTACAAACCCACTATAAAAACACAAAGGAAGAAGTGAGGTATATAAAAAATAAGAAAAAAGTAAGACACTAGAATTCACTTAAAACACTATTCACAAAAAAGAGGCACAAGGCGCGACTTACGCAATGCTGATTTGCGCTTAGCACGGAGCTCAATACTATCTAAATGACGGAAAGGATCGCGGACATGTGAATTCTGAACTATTTTTGAATTGCTATGCCTAGAAGGAAGATAAAGGAAATATTTACAAAACTTAAAGTGATTTTTTCTAAGACGCGACTCTAGGTCAAGAGAGGGGTCGAGTTCGTAGACGGGCTCTGTTGCTCAGCATTTAGGGGCCAGTCAATGATATAGTCAGTTTAGGGACAAAAAGACATGATGAATAAGAATATGAAAACCATTTTCTCGCCGGACAGGCAGTTCTCCCGGAATCCGGCCAAAACCAGAAAGTTTGTTAAAGTCAAAGTTTTATTTAGAGTCAATTAAGTCTTCGATTTGGGGGACGAACACATGCTGAACATTTAGGCTAGATGAAAATCATTTTCTCGTCAGCCAAGTAGTTCGCGACTAATCCGGCCGAAACCGGAAAATTTGTTCAAAGCTAAAGTTTTATCTGAAGTTGATTAGATGTTCGATACAGGGTTAAGGGGATTTTGAGCTTTACATTTTGCAAGACAAGTAGTTCACCCGGAATCCAGCAGAGACCGAAGATTTTGCAGAAGTCAGGCAGGAAGACCTGATCAATTTTGTCAAAGTAGACATGACGAATAGCTTAGGGGTAAATACACACATGCTAAATACATATCTGAAGTTGGTTTTATCAAATGATTAGCTATTGGCCTTCTTCTGTTTCTGTAAACGTCCAAGGAGTCTTGCGAAGACTGGATATCTACAGGGCCCATATTTGGGATCCCATCTAAACCTTTTGTCTTGTTATTAACGAAATTGTGTCAAACCTTGCGTCACCAGGATAGTTTTCGGAAAAATTGCTAGCTTCTAGTGACGAGTTATCTGTTTAGCATTTACTGATATTTAAAAAAATACATAGTTTACTTATTGTAAAATTCAAATGCTGAACTGATGCCTTGACCGATAGATCGTGTTTGTTTTCCGGGCTGGTTATCTGATAGTCCTAAAAATATCCCGGTATGAGATCCAACTTAAAACTTTAGGTTTGTTTCAAGATAAAGGAATTTATTAGGTCAATTTTAGGATGAACACATCTATCCCAACTAAGCCGCGAAGTGCCTTAAATTATCTCGATGAGTGCCCACCCGAATCTCCAATGCTTGTAGAAGATGACAACGGGGATTCCCCTAGCGATGACTCTTTTCTCGTGCCAGGGCCCCTCGTGCCTGAGTGACGGTCGTTCAATCATACGACAGACGACTCTCTTCTCGTGGATGACGAGGGACCGTCGCTCAACGATACAACAGACGATCTTTTCTCGTGGCTGACCGTAATTCAAGGCAAACCTCAAGTTCCTCCCACGATTCCCTTCTCGTCCTTGAGCGTAGCTCATTAAAAACGCCTGCATAACTCCTGGAAGCGTATGTCACCAACTTTTCGCTCCTCGTGTCTGAGCGCAGCTCATCACCAGCTCCCATATCAATGCTCGAAGATGCTAGTACCCTGTACAAGCAGACAATTAATGAGACCGACACCGACTTTTCTGTCCTCGGCCCTAATTTGCCGAAATTCCAAGGCCTAAGACAAGATTCGGACCTAGACGAATCCCTCGACGACTCCCCCCTCGTCGATCGAAGGGAACCTTTTATTGAACCAGAAGACCATGATAAGACATTCACTGATTTCGTCCCAGATGCCGACATGCTTTATAATAGAGAGGATCCCGACGACCACTTCGAAGAAGTCCTGGTAGCGGAACCGAAACATGAAGAAATCGACGAGTTCGACCTTTACAATCGTTCGACTTTTATCAAAGAGATGAGAGCGATAATCCATTCAAACCTCGAGACAATGCCCAGAAAGCTTCTGCCACAGCACGTACTAGAGTACAAAACCCTGAGGTATGGCACGCTCAAAGAACCAAAGAAGTGCAATACTATGTCTTAAAGCTCTTCGACGTAGGTAGGAAAAGCAAAACAAAGTTCCTCGAGGAGATACTAGAGACGAATTCTAGTATAAAAATGTTGTCGCGCGGATCTCCAAACGGATCATGCCGTACCATTTCTCTGTTAAACTCTACCAGTACTACCTATCCCGGTCTAAATATATAGTCGCATGTGACCACGGTCCGGGAGGATCGTATACTCATCTTAACCAGTTTAACAAACTGCTGGGCGAACCTATTACGACGCCGAATGATTTGGTAAAATTTGCATTCGACAATCAGCAGGTCACATGATCCACATATAACTTCAGTGCTGACAGTCGCACGACCTCATCCATCATAACAAGCTTTCTGTACTACCGGCTGGAAAATAGAAAGCAGATTATGCGCAGCGTTGACTACCTACGGCAAGACACTTCAATCAGGCGATGGAAGGGCTTCAGGGGGACAGCCACAAAATCCTCCGTATGGAGAGGCGCCTGGAAGCAATCAGTAACACAGCGCTGCCATATCAACGGCTGTGTCAATACCCCTGATGTCGACCGACGAACGAACTGTGGGTCAACAGTGGCCCCAATGAAGCCTCGACATCCACACAGAGATAAAGATAAAAAATGCGACGATACATTTTTGCCTTTGGAGTCGTTCACCTTCACGTCCAGCGCCAATGACGTCTCGGTGGTTACTGGGGAACCCCTGACGGTAAACCTGTCTGGGTATGAGAACATCGAGTTCGTCATTTAACAGGTCGAGATTCTGAAAGGTAAGACAACTTTAAACGGATACAAGCAAACTATTTCTTCCGTAACTTTTATCACGAGATAATTTGTGTGGGGATGTAATCCCTGCTTTTGCTAGTGCTAGTGCAAAATTTGGGCTTTACTTTTATCAAATCAGCAACGGCCTGTTTAATCCTTTTCCCACGTCAATTCGCGGCAAAGTTCTTGGCATTAGCGGTACGACAGGCCTTTAACTAGTCGGGTGGAGGACAGAAATCTACGATACCAGATTGTCGGGAAAAAACATTCCAGCAAATATAAAAATTTTAGGATCCCCATTTTTGGACATGTGTTTTATACATGCTTCACCTGAGCTACCGCCAACACGTACTGGGCCCTTCGGCGCAAAGGTCGTGTGTATATGCGCTGTTTTCAGCAGAGATGGGCGAATCCGGCTTCGGATTCGAATCAATATTACGTCCTTTTGGCCGGATTCGAATCTTCTGCTTGTCAGGCTTGATTCGGAATCGAATTCCAAACCCTCCATCTTACGAATCTTCACAAATTTCTAGTTTACGTTCTTACAGTAAAACGCCGATCGGTCGTCTACTTTGACAAAACGATTCAGTTTTCATGGTTCCCAACGTACTGGGTAATTTGTGTGGGGATGTAATCCCTGCTTTTGCTAGTGCTAGTGCAAAATTTGGGCTTTACTTTTATCAAATCAGCAACGGCCTGTTTAATCCTTTTCCCACGTCAATTCGCGGCAAAGTTCTTGGCATTAGCGGTACGACAGGCCTTTAACTAGTCGGGTGGAGGACAGAAATCTACGATACCAGATTGTCGGGAAAAAACATTCCAGCAAATATAAAAATTTTAGGATCCCCATTTTTGGACATGTGTTTTATACATGCTTCACCTGAGCTACCGCCAACACGTACTGGGCCCTTCGGCGCAAAGGTCGTGTGTATATGCGCTGTTTTCAGCAGAGATGGGCGAATCCGGATTCGGATTCGAATCAATATTACGTCCACGATTCAGTTTTCATGGTTCCCAACGGCGTATGATCATTCTTGAATCGAATCCGATAGTAACAAAACTCAAATCATTACCGTAGGTTATAGTTTACAAATCAGCAGTGACAAAATTAAATGATATATAACCTAATCCGATAACGCGATCGATTATATTAGATAGTTGGTGGAGAACATCAAAAAGTTTGATTGCTAAAATTGGGAAACGGAGCCTTGCGTCACCAGGATAGTTTTCGGGAAAATTGGTAGCTTCTAGTGACGAGTTATCTGTTTAGCATTTACTGATATTTAAAAAAATACATAGTTTACTTATTGTAAAATTCAAACAATTTTAGGATGAACACATTTATCCCAACTAAGCCGCGAAGTGCCTTAAATTATCTCGATGAGTGCACACCCGAATCTCCAATGCTTGTAGAAGATGACGACGGGGTTCCCCTAGCGATGACTCTTTTCTCGTGCCAGAGCCCCTCGTGCCTGAGTGACGGTCGTTCAATCATACGACAAACGACTCTCTTCTCGTGGATGACGAGGGACCGTCGCTCAATGATACAACAGACGATCTCTTCTCGTGGCTGACCGTATTTCAAGGCAAACCTCAAGTTCCTTCCACGATTCCCTTCTCGTCCTTGAGCATAGCTCGTTAAAAACGCCTACATCTCTCCTGGAAGCGTCTGTCATCTGTGTTTTCGCTCCTCGTGTCTGAGCGCAGCTCATCACCAGCTCCCATATCAATGCTCGAAGCTGCTAGTACCCTGTACAAGCAGACAATTGATGAGACCGACACCGACTTTTCTGTCCTCGGCCCTGATTTGCCGAAATTCCAAGGCCTAAGACAAGATTCGGACCTAGACGAATCCCTCGACGACTTGCCGTTGCCGTTTGCCGTTTTTGTGCTCGTTTTACCTGTTTCAATTTCAGCGTAACGCCCGGGGGTAATTCGGCACAGAGTCGGGGTTTAGTCAAAATTTTGTTTTACTTTTGTTGCCAAGATGCGCACTAGAAAGCTAGAAATTCGTTCGAAAGCAAAACCACAATAATCTTGACAACCTTTACGTCATACGTATCCCCCCACACACGTTTTGGGATCCCAAAAAGTTTTCTGCCCGTCTGTCAGCCAGATAACTTTCGTAGGGAATGAGAGAAACTTGATGTGAGGACTATTTTTTTTTTTTACAAACCCACTATAAAAACACAAAGGAAGAAGTGAGGTATATAAGAAATAAGAAAAAAGTAAGACACTAGAATTCGCTTAAAACACTATCCGACAGCGAACCCGAGGGCGGATAGCCGACATTCTTTGTTTAGCAACGAAGGTGGTAGGTCACCCCAGTTCGTGAGCTCGGGAAGACAAGTAAAGGAAGAAAGGATATTTTTACAACAGGAATGGCGATGGTGAACATCTCGAAAGATGCGTCGTTAAATGGCAAATCGTACGGTAAAGCCATCTGCGCCGTTAAAAAGAAGGAACAAACTCCGGAGGTGAAAGTGGCCGGCAAGAAATTAGATTCCCTAAACGAAGCCATGCTGTGGCAAACCATCCTGACTATCACAGGCGACTCCAAGGAGGACGTTTCACTGATACTGCCAGACACGGGGATCGAGACTCTGAGGTTGTTTGTGGGACACTTGGGGACCCTCCTTAACCAGGGTCCACATAGTCAAACGATCCAGCAACAAGTCGAAGATGCGCCAGTATAGCCAGAAAGCGGTTCCGCAAGCCTCGGAGAACAGAATAAGGAAGAAAAATTACGGCCGTCACTTCCAGAGATTTGGTGCGACGAGTGAGGCAATACGATACCCCCACCGCCAAAAAATGTCTGCCTCCGCGTTCAGATCCTTCGACGGTTGGCGGCAACACGGCTTCAGTCACGTGCAACTGAAAGAGGCTAATTTCGTGGCGGGCAACTTTTCACGTCATTCTGAGGACTGGCAGGAGTTGTTTGCATCGTTCCCGTACGATGACAGTGACCAAATCCTGGAATGGCTAAACTTCGGTGTTGATGTGCCATCTTTTTTCAGGCCGTATAGAGGGTCATTCAGGGGGTCCTATTATGATTCGGAAGCGCCGCCGAAGGCCAGTTTCCCAAACTCGAAGTCAGTTTTGCAGTTTTCTAGTTTCGTCAAGGAAACGATTACAGACCGGTTGGCCAACGGCTCCGTTTCAGCATGGGGGAAAGTTGGGGAATGTGAACCCCCTTGGTTGGTCATGGGACTGACCGTAGAACCTACAAAACCTAGGCTGTGTCATGACGAGTCTTTTCTGAATCTCTGGATTAGAGATTTGCCTTTTTCGCTTGAAACGTTGTCTGATATACAACCTTACCTGGGCAAGGATGGCTTAGCATTTTCCAAAGACGAGAAAAGTGCTTATGACCATCTTTTTGTTTCATCGCGCAGCCGAGGTTTTTTGGGTTTTAAACATCCATGTGTTCACATAGAAGGTTGCCATGATGATTGGTATTATGTCTGGAATACATTGACCTTTGGCTCAAAACTGTCTCCGTGGGTTTATGTTAAAATTGGAATGGTCCCGGTCTTCATATACAGACAAGCAGGAGGTTTTGCGTGGAAATATTACGACGACGCCCTTTACTATTTTTACTATTTCCTATTCATATTGTGTACTTCCTTATCTCGAAAGAAGAACATGGAAAAACTATAGTTCACAACAAAAGCTGTTCAAATTTGGCGACTAGGAACACTGATTGTGTTTGTAGACGCGTCTTAGCTGCGAGTACAGTGGATAGCCTAATCGGGAGAATAACAGCTAGTATGAATACCATTGGGAGAACGGGTCAATGGAATGAGGAAAGGCAGGAGGGAAATCCAGCCCCCTGTCCCCAAGTCCCCTGTTGTAACGACATATCTGAAAGCGGTAAGAACTGAGCAAGTTAGCGCGGCAGTGACCCCAAAACAGGCTATCCCACTTCACCTTTGGAAACTGGTACAGGTCCTATCCTTGTTTGCCCAAAAAATGAAGAGTGCGAAGGAACAAGGAGATACAACTCAACTCGTCAGATTGGCACGGAATAGAGCATTTTACTCGGTCCAGTTTTTTGCAGGAGATAGAGCCCATAAATTGGCACTTTGTAAGAGTAAAGAATTACTTTTCTTTCCCGGCAAAGAAGGAATATTGTTTTACCACACATTTGGTAAGACTCTCCGACAAGGAGGGGTCAACACTTTTGCGGTTTTTTCGAACGGGGGATGGGGTTTGCTGCCCAGTCCGTTTGTTGCAAGAGTATATACAGACTGTATCAAAAACGGGGATGTTCTTGGATTATGGTTTTTTATTCAGGAAAATTGAGAACAAATCTTTCGTTAACGAACCAGTCTCGTATTCGTCGTTAAAATTTTCCCTGCAACAAGCTCTGAAGGAACTGAGCATCTTTGAAGGTGAAACACCGCATAGCCTACGTGCAGGAGGTGCAATCACTCTGGCTGCTGGGGGGGCATCATTGGAGGAGGTGATGAACGTAGTCGGCTGGAGGTCGGCCAAAACAGCTGAACATTACATGGCCTGGAGGAGAGTAATGGACAAGCGAACCCCAGGAGAATCACAAATTTCCCATCTTTCAAAACCAGCTGAAGATTACGATCAGCTAGACAAGCTGATTAATTTCCAGTCCGTTTTTTAGGTATCGTTGTAACATCGCCCTGGAAATTACGTGCTGCATTCCTCTGTTTATTGATGATGATGGTTGGGTTGTTTTTTTGTGGTTTTGGTTTGAATATATATAATTCTTGAAACACAGAATCTCAGGTTGAATAGATGCGGAAGGGGAGGAGGAGCGAAGCAGCTTCTGCTCCCCAATTTTAGCAGGCTATCTGACCTACGGGAAGATGTTGGATAGAGTACTATCCGACAGCGAACCCGAGGGCGGATAGCCGACATTCTTTGTTTAGGAACGAAGGAAGTTGGTTCTCCTGTTACGTCAGCGAAGAGCTGGTGGTAACATACGTAGACAAATCTGAGGACTTGGAAGTAATGGGCCACTTTATTCGAAAAAAAAAAGAAAAAAAAAAGAGAAACGGAAGAATAGGTTTCCCTAGGTTGGATAGCATCTCTTAGCAGTTGCTATAGCAGCTTCTGCTCCCCAATTTTAGCAGGCTATCTGACCTGCGGGAAGATGTTGGATAGAGTACTATTCACAAAAAAGAGGCACAAGGCGCGACTTACGCAATGCTGATTTACGCTTAGAACGCTCAATACTATCTAAATGACGGAAAGGATCGCGGACATGTGAATTCTGAACTATTTTTGAATTACTATGCCTATCGCCAGACAGGCAGTTCTCCCGGAATCCGGCCAAAACCAGAAAGTTTGTTAAAGTCAAAGTTTAATTTAGAGTCAAGTAAGTCTTCGATTTGGGGGACGAACACATGCTGAACATTTAGGCTAGATGAAAATCATTTTCTCGTCAGCCAAGTAGTTCGCGACTAATCCGGCCGAAACCGGAAAATTTGTTCAAAGCTAAAGTTTTATCTGAAGTTGATTAGATGTTCGATACAGGGTTAAGGGGATTTTGAGCTTTAATTTTTGAAGAAGTCAGGCAGGAAGACCTGATCAATTTCGTCCAAGTAGGCATGACGAATAGCTTAGGGGTAAATACACACATGCTGAATACATATCTGAACTTGGTTTTATCAAATGATTAGCCATTGGCCTTCTTCTGTTTCTGTAACCGTCCAAGGAGTATTGCGAAGACTGGATATCTACAGGGCCCATTTTTGGGATCCCATCTAAACCTTTTGTCTTGTTATTAACGAAATTGTGTCAAACCTTGCGTCACCAGCATAGTTTTCGGAAAAATTGCTAGCTTCTAGTGACGAGTTATCTGTTTAGCATTTACTGATATTAAAAAAAATACATAGTTTACTTATTGTAAAATGCAAATGCTGAACTGATGCCGTGACCGATAGATCGTGTTTGTTTTCCGGGCTGGTTATCTGATAGTCCTAAAAATATCCCGGTATGAGATCCAACTTAAAACTTTAGGTTTGTTTCAAGATAAAGGAATTTATTAGGTCAATTTTAGAATGAACAAATCTATCCCAACTAAGCCGCGAAGTGCCTTAAATTATCTCGATGAGTGCCCACCCGAATCTCCAATGCTTGTAGAAGACGACAACGGGGATTCCCCTAGCGATGACTCTTTTCTCGTGCCAGGGCCCCTCGTGTCTGAGTGACGGTCGTTCAATCATACGACAGACGACTCTCTTCTCGTGGATGACGAGGGACCGTCGCTCAACGATACAACAGACGATCTTTTCTCGTGGCTGACCGTAATTCAAGGCAAACCTCAAGTTCCTCCCACGATTCCCTTCTCGTCCTTGAGCGTAGCTCATTAAAAACGCCTGCATAACTCCTGGAAGCGTATGTCACCAACTTTTCGCTCCTCGTGTCTGAGCGCAGCTCATCACCAGCTCCCATATCAATGCTCGAAGCTGCTAGTACCCTGTACAAGCAGACAATTAATGAGACCGACACCGACTTTTCTGTCCTCGGCCCTGATTTGCCGAAATTCCAAGGCCTAAGACAAGATTCGGACCTACACGAATCCCTCGACGACTCCCCCCTCGTCGATCGAAGGGAACCTTTTATTGAACCAGAAGACCATCATAAATCATTCCCTGATTTCGCCCAGATGACGACATGCTTTATAATAGAGAGGATCCCGAAGACCACTTCGAAGAAGTCCTTGTAGCGGAACCAAAACATGAAGAAATCGACGAGTTCGACCTTTACAATCGTTCGACTTTTATCAAAGAGATGAGAGCGATAATCCTTTCAGACCCCGAGACGATGCCCAGAAAGCTTCTGCCACAGCACGTACTCGAGTACAAAACCCTGAGGTATGGTACGCTGAAGGAGGTACGCTGTAGGTAGGAAAAGCAAAACAAAGTCCCTCGAGGATATACTAATGCTAATGCTAGTATAGGAATGCTTGTATACAAAATGTTGTCGCGCGGATCTCCAAACAGATCATGCCGTACCATTTCTCTGTTACAACTCTGCAAGTTCGACCTATCCCGGTCTAAATATATAGTCGCATGTGACCACGGGCCGGAAGGATCGTATACTCATCTTAACCAGTTTAACAAACTGCTGGTCGAAGCTATTGCGACGTCGAATGATTTGGTAAAGGTTGCATTCGACAATCAGCAGGTCAGAGGATCCACAAATAACTTCAGTGCTGACAGTCCCACGACCACATCTATCATAACAAGCTTTCTGTACTTCGGGCTGGAAAATAGAAATCAGGTTATGCGCAGCGTCGACTACCTACGGCAAGACACTTCAATCAGGCGATGGAAGGACTTCAGGGGGACAGCCAAAAAACCCTCCGTATGGAGAGGCGCCTGGAAGCAATCAGTAACACAGCGCTACCGTATCAACGGCTGTGTCAATCCCCCTGATGTCGACCGATGTACGAACTGTGGGTCAACAGTGGCCCCAAAGGAGCTCGACATCCACACAGAGATAAAGATAAAAAATGCGACGATACATTTTTGCCTTTGGAGTCGTTCACCGCCAATGACATCTCGGTGGTTACTGGGGAACCCCTGACGGTAAACCTGTCTGGGTATGAGAACATCGAGTTCGTCCTTTAACTGGTCGAGATTCTGAAAGGTAAGACAACTTTAAACTGATACAAGCACCCTTTTTCTTCCGTGGCTTAACTTTTATCAAATCAGCAACAGCCTTGACTGTTTTAATCCTTTTCCCATGTCAATTCGCGGCAAGTGTAAAGATTACTAATAGGTCATTAGCGGGTTCCAAATATTGGAACTCTGTTCTTGGCATTAGCGGTACGACAGGCCTTTAACCAGGTTGTTGGGAAAAAACATTCCAGCAGATATAAAAATTTAGGATCCCCATTTTTGGACATGTGTTTTATATATGCTTCACCTGAGCTACCGCCAACACGTAATGGGCCCTTCGGGCAAAGGTCGTATGTATATGCGCTGTTTCCAGCAGAGATGGGCGAATCCGGATTCGGATTCGAATCAATATTACGTCCTTTTGGCCGGAGTCGAATCTTCTGCTTTTCAGGCTGGATTCGGAATCGAATACCGAACCCTCAATCTTACGAATCCTCACAAATTTCTAGTCTACGTTCTTACAGTTTCCGTTTCCCAATTTTAGCAATCAAACTTTTTGGTGTTCTCCACCAACTATCTAATCTAATCTATCGCGTTATCGAATTTACCTTATATATAATTTAATTTTGCCACCGCTGATTTGTAAACTATTACCTACGGTAATGATTTGAGTTTTGTTACGGTCGGATTCGATTCCGGATTCAAATCCTCAGCATGAAATGGTGGATCCGGATTCGGATTCGTACCTGACCCTGGATTCGGATTCGAATTCTTTCATGATCGGATTCGCCCATCTCTTGTTTCAAGTAAAACAATGCAATGTAACAGTCCGGATGCGCTGATCGTTTTCTTTCCCCAACAAAGGTCGATTAGTTATGTCGACATATTAAATCTGAAACTGTGAGTTTATCAAAACGATTCTAACAATTAAATTTTATCATACAGGTGACCGATCATGGATCGTCACAGAGGCGGACAGGGATCCTCGTCATCGCCTCTGAGCTCGTGTCAATGCTTCCGGTGTGAGTATAAAGCCAAAACGAGGTTCCACTCCAATGAGCATAAATGTATCCAAGACGGGGAGAGGCGATCGATGAGACGAGATATTGACTGGCTTGTTCTCGTGCCTGGGGGGTTCAATCCCGAATACAACGCCGCTCAGGCAATAACCGAGATACTTTTGAAGCGGTGATAAGACATCTGCCCGATCACTCACATGTCTTGTGCTATCGCTGCATCGTCAATATCCCTCAGTGTCGACCCACACAAGAATTTTGGAGTCTTGGAGGTTTTGTACCTGGCATTTAGCCACGCGATTCAGCTATGCTTCCTTAAAGCAAAAGGGATAAGAGACATAAAAGGAAGGGAGGACAACCCCAGCAGAGATGACTTCCTAAGGTGGGTCAAAACAGTTCAAAACAAGCCAGTGTTCTTTGTGCACGTTTTGTGCCGTGACATTTTGCTTCCGCTCTTCATGATGAGGACAACGATTCGGAATAACGATCCTGAGTAATACAGAGCAGCCAGACACACAGTCGCCAGAGGTTTTTTTTTTGCGAAACCACACCCATTACCAACAGATCTTTGGTTTTGACTACTTCCACTCAGCGTGCATGCCCGAGGACGTGAAGGAGCTAACAGACACAACCTTCTGCAGCTCCAGAAATTCTAACATGGGTAAGTCTAATTTTTGTATGAGGTCTGGACATCTTTGGACAGGCAAACTTGTTAATTTGTTATTCATGTATGTGCGAGTTCCTAAAAACTTTCCTTTTACTATTTCATGATTTTGGCCGGATTCTCGTGAAGCGCTTTTCCTGCAAATCATATTCAGCGTGTATCTTTATCAGGCTATTTCCTGTTCTGTCCATGTTTCAGATGACTAAAGATCATCAAGACAATCAAACACGGATTCAGCACGTGTCCTTACCTCTTACCAACTTCCGAAGAAAGTTTTGCTTCCTTATTCGGATTTAGCCAAATTTCAGTTGAAAAACTTGTTCGGAATTCATCAGTCGAGTTTACGACGTCGTTGAGTAAATATTCCAGGTATCCCTAGGTTAGTTCCACAGGCTTACAAGATGCCAAGAAGTAGCAAAGATGAAAAGAGGAAGCTAAATATTTGGGGAAGAAGGCATTGTTTTGGGTTTGGGAAAGATAAAGGTAGAGGTGAGTACACCTGTATGTCTGGCCTTCGAGGTAGTTTAACTGATTATGTACTGATTGACAGTTGTTTTGACCTGGGCCCAATATGCGTTGAAGTACTGGATCTAGTTGGTTCAGACCACTCAGCGGTGAAAGTAGAATTTAAGTTGAGGAATATAACAGGAAGAAATACCACGTACAGGAGCGTATAGATAAATACCCATAAACTTTGGTAATAAAAGGAGTAAAAAGTGATTGGTCTCATGACCGAATTCGCCCATCTCTGGTTTCAAGTAAAAAAATGCAATGTAAACAGTCCGGATGCGCTGATCGCTTTATTTCCCCAGCAAAGGTCGATTAGTTATGTCGACATATTAAATCTGAAACTGTGAGTTTATCAAAACGATTCTAACGAGTAAATTTTATCATACAGGTGACCGATCATGGATCGTAACAGAAGCGGACAGGGATCCACGTCATCGCCTCTGAGCTCGTGTCAATACCGATGCTGCCGGTGTGGGTATAAAGCCAAAACGAGGTTCCACTCCAATGAGCATAAATATATGCAAGACGGGGGGAGGCGATCGATGAGACGAGATATTGACTGGCTTGTTCTCGTGCCTGGGGGTTCAATCTCGAATACAACGCCGCTCAGGCAATAACCGAGATACTTTTGAAGCGGTGATAAGACATCTGCGCGATCACTCACATGTCTTGTACTAACGCTGCATCGTCAAAATCCCTCAGTGTCGACCACCACAAGAATTTTGGAGTCTTGGAGGTTTTGTACCTGGCAATTAGCCACACAATTCAGCTATGCTTCCTTAAAGCAAAAGGGATAAGAGACATAAAAGGAAGGGAGGACAACCCCAGCAGATATGACTTCCTAAGGTGGGTCGAAACAGTTCAAAACAAGCCCGTGTTCTTTGACAGATCTTTGGTTTTGACTACTTCCACTCAGCGTGCATGCCCGAGGACGTGAAGGAGCTAAGAGACACAACCTTCTGCAGCTCCAGAAATTCTAACATGGGTAAGTCTAATTTTTGTATGAGGTCTGGACATCTTTGGACAGGCAAATTTGTTAATTTGTTATTCATGTATGTGCGAGTTCCTAAAAACTTTCCTTTTACTATTTCATGATTTTGGCCGGATTCTCGTGAAGCGCTTTTCCTGCAAATCATATTCAGCGTGCATCTTTATCAGGCTATTTCCTTGTCTGTCCATGTTTCAGATGACTAAAGATCATCAAGACAATCAAACACGGATTCAGCACGTGTCCTTACCTCTTACCAACTTCCGAAGAAAGTTTTGCTTCCTTATTCGGATTTAGCCAAATTTCAGTTGAAAAACTTGTTCGGAATTCATCAGTCGAGTTTACGACGTCGTTGAGTAAATATTCCAGGTATCCCTAGGTTAGTTCCACAGGCTTACAAGATGCCAAGAAGTAGCAAAGATGAAAAGAGGAAGCTAAATATTTGGGGAAGAAGGCATTGTTTTGGGTTTGGGAAAGATAAAGGTAGAGGTGAGTACACCTGTATGTCTGGCCTTCGAGGTAGTTTAACTGATTATGTACTGATTGACAGTTGTTTTGACCTGGGCCCAGTATGCGTTGAAGTACTGGATCTAGTTGGTTCAGACCACTCAGCGGTGAAAGTAGAATTTAAGTTGAGGAATATAACAGGAAGAAATACCACGTAGAGGAGCGTATAGATAAATACCCATAAAATTTGGTAATAAAAGGAGTAAAAAGTGATTGGTCTAAGAAAGAGATGGAGGAGTTGGAAATAGTATTTTGTGAGGAGAACTTTAGGTCTAGACTTCAGGCATTAGTACAGAATGATATAGAAGTAGATGGAGTCCTGGAACAGTTAAGTTATTTGATCCATCATAAGGTGAAAGAAGTACTTGACAAGAATAAGCATACAAAAAGAAAAGAGTGTGTGATAAGGAATGTGGTGACAAGAAAACATAAGTGAAAAAAGCTCTAGATGTAATGAATAGTGAAAATATAAATGGTGATGAAAAGGAGGAAAGGTTAATAAATTATAGGAAAGAGAGACGTGTATATAAAGAGATGATACGTAGGAAAAAAAGAGAAGAAGAATTTTCAAAGAAAAAGGAGTTGGAAGAATATAAGGGAATCGGGTAATAAACCACAAATGAGTTTGGAGTTTGATGATGGGGCTTGGCCAAATTATTTTGAGGGGTTAGAAGGTAAATGTGGATTGGTGCAACAATTAGGAAGTGTAGTTGGAGAGAAGATGAAAGAAATTCAATACCCACAAAAGGAATATGATAATATTCTTAGTCAAGAAATAACTGTGAGCGAGAAAGAAGAAGCGCGTTTCAAGGAGGTAGTGCACCTGGGGTGAAAGGAATACCGTCACGTATTTATAGACGTTATTCGTCGTTATTTATTCCTGTGATGTTGTTTGTGTTTAATCGAATTTTAAGAGTAAATGAATGGCCGATAGCGTGGAAAAAGTCAACAATACTCCCCTGTTTAAGAAAGGGAGAACCCGAAGTTATTTGATAATTATAGGCCCATGGCTCTTATTCCGTCTCTTAGTAAGATAATGGAAAACATATTACATCTAAGATTAGATAAATGGCTGAACCATTATAATGTTATTAGAGTAGAACAAGGAAGATTTCGGAAGAATTACAGTACGTCAGATAGAATATTTGTATTGACAGCACCAGTAGAAAAATATGGAAAAGGAAACGGTAAGTTATTTGTAGCATTCCTGGATCTTAGGAAAGCGTTCGATAGTGTAGATAGACTGCTTCTAGGTCAAGTTCTAATTGAATTAGGATTACCAACGTTATTTATTAAAGTGTTGATTAGTATGTATAGTGCGACAAAAGGGGTGGTTAGGCTAATAGGGGGAGGTTTATCAAGGGTATTTGAGAGTAAACAGGGACTAAAACAGGGTAGTGTTTTGTCTCCTAGGCTTCGGGCAACCTTAAATTATCAGTTTTGCTTTTCGCTGATGACACTGCGCTGGTGGCGAAAACCCGCAAAGACCTGCAAGTTTTGCTAAATTTGATTGATGAATATTTGACACCAAAGAAATTAGAATTGAATGTAAAGATAACAGAAATTGTTATATTTAAACATGGGAGGAGTATCAGGAAAAGAAAAAGGGATTGGTAGTTCCCTGTTCCGAGGCGAAGAATTGAAAATAAGAGATACGTTTAAATATCTGGGTTTTAATTTATCGTCTAATGGGAGCTGGAAGACGCACGTAAGAGAAATGACAAATAGGGGAAGGGTAGCGTCTGCAGCAGTTTTTAGAAATGTAACGTTGATGGGAGTAAAAAACCTGAAGATTCATAAGAATATTTTCAATTCAAAATTATTCCAACATTCCATTACGGGGGAGAGTTATGAGGATTCGATCCAGCTGCAGCTAGAGTCAATTCAGCTAAAATACTATAAAAGAGTATATGGGCTGCACCTAACAACCCACAGCCAAGTTCTTAAAAGTGACCTAGGTATATTCTCTATGACAATACAAAGGTATCCCAAATTCTTGGGTTTTGGGTAAAGTTGGCTTATATGGAATTACTAAAGCTAGGAAGAAAGAGAACGTGGCCTTTTAAAGTAAATAGTCTACTGGAGGAATCAGACCTATCATATGTATGGAATGAAGGCCTTGGCCCAGGTGAAGGTATGCAAGACCTCCTGGCAATAGCAAATAGAGTGCTAAAAGACCGAGAAATCCAAAAATGGGAGGGGATGGTAAGTAGGTCAAGGACATTGAAATATTCTAGACAAGTAACAGAAGTATTTGGTGAAGAAGTATATTTTAAGTTAAATATGCCCTAATTATATTTGCGGTACTGGGTCCAGTTGCGGGCCAACTGTCTATCAGTGCATAGACACAGTAATTTTTTGAAGATAAAAGATGAAGACCAGCGATCCGGGTGTGCTTTCACTCTTTGTGGTAATGGAGTTGATGATATGGTCCATGTTATGTGCAGCGTCCAGAACTTTCTGGGTTAAGAAGGGAATTATTGGGAGGTGAAGTTATGCTACTTCCTGAAATCTTAAAGAGCACGACGCAAAGCATTATATGCATAATTTGCAGATTTTTTGATGGTTTGGTGAAATTTCGTGAGAGTGAAGGAGAAGTTTAGTTCGTGTGAAGTTATTCTGTTTTGTTGTTTTATATGTATTTTCTTGTATATGGCCTTTGGCTTTGAATACAATTCTTACTGTATGGACTCAGCAGAAGTCATTACCTGCAAATCAACATTTTCTTTAGTTTTAAAACTATTTCGCACTCCTTAATTTGAAAACCAACTCCTAGTCTCGTCAATATAGGGCTACAGACCCCATTTGCGATTTAGACCTGTACTTGTGACCTCTCCTCGTTTGAAACAAGACCAAAGGTTTCGATGGAATACCAAAAATTTGATATCTGATCCGTACAACTGGGTGTACGGATATTCGATTAGATGTACGGTCTTCGCCAGACTCCATTAGCATATGTCGTTTAGGTCTAGGAAGCTGTATATTATTTAGCTCAGTTTCAGAATCTTCAAGAAATCAATGTAACGAATTTAGTATAATTTATGGCTTTTGTTAATTGTGATATAGTTTACATCCTATTAACAAGAAAAAACAGAAAACAAAATACTAAAAGAAATCTATAATGCACATAATTAGGACTTCTGTCTATATTAGCAGATATTATAGATTCTTAGTCTTCAGTAGATCCTGTGAGCTCTTTATCTATACCTAGCCAACCACTTAACCAGATACGTACCGCTTTTCATCACACACAAATCGGGACAGACACCAAAACAGTTAAATCAACCTGATCAGCACCTTTTCCATGAAACAAAAATCTGGACTGACACCGAAAGAGTTTGTTGTTGGGACCGAACCGGGGACCTACCGTGTCTGAGGCCACTCACATCACCTCACTTCACCATAGTAAGATTATGTATTGGGAGAAGAATATTACTAAACAGTTTAAGTACGGAAACAAACGCTGACTTCTCCAAGTTTAAATAGCCTACAATTTTGACCATAGCAGAGCAGACCAAGTATTTAAGTATCTAAATAATAAAAAAAAACGAGCTGAAATCGTATTCATAATAATGATGATTGTTAATTTTACTATTCCCTTAAAATTTTCCTAGAACTTCAGTTCAAATGTCTCATTCAACAAAGTTTGTCTAATTAATAAAACAACATGCCATTCTGAGGAAGCTGGGGTATTATATTATACCTACGAATGATATGGACCAACAGAATACTCCTTGTTCTTTATGTTAATAATTTGTTATTGTTCTTACCTCGGATATGGCTAACGATGAAGTGGTGGGGAGAATGCTAATCCCACGTGCCACATGGGCTGTGTCTTGATTTTACTTTTGGAAGAAAACGGAATTTCTTGATACACAGCTACGTTGGCTAAGACACCCGAAACGCTAGGTGGCTTTTTATTTAGGTGTTACTGGGATCCCCAAACCGTCAGTGATAGGATACCTATAATATCTTAAAGTTCGTCGGTCCTTCCATGCCATATAGTGGCGTGTCAGGGACCCGACCCAACCAGCTATTGACTTCAAATAGTACCTCCTCTATCTGTCCATCTTTGGGGGAGTGGAGGGGAGAGGGATCCGGAATCTCGTGTGAATCTTGTGTCGTGTTTAACTTTTAAACGGGTGATCTGGTTTTAATAAAGCTTGGTAATTGACAAGAGGACGTGTCTCTCAACAGACGTCACTTGACGGATCTTCCGTTCTCGAGTTAAAATACCATGGGACGTTCTCTCTGGTTCGTCATGGTCGGCGGATTGGAAAATTACTTTTACAGGCTTGAGTGCTCTAGAGTTGAAGTCAAGATAAAGAAATCAAAGAAAACGTTTAGCAAATAGGTAGCAGATTTCTGTGTCGGATGATTCCTGGTAAACTAATCGTCTGGCAAAAAAATAAAGCTTAAAAACGGATTCAGCATGTCTCCTTACCCCTACACTAAACCTCTAATCCAACAATTTATCCTGTTATGCCCTCATTCCTTGCAAACTATTTGTTCGGCGAGGAAATAATTGTCACAGATTATATTGCAATTTTTATCCTCCTAAGCAATTTTTTTTCAACTTTAGAGAAAGGGCGGAGAAGATTTTCTGGAAGGCCACCGGTGGTAGAGAGTGAGTATGTATGTCCCGTCACCGACATTGAAAGAAATGTCTTGGATACTTGGCACCCGTCCGAAGCATACCTTGGTCAAATATGACACGCACGAAACCATTAGATAATGTTATATCTGCGGGGCAGCAAAGGCGCGCAACCCTAACACTTTTTTTTTAGATACGAAAAAATATCGGATGGGGAGCTGGGAAAAAGACGTGCATCCTGTACGATCCTGTGAGCAAGCCTCACAAAAAGAGCGATGAGCTGCTCTTGGTGTTCAATTTCTTACAACCAGTAAGTTCGAACAATGTCTTAAGGTAGGCTCCTTGCTAAAAAAAAAAAAATAACCTCAAACGAGCAAAAGATTCATTTAAAGAACCTCGAACGACTAGGAATACCGATGGCGACTCTGAGAATCAGTTACAACAAATCTTGTCAGTTACTACACTAGGGAGTATCGTTTGCAAAACGTTACACACACTAGAATAGCAGCGATACTAGCAAAACTAGTGACAAAGGACGTCCCTAGTGAGACTAATTCAGTCGTAGACCAGCGCTGGCTCTAGTAGTTTCATATCCTGAACAAAGCCAAAAAAAGCCATTTCTTCGATACCGCTGATGCGAGCCTCAAAGAGAATTAAGAAGGAATCATGAATAATTTATTTTTAATAACTTTCCGGTTTTGCAGGATTTTTGAAAAATACTTGTCCGGCAAGAAAATCAATCCGAAACATATTTTCAAACTGGAGTAAGGACGATACAAATTTTGATCATTTTACAGTTATCTCGACAAACCATTGGAAAAAAGGGAGCTCACCGACATAACAGGAGAGACAACGGATGTCCAAATACCAGAGCTAAGAGAGCGGAATGTGGAAAAGTACTTGGAAAGCTATAATGCACATTTCTACGACACTCGAGAAACCAACATCAGGTCGTGCTTGGACGAAACTGACTACATCCAGATCGACTTCTCGACGATCGATGATACGATCCTCGAAATCTTCCGGTTTCAACCAGATTCGTGGCGAACATGTGTCCGCGTAGAAAATAAGTGTCGTCTTCTTACCCGTCAATTATACACCTAATGAAATTCATATAAAACCTTTACTTCCAACAAATTTTCCGGTTTGAGCCGGATTCCGGGCAATCTCTTTGTCTGTTGAGAAAATAATTTTCATATTCGGATTCAGAATGTCTCTACCACTAAATAGACTATCTCATTTAATTTTAAAAATACTTGTCTCACCCCTTAATTTGTAACCCCTCCCCTTCCGATAATTATGCAGCCATGGGGCCCATCTACGAACTCATCCTTTCCCTTGACCCAAAAAATCCTCAAACAAAGTTTCATCAAATTATCTCACCCGGTCGAGAGTTGTGCTGACAGACGGACGGACGGACAACTTTTGCGAAGTCATAAGTATCTCTTCACTTACGTTTTGGGATACCAAAAAGTTTACCGCCACCCAAAGTTGTGTTTGCGACCCATGCATTAAGAGTTTTGTTTAATTTCGTTATTTATAATGTCATTTGTCGGCTAACCAGTTTAGATTAGACTATTACATGTGTCTACTTTATTTCAGATAAGCAACTTCGTCATTTAAGCTAGCATTACCAGTCTATTTTTTTTTTCTTCATATTGGCTAAAACCATGTGATGGACGGGCTATTGATTTGAAATCTGACCGTTAGCACGTTCGCAGCGAAGATATTGCGATTTACATTGGTTGGGATATAGGCGACGGGTAACCTACCCCCGGAACCTTATGTACACCCTTTCCCGGAGCCGGCCGAAACCACCGTAGCTGACACTTCCAGCATTCTCGCCTCTAAACAGGCTTATTTCATGTTCTAATATGCCGGCTGCTGTTAGCCGGTGCCGGCACCGGGCAACACATGATACTATAGGCAGGCTTTACGATTACACTACAGTCGAGAGTAGTCGGCGACTCTGATACAGGATCAGTAAGGGGATAGGAAGTTTACGGGCATTAAACGGGACTAATGGTTAGACAGTTAAGACAGAGAAGAGAATTTACTGTTCGATAGAAGAAATAACATCTGTTCGGTATGTAGACCACACATTAGTTACACGATAATTGCGTCTTTGATATTATTTTATCATATAATATTATGATAATTATTATTATGTGTGTCTTATTCTGGCCGTTTCATGAGGCTTCTTTCACTTTTTAGGATGTAACGAGCCCAAGAGCAGGGCAGACCTTGAAGTCTATTCTCGGAAAGCTGGTTGGCCGAGTGCCGGCAAACCTCTGCAGGTTTTCTGCTGGATCACCGATACTAAGGAAGCTGTCATCGAATATGAATATACCAACAATGTGGGGCATTCCATTTGCTCTCATTTCGCACAAAGCTTCGCCAGAGGCCGTGGGAGGAATGATCGGGATCGAGTTGGAGGGGCTGTTCTTGCATTTAACGGTCATACTCCGTCAAAGTTAAGGGTGCTGATTTAGATCTTGTAACGGAAAATCTTGCAGGAAAAGCTTGATGCTTTTACGGAAGCTGGTAATTCTCCTGAGAAAACATGGGACCTTATTAATTCTTGCCTGAACCGATCGCAAACAACAACAGCACTATCTGAGTTGCAAGATTTAAATGGACATGTAATAAATAATGAAAAGGATACTGCTGATCGTTTGAATTCGCATATTACTTGCATTGGTAAGTCTGTAGCAGATAAGCTGCAACACGATCAGAACAATGTGAAATGCGATTATCAGTCGTATTTGAAACCTTCTTCCGACAAGTCTATATTTATGAGACCGGTGATGGAAGAAGAGCTTTCTAATATTTCTAAACTGCTAAAAAAACATTCGCCAGGACTTGATGAATCTTCAACAATTAGTGTTAAGGAGATACTGCCTAGCATCAGTAAAATAGTGTGTCATATAATAAACCCTTCTTTTAAGGCTGGTACATTCCCCGATTCATTTAAGAAAGCGAAGGTAAGTGATCGAGCAAACTGCACGAACTATAGACCAATTTCTATCTTGTCGGTTTTTTCCAAATTAATTGAAAGATGCATTTACAACCGAGTATATATATATATAATAGTATATATATATATATATATATATACAATTTGGATAATATATAATTTCATTGATTCTCATGATTTTTTTTTAAGACACAATTTGGATTCAGGAAGCAACACAACACCCAAGAAGCCATCCAAGCAATTGTTCAACGTATACATATATGTTTGGATAAAAAGCTTATACCAGCCACTATATTTTTAGACTTTCGATACAATTTGTCATGAAATTTTACTCCATAAGTTAAATCGTTGTGGAATAAGAGGTCGTGCTCTTGATTTATTTTCATCATATTTAAAACACCGGTCTGAACTCACAATTATTAACGATACTTAATCCGAAATTCTTAATTTATCGGATGTGGGTGTCCCTCAGGGGTCTATTCTAGGCCCTCTACTGTTCATAAATTATAGTAACGACCTCCCAGCAGCTACAACAAATCTTAGTCTGAACATTCTTTTTGCGGATGACACTGGTTCGACATTAGCTGGAGAATCTTTTCATTCGCATCTCACTTATTACCCTTTAATATATCTGGCTACATAAAACTCATCTTAAACCATTACAGATTTTACAAAACCGTGCTTTAAAGATTTTGCGAACTTTTTTACCATCACCGTCATCACTTCCTGGGGTAAGTCAAACAGAAACCCTGTATATTCTGATCAATATTTTGCCCGTTTCTGAACTATTTAATTTTGTGTCATTCCTATTTAAAACAAAGTATGACCGTTGCCAGCTTCCATCATATTTCCATTCAAATGATTTCTTTCCTTGACCACTAAAGCACCAGTACGATAACCGTCATAAATGGAAGATCCGAAGTCAAAGAGTAGCTCCAGAGAGGTCTCGTTTTTCTCCATCTTATTCAGTTTTGAATTCACGGCAAATTAAAATTGATTCTACAAAACCCCTTGAAAGTATAAAAAACAGCTGTCCCAAATTGTCATTAACAAGTTTAAGAATGGATAATTAACAGTTACAGATTGGCTGTATTTTATGTTTATTTATGTGTTTTCCGCTAGTGATACTGGTTTTCAGTCACCCTTCCCTCATTTTTTTTTTTTTTTTATTGATTTCGCGTTGGGTCGATTTCGTTTATTGATTTTCTTTTATAGAAGGGTCTGAACCACTCGATCTTTTTCTTCTCTCCGGTTCAAACCCTGAAATAATTGTAAGTGCAGAGTATAGTATTGTTAATGTTTATGTATTATATAAAGTAAGAATAAAAAAAACCTTGAACCTTGACGCCGTAAAACTAGAAAGATAAACCACAAATTCATACAGCTACGGAAAAATCACAGCTTAAAACAGATATATAAAAATGCTATTTTTGCAGGAAAAACAATGATTACGATCCCTACAGCCTTTCTGAATGTTCCAACACATTAAAAAGACCATTAAACAACAAGAAAATCCAAAGAGACATAACAAATTTCAGTTATTTCAAAAAATTCAGTTCGAGAGACCGCCAGAAGTCCGAAACGTAAATGGCTTTCAACACACCCAAAAATCCGTCCGCAAAACCTCTACGTGAAATTGGACAGTACAAAGGTTGTTGAAAATAGTATAAAAATGGAAGAGAAAGGTGACAGGAAAAGTCAGAAAAATTTAGTAAGATATTTTATTTATTTATTCAACTTTATTTCAGCTTTCGCCTTATACTACACTAAAAACACAAAAACAATAAATAATCATCACTTGACAGATGTCGCCAAATATGTAGACAGTAGAATAGCGAGCGTGAAGCCATCGCCGCAAGGCAATTCTTCGACTGCCGTAGCCTCAAAATTGCAAAATCAACTCCATGGAGCGCCTTGAATCCAAACTGGAAATCACTTGTCCAAAGGTTTGGTCCAATTCAGACAAAACACAATTTTCTTGTAATTTTTGAAATAATCGTTTGCAAAGCTATAGGCCTGTAGTTTTCCGACTTTGAATCATCGCAACCGCGCCCTTTGGGTATGGGCACTAAAGCAACATCAGTCAGCTTCGAAGGAACATAACCGTGGGATATAAAAGCATTAAACAGCCTGCGAGTACTTCACTTTTCTTGCGCGCTGCAAACTTAAGCTGTCTTGCTGATATCTGGTCAGGCCCGCCCGCTTTGTCCACTTGAAGATCACCAATTAGTTTTTCTACCAAGCCAGGAGGAAGAAACTTAGCAGAAACCGAAGTATCAAGGCCCATAGCCCACGAGCAATCGCTACTTACACAATCGAAAAGCACTCCAAATTTCCCTTTCCATAGTTCCTCAATGTTCCCATCACCACTTACACCATCCAGACATTCCGCAACAATATTCTTTGAACTGAAAGAATATTTCAGTGCAGACACGGGTTGAATGGTAGAATGAAGATCCAGTAGTACAGTATATACATAGTACATATCTGAGGCTTAGAGCAGTCTACCACAAATCACTAATTTTGGGAAGCCTATGCCAAATGCTGGGTATATCTAGCGTTTGGTATACCCTATGCCTAATGCTGGATACACTATAGGCATTTTTCCGTACTCCCACAAACAGTTTGTGGGTTGATTGTGGCTCGAAAAGAGTGTTTCCGCAGCCTTTTGTGCGGCCCACAAGTGTGTTTCCACGACCAACAAGATTTTCGTGGCTCGACTGTGTGGCACACAAACATGTTTCCGCGTCAAACAATCAGAAGTGTGTTCCCCACAATTGTGTCGCGGAAAAAGGCCCTGCACCAAATGCTGGATACTGGGACCCAATAAAATATTGATGATTTAGCTGAAGCCCAGAAATCAACCAATCAGAATTCATTTGTAGTGAGGTAGGTCAGGATTAGGGTGCCAACAGCCAACTAACAGCTATCCAGCATTAGGCATAGGCTATGCAAAATGTTGGATATATCCAGCATTTGGCACAGGGTATCCAAAATCAGGGGTTTGTGGTTGACTGGCTTAGAGCTGGCAGAGAACCAAAAAACTTAACAAGTGAATGACTGTCTAACCTGATAACATAAGCTCTTTCTTGGAAGATCCATGTGACTTCAGATATCGATGAACAGTCTTTGGGTGACAACCAAGATGTTTAGCAACATCAGAAACCGTCCTACCCTGGCCAATAAGATCGACGACCTCTTCCAATCTGCAATCAGCCATCCCAGGGGCAGTTTCAATTTTCAAAAAAATTTGTGTTTTGTTTTGTCTGCATTTGATGACGGTGACGCATATAGCGATTTCGATACAATAATGCCCAACTATGCACGCATGTATCGATACGAATGTCCACTATTGAACCACTCTGCACGATTTGCGTTTCATTGACCGATTATCATTTCATTGACGTCGGAAACAAATTTTCGATGCACCGAAAATAAGAAAATATTTCAAAGCGATATGGGAGGTAATAAAAAGATGTTTTCGTAATGAAATTTTATTTCTTGTCATCGAAATGTAAATTGGCACCAACAAAATGTTATTTTGCGTCAACAGAATAATAAGCAACATCATTGAATTGTTATTTCGCGTCAATGAAATGTTAACTTTCGTCAATGAAAAGTTTATTCAAAATGTCCCATTTTGGACCTCCATACCTAAGAGACACGGAACTGGAATTCATAGTTTTAGCGGGTTCGAGTGTTTACCTATGCTGGGTGGTTCCCAGCTGCATCCCCTACCATACATTTGTCGTTTTGAATATGATGATATGATGAAAGAAAGTTTATTGTAAAAATCGACTATCGTGGTTATAAACCAAATCTGCGATTATTATCAAACAAACAGAAAAAATTGCAATTTATGTATCTAATGTCAGTACGCTTAAAGAAAAATTCACGCTTCGTTAAAATATTTCACGCACTCGGGAACAAAACTTTTTGCATATCTAGCGTGTTTTGTAGGTACGGGACAAAGCTTGGGAACCCTAGTAAGGAGGGGATGAGATACTATGCTGAACCGAAGTCAGCGCTTAGCTCCTTTCTGCGCTCCTGCAGTGTTGTTAGGTTAAAGTGTTTTAAAAGGTATGAGTATGGAAACTTCGGTCCACTGAATAACAAGACCAATGGTGTCGATGGGATCCCAAAAATCTAATATTTGATTCAGACAATCGAGCCTTGTCTTCGCCATATCCAGTCTTGGACAGGCTAATCATCAGAGAAAACCAAGTTCAGATATACCTCTATAAGCCATATCTATTTTGATGATACTGACCGAGACTTCCTGCCGATTTCCGAGCGAACTACTAGTCCAGCAAAAAAAAAAAATACAGAAATGAAACCGGCGTATCTCCTTATCCCTATAAAGAACATCTAATCAACTTTGAATAAAAGTTTGACTTAACAAAAAAATTCGGTTACAACCGGATTCCGGAATAATTATATGTCCGGGTAAAAAATCATTGTCATAAGCCGACTCAGCCTCTCTTCTTACCCCTTAATCTGTCATCTAATCGAACTTTTGCTTTTAACAAATTTTCTGGTTTTGGCCGGATTCCGGGCGAACTAGTTGTCTAGCGAGAAAATGATTTTCACCGTCGTGTTCGGCATGTCTTTTTACCCATAAATCAAACATTTAGTCAACTTCAGATTAAACTTTTACTTTTAACCAACCTTCCGGTTTTGGTCGGATTCCGGGCGAACTACATGTTCTCTTTGCGCCTGCTACAAACCATTCGTACACCTTGCTGAAAGTTGGTGCAAGTGTGATGGGTCGGACCGAGTCGAATTTTTGGGGGGATTGGTGTCACGTAACCTACCATCCATGTGTCAGGGTAAATTACAGTCTCGGAGATTGTGTTAAATATATTCGTGAGTGGTAAAGCCAGTTTATCGGGAAAAGCCTTGATCAGTTCTATTGGAATGTCAACGGGAGTTCTACTAGTTTTTTTTAGTTTGCTTAATTTTTGGATTACCGTACTTCTGAAAGTGAAATTACTTTTATTTTCTGATGGTGGATCGGAAAGATTTGTTTCTGGCCTTGCCTCTGATCGCTGTCGTGTGAAATCGGATGTATTTAGTGGCGGAAGAGTCCTAACAATTTTTGCCAAGTGTTCATTTATTTGGGATGCAGTTATTTGGTCGGGTTGATCTAGATGGAAGTTTATTGTATTCGCTGTTTTGCCGCAGAGCCGTTTGACGCCCTTATACCACTGACTAGGTTTCGACTGAAAAAGGTCATTCAGTTTCATGCGATTGTAATTCTGGGCAGCGTTACGGGTTTTGTTTCTGGTTTTATTAGCTAACGATCGTGCTTCTTGAAACTGACCTTCCTTAACCTCTGTGTCTGATAAGTCCTTCCATTTCGGCGTTTATGTACGGCCGATCAGTGGAAACACGTTTGAAAGATTTTTCCGGGAAACAGTTCTAATACTGGGTAATGAGTTGGATTTTGAACATTTCAATTTTTGTATTAATATCTTGAGCCTTCTTTTCTTGCAGGTAATTTAATAGGATTTGGAGATTTTGATTGTTACTTGAGGGTAGCGGACCATGTAACAATGATGAGATGTATGGTGAGCTATCTTCAAGAACTGAAAACAGGTTTTTCATCAGTAAAACTGATGTTTCGAGACGAGGTGGTACTGCAGCAGTGATGACTGAAGCGGCGGTGTCGTCACTGGTATTTTCAGCCATTCTTGGGCATGGCGATGTAGGTTTCATGCGTGTCTCTATATCCTTTTTCTTAAATACAGAACACAATAGTGCTTACGCATTATAGAATCTTTGAACTAATATTTAAATAAGCACTGATCATTGAAGATCACAAATTTCAGGTAGTGATTATAGATTCTGGCAGGATTGCCCTTCTGAATTCTAAACTTCTGCCAGCTTTCAGGAACTGTTCATTTAAATAAGTACCGAACAAGAAGGTACTCAATAGATCGCAAATGTCGGGTAGGATTCTAGCAGGATTCCACTTGGGCCAGCTTTCACTCTTCTGCACATACTTCTACGACAATCATAGGTCGATATTGCTAGTACGAATACTGGTGAACAAGGCCTCACAAGATCGCATCCATGTTTACCCTTCATCCCACAATATGAAATGTCAAACAAAACAATTGTACTGACAAGTCTGATACTGAAGTACTGACTATACTTCGATCCACTTAACTTCTAGACACAGATTGTCGCACATGAAAGGCAATTATTCAACACACATATCTTGAAGGTAAGCATCACCTTTCGGCAGCACATAGAATGAACATTAGATAATCTAAATACACGACATGTCAGCTACTGATGTGTCGAACTCAAGAGTTGAATTACTAACTATCACATATTACGGTACTTATTTCTCTTTTCGCTTATGCAAGATATCAGTGAAAACTTCACACTTGACCCCTGCATTCCAATTAACCCGAAAATCTTCTTAATCGGTACAATCGACGGGTAGGGTGACAGCTGATATACAAGTATTAGCAAAGGGATTCTAGCAGGATTCCACTTTTACGAGGTTTCACTCTTCTGCACGTACTTCCACGACCATCATAGTGTCAATATTGCGAGGGGCGAATACTAGTCAATAAGACCTTACAAAATTGGAGCCGCTAGGCGTTTATCCTTCACTAAACAATATGAAAACATCAAACACTACCAAAACGCGTCATTTCGATTATACATTTTGTTGAAAGGCAGGACATATCAGATCTGTAGACTGCAGCGAGGCAGTCTTCCCTTGCCGACGAACTTGTGCCCTTTCTGCAGAATATGCCCCATAAAAATGTGATTGACAAAGTAAAGTTAGACAAGCAGAAAGCAGTCAATCTAATGAGACAAGGGCTCGGACCCTATCACAAGCAGATGCTGGTTGATGAGTTGAAAAAGACCGTTCTCTTTGATAATTGATGAAACCACTGATGTCGGGACAATCAAGCTTCGGTCTTTCCAAAACTGGAGGAAACACTTGATTTTCTTAAAAAAAAATGGGTTCCAGAGAGAAACTGGATTGGTTTCTGTACCGACACAACAAACTCAATGATGTGTTGCAACCATTCAGTAGCAACATTTATTCAAGACAAATATCCCTGGGTTTTGATCGTGAAGTGCAGCTGTCACTCAATCCACCCATGTGTTTCCTAAACTGCGTCCATCGGATTCTGGAGCAATGGCTAGCACTTACACTTTATTTCACGAGCACCGACTTTGAGGACCCAACTCATGGAAATGAACTGGTCCTTGCTGCCCTCCGAAACCCCTTCATGAAAATCGTCATGCTCTTTGGCGATTATGCTCTTGGTCTATTGAATGGCACTTTATTCCAGTCCGAGGCACCGATCTTTTATAGGCTCAAGTCCGAAACTTTGAAACTCGCTGAGACGTTGGCGACAAACTTCATGAAAGGATCCCACGTGAAAAGATGTGTGATGCTTCTTGATGTGCGAAGTGAAACCGATTACGTTGACCTCAGGAATGTCTATCTAGGACTGAACGCAGAGGCTGAGCTCGAGCGACTCTTGTCTTCAGAATCTGACGTTTCGTCGGCCGAGGTCGATAAAGTGTACTGGATGGCAAGGGAATTTTACAAAGAAGCAATTGTACAAATACAAGATCGGTTTTCTTTCGATTCGGATATTTATAACTTTTCAAGCAGCCTTGACCCGTTCTCCGCCCAGAATTGTGGAACCAATAAGTCTTTCAAGGTTTCTCTCATAATATGGTTTGTCGTCTTGGTCAAACGCTCTGATCGACCGAGAATGGCGTGAAAAAAGCACGATCCGTCTAGAAGTTGCGTTGGGCACGATATCAGTAGAGGACTACTGGACATATGTTTTTCAGCAGCGTTACCTGACTGGAAAGCCAAGAATCAAGAACCTAAAGGCCGTTATTCAGTATCCTTCTCCAACGTGACAGCTGAGCGGCTTATCAGCACTTTGAAAGATATCAAAACGGACAAAAGGAATTGCCTTGCAACAATTTCCATTGCATCTAGTGTTCACACGAATCTGGGCATGCGACGACTGAAAATCGAGTCTAAGTCACTAGTCATGAGCAAACAGCTAAACAAGATGCTGTCTGGCGTGGCAGCATCCGTTTCGGTTTCGATTATTACAAACATGTCTGAATCCTATATGTAGGATTAGACCTATTTTCCAATTTGTTCCCTGGATTGAAAAAGTCAAGCTCGGATTTAAAGATTATTCAGAGGGTATATTTAGCATTAAGAGGAACAGCAACCTAACCTTATATCCATCACGACAAAGAATGACCGTTACAGGTTCTGTACTTAAAAATCAAGTACTACTTAAGTACAATTCTGGTCTGGTACTAAATATTTGGTACTTAAGTACACAATTTGGAAGTACTTAAAACTTAATACTTATGTACAAATTTGAAGTACTTGTTACAACACTAAATATCTGATATAATCTAGTTGGTATTGTAAAGCTATACCGAACGTAGGATTTGACTGACCCTAGGTTGTTTCATACATGTCAACGTGACCGGCGCCGTGCTGGCTGCTCGGCTCTCTATATATTTATATTAAAAGATATATTCAACGATAGCAATGAGCTACAATTTTTCCTTTTCAGAGGTAAAATAGATGAAATGGGTGTGACATGTTGCTTGTATGGAATTCTGATAAAACTTAGTTTAAACAAAAAATTTGAGGTTAGGTACCCCTCCAGTACTGTAGTATGATTTGACATGTAATGGTTCTTCTTCCACTCTGTTGTGAGTTGGTAATAAGCAGTCTGTAATTCTGAGTTTACCTTTCATTTGATGTAGAAAACACTTGCTGAAAAAGACAGGTTCTAATTTTCATGCAGAGCAAAGCCAATGTTTATTAAGTTTGAATTCGTTCAACAAAATACTTACCACCACTGCCACAAGTCAGATTTCGAGTTCATGTTAAGTTGGCGAATTCTAACTAGGCGAGATTTCACCGCAGTAGAATCCGTTAAATATAGTTGTTTTCCCCGAGATTACTCTGTTTCCTGTATTCCTGTTAGAAACGAAATTCACAAGGTATTTAAGGAAGAATCTTTAATTATTTTTCACAAATTCAGTTTCCAGCTTGAAAGGCTTGAGCCTGAACAGGACCCTTGCCAAGAAGGGCCGAAATATAGCTCTAATGAAAATGTAGTTGACTTATCCTTTTTGCACCATAAAAAAAAGAAAAAAAGAAGATTTATTTATATTAATATTACAATCGCCATCAGGAATTTAAAATAGCCTGAAAAAGATTCTATTGAATGGAAAATGATGGTTTCACACAATTATACTTCTTTAAGACGTTGTGAACTACAAGATAGTCATAGACCTAGTTGCTGCCAAATGTGGAAGCAAAGGTATATTGTTCCTGGTCCAGCATTTTTCTTGTCCTCGAAAAAGAATTGCTGCTTGAAGTAAGTCAGGAAAATGCCAATCAGTTAGCTTGATAGTTCAATATTCCGTTTCAAGTACTGTCACAAAAACACTTTTCTCATCTTTCCAGTATGAAACTAATTAATAACCTAAGACTTGAGAATATCATTGATTCAGCTGAAGAGTGTTATGTTTGTGCCCAACTTGGTCTCCTTTCCAGGGCACAGTCATTGATCAAGAAACATAACTGCCTCGTTCAGTGTGATCGGAAAATCGAAGATGGATTCCGACGTGTTAGATGCAGTCGATAAAGGAAGTCAGTGTGTGAAATCAGCTACTAAAGGTCCGGAAGCTCGAACTTGTCCGCAAGTAGGAATAGGCAAAGCGTCATTCGTGCCCAAAGCCAACAGGAGCAGCTGACCAGAACTCAAGCTCCAGTTTTGAACAGTATTGAGCACTTGGAGAAATGTGAAGTCAAGGGGTGATAGCCAAAATTTGGAAAAAGTATATTAATTGACAATCAATACATGGAGCATGTATGCAAAGGATATATTCCTCAGATTCTGGGGATCTGTAGTAGTGACGAAGCCGGAATTTCGGGGTGGAAAAGCTGAATCACCGGACTAAAATTTCCGAGAACTAGGTTTCTGTGCTGTGGTAACACATTTTTTGATGATATATCGATAAGCTAAATGCTTTTCAATTGCATATTTTTTCTACGACTATACTTATTCTAGCTTTATTAGCAACTATGAGCAAGGGCGTCCCAAGTGTTTTCATTGGGGGGCGTTCCGATTCCTAGAAACAGAAAATTCGAGCTTTAAATTATTGAACAGTAAGGATTACTTACAAAGAGTAACACTAAAGGGCAGCACGAAAGAAGATCAGCCAGCTCCTAGCCGTCGTTTTTGCAAAGCCTAGGCTACTGACGATTGCACTAGGAGTTTATATATATTGTTTCCAAGACAAAAGGAAATTAAGCGCCGTATGCAAAAATTATTTAAATCCAGTTTTCTTTCTTGTAGGCGAAAATTTCTTGTAGCTACTGTAGAACTAGTCAAAAATACCGAGAATCACATAAAGTGAACACCGTAGGCGAATTTTTGTTAAGTTCGATTTTTCATGCCAAATTCAACTATTTCCATGTTAATTCTAGCTTTTAGGGTTTTGAAAAATCCCAATCCCTAAAACTGGCTTAAAACCTATAAAAATTGCCCGTCTTTCCACAAAATAGTGAATATTACGCAAAGCTCCGCAGGCAGAATTTTCAAGACTTTTGTGATTAGAGTTTGGTTTTAGGATACAAATAAAAAAAAGGCCTGTCGATCCTTTTGTCTGCGATCAGTGATTCACTCGACCTCTTCAAGCTCGTGGTAACTATCGAATCCTGGGAATAATACCAAATAAGTTACCGAATGTTCCCCCCCCCTCGCAACGCCCCTACCTCTGAGCCACATCCTTTCCTTCGAAATTTCCTGTGGAACTTACTTTTGAGCAACTGTTCTTCACATTGACTATATTCTTGGCAACATTTTTGCCAGTTTTGACCCAAAATGCATGCTATACTGAGATGTTAAAAGGGCGAGAGTACGGAGCCGTCATAAAGCATAATCATTTTGGTCGATCCTGTTCAGCATGTCTTTTTACCCCCTAAATCAAACATCTAATCAACTTCAAATAAAACCTTTACTTTTATCAAACTTCCCGGCTCTCGCCGGATTCCAGAAACCGGCCAAAAAACCGAATGCACCAGAATATACAAAAAATCAAGGTTTCAAAAAGCACCTTTTTGTCAGAAAATGTGACACTTCTACAAGTCAAGCTCCTGACAACCCTTACTAGTGTAAAGTAAGAGCCCTGGTTGATGCCCAATCCTGTCATAAAAAAGATAACGTCTACTTTTAGGATTTAAGACATGTCAGCAGACCTTCCTTCACTTCCATCCTCGACAAATACAGCAATTCCCTTAACAGAAAATAATTACAAGATGACGAGTTTTCCTTCAGCGAAATAAGCTTATTACAAACAAGAGCTGAAAGCTCATATGGCACTTCAAAGAATAGGCAACATGTTGGTGTGAGTTTTTTCTTTGGGAGTTCTGTACAGGTCGAATATTATTTTATTATACACTAGTAAGTAAAAAAAAGTACTGTAAAAGGCATTTCTAGAACTCCTATTCTTCGTTGGGCGGTTCAATGGTCTTCAATATGGTGTTGACATTTATATGAAGCACGTGCTTTCTTACAATTGTTGCTGCGTAATTTCCCGTTTTAAGGGCGCTAGAAATGTATCTGTAAGCAAAACCCTTGAGGCAAAAACGATAGTAGGTTCTTGGGGATCATTGATATACACCGTTTGGTCAGAAGTAGAATCCTTGCGGCACAAATGATCCTGGGATGAGATGAATCGTTTGATAAAAAGTACTATTTGACCTTGCGGTGAAGATGCGCAATTTAAGGGAGCTAGAACCTCATTTGTAAGCAAAACCCTTGAGGAGAAAATGGTTATGGGTATTTTTCTCAATTTGCGGTCATGATTGGTACTTGGAATGGTCGGATTCGGGAAGTGGCAATTTCTAAGCTAATCTTGTTGAATTTCTGATATTCCAGCCAAGTTTCATCGTCCTAGCACATTTGGAAGTACGATCACTGGAATTCCGGACTCCCCTTAAACTCACCCCACAGTCGCCTGAGCCAATCCGGTTCTGTAAACGACTTATCCGGAGCATCTGTTAGTTATTCCCACAAAGTTGCATCCCGATCTCTCCAGTCTAAGCCTGTTTTGTCGGATCCGGTCCGGACATGAAAAAGATCACCAGAGACATGTCCTCTGTTCATTTACAAAATTTAACTAAAATCCCATCACCCGTTCCAAAGTTACGCATGACTCAATATTCCGGGTTTCCCCTTCCTTCTATTCCCCACGACTATTGGATCGAGTAAATTTTTATTTACAAGTCAGTTTGTCAGATGCTTGTTATTCTCAGCAAGTTTCACTCCGATCCCTCCATTCTAACCGTTTCTCGGATTTCCGGTCTCCATCCCCCATCTCTTCCGTACCTGTCGAATTCAGTTCGGACTTATTCAGGAATTAACTTACATTTCAATCCGATCACCCGTTTGAAAGCTACACACCCTCAATTTTCCGCATTCCCCCACCCTCCTCTCCCCACAGATGGTCGGATCGGGAAACTGATTATTTCCAGGTTCGTTTGGTTGGGTCCCTGATATGCCTGTTAAGTTTCATCATTCTAACACCCCCTAATCGATATCGAGCCCTACTAACGTTCAACAGCACATCATGGTAACCCCTTCGACCTTGGATTGCTCTAGCTCTATCGGAACCTATTTATGCAAAGAATGACTCACCCACGAGCAGAGCTATACCAGTATGAAGGGGGAAACCCGAAATATCTTGAAACGCTTTTTCTAGTTTTTGTCAAACCCCTAATCCTTTCCTCACACTAGTATAGATCTGCGCATGGATGAGTCAATCTTTAAGATTGACTCGTCCATGCGCAGATCTCCAACCCTCCCCCCCCCCCAAGTTATCGGATGCGATTCGGATTTGACAGTGAACATCCACGGCACTTTTTCTTGATACCTGTCAAGTTATGAATGTTACTGATTTGACCATTCCCCCATTGATGTTCGGATCGGGGAAGTGATTATTTCCAAGTGATTCCGGTTGGGTCTCTGATATGCGTGCCAAGTTTTGTCGTCCCAATTCATGTGGAAGTGACAAAACTAGCAAAATCCCGACAGACAGACAGACATAACGATCGCTATATGGCACTTGAGTAAGGTCAAGTGCTATAAAATATTGACCTTGTGAGCAATGAAAAGACGTAATGAGGAGCCTGAGTATTGCTAATGTCATTTGATTTTTAACTAAGTTCAGATGAAGCGTATACTGTTATATTTTTATTTTTTATGATCAGAACTTGTTTTTGCTAAGTGTCCATATGTGGCACACTTTCAAGTTATCATCTTGTAGATGAATTTTGCACCCTTTCTATGTTACAAAGACAGATGGGCAGATCTGTGCTTAGTTAGATGGGCAGATTTGTGCTAAGCAGGTCTTTCTTTCAAACGGGATCCTAGAAGATTTTTTTTGTATCATACAGGATCAACAAAATTGGCCTGCATTCTCTTATAGTAGGCTGAATATTTATTTGCTAGACCTAGCTTACTTAAAACAAAAACTGTCCTGTGGTTTCCGTTTAGTTCTAACTGATCTCCTAAATTCAAAACAACTGCTTTCAGAACTAATTGTATATTTATTTATTTAAAAGCCCGGAAATTCACTTTGCTGATCGCAGAGACTACAAAGATGAATCAAAATATTGAAAAATGGACGACAAACTCTTCCTTTCTTCCCCGATCAGTGACTACCCCGAACCCAAATACGGGTAAATGGACCGGTTAAAATTGTTTAAGAGAAAAAGAAGCAGGGAAATGAGAGGTATGATTTCATCATTTTGGCTATACAATCTTGCTACTTGTTTGGAACTGTTTTGTCTTAACATACAGTGTATTGTTCTAACAACATTCAACATGTGAACACCGCACCATCTCAGGTGGTTGTGAAGGTGCCAAATCAGGAAAATGAGCGAAACTTCATCCTGTGAAATGCAAGAAGTTCGCTACAGGGCGCCGCAACAAAGGAAATCGTCGTAACTACTACCACCCAGAATCATCAATTTTACTTAAAGCCAAACCAAACGTGGATACTACGGGATCAAAAAAATTGACGCATACTATGAAACAACACCCACCGCAAAAAGATCAAAAGGAACACTTTCGAACTCGCACTTACAGGAATGGCTCCTCAGCCACATACAACATCAACCACCAGCAAACAGGAAAAAAACAATGGAACAAGACACCTCAAACAACCAACAGTCAAACAAATCAAATGGAAGGACGCAGATATGGTACAATAAACACAAAAATCGACCACCACCATCTGAACCACTTCCATCAAGAACAGATAACCTCCAGCTCTCGATACTACCACAATATGGTGTAATTTCTAAAAAGGAAACGCTCTCAACACATACCTACCATGTGATAATCCTTACCAGCCTTGGATGAAGTATTACAAGAAGGTACTGCCGCCGGTGCAGACAAGTGACTGTCAAAATGTACAGGCATAAACCTCCGATCCTTCAAAAAAAAAATCACCTTTAAAGCCGACCAGGAATTGCCCTCACGTTGTCGAACGTCCGGTCAGTAACAAACAAAGTCGAGGAACTGGACGTCAATGGATACAACGCCTTACCTCGAAAGTCGTTAGACCAAAAAGAAGTCAGCCATACCCAAGTCCCCAGAACTGGAAGTGCTATGGGTCTGGGTCAGACCGCGCTACCTACCAAGGGGAGTGTCATCCCCAATCTACGGAGTCGAATACTACCCACCCAAAGCACCATTCCGGAAGGCTCTAGTAAACTACCTACAGCACTCCGTTGCCCACTTTCGGAGAAAATACGCCTTTGCCGGTATTGTGATATTTGGACACTTCGTGGTTCGAGTCCTGTCTATCATTGAAGCATTCACAGCAAGCATCGGCCTAAGTGACCTACGAAATTTTAATCAGAAAATTATCTCATCATGGAGCCCGTGGTGCCAGGAAGGTGCTGCCCAGACAACAAGACAATTTATCAATGATTTCATGGTAATTCACTAGCTTCAAATGTAAAAAGTCGTTTCTTCTTCTTTTTTTACCGTACTGGTAAGAGTTGCCTGACAGTGGCTGAGCTACCTACTTCAAGAGGTCCTATATGCCGATCATCTAAGTTTCAAGCGGCATACTGAGATGATAAGAATCAAAATTTCGCGAGGAGTGGGAACAGTACGGAAGCTTAAACGAATTTTTCCGTTTTCTATTCTCCGATTATTATATTTCTCTCTTATATACCCTTATATATATTATTGCTCATCTACATGGATGTCTACTTTTCCGTCGCTACTTTCCCCCATCCAAAATCTACAACGGAAAGCAGTCAAAATTCTCCAGTCAACAACAAGTGATCCTGTTGATCTATAAAACTAAGAGACATTTACACTCTTTTGTTATGTTCATTTGCGTTTTAGTATTTTTGTAGTGACCTCCCATCATATTTTTCTGTGATGTTTCAACTTGTTAATGTTTCAACAGAGATCCGACAGTCCCTGAGTCTTGGCTCGTTCAAAAAACACCTTAAAAGATTATTTTTGGAAAATAGTAACTGATTGTTTCAAATTACAGAAGATTATTGCATTTATTGAAAAAAAGCAATAACGTTTGAATATGGGTGTTTATTTTATTTTATTAGTTTAAAAAATGAGAAGTTAGTGTCGGCTCTCGATGAATTTGTTTGTTTGCCTATTTGTTTTTATTTTGTTGCGTGGTGATGTGGAGGTCGGTTGTATTCGCGAGAACACCTGGCGAATTGTTTGGTTTTAATGCAAAGATAAATTTTTCCCAACCAACGGGCCATAGAGACCTTGGTATTCTGTTAATAAATAAATTTTGTTTTTTGACTATTTTAGCATTATGTTAGGTGTGTATATATAAGTTTGTCAATAGAAATAGCTTGAGCTTGAGTAAGCAAACATCACCATCGCCATGGTTTCGTAACTAATCCTGTGTCAGATTTGAAATCGCCGAATTCGGCGATTTGCAACCACCGAATTCGGCGATTTGCAACCACCGAAGGTCCGATGCAGGAGAGACTTTTTACAGTGCAGACAACACCGTTGATTGTTCGACAAAGAATTTCAGATATGAAACTTCGAGTTTAGTTAGTTCTCTTGATAACCAACTCTAATTTCTGGGATCCCAAAGCGTAAGTGGAGGGATACCTATGACATCACAAAAGTTGTCCGTCCGCCTTAAAGAACGATAATTCTCGAAGGGAATGAGATATTTTGATGAAACTTGGTTTGAGCATTCTCTGTCAAGAGTCAGGTCGAGTTCGTAGGTGGACTGTGTAGCCTTACATATAGGGGTGAGGAGATTTAAATTATGAGGCAGGCAAAATAACTGAACACGACGGTGAAAATAATTTTTTTGCCCGACAAGTAGTTCCCCGGGAATCCGGCCAAAACCGGGAAGTTTGACGCAAGTAAAAGTTTTATTTGAAGTTGATTAGATGTTTGATTTAGGAGTATGCTGAACACGATTATGAAAGCCATTTTCTGAATTTTATTAGAGGTATATGTAGGTTCTATTTAACAGTTTAAGGCATAAATTTTGGTGAATTTTTTTGCCACTGCCCCTCCCCCACCACACTAACGGAAATGCACTTGCGACGCCCCCGCCTAAGATCTTGTAAATGAGCTATTTTTGTTCAAACCTGGTTTGGGATACGCCGGATCGAATTGCAGGTTAAGTTTAAAGATGGACCCGTGGTCAAGTATTTAGAGGTTGGGAATCTCTTACAATCTTCGCAAAAGTCAGCATAGCACACCTCGACGAATCCCTCCAGTAGTACAGTGTTACATCAACGGCTCTTCCCTAAAAGAAAACAGCACACATTAGTTCTACCAATTGGTTTGCATGGCATGTCTGGCAAACTTCGGCTTGACTGATTTCATAGGTATAAAGTTAAATAACGTCTTTAGTCGTAGACTGAGAAGCTTATAGCTCCGACAAAGGCGCTAGGAATAACACGAAATGCAGAATAGCTAAGAGAGGCTATGTAGAAAGAAGATACTGTCCAGTACGAAAAAGATCCTACTGCAAACGTTGGCCTTGTTTTGCAAGAACCGATTACTGTATCTTAGGCACGAATACATTAATCCCTGAAAAGCGGAGAAGCTCGTCATATCTTGAGGATGTAGTAAAAAGAAAAATCCAACTGAAAATGTTACCCTTTTTTCAAAAGAAATTGGTTTTAATAATCTGCATTTTAGGATGAACACATCTACCCCTGAAAAGCGGAAATTTCTTTATATCTTGATGATGCACCACAATAATCAATGTTACCTCATGTGGTAAACCCACACACAACGATCGTTACGTACCATACGATTCTTACCAACCAGAATATGTGAAACGCGGAGTAGTTATCTCACTAGTCGACCGAGCTATCAAAATTTGCGATGAAAATCTCCTAGATGACGAACTTTGCCGCATTCGGGACGTTCTGTTTGGAAACAAATACCTCGTTCTACTGGTTGAACAAATCATCAAAAGACGACTAAAGCTACATTCAGCCCCCAAAGATACTGTAAGTTTCACTGGTAATGGTGAGGTAGAAAAAAAAAATGCCCGCGTTTAGCTTCCGTACGTACGGGGAGTGACCGAAAAATTGTCCAAAAGTCACAGAAGACAAAATATTTTGCCGTCTCATCTAAACTCCGAGGAAAAGATAAAGTCCCAAATCAGTACCAAAGACTCCATCACGATTCGAGAAGCGGTTGAGATAAAGAAAAACCAAGCAGGCATTAACCGAGATACAGGCGGTCTAAGTACCATCAATCCACAAGCGAGTCACGCATTTCATTGCAAGTTCCTGTAGCAACTGAAAGCAACCTTGACGACTCTATTCTTGTTCCCAGAAATTCTTGCAACTAGGGTTCTGATAGCCAAGATTTTGGCGTGGGATTCGAGCGCCATCAGTCCTTCAACGAGTCAAGCATTTCATTGGCCATTCCTGTAGCAACTGAAAGCGATATGGTCGACTCTAGCTCTGACAGCCAACATTCTTGCCTAGGATTCAAGCGTAGTCAATCCTTCTCCCACGAGTCGTGAACTCGCGCGATCAGACGATACCGAAGGGTCTCTTTTCTTCAACCCGATAGAGCAGAAGAAGCCTCGGAAGAACACCATGACCTCGATACATCTTTCACTGACTTTATAGACGATGACACACCACATATTTAAGAAGATGATCTTCTGGACGCAACAAAGGAAGACCCCGCAGATTCTCTCTTGACGCCCGATACACCAAATGAGCCCATCGACAAATCAGACCAGTCCTGCGGTCGATCAAAATTTTTCAATAATCATCTTATCTGAAATAGAGACAATGCCCGTGCACCTGCTTGAATACAACCCTCAGAATTGGCTCTCACAAAGACTAAAAGAAGTGCAAGACTACGTGGTTGAGATATTTGATGTGAATCGCAAAAGCAAAGCACAATCTCTCAAGGAGATCCTTGAGATTAATGCAAGCATCGAACTGACCTATGCTGGGACTGCCAAAAGCATCATGGCATACCATTGTTCACTTAAGCTTTGTGAATCGACTTATCTAGGTCAAAATACATCGTCACTAGTGACTACAGGTCCTACACCCACCTGATTAGTTTCAATAATTTGCTGGCACAGCCCATTTCGGCAACGGAGGATCTTGTGAAGGTAGCCTTCGACAACCAGCAAGTGACTGGAGCGACGTAAAACTTCTCCGACAAACGAACAAAATCTTTGATTATTAGCCTACCAGTCTTCTCTACTTCGGCCTGGAGAACAGGAGGCAAATTCTGCGGATTATGATGTACGGGCTTTCAATCAAAGATATGACCGAAGATATATACAACAATAACACGATATTTCAAACTGGCTGTGGAAGGACTGCAGGGAGACAGCTATAAAATTCTCCGTACGGAGAAGCGATTGGAAGTCTAGGGCCAGACATTTCTGCCTCGCTACTAACTCCAACGTAGAATACTCCAACGTAGACCGATGCACTAACTGCCAGTCCACCGTGGCCCCGATGGAGCTCAACTGCCTGGAAGAGATTAAGAAAATGGATGAGACATTCTTACCTCCCGTGTTCTTTACTTTCACGCCCAGCTCAAAGGACGTCTTGGTGGTGACTGGAAAACCGATCATGGACAACCCATCCGGTTACAAGAAGATCGAGCTCGTTTTGCAGTAGGTCAGGAAACTAAGATCAAATCGATTTTCAGCGTACTACATGATTACGTATTATTTTTCTTCTATCTTCATAGGACGTCCATCGTTTTTATTTCCAATATCTTTTTTGACTCGTGACCAATAGTAAATTCGGCGAACTGCGTGAAACCAATCGAACAGAGCTGACCCTAAATTAGTTTGATTATTTTTAACACGTTGAACTCAAACTAAACTAATGTCAGCTACCGTCTGATCAGGCGTTGTTTCGTCAGGCTGTAGATACAAAGCAAGGTTGTCAAGCTTGAATATTCCGCTTCTTCGTACCCTTCGTACCCAGGTTCTTGTTATTTATTTGGAGTGAAAGAGTATTTTTTTTCTAATGCATGTCAGTATACGAAATGATAATGCTAATTTATTACACGTCGATCTAACACAAGAACAATCGCTACGATGAAACTGAATGACCATATCCTTCACTTTCGTTTGTTAGACAGATTAGGTAATGGCTAATCATCTGAAAAACCCACTTTCAGATATGGAGTCAGCATGTGTGTATCGGATAAAACTTTTACTTACAAAAAAAAATCCAATTCCGGGCGAACTATTAGCTTGGACTATTACAGACGAACAGGCGACGGACAACTTTTACGAAGTCGTAGGTATCATTCCACTTACGTTTTGGGATACTTCCCAACGGGCTTCTTCTCTTTACAGACGATTTACCATGGATCATCGCAGAGGCAGGCGGCGAGATCCACGTCATCGCCTCAGAGTTAATCGCGGACTATATCGATGCCCCCTCTGTGGTTACAAAGCCAAGAAAAAGTTCCACTCTAACGACCACAGTGTTCAAGAAATGGAAGGAAAACCTCGATTCGGCGCGACATCGACTGGTTCGTGCTCGTGCCTTGATGGTTTCACGTTGAGTACAACGCAGCCGAAGCTATCACCGAACTTCTAAGGAACCCGCTGATCAGGCATCTATACACTGTTACACACATGTCGTGTGACACCTCTCAATCATCCAAATCGCTAAGTGTCGATCATCACAAAAGTTTCACAATGCTGTAGGTTGATGTACATGGCACAATGGTGATTCAGCTGAGCTTCCTCAAGTCCAAAAGAATCGCAGATACACAAAAACGGTAAGGCACCCCGACAAGCAAAGACTTTTCGGGTTGGCTGGCCACAGTTAAAAAAAAGCGGGTACGCTTTGCCTGTAGTCTTATCGAGATGTCCTTCACCCACTTCTCTTCACGAGGACAGCGATCCGAAAAAACGACCCAGAAAAATACAGAAATGCTAGGCATGCAGTGGCAAGAATTTTCTTGATGCGGAACCATACTCACTACCAGACAATTTTTGGGTTTGATTATTTTCAATCTGCCTGCATTCCTGAAGATGTTTGGAAAGTTGCGGACACCACTTTGTACTGCTCGAGAAACTCGAACACGGGTAACAACAATTTTTAGCCCACTCCTTAAAGTTTTGCAAAACTGTGCCAAGTTTTATTCTATTTCCCAGGCCCTTCATGTGCCAGCCCTTGATCATTTTTCGAGATTCCATCTAGGAAAAGATTTTTAAACCAGATCATTCCCTTTTCTTGTTTGCATTTGTGATCATCACTTCAGAACATACCGCTATTGTCTGGTTTACCATCCATACCTGAGCGTTTATATTAGCTACAAACCTTAAGTCCGAGTACCATCAATTTATTTATTTTTGTAGCACACTACACGGCGGATGGATGAGCCAGTCGACGTTCTCAACAAAGAACTGAAATCCCGGCGACCAACCCTGACTGTCCCGACGAACGAAGTCTGGAAGCGACTCTTAAGGACCAACGACCCTATGCGTAAGATAAGCAGTAAACTGCAGATTCAATAGTAACTTCATCCAGCCTGCTCCGACCACTAATTTTTCTCAAGCACTTCCAACCATGATTTAGGTGTTATGTTTCATTAACAAGGACACCCGTCCAATATCTGACTTTGTAACAGACGCAAGGATCGACATATCACAATATAATACAGTAGGCTACTTGGAGGCATAAAAAAAAAAAAAAAAAAAAAAAATGCTGGAATCCCTCACTCGATTTTCTTTTAGATACGCGAAAATATTGGCTAGTCAGGGAGCCACACGAGAGAAATGTTGATATTTAAGGATTGAGGTGATCAGCAAGCAGCAGAAGGTTTGAGTGTGCAATCTAATGCAATCGACCATGCTGAAAACGAAAATCGGCGTTATATAGTCGACAAATGGGTGCGACATCCACATTTCTTCAAATTCCCTAAAAATCCATCTTAACTGGCAAAAATTATATTAAAATCGATAAAAAATTACAGGTTACTCCAAAATTGTTCAGCTATACCTCAGATCGAAGGTAATTAAATAAAGAATCATATTCTCTTTTCAAAACATTTTTATCTTTTGCCGCTCAGTTGTAATCACAAAATTTCGACGAAAAAGTTAACACAATTTATCTCTCTTTTGGATTGATCTTGATCCATCTTGAAAATTTGCCTGACTGAGGTGTATTTTTTTTTAATGGCTTCTGTAGGAAATTTATTGTCCTACAAAATGACTGATCCAGAAATTCTCTAACTCTTCTCGTTTTTGAACTATTGACAGAAAAGCGGATTGACCCAATTTTTAGCTCGGATAAGCAGCGGCATCTATCCAGTGTGAATGCGTCAGGGTTCACCCGGCCAGATAGATTTTCCAAGATAAGCTGAATAGAAAAAGTCAAGCAAAGGAGTCTAAACACAAAATTATGGAGGACCTTAAACTTGATTTGCACTTGAGTGGAGCTTGATGCAAGAGGTGTAGACACTGAAGGTAGGCTTTCCTTGTGAAACATATTTAAAGTACAAAGGTTGTTGATATGTCCTGCTCTGAATGCCCGGGTCAGGCAGAAGCCAGGCACATGACCCAGACATGACCACTAATAAATAAGTTGAATAGCGTAGGCTCGTGGAAACTGTTTTTCATTAAACATTGTTCATTAAAGAATTCTCTACTTAAGCAGCCATAGAATAAATTGCAGCTGCAGTTATTTAGATTTTATTGCTATTTTGACAGTTCTCTAGCCTACTCTTTTGGGTTCTCAACTACCGGTGAGTGTTGACCTCTTGACTTGTGTAAACGGTCTCTCTTTTCTGGTTCTTAAATGACTAAGCCAGGATCCGGGTTCCAGACTGGGGACAGGATCCCGGTTTGTTGACTAGTTTAACGAAGTCCAAGGAGGTCTGTGGTTGGCTGCTGGAGACGAGTCTCCGCCTTATTGCTATTTTGACCGTTCTCTAGCCTACTCTTTTGGGTTCTCAACTACCGGTGAGTGTTGACCTCTTGTGTGAACAGTCTCTCTTTTCTGGTTCTTAAATGACTAATATCATTGAGTTAAAAGAAAATACTAATCCAGTTAAGTGATATCTAGGGATAGTCTGTTTTTTCTTTTAGCAAATAATCCCAGCATCACACTTAATTCACAGGCTAATGTTCTACTTTGCTTCTTGCTGTCAGTCCTTTTTACTGAGTTGAATAGTAGTAGCCAAAGTGATTTTGTTGCGTACTCGTATTCTACTCTCTACTCACCATCGGAATCCTTTCAAGTAGACCGAATTCCGTTCTACTCGACAGGAATTCTTGCCAGTGTAAACGCTACATTAATTTACTCCTATAATACAAGTTGTACAACAAATGCAAAACTGGGTTTTAATCTAGAGAAATATCACAGACTGTTAAGCCGTAAGCAAATGTTATTTTCCCAGTATTGTTAGCTATATTTTAACATAAACTTTTCCAGGTATACAATTTCCTCACTAATTTATTCTTTCAGATGGAAAAACTACAGAAAACGGTTGGATTTCTTGAGAGCCCCAAAAAAATAAGAAAGACTGATTTTTCTTTATGCTTTGTTTGCCAAGATGAAAAGAAAGAAAACCTGTCAATCATCAAAAGCTCTAAGAAGCTACTTGAGACATTGGAAACATCTGCTGATCCCAAGTTCAGAAGATTGCTGACTGAGGCGTCAAAAGACAGTTTTTTGTCTAAAAGTCCGAAATGGCATTCCAGCTGTCACCGCCAGCTTATGTACACCATCAGGAAAGGAACTTCTGCTCCAGAGGGATGTTCCAGCACTGAAAATGTAAGCACTACCAGAAAAAAAACGCGTTCGGAACCTGCAGCCGTTTCCTTCTCATACAAAACTTGTTGTTTGTTTTGCTCCAAAACAGGAAGCAGTAAAAAAAACTCTCTAAAGTTATCCAATGTTGAAACTTTTTCTCGCAGTGAAGCTATTGTCCTGAAAGCTAATCTTCTCTGGCTCACACTGCCAGTGGTATTCAGCAGAGTTAGTGGGACTGACCTAATAGCAGCTGAGGCAAAGTACCACAAAAAGTGCATTGACAAATTTATGGCTACAAAGCCAAAATGTGACGTTGTGCATGATATGAACAAAACAATATTTGCCCAGTTCTTAGAAGGGGTTGAGTCTAGGCTTAAAGAAGGAAGGATTTACCACATTTCTGATTTCAAAGAAAAGCTAAGAAAAGTTTTGATTGACAATGGACTTGTTTGGCAGAAGCATAGACTGCTTTGGCTTAAAAGAAGTTTGGACAGACATTTCGGGAGCCAGCTAATCAAGTTTGTGGATCCTAGAAAAGGGACGTTTTACCATCTGAAAGGAACAGTTTCGGCTGGCGATATGGCAGCACAAGTTAAGGCGATGATTGAAGAATTTGAATACAGTGCTGTTCTAATAGATTCAGATGATGCTGGTAGTGACAGCTCAGATTCGACTGTGATAGATTCTGACGTAGCTGTAACATCGAAATCTGTGACATCGAGTGACGACGAACTTGGTGATTGTTCGTTTATTGATGTGGGGAATGATGATGGAGAAGGTGAGAATGGAACCCGACCCAGGAGGTCTTCAGTGGTATCAGAAAGTGGAAATTCAGGTCCTAGTAGACTTAGTGATAAATACGAAATGGAAGAAAGAAAAAACTTCTTTTATCTGATGACTAAAGCCAAGGCTCAATTAGTGGACAGTGCAAAGGATTTCAAAGAAAGCAAAAGCAGCATTGATTTGACTTATGATGCAGCAGACAGCCTAGTTCCACCACTGCTCTATAACATCATCGCATTTCTGATCGGTGACGTATCAGACCCCCCTGTCGACAGTGATACCAAATACAGTCTTGATGAACAGACGAGAGAGAAGGTTTTAAATTTAGCTCAAGACATCATGTTTCAGTCCCAGGGCATAGCAACTCCCAAACATCTTGCACTGTCTGTCCATTTGCACTACAAAACCAGAAGCAAATCTCTCCTTCTTCTACTAAACAGGCTGGGCTACGGAGTAAGCTTTACAACCCTGCAGAGGCTACTTACCAGCGAAGCCACTTCCATTGAAGAGACAATAAACCAAACTGGAGTCTACATTCCGGATGGATTCAAGAAAGATCAATTTGCACACTTTGCGTTCGACAACCTCGATTTCCAGGTAAATTTCTTCTAACTCACTGTTCTTACCTGCATTCTGCAAGTTGCTTCTGATCATGTTAGAAATAATACTTAATGAAGAGATGGTAAATTCTACTTTTAGGAGCGAAGTGGTTTGAGCCCACTTAATAGCCTATGTATATCGTGAAAGCGTGATATAGATGGCTCGGACACTCCCTAAAAATGCACAGAGGTCGAATCCTTTTTCTGTTTTTTTTTTTTTTTTTTTTAACAGCCTTGGGTTGGAAGAGATTATAAAAATGACCTAACATCTTTGGGGATTTTATTAGAGATTTTATTAGAGTTGACAAAAGCAGTAGCTTTAAACAACGTTGATGTCTTACTTATTGTTTTCTTATTGTTATCTTATTGGGTTTTTTCTCACATTCCAGTTATTAAATAATGCCTTTTTAGCGAGGGGTTGCCCACTCCTGTTGTGCATCCAAATACTGAGTGGGCAACCCCTCGCTTTTTAGGAATTCTCATATCTTTAAGGTTTTTGTTATGTTACGAGACTGTAGAGTATCCGGGAACTGTAATTCGGATCCAAAAAGCGACCTGAGATCCGAAAGTTGCTGACGTACCTTCAAAAACGATTTGTGCTTTTAGAAATCATCAAGAAAATAATCCGAAAGCTGCTGACGTACCTTCAAACGATTTGTACTTTTAGAAATCATCAAAAAAAAATAAAATTCTGAGTGACATAACTTCTTTCCCACCAATTTGACAAAAAACCATGACTCCTGTGTTAGTGATGATGAAAGTTTGATGAAATTTTCGGATACCACGATCAGTTACCACAGTACCTGGCTAGAGACCACGGTAACTGCAAAAACGCCTTTTGACCGTGGTATCAGATACTTCGGTAACTACGAAAACGACTTTAGACCGTGGTATCAGATACCATCAGGGGCGTCACTAGCCGTTTAGCTTTTGGGGGGGGACGTCCAGTTTGTGCCGACGGACTAAAAAATGTGCCGACAAAAAATGCCGTTGCCGCTTCGCGTATACAGCAACCTGAATCCTATCTTCCAGTTTGGTTTCTTCTTCAAGTGTCCTTTGAGCAATTTTCGAAAGGAATAATAGGGTTTTTGTTACATTTTGCTTAAGAGTACTTTTATTTCAGGAAGAGACGTCTGACGGTTCGACGTCACATATTACGACAAGTATCATTATGCAACCAAACACGGACGGCCCACTAAAGAAAGCGTGTTCTTTGAAGAAAAGTTGGAACAGAAACCCTTCCCTGTCGTCTTCAAATCTGATTCAGCCTGGAAAGTTTGGGAAGATGTACCTCAAGAGAAAAATAGAGGCGACCGATAAATGCAGCGATCTCATTGGTTTGTCAGGTGACCAGAAAGTTCCCGTTTCAGACTTTTTCACGATCTGGCTTCTTTGTAGAGCTTTGCCGACGCAGCTCATTAATGTGTCAAGTGATTCGGCAGAATCTCAACCATATTTTGGTTTCAAGTGTTTCTCAGCAGTGTATGGCTGTAAGGCTGATATTCCTGTTACCAGGATCGGATACCTGCCAGTGGTTCCCCACTCTCCCTCGAACCCAGCAGTCGTGGAAGAAGTCATTAAGTCTTTCCAGAAAACTTCCAGAGAACTGGGACTGAGTTACACCGTCGTCACATGTGACCAGGCCGTGTATGAAATCGTTCATGCTCTGAGAGTCAGAAATCCGGAAGCATATTCTGATGTTGTCCTCAGAATGGGCGGTCTTCATATTTTAATGAACTTCATGGGTGCCATCGGTCATATAATGAAGTGCTCGGGTCTAGAAGAGGTGATTTACGAGGCTGGAATTCTGTTGGAAGGAACCGCAAAGAAAGTGATGAGTGGTAAACCGTACTATAAAGCTCTCGCTGCTCATACGTTAGTCCTCGAGGCAATATCCATTCTGTACTGGGAAGCTTTCGAAGATTTTTGCGCAGAATCAGACGATTCATCGTGCATCACTATCTTTGAAGAAATGGGAGATTTACTGCAAAACTTGAAGATCTCAAAAGAGGGTGATGAGAACTTGAACTGTCTAAAGGAAAAACTTACCGCATTGTCCCCGTGGTTAGAAAGGTTCGAGACTTCTCGTGCACGCTCAAAAACCCACAAGTTCTGGAAGCAGTACAAAGAAATGGTACTGGTTTTGTGGCAGTTTTTGTACAGTGAAAGATCTGGTGACTGGGATGGCCATCTTGAAGGAGCTAGCAAAATGCTTCCTTATTTAGTTGCATGTGGTCACTATAAGTATGGCACTTGCTTGATTGAGTACCTGGCTGAGATGCAGGGCTTACCTCAAGAAGTAGATCAGGCATTCCACAATGGACTGTTCAATGTGAAGAGGAGGAATGCAAAATTCAACTGCATATCCCCAGACCATGCTGTAGAATCTACCATTAATTTAGATTCAAAAACGGAAGGTGGAATGACGGGTATTACCATGAATGAGTTGGCACTGGTGAAGTGGACTTTAACTCTTCCGTTCTGTGCCTCAGTCTCGTCTACATTCACTGAGATGCTACGCATTGTTCCCCAGACTGAGTTTGACTCCTCTCACCACGAAGATCACCCTTCCTTCATTCTGCGGCAACACATGGCTGTTGATAAAGTGAAGTCTGTTCTGGAAGCCAGGCTCAATCCCTTTCGATCCACTGACGAAGATTTGCTGAATATTTATACGCTTGAGACAGTTGATAGTGAGATAGCTGACAGTCTCCTCAGTGTGCGATCTGTTGGAAGCAGAGCGGTTGATCGCTACTTGGACGGTGAAAAAGGTGCCTTTAGCAAAGTAAAGGTCATGAATAATGAGAAGGCGAAACAGAAAAAAGCAACCAATACTTCTAGTGCTGTAAATAGCCTTACCAATGTTGAACTTCAAACTGTCAAAAGGGTATTGGTGAGTGTTGACTTTACAGGCGAAAGAGGACTTCACCATCTAAAGAATTTGCTTTCCCATGAGCTTCTTCCATATGCACCTTCTATATTCCAGAGAAGTGCCATATCTGGAATGGTTGTGCTTCGGACAGGAACAAAGTCAGCTCTTCTGGAGTATTTGAAAACAAAAATCAGCTTGACAGAGTGGCCCGTTAACCTCGAGATTAGCAGTGAGTCGACTCACTCAAGGGTGGTAGACTTGATGCCCTACCTCAGAAGCCATCCACCAAATCCATCGGAAACCGTTGAGAGCTATGGAAAACGGACATTTTCTACGCTTGTGTCTTTCAACAGCAACGTTAAGGAGCTGCACGTCCTTGCAGATAGATATGATGGGATATTTGGATATTCCGACGAAGAAGGCAAGGTGATCTGCCTAAAGGACTGCGGTGGTTGCCATGAGCAGCGAGGATGTTCAAACAGGTCTCCGGTAGCTCTAGGTAGACACTCAAACCTAGATGACTGGAACTCGTTGCTCTCAAATTCCAAGACAAAGGCAAGACTGATTGAGCTTTTATTCGGTGAGTTTGAAAACTTAGTTCACCTGCTGCAAGCAGGGTTCACTGTGTACCTCTCAGGAGGCTTTCGAGACCGGATGAGAGTGGTGATGCTCAACAGAAGTGGAAATGCTGATACAAACTTTGAAGAGCGTTTGAGCTGTACCCATGAAGAGGCCGATACAAGAGTTGTGTTACACATGTTGGACTGTTTGGAGAGGGGTTTCGATGTCGTTTTGGTCGATGCGAATGACACAGACATTGTTGTCGTCTTGCTATATCACTACAAGTTATTCCTTGGGAACCACCCAAATTGTGAAAAGCGGAAAGTTTATGTCAGGTTCCACAGCTATTCAGTGCCTATACATCGGCTTTGCAGCAATTTACCGAACGATTTTGTTCACTCCATCTGCCTTCTTCATACGCTTTCAGGGTGTGATACCGTGGGTTTCATGTTTTCTAAAGGAAAACGAGTGGTGGCCAAGGCTGTCGAGAAATGGGGATTGGAGAAACCGATTGCTTTGCTTGTGCAAGAGATACAGAAGTCACAGCTCGACCCTGCGGTTCTAGAAAAATTCAGTGTGATTTGCAAAAAGGTCGTTGTTGCCTCATACGGAAAAGACCCAGACCACTTTACCTCTCTTAATGAATTAAGAGTGCATTTGTACCCTCGAAAGCGGGAGCTTAAGTATTTGCCACCATCTGACGCTGCCTTTGAGTGTCATGCTAAGCGCGTGTACCTGCAGTTGGACATTTTTTTGCAAGCAAATCGAGCAAAGCCACAGTTTCTGGATCCCCTGCAATTTGGCTGGATGTTTCAAGACGGTGGGGTTAGGCCAGTTGTGTCTACCCTTCAGGCATTTCCAGAAGGTGTGGTCCCCCAGTACTGCTCGTGCAAGCGCTGTACAAAAAAATGTTCATGTGCTGGAAATAGACCTTGCGATTTACTTTGTGGCTGTGGTGGGAAGTGTTTTATGGACGAGTTTGATATGCTTGATGGATAATTTGATATGCTGAGCTACTTTTTAACTTTTGTAGTAACAAGTGCCGTTCACGAAATCCGTAGCAGGTGTTAGTATAGTAATCTTTTTTTTGTTTATTCAAGTTTATTGAATAATAATCTTGTCAAGTTTACTAATAATTCTGATTAGGAATGAAAAGAGAGTTGTAACCAAGGTCATTGTTGAGTATAGTGGCACTCTTCCTGTCTGAGATAATAAAACTATCCGCCACCAGCTGAATCTAGGTAAGGAAAAAAAATCTTTTCCAGCGCGAATAAAAAAATTAAAATTGCAAGTTTCAAGGTCATTCGCGATGGTCCCTACTGTACTCGTCACTTCTGGCATCAGTTACGAAAGATTTGGCGATCATTGTGGAAATTTTTCCGAAACGTGATTTAATAGCAAAAAAAACGCGAAATTTTCAATTTTCGGGGTCAAGCACCCCCCCGCCGAGTATATAACGCCCATTTTCGTGATCAGCGCTATCGATTACCCCATATTCCGTTGTCAAACCTTCTGCTGCTCACTGATCACCTACCCGACACATTTTCGTTGAGTGGCTCCCTGACTAGGCTGGGGATCTGGCGAAAAGACAAGCCAACAGCCGGATCCTGTCACCACGACCCACAGGAAGAGAGACGAGGTGCTGCTGGTCTCTGACTAATGACCCTAGAAGCACTGAAGCAAAACTCAGAAGTTGAAATATTTTTTCAAATGCAAAGACAAACAGCGTTCATAGTCATACGAGTAATGGTAACTGAGTACCAAAGTGAAAAATTCAACAAAATGCTGCTGAACACGAAGAAGAACAAGGAAGCCCTATTACAGGATTAGGAAGGTAAGTTACTGTTGCATTCATTATCATCACATTCCGGTAAATGTTTTTACAACATAAGGTTCACTCAGACGGTCCCATAGATAGAGGTTCAAATGTACTTGGGCTACATGTATCTAGCGATCCAAGTATCGCATCTTATTCGGGAATACCTCATTCGATGTCAAGATCGCATGTTGAATTTACAGCGATCCAAGTACCGAATGTTATTCTCGATGCGCAATTTCGAGCTTAATCTTCTATTAAAGTTTCAAGGTCGTCAGTCCACACCTGTTGAATTTACAGCTGGATTGGAATTTAAATAATTTCTTTAATTTGTTGCCATTTTGTCGGTTAAGAAGTTTCAAGGTCGTCAGCCCACATCTTTTGAATTTACAGCTTGACTCGCAACGAAAATTTAAATAATTTCTTGAATTTGTTACCATTTTGACGGGGGAAATACATATATCTCGCGATCCAAGTATCGAATGTTATTCGGGAATATCTCATTCGATGCGCTATTTCATGCATCTTCTATTAAAGTTTCAAGGTCATCAGTCCATACCTGGTGAATTTACAGCTGGACTCGAACGAAAATTTAAAGAATTTCTTTCAACAATTTCAAGCTTAATCTTCTATTAAAGTTTCAAGGTCGTCAGTCCATACCTCTTGAATTTACAGCTGGAATCGTAACGAAAATTTAAATAATTTCTTGAATTTGTTGCCATTTTTCCGGAGGAAATACATATATCTAGCGATCCAAGTATCGAATGTTATTCGGGAATATCTCACTCGATGCGCAATTTTAAGGTTAATGTTCTATTAAAGTTTCAAGGTCGTCAGCCCACATCTTTTGAATTTACAGCTTGACTCACAACGAAAATTTAGGCTTTATATACTATTAAAATTTGGCAAAAACAATGGCAAAATCCCACTATTCCATCCGAGTCGGTCCAGATCCGTCTAGAACTTTGGTGAGTCAGGTAAGGCTATCTTTATTGATCTTGATTTTTATATGCTAAGATTGGCACTGAACTGAATGGCACTGAACTGATACATGTTTGGGTGTGCTTTATCCAGCAAAGTCTTCGGGAGAACCGTAGCATACTTGAACTAATCTGATGTAGAACTTATCTTAACATGCGGGGAAAATATTCTGATTGCGGATCAAATGCTATTTGTGAATCAGCGTAAGAAAATCCATTTTACTAGTTCTTCTTTTCTGTTTAAAACTGTGAATTTTTGCGTCTGGAATTAGCACTGAAATTAAGCTTTATTTAAATATTCTTTAAATCCAAGCTTTCTTTGAAACATTTATTCAAACAATGTTTACAACGGATACGTCAGCTACCAATCAAGGACCCTTGTCAAGAAGGGCCGAAATATCGCTGATGAAGAATGTTAGCTGACATATCCTTGAACGACCCCTGACAACCCTGCCTGCCCCCAGATATGCCACTGACCATGCCTCGCCAATACTGCCTGCCATCACATGTACAACAACCCTGCCTGCCCCCTAAGATGACCCTCAACAACCCCTTACGACTCTGCCTGCCCCCGGATTTGTCACTGACATTACCCCAACAATGACTGCCGAAATACCATCGACAACCATGCCTGCCCCAGGATTTCCCACTGACCTTGCAACGACCCTGACAGAGCCCCTGGAAATGCCAAGGCCACCAGAGAGCCAAAAATCGTATACTGGAAGACCTGCCAGTTCTGCCACCATTCATTTGAATACTTAGAGAAACATCTGGCGGCGAAGAGAAACACATGCGGAAAAGATCCGAAAGGCCAACCATGGACAGCTGCCCAGATCAAAGGGTTGGTTACTGCATCGAAACAGACTATGGAGACAAATCAAAAGTCTAACAACATTACTCGGCGTACCGGCTAAAGGCTGCGATCAGAGACTCAGGAACGCTCCACTAACTGTGCGCATCATTGTTCGAGTTGACTGGTGTATTTTTGATACCACTGAAGTCGAGGACTGCGAAGTCCTGCTACAGGACAAAAGATACACGAGCAGCAGCAACAATTGCTATAAACCAGGCTCTATGCAGCTAAACTTTCAACGACGAAGCTTTTGCTCATCCTGCAGCACAGCAACCTAGGTCATCAACATCAGTGGCCCCACTCGTCGTACGGCAGTTGCCACGAGCATCGGAATCATTCGACCGAGCGCCATCGCCATAATCTGCAGCGCCATCACCACAATCTGCAGCGTCCGCCACGACCGAACCCGGTGTGCCTCCAAAAAGGATCAAGGCTGCACTTCCCACAAAGGAAAGACCAGTTAGGGCAAGCCGGTCGGCGGTGAGAGTGGATTCGCCTGACATTGGCGAGGCTCAGGACTTGAGTAGCGAAGACGAAGGCTCGCGATACAATCCTGATTTGGAGCAAGAAGACAGCGACCATCCAATGGAAGAGGAAGACCAATTTGAACATATTCTTCCAGTCAAGGAAAGGAACTTCAAGGACAAGCTAAGGATTGAAATGTCGAAGGTGGGACTGTACCAGGAATACAGTTACAAAAAATGTAAGCCCGAAGAGCAACCGGCAATTAAGCAAGGAGTGGAGATGATGGCGACGTTCAAGGCTTGGTCGGCCAAGTGCGGAGATGTACACAGCAAGCGGTTTAACAACCCTCTTGGTTGCGCGCAAAAAGTGTTTTTTTTTTGTACTTGAAGGTACACAGTACAAGTGGTCCAACCTGAAGTCTGCTGTCCGGGGAGAGCTGTTCATTGACCTATGTGCCGAAGCAGAGATGAAGTGAAGCACCCGAAGCAAGTACGTGCAAGCATATCAACGTTTTATCAATTACATTGGTAGCCGTGGGGTCGAGGGCCCATGCAAGTTCGCTGCTGATAACCTTGCCCAGTGGACCCTGAACCACCTAGACCGGAAGCAGGTTTCGCTCGCCACGGCGCACAAGAGAAAGCGCGAGCGAGAAAGGGCCTTCGATCCCACAAACTTTGCCACAGACGACTATCGCATGATATTACGGCCTATATCTGTTATTTCGTGAGCTAACTCTTCGGCCACCGGGCTGGATTTGCACCAAACATAACGGTGGAGGAGTTCCTCCTGAAGAAAGAGATCCCACTTGAACAGCGAAGCCTGTACGTGATCCTTGTGGAGAGACACAAGAACACTCGAACGGCAGGAGTGGCATCGGATGAACGCGAGGAGAAGATATGCCGGGAACATCTCTCCTTCGTTGGACCCTCACTGGTCAACCACAGACAGACCGTCCCGTCAAACTTCCTCCTGCTCGAGAAGGTTGCGAACGCGAGAGTTTGCACTGAGCAAACAACTGCAAGAGCAACACGAGTGTCCGTTGACCCCAACCTTAAAGAAAAGTACGTCGTCCAAACAAAGGCCACTGCTCCCATCGAAGATGCCCTACGCAAGAGGATGTTGAATGACGTGAGTATTTCTGAATCGCTTATTCTAACCTTTTCTTTCTAACTAGTTTTCAGACATCCTGAAGTTGGAGCGGAACACGCGTTAGTTAGGTGACTAACACTCTTTTGCAAACTGTACCACTAATTGCTTAGTGACTAGATGGGTATAAATTGAGCTCTAGTACTTTGGGTTGGTTTGTTGGTGCGAGATTTTCTTTCTTCCTGAAATCGGTCACGCCTCTGTACTGTCTCGTTGTCTAAAATTTTAGTGTCCAGCAATCCACTGCTCATGGTCGTGTGTGGACCGTAAAAGGGTCAATCCCTTCCTGTGTGTTTAGCTTGCGGGAAGGCGTTCATCCATCTTAATAGAGGTTGAGCAGTTTACCCAGTGAGCTCTTCACCTGACCTCAAAACCATCACGCTCAAAGAGATAAGAGCCACCATCCCGGAGATTACCGACCCCGGCTTGCTCAAGTCAGTCAAGGACCTCCATGCAAAGCATGTAAAGCACATCCGCGCCGCAGAGGTCCTGAAGACCATCGCCGAGAAGCGAGGACTCGGGACCGACTTTGCTGATGCCACCACCCAAGAAAACCTCGGGAAAGCGATCAAAAAGTTGGGCTACTCTGACACCTTCCCCACCAAGGAGCAAGTGAAGGCCATTCATCGGTCTGCAATCAGTCCTAGGATATATCCCGCTGATCCGGTGGTCGACGACCACTTGCTGAAAGCAGTGATGACCCAGACTTGGATCGGTCTGACACTTCACCATTCTCCCGTTCTGGGAAAATCAAGTGGTCGTCGAGTACCACGGCAGACAAATGGAAACATCAGCAGCGAATGCCTCAATACCAACTCTCAAGGGAGAAGAGGATGGGGCCAACTACTTCCTCCAGGCCGGCGACCTCACCATCGATGCCCGACTAGCAAGCTGCGAATGTCATCCTAAGCAGACTTGCTATGTGAGGCTCATCAGGCTAAGGAAGATCTAACAGACCTTCGTCTCCGACTGGTCGACGTTCGATGAGTGAAATCACCGTTTCTGATTGCCACCCGTGACATCGAAGCAGGTGAGGAGCTGAACTTCGATTACGGGGTCAGACCAGGCGACTTTAACGAGGGGCACGATGAAACCTTCTTGCTCCCAGAAAGCAAGCGGCGTAAACTGAAGAAGAGGAGAGATGAGACGAACATCCCAGCAGACGAAACCGTGGATGATGCAGCTCCAGCCGTCGTAAAGGACAAGGAGGAGCGGCGTAAGCTGAAGAAGAGGAGAGATGAGACGAACATCCCAGCAGATGAAACCGTGGAGGACCAGCTTCAGCCGTCGTAAAGGACACGGAGGACCGGCGTAAGCTGAAGAAGAAGAGAGATGAGACGAACATCCCAGCAGACGAAACCGTGGAGGACGCAGCACCAGCCGATGCAGAAGTTCAATCCAAAGATCCATCTGCGGAAGAAACTAGTGCAGGGGCCGCTGAAGCTGACGACAGCGATTCGTCAAACGAAGGGGCGAGGATCATCTCTTTCCACCTGAGAAAGAAAAATCTTCTAAAAAAGAAGAGGAAGGAGCGAGAGTGGCCACCTAGATGCCTTCCACCGAACCCCTGACGACTCTGCCTGCCCCCGGATTCGGAACTGACTTAACAGAGGATGTGACCTACTGGGGAACCTCTATCAAAATATTGCGCCTATATTGGATTTTCAATGTTCCATTTCTCGTACTAAAACATTTTTTTAAAATTCTGTACCTCCTTAAGATAACTCCCTACATAGCTGGCATCGAATTCCATGAGCTCAAGGCGAAAGAAATTATTTTATTTTTAGATTTGTGTATCCTTTACTTTTAACAACTTTCTGGTCACCGGTTTCCGGGCAAACTATCTGTTCGGTGAGAAAATGATGTTCACCATCGTGTTCAGCAAGCCTTCTTACCCCTAAATCGAATATTTAATTAACTTCAAATAAAACTTAAAATTGGGGAAAATTAATTGTTCCACCTGCCAAACAACCTAGAAAACAAAGGAATGATCGTTAGTAACACTATAAACACCTAGCGGGATCGCTACCAACCCTCTGACACACGTCCAGACGCTAAGCTGTAATCTTTCCACTTACCAAACAAGCTAGAAAACAAAGAGATGATCGTTAATAAGAATGTAAACACCTAGCAGGGTCGCTAGGGACCGTCTGACAAACGTGCAGATGTTTTCCGTTATTTGAAGATATATCTTCAAGAATACAGATCTTTTCCGTTATTTGAAGATATATCTTCAAGAATCAGATTGACGAACAGGTTCTCACGCCTTTTTGAAGATATGTCAGAAAAAGAACGGGGTCGCACTACTTTTTTGAAGATATGTCAGAAAAGAACGAGGGGACACTACTTTTTTGAAGATATGTCAAACAAACATTGGGACAAATAAATCTTTCCACTTCCCAAACAAAATAGAAAACAAAGAGATGATCGTTAATAAGAATTTAAATGATCAAAAACAAAGAGATGATCTGGCTCCTTGAGCGCCCTGGTGGCTCCTGCAGGGTCCCGGTGGCTGCTAGTGGCTTTCTGAGCGCCCTGGTGTCCTGGGGCGCATGGGTGGCTCCTGGATCGCCCTGGTGGCTGCTGGAGCGCCAAGGTGGCTGCTAGCAGCTTTCTGGTGGCTCCTGGAGCGCCCTTGCATAGCACCCTTGCTTATTATGTATTGAATTCTTTTTTAAAAATAGATTCTTTTATTTGCAAAAGTATAGCGTTTCAATATTGTCTCAACTTCCCGTCGGCAAAATGCCCGTTAATAAAAAAAACTAAAACACTTCTCAGTCATTTATTTTCTAGCAGAACTGTCTAGCTCTACACCTTAAAGGTTATTCTTACATATTGTGGCTTGTTTTGAAAGTGAAATTGTGCGTGTTTAAGTGTTTCCAAGGTAATAAGTTTTCTTATGAGTATCTAGCACCTGGGGAGCTCTATGAAAAACGGATCGAGCATTTTCTAATTAGGAAATGACATCTATATAGGTTCATAGAGTGAAACCAGAGTAGGAGTATAGGAACCGCTTGTACCAGGAATAATTAGGTACAGCGTGCAAAATAACTAGAGCAAAATAAATAGTATTATATTTTTTTAAATTTGTTCAATTTGTCGCCATTTGGCTGGGGAAATACATAAATCTAGCGAGCAAGGTATCAGATGTTATTCAACAACGTTTTAAACCGCTAAATAATTTAAAGAAATTCTTTATTTTGTCGCTATACTGCTGGGGGAAAAACATATACCTAGCGAACCCGGTATCGGATGATATTCAACAACACCTCATTCGATCCGGATATACAAATTTCAATCTTAAGTAAAATTAGAAGATGATCAATCCAGATTTGGTTTCCCTAGAGCTTGTACAGCAAATTTTTACAATTTTTATATTTTTTCACGATTTTGCTGGGGGAAAAACATAAATCTAGCGAACTAGGTATATATGTTATTCAACAAGATTTCAGGTATCGGATGTTAGTCAAGAACACCTCATTCGATGCGGAATTGCCGGTTCAATTTTCTATTAAAATTAGAAGACGATCAGCCCGTATTTGGTTTTCTTTTAGTTCCCTATCTCTAGAACCTTCTATTCCCGTACACTGTCTATATTTAAAATTCAATCTTTGCTTTTATAGAATGCCAAAAGACAATCAAAAGAAATCGACCAAGCCTGCCCCCCAAGATTACCCTGACCGGAACCTGACGACCCTGCATTCTCTCATTCAGCCAATGACGACCGTGCTTGACCCTGGACATTCTCTTAATCCAGCAATAACGACCCTGCCTGCCCTGAACCTGACGACCCTGCCTTCTTCCAATCAGACAAAGACGACCGTGCTTGACCTTGGACATTCCCTTAATCCAACAATTACGACCCTGCCTGCCCCCGTAGTCGATCGCAAGAAACATTCGAAGAAACTGATTTCCGACGAATTAATGGCGCAGTTCGTGGAGGCGGTCAACAAGACTCTACTGCTGAGGAGTCAGTCACTAAAATTACCGAAGAAGGTGAAATACCTGCCCCGACCCTGCCTGTTCCGAGCCTACCTGCCCCGAGCCTGCCGTCTTCGATCCTGCCTGTCTGCCCCGAGCCTGCATGCCCCGAGCCAGCCTGCCCTAAGCCAGCCTTCCACGAGCCTGCCTGCCCCTGGAATTGAGCCTAAGTCATCCAAACAAAAGCACAGCTTTTGGAAATCGTGCCCATTCTGCCACTGGCATGCTACTACTTAAATTTTCCCTTCTAAAGACCCATTATAGCTTTGTTCTAGTGTTCTTAGCCAATTATCAGTAGCTTTGTAATTTTTGTTAAAGGTGAAGGTAATTTACGTTACAGATGCTGACTGATAAGCTTCAGACATTAATGGACTGGAAATTCTTCATAGAATTTTTGTGAAATAACTCTTAGCTTAAAAATAATTTATTTTTCATCGTGGATGTATAGAAAACAAATAAAATGCGACCCTGTTCAAGAAAGAAATACTAGGAAACACCTTTTTAGGTACTTAGCGATATCACACTTCCGCAAATAGTCACAGATGATCCTCTATATTACTTGATCCCCTATTCCATTAGGAAACCTGAAAATACTGATTTTTTTTTGGATCGTCCCGACTTTAGCTTCTTATGCTCAGTATACTGCTTTGTAAGAGAACACAGCGAGAAAATTCCCAAACTGTCACAAGAGGACGTTTGGCAGAAAGGTCCAATCGTACGAAAGTTTCAGTTAGCAATGAATTCTGTTAAAGTTGAAGGATATTTCCGGGTAAAGCTTCATACAGGTATTAGCAACATATCCGTTCCCGACTACTTCATTTCCAGCCTTCTTGCTTTGTAAGAAACCACAGCTGGGAAAATTCACAAACTATCACAGGAGGTCGTTTGGCAAAAAGGCCCAAATCGGACGAGACATTCTGTTAGCAATAATACTTTATTTTAGGCCGATCGAGTTTCTTGAGAAACATCTCACAGCTAAGAGAAACTCCTGCGGTAAAAATCCAAATGGCGGATTCTGGACTGCTGCAGAAGCCAGAGACCTACAAGAGAAAGCCAAGGACGCACTCGAAATAAGGCTCAAAGACAAGAGTTATAGATCCGCCTCGCAACTAAAGATGGCAATTAAGCAATCGCAAAGTTTGCACAAGCTATGCGAGGCGATGTTCGAGATGACGGGCACCTACTTTGACACAACCGAAGTTGATGACTGCATGGTTTTGGTAATGTCCCTCGAAACCGCAGAAGCTCTGGCAACTGCACCACCAGCAAGAAGCATCCAACCGAGCACATCTGTTGCTGTTCAGCTAGGTGTCCAGTCAATGCCATCAAAACCAGCGACTTCTGCCCCACGGTCTCCTAGCCCATCTGAAGATTTCTTCGTCAATGACCCCTCAGCGGCTTCTACATCTAAACAAGCAGTGACAGCGAGGCCACGGAGATCAACACGTGGTTGGCTTGAGGCCACCGTCAGCTCAGATTCCGAGGATATTGTGAATAGTGGGGACGAAGCAAGCGTCTATCATCCATCCGAATCCTCGGATTCCGACCAGGCAACGGAAGAGGACGAGCCTAAGGAAGTCGGCGTTTCATCAATGAACTGGAAGTTCAAGAATGAACTGGACGTTCAAGAATGAACCGCGGAATGCCATGCAAAAACACGGCCTCTACAATAAATACAAGACAAGAATCAGACACCTGAAAGGAAACAGAAGACGAAGTTTGGAGTGGAGATGATGAGCAAGTTTAAGGATTGGGCAGCCGAGTGCGGGGATGAGTCGTCCAAGAAATTCAACAATCCGTATGGCTGCGCCGAGAAAGTTGTTTACTTTGTACTTGAAGGGACAAAGTACAAGTGGGACAACTTTCATTCGGCCGAGAGAGTGGAGCTATTTTTCAGGAAGCTCGCTGAGTGTAAACTTCAACCCAGCACTCGCAGCAAGTACGTGCAAGCCTTCCAGAGAGCAGGAGTGAACCTTCGACCCGAACGATTTCACCGAAAAGGATTTTCGAACCCTCAAGAACGGGATCAATTAATTCATGATTCCAATTCTGGCAAGGCTGTCCAGGAACAAACTCCGGGTCGCCCTATGCATGGGACCGTCTTTGACCTCAAGCAAAAAACGAAGCGAAATTTCAAAAAGGACCTTAGGTCAATGCGGGTCAAGGGTTTCGATTTTCCGACTAATAAGAAGGATTGGACATCGGTTCTGCGCTCTGACAAAACCACTCCTCCACTTCCGTCGCCACTTCAGATGAAGGACTGGTTGCAACACCATTCTTCTGTATTCAGCTCTAGTGATGGTCTAGTGATAGCCGTTTCTTTGGTGAGCGTCTTTCAAAATTTCTTCCGAGCAGTATGAAACAGCCAATAGTCTACATCGGAGACCGGAGACACCAGAGACGGAGTTGAAAGCGACGGTCTCTGCTCCAGCCACTTCAAGTTCAGCTCTCCCGAACTCATCTACACACTCAGCTGCTATTTCAGATGATTCTGGCAACGTCTACAGTTCCAGAGAGTTTCACTGCCGCCTTTCTGAATGTTTAAACACATGAAAACGATCAACAAACAACACAAAAATCAAAAGAGACATACCAGATATGAGTTATTTCAAAAATTCCGTTCCGGAAACCGCCATAAGACCGAAAAGTAAATGGGTTTCAACACGCGACATAATTCGTACGCAAAACATCTACGCAGTGAAATGGGACAGTATAAGAGTTGTTGAAAACAGTATAAAAATTGAAGAGAAGAGTTGATAGGAAAAGTGAGAAAAATTTCAGTAAGATAAGTTAGAAAAAGTGTTTTCGTTTGTTATTTCGTTTGTTGCTGACATTTTTGTTATTTTTCGTAACACATACACACACAAGCTCAACTCAGCTAAGCTATGACAAAAAAGGGAATAGTGATTGGGAGGTAAAAGATAACTTATGTGAGGGGAAGTGTCTCTTTTCTCCAATTTTACGGAAAACAAGGCTCTATTTTTGGCCGACTAAAACACCATACTTAAATTCCAGCCATTTGCTAAAGATCCAGCAGAAAGAATAAGCTAAAGGTAGAACGGGAATTCACGTGTACTAAACCGCATTGCAAGCTAAAAATATTCTCGGCAAAATTTGCACCGCACCATTCCGTGTCGCGCACTTTATTCGGGTTGTGTTCTAGAAGTGAGAATTGAGTTGACATTTATGGAACTTGTAGCTTTTCTTACATCGGGTTCAAATTTTTTAGCACAACTGTTAAGAAACTATTTCGGGAGCCATTCACCAGCTTGGTCTAGTGGTTTGCGATCTACGCAGTTTCCCCCTTGACTGGACGCCCACTGTGAGCCTGAGGGTGGGAGCTCTGCAACTGCCTAATCGGTTTCACAGGATCACAACCTGGTGAGGCCGTGGTCTGCATCTATTCTGACGATTGACGCGTATGTGCGCAGCACACGAAAGGTGGTCCTAATATGCGCAACTCCATCACTTTTAAGGGTTAGATTCAGCCGCAAGACTGGGTGGAATTAAATGATGATTAGTATTAGAATTCCCGAGTAAGTCTGACAATGCGCCGAATTTCCACCACCATCCGCTTACCGTGGGGATTTAGCTCTTAGGGCCACTACGATGTTAGCTGGAGCATACTCCAGCGCAACATGTATACCCAGCATAGCGTATGCCACACGGGAGTTAGTGAGCGGTTAGTCTACCTCCTCTTGTCGATGAACAAATGCGACAGCAGGGCGGCCAGACCACGAGTCACTAATGGGCTTGACTAGCATTTGGCGTTACACGTGGCCCGCAGCCCAGCGTGGGCGCGTTTAAGTTCCGGCGCCAGCTCTTCCGTCAACAGCGGATCCCTAGCTAGTTCAACATTGAGGAGCTACCACGAAGTCGAATGGCCAATGGCCAGTTCACCAGTTAGGAGCCACCATGAAGGTGAATGGCAAATAATCAGTTCACCAGTTAGGACCTACCATGAAGACGAATGGCAATTGGCGATTTCAACAGTGGGGAGCCGCCACGAAGACGAATGGCAGTTAACCTCTTACAAGACGTACAGAGTGTTGAAGAGAAGTCCCATTGATGAAAAAGAGATTTTCTTCAATTAGCAGTAGACTGTCAAGTTTGATTGGATTGGATGGAAAATGATGCGATGACTCTCGTGTGTGTATTTAACGTTTTAACTTGTTGTCCGATAACGGCTTGCGACAGAGGAAAGGTATACACTGGGCAAACCAACTTCCGACGTCAATGTCGCTTGCGACACTTACAAGGAGCCGTGACATATCTCTGAATGCGCTGCGATTTTATACCAACAGGAAAGGATAGGGGCCCAAACGTTTGAGTTATATCTACAGAAAGCGATATCTCTGCGTCCGTCTCAAACTAATTTTTTTTTTTGGCTTCGCTTTTACTACCGGACTCGAGAAGCGCATTGTGGCGGGGAGGCAAAACATCCTGTTTTTTACTCGGCAGCATCTGTCCCCTACGACCCCTGGGATTTTTTCTTTGGAGGTACTATGACCTAACATAAGTTATTTGATGACATACCTTCAGATCGAGAATCCTAACTTGACATGTCATCAGAGGATGATACTGATGACTGGCTGCCGGTCATGCGGTACTATGACCTGACATAAGTTATTTGTCATCAGAGGATGATACTGATGACTGGCTGCCGGTAATGCTGATCACTGTCCAACATACTGGCTGGAGAGGTCAAATTTAAAAGTGTTGGATACTATTATCTGTGTTTATAGAAACATTTACCGTTTGTTAAGCAAAAGCAGTATTAGTTGTCCGACTAAAAAAAAAAGAAGAGAATACAAGAAAGAAACACCAATAAGCAACATGTTTGCTACCTTGATGATAAAACTTATGACGACTCTGGCATGGACTGGACCGATAACGGCTTGCGATAGCGGAAAGGTATGCACTGGGCAAACCAACTTCGAGGTCAGTGTCGATTGCGATACAGAAAGCTATATCTCTGCTTCCGTCTCACACTTAGTTTTTTGGCTTCGGTTGTACCACCGGAGTAGAGAAGCGCATTGTGGTGGGGAAGCAAAACCACCCTGTTTTAGACTCGGTGGCATCTGTCCCCTACGACCCCAGGGAGTTTTTCTTTGGAGATACCATGATTGATCTAGTAAGGGTTTTTGATAAACTAGTACTATTCTTCAATTTTCGGGAAAGCATTAAAGTCTGACGACTGTAACAAGTATATAAAAAAAAAAAAAAAAACATTGGACATGAGAGGCTGGTCATCCCCGATGACCACATTGTAACATACGCTAAAAAGTTGTTTCTTGTTATTTTTGGAGTGGTTTCAGCTTGAGACCACTTCACTCAAGCAATTTCCATAAAAACTTGGTCTACCATCTAAAAACTCAAATTAAATTTTCTCTTTTTCAGCTAAATCGTTATGGCACGCCGTTCTTTGAGGACATAGGATATCTCAAAGTTATTTGATGACATACCTTCAGATCCAGAATCTGAACTTGACACTACTACCGGACTCGAGAATTCCCCAGATCGTATAACTACAGTTCCTGCAGTTACAGATGTGAAGTTCACCGCTGCCACTATGTCTCCAAAGCTCAGTCGTAAGAGAAGCCCGACTCATGAGCAAGAGCCATCATGTATAGGGTCCACTCCCAACCTCCACACGATTATTAGAGAGGAGTAAAATAAATCGAGAGAGACACCCAAGGAGTCCGCTAGTATTCATAAAAAGCATATTGATTTCTAAGGAAGGCGAAACCAAGAGGTATGGGAATAAAATTTTACAGTTGGACCGTATATTTTTTTCCGTCCTGCAAATAATGAAATTGTTTACGAAAAAAAAACAAAAAAAAACAGCCGGAACCAGTTTGTTACATCCGACTGTACCCTTGTCCATCCCAAAGATAATGTATCTGCCGCGTTAGAGGAAAGTCCAAATCGTATCCTAACAGATATTACGGAAAACGATGATCCTGTTAGAGACCTAAAGCAAGTTCAGAATATCAAATGCGGTTTAAAGGAATCTATTGACCATGAAGAATTTGCCTCTTTGAAGGCTCTAGAAGATGGCTATCTTGCAGATATCATCTGTTTCATGTTTCGACAGCCTATATCCTGTCAATAACTCATTTTTCCCTGTTGTATGGTATCATGGTAGAATGCCTGGATTTATATATGAAGCAGTTTCACACAAGCCTGTGAAGGGTACCAGAGCCACTAGGCCCTTCCTGAGAACACTTCCGAGTACTCTCATCCATCTCATAGAGACTGCATCTGCCGCGAAAGAGGAAAGTCCAAATCGTATCCTAACAGATATCAGGGAAAATGGTGGTTGCCTAAGCAAGCAGAAACTGAAAGAGGCCAGAATAGGAAACTCTCAGATATGAAAGGCCGATGGTTTCCCATCGCTGGTAATGGGATAAGGTTTTACAGTTGACGCGCTATCTGGGTATATGGCCTATCCGAAGTGTAGTTGTAAAATTGGTACTTTCAACAACGAAACATGACAAAAAACAGTTGGAACTAGTTTGTTTTATCCGACTGTAACAGAATAAACACTTGTTAAAACACAACGGAATTTCACGGTTGGATGTCAGGTGGTACCCATAAATTGCCACAGTTACCCCGACCTACCGATGCACGCGCAGCATGCTATGCACAAATGCTGGTGAAAAAAGGAAGTTGTTCTAAGGAAACGCATGGTAGAATTGCTGGATTTATATATGAAGCAGTTTCACACAAGCCTGCGAAGGGTATCAAGGCCGACAGGCCCTTCCTGAGAACACTTTCAAAGTACCCCGATCCATATCAAAGAGACAATATCTGCCACGCAAGAGGAAAGTCGAAATCGTATTTTACCAGATATCAGAAAAAACGATGTTCCTGTTAGAGACAAAGAAGCAAGTTCAGAATATTACATGGGGTTTAAAGGAAGCTACTGGTCATGAAGAATTTGCCTCCTTAAAGGCTATAGAAGATAGTTGTACAGATTCTATCTTGGAGATATCATATGATCCATCTATGAGTATGATGGTCTTCCCTGAGAAAGCCAAAGAGTCCGCCCAAGAGAGAAGAAGAAAGATGTCAGGGAAGGCTCTTGAAGTGACTGGGAGTTGGTAACCCTCGAGAAATAAAATAATTAGAAAAGACAGTAAGCAGCATCGAAATTAATAGCCATAAAGAATCATAAGGAATAGATGTAAGTGAACAACTCACCTTTACATTTCAGGGTCGGTGAGGTGCAGCAGCGGCCAGACAAAAAAGGTGGAGAAGAAATCAGAGGGGCGGAGCAAGACCAAGGCCAGAACTTGGGAGGTATAGGAAGGAGGGAGGGAAGAAAACGGGTAGGTGGGAGAGAAGAAAAGGAAGGAAAGACCAGAACTTGGGAGGGGGAAGAGGGAGGGAGGAAACCGGGTGGGCGGGGAGGAAGAGGGAAGAAACTGGGTAGGGGGCGGATAGAGAAGGGAGGGCGGAAACTAAGTGGGGGAGGAGGAGAGTGGAAAAAGGGCACTTCATAAGGAGGGGGGAGCGAAGGGAGGAAGGGAAGAGAAAAGAATAGAAGTGGAGGACAAGAAGGGCGAGGGTTTACTGTTAGTGTGAGTTTTCAATAAATTGATTGGATGAATTAATGTGTTGAATGCTGAATAATGTGCAATATTACTTGCAGCTACCAAATAGGCTTGAAAACCAGATGGAAATACATTACTCGTTACTCAGATGAGGCTATGAACATTGGTGCTTTCAGAGTTTGGATGGATAAAGCTTCAGTTCGTAGTACTGCAACAGCTTTCGGAATACCAAAATTAACCCTTATCGACAATGTTCACCAAGCAAAAGAACTACGCGAGAAAGAGCAAGGGTGCAGTGCATACCAACGACCAACGCTTAACCCATCAGCTGGAAAGCATTCAAAAAGGGCTTTACAAATTATTTTGGCGGATAAATACAAATCCTATCAACAAGCACTGGAAGAGTTAAGGATGAAAACCCTTGCTACGCGTAGGCACGATCTCACAATAAAATTCGGTCTAAAATGCCTTGCCTCGGAAATGCACCGTGAGATCCTGACACCTGAGGATGTAAATAAAATGGATACTCGCCCAACAAGGAGTATTTCAAGGGCAGCTAAGAGAGCTCAGCTAATGAACCCTCCCGTTCATAGCACAGGACGCAATTTGAACGCTTTTGTGCCTTTTTTTATCCGCAATTCTAGTGTGAATTAACCAAATTGTAATTTGACAATACTTTTGTTCCGACAAGAAAAGAGAGACTGTCCACTGCAAAAGTTTCATTTGTGTCCGTTCAGCAGGCAAACCCCCCCCCCCCCCCCCGAAAGAAATTCCTGGATACGGGCCTGGGTATGACCCTAATGCAAACACGAATGGGCTTGTTAAAGAAAAAGAGAACAATGAAGTATTTCTCGTTTTATTTCCAGAAAGGGCAGTGAGTCTACCAAGGTTTTATTCCCGCAAGTAGCGGATGAAATTTATGTTAATTTGGCTGATGTAAAATGAAATTGCCCATTCCATCCAGAAGTGGGGGTAAGGCACGTGTAGCAGAGATGATCGAGTTCAGAGAATTAGGCTATATCTTCTTCTTCCCACCTCCAGAACTTCGGCTCAACGCAGAAAAGAACAACCCACAGAAAAATCCTGACTAAAAAAGGACTTTCCTAGAATATGCATGAACAATCGCCTAGAATGATTTAAAGGGAATTAAAAAAAAAAATATTTTAGGTATACAATATGTTTCCATACGGGTACCATACTGCCATATTGGCGTACAAACCAGAACTGTCTGTAGATAGAGTTCCGGTGGCACCGGGACAACATGGTCACTTTCCTTAGCATACCGAGCCAACAGTGGGATTTTGTGACTTGTCAGTGAAAACAGAGACACATTGCCAGAAGTGGCACGGACGACAGGAGGATAGCGGCACTTGAACCTCTTGGTGACATTGAAGGATCAAAACCAGTAATTCAGTTTCAAACAAAAAATCAAAAAAATCTGATTGATTCAAAGTAAAAACAAAAGATTATTCATGGTATAAATTCAAGTTATTTATGTCTGTTAAATGTAATGGTAGACGCTACGAGGCGGATCAATAAAACTATACATCTATCTATCTATATGCACTTTCCTAAGAACCAACTTTTGCGCAACTACGGTATCCAAAGAGGATACTGTTAAAAAAGAATAGCAGGAGCTACTTGTCCAATTTGACAGAGGCTCAGCTTGTTGGCCACCCATGCCAAAACTTCATGAAGTCAGGAATGACGGATAAGGAACGTGAAGCGGCGTTCGTAGGTGCCCAGGATGAAATCGATCCAGTAGAGAACTAAGATTCTGGTGGGGAAGATTTACTTTCGACAGAGCAATGTGAAATCGGCCGGGGACAAAACCAAGCCTCCGGCTCCATTTGTACCATTGAATTGGAAGGAGTTAATCTACATGATCCTCAAGTACCACGGTCGGTTCTTGAGCAGTTATCTGCGAATGGTAAATCAAATGTACAAGTGTTTCCCAAATCCAACGGACCCATATATTTCCTGTAATGACTCGCCATTTCAGGGGGCTTGTCATTTCCTATGCTTCTATGTTGTTATGTTGCCCGAGTCTCAGCTAGTTCCCAAAAATTCCTCGAATCGACGTTCTTGCTCAAATAGACAAAATTTGTTGGCACAAGTCATGACTATTCAGCATGCCACCAGGTACCTAAGCTAGGACAAAAGATCCAGGATACTTTTCCATTACATGGAAATATTCCTGGTTCAGCAAAACAGGTGCGAAAATTTATGTCTATCGGGATAGTCCGATATTTTATCCCCGTGGGTATTTCTCGAACTATCTGACGCTCGGTCAAGAGCGCATCAGAAATCTCTTTTTGACAAGCCCCCTGAATGGTGAATCATTTCAGAAAATGTATGGGTCGCTGGTGGAACATGGTCGGCTAATACCTGATTTTATCGGTCGGTGGTAATAGTTCGATGATCGATAACCCACGGACTACTGAAGTACCAAAGTAGAGAAGCACTTCGACTAAAAACAAATAGCAACGTAGTCAGCAATATCTTGCTCAAGTTTCGGAGAAAATTTTCAGTTGTATGCTAACCTATGTTGTGAAAGTTAAGTACAAGACAATAGCGCGCTATAACATCGTAAATAATCAAGGTTTGCATATGTTTCAGTTTCGCCGGTCTTCGGTCAGCGGCACTCTGAGCGGCCAATTCGTCCTACAGTAAGTGTGCGCGCTTTGTTTTCAAGAAAGTTTAAATACTTCCTTTGCTGATCCATGCAGACTGTCGCGTAATTTAAAGGCTTCGTGCAACTGAGACCTTGGCAGCCTCTGCACCCCAAGAAAAACTTATTTAAGTCTCATCGAAACAAAAAGTAAGTCAGCTCAACAGTTACAACGTGAAACTGCAGATCGAGAGTTTCTTGGATCGCCTTCCGGTATACCAGCTTTATAGGTTTTACCAAGTTTTACTCGTGATTCAATCTGCTTTGATTTCGCGAAAAAATCTGCGTCATGCGAGACTGAAAACAAATCGTGCGACACACCAGAAACAAAACACATAAGACATGCGAGTTTTTGAGGGTAAGAAAAAAAAAGAAAAGATTAGCCAATTTTTGTATTAACCACGACTTACCCTTGGTTCACACTGCTGGGTCGTACGCGAACCGACAGTTCTCTGATTTTTCGACAAGCGAAAAAATGCACCAACCTTCCCACCACCACTCAGACGCAAATGAAAACTGACGAGGAGAGATTACGATTCTGAATACCACCACTTATTAGCACATTTATTAACGAAATCGTGAAGATCCATGCTGGACCCACTTTTGAACTGCCGTACATGCCGTTCGCTCGAAATCAAGACAAGATTTTGTACATGTTAATTTTTTTGTTGAGCCAGTGTGTCGAACATCGTCGGCCCCAGCTACATATGATATGATGATATTTATTTGGCTTGAAAGCCAAAGGGCCATAACAAATTATCATAAATACGTATATGTAAACATAAAAATAAACGGTCACACTACTATTATAAAGCCTACGATACTGTAATAAAACTTACTATTTATAAAGCCCCCAGCTAAAATAAAGAATATGATAAAAGTAAAAGATTTTTGGAAAGTCGATCAGAAATTTTATATAGCGGTAAACGTGATGCATGCTGGATACAATTCATACCTATACTTCATTGTATCAGCTGAATAGACGTATGCTGTAATTTGATAACGTATTGTTATTTTTGCTTTTCAAGAGGTTGATTAGAGATAAATAGTAAGTATAAACAAGGGTTCTGGTAAGGACTAGAAATCAACAATAACCGGCTTTCTTAATCAAGAAGGCCAAAGTAGGAGGTTGTCGCACAAGCAAATTATTCTCTATCGTCAATAAGACAAATCTGATTCTGATCATGATTGGTATTGTGAAGCCATGTCCTGGACAGGTTCGCTTACTACGCTCTTTACTCGACATTTGATTCTTTGTGCTGGGCTCAGAATTCTGAAGTGTGTAAAACCAGCAAATGTGTGAAACAAGAACATTTTAACATGCTGGACTGTTTAAAACTAACTCTCACTTTTCTTTTACAGTAAAAAACGAAGATAGTAGCTTCGAGGGTCAAAACGATCGAGACTAACTTCGCCTCGATCCCATCTGCACCCGAGGTAGTATCTTCGACGGTCAAAAGGATAGAGACTAACTTCACCTCGATCCCAACTGCACCCGAGGTAGGATGTTTGTCCATCTGCACAGAACCGTGAACGAAAGTTTTTCTGAACCGCGAGTACGATAATACCCACGACCTTGAGTCAGAAACGAGGTTGACCTATTTTTCCCTGAAGAGCCCAACACAGTATTTACGCTTTAATAAGTGCGCAAGCACTCAGACACTAATCTATTTCACAGCTTATAACCAAACAGCATCAGAACCAAGGCACTTCACATCCCCAATAACCAAAAAAAATACTGAAATAACATATTTTAAAATCATCAGAGTTTAAGAACGGTTTCCGGTTTCTTAATGTATGTCTTGCTAGCCAGTCCGATCCTTTAAAGCTCTTTTCCAATGACAAAGTAATAACACGTACTATAAACCAAATCTTAGCAGCCTAATACCCCCTTTGTCACAATTTCATTAAGAATATCATCAATCATATGACAAAACCGTCCAGTTTCCAACTGATCATTAAGGAATCGAGTGGTCTTATTTGTTTGCTGTTACACCACAATCCGCATCTATACACACATATCCGCATATATACAAGAGTTTAACTCGAGACACGTTATAGAAGAACGTAACTCATGGGAAATCTGGCCCAGTTACCGATGAACGGACTCCGGTGAAAGGGTCAAAAACTTAACTCTCGGACAGATTGCGCCCACTTGGCCATGAACGGGGAGGGTGGGGTGTGGTTAAGCTCCACAAATATATCTGCAACCCCTATGAAACAAAAGCAAAAAGGAATTTCATCGCCTTATCTCCAGTTATTGTCAAGATAAAAACATTAAAAAACGGGCCATCTGGGCTAAATTGCCCCTGAACCAAGTCCAAAGCTAACACCAGTTCAATACCCCCGTGTAGCTTTGGACCCGCAAAAAGGAAAAGGAGACCCCAAAGCTCACAAAACTACGAAGTTTCAATTTGATGCCGGTTGTTGTGAAAAGTAGAAGTTTGATCTTAAGTTTATAAGAGGTTCGATTTAGGGGTAAGGATACATGCTGAATCTGACTAAGAAAATTATTTTCTCGCCGGTCAACACGGAATCTGGCCAAAACCTGAAATTTATCATGAGGTTTTAAAACCCAATGATATAGTCGATACAGGGTGAGGAGACGCGCTTGTTGCAGCTTTCGGAACACACTAAAGATAGAGAAAAAGAGTATGCTGTCAATTTCCCAAGTCCGAACCGGCATTTACTGGGGCAAAAGGCAGAATGCACTCGACAACTCTCTGGTGAACAAGTCAATGAAGTTTGTGGACCAATTTCTAGAAAACCAGGTGGCGATACCAGTCCCTACCCTACCCCTTAATCCATACAAGGTGAAACCTTATCGCTTTGGTGACGAGATTCACGTTAAACTTTATTTAGTCTACCGATGGCGGAGGGAGAGTGGGGTCGGTTGCGTGTGCTAGGTCTATTAGGTCTTATTATTTTTATTTATTTAAACTAGGATACGACCAACTAGGGTCAATCATGTGACAAAATAATTAAAAACACTGCATAAATATCAACTACAAATAAAATAAAAGAATCTTAGTCTTGGCAATCGTTTCGTGGGCTCGAAGGGCTCCTGTCACGGGTAACGAACTTGACTTCTGGGCAATCTGGGCTCAGTTGATGGTTTAGCAGAAAGTTGACTACAACCTAGATGTTAGTGTTTGGGAAAATGTTATGATAGTTAAACAATCTATAGCATTAATGCTAAAGTCCTGACTCCTTTTCCAGAATACGTCAGCTTTGCAGGGCCGTTTCACAAAAACTGCATTAATAGCAAGAAAATGCTCGGGCACGTCATGCGAGTGAAAACAGAAACTGCTCTGCTTAAAGAAAATCTTTTTTTCGTCAGACAAGTATTACGCTTGATTAGATGTTCAATTTAGGGGTACGCAGACGTGCTGAATCGGCTTTTGTCAATTATTTCTACCCGAACAGTTCTACCGGAATGCGGCTGAAACTGGAAAATTTGTCCGAAGTTAAAGTTTTATCTGTGGTCGGTAAGATGTTCAATATAGGTACAAGGAAATACGCTGAGTTGTTTTGTGAACTTCAGTTTTTGCCCCGGACAATTATTTCCCCGGATCCGGCCGAAACCGGAAAATTTGGTAAAAGTACAAGTTTTATATGAAGTTGATTAGACGTCCGATTTAGGGGAAAGGAGACATGCTGAATCCTCTTTTGACAATAATTTTCAACCTGTACAGTTCGCCCGGAATCCGGCTGAAACCGAAAAATTTATCATAAGTCAAGGTTTTTTGTGTTTCATACTAAAACAGACAGTGGGTCTGAGGAAGTTTAAAAATATTAACTTTGGAATGACATTGGAATCTTGGATGTTGTTAGTTCATGCGGTCAGCTTGAGTTCGAATGCTAATATTTCCTTTTCTTCTTAGGTAAAGATGATAGCACGGCAGAGTCTAAGGAATATCGCATCTCTTTCCACGGGCTATCGTAGCAGTGAAAGCAATGGTAAAGTAAGGAAATGCGCTGAATTGTTTTTATAACTTTAGCTTTTACCGCGGACAAGTAGTCCGTCAGGAATCCGGTTCGAACCTAAGATGATCAGATTTACTTTCTTGGTAAAAGTGTTTCATACTAAAACACACAATGGATCTGCAAGTTTACATTCCAAGCTTAAAGATTCTGGAAACTGTAAGACTCCTATATCAGGAAGTTTAATATCAACTTTTAGAATGCCATTGAAATCTTGTGTTTTGTTAGTTCCTGCGGTCTTCTTGAGTTACAATGCTAATATTTACTTTTCTTCGAAGGTAGAGCAATAGCACGGCTGAGCCTAAGGAGCATCGGATCTCCATGGGCTATCGTAGCAGTGAAAACAATGGTCAAGAGACGGCTTGTTGAACAACTAGACTTGATGATAGGGTTGTTTCTTACCTGTGTGTTTCAAAGGATCTGACCATACATTCCTTGGAAGAGCTTATTGTTTCTGGTGAAAACGAAAATGAAAGTGACGACGATCAGCAGATGTGTTTCAAAGGATCTGATTATATATTCCTTGGAAGAGCTTATTGTTTCTGGTGAAAACCAAAATGAAAGTGACGACGATCATCAAAATTCAAGAGACTTCGATTATCTGATTAGTAAAAGTGATGAGGAGGAACCAGTATATTTTGAATGAACGTGTTGGAGCCACACAGGCAGAATCCCTCCACCGGAATCCGGTTGATTTCCGAAAATTTAAGCATAGGTGCTAGGCATGTGCTGTGATTAAGTTTACTCGTGACTAAGACTAAGATTGTTTTTGATGGTGCAAATCAAACGTCACCTTAACTTAAATGTCTAGCGATACCCAGATGGTTCTAGGCACGGGATCCCAAGGCCTGGTCTAGTTTTCCTGAGAGCTCCAAGCCGTGGAAAATAAACATATTTGTTTTTGTGAATAGTGGGTTCTTGTGAACGTTCGCCGGATTGAAAAAGTGATGGACTTCACCTCACGTAGTACAGATAGCAAATCCTAACAATAGTGATGTCTTTTATGTTGTAAGTTTGCTTTGATCTTTTTATAAGTTGCTCAATACAGAATTGTACTTATGTAAATTAGTCGGATTATTCTCTGGTATCCTCCAAATAAAGGTGGTGACGTGATACCTTTAAAATTTGCTGCCGTAACTGGGCCAATGGATGAAGAAAGAAAATAAGTGACACAAGGTGAAGCTTCTGAAGAAGGTACGTTCTATCAGGCTTGTGGAGGAGAGATATTGAGAAAGCTTGCGAAGAGAAGACAGAATATCCAAGAGAAGAAGTTGCAGAAGTTGAAGCTTGTAAAGAAGGACCAGTATATCAAACCTGTCAAGAATGGGAGTGTATGAAGCTGATGACGAAGTGATTGTATATCCCAGTGGTGAAAATGTTCATAACGAAAGTTGAAAACAAAATAGTGGCGGATTACGTTAATGAGGAAGAAACGAAAGGGTTTGGCTCAATCTATTCCAAATCGTCAGAAAACGAAAGACAGCTTCTTATCCTTTCTCCCACTTGACCTTGGAAGAAATATGGGCTACAGGTACAGAGTGGTTTATTCAGTGCAATAAGTACCAGCTATTGCGAAGGGTGCAATTGTGAAGGTCAGTGACATTATTACTTAATACGATTTGCTTCCAGTGAAACTAGCGTCCCCAAGCAGAGAGAAAGAGGAACGTGAGTTGAGCCTACTTCCCCTCAAATTGTTGATTTGTGAGAGAATGGAGAATAAGGTCAGGCGCGTCGGTCTTAAAACAGTTTGGTAACACCCTTGATCAGGTCCCAAGGACCCTTCTTCGAGACCTATATGCCTAACCTCCACCTTCAAAACCCCATCAGTGCCCTTAATTTCTTCGTTCTTTGAAGGTTCAGAGTTTGTATTTTCTATGGTCATAAACTTCTACTCACTGATTGTCCGTGTAAATATATTTGAAAATTTGTATTCGTTCACTATTTGGAAATGTGTTATATAATAAAGCATTTTTTTGTGATTTCACAAACTATAGTTGACAACGCTCAATAATTGTATGACTACGATGACAGAAGGGGATTTAGAATTTCATGTTGTCGTGCATACAGAAAAAGAAACGGTAAGATGCTCAAGCCTATCATTTTTGTTGATGAAAAATGAGAGATATGATTACGAGGGGAATGATGATAACGTACCCGTACTGCTTGAAAACTGTTGATCTTCGAGAATATTAGCGAGAATTATTATATACCCTGGAAACAGACGTTCTCATTACATCCTTCTGCCGATCATCAACCTATGTGAATTGTCCAAAGTTCAAGAAAGGATTACAGCAAGGTCCAGCTTAGCCCCTGTTGCAGTGTGCATACCAAGAATTCTTTTTACCTTCTGCTGATGCTATTATTTTCAAACTGTCTAGAATCGTGTCTTAGTTGTTTAGGCTTATTTTTAAAATCTTGCTACCTTCTACATTTTCTTTGCAAATTCCATTTTTCCCCTTGAAGTGCGTATCGAGCAAAGTGAAAGAAGCAGTTTTTACCAAATGACACATTTTCATGATCTCTAGTGCCCTTCATCCTTTCTGCCTCAATGGTATATAATAAACCAACAAATTAAGAAATTTCCATTATCATCCCCTGACACAACTTACAGTGCCACATGAGCTTCAAGCTCTTTTTTTGTTGTTGACACTTTACTTCGAATAAATCGTATATCTTCTTCTTCCAGGAGTCATCAACACCGTTGACGAGTCGACGAGCTCAGGCTATAGAGGCATTGGTGACTTCAAGGTAACCGTCAACCCCAACAAGAAAGATATGTAGCCGGAGATATCTGTACAGCAGACTATTTCTTGAGGTACATGGTCGGGAGAAAGACAGCGATGACTGTTTGCCTTCACATTCGGCAATCCATGAACTTGGAAAAGTCCTCTACAATGAAGACAAAGTTGCTTTTGACAACAAACAAAAGGACGACTTGTTAACTAGTTTGGACGGCAGCCAAGTCTCGCTAGTTCGGTTTGAAGTAGAACACTACGAAGTAAATGGAAAAATCTGTCAAGTGCATAGTTAGCATCAAAGGTCGGGTTTAGACGACAAGAAACTGTGCCCCTGCAAAGCTATGATGTTGTTCAAAGGCTGTGAGTTCACTTTCCGAAAACCTACCTTCAAGTTATCGTTGCTTTCGAAAAAGAAGTGTGTGTTAAATTTTCCGGAACGAAGCAGACTTCAGATATGAATTCATGGTACGTTGACGCGCTGCGTAAATCCGAGCGTATTTAAAGGTTTTATTCAGGCTTGAAACATTCTCTCACCGACGAATTTGTAAAAATCGCCCGTTTTGTATTTAAATACAACCGTATTAAAAGAAATCTTTTCAAGCTTTAATACGTGCGTAAATTACGCTCGGAATCGAAATTCCGCTCGGATTTTACGCACCCCCACCCCCAGCACCTCATCTCTGAACGACTTTGAAAGTTAATAATTCTACTAATAGCTGGTTTACCGAAATCGAACGCCGCCTAACGTGTCCAGAGGTCAATACATCAACTTCCTGCTAAACTGTCATCATCACGTCTTCACTACCTACCGCAACACTTCTACTTTAGATATGGCAGAGACTATGTAACTTTATTACAAACGAGGTCGATATAATTTATAATTCACACAATCATTGGTTTTATTGTTATAACCTTAGTATTCTATAAGAATTGGCAATCAAGTCCAAGTCAATCGTGGCTCAATAAAATAAAATTTAACTGACCTATCCGTTTTGAACCGTCTAAAACTCACTAAAAAGTCTAAGGAGGTCAATATTATTCATAATTCACACAATCATTCTCTTTTACTGTTATGGAATTCTATAAGAACTGGTAATCGAGCGCCTATCGAGTTTTTCCTTTTCCGACGAACCCATGTATAATTTGTATAGAGAATTTAGCTCATTAATCCAACTCAGTCGTGGTCGCAAGTGGCAGTCGTAGTGCTAGTTCTAGGCCTTAGGTTGGTTTTAGTGCGTGAATAAGATTTGATAATATGGGTCGATAAGTTACTACTACAGTTCAGTATGGTACAGCCACTACCTCTAGCCCGAATCTGATCCTCTTGCTCGAATCCAGATAGTGGTGCAGTATCTACCCTCCTTTTTTGAGGGGCTAAAGGATACATCGGAAATTTTGGCTACATTGACCATGATTATAGGGTTCTGTTTTGCTTCATTTTGCTACTTTGGAACAGATGATGGGATTTCATTGAAATTTTGTAATTTTTTTAGCTTTAGTTTTTGCCCCGGACGAATCTGGTCCGAACCAGAGATGACCGGATTTACTTTCTGGGTAAAAGTGTTTCATACTAGAACAGAAAATCTGCAAGACTACATTCCAAGCTTTCAGATTCTGGAAACTGTCAGTGAATACTAATATTTCCTTTTCTTCGCAGGTAGAGATGACAGCACGGCAGAGTCTAAGGAATATCGCATCTCTTTCGGTGGGATGTTGTAGCGGTGAAAGGAAAGGTCAAAGAAGGAAATACACTGAATTAGTTTTTCAGCTTTAGTTTTGCCCCGGTCAGGAATCCGGTCCGAACCCCAGATGGTCAGTGATGATCAGATTTACTTTCTGGTTAAAGTGATTCACACTAAAACAGGCGATGGATGTGCAACTTTACATTCCGAGCTTACAGATTCTAGAAACTGTCGGATTCACTTTTCTATATCAGGAAGTTTAAAAATATTAACCTTTGAAATACCATTAGCATCTTGGGCTTTGTTAGGTCATGCGGTCTTCTTGAGTTCGAACGCTAATATTTTCTTTTCTTCGAAGGTAGAGCGATAGCACGGCTCAGCCTCAGGAATATCGCATCTCCTTCCGTGGGCTATCATAGCAGTGAAAGCAATAGGTAGATGGCTTGTTGAACAACTAGAATTGATGAAAAAGGTTGTATCTTGTGTTTCTAAGGATCTGACCATACCTTCCTTGGAAGAGCTTATAGTTTCCGGTGAAAACGAAAATGAAAGTGAAGACTATCAGCGGAATTCAAGAGACTTCGATTATCTGATGAGTAAGAGTGATGTGGAGGAACCAGTATATTTTGAATGAACATGTTGGAGCCATCCCTCCACCCGACTCCGGTTGATTTCCGAAAAATAAGTATAGGGGCAAGGCAAGTTCTACGATGAAATTTACTCGTGACTATGACTACGACTGTTTTGAAGATTTGAAATGTGCTCGAGTTAATAGAGTTAATAGAGGGACTTAGGTTTAAATTTCTTCTTCGTCACCTTGACATAAATATCTTGCGATATCCAGATGGTTCTAGGCACGGGATCCCATCGAAGACCTGGTCTTGTTTTTCTGAGAGCTCTAGGCCGCGGAAAAAAGATATATATGTTTTTATGAATCGCGGGTTCTTATAAATTTTCACCGGATGGAAAAAGTGATGAACTTGACCTCACGTAGTACGAAGGTGACGACATGATATGACAGAATATCCAATCCCGGTGGTGAAAATGTTCATAACGAAAGTTGAAATAAATAACAAAATAGTGGCGGAATACGTTACTGAGGAAGACACGAAAGAGGTTGGTCAACGTATTCCAAATTGTCAGCAAAACGAAAGGCGGCTTCGTATCCTTTCTCCAACTTGACCTTGGAAGATATGTGGGCTACAGTTACAAGTGGTTTATTCAGTGCAATAAAGTCAGAGCTATTTCGAACGGTGCAATTGTTAAGGTCAGTGACATTATTACTTACTATGATTTGCTTTCAGTGAAACTAGCGTCGCAGTCGATCAAATGGGAAACTTTCAGAGATAATTGATACAACTTCGTTGGAAAAGTTTATTGAGATTCGGGGTTATTTTTACGTACTTTGAGAAGCAGAGAGAAAAAGGAATTTAAGTTGAGCCATAGGCTGAGTAGAATATGACATTCCCTCCCCTGAAATTGTTCATTGGTGAGAGAGTGGAGAATAAGGTCAGGCCGTCCGGTCTCAGGACAGTTAGGTAACGCTCATCATCAGGTCGAAAGGACCCTTCTTCAAGACCCATCCTAACCTCCACCTTCAGTTCCGTGTTTGTATTTTCCATGGTGGTTCCGATTTCACAACCTATAGTCGACCGCGCTCAATTATTCTATGACTACGATGTCAGACGGGACATGTTGTCGGGCATACAGAAAAGGAAATAGTAAGATGCTCAAGCAGAGCATTTTCGTTGACACAGAACTTACGAGCATATTTTCGTGAACTTCAAATTCTCATGGAGCGCCGGCTTCATGATCGAGAGGAAAGCATGTGGGTTACCGTTTGTTTTATAAATACTTGTGTTGATGAAAGATGACGGATCTGATGATGATTACGAGGGGAATGGTGATAAACGTATCCGCACTTCTTGAAAACTGTTGATCTTCCGAGAATATGAGCGGATTTGTTTCTGTTTCGAATTCAGACAAGTGAAAAGAGAAAGTAATTATGAATAGAATAAATGATTTGAGTTCGTAAAACCAAAGAAGATAAAATAGCGAATTGGGAAAAGCGGCTACAGTATTCACGAAGTGACGAGCAGTATCGTATAGTAAGTATCGAAGCAGACCAAACACAATCGACGGAGAAGGTAACGTATTTTGGAATCATTGATATTGTTTAAAAATGGTGTGACATCTGACACGACCGTCAAGTGCTGACCTCGAGAGGTATCATATGGACAGAAAATCGGACAAATCTTACGCATAGAGAGGACAACACTAGTTTGATGCGAAATGGAAGGCTCTTATTTGTTGCGAGAAGACAGCGACTGCAAAAAAAGCCTTGACACTCTGCGCAAGACATAGCTTACCTCTCAGTGCAGTAGAAGGCATGCTGCGAATGATCAGTGCCCTTTCTGAAAATAATTTACTGCCAAAAACTCATGATTATATCAGGAAAATATTTTCAGACTCAATGTCTGGGATACACTACTATCTCATTCGATGATTTAAAAACCCCATTCTCATTGGGTCATGATTATGAACAATTTCCTGGTACCTGGTACCGGCGGCTCTAGGAAAAGTTGCGAAATGTCGGAATCGCCGTTAATCGATTGCTAGAACTAATAAACAACCGCCATTTTGTCTCGTTATTTTGACTGCTTGTGGTCCTAGAAAAATGTTTGTGAAGGTCTATTACATTCTGGACAAAAAGTTTGATATTGTTCCAGTTGCCTTTGTCAGCGGGTTTCGGCCGACCGACAAAAGTGACGTTGTTAAATCGAACAGTTTCATCACTTCTCTAAAAAAAAAAAAAGGAAGAGATTCAATTAAGAATTATTTGTCATTTAAAGGCATAGTCTGGTTACTACCAGTTTCTTTCTTCCAAGTTATTTCGGGTGCTCATGGTGTTTGCACCCTGCAGATCTTGTAGACAGACAGATCCGTCTGTCTGTCTGTCTTGTATATTCAGCCAGGAGCCAACGTGAAAAGAGGTGTGAAGTCGAGAAGAGGACCGACCAGCAAATGCTTTCGAATATGTGAGACGCTCATGAGAAAGGTGAAAGACTGAATGGCATAAAGAGTGTCAATATTCTTGGAGTCTTGGACGGCTTTCGGATCTGTGATGGCTTCCCTTTGTGGCTTACAGTATATACATCAAAGCGCTGTACGCATGTCGTGAGCTTCATTATGTTAGAGGAAAGGGAAATGACAGTGGTGAAAACTGCATGTTGTATAGAAAAAAAGTACCGGACCCGGATTTATCACCGTTAGATGAGCTGCTTCCCACTTTGATCCACCTGAGACAGAATCCTTCTGAATAAATGCTTGGAGACCTTTCAAATTGATGAAAGTTATGTGTAGCGTGTGACAAACACTTTCATTATCTTTTTATCAGATCGTCTTCCGCCTTCCAATATGGCTGTCATTAGAATTTATAAAAGAAAACATACCTGAGGGGTATAAAGAGGTCTTCTCCGATTGCCGTCTACAAGCATCACAACACGCCTAAAATTCTCTTTTCAATGGAGCCTGGAGGATCCATCGCCTATGTTCCCCCTCATCCACTAATGAATATACCGAGAGCCGAAATACGCCAGTTAACCTAGAAAAGAACCAGAAACGTCAACCAACAAATCCTTGAACTTGTTCCGATTCTGTGTTAACCAGGCCACAATGTTTGTTGCCCGGCGGCGCGTCAGTGACGTATCTGGCTCTTCGCTAGGCAAACGGAGATTCTTCATCGACATGAAGAGTTAGCCATCAAGCGTATTTGTTTAATGTGATCATTGAAGGAAGTTTGACACATAAACTGGTGCCTGCTTTGCGTAGTTGTTATTCGGCTACAAGCATCATGAAAACAGTGTTTGCTGAAAAGGAGAACGCAGGAGCGGCAGAGAGAGGGACGACGAAGGCAGAGAGAACAGAATAGGGGCAGATGGAAGTCGTTAGGGACAGTAGGGAAGAGAGGAGGTGCAGGGAAGTAGAGGGAGGGTTGGTAGGAGGCAAGAACTTGGAGGCATGAGTGAAGGTGGGAATAGGCGAGAATGCGGAAGGAGGAGGAAGTGCGAGGAGGGGAGAGGGCGTAAGAAGGAGGAAGAGTGCCAGGTCGGAAGATGGTGATAGGAGGGGGAAGTCGGAGGATAGGCCGAAAGAAGGGTTGAGAGTGGGAAGAGCGTTCGATTTCGTATTAATTTTGAATTATAAACTTTGTCTAGACACTTTCACTATCCTCTAGAAGCATGTTTATGTAATCCAGTGAAAAAACGGAAAATAAAAAGCCTTTACCGCAAGCACAATCGCCAGTCAAAAGAAAACGGAACTCTTCGTGGATATCCTCCCTCCCATCCCCCGGGTTGGATAGTTCTTTAAGCACACCATCCGTCGCTTCAAATATAGGAATTTATCACCATCTGGCTATCATACAAAACTCGTACTATCCGCCGTAGGTTAAAAAAAAAAAAAAATCGAAGTGCACATAAGAATAAGTGAAACAAGGCCTGTCCTGTAGCCCCTACTTCGATGAAAAAAAAAAAAGCAAGAGCCGTTTTCAGCTCCCACTCAAAAGTGAAGCGAAGAATACATGCGTATTATGTAATAACGTGTGAACAAATCTGAAGAACTTGACCGAGCATAAAAAATATCAAAGGGGTTCAGAAACACCAACCCTGAAGAAGAAGCAGCCGTAACCATGAGAATTGCATCGCCAGCTGGATATAGACCGAAAGGACACATTTGGGCAGCACTGGAAGCGAAACAAAAACTTTTTGGAAACATACTTTCAAAAGACGACGATCAAAGTAGTAACTGGAAGACGCTTATCGGCTATTTCTTCGTGAAAACAAGCTACTTCTGCTGACAAACAGATTATTCTGGTCATGCACGAAATATGGAAAGTGAAAGATCAGTCTTTTCTGCAAGCAGGGTTTGATTCAAAAAATTGTTCTGCCTCTACGACCCATCCAATCTTTTCAATGACGCCAGAAAATAAAACTAAAACTAAAACTTTTGAAGTTTATCTTGGATTTTTGTATTTACCTGAATTGGCTGATTAACACTATGCTTCTTGGGTCACTTCTTGGAATTCGTCGACTGCCTGAGAATACGTATACTCGGTGTAGGAACTACCTCCCATAGGCTGTTGAAATCTGTAATCTGTGTAGGCTATCTGTAAGAAAGTAAACAGGTCAAGAGGCGTGGAAACTACTCAACTCTTCGGAAGCGTATAGGGAGCTAAGGGACGTGAACCTACGTTTAGTTTTGTCAGTGTTAATGATATTCTTGTGGGGAAAAAGTGTCACGACAAAAAATAAAAAGAGCTATTGGTTTTAAGAAAAAAAAGGGTGTGTTGAGAGACCTTTTCAAGAGCTAAAATCATCGATCTGCAGTTAAATGTAAAAACTTCTAGTTTAGTTTAGGAGTGGCTGGGGAGACCGCTCATAATACCATCTGGTGGGAAACTCCCAAAGAAACGCCATCTAATGTAACAAGCTGACGAGGTCACTATGACGGACAGATGGCAATATGCAAACTGACGGACTGACGCCGAACTCACACCCTTAAGCCAACCCTTCGGCAGCACCGGAATTTGACCCTCGGTAAAAATCTAATCAATGAACAGCTTAGATTTTTGTTTTGTTACCTGGATTGGCTGATCTTCATTGAGCTGAGAACACTTTTAGGCACGAAGATTGGCTCTGCTTGTGGCATGCTGTCGCTACTGAATGCAACAACCTCCTCCCAGTGGCTGTTCGTCTACCTACAACTAGAGATAATAGCTCGTTAAAGCAGAAATCACAGTCTATACAGTTTCTCAATATGTTCTGAAATGCGTTACTTCACCGGTGCCATAGACCAGTGGTTACCAACCTTTTTCATACCGCGTACCCCTAATCAAGGTTCGGAAAGGCTGCGTACCCTCATTTTCAGAACGTGAAAAAGACGATATTTATTAGAAATATATATAAACTCAATGAAACACTCGAGGCTGCTTTGTAGCAAAAATTTTGTCAAATCTCGGCTCGACATCATTAACGGCAATATTTTTTACAGTCCGCCTGTTTCTGTGTTTGGTTGTGTTGTTCTCCGTGCTTTCATCAAGCTGCATCACAAACGTAGTCGTTAACTCAATTCGCAATCTGAATGACAATCTCACCTGCAGTCTTCTTGAAACAATACTAGTTGCATTTTTTATTGAAGTTTTGTTCGCCGTTAGCGTAGCCGGTTGCTTAATTTCGGTTTAACGCCATCGAAGTTCACCGCTTGCTTAATTAGTGTTTTTACGACTCCGGCGATCCTTGCCCGGTCGACGTTTCTTCGACGATTCAAGCAAACTTCGAACTTGCTAGCTCACGAAGTTCGACGGTCAAAGTTTGAAGGACAAAGGAACAGTGACCGGCGACCAAAAACGGTATTTAAGCAAAGACCTTTGAGGTTGAAGGTAACTTCAAACTTCGATCAAAAACTACTGTTTGACACAGGAACAGACTTTACGGCAGTAGGCTAGCTGTTTTGAAATCAACATTATTTCGTTGACTTTCACTAAGGCTCGTAATCAGAGATATCGCGCAAGGGTGGGCAACACCCCTCCCCCCAAAGTGGTCGGCCAGACGGTTAAAAAGAAACCAGTAGGTTTTTTCGTAAAATTAGTTACTTTTTGAATAAAATTGTCGATAAAAATTACCTGCCAGTCAGTAAAAATACCTTGCCCCTCAAAAAACGTTTTGGCTAGTGATGCCTCTGCTGTAGTATTAGGCTTTTGGTAATCAAAAATGAACGAGGCGAGGTTTTGAAGCTACAGATCAAACTGATTTCGGTTCCTTCGCGTACCCCTTTGGGTACGCGTACCACCGGTTGGGAACCACTGCCATAGACACACGATCGTTGTCGACTAGATTTCAGACGATTATCCGAGAATCGTGACGTCAACTTCAATTAAATGAGAAATTCATATTTTCCATTTCCAAACTTAAATAACTATCCCAGAAAGGGTTTTAAACGCTTAAACGTAAACGTATGTTCGGATCCGAAAATATACTGAACAAAATATTTCAAATCGAATTTCCCAACTCTTCCACGTCACACTGATGTCACCAGTATCGGATAATTGGCTGAGATTTAATCTAGACCCACATGATCAAGGTCGAGTACTCGCATACTGAAATTCTGACATATTCGGCACAATCGCCAATTCCATGCGGAAAAGTTAATATTTGTTTAACTTGATAACAATAGTGCGGACAATCTGACGCAGGGAATCTAATCCTTCGATCGCTGCATGACCTCTGATGGGTTTCCCTAAGATTACAAACCGGTCCCGGCTGTTTTCAGCTTCCCCCTTAGTTTTATGAGAAACACGGAGAAACCTGCATGAGTGGCACTGCAGAACAATCAGCGCCGCCGGAAAGCGCTGAGCACGAAGAATGCGGAAAAATATACCGTTATTACTTTTCTCAAACTCTGGAGAAGAAAAAAAATTCGCTTCATCAAATAACATATCCCGGCTGATACAAGGTACTGCTATCCGCCTTAACTTTCTTTAAAGTAAATAGGACATCATTTTGTGTCTCTCAGCAGATTTATATTTATATTTATGACGTTATCTTTGAAGTCAGGGGCTTCCAGATTCTCAAGTCTCGAGCCTTCTATTCATGAACCTTATTTTTGTTGCAATTCTGCTGCCGCATTGCTGCTGCAGCACTTCTTTGCTTATGCACAAGATGCGTTTTTGGATTAACTTCCTGCACGATTTATTCTTGGTTGAAGCAGCACCTTACAGGGAAGCACGGACTTCGTCGGTAGGCAAGTCCGCGATTGTCGGGAAGCGGTGCCGTCTCACTCGGATCCGACACGGATACGTCAGCAAAATTTTATTAGAGCTATATTTCGGCCATTCTTGGCAAGGGTCCTCTTCGTGCCCAAAGCCGCTCAAGTTGGAAAACCGAACTTGTGGAAATATAGCTCTAATAAAAATCAGCTGACGTATCCGTTTTGCACTGTCAAATAGGGAAGTATGTGATGGCATGCGCTCTAGATTGGCGAGACGAACTGTCAACACAATTTTGCAATTTTTATTCTTTTGTCCACGTTTTTAACGTAGAAAACAGTCACAGAAATAATTTGTTCAATTTACGCGTGCCGCTTTTAAAAGAACATTTCAAACTTTACATTCCCTTTCAAAGTATTGCATGGCTCCCAGATTTTCAAGTCTCAATCCTGATCGGGATCGGGGATATGATAGGTTATATTCCTGATCGGCTAAGAATGTGGGGTTAAGAATTTTGCTAATAATAACTTATTTCTTACCCACAAATTCCAGAGAAAAACAAGAATGTATCATCTAAGAATCAATGCGGGGTAGGATACTACTTATGTGCCACGTCCTTGGCCTTGACCTGCCCGTGACGAGCCCGTGAGAACGTTCGTCCTTATCACAAAGTGAATTAATCAGTCAATCAATCTGATTAGCTAAATAGTTAGCAGCTAAAACAGGCAGTGAACAAAGAGGTCTACTGGACATTCATGCCGATCATCCGTTCTTGCTTACGCTACCTACAACCGTGTAAAGTTTACTTAACACACATTACCTTATAACGTTCTGATTACCATTCATTTTTCGTGAGAGTGACTTATGTCCAGACGACGACAGCGGGACGAACCGATATTACCAGTTGATCGTACTTCATTCTATACCAGTTGGCTTTAGTTGGCTGTATGTACTCCTCGTGTAAGTATCTATAAGAAAGTGTTCAGCATCAGAGCGCGACGAGGATATTATGAAACTGAGGAGCGGATGCAAGATATAGTTTGTGATCATGAAGGAAATAAACACAAGGATAGCCTATATTCAGAGAAAATGGCAAGTGGGTAAATTCTTTATCGAATCTTCGGCAAAAAGAGCACATGTGATGGAACAAGTGACTGTGGATTACATAGAGCAGCAATATTCTATTCCCAACGACACTGCTAAAGAAGAAAAGAAGAAGGGCATTATCCCCACTCCATGCGGGACTCAAACGTCCCCTGATTGAGAATCTTTCGGCACATGAACTTCAGCAGCAAGACATGTCGATCAAGAAAGAAAACAAAAATGAACAAGACCAAAGGTTTCGATGGGATCCCAAAAATTCAATATCTGATCCAGACAACAGGGTCTTGTCTTAGCCAGATCCAGTCTTCGCCAGACTCCCTGAACATTTTTACAATTAAAATTCTGAAACAGATTAAGGCAAAATAGCTAATCACCTGAGAAAACCAAGTTCAGATTTGGATTCAGCAGGTGTGTTTACCCCTATCATATCTGTTTTGACGAAAACTTCCTGCCACTTCTGCTAATTTCCCGGTTCCGGCCGAACTCCAGAACTACTTGTCCGGGGAAAAAAGAAAGCTCAAACACGAAATCAGGGTATCTTCTTTCCCCAGTAATCAACATCTAATCAACTTCAAATAGAAATTTAGCTTATAACAAATTTTCCGATTCCAGCCGGATTCCGGTCGAACTATATGTCCGGGTATAATATGATTGTCATACAGGGACTCAGCATCTCTTCTTACCCCTAAATCGCTTATCTAATCAACTAGAAATAAAACTTTGACTTCCAACAGTTTTCCGGTTTTGGCCGGATTCCGGACGAACTATACATGTCCGGGTAGAAACTTGTTTTCACATAAGTGTTCAGCATGTCTTCTTGCCCTAAATCGAACATGTAATCAACTCCAAATAAAACTTTTACTTTCAACAAACTTTCCGGTTTGGGCAGGATTCCGGTCGAAATACTTGTCCGTCGAGAAAATAGTTTTCACCATCGTCTTCAGCATGTCTTCCTACCTCTAAATCGAACATCTAATCAACTTCAAATAAAACTTTTACTTTCAACAAACTTTCCGGTTTGGGCCGGATTCCGGGCGAAATACTTGTCCGTCGAGAAAATAATTTTCACCATCGTCTTCAGCATGTCTTCCTACCCCTAAATCGAACATCTAATCAACTTCAAGTAAAACTTTTACTTTCAACAAACTTTCCGGTTTTGGCCGGATTCCGGGCGAACTACTTGTCCGATGACAAAATGGTTTTCACCATCGTGTTCAGCATGTCTTCTTACCCCATAATCGACTATCACATTAGCTGTTTCAAAACATTTTGTTTGTCCCTTAATTTGAATCCCATCCCCCACCCCTAAATGTAGAGCTACAAAGCCCTTCTACGAACTTGACTGGTCCGACGACCCAACGAACCCTCACACCAAGTTTCATCAAAATATCTCATTCCCTTCGAGAGTTATCGTGCTTACAGACGGACGGACAGACGGACGACTTTTGCGATGTCATAGGTATCCCTCCACTTACGTTTTGGGATCCCAAAAAGACATCGAAAATAATCACAATGAATTATTGTTTACAAAATGGTGTCTAAAACTTACACATAAGCCATCGATAATTATTCACAGATGATTCATTCTGCTAATGGGAGGAATTTGGAATCCTGAGCATCGCCGGATTCGGCGAAAACAGTGACAGGCGACGAGCAAGGGGCTTGAGACTATGCAAATAACAACTACAGTCGAGGTTAGGGTAGGTTTTAAGAAGAAACAGCGTATTTTGAGACCATGTTAAACTGGGAAATGGACCTTCATTGAGGAGAAGGTCGGCCGCAGGATATCAAGATGGAATGGAGCAAGTTGAGCTCACTGCTGACCTTAGTGTCAATGCTTAGACTTGGATTTACAATTCCTGAAGTTCGCCTCGCATACCTTACCCACGTGCGCCCCCTCTGGAATACTGCTACCCAGTATGGGAAACCCAAGTACAAAACAAGGTTTATCTATCGGAAGAGCTCGAATCCGTACAGAAACGCGCAACCAAAATTAGAACGGGTCCTGGCTATCAGTCTTACGAGCAAGCACTGTTTATGTCGAGAATCCCCAGCCTCTAGAACCGAAGAGCACAACTGATACTAAAGTTTAGAAAAAACTGCTAGCAAATGAGAACAACCGATCATTGCTCCCCCCTGATGCTCCGAAAAACAGCAGGAGAATACAGCAAAACAAACTAATGCCTGTCAGAGGACTAACTTCAAGGTTCATAAACTCGTGTGTGCCCTTTTTTACAGAGATTTTTAGAAAAGTGAATAATTAGTGTAATAAATTTATTTTATTACTGTATGACCAGCGTAATTTAGCCTCTTCTGACGAAGCTATGAAGTTGGTTTGTGCAGTTAGTATATCGAAAGCTAGTTATCATTTTTGTCCGAGGAGTATCTCAGTAGGGAGGGATCTGGCGAGGATTCTGAGAGCACAGGGAGAAAGATCTCAAAAATATGTACCAGATGGTGCTCTTAAATCAATTTGCGAAAAAAGGCGAGGTTCCCCCCCCCCCCACAATAATCGGATCCGGTTCGGACTTCACATGGGACATCCGAGACACGAGGTCTTTCCAAATATCAAGTTTCATTAAGATCTGATCACCCGTTCCAAAGTTATACGTACCTCTAGATTTTGGATTCCCCTTCCCTCCACTCCCCCCACGGTGGTCGGATCGGGGAAGTGACTATCTCCAAGTTAGTTTGGTCGGGTCCCTAGTACGCTTGCCAAGTTTCACTGTCCCAGCCCACCTAAAAGTAATTTAACTCCGTATGACCGGAATTCCACCCCCCCCCCCCCTCCAACTCCCACCACAGTACATAAGTCCCGTCCGCGTCTGCCAATGATGTACCTAGGGCTTGTGCTTGTTCCACTCACCAAGTTTCATCCCGATCCCTCCACTTTAAGCTTGTCATATGATTTCCGGCCCCCCCCCCTGCGCCCCCCCCCCCCCACATTCATCGGATTCGGTCCGGACTTGAAATGGAACATCTGATACATGACGTCTCACCAAATATCAACTTTCATTAAAATCCGATAACCCGTTCCAAAGTTATGCATACCACTAAATTCTGGATTCCGGCTCCCCTCCCTCCCCCCACGATGGTCGGATCGGGCAAGTGACTATTTTCAACTTAGTTTGGTCGGGTCCCTAATATGCCTGCCAAAGTTCATCGTCCTAGCATATCTGGAAGTACCCTAACTCGCAAACACCGGACTAACCGACCGACCGACCGACCGACAGACCGACGGAAAAGTGATCGGTATATGGCACTTGGCCGGAAGGCAAGTGCCATAAAAGCTTGCAAGAAGGACAAAAGTCTTAAGCTATGAGCAGACAAATTCTGGTACGATTTCGTAGCCAAAAACGCAAAATTCGTTCCTATGCGGGGAAGAATGCACGTGCTGCAAAATTCGCATCGGAAAGCAAAAATCGGACTGTTGTGAACGTACATTTAAGCTGACTATCTGTAAACTGAAACAGACGGTAGACGAGTCAAGATGGTAACAATTACCACTCCTTTTAGCCTATATCGTTAAAAGCGTAAGCTTTGGTATTTTGAGTGATAGGCTGCTGTTCTTCAAGAAAACTCTGTACACAGTTCTGTCATGTTTGCCAGCTTATCACATAGTTGAGGTTGTTTTTATTTACGATCTACTTTGTCCCATACTGCAAATATTTACTAGCATTGCCTCGGTGGTACATACACACCAAAACAGGTTAAAGGATGTTGCACTTGCAACCTTCAGAACCACCCCACCCAAGATGAAGCCACGACTCAATCCGACCACTGGGTCATCTAGCGGCGCGGATCGGAAGCGCCCGACATGGGGAGGTTGGGATCATGGTTTGACTATGGATCAAACAGATTGTTTTTATTGTAGCAGTCACGTGGAAAATGCGTATAAAAATCAAACTAATAGTGTGTTCGTATAAATCCGACCCATCGAAAAATGATGATGTCTCCCACCTTCTCGGCCCACACGAATCAAAGACTTTAACAGACAAGAAACCCAAACAGTTTAAACCAGACCCATGTTTCGCTGGCTATGCGCAAACTTTTTACCCGAAACAGATGTTATGCGTTGATAAACTTGAAATCTAACTGTGGTCGGAACGGTTAGCGTTTAAGGACTTGAACGAGAATTCAACGGGGAATAGTTGCTGCTATCCGCCGACCAGTAAAGTTAGTTGGATCACGACCCCCCCCCCCTCTTCCCCTGTGCAAACCCCTGGTGCATAGATAGAACCAGGGGTGTCGCTATGGGGGGGGGGGTGATACCACCCCGCTCGAAGAAAAAAAAAGTCAAACTGGCAGAAAAACTGAGCTAAACTCTGTGCTCAGATTTGAGCATCCAACAAATCATGAATTTCAGCACTGCAACTTCTGCAGCATATAGTTCTGACCAAGTTTTAACACGATCTGTTGTGTAACAATATCTCTTGATTCAAGTAAAAAGTGCGCAAGAGCTCAGACACATCCCACATTTCACATCCCCAATAACCAAAAAAAAATTAAAATAGCATGTTTAGAAATCATCCCAGTTTAAAAGCTATTAATGTAAACAAACCGCATTTAGAAATCCAGAGAACATCTTCAAGATTCTTGTCTGCGGCATGTATGGGCGATGAGAAGTTCCGTACTTTGGTGCTAGATAGTCCTTCAGCCACGGCTGACTGCGAATATTTGACGGTTCAAAACGGATAACTCAGCTATATTTCGGCCCTTCTTTCGGCAAGGGTCCTCTTCAGGCTCAAGCTTGAAAATGAACTTGTGGAAAAAAAATTAAGGTTCTTCACTAAATATCTGATTTTATGAACTTCTTCTAAGAAAAATTGGTTGGAGTTAAAGCTGGTGCTGTGATTTCTGGACACGTGTGCTCTTTTTGCTGTTCGATTGGGTCGTCCAAAGGTTAGAAATTCTTCTGCATTTTGATTTCGATTCACCTGTCTATTGTTCTTCTTTCCAGCTAAGATAGATACTTGTCGGTGGCATACGTGTTGTTAGCTTGAGCCTGAAGAGGCCCTTCTTGTCGAATGGGAGCTACCAGGGCAAGAAGGGCTTTAAGTGCTTTGGGTTCCATACCCCATCCTGTCACGTCCTAAGTCATGTCCGCGCAAAACACTTCTGTTAAAGAAAGCCTTGTAATATTTACTGTTTAGTGCTACTAGCTTTAAACTATTAAAAAATACTTTAAAACAAATATCTGTCTTTAACAAAGTCCCCATGGCTTTTGATATTAGCTGGTCACTTTTACAGACTGTTTCTAAGAAAAAACAACTACGTTCATGAGGAAAAATCAACCGAGTTGAAGACTTAACATTGTGTAAGTTAGAGAACTAACGCACGTCTTTACTTGCAGATGGAGACTCTGAGAAGAAAAGTTGCGGCTTTGGAAAAGAAAATTGAAAGCGTTGGGGTAAGTAGATACAGTCTTATAAATAACTCTGATGTACCTTCAACCTTAGACGGAAAGCGATGAGTCGGAACGGCCGAGCTTAAAGGGTTAATAGAAAGGCAGATGAGGAATAGAACAACCTTGAGTGGCAAGCGCTTTTGCAGTTGAGAGATATACTTTGTTGGGGATATTACTTACCATTATCCAAAAAGCGAGGAATCACAATCATTAAGTTTGTAAATATGTCCTTAACGAGTTCATTGTTCAAACAGAAAATTTTGTTTGATTAATCTGTTACGATTTATTTTATGTAACTTGATGCATCTCATTAATCTTGTGTTTTCTTTCTGCTAAACAAAGAGCATTATACAGATGAAGTAACAAATGTTGTAGTGTTAAACTTTTCTTCATTTGAGCGCCATCATGATTGAGGTTTAAGGGGGAACGCAAGTCTAAACTCGTTATGCCAGGTTCAGAGAGGGTTTTGGTCGGTGAACAGGTTAAAGTCAAAAGACTCCTTCTGTGCGATGTCTGTCTCAGTCTCAGAGGACATCAGAGGAATTGGGTTGTGACTCTCTGACCTCACATCGCATTTGTGTTTGTCGTCGCATTTGTGTCGCATTCGTGTTTAGGTGGCTGCTTTATGAAGCAGCAAGCTTGATAATTACTCACTGGTCGAGTAAGAGCGCTTCGTAACTTCATAACAAATGCACGGGCGAGAAAGCGTGTCAGTTTTTGTAAAAAGGCTAAAAGTTGTTATGGATCCCAAACACTAACAAGCATTGGATTTGTAGAGGATCCTCGAGAGAATCGGCATTGAAAATTTGAGATATTCGACGGTCTCTGTAGACATCACTTATCTAACCCAGATTACGACCGTATTGCCGAACCCGTCTGGTCGCTATACCAACTGTAACAACTAAAAAAAAAATTGTTGGAAGTATTGCAGCATTTTTGGAAAAGTTCGACCGCCATAATACGATTAAATTTCAGTCTCAATCCTTTGGTCCCTTCTCGTTTTCTTGGACCCCTTCTCCAGCTCACATCCACCGTGGCCAGACGTAGTTATCACCTAGTAAGACGCGGATAACAAACGGAAGACCAAAGGAATAACAGATTGAAATCGACTAGGTCTACTAATAATATCCGGAGCAACAGGAAGGTACTTCCAGACGTGCTACGATGATTAAAAATGGCCTGGACATTAGAGACTTGATAAGGTTGGCGTAAAAATAGACAGCCGATTCGACCATCGTGGGGGTAATAGAGGGTTTGGGAATCTATGTCCTGTATAACTTTTGAACGGGTGATCGGATCTTCGTGAAATTGGTATATGGAAAGTACTCGTTTCTGAAATGTCCAAATTAAGTTCGGACCGGATCCCATTAGTGTTTTTTTTTTTGGGGGGGGGGGGGGGGGGGGGTTGAAGGAAGATCTTGAACATCAATTGATTTGTATCCACCATAAGGGCACCACACTGCTTTTTGCTTCTCCTTGTTTGACTCTTTTGAGTAAGGCCAGGCTTCCTATTGTTTCCTCAGCTGTAAGCTGATATGGCACTCGCACCTGTATGTAGTAGGTAAGGGCTCTGTCAGATTGATCGGGTCCCTGATATGCCTGCCAAGTATTGTCTTGAAAAACGCCATCACCGGAATTCCTGAAGACCCCCCCCCTCCCCCCCCACCTTAAGTGTCCGGAGCTTTTACCGTATATGCCAGAGCCAAATTTAACTGAGCGCCGCATGCGATTTTTTTGTAATCCCACCTTTTTCTGGCCAAGGGTCAAAGGGTCAAATATTGAAATCGTCAAATCGTTAATAAACTCTGTTAACTAGTCTGTTAGCACGATAACTGCCAGAGGGGTTTGAGGGGTTTTGGTTAAACTTAGCACGAGTGCTCTTACGGCAAAACTATGGGTTAAGTGTGAAGATGCAGCACTAAATTAGGGGTGGGGTCAATCTTGTTTCTAAAGTAATTCGGTATAAGATTTGGTATAAGGGTAAGGAGACATAGTAAATCAAATATTGGCCGCTCCAGGCCGGTGCCGGCACCATCGGGAACCAGCTGGCACCGGTTGCCGCGCGTTATAACATTAAATTTAGCATGTTTGGAAGTGTTGGTTGGTTTGTCATCCTGGTTTCGGCTGATGTCAGGAAAGGCCCTTCAGATGACTGGGAGTTGGTAACCCTCGAGCAATAAAATAATTAGAAATTAATAGCCATAGAGAATCACAAGTTATAGATGTAAGTGAACAACTCACCTTTACATTTCAGGGTCGGCGAGGTGCAGCAGCGGCCAGAAAGAGGAGGTGGTGGAAGTATCAGAGAGGCGTGTGGGGGGGGGAGGAGAGAAGAAAGGGAGGAAAGACAGGAACTTGGGAGGTGGAGGAGGGAGGAAATAGGCATGGGAAGGAGGGAAGGAAGACGAGGGAGGGAGGAAACCGGGTGGGGGGGAGCAGAGAAGAAAATGAGGAAAGGGAAGAAAGATGTAACATGAGGAGGGCGGGTAGTGAACGGAGGGGAGAAACTTTTCCCTTTTTTGTGTTTCAAAGGATCTGATTATATATTCCTTGGAAGAGCTTATTGTTTCTGGTGAAAACCAAAATGAAAGTGACGACGATCATCAAAATTCAAGAGACTTCGATTATCTGATTAGTAAAAGTGAGAGGAGGAACCAGTATATTTTGAATGAACGTGTTGGAGCCACACAGGCAGAATCCCTCCACCGGAATCCGGTTGATTTCCGAAAATTCAAGCATAGGTGCTAGGCATGTGCTGTGATTAAGTTTACTCGTGACTAAGACTAAGATTGTTTTTGATGGTGCAAATCAAACGTCACCTTAACTTAAATATCTAGCGATACCCAGATGGTTCTAGGCACGGGATCCCAAGGCCTGGTCTAGTTTTCCTGAGATCTCCAAGCCATGGAAAATAAATATTTGTTTTTATGAATAGTGGGTTCTTGTGAACGTTCGCCGGATTGAAAAAGGGATGGACTTCACCTCACGTAGTACAGATAGCAAATCCTAACAATAGTGATTTCTTTTATGTTGTAAGTTTGCTTTGATCTTTTTATAAGTTGCTCAATACAGAATTTGACTTGCCGCGTAGAGTGGTACTAATTCAACGAGTGGGCGTGTGTTACTCATTCCATACATAAACTAGAATTTTTGCTGCATCAGAGCAAGAATGTAAATTGGTCGGATTATTCTCTGGTATCCTCCCAATAAAGGTGGTGACGTGATACCTTTAAAATTTGCTGCCGTAACTGGGCCAATGGATGAAGAAAGAAAATAAGTGACACAAGGTGAAGCTTCTGAAGAAGGTACGTTCTATCAGGCTTGTGGAGGAGAGATATTGAGAAAGCTTGCGAAGAGAAGACAGAATATCCAAGAGAAGAAGTTGCAGAAGTTGAAGCTTGTAAAGAAGGACCAGTATATCAAACCTGTCAAGAATGGGAGTGTATGAAGCTGATGACGAAGTGATTGTATATCCCAATGGTGAAAATGTTCATAACGAAAGTTGAAAACAAAATAGTGGCGAATTACGTTAATGAGGAAGAAACGAAAGGGTTTGGCTCAATCTATTCCAAATCGTCAGAAAACGAAAGACAGCTTCTTATCCTTTCTCCCACTTGACCTTGGAAGAAATATGGGCTACAGGTACAGAGTGGTTTATTCAGTGCAATAAGTACCAGCTATTGCGAAGGGTGCAATTGTGAAGGTCAGTGACATTATTACTTAATACGATTTGCTTCCAGTGAAACTAGCGTCCCCAAGCAGAGAGAAAGAGGAACGTGAGTTGAGCCTACTTCCCCTCAAATTGTTGATTTGTGAGAGAATGGAGAATAAGGTCAGGCCCGTCAGTCTTAAAACAGTTAGGTAACATCCTTGATAAGGTCCCAAGGACCCTTCTTCGAGACCTATATGCCTAACCTCCACCTTCAAAACCCCATCAGTGCCCTTAATTTCTTCGTTCTTTGAAGGTTCAGAGTTTGTATTTTCTATGGTCTTAAACTTCTACTCACTGATTGTCCGTGTAAATATATTTGAAAATTTGTATTCGTTCACTATTTGGAAATGTGTTATATAATAAAGCATTTTTTTGTGATTTCACAAACTATAGTTGACAACGCTCAATAATTGTATAACTACGATGACAGACGGGGATTTAGAATTTCATGTTGTCCGGCACTGGAACCGGCACTGCAACCGGCACCGGAACCGGAACCGCAGATGGACCCTGTTGCCTTGGAGGTAGGTTCCTTCAGCCACGGCTGACTGCGAATATTTGACGGTTCAAAACGGATAACTCAGCTATATTTCGGCCCTTCTTTCGGCAAGGGTCCTCTTCATGCTCAAGCTTGAAAATGAATTTGTGGAAAAAAAATTAAGGTTCTTCACTAAATATCTGATTTTATGAACTTCTTCTAAGAAAAATTGGTTGGAGTTAAAGCTGGTGCTGTGATTTCTGGACACGTGTGCTCTTTTTGCTGTTCGATTGGGTCGTCCAAAGGTTAGAAATTCTTCTGCATTTTGATTTCGATTCACCTGTCTATTGTTCTTCTTTCCAGCTAAGATAGATACTTGTCGGTGGCATACGTGTTGTTAGCTTGAGCCTGAAGAGGCCCTTCTTGTCGAATGGGAGCTACCAGGGCAAGAAGGGCTTTAAGTGCTTTGGGTTCCATACCCCATCCTGTCACGTCCTAAGTCATGTCCGCGCAAAACACTTCTGTTAAAGAAAGCCTTGTAATATTTACTGTTTAGTGCTACTAGCTTTAAACTATTAAAAAATACTTTAAAACAAATATCTGTCTTTAACAAAGTCCCCATGGCTTTTGATATTAGCTGGTCACTTTTACAGACTGTTTCTAAGAAAAAACAACTACGTTCATGAGGAAAAATCAACCGAGTTGAAGACTTAACATTGTGTAAGTTAGAGAACTAACGCACGTCTTTACTTGCAGATGGAGACTCTGAGAAGAAAAGTTGCGGCTTTGGAAAAGAAAATTGAAAGCGTTGGGGTAAGTAGATACAGTCTTATAAATAACTCTGATGTACCTTCAACCTTAGACGGAAAGCGATGAGTCGGAACGGCCGAGCTTAAAGGGTTAATAGAAAGGCAGATAACTCTCTGACCTCACATCGCATTTGTGTTTGTCATCGCATTTGTGTCGCATTCGTGTTTAGGTGGCTGCTTTATGAAGCAGCAAGCTTGATAATTACTCACTGGTCGAGTAAGAGCGCTTCGTAACTTCATAACAAATGCACGGGCGAGAAAGCGTGTCAGTTTTTGTAAAAAGGCTAAAAGTTGTTATGGATCCCAAACACTAACAAGCATTGGATTTGTAGAGGATCCTCGAGAGAATCGGCATTGAAAATTTGAGATATTCGACGGTCTCTGTAGACATCACTTATCTAACCCAGATTACGACCGTATTGCCGAACCCGTCTGGTCGCTATACCAACTGTAACAACTAAAAAAAAAATTGTTGGAAGTATTGCAGCATTTTTGGAAAAGTTCGACCGCCATAATACGATTAAATTTCAGTCTCAATGCTCTGGTCCCTTCTCGTTTTCTTGGACCCCTTCTCCAGCTCACATCCACCGTGGCCAGACGTAGTTATCACCTAGTAAGACGCGGATAACAAACGGAAGACCAAAGGAATAACAGATTGAAATCGACTAGGTCTACTAATAATATCCGGAGCAACAGGAAGGTACTTCCAGACGTGCTACGATGATTAAAAATGGCCTGGACATTAGAGACTTGATAAGGTTGGCGTAAAAATAGACAGCCGATTCGACCATCGTGGGGGTAATAGAGGGTTTGGGAATCTGTGTCCTGTATAACTTTTGAACGGGTGATCGGATCTTCGTGAAATTGGTATATGGAAAGTACTCGTTTCTGAAATGTCCAAATTAAGTTCGGACCGGATCCCATTAGTGTTTATTTTTTTTTTTTGGGGGGGGGGGGTTGAAGGAAGATCTTGAACATCAATTGATTTGTATCCACCATAAGGGCACCACACTGCTTTTTGCTTCTCCTTGTTTGACTCTTTTGAGTAAGGCCAGGCTTCCTATTGTTTCCTCAGCTGTAAGCTGATATGGCACTCGCACCTGTATGTAGTAGGTAAGGGCTCTGTCAGATTGATCGGGTCCCTGATATGCCTGCCAAGTATTGTCTTGAAAAACGCCATCACCGGAATTCCTGAAGACCCCCCCCCCCCCTCCCCCCGCACCTTAAGTGTCCGGAGCTTTTACCGTATATGCCAGAGCCAAATTTAACTGAGCGCCGCATGCGATTTTTTTGTAATCCCACCTTTTTCTGGCCAAGGGTCAAAGGGTCAAATTTTGAAATCGTCAAATCGTTAATAAACTCTGTTAACTAGTCTGTTAGCACGATAACTGCCAGAGGGGTTTGAGGGGTTTTGGTTAAACTTAGCACGAGTGCTCTTACGGCAAAACTATGGGTTAAGTGTGAAGATGCAGCACTAAATTAGGGGTGGGGTCAATCTTGTTTCTAAAGTAATTCGGTATAAGATTTGGTATAAGGGTAAGGAGACATAGTAAATCAAATATTGGCCGCTCCAGGCCGGTGCCGGCACCATCGGGAACCAGCTGGCACCGGTTGCCGCGCGTTATAACATTAAATTTAGCATGTTTGGAAGTGTTGGTTGGTTTGTCATCCTGGTTTCGGCTGATGTCAGGAAAGGCCCTTCAGATGACTGGGAGTTGGTAACCCTCGAGCAATAAAATAATTAGAAATTAATAGCCATAGAGAATCACAAGTTATAGATGTAAGTGAACAACTCACCTTTACATTTCAGGGTCGGCGAGGTGCAGCAGCGGCCAGAAAGAGGAGGTGGTGGAAGTATCAGAGAGGCGTGTGGGGGGGGAGGAGAGAAGAAAGGGAGGAAAGACAGGAACTTGGGAGGTGGAGGAGGGAGGAAATAGGCATGGGAAGGAGGGAAGGAAGACGAGGGAGGGAGGAAACCGGGTGGGGGGGGAGCAGAGAAGAAAATGAGGAAAGGGAAGAAAGATGTAACATGAGGAGGGCGGGTAGTGAACGGAGGGGAGAAACTTTTCCCTTTTTTGTGTTTCAAAGGATCTGATTATATATTCCTTGGAAGAGCTTATTGTTTCTGGTGAAAACCAAAATGAAAGTGACGACGATCATCAAAATTCAAGAGACTTCGATTATCTGATTAGTAAAAGTGAGAGGAGGAACCAGTATATTTTGAATGAACGTGTTGGAGCCACACAGGCAGAATCCCTCCACCGGAATCCGGTTGATTTCCGAAAATTCAAGCATAGGTGCTAGGCATGTGCTGTGATTAAGTTTACTCGTGACTAAGACTAAGATTGTTTTTGATGGTGCAAATCAAACGTCACCTTAACTTAAATATCTAGCGATACCCAGATGGTTCTAGGCACGGGATCCCAAGGCCTGGTCTAGTTTTCCTGAGATCTCCAAGCCGTGGAAAATAAATATTTGTTTTTATGAATAGTGGGTTCTTGTGAACGTTCGCCGGATTGAAAAAGGGATGGACTTCACCTCACGTAGTACAGATAGCAAATCCTAACAATAGTGATTTCTTTTATGTTGTAAGTTTGCTTTGATCTTTTTATAAGTTGCTCAATACAGAATTTGACTTGCCGCGTAGAGTGGTACTAATTCAACGAGTGGGCGTGTGTTACTCATTCCATACATAAACTAGAATTTTTGCTGCATCAGAGCAAGAATGTAAATTGGTCGGATTATTCTCTGGTATCCTCCCAATAAAGGTGGTGACGTGATACCTTTAAAATTTGCTGCCGTAACTGGGCCAATGGATGAAACAAGAAAATAAGTGACACAAGGTGAAGCTTCTGAAGAAGGAACGTTCTATCAGGCTTGTGGAGGAGAGATATTGAGAAAGCTTGCGAAGAGAAGACAGAATATCCAAGAGAAGAAGTTGCAGAAGTTGAAGCTTGTAAAGAAGGACCAGTATATCAAACCTGTCAAGAATGGGAGTGTGTGAAGCTGATGACGAAGTGATTGTATATCCCAGTGGTGAAAATGTTCATAACGAAAGTTGAAAACAAAATAGTGGCGGATTACGTTAATGAGGAAGAAACGAAAGGGTTTGGCTCAATCTATTCCAAATCGTCAGAAAACGAAAGACAGCTTCTTATCCTTTCTCCCACTTGACCTTGGAAGAAATATGGGCTACAGGTACAGAGTGGTTTATTCAGTGCAATAAGTACCAGCTATTGCGAAGGGTGCAATTGTGAAGGTCAGTGACATTATTACTTAATACGATTTGCTTCCAGTGAAACTAGCGTCCCCAAGCAGAGAGAAAGAGGAACGTGAGTTGAGCCTACTTCCCCTCAAATTGTTGATTTGTGAGAGAATGGAGAATAAGGTCAGGCCCGTCGGTCTTAAAACAGTTTGGTAACACCCTTGATCAGGTCCCAAGGACCCTTCTTCGAGACCTATATTCCTAACCTCCACCTTCAAAACCCCATCAGTGCCCTTAATTTCTTCGTTCTTTGAAGGTTCAGAGTTTGTATTTTCTATGGTCATAAACTTCTACTCACTGATTGTCCGTGTAAATATATTTGAAAATTTGTATTCGTTCACTATTTGGAAATGTGTTATATAATAAAGCATTTTTTTGTGATTTCACAAACTATAGTTGACAACGCTCAATAATTGTATGACTACGATGACAGACGGGGATTTAGAACTTCATGTTGTCGTGCATACAGAAAAAGAAACGGTAAGATGCTCAAGCCTATCATTTTTGTTGATGAAAAATGAGAGATCTGATATGATTACGAGGGGAATGATGATAAGGTACCCGTACTGCTTGAAAACTGTTGATCTTCGAGAATATTAGCGAGAATTATTATATACCCTGGAAACAGATGTTCTCATTACATCCTTCTGCTGATCATCAACCTATGTGAATTGTCCAAAGTTCAAGAAAGGATTACAGCAAGGTCCAGCTTAGCCCCTGTTGCAGTGTGCATACCAAGAATTCTTTTTACCTTCTGCTGATGCTATTTTTTTCAAACTGTCTAGAATCGTGTCTTAGTTGTTTATGCTTATTTTTAAAATCTTGCTACCTTCCACATTTTCTTTGCAAATTCCATTTTTCCCCTTGAAGTGCGTATCGAGCAAAGTGAAAGAAGCAGTTTTTACCAAATGACACATTTTCATGATCTCTAGTGCCCTTCATCCTTTCTGCCTCAATGGTATATAATAAACCAACAAATTAAGAAATTTCCATTATCATCCCCTGACACAACTTACAGTGCCACATGAGCTTCAAGCTCTTTTTTTGGTGTTGACACTTTACTTCGAATAAATCGTATATCTTCTTCTTCCAGGAGTCATCAACACCGTTGACGAGTCGACGAGCTCAGTTCTAGAAAGAGACATCAGGAAAGACCAAACTGACTTTCAATGGATTCGTTTGTCAATGCTCGTGGAAAACTGAACGACCTTGACTATGCCCAGGTTGATAGAGGCTATAGAGGCATTGGTGACTTCAAGGTAACCGTCAACCCCAACAAGAAAGATATGTAGCCGGAGATATCTGTACAGCAGACTATTTCTTGAGGTACATGGTCGGGAAAAAGACAGCGATGACTGTTTGCCTTCACATTCGGCAATCCATGAACTTGGAAAAATCCTCTACAATGAAGACAAAGTTGCTTTTGACAACAAACAGAAGGACGACTTGTTAACTAGTTTGGACGGCAGCCAAGTCTCGCTAGTTCGGTTTGAAGTAGAACACTACGAAGTAAATGGAAAAATCCGTCAAGTGCATAGTTAGCGTCAATTAGACGACAAGAAACTGTGCCCCTGCAAAGTTGCTATGATGTTGTTCAAAGGCTGTGAATTCACTTTCCGAAAACCTACCTTCAAGTTATCGTTGCTTTCGAAAAAGAAGTGTGTGTCAAATTTTCCGGAACGAAGCAGACTTCAGATATGAATTCATGGTACGTTGACGCACTGCGTAAATCCGAGCGTATTTAAAGGTTTTATTCAGGCTTGAAACATTCTCTCACCGACGAATTTGTAAAAATCGCCCGTTTTGTATTTAAATACAACCGTATTAAAAGAAATCTTTTCAAGCTTTAATACGTGCGTAAACTACGCTCGGAATCGAAATTCCGCTCGGATTTTACGCAGTGTTTAGATCCACCATCAGCGTGTAGTCCCCCACCCCCAGCACCTCATCTCTGAACGACTTTGAAAGTTAATAATTCTACTAATAGCTGGTTTACCGAAATCGAACGCCGCCTAACGTGTCCAGAGGTCAATACATCAACTTCCTGCTAAACTGTCATCATCACGTCTTCACTACCTACCACAACACTTCTACTTTAGATATGGCAGAGACTATGTAACTTTATTACAAACGAGGTCGATATAATTAATTCACACAATCATTGGTTTTATTGTTATAACCTTAGTATTCTATAAGAATTGGCAATCAAGTCCAAGTCAATCGTGGCTCAATAAAATAAAATTTAACTGACCTATCCGTTTTGAACCGTCTAAAACTCACTAAAAAGTCTAAGGAGGTCGATATTATTCATAATTCACACAATCATTCTCTTTTACTGTTATGGAATTCTATAAGAACTGGTAATCGAGCGCCTATCGAGTTTTTCCTTTTCCGACGAACCCATGTATAATTTGTATAGAGAATTTAGCTCAATAATCCAACTCAGTCGTGGTCGCAAGTGGCAGTCGTAGTGCTAGTTCTAGGCCTAAGGTTGGTTTTAGTGCGTGAATAAGATTTGATAATATGGGTCGATAAGTTACTACTACAGTTCAGTATGGTACAGCCACTACCTCTAGCCCGAATCTGATCCTCTAGCTCGAATCCAGATAGTGGTGCAGTATCTACCCTCCTTTTTTGAGGGGCTAAAGGATACATCGGAAATTTTGGCTACATTGACCATGATTATAGGGTTCTGTTTTGCTTCATTTTGCAACTTTGGAACAGGTGATGGGATTTCATTGAAATTTTGTAATTTTTTTAGCTTTAGTTTTTGCCCCGGACGAATCTGGTCCGAACCGGAGATGACCGGATTTACTTTCTGGGTATTTCCTTTTCTTCGCAGGTAGAGATGACAGCATGGCAGAGTCTAAGGAATATCGCATCTCTTTCGGTGGGATGTTGTAGCGGTGAATGGAAAGGTCAAAGAAGGAAATACACTGAATTAGTTTTTCAGCTTTAGTTTTGCCCCGGTCAGGAATCCGGTCCGAACCCCAGATGGTCAGTGATGATCAGATTTACTTTCTGGGTAAAAGTGATTCACACTAAAACAGGCGATGGGTGTGCAACTTTACATTCCAAGCTTACAGATTCTAGAAACTGTCGGATTCACTTTTCTATATCAGGAAGTTTAAAAATATTAACCTTTGAAATACCATTAGCATCTTGGGCTTTGTTAGGTCATGCGGTCTTCTTGAGTTCGAACGCTAATATTTTCTTTTCTTCGAAGGTATAGCGATAGCACGGCTGAGCCTAAGGAATATCGCATCTCCTTCCGTGGGCTATCATAGCAGTGAAAGCAATAGGTAGATGGCTTGTTGAACAACTAGAATTGATGAAAAAGGTTGTATCTTGTGTTTCTAAGGATCTGACCATACCTTCCTTGGAAGAGCTTATAGTTTCCGGTGAAAACGAAAATGAAAGTGAAGACTATCAGCGGAATTCAAGAGACTTCGATTATCTGATGAGTAAGAGTGATGAGGAGGAACCAGTATATTTTGAATGAACATGTTGGAGCCATCCCTCCACCCGACTCCGGTTGATTTCCGAAAAATAAGTATAGGGGCAAGGCAAGTTCTACGATGAAATTTAATCGTGACTATGACTACGACTGTTTTGAAGATTTGAAATGTGCTCGAGTTAATAGAGGGGCTTAGGTTTAAATTTCAGGTTTAAATTTCTTCTTCGTCACCTTGACATAAATGTCTTGCGATATCCAGATGGTTCTAGGCACGGGATCCCATCGAAGACCTGGTCTTGTTTTTCTGAGAGCTATTCCCTCCCCTGAAATTGTTCATTGGTGAGAGAGTGGAGAATAAGGTCAGGCCGTCCGGTCTCAGGACAGTTAGGTAACGCTCATCATCAGGTCAAAAGGACCCTTCTTCAAGACCCATCCTAACCTCCACCTTCAGTTCCGTGTTTGTATTTTCCATGGTGGTTCCGATTTCACAACCTATAGTCGACCGCGCTCAATAATTCTATGACTACGATGTCAGACGGGACATGTTGTCGGGCATACAGAAAAGGAAATAGTAAGATGCTCAAGCAGAGCATTTTCGTTGACACAGAACTTACGAGCATATTTTCGTGAACTTCAAATTCTCATGGAGCGCCGGCTTCATGATCGGGAGGAAAGCATGTGGGTTACCGTTTGTTTACTTGTAAATACTTGTGTTGATGAAAGATGACGGATCTGATGATGATTACGAGGGGAATGGTGATAAACGTATCCGCACTTCTTGAAAACTGTTGATCTTCCGAGAATATGAGCTGATTTTTTTCTGTTTCGAATTCAGACAAGTGAAAAGAGAAAGTAATTATGAATAGAATAAATGATTTGAGTTCGTAAAAACCAAAGAAGATAAAATAGCGAATTGGGAAAAGCGGCTAGAGTATTCAGAAGTGACGAGCAGTATCGTATAGTAAGTATCGAAGCAGACCAAACACAATCGACGGAGAAGGTAACGTATTTTGGAATCATTGATATTGTTTAAAAATGGTGTGACATCTGACACGTGGTGTGACATCTGACAAGTGCTGACCTCGAGAGGTATCATATGGACAGAAAATCGGACAAATCTTACGCATAGAGATGACAACACTAGTTCGATGCGAAATGGAAGGCTCTTATTTGTTGCGAGAAGACAGCGACTGCAAAAAAAGCCTTGACACTCTGCGCAAGACATAGCTTACCTCTCAGTGCAGTAGAAAGCATGCTGCGAATGATCAGTGCCCTTTCTGAAAATAATTTACTGCCAAAAACTCATGATTATATCAGGAAAATATTTTCAGACTCAATGTCTGGGATACACTACTATCTCATTCGATGATTTAAAAACCCCATTCTCATTGGGTCATGATTATGAACAATTTCCTGGTACCTGGTACCGGCGGCTCTAGGAAAAGTTGCGAAATGTCGGAATCGCCGTTAATCGATTGCTAGAACTAATAAACAACCGCCATTTTGTCTCGTTATTTTGACTGCTTGTGGTCGTAGAAAAATGTTTGTGAAGGTCTATTACATTCTGGACAAAAAGTTTGATATTTTTCCAGTTGTCTTTGTCAGCGGGTTTCGGCCGACCGACAAAAGTGACGTTGTTAAATCGAACAGTTTCATCACTTCTCTAAAAAAAAGAAAAAGGAAGAGATTCAATTAAGAATTATTTGAGATTTAAAGGCATAGTCTGGTTACTACCAGTTTCTTTCTTCCAAGTTATTTCGGGTGCTCATGGTGTTTGCACCCTGCAGATCTTGTAGACAGACAGATCCGTCTGTCAGTCTGTCTTGTATATTCAGCCAGGAGCCAACGTGAAAAGAGGTGTGAAGTCGAGAAGAGGACCGACCAACAAATGCTTTCGAATATGTGAGACGCTCATGAGAAAGGTGAAAGACTGAATGGCATAAAGAGTGTCAATATTCTTGGAGTCTTGGACGGCTTTCGGATCTGTGATAGCTTCCCTTTGTGGCTTACAGTATATACATCAAAGCGCCGTACGCATGTCGTGAGCTTCATTATGTTAGAAGAAAGGGAAATGACAGTGGTGAAAACTGCATGTTGTATAGAAAAAAAGTACCGGACCGGGATTTATCACCGTTAGATGAGCTGCTTCCCACTTTGATCCACCTGAGACAGAATCCTTCTGAATAAATGCTTGGAGACCTTTCAAATTGATGAAAGTTATGTGTAGCGTGTGACAAACACTTTCATTATCTTTTTATCAGATCGTCTTCCGCCTTCCAATATGGCTGTCATTAGAATTTATAAAAGAAAACATACCTGAGGGGTATAAAGAGGTCTTATCCGATTGCCGTCTACAAGCATCACAACACGCCTAAAATTCTCTTTTCAAAGGAGCCTGGAGGATCCATCGCCTATGTTCCCCCTCATCCACTAATGAATATACCGAGAGCCGAAATACGCCAGTTAACCTAGAAAAGAACCAGAAACGTCAACCAACAAATCCTTGAACTTGTTCCGATTCTGTGTTAACCAGGCCACAATGTTTGTTGCCCGGCGGCGCGTCAGTGACGTATCTGGCTCTTCGCTAGGCAAACGGAGATTCTTCATCGACATGAAGAGTTAGCCATCAAGCGTATTTGTTTAATGTGATCATTGAAGGAAGTTTGACACATAAACTGGTGCCTGCTTTGCGTAGTTGTTATTCGGCTACAAGCATCATGAAAACAGTGTTTGCTGAAAAGGAGAACGCAGGAGCGGCAGAGAGAGGGACGACGAAGGCAGAGACAACAGAATAGGGGCAGATGGAAGTCGTTAGGGACAGTAAGGAAGAGAGGAGGTGCAGGGAAGTAGAGGGAGGGTTGGTAGGAGGCAAGAACTTGGAGGCATGAGTGAAGGTGGGAATAGGCGAGAATGCGGAAGGAGGAGGAAGTGCGAGGAGGGGAGAGGGCGTAAGAAGGAGGAAGAGTGCCAGGTCGGAAGATGGTGATAGGAGGGGGAAGTCGGAGGAGAGGCCGAAAGAAGGGTTGAGAGTGGGAAGAGCGTTCAATTTCGTATTAATTTTGAATTATAAACTTTGTCTAGACACTTTCACTATCCTCTAGAAGCATGTTTATGTAATCCAGTGAACAAACGGAAAATAAAAAGCCTTTACCGCAAGCACAATCGCCAGTCAAAAGAAAACGGAACTCTTCGTGGATATCCTCCCTCCCATCCCCCGGGTTGGATAGTTCTTTAAGCACACCATCCGTCGCTTCAAATATAGGAATTTATCACCATCTGGCTATCATACAAAACTCGTACTATCCGCCGTAGGTTAAAAAAAAAAAAAAAATCGAAGTGCACATAAGAATAAGTGAAACAAGGCTTGGCCGTTAGCCCCTACTTCGATGAAAAAAAAAAGAAAAAAAAAGCAAGAGCCGTTTTCAGCTCCCACTCAAAAGTGAAGCGAAGAATACATGCGTATTATGTAATAACGTGTGAACAAATCTGAAGAACTTGACCGAGCATAAAAAATATCAAAGGGGTTCAGAAACACCAACCCTGAAGAAGAAGCAGCCGTAACCATGAGAATTGCATCGCCAGCTGGATATAGACCGAAAGGACACATTTGGGCAGCACTGGAAGCGAAACAAAAACTGTTTGGAAACATACTTTCAAAAGACGACGATCAAAGTAGTAACTGGAAGACGCTTATCGGCTATTTCTTCATGAAAACAAGCTACTTCTGCTGACAAACAGATTATTCTGGTCATGCACGAAATATGGAAAGTGAAAGATCAGTCTTTTCTGCAAGCAGGGTTTGATGCAAAAAATTGTTCTGCCTCTACGACCCATCCAATCTTTTCAATGACGCCAGAAAACAAAACTAACAAGTAGCCTACTACGCAAAGTTTGAAGTTATCTTGGACGCAAGAACCATTAAATTAGTACTTAATGGCAACCATCTCAAATCCAAACGGGACACGTCTGTTCTGTTTCTAACCTGTTTTATTTCTTTTTGGGACGAAGGCTGCCTGTTTCGAACAATGAAACACATCCACGAGAGAGATGAAATTCAAACGAAGCGACCAAAGCTAGATTAGCAGGCTTGCAGTACGCCGGTACCCCATACATCACAACCATTGGAAGGACAAAAAGTTTCACTAGTGAATCCACCATCCCAAGGCGTTTTTGACTTGTCGAACTTCGAGTTTGACGAAGAATGGCCATAGTTGGCATGGCAGGAAGGCGAACCCTTAAACCAGATCGGTGGTGGACCGCTTGCGACCGAAAGTCCTGACAGGTCCGACTCACCGGAAGCTCAGCGAATACCGTCTTCCCCAGAAGAAGAAAATCTTCCTGCAAGTAATAAGTGTATTCTACTACTTGTAGCTAAAGACAGGTGGTAGAATAATCCCCAACAGCCCAAATTCATGAAAGCCGGATTGGGAGAAATTCTTATACTTGAAGCGACGGGTGAGGTGCTTGAAGAACTACCCAACCCGGGGGATGGGAGGCTAGGGACATCAAGAGAAAACTGGGGCTATGAGACAGACTGGCGGGGTGGGACGTACAGAGGATGAAATTTTGGCTGTGAAGCGGTGTGGCGGGGAGAACTGAGGATTCTGTGCGATAAGGTGGAACGGAAAATTCAGGGTCTTGGATGAATGAGGGGATGGGGAATTTCGGGACCCACAACTCTTCCTATCCGTCACACTGTTCAGAAAAAAAAATGAAATGCAGACAAGATCAAGTGTAACCAGTCTCTAGTCCCTACTTCAAAAGAAAAAAAAAACAAGCAAGATCCGTTTTCAGCTCCCCCTCAAAAGTGAAACGAAGAATAAATGTCTAATATGCAATAGAGTGTGAACAATTATGAGGAACTGGGGAGTTAAAAAAAAAAACACGCGAATTCGAGACGGCTAAATAAATCAGCAGCCATCAGGATGATTTCACTAAACAAAACTTTTTGAAAGCTTACTTTTAGCAAACCAAGAACAACTTAACGGACAATGAGCGTTTTTTTTTTTTTTAAACTGCTTGCCGGTTGCGAGTCTCATCAGGAGATTCTTTAAGTTTCGTTTAAAAGATTTTAACCGACTTACAACATGGAAGTATATTTTCCTTGTCTTTGAAGAAATTTGCAACTCATACAATAGCGTTTATTACCAAAGGAGTATGTAGTGACTGGAAGAAGCTTATCGGCTATTTGTTCGTCAAACATGCTACTCAGCTGAGAGAGTTTATTTCTAGGGTTGTATTAGATAAGCCAGGCCAAGTGGTATATCTTATGAACCGTATTATGACTATTCTTGCAATTATGAACTGATTGACTATACATATGCATTTTAGTGCGATTATGTGATGTAAAGGTCAAATTCGGCGCAAGCGCCGTGGCAGTTCCTTATCATGTATAAAACCCTCTCTCTCTTAATGTCAAAATGCGCAACGCCACCCAGGAATCTTTGAAAAACTTCTTTGCCACAACCCGAAGAATCTGGACGGAACTGAAAAAGCAAAGCAAGTAACAGCCAGTACAAGCATCGGTGTCGGTCTTCGACGAACCTGACGCCCCAATAGAGGTAAAACACGGTGACAGAGCCGATGAAACAGAAGCGAATGCACACGCAATCATTTCCGGTGTAGGGGGGGGGGCGTCCCACCTTGACCACGGCAAGTGTATTAGAGACACAAGTGTAGCATGGGGTAAAAAATGTAATAATAAGGTAAATTTGTGGCGAGGTAAAAGACGGAGGAAAACTTACTTACTTTAGTAGCCGTTTGCGTCACTTGACAGTCACTCTGATCTGTTTGATAACAGTAACAGTGGAAGAGCCATCGGTTAGGGTAGCAAACCTTTCATTCATCCGGGTGAACTTAAGAACCTTTAAAGGATTCAGTGCGGAACCAAATTTTATTCTATGAAAAAGGTGAAATGAAACTTCGTATTGCATAAGGCTTTTTTCATACTCTATCATGGCTTTTTCTAAACGCTGGGATCTTCTAGGTCTATAGTTTGTTCTGGAAATACGACTGAAAAAAGTGATTAGTTTAACCGAAAGTTCCTGAGTGTTATAAATTTATTAATGTGAGAAAAAGTGGGGATGCTTTGGTATGTTTTAGTGATTTAAGAATATTTTCTACCAACACCTTTTAATACAGCTGTTTCAGGAGAGGGACTAGGCGAGAACACCGGCACAGGGAACCAGACAGAACCGGCTGCGTGCCTAAATTCAGAGCGTGTTAGTGTGTAAGCCGAGAGCCTATCTTACAGCGCCCGAAATGCTCGACAACCCCGTAAATGTACTGGTGGACGGGACCGAATTTTTTAAATCGAGATTCAGCGACGTTGAAGCTAAACGTATGTAATAACTGTCCTAGGTCCGTATTTTTTTTTGGAAATATAACTTAACAGTGATGGTTTAGCAGAAAGTTGAAAAATGTATGAATGAGAGAGAAAGTGAGAATGTTTAGGCATCGTTTTGTGAAGGAAGAACTGCCCTACAACCAGTCAACACCATTATAAACTGTACCCTTCGAAACCACGTAAAAAAAAAGTGTGCAGTCGTTAATAGGGTCAGAACCGTAGAACCGTTGCCAGTAGAAGTTGCAGATTCAGGCAGCGTCCAAATGTTTAAGCGTGGTATAGTCGAGACCAAATTTTACTGTTGCTTTTGTCAGTTTCTGTATGTAAAGTGCATGTAATCCGTATGTACTTGCGTAGTCATGGTGACAAGCTAAAAGCTCAATGCTAAACGTAATAACAAATGAATAAAATAAATAAAGCTCTAATTGCTGCTGTTCTTCTACAACCTAGAGACTTCCCATGAGACCGAAGGCTTCATCAATTGGTCATATTCGAGGAACCGGAAGCCCCAGAAAAGCGAGTACATTCTGTACATTCTTATTTGGTAAAACTGGGTTGTTAACTTATTCTTTTTTCTGTTTTACTGGTCCGACATCAATTGACTGAAGAGTTTTTGCCTCTATAAATATAGTCTCAAATATAGCGAATTCATAGGTTTAGAAAAGCTTCACATCTCTCAGGAATGCAAGCTCTTTCAAACAAAACTCAATCACCGAACTGCCTACATGCTCCACTGCATCATGACTTATGAAGTTTTCAATCCTTCTTACAGGACCTTCTACAACCCCTCAATGTAAACTAAACAACAATCTTCTGAGGACTAGACTGTAATCAGCAATGCCTTATCCAAACGGCAAAAACCTCGTTCAAGATAAAATACGACTAAACAAACAGCATCAATACCCTTTGGCCATGAACTTACAGGCCTCCACAATGGAAAATCTCTGACCCAGTGAACATGTCAATGTGAACTAGTTTGCTCTAATACGAACTGGTAATCTCAATTATAATATAATACTGGCAAGTTCGCTGAAGGATTTGGATTGCCTTGTTTTGCTTTCTGTGTCTGCAGAGTTTTATACGACATTGCTTCTGTACGTTCACGCAAAAAATCCTGAACTGATGAAGCAACAATACAAGAATCCCTTTCAAAACCTTTTCTGTGGTTTAATCCTAAGTTTCAGCCGTTGGCATGTTGAATAAAGACGATGTTACCTCTACTATGACCATTTTGAACTGTCGGCATTTTGAGCTGCCGGCATTTTGGACGATTTCTTTTTGAGGTGTTCCACCTGAATTGTGGGCATTTTGAGAAGTGGGTATTTTAATCGTGGGCATTTTGATCGTGGGCGTTTTGAACCGTGGGCATTCTGACCGTGGGCATTATGGTGATTTTGGGAACCACCCATGTTGCCTACCGATGCACAAAAGAAAGTTGGGCATGAGGTCCCAAAGTTGGGTTCGACTTCACAAGAATATTGTGGGGAATATTCGAATATCGTCGCGGTTTTAGCTAAAGGTCGTAACTGACATTTTTCTTGAATCCTGTTTTTCTGCATATTCTTATTCATATTGAGTACCTCTACGACACTTGTAATTATCATGGGCCTATCTACAGCACTTCTTGGAATATTCTGCATGTCTTGGACGTAACTGACATTTACCGGATTTGAGCAAAGGCCGTAAGTGAATTTACGACTTTTGCTCGAAATTGAATTCATTATTATTGTCAGTTACGACCATGACTGTACTGTTTTTTCTGTATAATCATCAAGTTGCTGGAACTCTCGAAAGTACTATGAGAAAGGTTTTGGCAGGTAATACAACTACAACTTCTTTTTGCTAATAGTGATCTTTGGCAGGTCTCCATGACTATTCAAAGATCTTAGGGTTTGCGTTGACGTCAACCATTGGGTTGGCTCAACTAAAAGTTCAAACGGTTACATTTTTGCTGGACAAAAATGGAACTCTTGCAGATTCCTGCCACAAGTTGAGCTGAACTATAAGTGAAATTGGTTGACGCCAAATGCATCCTAGATCCCTAGATGTCAAAAAGGTCACTTGTCACTCACACACTTGTGGGACCGTAGACTACTGGAATGAGAGGAGCAGATGAAGCCGCAACCATTGTTTCGACATATGCTCAAAAACAAGGAAATCAGAAATTTCATCTGAGCCTCGTTTTTGTTACAATAGCGCTGCCATATCGCTGCTGCAGCACTTCTTTGCTTTTGCACAATATGCGTTTTTGGACTCGCTTTCTTCTTGGTTGAAGCAGCAGCGCTGGATCATCTTGCAGGGAAGCACGGACTTGGTCGGTGAGCGAGTCCGCGATTCTCGAGAAGAGCTATCGTCTTCCTCGGAAGCGCTGCAGTGCAAAAACGGATGTAGAAAGAATCAGTCCCGAATCGGCCGAGAAGTGGACCTGCAGCATGCAACAGAAACGAGGCTCTGGGTTACAGACTGCTGCGGTGGACAGTTTCGGAACCAGTTTGTGATGGGCATGTTCTTGTATGCTATTCGATTTCTGCAACACGTTGATGAAATTAGTCACGTGTTTCTCGAAAGCGGACATACACAACAAGCAGGTGACGCAACGCACTCGTGCATAGAAAGGGCCAGCAAAAACATCCCAATTTACAGCATGTCACAGCAACGTTTCGTGAAAGTGGATCGCACCTCAACATTCTGACGAAGTCTAGTCAACACCCCTAATTATAGTAAATCATGACCAGGCTCCCCCCCCCCCCCCTGGGTTGTCGGAAAAGTTGAAGGGCTTAAATTGGAAGGATTCTAGCACTTCCTGTGTTTAAATTACGCCAAGGACAAATAATCTAATAGAACCTCCGTCTTTGGTCCCGTGCAGCGACTATGCGCGACCAGGGGCGTCACGACTGGGGGGGGCGAGAAGGGGATGCTTTGGCGGCGATATATCGGCCCTTCTTGGCAAGGGTCCTCGTCAGGCTGTCAATCTTCAGGGTCAACGCTGAGGAAGGAACAAACCTGTAATAGATAACTGAAACACTTACCGAAGCCGCAGTCCCTTATTAACAACAAAACCGAAGTTGGCCAAAATGCAGAAAAAAACCTCTTCTGTCATCTGCCTCGATCGTGCATCAAAACAGCAGTCGTGTCAAAAACTAAATCTCTGCACTAGTTTTTCCGTACAGTGTTCTTTAAAAGTAATAGATACAGGCGAATAGGCCCTACCAGAAATGTAGGACGGGGTTATTATTGGAATAAAATTCAAATTGATCAAAATGCAGGAAAAAAAGTTTTTCTGTCATCGGCCCGATCGTACAGCAAGGACAGCTTCCGTGTCAAAAATTAATCTCAGTACTAGTTTTTCCCAACATTGGTATTTAAAAGCAATTTCCCCGAATAAGATATTTATAGTCGGTAGACGCTTCAGTTAGTTATTACAAATTTATCCCTTTCCCCAGCGTTGACCCTAAAGATTTACCTGACCCTTGCCAAGAAGGGCCAAGAAGCATCGTAGCTGACGTTTCCGTTGTATGCATTATTTGAATAATTCAATAATTTGACTTTTCAAAGTCAGCTTCGGCTCAAGAAATATTTTACCTACGAAGTATAGATATTTAATCGTCTGATATTTCTGAGTCTGATTTTATTAAACGATCAAACCCGTCTTACCTAGATTACTATAGCTCTCTAGCTAATTAACCGTTCCATCCGTTCTCGTTTCCTCGCCTTCCGTGCCATTTTTATACAGGGATCTATTTATTTTTATATAGGGATAATGGTATGGTATCCAATAAGTTACGATTCCAACGTCCCGTCCTCGTGGCTATCTACAATTCAATCGCCCTACCTCACGTCCTGTATACTGCAGCTTTTTGGAATCTTCACACCATATCGGACAAAAAACAAATCCGGTCAATTCTCTATCGTACTTCTAAATATATATTACGTCTCTCCCCTTGTACGAGAAACTCGAACATTTCCAACAGTTATCAAATTAGTGATCCACTAACAGCAGTAGAGAAACAAACAGAAGCTTATGGCAAAATATTTTTAGGTTTCACGACTGTAAAACTCTCTTGGTTTAGTTTTAGGGTAAAAGTTATACTGCGTATTTCGTAAGTTAATTCTCTTTTGTCTTTTCCTGACTTTTTCTCTTTTTTCCTTATTATTTACTCCGTCTTTGTGCCTTGTGTTTATTTTGACGGGTCAGAAATATCATCGTCATTATACCATAAATGGCATTACGCTTATTTTTTCATTCGGCTTTTTTTATTCTCTTTGAGCCAGAGCAGGCTTCCCCTTGCTTCGGAGGAGCTTATTGGTCAAAAATGCCGACGGTGCATTTTGGTTCACACGACCTAGAACCTTGCTCGAACTGATCAGTTACGAGCCCAGTACAAGGCTATGTCTGATATATCTTGACTATAAAGAATGTTCACATATCTGAAAGGCAGACTCATGAAGTAGTTTCAACACGGTCATGCCTCAAGTCAAGACCAAGGCGAACTTTAAAATATATACTTGGGGACGTTTCGCCATGGGGAAGTTTGGCCGTAGGGGCGTTTCGTCATGGGGACTTTTTGTCATGGGGACGTTTGGCCATAGGCCATTTTTTTACAAAAAAGTTCCTCGGAGGAAACAAGCGGAACCCTGATGGTTCCAAGTAAAAAGAATGCAAAAATAAGCGTAGCGCTGTTATGGAGGATATTGGAAGTTCAAAGTCTTTTTCAGTGATTGTATTGCTTGTGATCTCTTATTTCCATGCTCTGGTCTTAAATCAATCGGCTTTGAAAGAATGCCGGGTCTGACGTACACCATGAAATCCCTCCCATTCCCACAAAAATATTATCATATTTCGGTTATCGGTTCATTTTAGCTGGGGGTGGACAAGACAGGGTCGGGCATTCGCGGACTGAGTTTTCTACAAGGAATTTCCGCAGTATCATAATTTCCTCAAGGAAAAGTTGGGAATTTTCAACAACATTAAAACCACCTCAAGAAGAACCTGATCGTCTTCTCGCATCATTCAGTATGGAAGCACTGAAGGTAACGATCCTGGAAGGAATTACATTCGGCCAACGCCATAACCCGATCATCTGTCCCTACCATATAAGAGGTGATAAAGCCAGCAAAGGACTTACCGACAATGGAACAGCGACCAAGCGAGCAGAGTCGACGTTACGATAAGAGCTGTACGGCTAAGAATCCTCCTAAAAATAAGCCAAATAACAGTGATATCGGTACTGTCGGTAGACAAGATGAGAATTCCAGTAAAGAAGTTCCAGGAGTATCTGGAAGGGATGAGCATCCTAGTTTGTTTAATCGACGATCCTGGATATCCATCGCACGATTCCAGGAAAAGTTAAAAAAAGGAAATATTCCTTCAGCCCAAGCTGACTGCGAATCATATTTGATTGTGCAAACGGATACATCAGCTTAATTTTATTGGAGCTATATTTCGGCCCTTCTTGGAAAGGGTACTCTTCATGCTCAAAACCGCTCAAGTTGGAAAAACGAACTTGTGGGAAACACCAAGATCGTTTTTCCAACTTCAGTGGTTTTGAGCCTGAAGATGACCCTTGCCAAGAAGGGCCAAAATATAGCTCTAATAGAATTCAGCTGACGTAGTCAGATTTGCAATATCTAAATTACAGACATAGATGTAAGGTAGCTCAAACCAGAGTTTGGTAAGAATGTGGGATCATCCAGTAGCCATCCCAACGGACACACCTCGCTACAGTTTTTGTGCTCCTATGTTATTTAATGGTTGACCACGTTCCAGCTAAGCTATGCTTACAGAAAACTCCACACGGCTTCGGCGGTTCTCAGCCTCTGTCCGTGTTCCGCGCCCACGATGACAATCATGGAAAAATATCCATAAGCGGTCTCGGGACGAATAAGTTTCTCTTAAACAATGACCGGCGCATGATGCGTCACGCAAAATGAGAACATACTTGGAAACCGTAATAATCAGTGTATTGCTAAAACGAGGAGACAGGATACACTTATGAAGTGAAGAATCTCGAGAACGAGAATGGATAGAAATACTACTGAAGCAGAAAGCACTATACTTTTTTTCGTGCAAAAAATCTACAGCCAAAGCAAATATGATAAGCTAACGAAAACAAGAGCTACGAGCTCATATGGCACTTGTACGAGTAGGATGTACAAGAAAGTAGATGAGAACGTCACAAAATACACCCGCCATCCAAAAATGCGGTTCGGAAATAGAAATAGGATATTTAGTTTCACTCATTTCTGAGCAGTTCCGGCATCGTCTCGATTGTCTGTAGCAAATGCACATGACTGTTCAAACTTTCATCCCAATAAATCCATTTGTTTGATCCCTAGACGTGCTACACGATTTCCGGTACTCACTCTATATCCACCTACCGTGGCCGAATCTGTTTGGGAATAAAAAAAAATCGACCACCCAAAGCATCTTCGTTTATACCATCTATCAAGTTTCACTCGAATCTGAGCATTTTTGGAAAGTTCCGGTACCCCCCCCCCCCTCCCACCAACGTTGTCGGAGCCGGTTCGGGCCCAATCTCTTAATTCCCTGTTCCTGTCCATCAAGTTTGACTGAAATTGGAGCATAGCCTATCTGCAAGTTTCCAGTACCCCTCCCTACCTTGGCCGAATCCGGCCCAGACGCCAAATAACAAATCTAGGCCGCATAAACTCGGCACTGTCGAATTGCATCTCATTCGGTCCATCCGTTTGGTTTTTGTGCATGTCAAAAGTCCCCCACCCCCAATTCCCCTAATCGTGGTCGCATATGGTTCGAACGCATGTTTTACATGTCGAGGCCATCGATTCGTATCACCCGATTCGTTTCACTCGAATCAGACCACTCGTTCGCAATTTATAGAAGTCAATTTCCATATTTTTCTTCTTTTGCTCCCCAAAAAATGCTCGGATCTAGGAACAGAAGTTTCCGTGGGTATGTTGTGTCAGGTTCTTAAGTCAAGATAATTCGGGTCGCTAATATGCCTGCAAAGTTTCGTTGTCGTTTTACATCTGGAACTATTCTAACTCACGACTACCGGAATTCCAGAAAACCCCCTCCAACTCCCCCCACAGAGCCCCGAAACCATCTGGCTCCGTCAATTTCATCTAGGCCTAATGCTTGTTCCATCCATTCAGTTTCGTCCCAATCCCTCTGCTTTTAGAGTTTCTTGAGTTTTCCACCACCCCCCCCCCCCCCCCATCCCCACAGGTATCGGACCCGACCAGGACATGACACTGAACGTCCGAGGCGATGGCTCACCAGACAAGTTTCATTCAAATCCGATCACCCGTTCAAAAGTTATGCACGCCACTAGATTCCGGACTCCCCATCCACCCACTCCCCCCACGATGGTCGGGTCGGGGAAACGGCTGTTCTCAAGTCAATCTGTTCGGATCCCTGATATACCAGCCAAGTTTCATCGCCCTAGGACATCAGGAAGTATGCCGAACTCGCGGGATCGCTAGAAATCCGGACCCCACCCCAACTCCACCACAGTGCCCTGATCCGGTCCGGTTATGTCAATGACGTGTCTAGGACCTGTGCTTGTTTTTCCCACCAAGTTTCATCCCGATCCCTCCACTTTAAGCGTTTCTCACAATTTCCGGTTCCCTCCTCCAACTCCCCCCAGTGTCATCGGATCCGGCCCGGATTTAAAGTGAGATGTCTGAGACACGAGGTCATCCTAAATATCAATTTTCATCAAGATCCGATCACCCGTTCGCAAGCTAAAAATACCTCAAATTTTGGCTTCACACTCCCTCCACTCCCCCCCCCCCCCAGATGGTCGAATCGGGGAATTGACGATTTCCTATTTAATTTGGTCGGGTCCCAGACATACCTGTAAATTTCCATCGTCCCAGCACATCAGGAAGCACGGAACTCGCGGGATCACTACAAATTCGGACTTCTCCCCCCCCCCAACTCCCCCAAAGTGAGCGGATCCGTTCCGGTTATATCAGTCACGTATCTAGGACTTTTGCTTGTACTTTCCACCAAGTTTCATCCGGATCCCACCACTCTAAGTGTTTTCCAAGATTTCCGGTTTCCCCCTCCAACTCCCCCCAGTGTCACCGGATCCGGTCTGGATTTAAAATGGAGGGTCTGAGACACGAAGTCCTTCCATATATCAAGTTTCATTGAGATCCGATCATCCGTTCGTAAGCTAAAAATATCTCATTTTTCCTATTTTTTCCGGATTCCCCCTCCCTCCACTCCCCTCCAGATGGACGGATCGAGGAAGCGACAATTTCTTATTTAATCTGGTCCAGTTCCTGATATGCCTGCCAAGTTTCATCGTCCTAGCTTATCTGGAAGTGCCCGAACTATCAAAACCGGGACCGACAGACCGACTGACGGACAGAAATTACAATCGCTATATGGCACTTGAGTAAGCTCAAGTGCCATAAAAAGGAACAAGACCGATGGTTTCAACGGAATCACAAAGGGGGATATTTGTCCATCTATAAATGAAGATCGTCAGGTCTAGCAGATCGTCAGTCTTTGTCCGCAGTCTTTTCACTGATACCATTCTAACAGACCGCCTAACAACAGCCAATAAGTCATATTTAGTTTTGACTTGATTCCGACTGAACTATCCAATCGAGGCGAGAATAAACAGTATTTTTATCGACATTGGAGTTTGACTGTAATTCTTTGACGAGTTCTACTTTTTGCCGGATCTTTATCCGGTATCCTGCATTGTTTATATCATCTCTCCCGTATCATTACCCCGATCTACTTAAAGGACCCCTCTTGCTTATTCTGTCTTTTATAATATACCTGGCTCCCTTACGGAATAATAAGCTTCTAAAATCACCACCTTTCTCCATTGTTTCGTTTTGTTCCTACGAATATTTGACGCTTTTTTGGCCTTGCCGAGTTTCCCCACTTTCAGCCCGTTTTCCCACTATTCCCTTCCTTCAAAATATTACGTTGGGTTCCACCGTTCTGCAGCTCCCTTTCCGCCTTCCTGTTGCTTCGATTGGTTTACTGCTTTCGCACTAAATGGCTTCAATTGGTCGGAGTTTGTGGAGGCCGTATGCGATCCTGGTTGCCAAGTTTTGGATAGTTTCTAGCGATGCCATGCAGTTTTTTGCACATTGGCTGTAGAGCATGAGGTATTTTCGATCGAATGTATCCTTTGTAGAATTTGATCATCGTCCTGGGGGAAGAGCATCTAGAGTAGAAGAACTACTTTCCCACCAATTTGACGAAAAAACTAGACTCTTGTGTTAGCGATGGTGAAAGTGAGATGAATTTTTCAAATGCCGCGGTCAGTTACCAAGGTCCGACCATGATATTTGAATATCACCACGGTGACTTGTATTGTGACTTGTAAATTAGGTTCACACGTGGACCCAGCATGTATTCTTGCCCCTATATGGACGATCCGATGGACTTCAGAGTAAAATTCCAATTTTCGCTAGAATCCGGCAAGTCTGAGTCCAGCGTGAACATAACGTTGTCGAAGACAACAGATAACATCCCAAGTGTTGTCTGTTGAAACCACGACGCGTTCTTTTTACATCAGAATCAGACAAAAAGAAAATTTAGCTGGTTTAATACTGTACAAATTATTCGCACAAAAAGCCTACGACCAAGGCAAAGATGAAAAGCTAGCAAAAAAAGAACAAGACCGAAGGTTCTGACGGGATCACAGAAAGGAATATTTGTCCATCTTTTTAGATCATCAGGTTTAGCAGATGATCCGTCTTTACCAGTCTTTACGCTGATGCCATTCTAACAGCCGACCTAGCAACAGTCATATCGGTGTCGACTTGATTTCGGTTGATAAGAACTAATGACCTAGATGTGCAAAACAATTATCCGAACCACATGGCGGCAATGGTTGGGGGGAGTTGGAGGGGAGGGGGGTGGTCCACAAAAACCAAACAAATGGGCCGAATGGGATGCAAGTTGGAGGGACCGAGTTTTTACGGCTCAGTATGTTATTTGGCGTCTGAACCGGATCCCGCTACGGGAGGAGGATGAAGCGGAAACCGAATATTTGCAGATTTGCTCCGGTTCGAGTTAAACTTGAAGGACGAGAAGAGGAGATGTCAGGGATGCGAAGTTTATGTGTCCTAGCCGTATTCGTCCACAGAGGGGGGGGGGGGGGCTGGAGGGAATCCCGGAAATTCTATGCATAGGGGTCAAACGAGTAAAGTGACTTGAATGAAACTTGGAAAGTATAGAGACGACAATTATGCCCTAAATGAAATATTATAGCGGATCTGAGCACGATGGGAGGGGGGGTATCGGAGTTATCCTAAAAAATGCTCAGAATCGATTGAAACTTGATAGACGGTTGAGAAGATGCTTTCGATTACCTGTTCATGTATCTGAACCAGATTCGGCCGCAGAAGGGGGAGTTTAAGGGGGGGGGATAATCCTACTGATCAAACTTGTGGATCTGAACTTGGAAGGTAGACAAGTCGTTTGACCTATGATGATCCAAGGCGACGCCGGCAGTGCTCTGACTCGAGTGAAACTAGGCGTCTTATTTTTAGGTCCGATTTTAGGGGGTAGAAGGGGTATTTTTTCACGTTCTCATCTACTTCCTACTTTCTCCCACCACATACTCGTAACAAGTGCCATATGAGCTCGTAGCTTTTGTTGTATGTTTACGATTGGCCCTAGTTCATCCTTAGTCAGTCCTTGAATACAAATTTAATAAAAGCCAATTGGTTGTCTGGACGGGCTGCAGACCGGGTCAGCTCCTGAACTAATTCCTCTAATATGCACAACAGCGAAGAGGGGAGTAGACGGGCAGCAACTCAAAGCTCAGCAAAGACCTCTAGCTCAGCTGAGTTTTGTCGAGGTATCCATATCAGTATTAATAAGTAACAATTTCACAGACACTTTTGGTGTGGCTTCCCGTAATGCTTATTAATGTATGGTATCTATTTATCATGACTGAATCAGTAAACAGTTACTAGCAAAACACTTTTCCAAATGGGGCGACTTCCTACACTCCCTTTGCTCAAAACTACGAGAAATTGCCGAAGCACAAGTAGCAGTAGATAAATTTTCTATTCCAATGTTCCAACATACCTGCCTGCTTAGAGCCTTCTCTGAGTTTCCCAAAGATAAGAAACTGTGCAGCCCCTTGGTTTTGACGCAAAACAAGGAGAAACTTACACAATCGGTAGCATGACAAAACGAGGTAATGCTAGACTTCAGACGCTTAAAGTTAATTGAAAAGCCACCTTATTTTTGTATCATTAGTGAATTATTATGCTATCACTGAATTGCTTGGATTCTACTAAGAGATTTCTTCCTTCCACTATCTGCTCTACTATAGACGTTCAGAGTATCTACGGCCGTCCCAACAACGCAAATTCTACTATTATGCGGAAAATTTGAATCTCAGTTGGATTTTCAGTTGTCAGTTATCACCTCACGGCAGGAGTCCTGCCGTCAGGTGATAACTGGCCCATGAGGATCACTGCGGGAAAACGTCTTTTTCGTAAATCATTTTCGTTAAGCATACAACAAAAAGACAAGCGCATAGAGGTACCACACATCTGACAGAGAAAGTCGACTATCCGAAAATCAATTATTCGTGAATAACCGAGCAACTAAAGGCGTATTCTCGCCGTTCCCCGAGGAGTCCTCGGGGAATCGAAGGGAACGGCGAGAATAGAGGGAGTCGCTCCATGCGGACTCCGCCTACAGAAACAGCGAGAACACGGGGAATGCTTCGAAATTGGATTTTGTTCTAAAAAAAAATATGTAGTTGACGAAATTAGTCTGGACCTACTTTATTTTTGGTTTTGTTTATTCAGATTGTTTTTTATTAATTTTACATTACTCCCAACACCAGCAAAAACTGATTCCCCTCCGAATCTGAAAGGGAGTCCTTTTCGATGATGGTGATGATAATCGGAGCACTCCCCGTCGGTGGGGACTCGCGAGAATATGGGGAGTGAGTCCCCGGGACAAACAAAAACGCGGGGACTCCTCAAGTGGAGTCCTCGGGGAACGGCAAGAATACGCCTTAAGCATTTTTCATATGGACTACATGTCTATTTAAGCGACGTAGTGACGGATCACTAGACTGTCCTTTCTCAGCATTTCGGTCAAATTTAAGATCATGTCCAGGCATGGGGCTTTCCCAACATTTGGCCAACATTTGCTTTGCATTTACATTTCTTTCATCCGACTAAATTTCGAGTACGGAGTTTGGCACTTCGGCCTTACGCTGGAATAAACCGATCGACTTTAGAAAATTCAAAAGAGAGCACTAACCATAGCGTCAAAGGTGGCCAGAGTTCCTACCCATAGTTGCTATGTTAATTCGATATCGACCAATACATCACGAACGCTGAAACTCTGCACGGAGTTTGGTGCCAGATCCCTGAATCACCCAATCTATAACAATATTTTCACTTCCGAAAAGCTGGCGGAAAGGCTCCCTCGTAAGGTAGCTACAACGGTTGAAAATTTGCATGGTGACTTTGAGCTTGTCCCAACCTACTAACAATAGTGACTATTAGTTACTACTTTAGTTCAACCTCGTCAAAATTTATTCTGCTGACTGCTCCAACCTTCTCGAAATTATAACTAATAGTAACTATCTGCTTACCCTGCTGGGGAGCGTAGTAAGCGTGGTAACTACGAATTTCTTAAACGCGATTGGTCCGATTAGCGCGTGGCATGATATATGACCGAAAAAAGGAAAAAGACGTTCCAGCCGTGACGCCAAGAACCCCAAAACTGAGACGTCGCACGTGAATAGGGCGAAACACGCTCTATATCCGCTGTCCCCTATTATGTAAAGCATTTTTATGGTCTCTCCTTCCGAACATAAACTGAATAATTCTGTAGCCTACCGTATTTTATTTTAAATTGTAACATGTGTGACTATGGAACCATACACATGGAACCTCCATTAATTCTGTAAAAATTTTACGGAATTTAACGAGATATTATTATAACACGAGCTACGAGCTCATATGGCACTTGTTACGAGTAGGCACGGCTCGGTTATGTCAATGATATATCTAGTGTTTGCTAGGTATCTTTCCACCAAGTTTCATCTCGATCCCTCCACTCATAGCGTTTTCCAATATTTCCGGTTCTCCCCTCCAGCTCCCCCCCCCCAAAAGTCACCGGATCCGGTCCGGATTTTAAGTGGGTCGTCTGAGGCATGAGGTCTTTCCAAATATCAAGTTTCATCGAGATCCGGTCACCCGTTCAAAAGTTATAAATACCTCAAGATTCCGGATTCCCCCTCCCTCCACTCCCCCGACAGTGCCCGAATCGGCTCGGTCATGTCAATGAAGTGTTTGCTAGGGTCTCACCACCAAGTTTCAGCTTGATCCCTCCACTCATAGCGTTTCCCAAGATTTCTGGTTGCCCCCTCCAGCTCCCCCCAAAAGTCACCGGATCCGGTCCGGATTTTAAGTGGGTCGTCTGAGGCATGAGGCCTTTCCACATATCAAGTTCCATCGAGATCCGATCACCCGTTCAAAAGTTATAAATACCTCAAGATTCTGGATTCCACCTCCCTCCACTCCCCCCACAGTGCCCAAATTGGCTCGGTTATGTCAATGATGTATCTAGTGTTTGCTAGGTGTCTTCACACCAATTTTCATCTCGATCCCTCCACTCATAGCGTTTCCCAAGATTTCCGGTTGCCCCTCCAGCTCCCCCCAAAAGTCACCGGATCCGGTCCGGATTTTAAGTGGGTCGTCTGAGGCATGAGGTCATTCCAAATATAAAGTTTCATCGAGATCCGGTCACCCGTTCAAAAGTTATAAATACCTCAAGATTCCGGATTCCCCCTCCCTCCACTCCCCCGACAGTGCCCGAATCGGCTTGGTCATGTCAATGATGTATCTAGTGTTTGCTAGGTGTCTTCCCACCAAGTTTCATCTCGACCCCTCCACTCATAGCATTTCCCAAGATTTCCGGTTGCCCCCTCCAGCTCCCCCCAAAAGTCACCGGATCCGGTCCGGATTTGAAGTGGGTCGTCTGAGGCATGAGGTCTTTCCAAATATCAAGTTCCATCGAGATCCGATCACCCGTTCAAAAGTTATAAATACCTCAAGATTCCGGATTCCCCCTCCCTCCACTCCCCCCACAGTACCCGAATCGGCTCGGTTATGTCAATGATGTATCTAGTGTATGCTAGGTGTCTTCCCACCAAGTTTCATCTCGATCCCTCCACTCATAGCGTTTCCCAAGATTTCCGGTTGCCCCCTCCAGCTCCCCCCAAAAGTCACCGGATCCGGTCCGGATTTTAAGTAGGTCGTCTGAGGCATGAGCTCTTTCCAAATATCAAGATTCATCGAGATCCGATCACCCGTTCAAAAGTTATAAATTCCTCAAGATTCCGGATTCCCCCTCCCTCCACTCCCCCCACAGTGCCCGAATCGGCTCGGTGATGTCAATGAGGTATCTAGTGTTTGCTAGGTGTCTTCCCACCAAGTTTCATCTCGATCCCTCCACACATAGCGTTTCCCAAGATTTCCGGTTGCCCCCTCCAGCTCCCCCCAAAAGTCACCGGATCCAGTCCGGATTTTAAGTGGGTCGTCTGAGGCATGAGGTCGTTCCAAATATCAAGTTTCATCGAGATCCGATCACCCGTTCAAAAGTTAAAAATACCTCAAGATTCCGGATTCCCCCTCCCTCCACTCCCCCCACGGAGCTCGGATCGGGGAAGTGACTATTTCCAACTTAATCATTTGGGGTCCCTGATATGCCTGCCAAGTTTTATCATCCTAGCATATGTGGAAGTGCCCGAACTAGCAAAACCTGGACAGACCGACAGACCGACGGACGGACAGAAATTGCGATCGCTATATGGCACTTGGCCTAAGGGCAAGTGCCATAAAAAAGATTACCCAAACCACCCATTACCCAACTTAAATTTGTAAAAGTATAAATAACGGAAAGCTAAGATCGTTTGTATTTACCTGAATTGGCTGATTAACACTATGCTTCTTGGGTCACTTCTTGGAATTCGTCGACTGCCAGAGAATACGTATCCTCGGTGTAGGAATTACCTCCCATAGGCTGTTGAAATCTGTAATCTGTGTAGGCTATCTGTAAGAAAGTAAACAGGTCAAGAGGCGTGGAAACTACTCAACTCTTCGGAAGCGTATAGGGAGCTAAGGGACGTGAACCTACGTTTAGTTTTGTCAGTGTTAATGATATTCTTGTGGGGAAAAAGTATCACGACAAAAAATAAAAAGAGCTATTGGTTTTAAGAAAAAAAAGGGTGTGTTGAGAGACCTTTTCAAGAGCTAAAATCATCGATCTGCAGTTAAATGTAAAACTTCTAGTTTAGTTTAGGAGTGGCTGGGGAGACCGCTCATAATACCATCTGGTGGGAAACTCCCAAAGAAACGCCATCTAATGTAACAAGCTGACGAGGTCACTATGACGGACAGATGGCAGTATGCAAACTGACGGACTGACGCCGAACTCACATCCTTAAGCTAACCCTTCGGCAGCACCGGAATTTGACCCTCGGTAAAAATCTAATCAATGAACAGCTTAGATTTTTGTTTTGTTACCTGGATTGGCTGATCTTCATTGAGCTGAGAACACTTTTAGGCACGAAGATTAGTTCTGCCTGTGGTATGCTGTCGCTACTGAATGTAACAACCTCCTCCCAGTGGCTGTTCGTCTACCTACAACTACAGATAATAGCTCGTTAAAGCAGAAATCACAGTCGATACAGTTTATGCCAATATGTTCGGAAATGCGTTACTTCACCGGTGCCATAGACCAGTGGTTCCCGACCTTTTTCATACCGCCTACCCCTAATCAAGGTTCGGAAAGGCTGCGTACCCTCTTTTTCAGAACGTGAAAAAGACGATATTTATTAGAAATATATATAAACTCAATGAAACACTCGAGGCTGCTTTGTAGCAAAATTTTGTCAAATCTCGGCTCGACATCATTAACGGCAATATTTGTTACAGTCCGCCTGTTTCTGTGTTTGGTTGTGTTGTTCTCCGTGCTTTCATCAAGCTGCATTGCAAACGTAGTCGTTAACTCAATTCGCAATCTGAATGACAATCTCACCTGCAGTCTTCTTGAAACAATACTAGTTGCATTTTTTATTGAAGTTTTGTTCGCCGTTAGCGTAGCCGGTTGCTTAATTTCCGTTTAACGCCATCGAAGTTCACCGCTTGCTTAATTAGTGTTTTTACGACTCCGGCGATCCTTGCCCGGTCGACGTTTCTTCGACGATTCAAGCAAACTTCGAACTTGCTAGCTCACGAAGTTCGACGGTCAAAGTTTGAAGGACAAAGGAACAGTGACCGGCGACCAAAAACGGTATTTAAGCAAAGACCTTTGAGGTTGAAGGTAACTTCAAACTTCGATCAAAAACTACTGTTTGACACAGGAACAGACTTTACGGCAGTAGGCTAGCTGTTTTGAAATCAACATATTTCGTTGACTTTCACTAAGGCTCGTAATCAGAGATATCGCGCAAGGGTGGGCAACACCCCTCCCCCCAAAGTGGTCGGCCAGACGGTTAAAAAGAAACCAGTAAGTTTTTTCGTAAAATTAGTTACTTTTTGAATAAAATTGTCGATAAAAATTACCTGCCGGTCAGTAAAAATACCTTGCCCCTCAAAAAACGTTTTGGCTAGTGATGCCTCTGCTGTTGTATTAGGCTTTTGGTAATCAAAAATGAACGAGGCGAGGTTTTGAAGCTACAGATCAAACCGATTCCGGTTCCTTCGCGTACCCCTTTAGGTACGCGTACCACCGGTTGTGAACCACTGCCATAGACACACGATCGTTGTCGACTAGATCTCAGACGATTATCCGAGAATCGTGACGTCAACTTCATTTAAATGAGAAATTCATATTTTCCATTTCCAAACTTAAATGACTGTCCCAGAAAGGGTTTTAAACGCTTAAACGTAAACGTATGTTCGGATCCGAAAATATACTGAACAAAATATTTTAAATCGAATTTCCCAACTCTTCGACGTCACATTGATGTCACCAGTATCGGATAATTGGCTGAGATTTAATCTAGACCCACATGATCAAGGTCGAGTACTCGCAGACTGAAATTCTGAGATATTCGGCACAATCGCCAATTCCATGCGGAAAAGTTAATATTTGTTTAACTTGATAACAATAGTGCGGACAATGTGACGCAGGGAATCTAATCCTTCGATCGCTGCATGACCTCTGATGGGTTTCCCTAAGATTACAAACCGGTCCCGGCTGTTTTCAGCTTCCCCCTTAGTTTTATGAGAAACACAAGGAAACCTGCATGAGTGGCACTGCAGAACAATCAGCGCCGCCGGAAAGCGCTGAGCACGAAGAATGCGGAAAAATATACCGTTTTCACTTTTCTCAAACTCTGGAGTAGAAAAAAAATTCGCTTCATCAAATAACATTTCCCGGCTGATACAAGGTACTGCTATCCGCCTTAACTTTCTTTAAAGTAAATAGGACATAATTTTGTGTCTCTCAGCAGATTTATATTTATATTTATGACGTTATCTTTGAAGTCAGGGGCTTCCAGATTCTCAGGTCTCGAGCGTTCGATTCATGAACCTTATTTTTGTTGCAATTCTGCTGCCGCATTGCTGCTGCAACACTTCTTTGCTTATGCACAAGGTGCGTTTTCGGATTCACTTCCTGCACGATTTATTCTTGGTTGAAGCAGCACCTTACAGGGAAGCACGGCCTTCGTCGGTAGGCAAGTCCGCGATTGTCGGGAAGCGGTGCCGTCTTACTCGGATCGGAAGCACTGCAGTGCAACAAGGAATGTAGAAAGAATTAGTCGGGAAGCGGCTGAGAAGTGGACGTGGACCGAGGCTCAGAAAAGGTCCATTTCTATTTGCCTGGCTAGAGCTGCGTATAAATATACCTTCTGGCTAGAGCTGCGTATAAATATACCTTCTGGCTAGAGCTGCGTATAAATATACCTTCAGCCGACGCTGACTGCGAATCATATTTGACAGTGCAACACGGATACGTCAGTAAAATTTTATTAGAGCTGTATTTCGGCCATTCTTGGCAAGGGTCCTCTTCATGCCCAAAGCCGCTCAAGTTGGAAAACCGAACTTGTGGAAATATAGCTCTAATAAAAATCAGCTGACGTATCCGTTTTGCACTGTCAAATAGGGAAGTATGCGATGGCATGCGCTCTAGATTGGCGAGACGAACTGTCCGACTAATTTTGCAATTTTTATTCTTTTGTCCACGTTTTTAACGTAGAAAACAGTCACAGAAATAATTTGTTCAATTTACGCGTGCCGCTTTTAAAAGAACATTTCAAACTTTACATTCCCTTTCAAAGTATTGCATGGCTCCCAGATTTTCAAGTCTCAATCCTGATCGGGATCGGGGATATGGTAGGTTATATTCCTGATCGGCTAAGAATGTGGGGTTAAGAATTTTGCTAATAATAACTTATTTCTTACCCACAAATTCCAGAGGAAAAACAAGAATCTATCAACTAAGAATCTATGCGGGGTAGGATACTACTTATGTTCCACCTCCTTGGCCTTGACTTGCCCGTGATGAGCCCGTGAGAACTTTCGTCCTTATCACAAAGTGAATTAATCAGTCAATCAATCTGATTAGCTAAATAGTTTGCAGCTAAAACAGGCAGTGAACAAAGAGATCTACTGGACATTCATGCCGATCATCCGTTCTTGCTTACGCTACCTATAACCGTGTAAGGTTTATTTAATAAACATTACCTTATAACGTTCTGATTACCATTCATTTTTCGTGAGAGAGATTTATGTCCAGACGACGACAGCGGGACGAACCGATATTACCAGTTGATCGTACTTCATTCTATACCAGTTGGCTTTAGTTGGCTGTATGTACTCCTAGTGTAAGTATCTGTACGAAAGTGTTCAGCATCAGAGCGTGACGAGGATATTATGAAACTGAGGAGCGGATGCAAGATACAGTTTGTGATCATGAATGAAATAAACGCAAGGATAACCTATATTCAGAGAAAATGGCAAGTGGGTAAATTCTTTATCGAATCTTCGGCAAAAAGAGCAAATGTGATGGAACAAGTGACTGTGGATTACATAGAGCAGCAATATTCTATTCCCAACGACACTGCTAATGAAGAAAAGAAGAAGGGCATTATCCTCACTCCATGCGGGACTCAAACGTACGCGCTGATTGAGAATCTTTCGGCACATGAACTTCAGCAGCAAGACATGTCGATCAAGAAAGAAAACAAAAATGAAAAAGACATCGAAAATAATCACAATGAATTATTGTTTACAAAATGGTGTCTAAAACTTACACATAAGCCATCGATAATTATTCACGGATGATTCATTCTGCTAATGGGAGGAATTTGGAATCCTGAGCATCGCCGGATTCGGCGAAAACAGTGACAGGCGACGAGCAAGGGGGTTGAGACCATGCAAATAACAACTACAGTCAGGGTTAGGGTAGGTTTTAAGAAGAAACAGCGTATTTTGAGACCATGTTAAACTGGGAAATGGACCTTCATTGAGGAGAAGGTCGGCCGCAGGATATCAAGATGGAATGGAGCAAGTTGAGCTCACTGCTGACCTTAGTGTCAATGCTTAGACTTGGATTTACAATTCCTGAACTTCGCCTCGCATACCTTACCCACGTGCGCCCCCTCTGGAATACTGCTACCGAGTATGGGGAACCCAAGTACAAAACAAGGTTTATCTATTGGAAGAACTCGAATCCGTAAAGAAACGCGCAACGAAAATTAGAATGGGTCCTAGCTATCAGTCTTACGAGCAAGCACTGTTTATGTTGAGAATCCCCAGCCTCTAGAACCGAAGAGCACAACTGATGCTAAAGTTTAGAAAAAAACTGCTAGCAAATGAGAACAACCGATCATTGCTCCCCCCTGATGCTCCGAAAAACATCAGGAGAATACAGCAAAACAAACTAATGCCTGTCAGAGGACTAACTTCAAGGTTCATAAACTCGTGTGTGCCCTTTTTTACAGAGATTTTTAGAAAAGTGAATAATTAGTGTAATAAATTTATTTTATTACTGTATGACCAGCGTAATTTAGCATCTTCTGACGAAGGTATGAAGTTGGTTTGTCAATAAACGATTTGATTTGATCGAAGATTTAGGTGGTTAAAAAAAGGAACACCTAGTTCCAAACCTCAGATAAGGGGTGAATTCAATGACCTGTTTTCCCGCGGAACTGGAATTTTTGTACATAGACCGGATGAAGAACATAAGTTCATACAGTTCAATATATTAGTTCATATATTGTTTTTAATTGTTACGTTTGTGACAAGGAAATATATGACGAAAGAATTCAATGTTCGGCTTCGTCCGTGAGAGCATTTTCGAAAATAAACTGAATTGGAAAATTATAAGTTGTCCTCAAACCGGATGTAAAGCCTAGATTTACGTATCTACACTGTCAGAAGCTTCATAACAGACAACACAGGTTTGCGCGGTTTCAACAAAACACTAAACACACAAAACTTGGGACGTTATCTGTTGTCGCGACAATGTTATGCAGAGCAAGCACTGCCAGAAAGAAGCGGAAAACGGCCAAAATAACATCTACTGAACTTTTCCATCATTATCATGACGAGGTACAAGTAAGTCAGGCAGATTTTTGGCGGTTTTTCGGGTTTTCCTGGCGATGCTCGTTCCGCATAACATTTCATACATAATATTTGTCGCGACAACAGATAACATCTCAAGTGTTGTCTTTCGACTGTTGTATGTTGAAACCGCGCATCCTTGTGCTGACTGTTATGGAACTTCTGAGTTGTGCCGATAGCTATCCGTCGGAAAGTAGAATTCAGACCGGCTACTTGTAGAATCGGAGTGCCCAAAAAGTCGGTTAAAGTGACTGGATCAGTCGTATCTTGCCGGTAAACACACCGAATGGAAGTGTCAGATCTGCAGTGACTTCAATGTTACAAACAAGTAACCAAAGGTGATAACTCGCCTTTTTTCGCAAATTGATTTAAGAGCACCTTCTGGTACATATTTTTTAGATTTTTCTCCCTGTGCTCTCAGAATCTTCGCCAGATCCCTCCCTACTGAGATACTCCTCGGACAAAAATGATAACTAGCTTTCGATATACTAACTGCCCAAACTTTGAATGCGATTATCTCGGTACTAGCGAAACTTATCATCTTTGTGCACTCAGCTCTTCAAGTACAATCAACCCATCACCGGGGATCTGCCTGAGGCCTATAGCAGAAGAGATATTCAACAAGAGCTGCAAGCTCATATGGCACTTGCAAGGCTGGGTCAGAGGATGAAAGTAGGAATTCTTCAGTTCGTGGGTTTGTTGTGACTATTTGTAAGCAAAACCCTTGAGATAATGGGTCCTTGGAATACGAGAACGTATCGTTTGGTAAGAATTTGGCTGTGATGATGCGCACTATAGGGGCGCTAGATATTCATCTGTAATCAAAACTCTTGAGCAAAAATGATGATGAGCTCATCGGGAGAATGAAATGTATATTTTAATCAAAAGTATCATTTGTACTTTAAGAAATTCAGTTCTAAGCAAAACCCATGAGGCAAAAATATTCTAATCATGTTAAGTCTCTAATGTTCAAGTTTCATGGTCCTAGCACATCTGGAAGTACTTTAACTGGTGATCACCGGAATTCCGGACCCCCCTTCCTCCCCCCACAGTGCTCGAACCCGATCCAGTTCTGTCACTGATGAATCTAGGGCTTGTGCTTGTTCTTCCCACCAAGTTTCATCCCAATCGCTCCACTCTTCGCGTGTCACAAGATTTACGGCTCCCCCCTGACTCCCCCCCCCCCCCACAATAATCGGATCCGGTTCGGACTTCACATGGGACATCCGAGACACGAGGTCTTTCCAAATATCAAGTTTCATTAAGATCTGATCACCCGTTCCAAAGTTATACGTACCTCTAGATTCTGGATTCCCCTTCCCTCCACTCCGCCACGGTGGTCGGATCGGGGAAGTGACTATTTCCAAGTTAGTTTGGTCGGGTCTCTAGTACGCTTGCCAAGTTTCACTGTCCCAGCCCACCTAAAAGTAATTTAACTCCGTATGACCGGAATTCCGCCCCCCCCCCCCCCTCCAACTCCCACCACAGTGCACAAGTCCCGTCCGCGTCTGCCAATGATGTACCTAGGGCTTGTGCTTGTTCCACTCACCAAGTTTCATCCCGATCCCTCCACTTTAAGCTTGTCATATGATTTCCGGTCCCCCCCCCCACATTCATCGGATTCGGTCTGGACTTGAAATGGAACCAAATATCAACTTTCATTAAGATCCGATAACTCGTTCCAAAGTTATGCATGCCACTAAATTCTGGATTCCGGCTCCCCTCCCTCCCCCCACGATGGTCGGATCGGGCAAGTGACTATTTTCAACTTAGTTTGGTCGGGTCCCTAATATGCCTGCCAAAGTTCATCGTCCTAGGATATCTGGAAGTACCCTAACTCGCAAACACCGGACTAACCGACCGACCGACAGACCGACGGAAAAGTGATCGGTATATGGCACTTGGCCGGAAGGCAAGTGCCATAAAAGCTTGCAAGAAGGACAAAAGTCTTAAGCTATGAGCAGACAAATTCTGGTACGATTTCGTAGCCAAAAACGCAAAATTCGTTCCTATGCGGGGAAGAATGCACGTGCTGCAAAATTCGCATCGGAAAGCAAAAATCGGACTGTTGTGAACGTACCTTTAAGCTGACTATCTGTAAACTGAAACAGACGGTAGACGAGTCAAGATGGTAACAATTACCACTCCTTTTAGCCTATATCGTTAAAACCGTTAGCTTTGGTATTTTGAGTGATAGGCTGCTGTTCTTCAAGAAAACTCTGTACACAGTTCTGTCATGTTTGCCAGCTTATCACATAGTTGAGGTTGTTTTTATTTACGATCTACGTTTGTCCCATACTGCAAATATTTACTAGCATTGCCTCGGTGGTACATACACACCAAAACAGGTTAAAGGATGTTGCACTTGCAACCTTCAGAACCACCCCACCCAAGATGAAGCCACGACTCAATCCGACCACTGGGTCATCTAGCGGCGCGGATCGGAAGCGCCCGACATGGGGAGGTTGGGATCATGGTTTGACTATGGATCAAACAGATTGTTTTTATTGTAGCAGTCACGTGGAAAATGCGTATAAAAATCAAACTAATAGTGTGTTCGTATAAATCCGACCCATCGAAAAATGATGATGTCTCCCACCTTTTCGGCCCACACGAATCAAAGACTTTAACAGACAAGAAACCCAAACAGTTTAAACCAGACCCATGTTTCGCTGGCTATGCGCAAACTTTTTACCCGAAACAGATGTTATGCGTTGATAAACTGTTGAAATCTAACTGTGGTCGGAACGGTTAGCGTTTAAGGACTTGAACGAGAATTCAACGGGGAATAGTTGCTGCTATCCGCCGACCAGTAAAGTTAGTTGGATCACGACCCCCCCCCCCCCCCTCTTCCCCTGTGCAAACCCCTGGTGCATAGATAGAACCAGGGGCGTCGCTATGGGGGGGGGGGGGGTGATACCACCCCGCTCGAAGAAAAAAAAAGTCAAACTGGCAGAAAAACTGAGCTAAACTCTGTGCTCAGATTTGAGCATCCAACAAATCATGAATTTCAGCACTGCAACTTCTGCAGCATATAGTTCTGACCAAGTTTTAACACGATCTGTTGTGTAACAATATCTCTTGATTCAAGTAAAAAGTGCGCAAGAGCTCAGACGTGGAGTCAGAAAGTAATCTTTATTGAAAATTCACCTTTGTCACATCAGACAAACAAACCGCGTTAGAACCAAGACATTTCACATACCCAATAACCAAAAAAAAATTAAAATAGCATGTTTAGAAATCATCCCAGTTTAAAAGCTATTAATGTAGACAAACCGCATTTAGAAATCCAGAGAACATCTTCAAGATCTGGCAAGAACGGTTTCAATTTCGATACTGCTAGCCAGTCCGACCCTTTAAACCTCTTTCCCATTAGCAAGGTAATAACAAGTGCAATAAACCAAATCGTAGCAGCCTAATACCAGTCTACAACTGATCATTAAGGATTGAAGTAGTCCGCGTGGTCTTATTTGTTGCTGTTACACCAAGATCCGCATCTATACATACATATCCACAAGTATACAAGAGTTGAACTAGAAACATGTCATACGTTACGTTATACGTTACTCATGTAAATCTAGGACCAGATATCCGTGAACGGGCGGGTGGAGGGGGGACCATCAAATTGCATATCTATCCTCGACTGTACCAGCTTAGAGTTTGATTACAGACATGGTTCAAAAACTTAACTCATTGACAAACTGCCTACTTGCCCATGAACGGGGAGGGTGATTCAACTCCCAAATATATATCCCCAAACCTATGATCCAAATTGCACAAAGGGATTTGATCGCCCTATCTCCAGTTATTGTCAAGTTAAAAACATTAAAAATGGGCAGTCTGGGCCCAATTGCCCCTGAATCAAGTGGGGGATGGGTGTGTGACCCGCAAAGAGGAAAAAGAAATCCCAATGCTCACAAGCCTACGAAGTTTCCAACTTTGAAACCTGTTGATTCCTATCACAGGTAACGAACTTTACTCCTGGGCAATCTGGGCCCAGTTGCCAATGAAGGGGATGGGTGGAAAAGGTGCAACTACTTAATTTTATTAAAACTGTGTGGGGAGGTAGCCGGGGGAGGGGCACCTAGATCGAAAATTAGTATCGGAAACTGTAATGATTGCGATGAAATCACTATATCACCTGATATGAGTAATTCTCTCTAAATAGTTGGCTCTGTGTATCGGTCGTGTAAATATCTGTAATAAATTGTCGGGGCATCAGACACAGTAGAATTGGATTCTTAGCTTCAGATCCCCGCTAAAATTATCTCCAAATTCAGTATAGCCGTTTGTCCGATTTGTACAGTCATAATCCTACAGAGTCAGGTCATTTGTCTTCAAAGATCCTACAAATTAAACTGGAGTTCAAACATTTCTTTAAATATAGAATTAGAATGCTGAAAACCCGATCGTCTGTCTGTCTGTCCGTCCGTCCAGAAGTAATCAAGGCGATAATAACTCCGGTACGAACTTCAGTCTTCAGAATTCAAAGCCATAATGTCTGTCTATACCATCTAAGTAAGTAATAAAAAGAGCAAAGAACTTACCAAGACTGATGTCGTTTTCGTTATTGGAGAGGAAGAGAGCACAGCTGAAATGAGCACAAGTCAACCAGATTGCCTCGCTCTTCTAGAAATAAAGGAAATGACCATTGAGATGGGGAAATGTATAGTTTGGCAAAAACGGTTGGGGTTGCAAGAATCCCTACGGTCTCACTTAAGGTGTTTTTCCGCGACAGAGTTTGTGGGCCACACTTCTGAGTGTTTGTTGCGGAAACACGATTGTGTGACACACAGTCGAGCCACAAGTTGAAACTCGCCGAAACGCTGTTTTTTTGTTTTTTTTGGCGGTAATTTCAAATATCTGAAAATAAAAATGAAAATTCATATAAAATCTCAATAAATAGAACTCCTGGCTTATTTTCTTACCATCCTGTACACAAAGCATCTTCAGTTTGAAGTCTGTATGCTTGAAAAAGTAGTTAATTTTATTGTTTAGACACTATTTTGCTGCTTAATTCAAATTTTGCTGCTTAATTTGAAGTAAAGCGACTGCACTCCATCAAAAAGTATTCTGCTGGCTCTCCATCTCAAAGGATTCATTGGGCCGGATCTCCCATCAATTGAACCTAGATTGCACCTGTGTGCTTTATTTGCCGAGAGATTCTCCGACCCTGTGCATCCTTTGCAATAAAGTCTCCAGCCAAACTCCTTGCTGCAGAAGGAAATGTGGCCCAGACCGTTATCACCTACCGATCACCCTATACCAGTTGTGTTTCAATGGTTCCATTCTCTTGGCCTAAAGTAGTCCATCTACATTATCCTAAAATTATCTTTAGACATAGGCTAGCCGTTTTCTTCACCAGGTCCAGGTTCATGCCTCATTCTTAATGAAAATTACAGGAGAGTATCCAACCTCGACTTTGTACAACCTCAAATTTGGCCTAAAAACGTTAAGAGGAAAGAAAACGCATTCCTAACAAGGTCTTAAATGTGAAGAAAGACACAGTGAATGCCAGGTAAAAGTTTAGGACTGCACAGAAGTTTGCTTGTAATATTTTCAGGGCAAGTTCGTAGTTATGTAAATTCGAGGATGGATACCCCTCATTTAGCTTTTTTTGTTCAAGCCTATCAGAAAGGTAACAGACAAATTATCTGTGTTGTCGCTATAATTTTGACCGGAAATTAAATTTCAGAGAAATTTGAAAAAGAAAAACAAACTGCAGTCTGGAATTGTTGATATTATCTGAATGGTTTGTAAAACTACAGGATGGGTATACAACCTCGAATGTATGATCTCAAACCAGGCCTAAAATGGTTGAAAGGAAAATTTCAGTGCAGTCATATCAAGGGCCTAACTGTGAAGAAGGAAGCCCTGATTGACCTAGGACCTATTTTGACTGCACAAAAGTATTCTTGAATACGTATACCCCTCCTGTACAGTAGAGGTATGCGTATGTGAACGTTTGTTGACAGTGGACTTTGACATTTTCATGCACTTGCTGTGTTTAAAGCTAACCACCAGTTAGCCAAAGTTGGTTATTAAGGGCATCTGAAAACACCTGTATAGGTATTTTGCACCTTCGTTCTACCATTTAGTTCAAAACTACACTGTTCACATGAAAGTAACTGTTCACATAAGCTGACATAAGCATAAGCAGAACTCTACTGTACCAGCTTTGCTTTAGCATTTATCAGAACAAAAGGGCTATGGTGTAATGGAAAAAAATGGAGTCTAGCTATGTGGTAGTTGTTATGGCCAGTTGGCTTTCTGCAATAAATATCAATATCAATGTCAATATGGCTGGTGGTCGACATTCGCTATAACAGATACCTGTTGTTGAATCCAATGCAGTTCTAGTAGGATAATTTCAGAAATTTGACAGTTTGAGAAAAACTGAAAATCCCATTTTATTATGTAAACTCATTAGAAAGATCTAGTTATAAAGGTCTAGTTATTTTGGCAAAGAATAGTTTGGTTTGTTCGCCGGTTGATTTCCCAAATACGTCTAAAATGGAAACACTGGTTGTAAAAATTCATATGAGTGATAAAACTCAACTTCAGGTTTCTAATATTTATGTTAATAAACCAGAGAATTTCCATCAGGATACATTTAGAGCTCTACTTTCTTCATGGAAAGATCAGGTTGTTGTTGGAGATTTTAATCTTCACCATCCCTTATGGGATACTTCTCATAGGAAAGAACCAGAAGCATGTAAATTGGTGGATTGTCTACCTCAGTCTTCATTTCCGTTTATTCTTAGTACCCCAAAAAACATCCGAACTTACCATCATGTCCAGTCAGGGAAGGATTCTACGATTGATCTTACAATTGTAAGCAGTCACATGGCACTGGATGTTTCTGTTAGAAAACATAGCTGTTCTCTTGGAAGCCAGCACTTTCCTATGGTTTTCGATCTCAAAAGAGAGGGTGTTGATGGTTGGTCAGGTCATTCCAGAAATGGCATTTCAGGGATAAACAGTGGAAGGAATGGCAAGTAGAAATAAATCAAACTCTGCCTGAAGATAAAGAAGACATAGATGAGTGGAATGATGATATCACGAAGATTATGATCAAGACTTTGCAAGAGTTCTTTAAACTTGAGACAACGTTCAGAAGGAAGAGTAAAAGAATGGTAACTTTCTGGAATGAGCTACTGAATGATTGTAAGAAAAAGAAAGAGTTAGCAAAAAAAAGATGGCGAGCAGACCGTCTTAATACTGAAAAAAAACTCGAGATGAGAAAATCAGAAGCAATATTTAGGAAGACGATACTAGAAGAACGATCAAGGGCCTGGGCCAAACTGTGTGAAGACAAATTTTCCCCTCAGACTTTGACAAGGGAACTTTGGCAGCGTTTTAGAAGATTCACAGGATACAAACCAAGGGAGGAAGGACCAGAATCACTCAAAAGCAAAAGTGGCATCGTCACTGGGAAGTGTGATATTGCTGAAACAATGGCAAACCATTTTCAGTCTCAGTTTTTGTGTAGAGGATTATCAGATAAATCAGCACAAGCAGAATTGCTGGCACCGCAGAATTATCAAGCGAGGAACTGGATACTGCCATAGTTTCACCTGGCACTCAGCTGATGTATGCTGGTGTCCAGAAACGACTTAATTTTATGAGGGCTGTTGCAGGAAAGACTTGTGGTGCAAGCAGAGATTGTCTAAAAAGGATTTTTCATGCTGTAATTTTAAGCAAAGCTGATTATAGTTTGTCTCTTATCCTTTCTGCAAGTAAGGCTCTTATTGCGAAACTGAAATCATGTCTCCAAGAAGGTTTAAGAATTATCACTGGAGCATGCAGGAGTACCCCTATACCAGCTTTACTGAAAGAAACAGGAGTGCAGTGTTTAGAGCATAGATTCTTATCGACCACAACCAGACATTTTGTCAGAATCCAAGGTGTTACGGACCACCCTCTTAAAGAAGATATTGGCAAGACCAGAGAGTTAGCTTCCACAAATTGGCACTCTGCAGGTCAACCTTCGGTTGTAAACCTCTGTTCAATGTTTGGAAAAATCGGCATAAATTGGCAAGAAATTATTGTAAAGCACCCATCCGAACAGGGACATCGACAAGGAAGTTCGAAGAGATCATTGAAACAACTCTGGAAGGGTTACATTCATCCAAGAGTGAAACAAACCTTTTGGTACTATGACAACTGGCATTGTATAAAATTAATTTATATTCTGGTTGGTAATTCATATATACGGACGGATCAGTATCAGAAAGCGGGAAGGCCGCAGCAGGAATATTCTCCCATTTTAGTCAAATTTAGACAGGCATCAGAGGAAAATTACCTCCAATCCAAGGGATTAAAGTTGTCCCTGCTAACAGGGGCCTTCCGACTCTCTTCTTTTCGGTTTTATCAAATACTTCAACTATAGTTTCAATTTGAATGAGACACTTCCTTCACAAAGTTCACAGTCTTAGATCTCTCCCTATTTCAGAGCCTCATTTGTGTTGCAATAGCGCTGGCGCATCTCTCTGGTGAATCGCTGCTGCACATATGCATTTTTTGTTTCACTTTCTTCTTGGATGAAGCTGGAGCGCTGCAACACCTTGCAGGGAAGCACGGACTTGGTCAGTGAGCAAGTCCCTGATTCTTGAGAAGCACTGCCGTCTTCCTTGGAAGCACTGCAGCGCAAAAACGGATGTAGAAAGAAAGTCCGGAATCGGCCGAGAAGTGGACCTGCAGCATGCAACAAAAACGAGGTTCAGATAGAAATATAATAAACCTTCCTTCCTTCAAAATATGGCGTTGGGTTCCACCGTTCTGCAGCTCCCTTTCCGCCTTCCTGTTGCTTCGATTGGTTAGGTCAAGCCACATGTCAAAATTTGAATTATCTGCCGTTCAGCTACACTAGTAATTTCAAATTACGCAAATTTCCTGGCAATCCATCCAGTAAAACCCGATTTTTATCTGACCAAATTATCCATGTTTAACTACTATTATAAGCCAGTAAATAGCTGGAAACGATTCCTAGTTTTTTCTTAATTGTATATTCACAGCTTTACAGAAAAGTTTTATCAGAAATGAGAGTTTGAAGGCTTGAAACTTTCACTACAAAAACGAATAATGCTTCCTATTGGTTGGTTTTCGAATACGCGTCATAATCGACCAATAGAGTTCGAGACTTTGTTTTTGTGTCAAACATTCAAGCCTTCAAGCTCTTACTTCCATGGAAACTCTTTTTCAACAAGACCAAAGGTTCCGATGGGATCCCAAAAATTCAAAATCTGATCCAGACAACTGGGTCTTGTCTTAGGCAGATCCAGTCATCGCCAGACTCCGTGAACATTGTTGCAATTAAAATTCAAAAACAGATTAAGGCCAAATAGCTAATTATCTGAGAAAACCAAGTTCAGATATGGATTCAGCATGTGTATATACCCCTGTCGTATCTGTTTTGACGAAAACTACTTGCCGCTTCTGCCAACTTCCCGGTTTCGGCCGAACTCAAGAACTACTTGTCCGGCGAAAACAGAAGGCACTGTCTAGGGAACCGGGAGTCGTACTTTATGTCCTACGGGCTAGGGAACCGGTAGTTCTCACGGAAACGAAACCATATGAGCTGCGATTCCGGGATCTGACGTCATTAACTAACGGAAACTTGTATGCCGGGATTTTCACTGACTTAGAGAAAATAATATTGAAAAAAATCCACTACCGGAACCCATATATTGAGAGCTAAGGTACCGGTAGCAACTACTATTTGCTTGAAAATGACCAGCTCACGGACACAGATGGCCATGGGCTAGGGTTCCGGTAGAGACGAAAACAAAAATTGGACTCCCGTACCCATGTCAGTGCAGACTAGGAAACCGGAAGCAAATATTTTTAACTAACGGAACCCAACTTCTGCGGGCTGAGGTTCCGGTAGGGCAAACAAAAATAAGGTTTTGAACTGGATTCAGTGAGCTGTACCGGACTCAAAGGCCATATTGACACGCGTCCGTGAGTTTGTAATTTTAATTTTTGGCACTACCGGAACCCCAGCCCGCAGGAGCTGGGTTCCGTGAGTCAAAAATATTCACTTCCGGTTCCCTAGTCTACACCGACATGGGTCCGTGAGTTAATCGGTTATCTAATCAACTAGAAATACAACTTGAACTTCTAACAATTTTCCGGTTTGGGCCGGATTCCGGGCGAACTACTTGTCCGTCAAGAAAATTGTTTTCACCATCGTCTTCAGCATGTCTTCCTACCCCTAAATCGAACATCTAATTAACTTCAAATAAAACTTTTACTTTTAACAAACTTTCCGGTTTTGGCCGGATTCCAGGCGAACTACTTGTCCGGAGACAAAATGGTTTTCGCCATCGTGTTCATCATGTCTTCTTACAACATAATCGACTATCACATTAGCTGTTTCAAAATACTTTGTTTGCCCCTTAATTTGAACCCCCACCCCTAAATGTAGGGCTACACAGCCCATCTACAAACTCGACTGGTCCGACGACCCAACGAATCCTCACACCAAGTTTCATCAAAATATCTCATTCCCTTCGAGAGTTATCGTGCTCACAGACGGACGGACAGACGGGCAACTTTTGCGATGTCATAGGTATCCATCCACTTATGTTTTGGGATCCCAAAAATAGAGTTATATGATTAAGGAATAGCCCAATTAACATTCCAGCAAGTCCCAAGTTCAGAGTGATGATCAAACGCCGATAAAAAGTCCTATACCTCCCAATGTTAAATTTATTTTGTTACGTTCCCGTGATGATTGAGTCGCAATATCTATTTTCATCGGGTAATGTTCAATGTCGCTTTAATTTGCGGGACACTTTTTGTTGGATACCGGTACTTGATATTAATAATTGTCATACAATATATATATATATATTATATATTTATTATACATTTATAAATATATATATTTGCCATACAAAATCTAAATATCGAATCTGCTTATTAGCGCGCGGTTCCCAATTTCGTATGGCAAATTCCGCGTTGCCGAATAAGCATATTCTCGCCGTTCTCCGAGGACTCCGGTTAAGGAGTCCCCACATTTTTGTTTGTCCCGGCCACACACCGTAATCTCACCCCGGGCACTCACTTCCCGCGTTCCCCACGGACGGGGAATGCTCCAATTATCATCACCATCATAAACAAGACCAAAGGATTCGATGGGATCCCAAAAATTTAATCCTTGATCCAGACAATTAGGTCTTGTCTTCACCAGATCCAGTCTTCGCCAGACTCCTTGAACATGTTTACTATTAAAATTCAAAAACAGGTTAATCATCTGAGAAAAACAAGTTCAGTTATTGAATCAGCATGTGGGTTTACCCCTATAAGCCATCTCTGTTTTGACGAAAACCTCCTGCCACTTCTGCCAATTTCCCGGTTTCGGCCGAATTCCGGAACTACTTTTCCGGCGACAAAGGAAAGCTCAAAAACGAACTCAGCGTATCTTCTTTCCCCAATACTGAACATCTAATCAACTTCAAATAAAAATTCAATTTATAACAAATTTTCCGGCTCCAGCCGGATTCCCGTCGAACTATATGTCCGGGTAAAAAATGATTATCATACACGGATTCACCATCTCTTTACCCCTAAACTTTATATCTAATCAACTACTAATAAAACTCTAACTTTTAACAATTTTCGGTTTTGGCCGGATTCCGGGCGAACTACTTGTCTGGGTAGAAAATTGTTTTGACTTAAGTGTTCAGCATGTGTTCTTACCCCTAAATCGAACATCTAATCAACTCCAAATACAACTTTTACTTTTAACAAACTTCCCGGTTTTGGCCGGATTCCGAGCGAACTACTTGTTCGGCGAGAAAATGGTTTTCACCATAGTGTTCAGCATAGCTTCCTACCCCTGAATCGAACATCTAATCAACTTCAAATAAGACTGTTACTTTTAACAGACTTTCCGGTGTTGGCCAGATTCTGGGCTAACTACTTGTCCGGCGATAAAATGGTTTTCACCATAGTGTTTAGCATGTCTTCATACCCCTAAATCGAACATCTAATCAACTTCAAATAAAACATTTACTTTTAACAAACTTTCTGGTTTTGACCGGATTCCGGCCGAACTACTTTTCCGATGACAAAATGGTTTTGACCATCGTGTTCAACATGTCTTCTTACCCCATAATCGACTATCACATTATCTGTTTAAAAATATTTAATTTGCCCCTTAATTTAAAACCCCTCCCCCACCCCTAAATGTAGGGCTAAATAGCCCATCTACGAACTTGACCTTACTCTTGACCCAAAGAATCCTCACACCAAGTTTCATCAAAATATCTCATTCTCTTCTAGAGTTACAGCGCGCACAGACGGACGGACGGACAGTCGGACAGCTTTTGCGATGTCATAGGTATCCCTCCACTTACGTTTTGGGATCCCAAAAAGGACTCCCTTTCAGATTTAGAGGGGAATCAATTGTTGCTGGTGTTGGTGCAATGCAAAATTAACTATAACAATCCAAATAAACAAAACAAAAAATAAAGTGGATCTAGACTAATTTCGTCAACTGCATATTTATTATATTATGTTCTCGTTGTTTTCCGGACGCGGTCCGCGTAAGACGACTTCCTCTATGCTCGACGTTCCCTTCGATTCCCCGAGGAGTCCACGGGGAACGGCGAGAACACGCCTTTAGCTGACCACGATTAGAAAGTTCGTATAAGAACGGCAAAATGCAGTGGCGACTCATTATCTGATTAAGTAGCTTCTTCCGCTTATTGACTGTGGAATTAGTCCCCGAAGCCGCGCCGCCGAAAACAACTCAGCGGGCCGCCGCCGAAAACTTTTGGCGGGCCGGCGCGTCACTGTTGGGGTTGGCGACGGCAGCCCGCCGGTATAGTTATGCCGCCGAATCTATTTAGATGATTCAGCGATTCAAGTTCTTTTCTATTTAGCTTTATCTTCCAAAGGCTCCAGCTTTTTGTCATCAGCAAGTAAGCAGAAAGAGTCATTGGTTGTCGCCTGGTTGTGGCGGCAGTGCGGGACTATTGTTTGTTACCAAAAATTGTATATTATCTTCAGACAGCGTAAACAAAAGGGACCAATATCGACCGTACTTCTTGTCGGTCCGTCCCTCTGTCCAGAGTTTGCTAGTTCAGACACTTCCGGACAAGCTAGTACGGTGAAACTTGCCATTGTTTGCGGACAGTAACGCCATTTGACTGAACGTCCGAAAACGATTTAATTCTCTTGAAATCTCCTCGTCTGCTGGACATTCGTAATTCCCTAGAAATCACCTCGTGTTGGCCTACTGGGGATTCCCTATTTCACAAATTTTATTCATAGTAAAGCCGTAGGCAGCCGACATAGATTAAAGAATTGTCTGCCACTTGCAATTAAATTGTCACCTTTTGCCGCCTTGTAACTTGTAGCCTCTGACTAAAAACCGTACAGCGACAATCATGTCTCTTCGTCTGTCCCTTTTTCTCACTTTGCTAGTTTCGGCACTTCCATACAAGCTAGGACCATGAAATTTGGCATGCATAGAAAGGACCCGACAGATAATACGCGAATCCTTATTTTTTGGATCCGACCAACCGTGTGGGGGGGGGATAGCAATCCTTGATCTTTACCCGCGTATATCGCGAACGGTAGTCCATGAAACCCCCTCCCCCCCCCCCACCCGAAACGTAAATAAATAATCCTTTGTCTAGGCTTTTCCCTCTTATGTCTTTTTTGTATTTTTTTGTCCGACCTGCAGGCAACGCCCCCCCCCCCCCCCCCCCTCCCCCCCCGAAATAAATTCCTTGATACGGGCCTGCTTTGATCCAACAGATATTCACACCACGTCTGGACGAAATAGACAGACTTTCGGAAGTCACAGGACGAAATAAAACAGACTTTCAGAAGTCAGAGGTATCCAGTCACTGAAGTTTTGGGATTCCAAGAATCTAGAAAAAAAACCTGTTCGTTGGAACATTCCACTATTGCGAGAGCTGTAGCAACTTTCGTTTTTGGCTTTCCGGCTTTCACCGTATTTTGTGGATCTCATAACTGTGAATGAATCAAGTTCAAACTTCGCAAACTTGTGGGTTTGGTGTCTAGTTGTGCCTTTTGCGGTTCCCACCCCCACCCTCGCCCCCGTCCGGTTCAGGGGCAAATGGGCCCAGATGCCCAGTGAATAATATTCATAGCTTGACCGGACCTAGATATAGGAGAATGAAATTCGTTGTACTTGTAGACCCTAGGGCTGGAAAATTGCTTTTTTAATGTTGCACCTTCCCCACCCAGCCCGTGTATGGGCAACAGTTCGTTCGTTCGTTACCAGTGACAGGAATCAATAGGTATCAAGTTGAAACTTGGTAAGTATATGAGCATTGGGTCTCTTTTTCCTGTTCGCGGGTTCAAAACCCCACCCCCACTTGGTTCAGGGGCAATTGGGCCCAGATTGCCCATTTTTTAATATTTTCAACTTGACAGTAACTGGAGATAAGGCGATGGAATTCTTTTGTGCTTTTGGATCATAGGGGCTGGGGATGCATATTTGGAGTTGGACAACCCCCACCCTCCTGTTCATGGGATAGTGGGCCCAATTTGCCCATGAGTTTTGACACGTGACCGGAGTCAAACTCTAAGCTGGTATAGTCGAGGATATTTAGGTCTAGATATGCAATTTATTTAATAAGACCACGCAGATAAGATTGTCTTTAATAAGACAAACTGGACGGCTTTGTCATATCAACGATGATACACCGTAATGAAGTTGTGACAAAAGGGTATAAGGCTGGTAATGAGAACCTTGCTAATGGAAAAGAGGTTTAAAGGGTTGGCTATAGCACAACCTTCAGTGTGGAAATTAAAACCGTTCTTGCAAGATCTTGACGAACTTCGTTGGATTTCTAAATGCGGTTTGTTTATATTAAAAGCTCTTAAACTAGGATGATTGCAAAATATGTTACTTCAATATTTTTGTTGGTTATTGGGGATATGAAATTTCTTGGATCTAACGCTGTTAGTTTAGAAGATGTGATGAAGAATTTTGCTTCACACTCCACGTCTGAGCGCTTGCGCACTTCTTCAGAAAAATAGACTGTTTTTCATAAAGAAACGAACGGTTTTAAGAGAAAATCGACTGTTTTTTAAGAAAAATTCACTTCTTCCGGAATATTAGGCAGACTGTATCTGTATCTCAGGTTCATTTACTGACAGTATTATTTCTACAAAATAAAAATGTGCACAATCTGGCGAGCACGGTTCTATCTGGTAGTTATCATGTTTTGAACGAAGTCTGGTAGTTATCGTGTTCCGAAGAAAAATCAACTTCTTCTGTGATATTGGGGAGATTCCCCCCCCCCCCCCCCCTTCCCCTGCCGTTACCCCAAGTGACGTACAACTCGTTATAAAAATTCAGGTCGTTGTGTTACTGTGAGCGTGTTCCACCTTTCTAACAATAGTTACTATTTCCGTTCCATCCTCACGAAAAGCTACTATACTGACCGTTCCAACCTTGTCGGAATACTAACTAATAGTTACTATTTGCTTACCATATTCGGGACCGTGGTAAGCGTAGTAACTACGCATTTCTGTAATGTGATTGGTCGGATTCACCCGTGGCGCGAGATCCTGCTGGAAAATAGAAAAATCGTTCCAGCCTTGACGGCAAAAAGCCAGAATTCGTGAGGTCATGCGTAGTAACTACGGTAACGAGGATGGAACACGCTCTGTTTATCCTTCAAAATGTTATTTCCCGTGACTTGTGTCCCGTGAACTTTCGAAAGAAAGATGCCTCTGATGGAAGGACTCGGATCCCTGTAACACAGGTTCATTTACTGACACGACAAAATAAAGCAAGAGCTACGAGCTCATGTGGCACTTGTTACGAGTAGGTGGTGTCAGAAACGAGAAAGTAAATCTGAGCATTTTTCCGGGAATTCCGATAACCGTCCCCACCGTGCTCGAATCCAGTCCAGACCCTAAAATGTGTCATCTAAGGCATACGATCTCTCTACTTTCCAGGTTTCATTCAAGTGACTTCACTCGTTTAACCCCTATGCGAGCCACAACATTTCCGGGACTTCCCCTCTAACTTCCTCCACTGTGACCGAATACGACTCGGACACATAAACTTCTCATCCAACATCTCCTCTTCCGGTCCATCTAGTTTAACTGGAAATCGGAGCATATCTGCAATTTTTCTGTTCCCGCTTCATTCTCCTCCTACCTTGGTCGGATCCGATTCGGACGCCAAATGACAAATCTAGGTCGCATAAACTTGGTACTGTCCAACTTGCATCCCATCCGTTTGGTTTTGTGCATGTCACAAAGTTTCTCGACCCCCCCCCCCCTCCCCTGACCCAACTCCCCCAACCATGGCCGCATGGGTTCGTACACATAGCTTTACATATCTAGGTCATCAGTTCTTATCACCCATAAAGTTTCACTCGAATCGGACCATTTCTTCGCAACATACTGAAGTCAGTAGTTTCCGGTTTCCCCCCACCCTCAACTCCCCGAAAAATGGTCTACTCCAGAAAAGGCAGTCTTCCTAGGGCATTGTATCGGGTCCTTAGGTCTAATTCGTCGGGTCACTAACATGCCTACCAAGTTTCATCGTCATTAGCACATCTGGAAGTAGCCTATCCTATCTCATGATCCCCGGAATTCCGGGAAACCCCCTCTTAATCCCCCCAAAGAGCCCCGACATGATCTGGTTCTGTCAAGAACGTATCTAGTGATTATGCTTGTTCATCCCACCAAATTCCATCCCGATCCTTCGACACTAAGCGTTTCACAAAAATTCCGGTGCCTTCCTACTCCCCTCCCCAGGTTTTAGATCGGGTCAGGACTTGACATGGAACATCAGACACAATAGCTCTTTCCACTTGCCAAGTTTCATTCAAGTGTTAAATGTCACTAGATTCCGGATTACGCATCCTCCACTCCCTCCGTGATGTTCGGATCGTGCAAGCGACTACAAGTCGACCGATTTGGATCCCTCATGTTCCTGCCGAGTGTCATCATCCTACTACATCAGGATGTACCGAACACAAGGTATTTCCAAATATCAAGTTTTATTAAGATCCGATCACCCGTTCAAAAGTTATAAATACTCAAGTTTAAAGTTTAACTGAAAAGCAAACTTATTTTCGTATCATTTAGTTGAGTACACTGAGTTATTTGGATTCTGCTAAGAGATTTTCTTATTTTCCACTATCTGCTCTAGTACTGACGTTCAGAATATCTACGGCTGTCCTCACAGCGCAAATTCTACTATGACGCGGAATATTTGAATCTGAACAGAAACGCGACTTTTAAGTGGGCGGTGAGAAGCTTGGTGAAGATTGCTTAGTGCTGGAACGAAACAATTTCATAAATCTTTCCCGTCAAGCATGCGAAGTAGGTAGTACCACAAATCTGACAGGGAAATTCCACTATGTGAAAACTGATTATTCGTGAATAGCGGAGCGACGAAGTAACGCATTTCCATCGGGTCTTCAAGCCTTTAAGTGAATTAGTGAGGGGTAAAAAGACTGTCCCATCTCTACCCTTTTCAGTTAAACTTTAAGGATTTCCATTCCCTCCACTCCCCTCACGATGCTTGGACCGCGGAAATGACTATTTCCAACTTGATCATTTTGAGTCCCTGATATGCCTGCAAGTGCCCAAACTAGCAAAACCCGGACAGACCGACCTCAGCTGACATGAAGTGGGATGCCCGTGTTCAAAACATCCTCAAACAAGCTTCCCCTTCGGTTTTCCTGTTAAAACTTATGAAAACAAGACCAAAGGTTTCGATGGGATCCCAAAAATTCAATATCTGATCCAGACAACTGGGTCTTGTCTTAGCCAGATCCAGTCTTCGCCAGACTCCTTGAACATTTTTACAATTAAAATTCAGAAACAGATTAAGGCCAAATAGCTAATCACCTGAGAAAACCAAGTTCAGATTTGGATTCAGCATGTGTGTTTACCCCTATAAGTCATATCTGTTTTGACGAAAACTTCCTGCCACTTCTGCCAATTTCCCGGTTCCGGCCGAACTCCAGAACTACTTGTCCGGCGAAAAAAGAAAGCTCAAAGACGAAATCAGGGTATCTTCTTTCCCCAGTAATGAACATCTAATCAACTTCAAATAGAAATTTAGCTTATAACAAATTTTCCGATTCCAGCCGGATTCAGGTCGAACTATATGTCCGGGTAAAATACGATTGTCACACAGGGACTCAGCATCTCTTCTTACCACTAAATCGCTTATCTAATCAACTAGAAATAAAACTTTGACTTCCAACAGTATTCCGGTTTTGGCCGGATTCCGGACGAACTACATGTCCGGGTAGAAACTTGTTTTCACATAAGTGTTCAGCATGTCTTCTTGCCCTAAATCGAACATCCAATCAACTCCAAATTAAACTTTTAATTTTGACAAACTTTCCGGTTTGGGCCGGATTCCGGTCGAAATACTTGTCCGTCGAGAAAATAGTTTTCACCATCGTCTTCAGCATGTCTCCCTACGTCTAAATCGAACATTTAATCAACTTCAAATATAACTTTTACTTTCAACAAACTTTCCGGTTTGGGCCGGATTCCGGGCGAAATACTTGTCCATCGAGAAAATAGTTTTCACCATCGTCTTCAGCATGTCTTCCTACCCCTAAATCGAACATCTAATCAATTTCAAATAAAACTTTTACTTTCAACAAACTTTCCGGTTTGGGCCGGATTCCGGGCGAAATACTTGTCCGTCGAGAAAATAATTTTCACCATCGTCTTCACCATGTCTTCCTACCCCTAAATCGAACATCTAATCAACTTCAAATAAAACTTTTACTTTCACAAACTTTCCGGTTTTGGCCGGATTCCGGGCGAACTACTTGTCCGATGACAAAATGGTTTTCACCATCGTGTTCAGCATGTCTTCTTACCCCATAATCGACTATCACATTAGCTGTTTCAAAATATTTTGTTTGTCCCTTAATTTCAATCCCCTCCCCCACCCCTAAATGTAGAGCTACAAAGCCCATCTACGAACTTGACTGGTCCGACGACCCAACGAACCTTCTCACCAAGTTTCATCAAAATATCTCATTCCCTTCGAGAGTTATCGTGCTTACAGACGGACGGACGGACGGACGGACAGACGGACGGACGGACGGACGGACAGACGGACAACTTTTTCGATGTCATAGGTATCCCTCCACTTACGTTTTGGGATCCCAAAAAGTGTGGCATTTTGGGCTTACCTCTGAGCATGTTTATAAGACTGAAAACATTCAAAAACGAGCGCTTAGGATCATTAACGGGGAAGGGAAGCTTTCTTACCATTACTGCTTGGCAAGTTCAAGCTCACCACCTTGGATGCGAGAAGAAACCTTCTATGCCTTAACTTCGGCACGGCACCAAGACCTTGTCTGTTCCCAGATTGCGTCCCATTCTCCCCGAACTCTACACACCCATCCGCAACAGACCACAGCGCGACAAGGCTCAGAAAGTACCCAAATTAAATCCAGTCCCCATAAAACATGAAAGGTACCGAAGGAGTTTTGTTCCAAGTTTTGTTGAATTGTACAACAGCCAGTAAACATAGTCACTATTATAGTTGAATTGTTAGTTTTAGCTTTTGACCCTTTTATTATGTTTTATTTTGTTTTATATATGTATTTTAGTGAAATTACTTTTGAGGTAATCATTAAAATTTGACTTTGAAATTAAATAATTTCATTAAAGTGATTTTGTAGAAGTTTTTGGCAAAATGTTCGCCGAATGAGTCTATCGCGTAAATTGTGGTAGATAAGTTTTGTATCGACTGATGAATTTGTTTACGAACTGACAAATTGATTCGAGTGTTTAGTTATGTTTGGACGTCGAAGTCAAATTCGGCATTCACGCTGTGAAAGTTACTTTTTAGAATTAAAAATCTACTCTACTCTACTCTACTCAGACCGACAAACCGCCAGACCGCCAGACGGAAAGAAATTACGATCGCTATATGGCACTTGGTCGAAGGGCAAGTGCCATAAATATATACAAGCAGACCGACAGACCGAAGGTCGGACAGAAATTGCGATCGCTATGTGGCACTTGGTCGAAGGGCAAGTGCCATCATTATATACAAGCAGAACGACAGACCGACGGTAGGATAGAAATTGCAATCGCTCTATGGCACTTGCTGGCAGAGCACGGTTCCATCTGGTAGGTAACATGTTTTGCTAACTATGTTCACAGCTAACTGATTAGTTGCGTTATCCGCAACTAATGAAGTTGTCCGTAGGCAAATGATATATTTTGATGAAACTGGCTGTGAGGATTCTCTGGGTAAGGGACAGGTTTCACAGAATCTACCCAAAACTGAAAAATTTATTAAAAGCAAAAGTATGAATTGAAGCCGTTTACAGATTTGATGTATGGGTAAGAAATGTTGAATTCGTTATTGAGGTGTAGTTTTTTGCCGGACAATTAGTTTGCCCAGGATCCGGCTAGAATTTTGACGAGTCTGGACGCATTCAGCGGTGACTGCTCTCCGATCGTTTAACACGTTTTTTTACTCAAAAATACTGAGAGCCGACTGACTTGACTTCCACTGACACGATCTTTGGTTCTGGGTAGTGCTCACCGGTGCGGTCAAATCCGAACCTGCTCGAGAGGTAGGTTCCAGTGACCCACCGGTGAGACGAGAAACACGCAATAGGACAACAACTGAGGAAAACCAGAGACGGCCCTAAAACGAACGCAGCTGTGAAAATGTGAAAAGCAACAGTGAAAATTGATCAGCGGAGATGGGGATAGTCATCAGTTCAAATCCCACCAGAAGAGCTTTTCGTCTGTACAATTACAGTTAAATTTTTCTCATCTATTCCACATAGTGCCCGAAGCAGCGCCGAATTTAAAGAATTTGGTAATTTGGGTCGGCGGTGAAACTTATCGGCGGCGCGCCAAAAATTTATCGGCGTTTTCTCTATTTTCAGCAGTTATCAAGGTATTTCTTGCAATTTTCCAGCCAATTTATTCAATTTTCCCCCAAAACCGTCAGCGTTGCTATGTTATTATTGTATTGTGTCTCATATAGAGGAATGCCCTAGATGAGCCATTTAATTTCTCCGATGCGCAGGAAAGAATTATATCGTACAAAGGTCATGGAACCTAGAACTTTTATTTTGAGGTTCAGACCGGATCTGGCCTCGGCAGGCCTCAGAAATTTCACGGATGTTCTCAGATTCAAGGGAATCTTGTTCGGTAGTGAGTGACGCAGACGCAAAATTTGCGGGTCCGAATCGCACCGATGGGGGATAGAGTGGGAGGCTTCAAAACAAATAAAACTTCAACTTTTAACAATTTTCCGGAGTCGACCGGATTCCGGGCGAACTAGAGGTAGAAAATTGTTTTCACAGAAGTCTTCAACATGTTTTCTTACCCCAAAATTGAACATCTAATCAACTCCAAGTAAAACTTTTACTTTTAACAAACTTTCCGGTTTTGGCCGGATTGCGGGCAAACTATGTATCCGGCAAGAAAATCGTTTTCACCGTCGAGTTCAGCATATTTTCCTACCCCTAAATCGAACATCTAATCAACTTCAAATAAAACCTTTACTTTTAACAGACTTTCCGGTTTTGGCCAGATTCTGGGCTAGCTACTTGTCCGGCGATAAAACGGTTTTGATGAGCTTCAGGGTGTGAGTTCGGCGTCAGTTTGCATACTGCCATCTGTCGGTCACATCTGACCTCATTAGCTTGTTACATCAGATGACGTTCTTTGGGACTTTCCCGGCAGATGGTATTATGAGCGGTCTCCCCAGCCACTCCTAAACTAAACTCGATTTTTTTACATTTAACTGCAGATCGATGATTTTATCTCTTGAAAAGGTCTCTCAACACACCTTTTTTTCTTAAAACCAATAGCTCTTTTTATTTTTTGTCGTGACATTTTTTCCCCACAAGAATATCATTAACACTGACAAAACTAAACGTAGGTTCACGTCCCTTAGCTCCCTATACGCTGCCAAAGAGTTGAGTAGTTTCCACGTCTCTTGACCTGTTTACTTTCTTACAGATAGCCTATACAGATTACAGATTTCAACAGCGTATGGGAGGTAGTTCCTACAACGAGCTATTATCTCTAGTTGTAGGTAGACGAACAGCCACTGGGAGGAGGTTGTTACATTCAGTAGCGACAGCATGCAACAGGCAGAGCCAATCTTTGTGCCTAAAAGTGTTCTTCAGCTCAATGAAGATCAGTCAATTGAGGTAACAAACAGAAATCTAAGCTGTTCATTGATTAGATTTTACCGAGGGTCAGATTCCACTGCTGCCGACGGGTTAGTTCCAGGCCCTGACATTACTGCGTTCTTTGTCACGGGAATTCTCACCGGTGGTCTCCGGTTTTTCTTATAAGCCGTTTTAGCGTCTACCGGTGACTTCTCACCAGTCTTATAACCCGTTTTTGAACTAACCAGTGTCCGGTTTTATCTCACCGGTGCGGACTAACCAGAACCTGCTCGTGAGCCCTGCTGCAGCGAGGAGTTAGCCGGTTTTCATCAACTCACAGATGAACCAAAAGAACGCGTTTTAAGGGAAGAATCGGACACTGGTGACTAAACACCAAAGACAGCCCGGAGTGCGACGAACGCAGATCGCCAGTCTGCATACTGCCATCTGTGGGTCATAGTTGACCCCGTCAGATTGTTACATTAGATGGCGTTTTTGGGACTCCCAGAACGATGCTGTTATGAGCGGTCTCCACAAACAATTCCTAAACTGACCCAATTTTTTCTACCATTTTACCGCTGATCGATGATTTTAGCTCTTAAAAAGGTCTGTCAGCACACCCTTTTTATTGAAAACCAGCTCCTCATTTGATTTTTTGTAGCGACATTTTTTCCACAAGAATATCATCGACACTGACATAACTAAACGTAGGTTCACGTCCCTCAGCTCCATATATGCTTTCGAAGAGTTGAGTAGTTTCCATGCCTCTCGTAACTACAAAGATTAGTCAGCCTAAGGGCTACGGACAGAAGACCAATCGGGCGAAGAACAGTGCCGTCTTTTACTTTTTGTGGACCCCAGGCCATCATTGGGTTTTTGGCCCCTTTTCATGAGTCAAAAACGTAGAAACGCCAGCACACTAACACACACGATTCGTCGTCTACGTCTGAGGATAATCTAACTGACAACCGTGCAACGTAGCTGGTCACACCTGGATCGTAACGAACAAGGCAATGCGGCTAGCAGCCGTAGCCTGATCAACAATTTACAACGGCCTCTCCCCCCCCCCTCGGAGGCCGGGATTCGTAACTTCTGTATAAATTTTTCCGACGCCGGGATTCTTAATTTCTTTCGTGAGTATAATGAATCATGAATTAGTATCGCTCATATCTCAGAGTTTTATTTCTGTAGACGTGCGAGTTAAAAGTATACGCGTGACGGCAGCTTATTGGCGCTCTCCTTTATAATATAAATCTGCGTCGGGTTACGTGCTGTGCGAGCGCTCTTGGGATTTTTTCGTACGTCCTAAAGTTACGTTTTCCTGTGGATGGGTCAGTTGGGTCTTCCATCATCATGATCGATATTTTCGCGTCGAAGCCATCTGGTTAAATGGCAGTTTTTCGTAAAGGTCGACGGTTACGACGCCATTTATGCAGCGTTTACAAGTACAGGAAAACTTGAACAGAATCCGGTCTTGGTGACAAGATTATGTTTACACGCAGAGGGAAAAAAATTAATTGTTCAAACCAGAAAATCTGAGAGATATAAATTCACTATCCATTAAAAAAATGTTTTTAGAGCATTTATGACATCAGTACTGATGATTGCTGCTCTCAAAAGCTAGCTAGCCTTTTTTTGTACTTTTTACCAGCGCCGCCGTGAAGATTCCTTTCAAGTGGGCCGGAATTCGTTTCATCATGAAAGGATTCCCGTCCCGCTCGACTTTTTTTCTACTCGTCTTCACGAACGGAATCCTTTCGAGTCGATCAGAATTCCTTTCTACTCGACGGGATTTCTTGTCCGTGTAAACGCTACATTAGCTAGCTGGATTGATCTCTCCCGTTGACAGAGCTCGGGGAGCGCTGGTAATCTTCCTCTGTTCGTTGTCATGTAGATGGCGTCGTCTTGTGACATTTGCGCGTGAATGGTATCTTCTGTCACATCAGTAAACGCTCCTTCTCCTTTCCCGGACGTTCGAAACGAGGACCCTAGCCAAAAAAAGGCCGAAATATCGCTGCTAAAGCATCGTAGCTGGCTATCAGAATTCGCCATTGTCTGGATATAACATAGCAGTGCAAGCAGGGACAAAAGTTGATTTTCAGTGACCTGTCTACTTTCTTACAGATGATGCAAGAGCCTATGGGAAGTAGTTCTTACATGGAGGATACGCATTTGCAGACAGTTCAAGAATGCCAAGAAGCAACCCAAGAAGCATAGTGTTGATCAGCCAGTTCAGGTAAACAAAAACAATCTTAGCTTTCTGTTGCTTATAATTAAATTTTGTTTTAATAACATCTCGTTAAATTCCCTAATATTTTTACAGAATTAATGGAGAACAGTCACACATGGTCACATAATCACAACTAGTCACGTATCTTACAATTCAGAATAAAATACGGTAGGCTACACAATAATTCAGTTTCTATTTCGGATTAAGGACCATTAAAATGCTATACATAATAGGAGGCGATGGACAAGGAGCGTATTTCACCCTACTTACCGTAGGTATTATGCATGACGTCACACTTTTTCAGCCTTCATTCATGTAATGGGATGGGGCGATATCGAATTTACATAGCAACTATTGGTAGGACCTCTGGCCACCTTTGACGCTATGATCAAGGGCTCTGTTTTAAAGTCGGGCGGGTCTGGTCCACCGTAAGGCGATTCGAAATTTCTGAGAAATTTAGTCGGATAAAAGAAATGTAAATACCGAGCAAATGCCTGCCCCATGCCTGAACATGATCTTAAAGTTTAACCAAAAGGCTGAGAAAGAACAGTCTAGTAACCCATCAATTATTCGCTTAAATAGACATGTAGACCCGAGAAAAATGCTTAGTTGCTCAGTTATTCCCGAATAATCGATTTTCCGATAGTAGACCTTTTTTGTCAGATTTGTGGTACTTCTATGCGCTTGTCCTTTTTTTGTATGCTTTACGAAAATGAAGAGTTCATGCAGCGAGTCTCCTGCCGTGAGGTGATAACTGGCAACTGAAAACCCCAACTGAGATTCAAATTTTCCGCACAATTGTAGAATTTGCGCTTGTTAGGACGGCCGTAGATACTCTGAACGTCACTACTAGAGCAGATAGTGAAAAAAAAAAAATCTCTTGGTAGAATCCAAGTAATTCAGTGATAAAATAACAATTCAGTAATGATACAAAAATAAGGTGGCTTTTCAGTTAAACTTTAAGCATATGAAGTCTATTATTACCTCGTTTTATCATGCTACCGATTATGTAAGTTTCTCCTTGTTTTGCGTCAAAACCAAGGGGCTGCGCAGTTTTTTATCTTTGGGAAACTCAGAAGAGGCTCTAAGCAGGCAGGTATGTTGAGACATTGGAATAGAAAACGTATCTACTGCTACTTGTGCTTCGGCAATTTCTCGCCGTTTCAGCGAAGGGAGTGTAGGAAATCGACCCATTTTGGAAAAGTGTTTCTCTAGTAGTTTTTGGTTAGGGCCTTAGGGTCATTCGGCGCTTTAGTGCAGGGCACTAGCGCCATCGGTTTTCATTTCAGACAAGATTCGGACCTAGACGAATCCCTCGACGACTCCCTCCTCGTCGATCGAAGGGAACCTTTTATTGAACCAGAAGACCATGATAAATCATTCCCTCATTTCGTCCCAGATGACGACATGCTTGATAATAGAGAGGATCCCGACGACCACTTCGAAGAAGTCTTCGCACAACCTCATCCATCATAACAAGCTTTCTGTACTTCTGGCTGGAAAACATCAGGCCATCAGGCGATGGAAGGGCTTCAGGGGGACAGCCACAAAATCCTCCGTATGGAGGGCGCCTGGAAGCAATCAGTAACACAGCGCTACCATGTCAACGGCTGTGTCATTCCCCCTGATGTCGACCGATGTACGAACTGTGGGTCAACAGTGGCCCCAATGGAGCTCGACATCCACACAGAGATAAAGATAAAATTGCGACGATACATTTTTGCCTTTGGAGTCGTTCACCTTCACGTCCAGCGCCAATGACGTCTCGGTGGTTACTGGGGAACCCCTGACGGTAAACCTGTCTGGGTATGAGAACATCGAGTTCGTCCTTTAAAAGGTCGAGATTCTGAAAGGCAAGCCAACTTTAAACGGATACAAGCAACCTGTCTTCTGTAACTTTTATCACGGGATAATTTGTGTGGGGATGTAATCCCTGCTTTTGCTAGTGCTAATGCAAAATTTGTCTTCACTTTTATCAAATCAACAACGGCCTTGACTGTTTTAATCCTTTTCCCATGTCAATTTGCGGCAAGTGGGAAGATTAGTAATAGGTCATTAGCGGGTTCCAAATATAGCATTTGAAACTCGGTTCTTCTGGGTCCTTCGGCGCAAAGGTCGTATGTATATGCGCTGTTTCCAGCAGAGATGGGCGAATCCGGATTCGGATTCGAATCAATATTACGTCCTTTTGGCCGGATTCGAATCTTCTGCTTGTCAGGCTGGATTCGGAATCGAATTCCAAACCCTCGATCTTACGAATCCTCACAAATTTTAGTTTACGTTCTTACAGTTTCCGTTTCCCAATTTTAGCAATCAAACTTTTTGATGTTCTCCACCAACTATCTAATCTAATCATCGTGTTATCGGATCAGCTTATACATCATTTAATTTTGTCACCGCTGATTTGTAAACTATAACCTACGGTAATGATTTGAGTTTTGTTACGGTCGGATTCGATTCAAGAATGATCATGCGCCGTTTGGAACCATGAAACTGAATCGTTTTGTCAAAGTAGACGACTGATCGGCGTTTCCCGCACTTCAGCACCTCAAATCCGGTCTTCCGTCACTTATTTTAGCTCCAAAAAATTAAATAAAATGGTGAAGTAATTTTGGCAGAACTGTGTGTAATAGTTTCGTCCTTACACAAAAGCACAAGAAGGTATCAAGAATGTTGCGCAAACGCCTTTGCCACATTCAAATCGCCGCCGTCGGCGATCGGCACACTGCCGTTTCTGTACTCGTTTTACCTGTTTCAATTTCAGCGTAACGCCCGGCGGTAATTCCGCACAGAGTCGGGGTTTAGTCAAAAGTTTGTTTTACTTTGTTGCCAAGATGCGCATTAGAAAGCTAGAAATTCGTTCGAAAGCAAAACCACAAAAATCTTGACAACCTTTACGTCATATGTATCCCCCCACATACGTTTGAGATCCCAAAAAGTTCTCTGTCCGTCTGTCAGCCAGATAACTCTCGAAGGGAATGAGAGAAGCTTGGTGTGAGGACTCTAGATCAAGAGAGGGGTCGAGTTCGTAGACGGGCTCTGTTGCTCAACATTTAGGGGCCAGTCAATGATATAGTCAGTTTAGGGACAAGAAGACATGATGAATAAGAATATTCCGGCCAAAACCAGAAAGTTTGTTAAAGTCAAAGTTTTATTTAGAGTTAATTAAGTCTTCGATTTGGGGGACGAAGACATGCTGAACGTTTAGGCTATTTGAAAATCATTTTCTCGTCAGCCAAGTAGTTCGCGACTAATCCGGCCGAAACCGGAAAATTTGTTCAAAGCTAAAGTTTTAGCTGAAGTTGCTTAGATGTTCGATACAGGTTTAAGGGGATTTTGAGCTTTAATTTTTGCAAGACAAGTAGTTCACCCGGAATCCAGTCGAGACCGAAGATTTTGCAGAAGTCAGGCAGGAAGACCTGATCAATTTCGTCAAAGTAGACATGACGAAAAGCTTAGGGGTAAACACACACATGCTGAATACATATCTGAACTTGGTTTTCTCAAATGATTAGCCATTGGCCTTCTTCTGTTTCTGTAAATGTCCAAGGAGTCTTGCGAAGACTGGATATCTACAGGGCCCGTTTTTGGGATCCCATCGAAACCTTTCGTCTTGTTATTAACAAAATTGTGTCAAACCTTGCGTCACCAGGATAGTTTTCGGAAGAATTGGTAGCTTCTAGTGACGAGTTATCTGTTTAGCATTTACTGATATTTAAAAAAATACATAGTTTACTTATTGTAAAAATTCAAAACGCTGAACTGATGCCGTGACCGATAGATCGTGTTTGTTTTCCGGGCTGGTTATCTGATAGTCCTAAAAATATCTCGGTATGAGATTTCAAGATAAATGGAATTTATTAGGTCAATTTTAGTATGAACACATCTATCCCAACTAAGCCGCGAAGTGCCTTAAATTATCTCGATGAGTGCCCATCCGAATCTCCAATGCTTGTAGAAGATGACAAGGGGGTTCCCCTAGCGATGACTCTTTTCTCGTGCCAGAGCCCCTCGTGCCTGAGTGACGGTCGTTCAAAAATACGACAGACGACTCTCTTCTCGTGGATGACGAGGGACCGTCGCTCAATGATACAACAGACGACTCTCTTCTCGTGGCTGACCGTAATTCAAGGCAAACCTCAAGTTCCTTCCACGATTCCCTTCTCGTCCTTGAGCGTGGCTCATTAAAAACGCCTACATCTCTCCTGGAAGCGTCTGTCACCGACTTTTCGCTCCTCGTGTCTGAGCGCAGCTCATCACCAGCTCCCATATCAATGCTCGAAGCTGCTAGTACCCTGTACAAGCAGACAATTAATGAGACCGACACCGACTTTTCTGTCCTCGGCCCTGATTTGCCGAAATTCCAAGGCCTAACACAAGATTCGGACCTAGAAGAATCCCTCGACGACTCCCCCCTCGTCGACCGAAGGGAACCTTTTATTGAACCAGAAGACCATGATAAATCATTCCCTGATTTCGTCCTAGATGACGACATGCTTTATAATAGAGAGGATCCCGACGACCACTTCGAAGAAGTCCTGGTAGCGTAACCAAAACATGAAGAAATCGACGAGTTCGACCTTTACAATCGTTCGACTTTTATCAAAGAGATGAGAGCGATAATCCCTTCAGACCTCAAGACGATCCCCAAAAAGCTTCTGCCACAGCACGTACTCGAGTACAAAACCCTGAGGTATGGCACGCTCAAAGACCCAAAGACCTGCAATACTATGTCTTAAAGCTCTTCGACGTAGGTTGGAAAGCAAAACAAAGTCCCTCGAGGAGATACTAGAGACGAATGCTAGTATAAAAATGTTGTACGCGCGGATCTCCAAACGGATCATGCCGTACCATTTCTCTGTTAAACTCTGCCAGTACGACCTATCCCGGTCTAAATATATAGTCGCATGTGACCACGGCTCGGGAGGATCGTATACTCATCTTAACCAGTTTAACAAACTGCTGGCTGAACCTATTGCGACGCCGAATGATTTGGTAAAGGTTGCATTCGACAATCAGCAGGTCACAGGATCCACATATAACTTCAGTGCTGACAGTCGCCCGACCTCATCCATCAAGACACTTCAATCAGGCGATGGAAGGGCTTCAGGGGGACAGCCACAAAATCCTCCGTATGGAGAGGCGCCTGGAAGAAATCAGTAACAAAGCGCTACCGTATCAACGGCTGTGTCAATCCCCCTGATGTCGACCGATGTACGAACTTGCGAAGATACATTTTTGCCTTTGGAGTCGTTCACCTTCGCGTCCAGCGCCAATGACGTCTCGGTGGTTACTGGGGAAACCCTGACGGTAAACCTGTCTGGGTATGAGAACATCGAGTTCGTCCTTTAACAGGTCGAGATTCTGAAAGGTAAGACAACTTTAAACGGATACAAGCAACCTATTTCTTCCGTAACTTTTATCACGAGTTAATTTGTGGGGGATGTAATCCCTGCTTTTGGTAGTGCAAATGCAAAAGTTGGGCTTTACTTTTATCAAATCAGCAACGGCCTTGACTGTTTTAATCCTTTTCCCATGTCAATTCGCGGCAAGTGTAAAGATTAGTAATAGGTCATTAGCGGGTTCCAAATATAGCATTTGAAACTCGGTTCTTGGCATTGTCGGGAAAAAACATTCCAGCAAATATAAAAATTTTAGAATCCCCATTTTTGGACATGTGTTTTATAAATGCTTCACCTGAGCTACCGCCAACACGTAATGGGCCCTTCCGCGCAAAGGCCGTATGTATATGCGCTGTTTCCAGCAGAGATGGGCGAATCCGGATTCGGATTCGAATCAATATTACGTCCTTTTGGCCGGATTCGAATCTTCTGCTTGTCAGGCTGGATTCGGAATCGAATTCCAAACCCTCAATCTTACGAATCCTCACAAATTTCTAGTTTACGTTCTTACAGTTTCCGTTTCCCAATTTTAGCAATCAAACTTTTTGATGTTCTCCACCAACTATCTAATCTAATCTATCGCGTTATCGGATTACCTTATATATCATTTAATTTTGTCACCGCTGATTTGTAAACTATAACCTAGGTAATGATTTGAGTTTTATTACGGTCGGATTCGATTGCGGATTCAAATCCTCAGCATGAAATGATGGATCCGGAATCGGATTCGTACCTGACCCTGGATTCAGATTCGAATTCTTTCATGATCGGATTCGCCCATCTCTGGTTTCAAGTAAAACAATGCAATGTAACAGTTCGGATGCGACGATCACTTTCTTTCCCCAGCAAAGATCGACTAGTTATGTCTACATATTAAATCTGAAACTGTGAGTTTATCAAACGCTTCTAACAAGTAAATTTTATTGTACAGGTGACCGATCATGGATCGTCGCAGAGGCGGACAGGGATCCACGTCATCGCCTGTCGTGAAAACATCAGTTTGAATGAATATGTTTTCTTCGATTTTGGTTTACCTGTTATTTGGGAGAATACACCTAGCTTAGCTCCGATACAGACCTCCTTAGGGCGCGCGCTAATTCATTCAGCTTTGAATCGTGACATATGGTGATCAGCAGTGGGATTGGAAACAAGTAAGTCTCGACTAAGATAATACAGTGATTTAAGGTACGAATAAGCGGCGTTTGTGCGGTGTGGAAAAGTGATTGGTTTTATGAAGTATAATCCGGAATCATTAACCGTATGATAACGAGAAGCCGGCTTAAAGCTACAGTTATGGGAGAGGAAAAGGCTATTATGACCCTGCTATCGGAGTTGGCGGTGGACAGAAAGGTTACGGATGAGCGATTCGCTAACCTATTAGAGGCTTTTCAAAGAACACAGGAGGCCGTTAGTTCTAGGCTCGCGGATGCCGAAGAGGCTCGTGCGGCTGATCGGGATAACGCAGAGCGGGAAAGAAGGGCGTTATTCGAAAGGTTATCGAAACCTCGGGAACCACAAATGGCAAAACTTTCCGATAAAGACGACATTGATTGTTACATATTGATGTTTGAAAATACGGCTAGGTTATGCAACTGGTCGGAAAACGAAAAGGTTTTGAAGATCCAACCGTTGTTATCAGGGAAGGCCCTAGAAGCGGTTGCGTCTCTTACTACGGATGATCTAGATAGTTTCGAAACGGTTAAAAAGGCGGTATTAAGAAAATACAATTTGTCAGAAGAAACATATCGCCAGAAATTTAGAGAATTCCGTAAGTCGGAAGACCAAACATTCGCTGAATACGGTTCGCGGTTGGAACATTATGCGAAAAGATGGTTCAATATCGGGTCGATAGATAACACTACAGATGGCGCGGTTTTGCGGCGAAACTTGACAGGTGTCTTTGAAAAAGTACTGGTAGAACAGTTTGTTCTTAGTTGCGGAAGCGACGGGTTACGAGTATTTTTAAGACAAGAGCAACCTGAATCGGTTTCACAGGCTGCAATGCTAGCAGATAAATGGTTATCCGCTAGGAAAAATAACATTCCAAAACCCGCGAGAGGCAGCGGAAACAGCTTCTCTGATCCCGACAAAGGTGCCGAAAGCAAGGCCGAGGGGGATCAGAGAGAAGGGTCCGGAAGAAAAGGATTCAAGGGGTCAATAGGCCAGAAAGGGAAAAACGACGGGTGCTTTCAATGTGGTGACGTCACGCATTTCAAACGAGATTGCCCTAAAAAGAGAAGCTTCTTGGGTAACATTTACGTGAGTGCGAATGAAACGACGAGTGGCAGGCAGGGCGATAATCTTACGGTTGAATGCGAGGTCAGAGGGAAACACACGACCGCTTTTTTCGACGAATGTAGCGACTTGACGCTGGTTCGGGAAAATTTGGTCAGCATGGCATGTCAAGGTCAGTCATTCATCGACCTATCATGCGTACATGGCGACACAAAACGGTGCAAGAGCACGGAAGCTGAGATTCGGCTTATGTTCAAAGACGAGTTTTCGCGGGTTGAGACGGTCCGGGTTGGTGTTAGCCCGAACTTGCCTTACGGCGTTTTGGTAGGTCGTAACTTCCCAGGGTTCGAAGGCTTACGCGATAGGGCATTAGGAAAAAGTTTCATCGTGCAAACGCGATCGTCAACGAATCAGGTAGCTACTCCTATGTTTGAGTTTGAAGATGATATATTCGGTCCGGTCGGGAAAACGCGAAAAACAAGAAAATCGCGCAGGATCGCCAAATCCGGGTCGAAAAATCCCACAAGGCCCGAACAGTCTGAAGGGATCTCTTCTATCGACGTAAACTCTCTTAGTAAGGATTCAATCGCGGAACTACAACGAAAGGACCCAACTATTAGGAAATACTTGAAGTTGGCTACGAGCCAGGGAGACAAACCCAAACGATTTACATTGGAGGGAGGTGTCTTGTATAAGCTACAAGTTGACCCTATTTCGGAAGAGGCGATCACACAGTTGGTGGTTCCCATGGTCTGCAGAAAGCTAGTTCTGAATTTAGGGCACGATATTCCCTTAGCAGGACACATGGGGAGACGTCGCACGTTTTTACGCATAGCACAGAGGTTCTGGTGGCCAGGCCTCAGCCGCGATATAAACAGTTATTGTCGGTCATGCAAGGATTGTCAAATGACAGCACGGAAACTGGTGAACGACAGGGCCCCACTGAAACCTTTACCTGTCGTCACGGAACCTTTCCGCCGAATCGCTATGGATATGGTAGGCCCCCTAGTTAAAAGTAGTAGTGGTAATCGGTTTCTCCTCGTTATAACTGACTATTGCACTAGATGGGCAGAAGCTATTCCGCTGCGAACGACTACGACTGCAAAAATCATTCCGAAGCTGGAAGATTTATTCGCTAGAGTAGGTTATCCAGAGGAAGTCCTCACGGATCAAGGACAGAACTTTATATCGAAGAAAATGCACCAGTTGTATGATGCACTTCATATTAAGGGGATAAAAACTTCAATTTATCACCCGGCTACCGATGGATTAACCGAGAGGCTAAACCAGACTCTCGTTAATATGCTCCGGAAGTTCGTTAGGGACGAACCCCGTAATTGGGACAAGTTGTTGCCGAGCCTACTATTTGCATACAGGGAAGTACCACAAGCTTCAAGCGGGTTTTCGCCTTTCGAACTGCTTTACGGTCGCAAGCCAAGAGGCCCACTAGACGTTCTCCGCGAGTCATGGGAAGAACCCAAGGATTGCTCCCAGAGTGTCGTCAGGTACGTCGTGGAAATGCGCGAAAGACTTCAGAAAATGACCGAATTTGCGGCCGATAATCAGAAAGATGCGTCACAAAGGCAAAAAGCTCGATAAACATTCGTCGGTACGAACGTTCGATATCGGAGATGAAGTTCTAGTCCTGTTGCCAGTTGGTAATTCAAAATTAGAGGTACAATTAAGGGCCAACTAAGGTCCTAAGGAAAATTGGTGACCTGAATTACGAGGTAGAAGCGTATGGGACACAGCAGAAGAGCAAAATATTGCATGTCAATTTGTTGAGACATTTTTTACGCCCTGAAACAATACCTTGTCTTATTGCAGAATCTAGACGTGAACTGGAGATACCTGCCGTTGCAGAGGGAGAAGAATTCAGTGGAACAATCGACTTCGCCGATCGCCTATCCGGAGAGCAAAAGAAAAAGGTGGGTCTTATACTGCAGAAGTATAAACGAACCTTAAGTTGCAAACCCGGTCGAGTGACCGTTTTAAAGCATTATATCGACACTGGAGATCACAGGCCTACACGCCAACCTCCATATCGCGTACCACAGAGCAAACGGGACACTGTTTCGTGCGAAACCAAAAAAATGTTAGAAGAAGGACTGATAGAGCCAACAGTTAGCCCCTACTCCTCACCAGTAGTCCTTGTTCCGAAACGCGACGGAAGCGTGCGTTTTTGCGTCGATTACAGAGCGCTTAACGCGCAAACAGTAACAGACACATATCCTATGCCGCGCGCAGATGATCTAAGGGACGAGATAGGTAATGCCCAGTACCTTAGCGTCCTCGACGGAACTAAGGGGTATTGGCAGTTCGAAATGGAGGAAAGTAGTAGGGAAAAGACAGCGTTTGTAACACACGAGGGCCAGTTTGTTTGGAAAGTAATGCCGTTCGGCTTAAAAAACGCGGGTTCAACGTTTCAGCGGGGTATCGACGAGATACTGCGGGATTGCAAAAGGTTCGCGTAGGATGCGGGATACTGCGGCCGGTTACGGAAAAGGTTAGGGCAGTACTGGATTTCCCACGTCCCGAAACTAAAGAAGCCGTAAAATCATTCCTGGGTATGATAGCATATTACCGGGCATTCATCCCAGAGAGGGCGGGAATAGCAGAACCATTGAACCGCCTACTGCGTAAATCCTCACCAGATCCTGTCGAATGGGGAAAGGAATGCGAAGCCGCATTCAACAAATTAAAGCAAAAGCTATGCACAGCACCGGTACTCCACAACGCGGATTACGATTTACCTTTCGTCTTACAAGTTGATGCCTCGGGCAAAGGGCTGGGTGCCGTACTAAGCCAACGCTGGCCGGATGGAGAGCATCCGATCGAATACAAAAGTAGACCACTGCTACCACGGGAAATGAATTATTCTACTTTCGAGAAAGAGGCCCTGGCAATCGTATGGGCGGTAAAAGAATTCGACTTCTACCTCGACGGACGCGAGTTCGAGATCGAAACCGACCACAGCCCGTTGCAATACCTTCAGAGCTTCAAATTCCAAAATCCTAGAGTCGCACGTTGGGCGCTGATCCTTCAAGGGTATAGTTTCACTATCACCGCTAGAGCTGGGTCACGCAACGCCAATGCGGACACGTTGTCACGTCTCGTTAACGTTTAAAGCAAACGTTAACAACTGTGTGTAAATAGTATGTAAATATGTTTTCTTCTTAGATGGACCACGCCGTCCGAGTTCATAAGACGTTCGTACTCAAGTTAGACGAAGAACGAAAAGACGCGGAATGGCGGGAGATCGCACTTAAAGAGTTCAGATTTCGACAGTCAGCGGACACAACGCTAAAAGAGCTTTTTGCATTAGAGCAACGAGACGAGAAAGACGAATTTGGCGCTCGGTATTTTAGACTTGACGGTCTTCTGTTTCGCAAACATAACAAGTCCGAAGCTCAGATTCTAGTACCGGCAAGGTACCGAACCGCGATTATTGTGGAAGCCCATATTAAGGTGAACGGAAACCACAATTCGAGTCGTGACACCATCCAGAAAATAATGGAAAAGAACTTTTGGCCCCGCCTACATCACGAGGTCAATAGTTATGTCAGAAGTTGTGGATGTAACATACCGCGGGTGCGGGAACAACGGCCAGAGAGGCCTACTCCAAGATCAACAACCACCCGGTCGCAAGCGAACCTATCGCCAGCCACTCAAACGCTAGCCAGTCGCTCGTCACCTATCCAGCTCAAGAAGAAGATTCCGGATCCAGATCCAGCCCCGGCTGAGAACCCCGATCCGATTCCAGAATTCGTCGAGTTGGACAACCTGGACAGCCCCGTGTTCGACCTGTTTGGAGACCTGTTTGGAGACGCCATGGAACCAGACCCATTGGAACAAGCCTAGGAAGAAAGAGAAGAAGAGAATGGATATGTCGTGAAAACATCAGTTTGAATGAATATGTTTTCTTCGATTTTGGTTTACCTGTTATTTGGGAGAATACACCTAGCTTAGCTCCGATACAGACCTCCTTAGGGCGCGCGCTAATTCATTCAGCTTTGAATCGTGACATCGCCTCTGAGCTCAGGCAATAACCGAGATACTTTTGAAGCGGTGATAAGACGTCTGCGCGATCACTCACATGTCTTGTGCTAACGCTGCATCGTCAAAATCCCTCAGTGTCGACCACTACAAGAATTTTGGAGTCTTGGAGGTTTTCTACCTGGCATCTAGCCACGCGATTCAGCTATGCTTCCTTAAAGCAAAAGGGATAACAGACATAAAAGGAAGGGAGGACAACCCCAGCAGAGATGACTTCCTAAGGTGGGTCGAAACAGTTCAAAACAAGCGCGTGTTCTTTGCGCACGTTTTGTGCCGTGACATTTTGCTTCCGCTCCTCATGATGAGGACACGATTCGGAATAACGATCCTGAGTAATACAGAGCAGCCAGAAACACAGTCGCCAGAGTTTTTTTTTTTTTTGTGAAGCCACACCCATTACCAACGGATCTTTGGTTTTGACTACTTCCATTCAGCGTGCATTCCCGAGGACGTGAAGGAGGTAACAGACGCAACCTTCTGCAGCTCCAGAAATTCTAACATGGGTAAGTCTAATTTTTGTATGACGTCTGGACATCTTTGGACAGGCAAATTTGTTAATTTGTTATTCATGTATGTGTGAGGTCCTAAAAACTTTCCTTTTACTATTTCATGATTTTTCATCTATTTCAGGCTGACCGTAATTCAAGGCAAACCTCAAGTTCCTTCCACGATTCCCTTCTCGTCCTTGAGCGTGGCTCATTAAAAACGCCTACATCTCTCCTGGAAGCGTCTGTCACCGACTTTTCGCTCCTCGTGTCTGAGCGCAGCTCATCACCAGCTCCCATATCAATGCTCGAAGCTGCTAGTACCCTGTACAAGCAGATAATTAATGAGACCGACACCGACTTTTCTGTCCTCGGCCCTGATTTGCCGAAATTCCAAGGCCTAAGACAAGATTCGGACCTAGAAGAATCCCTCGACGACTCCCCCCGCGTCGACCGAAGGGAACCTTTTATTGAACCAGAAGACCATGATAAATCATTCCCTGATTTCGTCCCAGATGACGACATGCTTTATAATAGAGAGGATCCCGACGACCACTTCGAAGAAGTCCTGGTAGCGTAACCAAAACATGAAGAAATCGACGAGTTCGACCTTTACAATCGTTCGACTTTTATCAAAAGATATAGCGATAATCCATAATCCAGTATTGAATGAGTACTCGAAGGGTGAACATCAAATTCAATTTATCGGATTACAGAGCCAGCAGAGAACCTTCGAAGACGCCCTGTCCTGAGCGATATCAGGACACGCTTTAAAACTCTTGTTGCCGGAGCTATATTGTTGGCACAAAGCAAGGTAGATCGTTTATTTATAGTAGGCCTGAACGATGATCAATGAGGATAGCAGTATGTCAGAGGAGAGGCCACCTAATCCTTCGGAAACTAGGACCATTATGGACAAGCTGAATGCTATGAGCATACAACTCGGAACTTTAGGACCGATGGCAAAGTCGGTGCAGGATTTACGGAAAGATTTTTCTGCATTATCGCTGAGTTTTGAGACAGGACTGGCAGCGGTAACCGTCCGTACAGACGATTTGAACCACGATGTATCATCGTTACGCAGAGAGGTAAAAAAAAATCAGTCAAAAATAGACCGTATGGAGGCTGAATTAAAAAGGTCGAATTTGATCCTCTATAACTTTGATCCTATTCGAAAAGGCCCATCGCTTCGACATGACATTCTGCAATGTTTGAATAGTGTCATCCCAAATCTACGTATGGCAAATTCAGACCTAAGGGATGTTTTCCGCCTGCCGGCTGGACGTGGTATCCGTCCTGTACTCCTCAAATTATCGTCTGTTGATCTGCGAAACGCAATATTGAAATCTTATTTAGCACTGCGAAGCGTGTCACTTGCTGCAGCCCCTGACTATACTGAACGCGAATTACTAGCCCGGAATAAACTGAAACCTGTTTTGGCGAGAGCCAGAGAGGAAGGACATAGCGACGTCAGATTGAGGGGTGAGAAGCTCTACATAGGTCAACGGGTATTTGTGTTTGATACTGCGAATGGAAAAGTGATCGAGGAGGAACCTGATAGAGGGCAGCGGAATAGAGAGGACGTGAGGGTGAGAGAGCGGAGTAGTGATCTAGCTTCTGTGAGTGAGTCGCATGAAAATGATGCATCTGACGTGTCGGAGGCTAGCGTAAGCACCGTGGTAGACAGGAGCGAAAACCAGATGTTTACCCCAGTTAACGGGGCAAGGGCAGCGGAGCAGGTGGTTGGGTTCCAGCAGAATAAACGGAACAGGGAGGAAACATTTAGCCCAAGCCCTAGTGATGTGCAACCAAGTATCCGCGATCGCCCTCAAAGGGGAAATTACAATGGCCCAAGGTTTAATCGTGATTACAATCGAGGTGTTAATGACAGGTCTAGAGGTATCGGTCAACCAAGTCGGGGGCGAGGTAGGCCATGGCCCAATGCGGAGCCGAGACAGCTTTTTCGGAACGAAAGTGATTTCACCCTTGATTCATTATCCGCGTTTGCCCCGGATGGTGAACGGGACGTAGCGTAGGAAAGTGAGGGCCATGAGCGTAGCTTGAGGTTTGTGCATTGGAACGTCCAAGGTTTGAATGAACAGAAAATACAGTCAATTTGTGAGGTTAAGAAGTGGGATCTAATAAGTTTAGTAGAGACTTGGAAAGAATCTTCAATTTTGAGTGTTGAGTTTGATTGTTTTGATGTTTGTAGAAAAAAAAGTAGGAACGGCCGTACATATGGTGGAGTAGCAATTTTAGTAAGAAAAGGTATATTTAGTCAGTGTATAAAATTACATAGTGCGTCAGAAAATGTTGTTTGGATTAGATGTGAAGCACCGCATATGCAGATATTAGTTTGTAGTGTGTATGTTCCTCCAGAAACAAGCAGCTACAGTGGCAACGAAGATACTTGGGAAATTTTGTTTTCGGAGACATTCAAATACCGGAAAAGGTTTAGTAATCATAGTTTTGTTGTTTTAGGAGACTTTAATGCGTACGTTCGAGACCAATTTGAAAATTGGGCAGCCGAGTCACAGCTTGAGGATGAAGCCCACCAGAAGGAGATGTATGAGGAGTTATTTGGGAAGAGGAGGAGTAAGGACCAGGGACGAAAGAAAAATAAGTGGGGAAATATGCTTTTGGATTATGGAGGTACCGAAAATTTGGTTATTTTAAATGGTAGGCTGGGAAATGATAAGAATGTGGGAAATTACACGTGTTATTCATCGGGAGCTCCAAGCGTGGTAGATTATATTTTGGTAAGCATGTCTCTTTGGCCTCTGTGTGAGGGGTTTGAGGTGTTGGATGTTGTTGGGTTGGACCATGTCCCAATTTCGCTAGATTTAAATATGGTGTTAGGACCTAGGATAAGTAATGGTAGGGATATTTTAGAAGAGGAGTTGGATAGTGTTCAAGTAGGAATAAATAGACCTTTAAAGGTAGATGGTATGTCAGAAGAAGTAATAGTAAGTAGCCTAGGGGTAGGAAAGATAGAAGGACACATATATAGTTGGCACGAGAAGGTAAGGAACGGAGAAATAGAAGAGGTTGTGTCTCAGGTTAGTTCGGTTATGTATAGGATAGCTGAGAGTAGTGTTAAAAAAGTGAAGAAAGATAAAAGATTTAGGAAGGATTTTTTCGATGAAGAATGTGTGCGGAAAAGAGAACAGGTGGTTGAGTCATTGATGAAGTTAAAAGAGATAGGAGGAGATGGTAGTTTAAGTGAATATCGTAAACGTAGGAAAGAATATAAATATATGTTGAAGGATAAGAAACATAAGCTAGAAGTTGAACGTAATAATGAAATAGTAAAGTGTTATAAAGCTAAGGATAGCAAAGAATTTTGGAAAGGGATCAGGGCTGCTACGGAAGCGAAACAAGAAGACCTTACCCCGCGGGCTGAGTCATGGCCCGATTATCTTGAACGAAATGAACCTGATGTGGAAACTTTAAGAGGTGAGATCTCGACTTCTTTAAGGAAACCGGTACCGTACCCGCTGAAGGAGATGGATTATCAATTAATAAGTAAAATAGAGGAGGAAGAGATATGGAAGTCCATGAAGAAAATGAAAGGTAGGTCAGCCCCTGGAGTAGATGGAATCCCTGCAGTGATTTGGAAATGGGGAAGAGCGTATCTTCTACCAGTTTTGGCGTTAATTTTTTCGTTTATATTAGAGAATGCTCGTTGGCCACAAGCGTGGAGTACTTCAATTATGATACCAATATTTAAGAAAGGGGACAGGAGCGACCATAAAAACTACCGAGGAATACATCTAGGAAATGTGGCAAGTAAGATTTTTTGTAAAGTGATAGATTTTCGGTTAAAAAATTGGCTAGAAAAAAGTGAAATTTTAAATCCAGCGCAGGCTGGTTTTAGGGAAGGGTTCAGTACGCTGGACCAGATTTTTATATTAAATGTATTAATTAGAAAGTACACGAGAAGCAAGGGTGGTAAGCTGTACGTAGCTTTTGTAGACTTGAAGGGAGCATTTGATAATGTGAACAGGAAGTTGTTGATTGAAGTATTGTTAGAACTGGGCCTTCCAAATTTGTTCGTAGTTTTGATTGTAGAAATGTACATGAGTATTAAGGTGGTGGTGCGAGTGGCGAAGAAGTTTTCAAGAAGTGTGAAATCTAAGATCGGTGTGAAACAAGGTTGCACTCTTTCTCCGAAGTTATTCGCATTGTTTATAAATGATGTAGTACAGTTCATGATTGATAATTCGGCCCCAACGGTGACGGTAGATATCATGTCCCTGTGTACCTTGTTATTTGCTGACGATTTAACACTGGTGGCGGATTCTAGTAGCAACCTCCAGAAACTTTTAAATTTACTAGAGATTTATTTAAAAAAGAAAGAGCTAACATTGAATGTTAGTAAAACAGCTGTGATGGTGTTTAGAAAAGGTGGTAGATTGAAAGAAGGTGAGAAGTTTGAATACGGTGGGGAGTACTTAGAAGTAAAGGAAGAATGGGTTTATTTGGGGTGTAAACTGCGAGCAAAAGGAGGGGTATTTGGAAAGCATGTGGAACAGGCGGAGATAAAGGGGAAAAGATGTGTTAATCTAGTTCTAAGAAGCCATTTGAAAGATATTAATAACATTAAGATTCATAAAGAGGTATTTAATACGAAGGTACTGCCGGTTATGCATTACGCCTCCGAAGTGTGGGGGTTCCATAAGGCAGGTAAGTTGGAGCAGATACAGTTGAATTATTTTAAAAGATCATTAGGGCTGAATAGTACGACAAATAGCTTAGTAGTTAGGGGGGACATAGGCTTAGGAAGTGTAAGATGTAGGCGTTTAGTGAGTATGGTTAGTTTTTGGGAAAAGATAATTAGTCTTCCACGTGTTAGAATGTTGAAAGCGGCGTATCTGGAGTCCCTTAGAGATATAAGTAAGGAGTCATGGGCTTACCAAGTGAAGAAAATTTTAGATGAGTGTGGTGTTGGTGATAAGTGGAATGAGGGTATGGGTCATGAGTTGGAGTTAGGGACAGTAGCTAAAGAAGTAAAAAATATACTTAGGGACCAAGAAATCCAGAGGTGGCAGGTTGACAGAGATAGTTCAAAATCTCTGAGGTTTTATACAGAGGCGAAAGAGACATGGGGTGAATGTGTTTATTTTAAAGCGGGTTTAGATAGGGAGGAACTGAAATTAATAATTAGTATGCGAGCTGATATTTTACCTCTGGGGGATAGGAGGAGGTACACGGGTAAGCCGATTGGGAGGATTGGTCCTTACTTCTGCCCCATGTGTGGAGATATGAATGAGTGCGTGCGACATATTATGTGTGAATGTAGGGAATTGAATGATTTAAGAAGAGAAATATTTGGAGTAAATGAGTGTGATCAGGAATGGATGGAGCGAATGCTGAAGAGTGAATGTTTTGTCACTATAAGGAAAGTGGGCAGATTCCTCAAGTTGGCTATGAATCACAGAGAATTTTTCTTGTAGATTTAAGTGTTTGTTATAGTTATGTTGAAGGTTATGTATTTTTCTTTTGTATTGCCATGGCCCTTGGGCTCTTAGTGTAATAAATATCATATCATATCATATCATTCAGACCTCAAGACGATGCCCAAAAAGCTTCTGCCACAGCACGTACTCGAGTACAAAACCCTGAGGTATGGCACGCTCAAAGACCCTAAGACGTGCAATACTATGTCTTAAAGCTCTTCGACGTAGGTTGGAAAGCAAAACAAAGTCCCTCGAGGAGATACTAGAGACGAATGCTAGTATAAAAATGTTGTACGCGCGGATCTCCAAACGGATCATGCCGTACCATTTCTCTGTTAAACTCTGCCAGTACGACCTATCCCGGTCTAAATATATAGTCGCATGTGACCACGGCTCGGGAGGATCGTATACTCATCTTAACCAGTTTAACAAACTGCTGGCCGAACCTATTGCGACGCCGAATGATTTGGTAAAGGTTGCATTCGACAATCAGCAGGTCACAGGATCCACATATAACTTCAGTGCTGACAGTCGCCCGACCTCATCCATCATAACAAGCTTTCTGTACATCGGGCTGGAAAATAGAAAGCAGGTTATGCGCAGCGTCGACTACCTACGGCAAGACACTTCAATCAGGCGATGGAAGGGCTTCAGGGGGACAGCCACAAAATCCTCCGTATGGAGAGGCGTCTGGAAGAAATCAGTAACAAAGCGCTACCATATCAACGGCTGTGTCAATCCCCCTGATGTCGACCGATGTACGAACTTGCGACGATACATTTTTGCCTTTGGAGTCGTTCACCTTCGCGTCCAGCGCCAATGACGTCTCGGTGGTTACTGGGGAAACCCTGACGGTAAACCTGTCTGGGTATGAGAACATCGAGTTCGTCCTTTAACAGGTCGAGATTCTGAAAGGTAAGACAACTTTAAACGGATACAAGCAACCTATTTCTTCCGTAACTTCTTTCACGAGTTAATTTGTGTGGGGATGTAATCCCTGCTTTTCGTAGTGCAAATGCAAAAGTTGGGCTTTACTTTTATCAAATCAGCAACGGCCTTGACTGTTTTAATCCTTTTTCCATGTCAATTCGCGGCAAGTGTAAAGATTAGTAATAGGTCATTAGCGGGTTCCAAATATAGCATTTGAAACTCGGTTCTTGGCATTGTCGGGAAAAAACATTCCAGCAAATATAAAAATTTTAGGATCCCCATTTTTGGACATGTGTTTTATAAATGCTTCACCTGAGCTACCGCCAACACGTAATGGGCCCTTCCGCGCAAAGGCCGTATGTATATGCGCTGTTTCCAGCAGAGATGGGCGAATCCGGATTCGGATTCGAATCAATATTACGTCCTTTTGGCCGGATTCGAATCTTCTGCTTGTCAGGCTGGATTCGGAATCGAATTCCAAACCCTCAATCTTACGAATCCTCACAAATTTCTAGTTTACGTTCTTACAGTTTCCGTTTCCCAATTTTAGCAATCAAACTTTTTGATGTTCTCCACCAACTATCTAATCTAATCTATCGCGTTATCGGATTACCTTATATATCATTTAATTTTGTCACCGCTGATTTGTAAACTATAACCTAGGTAATGATTTGAGTTTTATTACGGTCGGATTCGATTGCGGATTCAAATCCTCAGCATGAAATGATGGATCCGGAATCGGATTCGTACCTGACCCTGGATTCAGATTCGAATTCTTTCATGATCGGATTCGCCCATCTCTGGTTTCAAGTAAAACAATGCAATGTAACAGTTCGGATGCGATGATCACTTTCTTTCCCCAGCAAAGGTCGACTAGCTATGTCTACATATTAAATCTGAAACTGTGAGTTAATCAAAACGCTTCTAACAAGTAAATTTTATCGTACAGGTGACCGATCATGGATCGTCGCAGAGGCGGACAGGGATCCACGTCATCGCCTCTGAGCTCGTGGCAAAATTATACCGATGCTTCCTGTGTGGGTATAAAGCCAAAACGAGGTTCCACTCCAATGAGCATAAATGTATCCAAGACGGGGGGAGGCGATCGATGAGCCGAGATATTGACTGGCTTATTCTCGTGCCTGGAGGGTTCCATCTCGAATACAACGCCGCTCAGGCAATAACCGAGATACTTTTGAAGCGGTGATAAGACGTCTGCGCGATCACTCACATGTCTTGTGCTAACGCTGCATCGTCAAAATCCCTCAGTGTCGACCACTACAAGAATTGTGGAGTCTTGGAGGTTTTCTACCTGGCATTTAGCCACGCGATTCAGCTATGCTTCCTTAAAGCAAAAGGGATAAGAGACATAAAAGGAAGGGAGGACAACCCCAGCAGAGATGACTTCCTAAGGTGGGTCGAAACAGTTCAAAACAAGCGCGTGTTCTTTGCGCACGTTTTGTGCCGTGACATTTTGCTTCCGCTCCTCATGATGAGGACAGCGATTCGGAATAACGATCCTGAGTAATACAGAGCAGTCAGACACACAGTCGCCAGAGTTTTTTTTTTGTGAAGCCACACCCATTACCAACGGATCTTTGGTTTTGACTACTTCCATTCAGCGTGCATTCCCGAGGACGTGAAGGAGGTAACAGACGCAACCTTCTGCAGCTCCAGAAATTCTAACATGGGTAAGTCTAATTTTTGTATGACGTCTGGACATCTTTGGACAGGCAAATTTTTTAATTTGTTATTCATGTATATGTGAGGTCCTAAAAACTTTCCTTTTACTATTTCATGATTTTTCATCTATTTCAGGCTGACCGTAATTCAAGGCAAACCTCAAGTTCCTTCCACGATTCCCTTCTCGTCCTTGAGCGTGGCTCATTAAAAACGCCTACATCTCTCCTGGAAGCGTCTGTCACCGACTTTTCGCTCCTCGTGTCTGAGCGCAGCTCATCACCAGCTCCCATATCAATGCTCGAAGCTGCTAGTACCCTGTACAAGCAGACAATTAATGAGACCGACACGGACTTTTCTGTCCTCGGCCCTGATTTGCCGAAATTCCAAGGCCTAAGACAAGATTCGGACCTAGAAGAATCCCTCGACGACTCCCCCCGCGTCGACCGAAGGGAACCTTTTACTGAACCAGAAGACCATGATAAATCATTCCCTGATTTCGTCCCAGATGACGACATGTTTTATAATAGAGAGGATCCCGACGACCACTTCGAAGAAGTCCTGGTAGCGTAACCAAAACATGAAGAAATCGACGAGTTCGACCTTTACAATCGTTCGACTTTTATCAAAGAGATGAGAGCGATAATCCATTCAGACCTCAAGACGATGCCCAAAAAGCTTCTGCCACAGCACGTACTCGAGTACAAAACCCTGAGGTATGACACGCTCAAAGACCCAAAGACGTGCAATACTATGTCTTAAAGCTCTTCGACGTAGGTTGGAAAGCAAAACAAAGTCCCTCGAGGAGATACTAGAGACGAATGCTAGTATAAAAATGTTGTACGCGCGGATCTCCAAACGGATCATGCCGTACCATTTCTCTGTTAAACTCTGCCAGTACGACCTATCCCGGTCTAAATATATAGTCGCATGTGACCACGGCTCGGGAGGATCGTATACTCATCTTAACCAGTTTAACAAACTGCTGGCCGAACCTATTGCGACGCCGAATGATTTGGTAAAGGTTGCATTCGACAATCAGCAGGTCACAGGATCCACATATAACTTCAGTGCTGACAGTCGCCCGACCTCATCCATCATAACAAGCTTTCTGTACATCGGGCTGGAAAATAGAAAGCAGGTTATGCGCAGCGTCGACTACCTACGGCAAGACACTTCAATCAGGCGATGGAAGGGCTTCAGGGGGACAGCCACAAAATCCTCCGTATGGAGAGGCGCCTGGAAGAAATCAGTAACAAAGCGCTACCATATCAACGGCTGTGTCAATCCCCCTGATGTCGACCGATGTACTAACTTGCGACGATACATTTTTGCCTTTGGAGTCGTTCACCTTCGCGTCCAGCGCCAATGACGTCTCGGTGGTTACTGGGGAAACTCTGACGGTAAACCTGTCTGGGTATGAGAACATCGAGTTCGTCCTTTAACAGGTTGAGATTCTGAAAGGTAAGACAACTTTAAACGGATACAAGCAACCTATTTCTTCCGTAACTTTTATCACGAGTTAATTTGTGTGGGGATGTAATCCCTGCTTTTGGTAGTGCAAATGCAAAAGTTGGGCTTTACTTTTATCAAATCAGCAACGGCCTCGACTGTTTTAATCCTTTTCCCATGTCAATTCGCGGCAAGTGTAAAGATTAGTAATAGGTCATTAGCGGGTTCCAAATATAGCATTTGAAACTCGGTTCTTGGCATTGTCGGGAAAAAACATTCCAGCAAATATAAAAATTTTAGGATCCCCATTTTTGGACATGTGTTTTATAAATGCTTCACCTGAGCTACCGCCAACACGTAATGGGCCCTTCCGCGCAAAGGCCGTATGTATATGCGCTGTTTCCAGCAGAGATGGGCGAATCCGGATTCGGATTCGAATCAAGATTACGTCCTTTTGGCCGGATTCCAATCTTCTGCTTGTCAGGCTGGATTCGGAATCGAATTCCAAACCCTCAATCTTACGAATCCTCACAAATTTCTAGTTTACGTTCTTACAGTTTCCGTTTCCCAATTTTAGCAATCGAACTTTTTGATGTTCTCCACCAACTATCTAATCTAATCTATCGCGTTATCGGATTACCTTATATATCATTTAATTTTGTCACCGCTGATTTGTAAACTATAACCTAGGTAATGATTTGAGTTTTATTACGGTCGGATTCGATTGCGGATTCAAATCCTCAGCATGAAATGATGGATCCGGAATCGGATTCGTCCCTGACCCTGGATTCAGATTCGAATTCTTTCGTGATCGGATTCGCCCATCTCTGGTTTCAAGTAAAACAATGCAATGTAACAGTCCGGATGCGATGATCACTTTCTTTCCCCAGCAAAGGTCGACTAGTTATGTCTACATATTAAATCTGAAACTGTGAGTTTATCAAAACGCTTCTAACAAGTAAATTTTATCGTACAGGTGACCGATCATGGATCGTCGCAGAGGCGGACAGGGATCCACGTCATCGCCTCTGAGCTCGTGGCAAAATTATACCGATGCTTCCTGTGTGGGTATAAAGCCAAAACGAGGTTCCACTCCAATGAGCATAAATGTATCCAAGACGGGGGGAGGCGATCGATGAGCCGAGATATTGACTGGCTTATTCTCGTGCCTGGAGGGTTCCATCTCAAATACAACGCCGCTCAGGCAATAACCGAGATACTTTTGAAGCGGTGATAAGACGTCTGCGCGATCACTCACATGTCTTGTGCTAACGCTGCATCGTCAAAATCCCTCAGTGTCGACCACTACAAGAATTTTGGAGTCTTGGAGGTTTTCTACCTGGCATTTAGCCACGCGATTCAGCTATGCTTCCTTAAAGCAAAAGGGATAAGAGACATAAAAGGAAGGGAGGACAACCCCAGCAGAGATGACTTCCTAAGGTGGGTCGAAACAGTTCAAAACAAGCGCGTGTTCTTTGCGCACGTTTTGTGCCGTGACATTTTGCTTCCGCTCCTCATGATGAGGACAGCGATTCGGAATAACGATCCTGAGTAATACAGAGCAGTCAGACACACAGTAGCCAGAGTTTTTTTTTTGTGAAGCCACACCCATTACCAACGGATCTTTGGTTTTGACTACTTCCATTCAGCGTGCATTCCCGAGGACGTGAAGGAGGTAACAGACGCAACCTTCTGCAGCTCCAGAAATTCTAACATGGGTAAGTCTAATTTTTGTATGACGTCTGGACATCTTTGGACAGGCAAATTTGTTAATTTGTTATTCATGTATATGTGAGGTCCTAAAAACTTTCCTTTTACTATTTCATGATTTTTCATCTATTTCAGGCTGACCGTAATTCAAGGCAAACCTCAAGTTCCTTCCACGATTCCCTTCTCGTCCTTGAGCGTGGCTCATTAAAAACGCCTACATCTCTCCTGGAAGCGTCTGTCACCGACTTTTCGCTCCTCGTGTCTTCAGGCTGACCGTAATTCAAGGCAAACCTCAAGTTCCTTCCACGATTCCCTTCTCGTCCTTGAGCGTGGCTCATTAAAAACGCCTACATCTCTCCTGGAAGCGTCTGCGCGATCACTCACATGTCTTGTGCTAACGCTGTAACAGACGCAACCTTCTGCAGCTCCAGAAATTCTAACATGGGTAAGTCTAATTTTTGTATGACGTCTGGACATCTTTGGACAGGCAAATTTGTTAATTTGTTATTCATGTATATGTGAGGTCCTAAAAACTTTCCTTTTACTATTTCATGATTTTTCATCTATTTCAGGCTGACCGTAATTCAAGGCAAACCTCAAGTTCCTTCCACGATTCCCTTCTCGTCCTTGAGCGTGGCTCATTAAAAACGCCTACATCTCTCCTGGAAGCGTCTGTCACCGACTTTTCGCTCCTCGTGTCTGAGCGCAGCTCATCACCAGCTCCCATATCAATGCTCGAAGCGGCTAGTACCCTGTACAAGCAGACAATTAATGAGACCGACACCGACTTTTCTGTCCTCGGCCCTGATTTGCCGAAATTCCAAGGCCTAAGACATGATTCGGACCTAGAAGAATCCCTTGACGACTCCCCCCGCGTCGACCGAAGGGAACCTTTTACTGAACCAGAAGACCATGATAAATCATTCCCTGATTTCGTCCCAGATGACGACATGCTTTATAATAGAGAGGATCCCGACGACCACTTCGAAGAAGTCCTGGTAGCGTAACCAAAACATGAAGAAATCGACGAGTTCGACCTTTACAATCGTTCGACTTTTATCAAAGAGATGAGAGCGATAATCCATTCAGACCTCAAGACGATGCCCAAAAAGCTTCTGCCACAGCACGTACTCGAGTACAAAACCCTGAGGTATGACACGCTCAAAGACCCAAAGACGTGCGATACTATGTCTTAAAGCTCTTCGACGTAGGTTGGAAAGCAAAACAAAGTCCCTCGAGGAGATACTAGAGACGAATGCTAGTATAAAAATGTTGTACACGCGGATCTCCAAACGGATCATGCCGTACCATTTCTCTGTTAAACTCTGCCAGTACGACCTATCCCGGTCTAAATATATAGTCGCATGTGACCACGGCTCGGGAGGATCGTATACTCATCTTAACCAGTTTAACAAACTGTTGGCCGAACCTATTGCGACGCCGAATGATTTGGTAAAGGTTGCATTCGACAATCAGCAGGTCACAGGATCCACATATAACTTCAGTGCTGACAGTCGCCCGACCTCATCCATCATAACAAGCTTTCTGTACATCGGGCTGGAAAATAGAAAGCAGGTTATGCGCAGCGTCGACTACCTACGGCAAGACACTTCAATCAGGCGATGGAAGGGCTTCAGGGGGACAGCCACAAAATCCTCCGTATGGAGAGGCGCCTGGAAGAAATCAGTAACAAAGCGCTACCATATCAACGGCTGTGTCAATCCCCCTGATGTCGACCGATGTACGAACTTGCGACGATACATTTTTGCCTTTGGAGTCGTTCAGCTTCGCGTCCAGCGCCAATGACGTCTCGGTGGTTACTGGGGAAACCCTGACGGTAAACCTGTCTGGGTATGAGAACATCGAGTTCGTCCTTTAACAGGTCGAGATTCTGAAAGGTAAGGCAACTTTAAACGGATACAAGCAACCTATTTCTTCCGTAGCTTTTATCACGAGTTAATTTGTGTGGGGATGTAATCCCTGCTTTTGGTAGTGCAAATGCAAAAGTTGGGCTTTACTTTTATCAAATCAGCAACGGCCTTGACTGTTTTAATCCTTTTCCCATGTCAATTCGCGGCAAGTGTAAAGATTAGTAATAGGTCATTAGCGGGTTCCAAATATAGCATTTGAAACTCGGTTCTTGGCATTGTCGGGAAAAAACATTCCAGCAAATATAAAAATTTTTGGATCATGGGCGAATCCGGATTCGGATTCGAATCAATATTACGTCCTTTTGGCCGGATTCGAATCTTCTGCTTGTCAGGCTGGATTCGGAATCGAATTCCAAACCCTCAATCTTACGAATCCTCACAAATTTCTAGTTTACGTTCTTACAGTTTCCGTTTCCCAATTTTAGCAATCAAACTTTTTGATGTTCTCCACCAACTATCTAATCTAATCGATCGCGTTATCGGATTACCTTATATATCATTTAATTTTGTCACCGCTGATTTGTAAACTATAACCTAGGTAATGATTTGAGTTTTATTAAGGTCGGATTCGATTGCGGATTCAAATCCTCAGCATGAAATGATGGATCCGGAATCGGATTCGTACCTGACCCTGGATTCAGATTCGAATTCTTTCATGATCGGATTCGCCCATCTCTGGTTTCAAGTAAAACAATGCAATGTAACAGTTCGGATGCGATGATCACTTTCTTTCCCCAGCAAAGGTCGACTAGCTATGTCTACATATTAAATCTGAAACTGTGAGTTAATCAAAACGCTTGTAACAAGTAAATTTTATCGTACAGGTGACCGATCATGGATCGTCGCAGAGGCGGACAGGGATCCACGTCATCGCCTCTGAGCTCGTGGCAAAATTATACCGATGCTTCCTGTGTGGGTATAAAGCCAAAACGAGGTTCCACTCCAATGAGCATAAATGTATCCAAGACGGGGGGAGGCGATCGATGAGCCGAGATATTGACTGGCTTATTCTCGTGCCTGGAGGGTTCCATCTCGAATACAACGCCGCTCAGGCAATAACCGAGATACTTTTGAAGCGGTGATAAGACGTCTGCGCGATCACTCACATGTCTTGTGCTAACGCTGTAACAGACGCAACCTTCTGCAGCTCCAGAAATTCTAACATGGGTAAGTCTAATTTTTGTATGACGTCTGGACATCTTTGGACAGGCAAATTTGTTAATTTGTTATTCATGTATATGTGAGGTCCTAAAAACTTTCCTTTTACTATTTCATGATTTTTCATCTATTTCAGGCTGACCGTAATTCAAGGCAAACCTCAAGTTCCTTCCACGATTCCCTTATCGTCCTTGAGCGTGGCTCATTAAAAACGCCTACATCTCTCCTGGAAGCGTCTGCGCGATCACTTACATGTCTTGTGCTAACGCTGTAACAGACGCAACCTTCTGCAGCTCCAGAAATTCTAACATGGGTAAGTCTAATTTTTGTATGACGTCTGGACATACGCCGCTCAGGCAATAACCGAGATACTTTTGAAGCGGTTATAAGACGTCTGCGCGATCACTCACATGTCTTGTGCTAACGCTGCATCGTCAAAATCCCTCAGTGTCGACCACTACAAGAATTTTGGAGTCTCGGAGGTTTTCTACCTGGCATTTAGCCACGCGATTCAGCTATGCTTCCTTAAAGCAAAAGGGATAAGAGACATAAAAGGAAGGGAGGACAACCCCAGCAGAGATGACTTCCTAAGGTGGGTCGAAACAGTTCAAAACAAGCGCGTATTCTTTGCGCACGTTTTGTGCCGTGACATTTTGCTTCCGCTCCTCATGATGAGGACAGCGATTCGGAATAACGATCCTGAGTAATACAGAGCAGCCAGACACACAGTCGCCAGATTTTTTTTTTTTGTGAAGCCACACCCATTACCAACGGATCTTTGGTTTTGACTACTTCCATTCAGCGTGCATTCCCGAGGACGTGAAGGAGGTAACAGACGCAACCTTCTGCAGCTCCAGAAATTCTAACATGGGTAAGTCTAATTTTTGTATGACGTCTGGACATCTTTGGACAGGCAAATTTGTTAATTTGTTATTCACGTATGTGTGAGGTCCTAAACACTTTCCTTTTACTATTTCATGATTTTTCATCTATTTCAGGCTGACCGTAATTCAAGGCAAACCTCAAGTTCCTTCCACGATTCCCTTCTCGTCCTTGAGCGTGGCTCATTAAAAACGCCTACATCTCTCCTGGAAGCGTCTGTCACCGACTTTTCGCTCCTCGTGTCTGAGCGCAGCTCATCACCAGCTCCCATATCAATGCTCGAAGCTGCTAGTACCCTGTACAAGCAGACAATTAATGAGACCGACACCGAACTTTTCTGTCCTCGGCCCTGATTTACCGAAATTCTAAGGCCTACGACAAGATTCGGACCTAGAAGAATCCCTCGACGACTCCCCCCGCGTCGACCGAAGGGAACCTTTTATTGAACCAAAAGACCACGATAAATAATTCCCTGATTTCGTCCCAAATGACGACATGCTTTATAATAGAGAGGATCCCGACGACCACTTCGAAGAAGTCCTGGTAGCGTAACCAAAACATGAAGAAATCGACGAGTTCGACCTTTACAATCGTTCGACTTTTATCAAAGAGATGAGAGCGATAATCCATTCAGACCTCAAGACGATGCCCAAAAAGCTTCTGCCACAGCACGTACTCGAGTACAAAACCCTGAGGTATGACACGCTCAAAGACCAAAAGACGTGCAATACTATGTCTTAAAGCTCTTACTATTTCATGATTTTGGCCGGATTCTCGTGAAGCGCTTTTCCTGCAAATCATATTCGGCGTGCAGCTTTATCAGGCTATTTCCTGTTCTGTCCATGTTTCAGATGACTAAAGATCATCAAGACAATCAAACACGGATTCAGCAAGTGTCCTTACCTCTTCCAAACTTCCGAAGAAAGTTTTGCTTCCTTATTCGGATTTAGCCAAATTTCAGTTGAAAAACTTGTTCGGAATTCATCAGTCGAGTTTACGACATGGTTGAGTAAATATTCGAGGTATCCCTAGGTTAGTTCCACAGGCTTACAAGATGCCAAGAAGTAGCAAAGATGAAAAGAGGAAGCTAAATATTTGGGGAAGAAAACTTTTGGCATTGTGCGCGGAGAATGGACTGGTCATCGGCAACGGGAGGTTTGGGAAAGATAAAGGTAGAGGTGAGTACACCTGTATGTCTCGCCTTCGAGGTAGTTTAACTGAATATGTACTGATTAACAGTTGTTTTGACCTGGGCCCAGTATGCTTTGAAGTAGAGGAATATAACAGGAAGAAGTACCACGTACAGGAGCGTATAGATAAACCCCCATAAAATTTGATAATAAAAGGAGTAAAAAGAGATTGGTCTAAGAAAGAGATGGAGGAGTTGGAAATAGTATTTTGTGGGGAGAATTTTAGGTCTATTCTTCAGGCATTTGTACAGAATGATATAGAAGTAGATGGAGTCCTGGAACAGTTAAGTCATTTGATCCATCATAAGGTGAAAAAAGTACTTGACAAGAATAAGTATACAAAAAGAAAAGAGTTTTTGATAAGGAAGGTGGTGACAAGAAAACAGAATTGAAAAAAGCTCTAGATGTAGTGAATAGTGAAAATATAAATGGTGATGAAAAGGAGGAAAGGTTAATAAATTATAGGAAAGAAGACGTGTATATAAAGACATGATACGTAGGAAAAAGAGAAGACGAATATTGACAGAAAAAGGAGTGGGAGTCCTTTATGTAAGTTGTAGTTTGAAGGAATTTTGAAAGAATATAAGGGAATTGGGTAATACACCACAAATGAGTTTGGAGTTTGATGATGGGGCCTGGCCAAATTATTTTGAGGGGTTAGAAGGTAAATGTGGATTGGTGCAAGAATTAGGAAGTGTAGTTGAAGAGAAGATGAAAGAAATTCAATACCCACAAAAGGAATATGATAATATTCTTATTCAAGAAATAACTGTGAGCGAGATAGAAGAAGCGTTTCAAGGAGGTAGTGCACCTGGGGTGTAAGGAATACCGTCACGTATTTATAAACGTATTCGTCGTTCTTTACGTTTAACCGAATTTTCAGAGTAGGTGAATGGCCGAAAGCGTGGAAAAAGTCAATAATACTCCTCTGTTTAAGAAAGGGAGAATCCGAAGTTATTTGATAATTATAGGCCTATAGCTCTAATTCCGTCTCTTAGTAAGATAATGGAAAACATATTAGATGTGAGATTAGATAAATGGCTGAACCATTATTTATTATAATGTTATTAGAGAAGAACAAGGAGGATTTCGGAAGAATTATAGTACGTCAGACAGAGTATTTGTATTGACAGCACCAATAGAAAAATATGGAAAAGGAAATGGTAAGTTATTTGTAGCATTCCTGGATCTTAGGAAAGCGTTCGATAGTGTAGATAGGCTGCTTCTAGGTCAAGTTTTATTTGAATTAGGATTACCAACGTTATTTATTAAAGTTTTGATTAGTATGTATAGTGCGACAAAAGGGGTGGTTAGGCTAATAGGGGGAGGTTTATCGAGAGTATTTGAGAGTAAACAGGGTAGTGTTTTATCTCCTAGGCTATTTGGGATATTTTTAAATGGTTTGATTCAGTTTTTAGAAAAACGATGGGCACCTAGCGTGTCTTTGGGCAACCTTAAATTATCAGTTTTGCTTTTCGCTGATGACACTGCGCTGGTGGCGAAAACCCGCAACGACCTGCAAGTTATGCTAGATTTGATTGATGAATATTTGAATCCAAACAAATTAGAATTGAATGTAAAGATAACAGAAATTGTTACATTTAAACATGGGGGAGTATCACGAAAAGAAGAAGGGATTGGTAGCTTCGTGTTCCGAGGCGAAGAATTGAAAATAAGAGATACGTTTAAATATCTGGGTTTTAATTTGTCGTCTAATGGGAGCTGGAAGACGCACGTAAGAGAAATGACAAATAGGGGAAGGGTAGCGTCTGCAGCAGTTTTTAGAAATGTAACGTTGATGGGAGTAAAAAACCTGAAGATTCATAAGAACATTTTCAGTTCAAAAATTATTTCAACATTCCATTACGGGGCGGAGTTATGAGGATTCGATCCAGCTCTGCAGCTAGAGTCCATTCAGCTAAAAGTCTATAAAAGAGTATATGGGCTGCACCTAACAACCCACAGCCAAGTTCTTAAAGGTGACCTAGGTATATTCTCTATGAAAAATACAATGTATCCCAAATTCTTAGGTTTTGGGTAAAGTTAACTCAGCTGCCTGATAATAGGCTTTTGAAAGTGGCTTATATGGAATTATTAAAGCTAGGAAGGAGGAGAACGTGGCATTTTAAAGTAAAGATTCTACTGGAGGAATCAGGCCTAGCGAAGGCCTTGGCCCAGGTGAAGGTATGCAAGACCTCCTGGCAATAGCAAATAGAGTGCTAAAAGACCAAGAAATCCAAAAAAGGGAGGGGATGGTAAGTAGGTTAGGGACATTGAAATATTCTAGATAAGTAAAAGAAGTATTTCGTGAAGAGGTATATTTTAAGTTAAATTTTCCCCAGTTATATTTGCGGTACTAGATCCAGTTGCGGGACAACTGTCTATCAGTGCATAGACACAGCTATTTTTTGAAGAGAAAAGATGAAGACCACCCGTCCGGGTGTGCTTTCCCTCTTTGTGGTAATGGAGTTGATGATTGGTCCATGGTATGTGCGGTGTCCAGAGCTTTCTGGGTTAAGAATGGTATTATTGGGAGGTGAGGTTATGTTACTTCTTGAAATCTTAAAGAGCAAGACACCAAGCATTATATGTAATATTTGCAGATTTGTTAATGGTTTGGTGAAATTTCGAGAGAGTGAAGGAGAAGTTTAGTTCGTTTGAAGTTATTCTGTTTTGTTGTTTTAAATGTATTTTTTTGTATATGGCCTTTGGCTTTGAATACGATTATTATCGTATGGACTCAGCAGACCTCATTACCTACAAATCAACATTTTCTTAAGTTTTAAAACTATTTCGCACTCCTTAATTTGAAAACCAACTCCTAGTCTCGTCAATATAGGGCTACAGACCCCGTCTGCGATTTTGACCTGTGCTTGTGACCTCTCCTCGTTTGAAACAAAACCAAAGGTTTCGATGGAATACCACAAATTTAATATCTGATCCAGACAATTGGGTCTTGTAGATATTCGATGCGTCTTTTAGATGTACGGTCTTCGCCAGACTCCATTAACATATGTCGTTTAGGTCCAGGAAGCTGAATATTATTGAGCTCAGTTTCAGAATCTTCAAGAAATCGATATAACGAATTTAGTATAATTTACGGCGTTTGTTAATTGTGATATAGTTTACATACTATTAACGAGAAAAAACAGAAAACAAAATATTAAAAGAAATCGATAATGCAAATAATTAGGACTTCTGTCTACATTAGCAGACCTTATAGATTCTTAGTCTTCAGTAGATCCCGTGAGCTCTTTATCTATACCTAGCCAACCACTTAACCAGATACGTACCGCTTTTCATCAAACACAAATCGGGACAGACACCAAAACAATTAACTCAACCTGGTCAGCACCTTTTCCATGAAACAAAAATCTGGACTGACACCAAAAGAGTTTCTTGTTGGGACCGAAAAGGGGACCTCTAAGGCCACTCACTTCATCACAGTAAGATTATGTTGGGAGAAGAATATTACTAAACAGTTACGGAAACAAACTCTGACTTCTCCAAGTTTAAATAGCCTACAATTTTGACTATAGCAGAGCAGACTAAGTATTTAAGTATCTAAATAAAATAAAAAATAGTTGAAATCGCACTCATAATAATGATGATTGTTAATTTTTCTATTCCCTTAAATTTCCCTAGAACTTCAGTTCAAATGTCTCATTCAACAAAGTTTGTCTAATTAATAAAAGAACATGCCATTCTGAGGAAGCTGGGGTATTATATTATACCTACGAATGATATGAACCAATATACTGGGGAGACTGCTAATCCCACGTGCCGGATGGGCGTTGTCTTGATTTTACTTTTGGAAGAAAACGGGATTTCTTGATACGCAGCTACGTTGGCTAAGACGCTGGAAGCGCTAGGTGGTTTTTTATTTAGGTGTTACTGGGGAGTTAAAATACCATGGGACTTTCTCTCTGGTTCGTCATGGTCGGCGGATTGGAAAATTGCTTTTACAGGCTTAAGTGCTCTAGAGTTGAAGTCAAGAGAAAGAAATCAAAGAAAACGTTTAGCAAATAGGTAGCAGGTTTCTGTTTCGGATGATTCCCGGTAAACTAATCGTCTGGCAAAAAACCAAAGCATAAAAACGGCTTCAGCATGTCTCCTTACCCCTACACTAAACCTCTAATCAACTAAAGGCAAGACTTCTAATTCCAACAATTTATCCTGTTATGGCCTCATTCCTTGCGAACTATTTGTTCGGCGAGGAAATAATTGTCGCATATGATCTAGCAATTTTTATCCTCCTTAGCAATTTTTTTTAACATCTAATCTAGTTTAGAGAAAAAGGGCGGAGAAGATTTTCTGGAAGGCCACCGGTGGTAGGGAGTGAGTATGTATGTCACATCACCGATATTGACAGAAGTGTCTTGGATACTTGACACCCGTCCGAAGCATGCCTTGGCCAAATATGACACGCACGAAATCATTAGATAATGTTATATCTGCGGGGAAGAAAAGGCGCGCAACCCTAACACCTTTTTTTTTTTTTAGATACGCGAAAATATCGGATGGGGAGCTGGGAAAAAGACGTGCATCCTGTACGATCCTGTGAGCACGCCTCACAAATAGAGCGATGAGGTGCTCTTGGTGTTCAATTGCTTACAACCAGTAAGTTCGAACAATGTCTTAAGGTAGGCTTCTGGCAAAAAAAACAATAACCTCAAACGAGCAAAAGATTCATTTTAAGAATCCCAAACGACTAGAAATACCCATGCCGGTTCCGAGAATCAGTTACAACAAATGTTGTCAGTTACTACACTAGGGAGTAGCGCTTGCAAAACGTGACACACACTAGAATAGCAGCGATACTAGCAACACTAGTCACAAAGTCCCTAGTAGACTCATTCAGTCGTAGACCAGCGCTGGCTCTAGTAGTTTCATATCCTGAACAAAGCAAAAAAAAGCGTTTCTTCGATACCACCGATGCTAGCTTCAAAGAGAATTAAGAAGGAACTATGAATAATTTATTTTTAATAACTTTCTGGTTTGGCCGGATTTTTGCAAACTACTTGTCCGGCAAGAAAATCAATCCGAAGCATATTTTCGAACTGGAGTGATACAAATTTTGATCATTTTACAGGTATTTCGACAAACCATTGGAAGATAGGGAGCTCACCGACATAAAAGGAGAGGCAACGGATCTCCAAATACCAGAGCTAAGAGAGCGGAATATGGAAAAGTACTTGGAAAGCTATCATGAACCAACACCAACATCGGGTCGTGCTTGGACGAAAGTGACTACATCCAGATCGACTTCTCGACGATCAAGGATCCTCGAAATCTTCCGGTTTCAACCGGATTCGTGACGAACATGTGTCCGGGTAGAAAATAAATGTCGTCTTCTTACCCGTAAATTGAAGACCTAATGAAATTCATATAAAACCTTTACAAACCACTGCAAATTATGCAGCCATGGGGCCCATCTACGATCTCGACCTTTCCCTTGACCCAAAAAATCCTCACACAAAGTTTCATCAAATTATCTCACCCGGTCGAGAGTTGTGCTGACAGACGGACAACTTTTGCAAAGTCATAAGTATCCCTTCACTGACGTTTTGGGATACCAAAAAGTTTACCACCACCCAAAGTTGTGTTTGCGACCCATGCATACAGAATTTTGTTTAATTTCGGTATGTATAATGTCATTTGTCGGCTAATCAATTTAGATTAGTCTATTTCTTGTGTCTACTTTTTTTTCTTCAGATAAGCAACTTGATGACAAACCTTACGACCCGTCGACGATGACGGTGTCCATGCCTCAAGAAACCAGAGAATATGCTAAATGTAAGTCGGCAGAACACAGATATTGGCTAAAACCATTGGATGGACGGGCTATTGCGTTGAAATCTGACCGTTAGCACGTTCGCAGCGAAGATATTGCGATTTACATTGGTTGGGATATAGGCGAGGGGTCACCGACCCCCGGAATCTTATGTACACCCTTTCCCGGAGCCGACCGAAACCACCGTTGCCGACACTCCCAGCATTCTCGCCTCTAAACATGCTTATTTCATGTTCTAATATGCCGGCTGCTGTTAGCCGGTGCCGGCATCGGGCAACACATGATGCTATAGGTTTACATTACAGTCGAGAGTAGTCGGCGACTCGGATACAGGATCAGTAAGGGTATAGGAAATTTACAGGCATTAAACGGGACTAATGGTTAGACAGTTAAGAAAGAGAACAGAATGTACTGTTCGATAGAAGAAAACATCCGTTATGTATGTAGACCACAAATTAGTTACAAGATAATTGCGTCTTTGATATTATGTTATCATATAATATTATGATAATCATTTTTATGTTATTTAAATTATGATATCACGTTAAGGTATCCAACTTTGTAATCCCATCAAAACCCTTGTGTCTTATTCTGGCAGTTTCATGAGGCTTCTTTCACTTTTTAGGATGTGACGAGCCCAAGAACAGGGCAGACCTTGAAGTCTATTCTCGGAAAGCTGGTTGGCCGAGTGCCGGTAAACCTCTCCAGGTTTTCTGCTGGATCACCGATACTAAGGAAGCTGTCATCGAATGTGAATATACTAACAATGTGGACAAAGCTTCGCCAGAGGCCGTGGGAGGAATGATCGGGACCGAGTGGGAGGAGGGGGCTGTTCTTGCATTTGACGGTCATACACCGTCAAAGTCAAGGGTGCTGATTTAGATTTTGTAACGGAAAAGCTGGGAGATCTTGCAGGAAAAGAAATCCACATTTTTCAATAAACCAATCACACTGCGGGTCTCAGGACCACCAAGGTAGACACCAACCCCTCGAGTTATTTGCTTCCTTGCAATTAGGTAGCCTTTACAAGTACCGTTTTTTACGAAATAAATAATGACCTGAAACATCCATTCAAATGCCTTGTCGACGCCGTAAAACGGCTACCATTCTCATCAAAGTTAACTAAAAGATAAGGATCCCCTAGCCTACAAATCCAACATAGAAAGATAAACCACAAATTCACACAGCTACGGAAAAAAAGATATATAAAAATGCTATTTCTGCAGGAAAAACAATGATTACAATCCCTACAGCCTTTCTGAATGTCCTAACACATGAAAAATACCATTAAACAACAAGAAAATCCAAAGAGACATAACAAATTTCAGTTATTTCAAAAAATTCAGTTCGAGCGAACGCCAGAATTCCGAGAAGTAAATGGCTACGTAGTAAAATTGGACGGTACAAAGGTTGTTGAAAAAAGTATCAAAATGGAAGAGAAAGGTGACAGGAAAAGTCAAAAAAATTGAGTAAGATATTTTATTTATTTATTCAACTTTATTTCAGCTTTTGCCATATACTATACTACAAACACAAAAACATTAAATAATCATCACTTGACAGATGTCGCCAAATATGTAGACAGTAGAATATCGGGCGTGAAGCCAGCGCCACAAGGCAATTCTTCGACTGCCGTAGCCTCAAAATTGCAAAATCAACTCCATGGAGCGCCTTAAATCCAAACTGGAAATCACTTGTCCCAACGTTGGGTCCAATTTCAGACAAAACACAGTTTTCGAACAACTTCGACATAATCGTTGCCAAAGCTATAGGCCTGTAGTTTTCCGACTTCGAAACATCGTAACCGCGCCCTTTCGGCATGGCCATAACCGTTGGAAATAAAAGCATTAAACAGACGCGCGAGTACTTCACTTTTCTCGCGCGCTGAAAACTTAAGATATCTTGCTGATATCTGGTCAGGCCCGCCCGCTTTATCCGCTTGAAGATCACCAATTAGTTTTTCTACCAAGCTAGGAGGAAGAAACACCGCAATGTTCCCATCACCACTTACACCATCTAGACATTCCGCAACAATATTCTTTGAACTGAAAGTACAACGGACCTTAGCCCAAAAATCTCTCACATTTAAAAACGACTTTGCAAGCCTCTCAGCCCTCAGTAATCTCTCATTCTTTTTGCAAGATTTTGGTCTTTTCTTAAAACTCATCCTCGTAGATTTCATGAGCGCAAATACTGGCCCATAAACCGGTTTAAATGCAATAACCCAACTTAAACCGGTTTGAATGCAATAACCCAACTTAAAAAAGCAGACCTAGACAAATTATACAGTTCACTCAAGTGGAAATTCCACCCAGGAATATGCTTAAAACCTTTCCTGCCCTTCTTCGCTGCTTTAGAAGGTATGGTGACACGAGCAGCAAAAAGTAATACATTGATAAACTCAAGATACATATGACTGATACAAACTTGTTGATCGGCATTATTGTAGAATGGGTCTTGACAAGCTATTGCTTCACTTGAAAAATCGAGCTCTTCCAGACCTTGTTTGGTAAGAACAAGGTGTTGCAGAAGATCGTCTTGGCTTGCCGATTTCCAATCTATATGGCTGGTCTCGGGTTCAAACTGAATGGTGGGATGCAGCGCATGTAGGATGTTCAGGTGCAACTCAATCGGTAAATGATCAGGACCAAATTCGTAAAGAACACTAATATGGTCTACTGAAGAGTGACAAGATTGGGACTTTAAAACGTGATCAAGCCAAGAAGTTACACCTGTGTGAGACTCACTAACGTATGTGAAAGTGCTTGCAGGCAAATTATGAACATCCGATATAATTAACGTAGTGACCAGATCAAAATGTTGAAGGTTCACAGGTGGAATCTTCGTCAGATACGCGGCAGCGAACGTTCATTCTACAGATAAGATAAATATCATCAAGTGCCAAATATGCGCTTCGGCAAGTTGTTGCAAATCTCTCCGCGAGATCGTTTCTCTCAGTTTTCGTAATTACTGCAGCGCGCAACAAGATATGTGAGAAAGACGAATATTGCGAGGACATGTTTTTGTTTGTTATTTCCTTTATTGCTGAAATTTTCGTAACACGGACTAACCCAAGCTCAGCTCAGCTGAAGTGTGACAAAAAAAATATAGTAATTCGGTGGCAAATGATCATTTATATGAAGCGGATGTCGAGAAAATGGTGTTTTTATGTGTCCTTTCTCCAAATTTACCGAAAAAAAAAGGCTCTACTTTTGCCCGACTAAAACACCATACTACAATTCCAGCCATTTGCTAAAAAATCCAGCAGAAAGAATTAGACAAAGGTGGTCGATATTCCCTCAGCCCAAGCTGACTGCAAATCTTATTCGACGGTACAAAGCGGATAAGTCAGCTATATTTTATTAGAGCTATATTTCGGCCCTTCTTGGCAAGGGTCGTCTTCAGGCTCAAGCTGGAAAATCAAACTGATTGCCAAGAAGGGCCGAAATATAGCTGACTTATCCGTTTGGACCGTTAGTCAACTTATAGCAGACCTTATTGATAACAGTCTAGATTGCGAATTTGTTGACACGGTTCAGTGATGGTCGACAGGAGTCATGAAGTGAATCAGGAAATCGATACAGAAAGGGCCGCTAGAACCTAAGAAGGTCAAGAGCACAATGAGAACCCCTTTTCTTATCAAAACAGTTATAGCAAATGCAACTTACTGAAGAGTACTTTGATACCTGCAGCACCAAGCGCTACAAATAGTTTGATACTGAAACTAGGAAACAAGTATGGGTAGTAGACTCTAAGACATGAAGACAGTGATGTGTCTGACCTATTCAGAAGCGTTCCGGTGGAGTTAATGAATGAGTTCGGTTGTGTTTCCAAAATAACCGGACATCTTTTCGTCGAAACGGAAGACGGAACTCGAACAATACATGATATGCTAACGATAACCCAAATTTGGTCACTGAATATTTCCAGGTACGAGTATAGCGAGACTTACGTGATCAAAAGAAACCAGAGGCCACCCACCTGCTCTAGTAGTGACAAAGCTGATAGATTGACCGATATTATATTGGGAGGTTCAAAATTTGAGTGGGCTGAGCCAATCAACGTGTTATATTAAACAGGGCCTATCCGCACAGTATATAGGTGGGGAAGGATGCGTGATTAGATACAACGGTGTTTACCGTTCGCTGATTTTCAACATAGCTATTTGCATGTAGTGCAAGCGATGGCAAAGGCCGAAAAGTTTTATTCGTTGATCAGAGTTTCACAATCCGAAATATTGATAGATTATATCATCAACCAAGGAGTGATAGAACTGTATATTTCCACTCAGGTATCATCACGACAAGATTAAGTGAAACCACAGATGAAGAGGACTATACCAAACTGAAGCTACTTCTGGGACTCGCCATATTGATGTCTATGTTCTTCCAAAAAGTCTTCCAATAGGCAAGTGCATCACAGAAGTACGATCTTTGGGTAGCCAATTGTCCAAATATTTTAATTCTACCAGCGGAGACAAAACCGGACTACTTCCCGACCTGAATCAGTAGAGGAAAATGTTGAAAGACAATATGATCTTCGAGACAGAGACGTTATCCTCGATCGGAAACTTTTATCTGCGATATGCGGTGTCAAAAATTTATTCGAATGTGTAATGTGTAGTATCTCAAGCAAATCGTGAGTGCTATTTCGCGTGCTGTGTATCTAAGTTGACAAAAAAAAGACACTCTCACAGCAATCCAACTAGGGAAAACTGAGCCCTGTTCTTCCTGTTATGATCTGGGTTCAGGTATAAATCGGAGAAACATGGACATAACAAAGCCTGGTATTACAACTTCAGACACTTACTTCTCCTGTTCCTTTGCCTACATCTCATTTAGGATCTTCGGAGTCAACCGTTTCTCTTATGCGATGGTCGGTGGGGGGGGGGAGGGGGACGATTTTGCCTGTGTATATGGTCGAAAAACGGAAGACCCAGTAAGCCCTCTGAAGCTAGTCAATGTCAAACGCTTGGAGGCAGGAAAGGCGCTGATGGTATTCGTCAAGGTGAGCTTGGGTTCGTGCCAATGGGGCAGGAACAGAAGTCCAATAACGATAACCGATCTGATAAAGGCTCGAACTGGGTGATGCTACGAGGCCCTACTCTCTCGTAGCACCGGCACACCTAGAGGCAAGTTTCAGCACAGGTTCACAGTGCATGGGGACAGCAGTGGATCATACACTTTATCTCCATCATTGATCTTTACCTGGTATAGACATAGCAGAAATGAGGCCAAGTTGCTCCAAAGGAGAAGACCGATACATCTTCTTCCAACAACTGTAAAATTACATCTGGTCTGCCGTGCGATTCTGTGAGCCTGTCGTCACTCCCTTCCTAGCTGATATCAACATGCACTGGTGCTCTTACCTCGTCAACCCGTGCAAGTTCAAGGTGTGAGAATTGCATTTGGATCTCCCCACCCTTCGTCATGAGTACCCGACTCTCTCGAAGGAGCAGTAGGAGGCAAGAAAGAAAAAGGTCATTTGTTAAAACTTTCCTGGATTATCAAGAACTCTGATATATTGCAGAAAAGATCCCGCATACTATCATAAGATCAGTGATAGCCAATGAACATTTTACAGTTTTAAAAGAATTTATAGTTGACGTTCTGTGAAGATCAAACTGAAGAATGTGAAACAGAAGTATCGCATATTGAAATTACTCTCAAACCCAAATAATACGCCAGTGGTATCACTTGACTGAATTTTAGCAGCTAAACATATTTAATTCTTATGGCTTTGGCGACTCAAACAAACTAAATTCTACAGTACAGAGCCTATTGTATTGGATTCGGTTTGATTGGCAAGCCATAAGAATTCAGTACTATTATAGGTTGTACTATTGTTAGTTCAGTCATTGACGATGCAGCTTACAAAATGAAATATTCAATCTTTTCACAAAGCAATCTTTTCACTATAAAGATTGTCCCCTCTTTTTCTGATCTGACCCGAAAAGGAATGTGGTTGATATCCTTGTATATAATAACTCAGTATTGCTCAAACGAGCACATTTGTTCAGCTGCAATAATATTAGATACAGTCACTGGAGTTGACGTATTAAAATAAGTTTCCATGACGCCAACTATATTGTTAAAAAAACATAAAACAAACGAACGATTTTATTTTTATCATGAACCTCCTTAAGCGAAGGGATGTTGGAAGTCCGAAGAAAAATATTTAATTGTGCAACTTTAGAGCATGTGCGTATGTCTCGTTATAAATACCCTAGATTATGGGTTTCCCCTGTGATGATATATTCTTTAGGTTCGGGAAAAAGTTCTTTCCAGTTCTTAATTTACCTTCCAAGTTTTATTGCTTATCAGAAGAAGAATTACCATAACTTGCGATCACTGGAATTCCACGAAACCATCTCCAGCTCCTCCTAGAGTGCCCTAGTTCCGGTCATGTTGGTCAGTAACGTATATAGTATTTATGCTCGTTGTTCACACAATTTCCGTCCCAATCCCTCGACTCTAAGCGTTTCAAGAGAATTTCCGCTGCTTGCCAACACTTTTCAGATCCGTTCCGTTCTTGAATGGAACATCTAAAATACTTAGTTTGTCAAGTTATCTTCACATCCGATTAACCATTCGAAAGTTTTGCGTAGAGTTACATTTGTATTCTCCATCCTTCCAGTCTCACACGGAGATGGAATCGGGAAAGTGACTTTTTCAAGTCAGTAAGCTGAAAGCAACTGTTCTCAAATGCGGACCCATTTCAAGAATCTTGTCAAATAACATCTATACGGCTCTTTCAGGATACAATTAAAACATCTATTCAGGATACAATTAGCTTGCACGTCCAGCCGCCAGATCCGAGCAACAAGCAGCCCATTAGGATGGCAAAACGTGCGGGGAAAAGTACCCGGTGTCGCAACTGCAGGATCATGTAGATGAGTGAAGCACATATAAGGTTTGAAGCCAAGCTGACCATTCATTACGAAAGAAATAGAAAACCGTGATTTTCGGGACTAGGCTCTACCGTTTACCTGAAATCCACAAAGAAGGGAACCCTTTACGACCCATCGTTTCAAACATTAATTCACCCACAGAAAAAACTGGCAAATATCTAGCTACTGTTTTCCGACCCTTAGGTCAGACACAAGTTTCCTTCGGCAAAGTTGGAACAATACCCATCAATATCGGAAAAGAGCAGCCTTTCAAATTAAACGCTACTGGCACTCACTTGTTTGTGTAACAAATTTTCCAACTACTTGCAGTTTAGGGGAGTTCACTATTTAATGAGGGAAGGTTTGCTATGGGTGCTCCGCTTTCACCAATCCTAGCTAACCTACAACTTGAGGATATCAAAAATCGAGCTATTCAGAGCAGCACTGATAAACCAACTTTTTGGAAAAGGTACATGGATGATATTTTGAGTAATTGGGAGCATGGAAAAGAGAAACTAATGACGTTTCTTGACCATCTCATATAAACTTCACAGTTGAAATTGAGTCGGAGAACAAGCTTCCCTTTCTGGATATACTTACCATAAAAAGAGACGGGTCTTTATTGTTCACTGTTTACCGAAAACCAACCCACAGACCGATATATCCACTTTTCATCGAACCACCATTTTTCTGTGAAGCAAGGTGTTATCATAGCTTTAGTAGATAGAGCTTTCCATGTATGTTCACCACAGTTTCTGGATCTTGAACTAGACCATCTCCGGGATGTTTTGTTTGGAAACGGTTATCCGATAAAAGTTATTGACACAACCATTGAAAAACGCAAAGAAAAGTTTCGTCACCCCCCCCCCCCCCCCCCCCCCCTCACCCACTGAACCTGAGAAAAAGGTCTATGTGCCACAAATCAAGAAAATGCTGAGCCCTCATAACATTTCCGCCTATTTCAAAAGCTCAAACACGATATCTTCCTATCTTCACTCTGGTATAGATCCAATTTCCGAGACAAACTGCCAAGGGGTTTATAAGATTCCATGTTCTTGCGATAAATGGTATATTGGCAGGACACACCAGCACCTGTCTGATCGCCTCCACGAACACAGAACCAGCATATACGCAACTCCTCGGTGCCAAAACAGACCAGAGAACTTCTCTAGTGCTCTGGCTGAACACATTTATGACAACCCTGATAACAACATCCGTTTTGATGAAAGTAAAATAATAGGCAGAGAGACAGGTCTGGGGCAGTTCATCAGGGAAGCTGAGATAAAAAAAATACGAAATACGGGACCTAGCTCTAAACAGAGATACTGGAGAGTTCCGTATAAACCCAGTGTACGAAAGATTTTTTGAAAAGGATGCCGCATTTTTAAGACCCCCTCAAACCCTACTTCATGTTCCCGTTATCTTACCAATAGCTTCGAATATCCCTTCCACTAATACGCGACCGACTAGACACGCAGCCAGGTTTGCGAACCTTCGAATTCGTGAGGCGCTGAATAAATAACAAAGCTGTAAAACACCCTCGGGGCATACAGAGCAAAGAGGCTATTTTGCAAGTCGCGCATGAATCTTGTTAGCAGTGGGCAGTTTTGTGGAAGATTTTATCCAAAGTGTTCAAACGTATAGTGGATTTTTCGAGTGGGCCGTTTTCTGGGTGAAAGCTTCTGCGCTTTCCCAGACGGATGGTAAATTGTAAATATACACAGAGCTCAGAATTGTAAATAATCAAAGATTTGTACATATATGCTTTTAGCACGCACATTTTATCTTTCGTTATTTTATTTTTATCTGCATCCGCACCGTTTTCTTCTGGTTTTTAGTTACATCTCGTCTTATTGTTTGTTGGTTCCGCATCGTTCTTCTGTTGTGATTGTGGTGGATTTTATGATTTAGTTTTGTTTTTCGCAGAGGACGGTTTGCCGGAAGTGCAGCCGAAATATCCGAATTTATATTTATCCCTCGCACATCATCCTAGAGGGATAATTAGCTGATCGAGAAAAAAAACCCAAAAATCAAGGTTTTCTATTTCTTTTGAGTGAAGCACAGAGGAAGAAGCCATGAGTAACAAATAAGGAAAATGTCCATCGTGTGCCAAATAGCAAATCAAATGGCATTATGGTTACACTAACGCCTAAGAGGTCAAGCACTACCACCCGTTCCCTTTCTACGCGTCACAGACCATCTTCACCACTTGCATGGCTTTGTAGATGATTGTAGCACAAAGGAAGAAGCCATGAGTAGAGGAACGAAAAGGGTAACAGGCCTTTTCGATTAAACTTAAAAGGTAAAGTGAAGTAAGACAAAGAACACTAGCAAAACCTTGTAAACTAGTGTTCTAAGCATATTCACTTTTTCTAACCCATAACTGAACACCTGTGGGTGCGAACAGAGCCGGAAGAGTCTTTAAGCAAACCGGAATCCGACTACTTGTCTGAAAAGCTTTTTATTACCAGCCAAGATAAAAAGATTGAAAGAAAAGAGAACAAACTTTCTGAAACTAAGTATGGATAACCTATTTCAATCGTGACTAAAAGAAAAGAACCTTTGCAGTAAATTGATGGTTAGGGCTAGTTAAAAAAAAACCACTCGAAACAGCCAAGTACAGTGAAATAAGGAAGCTTTGTATAAAACTATGGCTGATAATTTGTCTTGGCACCAAGGCAGATTAGAATCGTCGACAACCAGTCAGAGAGTTAACTTCTATTGTGCTTGAGCTCTGGATTTACCCATTTATAAGCGAATAGATTGACCTTACAAGAAGCACGTGGGTGTATAAGCCATATCTCAGGCAGGAGTGAGATACAATCTAAGAACTCTGCTCTCGGAGCGTCCTATTGCTGGAAGATATCAGTCACGTGATCTCTTTCCTCGAGTATTGTCTCCCTTCCCTCAAGATACCACCTTACGACATTGCTGTCACATTTAGGCTCCGTAGCTGTCCAAGAAGTCTATTTAGTGGTGTTTTTAAACTATATGAAAAGAATATAGTCGTGTTTATTTTTGTTTAGTGTTTTAATACGTGTATTTTACTTTGTGTATTTTACTCATACTCCGCTGTTATACAAAAGCGTGTCACAAATAAATAATTAAAGTAAATAATAAAATAACAATAAAGGTTGCCTCTGACGACCAAAAGAAAAGAAAAATAACACATAAAGAGAAAAGTATTGAAAAGGTAGACAATGTTAATGTTTGATCATTTTTTATCAAGTCACTTGAGTCACAAGTCACTTTTTAAGTCACTTGAGAAAAATTAAAGCTTCAGCAACCTAATGTGCTATTGCTCCACTCCACCTCCCCCGACTCGCGCAGACCCGCGTACATACATACCTTTTCATGATAAAAAGTCCTTTATCTCGGAGATAGCGGTCTTCAGTGATTTTTCAAGGTGAACGGCAGATTGCCAGTGTTTCCAAGTTGTTACTCGAATTTCTACGTTGCCGCTACGTGTGTTTCAGAGAACATACCGTTGCTGCGTCGTAATGGGAACATTGCGGTGATGCGGAACATTCCGGAACTTGGAGTGCTTTTCAATTGTATAAGTAGCGATTGCTCGTGGGCTATGGGCCTTGATACTTCGGTTCTTGCTAAGCTTCTTCTTCCTAGCTTGGTAGAAAAACTAATTGGTGATCTTCAATAGATAAAGCGGGCGGGCCTTACCAGGTATCAGCAAGACATCTTATTCCTATTTGCTGGCGATCTCGTTGTTCTTTCAACTTTGGTGTTTGGGCTTAATAAACTATTAAGTATTCTTGATACTGTGGCTTCTGAGTTGGTTGATGAGAAGGTGCCTGCTTATGCTCACTGTATTGCAGCTGCTTATGCTCACTGTATTGCAGCTACTTATGCTCACTCTATTGCAGCTCTTTTCTCAAAAGTGATGTTTCCGTATTCTTCAGTCAATCCGCATGAGTCTTTGACCTCGAAGGATCTACACGCGCATGGATCTTGCCTTGACGGAAAGAATAAGAGCTTGGTCTATTCTATTAAGGACTAAAAGCAAAATAAAAAAAAGAAAGACCCGTTGGTTCGAAAGATTTCTCGGATTGACCAATTTTCTTTAGAAGGTTCAGTGGTTGGTTATCTCGGGCGTTGACTTGCCAGACTTTATCCCGGGAAAGAAGTCGCGTTTTCGATTGCCTGTCTCCTCAGTCCTTTCTCCACAGTCCTCTGTCCGTTGTGCTAAGTTGACCGTTTTTCGCACTCCTGAACAGAAAGTCAACCGTGTTGCAAAAAAACCGCCTATTCCTACGGAATTGCCGGGAAATTCAAATTGCTGTAAGCATGGATAAAGAAAAGTTGCTTTTACTAATGGAAGTTGCCAAAAATCTCTCTCAAGATGCTTCTAGTGATGATGAGGAAGAGGAAGATGAAATTTACAGCCAGTTTTCGATTAATGGCCAATATGACGAGCATAGCCTAAAACTGAGGATAGAACTAGATAATATGAAGAAAATCCTCAAGGATTCGGTATGGATCACTCTGGTATCACTAAGAGTGGGGCTTAACTACCGAGATTTTTCACCTGGATTCCGGGTTGATTTCCAGTTTTCATCGTGCGGTTTCCGGTAGTGAAGATGGGTCTTTTTCCGTCCAGTTGTACACCAAGCGAATCAGGAAAAAAGGGGCTTTTGACCTTTCAGACTCCCAGAATCGAGAAGCGTTTAAAACAAAAGTTGGTCAATTTTACCGGACCCAGATTCCTGATTTTCTGGGTAGTGAAGACCCACTCTAAAGCTGTTTTCAGTTTGGAACAGCTTGGTTGAACAGCCATTTTATTTCTAAAAATTCACTAACTTGCGATGTTGCATGAATTAATTAGGGTTATTATCCTTCATACAGCATATGCCATTTATCATTGCTGTATTCTGTTCTTTCCAACACCACCACCCAACTTTAACGTGAGATACTCACTGCTCTGTGAATTAATTATGCCGAATCAGTGCCAGCCTAGAATACTATTTTATTCTGGAATTTCCATCTTGCTGTGGGCCCTCCCTGCATATGGGGAGGGTGACGAAAAGTCTTGTGACTGTCCTGTATGTGTAGAGGGTCTATGAGAAGTTAAAGGATCCCACTTTTCACAGACCCTTCCATATGCAGGGAGAGTGCATGAGGAGATGAAGATCCAGAATAAAATGTTGTGTTCTAAATGTCAGTGTTCTAGACTGGCAAAGGTGATATGTTTCAGTACAGAATCAGAACTCCAACTTAGTTTTGAAGTGTGAGTCATATGGCATTGTTTACAAAAGTACCAGAAATTTAGTCTGCAATGAAAGCCTGTAAAAATACCTAAACATTATTGTTATGTTCCTGAGTTGTTCGCATTTCTGCAGTAACTTATACAACTGTTACTGACCATTATAAGTCACACTGCTTTTGAAGTACTGATACCTATTTGTACATATGCCTTTTAAATACCCACTTATTTTTACATTCAGTTTTAATAAAGTTACTTTTTATTACAGATACGGCCTAAAGTTCAAAACTATATGGAGGTGACAGTCCCCATGATGTCAGATGAAGCTTTTCGGGAGAATTTCAGGTTGTCACGGACTTCCTACAGTACAGTTTTGAAAATCCTGCAAGAATCAAATTAAATTCCATTGTCAGCTGATGCCAGTGGTCAGCGTAATTTCGAATCAGTGCCAATAATTTTTGAGAAAGCTCTGCAAGTGGAGAAAGCTCTGCAAGTGGCACTATGGTACATTGCAAACCAGTGCTCCATGCGGGATGTTGCAGATAGATTTGGCATAGCCAAGTCGAGTGTGTTCATAAAATTTGCAAGCTCATTACTGCAGTGTCACCCAAGTTTATTTTGTGGCCTAAGTCAAGGAGTGACTTGAACCGTATTGAAGCAGAATTCTCAAGCAGAGCAAGATTTCCTGGGGTGATAGGTGCTATTGATGGGTCACACATACGAATTGTATGTAGTGATAATTCACAACAGAAAGCTTACTGCAATCGAAAAGGATACCACAGCATGCTTCTACAAGGCATTTGTGATGCCAACAAAATGTTTACCAATGTCTTTGTTGGATTCCCAGGGTCCTGCCATGATGCCAGAGTGTTTCAGAGCAGTAGCATTGGGCAATCAGTTGTAGGAGGCTCAGTGGATGTTGTGCCGAGTGGTTGGCACATCATAGGGGACTCTGCTTACCCTATAAGTGAACAGCTCATGGTTCCTTATAAAGCAGTAAGTACTCTAACTGCAGAACAAATGAACTTTAACAAAAAGTTGTCATGCACACGAATTGTTATTGAACATGCTTTTGGACTATTAAAGGGAAGACGGCGAAGACTGCGTTGTCTTGAAGTGAAGCTAAAATCTCTACCCTATGTGATTACAGCATGTTGTGTGCTACACAACATCTGTCAAATGAACGAAGAAATCATCGAGGAATGGTATGATGAGAATGATGTACTTGTACAACCTCTTCCAGTAATTTCAGTGGCTTCAACACCAAACCGTGCTGCAGCTCAGAGAAAAAGAGATACTATTGCTCATGGACTGCCACGGAATTGATTGGATACATTCTTTTGAATACAAAATTTATTTTGATTGGAAAAGAGACTTAAGGAACAGAGACTTAAAAATCTCATTTTAGTAAGATACAAACTGGTGCTCAATTATAATCAGATCACACACCTATTAAAATTCCCAACAGGGTAACTTGTTATGCAACATTTCACTTATTCTGAATCAGAATTACTACTACTTCTTCGTGGTTTCTTCTTGTCCTTTCGAGCTTTGTTTGGTACTGTCTGAAATGCTCTTTCTAGTATACTCAGCATTCGGTCTGTCTGCTCTTCTTTTTTCTTATCACGAGCCTCCCTGTATGCTCTGTTCTTCTCCCTCTCCTTCTGACTTTGCTCCATGTGTTCAACAATTTTTTCCTGGAATTTGGCACTAGAGGATGCTCTGTTCTGATCTTCATGTTCAATTCTTGCTAGTGCATCACTCAGGTCTTTTTTCACACTCCTCCTTACTCTTTTTCCTGCAGGTGGCACTAATGGACTTGCTTCTTCCACATCATCATTTTCTGCTTCATGCTCCACACTTGACTCATCACTTTTTTCACCTAATCCACCTCTTTTCATAACCGGCTCTTTTTTATTTGTGTCAATCACAATTGGCGGAACCGTGGCATGAGACCCCTTTTCAAGTTCATCTAAGTCATCAAAAAATGGTGGAGGAGGCTCAGTTCCACCACCTGTAGCAGATTTTTTCATACAGAATGACTTGTAGGACACTTTAATACCTTGGAACTTGTTGCTCAGCTTATCCTTGGGTTTATCTCCCAAGTTGAACCCCATCTCACACATTACCTCACTTAAAGAGACCCATAATCCACGAGTATTTCCACCCTTGTAAACTTTTTTGAATTTGTCCATCTTCAACAGGGCAAGCAATGTTTTCGTTCCAATCTCATCATTTCTGACAACTTCAGGAGCTTTGCTTTTGCTATTGCTCCAAAGTATTGCAGAAGTTGGAATATATCCATTCAACAGTTCTTTAGCTGCATCACTTTCCTCAGTCTTCTCCTTCCACCCTGTTTCCTTCAGTATATTGATAAGGGTTTCCTTGTTGTAGCAGTTTATTGCTAGTTCCTCTTCTCCCCAGTGTAACTCTGTGCCACCATCTAAAAAAAAAATGTACTGTTAGTGAAGAAAACTAACGGAACTGCAGTCATCTGGGATCGAACCAGTGGTCTTTGAACTGAAAGTCGAGTGCACTACCCATTGCTCTGGGAACGTGATAAATAAATAAAATAGAAAAATCTGGAAGGCATAGTGCAAGCTTTTTCATATTTACTGCACTCGAATACAGTGGCTTTCGTAAACTGCCATGTTGTTTTCAAACCTCGAAATTTGATATACAAGAATTCCTGCTTAAAACAGCAATACTTGGTCAGGAAAATTCTGGAGATTCCACTAGAAGGCTAGAAATAGTACTATCTCTATGCTAGGGACTTAATTAATAATAATATTTTTCACAGACCCTCCCTATATATAGGGAGGGTCCTGAACTTTATATAGACCCTCTCCATATGCAGGGGCAATTGGTGTTATTAGGACAGAGCCAATTAATCTTTTTCGTGGAAAATTGAAAGAATACAGAGATGGTAAATGTGGTAGGAGTGACGAAGGAACTGTCTGCCTTAACATAAATGCAGCATATAGGCCTACGTCAAGTATCAAGGAGAAATATTTACTGTGATACTCCTAGGCTAGTTAGCCTAAATGTACAGGAAAGTTCCACTGCTACTTTATTAGGTACAGTGATACTTCTTTATGTTATACTCACAATCCAGGATAAAAACTCCATTCTTATAATCTTTCACCACTGCCTCCATTCTTCTATGAATGCTTTCCACAAAGCTCAAGTCCAAGTATATTCAAACTTTCTGCCAAATCAGAGGAGAAAGTAGCTCTGGAGCAAGTTCTCCGTTCTGCCCAGTCCTTGGGAGACAGTCCTTTCTCATTTCTGCGAAAACGGCATTTTGCACTAAGTACTGTCTCGTAATTCGGCAAAAACGGTCAAAATGCAAAACGGAGGACTAAGGCCTTAGGAGACAGGCTATCGAAAACGCGACTAGAGTTTCCTGATCCCTGGGATCCTCTTGGCCATTTTTGGACCCAGAAGATCGTCAATGACATTTCTTCTTGTGGTCTGTTTACAAATATCAGTTCCCAGGTAACTGAGCTGCTCTTGGTGAATCCTAGCTACATACATATATCGGCTAGCTCCAAAGTCAACTGATCGTGAATGTAGCTGACTGTCTGAGACAAGGGGAGAAGGACCCAATAATCCTTCAGAATATCTGGTCTCATGAACAGTTCGTGCTGAGCATTCCTTTCAGATACGGTTTGGAGCTTTCGGACTCTTTCGCTAACAGTGGTCATCCTACCAGCGAAAGTGACTTGGATCCTGCGCCATTGAAGACGATCTTACAGATCCCACCTGGGAATTAATATACCAAGAGCCAGAGAAACAATTCCTAAATAATGTCCTGCATGTTTCTTGTTCAAGAATTACCATGAGGTTATCATCAGGTCCGTGGCATACTGGCTACTTCCGTATATTCACTCTTAGATGGAAGCCACGTGCAGATGACAGAACTACTTTGATGCCTAAGATGAATTCAAAGCTCCCAAAGATGAATTCAAAGCTCCCATGTTAAAAATATGGGATCAAGCATGGACGTTTCAAATTCAATGTTGGAAAAGAAGACCGATTCAGTGGTAGCAAAGACAGAACAACTGAACAAAGAATTATAATTTACTCGGCAACAAGCTTCGGCAGGCCGAGTCAAAAAGCTGCCATCTAGTACTGTATGACTTTTCACCATAGTGTAGAGACAACCAAATCTTATCAGCCTGAAAGGGCAACATACATGGAAACGAGGAGTTGAAGTGGGTTCAGTGCCTCGTTATCGGCACTGACGATGCAAATTATAATCAGATGGAGATCTATAATACACCGTCGACGGCATCGTTCCACAGGGACGGAGACAGAGCATATTGTTGAAAAAGAAAAAGAGACCACGTTTTTAGCCCGAGTGATGTAAACGAGTGTCAAACCCCGAGTGTTTTTGTGGCTTCGAAGACAGGTTGAGTCTCTCGCCAGCAACTTCCAGGGGAGCCTAGAAATGTTCAAGGTCGCTGACGATTTTCCGCTCTTGCCAATTATGTTCTCGACGAAAGGAAATAGGTAGAAATAAAGCCCTAACTCAACAAACTTTGCAAAGGTTTGCTTTGAACTTGGGTCCCATATGTAAGCGCTACTGTTAACAGTCCAACTGCTGTAGGTTTCAATTTTAATCCCACGTTTTTGCCATGTAATTGGAGCTCGGTCATTAGCTTTTCTATACGGTGTATGGTTTTTAATGTATTACGGATTAATGGGACCTGACTCTGCCCGCTATGAAACTACTTCCTGGGACCATTTGGGGACCTATCTTGGTTATAGTAAACCCGAGAATCGCTCTTGCTTTTGTGTTGCAACTTTACCTTTTTCATTTAAAATAAGCCGCGAAGGCGAAAAATTAGTAAACGAGTATCAACAGCATCTCCATCTTATTCAGTTTTGAATTCATGGCAAATTTTATTTCCTAAAATTGATTCTACAAAATCCCTTGAAAGTATAAAAAAACAGCTGTCTCAAATTCTCATTAACAAGTTTAAGAATGGATAATTAACATTTAGGGATTGGTTGTTTTTTATGTTTATTTGTGTGTTTTCCTCTAGTGATACTGGTTTTCAGTCACCCATCCTTCATTTTTGTTGTTGTTTTTGTTTGGAGTGATTTCGCTTCGTGCTGGGGTTGTCGTGCGGTGATCTTTCTACTCAGCGTTGGGTCGATTTCGTTTTATTGATTTTCTTTTATGGAAGGGTCTGAACCATTCGATGATTTTCTTCTCTCCGGTTCAAACCCTGAAATAATTGTAAGTGCAGAGTATTGTATTAATGTTTATGTATTATATAAAGTAAGAACAAAAAAACCTTGAACCTTGAACCACAAGATTCACCACCTTTTTCAATCGAAAATTTCTGTAGTTTTCTTGTAAACAAAATTAAGTTACAGGCCGCTCTAATAATATCTGGGAGACCATTCCACACTCAAACGGCGATGTTTCTAATTGTGAAATCTCACCTCGTTGAGTTTCGGATTTCGTGAACCAGGATGGTCACCATTTCTGGTAGCATATTCATGGTTAAAAGAATTCTGAGAAAAAATATTCCAGAAGTACTCAGGAGACAACTTATTTCAACACTGAAATACAAAAACTGATAGCCGGCAGCCACGCTGTTGTCCAACATTCAGAACAACAAGCTTTTTATAATTTGCAACTGGTACAATTCACTGAGTACGCTTATTGCTTTGTTTTGCACTGTTTGAATCCTTTTGTAATTTTTGCAAGTTACTGGCCCATACCGAGCACCTGTACCCAATATAGGGTTGAAGAATGGAGCTATATATAAGCTTCAGGGTTGAGACAGGAAATGAATGTTTCAGTTTTCGGATTATCCCTAGACCTCTAGAAGCTTTGGTTGATATGATTTCACTGTGTTAACTTGTTGGATAACTTCCCTTCCATATACACCTACATAATCCAATGGGGATAGAGACCCAGTTCTGCTGAAAATCACGAAGCTGGTCTTTGCGTTGACAGCAAGACAACTCACACTGACGAAGACACTCGAGTGCACGATTTTCTTTATCCTCGGCTTCATGAACTGACTTGGCAAGACTACTAATGGCCGTATCGTCAGCAAAAGAAGTTATCACACCATCACTTATATAATACCGCAAGGTATCCAAATAAATTAGAAATAGAAGGGGTCCTAAAACGGAGCCCTGCGGCACACCACAAGTGACGGGCATCACGGCACTGACAATATCTTTGTTAACAACACTTATAGACCGACCATGAAGATAACTGATTATCACTAATAAAGCCAAATGAATCTAAATAAGAATAAACTTAAGCATCAATAACTTTTTCGAAATTTTAGAAAATAAAGGTAAAAATTGAGATCCGTTCATACTTTGATAACTCATTCAGCACAATCACTTTAGCTTGCTTCAATGCATGCGGAAAGTCACCTTTTGGCATCGATAGGTTCACCAGATACAGGAGAACTGGCAAGAGGTAAGCACTAATTATTTTAAACGCTTTAAGGTTGAGCCCATCCATTCCAGCAGAGTTCGACTTTATCGACTGATCCATAAATTGTTCACTGTTTTTCTTGCTTCACTAGATATATCACTACCGATTTTAGAGAAGTACTTGCAAAATTCATTGGTAATATCCTTCTCATTGCTGACAGTCAGATTATCAACTTCCACTACCTTAAGAATGTATAAACCTTACCTCAAGAAGAAAAGAGGATACTTCATTTGGTATCCATACCGCCATGGCTGATACATTCTAGGACCATTAGGCTGTGGTGACTTTTGTTTGGAAGCATGTACCCCGAAAAAGCTATTTATTCTCAAGTTTATCCCTATTAAGATTCTTTTGGCTTTATTAGTGATACATGGTCGGTTTATAAGTGTGGTTCACATAGACCCATCTTGACAAACAATATGTTTCACAGCATCGTCAACATTTTGCGAAGAAATTTGCTTGAAACCAATAGCAGGGAATCATTTCTACCTTCCTGCTCTATGTCATCTACTTTGAGCTCAAGCTGATTAACACGGTCTTGTAATAACTCGATCATATGCATGCAGGTTGTCAGATATCTTTCGATTAGTTCAAATTTGGGCTGAAACTCGACGTGTACAGCATCATAGATTTCGGAGACCATCGTTGCAACTGGAAACTTAGCATGAATATTAGCTGCAGTTTGCGAGGTCGATTCTTTCAGCTTTTCGTAAATTTTCTCTTGATTTCTTCAGTTAAATTTTGCAGCCGCAAGTTATCTCTAGCAACCACTAGGCTATGGAGATCAGCAGGGCGATCCGGAAGTTGGCTATCCGTTACAAAACATTGCCCTTATTTTGAAAACTGCCGGTAAATATCAGGATGATTTTTTATTCATCAAACGCATGATTGACACCCTTAGTTTTCTTTGTTGATGCTTCCTTTTCATTATCGTCAAAACCAAGTGGACTAGCGACTGGTTTAAGCTGAAAATCGTGTTTTTTGTCGTAGCAAAAAAACGACAAATTTGCAGTCTCCGGCATTCGTCGTCATTACTTCTAGGATTCGAACTGGCCAGAGAGGATAACCCGCAAATCTGGCGAGGAACAAATCTCCGATTTTAACGTTCGCAGGATCCATGACGGCAGCAAGACGTATCAGGAAGCAGCAGAATTGTATTAGCATGAAATAAAGTTGTAAAGAAACGTATCTTTCAGTGGGCAGGCTCACGGACGGCAGTGGCAATCACCTTATTTGGTCGGTGGCCCGATGGACCGTGGAGACCTGCTAATTGTTAACCATCGTACTCTGATCCCAGAACACCATCCACAAGCTGTGTCCCATTTTCTCAATTTAGAACGTACAAAATTCAATTTATCCAGCGGACAGAACACAACTCCGATTTTAACATTCGCAGGATCCATGACGGCAGCAAGAAGTATCAGGAAGCAGCAGAATTATATTAACCATGAAATAAAGTTTAAAAGAAACGTATCTTTCAGTGGGCAGGCTCACGGACGGCAGTGGCAATCACCTTATTGGTCGGTGGCCCGATGGATCGTGGAAACCTGCTAATTGCTAACCATCGTACCCTGATCCCAGAACACCATCCACAAGCTGTGTCCAATTTTCTCAATTTAGAACGTAAAAAACTCAATTTATCCAGCGGACAGAACACCACCACTTGGCTAGTCTATCATCACACATACACAATGACGTCACAATCGATTATTCCGCTTGGCACTGACTGATGAATGTGACGTATTGCTACGTGACGCAGTTCAAAAGTCGATAAAAAAACGGAAATTCAGAAATCTCTTTTTCGAAAATAATTTCAGATATCCACCGAATCAATGTAGTCCAATTATTTGAAGCAGTTGCTTGAATCTGATGAGAAAATTCAAACAGATCTGACAATACCGGCTGTTCAACGGCGATTTGTCGAAAAAAAGATTTGCTTTATATTGCTATTGTTTGTTTTGATCTATCTTATGGAAAAATCAGTTATCGTAAGTTCTAAAATCGGTGGAAATATTGTGGCCGGTTTTCTCGTAGTGGCCGGTTACCAGTCATTGTACTCTAGTCCAGGGCGAACACTGGTTTTGGGTGTGAGGTCTACCACTCCTTCTCCTTCAGATTTCGACGTAACTCCATGAAGATCTATCGTGTCCTCGATATCTATTTCATCATCATCGTCTAGAACGAGTTGAGATCCGAGAGCTCAGAATCTGATAGGTCTTCGGCTGCATCGTCAAAGCTTATTTGCTGTCTCTTTTTCGTTACTTTCACACCTTTATTTTTTTGTCGCGAGAATTCAACTTGGTATTCGTAATAGCCCTGAAAATAACTACAAACTACAGAGGCGACGATGACCTACATTTACTTCACTATGTGACCTGGGCTCCAAGAGGAGCTCGTGAATTCAATTCTCGCTTCAGGGAGATTTTTTGACATTAACGTTTTTTTCTGTTCCTAAAGTATATCTGAAACCCTTCTATTTACCCTAATCTTGTAAGACGTTTTATTTCATAATACCGTTCGTGCAGATAAACAAATGAGAAGTTCCCTTATCGACAGAACAACCTGCGATAAAAACAGATTGTTTTCGGGTTGCGAGAGTTCGGTGACAGTTCTATAGAGAGGCTGTTAGATTAGTCGAATGTCTTTCAAATGTGCTTTAAGGATATCGGTTCCGATCACTTCTAATTGTTTTGTTAGAGTAGCACTTCGGTCTTGTCCTCGTTTTTAGTTCCTGTGCCGCCGATTTCATTTTATTCCTGGTAACTCGTAAACAACGATTATACGGAATGTGTGAATGAATGTGTACGATTTTAACGGAATGTGTGGACCTTAGGCAGGATTGATGAATAAGATGCTACATTTTGGAAAGCTGTGTAAAACTCTTGCCTGGGGCCAAAAAGGATGGTTTTTGCTTATCCTCGAGCCAGAGCTTCGAAATGAAGTGGAGTTATATAGCCCTTGTCAGAGAGGACTATCTGCAGTTGTTCAGTCAACCTTTCGTTTCATCAAACCATGTTTCTGCTGTCGATGGGAAAGCTCCGTTCTAGCACGCGAGCAGGCAGGTGCAAGTTTCAAATTTAAGATGGGCTAAAATCAATGATTGTAAAATATATGCCGCACAGCCAACATATCTTCTTTGAGTGATAAACAGAAAAATTTACTGAAACAAAAAAATTGGCTTTTTCTCACGGGTCCGAAAGTGCTGCCATCTATTGTTTCTACCCATTTTTGTTCGCAATTTCAGCTCAGTTTATCATTTTTTTTTTTTTTGGCACTCAGGATTGCGGTAGAGAATTGGTATCAGATGTGTCTCTTAAACTGTGCCTCTGAAACATTGCTAAAGAATTAGAGCTTATCCTTTGCTCCTTTCTAAGCGTTGGCGTTAGAAAGCTGGCCTACGGCAAAAAGTCCACTTTTGATCTAGGACATTAATTTTTTTTCGACGGCAATCGATAACCGTTGATGAGTTCATCAAAGTATATGTCATCCAGTTTTTCCTTCATGAGACACACCAGGTTGAAAGTTTTAAGGGATTGACAACTTCAGTAGTAAGGTACACATTGAAACCAAAAATAGGTGATACAAGTTGTGTGTATTCGTTGGTAAGAACAATCATCCATTTTTGGATAAAAAAAAATTCCTTCATGAGTTTGAAATTCCTTCATTCCTTCATCCAAGTTACGCACTGAAACTGAAAATAGGCGATACTAGTTGTGGCTTGTGAGATGCTAAGCAGCACAATCATTTTCGGCGATGAGGCAAAATCATCTTCAGTGATGAGGGGTTTCCAACTTACTTGATGTCTATCACGGGATAAGTAGGAATCGGTTCACGTAAGATAAGCGGCCGAAGGACTGCCCCCTATTCTGCCGGCTGCCGATAAATCTTTTACGTTTTTTTTGGGACTGTTTTTATCACTACACTACAAACACCTATTTTAGTGTAGTGACACACTTGTATGATAACCTTATTTGTCCCAAATGATATTTTCATACAGATCAGGTGCTAAAAATGAATCTGAATCTTGTAATCCAGCAGAAAATGGCCTAAAAGCTGTTCCTGTGACCTGTTGAACCCTAAATAGTGAAGAGAATTTTCACTGATCTGTATTTTCGCGTGCGTGTTTCCTGTAAACAAAACCTTTTTTCAATTATTTCGGGGGCATCGCCCCTTTCGGTATCGCCACATAGGCGTTTTCGCTGTAAAAGCCACTTACACAACAAAGCCACAGACACAACAAACTTTGCTGCAGCAAGGGCTAAAACAGAACAAAGCATCCCGGAAGGTGTGTATTCGTAGTGGCGGATACGGATTGAATACAAATATGTCGGTCTGTCCATCAGCATGACGAGTTCATCTACGTCTAGTTTCAACTAGAATATTGGAATACGATGTACATCCCGTGGCGGGTGACACGTTGGCGGACTCGCGGTTGCGCGTGGCGGCGCACCGAGTTGTACACCTGGTGGCGCTGAGTGGGCAACCGCTCGATTGTAGTGTCAGCTTTGCTTTTAACAGCATCAAGTAAAAATTAAAACACGACACAGCTGAGTCAAGTTGACTGTGCGGACAAGTTGACTACAATCTCTTCAGTATAGTCAACCATATTATACCATATGATTTTCATAAAAATCAGGAGCTAAAAACCACGTTTAATCATGTAATTATTCAGTATATGGCAAAGTTGTTTCTGAGACCTATTGATCTTAAATGATTTGGTATCGCGATAGGGCCTTTTTCGCTATTTCGCCCCACTGTTATTGTTTGAAAAAATAGCAGGTTTTTTCAAAGCCGCCTCAAGCTCTTGGCTGAGCATTTCAGTTTCCAGCTTCAGACCAAGATTCAACTTGAACTCCTCAAGGCTGGAGGTATTCTTTCCAAGTTATGTGAAAACTTTGGCTTTCATTATTCTGTGATCTAAAAAATCTATCCATTTTCTAAATCGGTCAGATCGTAAGTTCTTTGGTATGAGCAAATCAAACAGTAATGAGAACTGTTGTACTATTCAGGTAGTTTAACTTCATAAAACTCATATTTTGCCTATATGATCAATATGTGTAATTTCCCTTCGAGTTTCACGGAAATAGAATGTCCCAGTTATTAGTTATTAGTTTGAAATTTGAATAGATTGAACTTGATTAAAGCTTGTGACATTCTTCAAGCTGAGTAAAAAATGTATTTCTTGTGTAAAGTATGTATGTATTCAAAAATCAATCAGTCAACTGATGAGATGTGGTGAACAGTTGTATTAAACCAGTGATTAGTCCCTCAAATTTAATAGGAAATAATGTTTGCTATATGATTTTACATTATAATTTTACTCTGATAGAAAATGTAAATTTCAAGCCTTTTGGGAAACTTGCATTTCACCTATAGCTGTTGATCAGAACCAGTAAATCAATTAATTACTAGGGGAGAGGGGGGGGGGGGGCAGTTCCGTCACAGGGGCAGGTCCGGATATGGGCCCTGCAGAACTTGTTGGAAAATTCCCGCATTTGCTATCGCGCATTCATAGAGAACAGAGTTCATTGTCATTTTTTTTGCATGAAAACAAGATATACGTCGTAAGCTTGGGACCTCATATTTGTACGTCAGAGAGAACTTACATTGCTGGTGATTTTTATTTAGATAGTTTAACTTAGATTCTATTATGTCGAAAAACAATTTCTTCAATTAATACAGTAGTTTTAGAGATATAAATTTAATTCTGAAAAAACTGCACCGGAGGCAGATCTGGGCAAAAACACCTGGGGCAGATTCGGACATGTCTGACCTGCCCCCAGTACTTCAAATCCTGCAAAGCTATTTTAATTCATTTCAAATACTTTTAAAGTTGCATTTTTGTCTTCGTAGCTTTTTGCCAGTTGTTCTATTTGCTACCATGTCTCCTTTTCTTCAAGAATGGTGAAGCGAGAAAAGACCCCTAGTTCAGACGAAGTTATCGCAGCTGCAGTCAGGGCTGTCCTCATAGAAAAGAAGACAATCAGAGACGTTTCCAATACATTCGGATTACCACGGTAGAACTACACCAATGTCAGAAAGCGATCTTCCAGCTTTCGGAACGAGAAAAGAAAGAATTGCTTCCCGCAAGATCTTCACTGATGAGCAAGAAAACTCTCTTGAATCATGCTTTTTGAAGTCATCACAGATACACTACGGCTTAACTTATGCCCAGTTGCAGAAGTTCGCCTATGAATATGCTGTTGAGCTGAAGCTGACCATTCCTTAAACTTGGGAGCAGAATTGCATTGCAGGTGGCTCATGGGTACAACATTATATGAAGCATCATCCTGCATTGTCGCTGAGAAAGCCGGAAAACTGTAGTCTTGCACGAAGCTCAAGTTTAAACGGTTTTATGGAGACTATCAAGCATTTTAAGAAGCATGTAAGGCGTAACAAAGAAGACCCTTTACTTTTGTTACTTGACAACCATGAGAGTCATATTAGCCTGGAGCTGATTGTGTTTATACCAGAGACAATGGTATCGTTATACTCTCCTTCCCTCCTCATCGTAGCCATCGTCTCCAGCCACTAGATGGTGTGGTTTATGGTCCACTGAATGCAGCGCTGAATAGGTCGTTTAGTGACGGATGACCAGTCATCCCTTTCAGCGAACCAAATTTCTGACATCGGTCAGTTGGTTGGCACGGCGTATCCACGAGGATTCACAATGTAAAATATCTTTCAGCGTTCTCCAAGCTTGGCATTTGGCCATTCAGCACAACTGCATTCACCGAATAAGACTTCTGTGCTGAATCGGTCAGCGATAGAGCTGAAGGGGGGGACTGACAACCTCGATCCTTTCTCCGCACATTTTTCTGCGACCAACTTCCTCAAACTTCAACTTTGTGTCTCAAAAGTGAGGATACAGATCATACGGCCACAGCCCCTTCTGCACCTGAGACCGACAATCCTCACTTCTGTCCTGAAGAATCCGACCATTTCCGAAAGCACCACCCCACAAGACGAACGGAAAAGGACGCAAGAAAGGGGCCTCAAAGGTTTTCACAGATACCCCTGAAAAACAGGCTATTGAAGATGCCATGAAAATGAAACAAGATAAGCTGAAGCAAAAAGAAACGAGGAAAAGAGCAAAAGAAGAGAAAGGCAAATTAGAGAAAGAAAAGAATAAGCAAAAGAGGCCAAGAAAGTCATTGCCACCGACTCCAGAAGAAAATGGATCAGATTCCAACCAAGCTGTTGTAGAATATCAGAATGAAAGTGACTCAGACGAGAGCTTAGGCCTACATTTGGAGGAAGAGCCGGTTGACCTTGCACCGTTTGAAGTTGTTCCGTAAAAAACTGGCTTCGAACTGAAGTCAGATAGAAGAGGCTTATAGTTAATATTAGAAGTATAGTATCATCACCGATATCACAGAAAAAGTTCGAGGAATCAATGAAACTACTGAATGAAAAACTTGACAGTGTAATCCAGACTCAGTCTCATCTGTTGATGCAGCTGAAAGATATGGCTGAGGAGATAAGAACTCTAAGAAAGACCGCAATCGAACAAGATACGCGAATATCAGGTCTTGAAACTGAACTTAATTCCCATAAATCGCGTTGTGATCAGCTGGAAAACCAGCTGAAATGTCAACTCAGTCAGTTGAAGATAGCGTGACGGATTTGCTGTCGAATAAACTAGCTATTAGTGAAGATATTCAACTCGCAAAGTGTTACAGGATGCCTGATAAAAAGAACATTAACGTTACTAGCCGCAAGCAGCCGAATAAGCAGAAACCCCGACCAGTGTTCTCCTTGTCGAAAAAATGCTAATGTGCAGAACATTCTATGAAACTCACTACTTGCAAAAGGCAAAGAACTTCGAGATGGTGGTACAGCCAAGTACACACGTGTTTAACAACGGGGGTCGAAACTCTGGTTGAGTCTAAGTCGGGTGATGCGAGCAACTGGGAATTATACAACTCGATTAAGTTCTGTTTTTTGGAAAGTCATTCGTCCTTTTCAATATTTTTCCCGTATCTCTTCATGTGCTTACTTTGTTCCGTTTTTGTTTTGTTTTCGTAGTATTAGTTATACGTTTCATAATCAAGGTCTGCTTCTACCTCTGTCTTATTTTCAGCGTACAATCGGAATGATCACCGGTCTGCGTTCCTCGCCTCATCCTAAAGGTTTGAATACTGAACTTATTCACGTCACAGCAGATTCCCCACTGATGTCATTGGTAAGTGATTATTTTAGATACCACTACCGGTTGTGACAAGCTGTCGGATAGACGGAGTGAATTGGAAAAAAATCCGTTGGACCTAGAAAATTAATTATTAAGATTTGAAATGATGATTTAATTAAGAACCTTCCGCATAATAAATACCTACTCCCTGAAGATATTGAGAGGCCTGTTTCGGGTTGATTGAGATTGTCAGTTTTGAACTGTTGCGGGTTAATGAGTAGTCTAGACCCACTTGCTGTATTTCTTCCTAGTAATATGATCTCTTGATGCCTGTGAAGCATTCACAAATGAAATTACATAGGACTTGATGAATATCCCTGGATACAATTTTATTTGTAAAAACAGGACTGCGAATGGTAAAGGACGTCTAGCTTTTTTTTGTTAAGAAAGTAATTCCCAATAAAATTCTACCAGAAGAAATCGTTATCAACAAAGTAGATAAAGTCTTTCAAGGAAAGCAAGCAGTTTTTGACGCACTGAATTATCATTTTGCACAAATAGGAGAGGAGACGGCAAGTTTTATCCCAATCGTATGGCCCTGCAGAGCAGGAATTTACGGACTTTCTTCCCCCAGCTTCAGAATGCTCAATATTCTTAACTCCTATTTCACGGCATGAATTACTCCAACTTATGTTTCAGATAACAAACAGATCGTCAGACGGAAGGGTTGGAACCTCTCCTAATCTACTAAAAATTACAATCCCATTTATTGTTGATATGTTAGTGCATATAATAAACCTATCTTTTAAGCACAGAGTTTTCCCATCTTGTTTGAAATCTTCTAGAATAGTAGCGCTATACAAGGGTGGTGACAAAAAGAATTCGTCGAATTATAGACCGGTCTCGATTCTATTAACTTTCGGAAAAGCGATTGAAAGATGTCTAAACACTAGGGTAGTACAGTTTTTAATAAAACTAGTTTCTTTTGGAATACAGAATTTTGATTTCGTAAGGGCCACTCAACGAAACATGCTATAATTGCGGTAACACAGTTTTTCCATGATAGTCCGGGCGCCACTGAAACGTATCTCGCTTATTTATGGGTTCACAAAATGTGTCCAGACTGTTTATATTTTTTCGAAGGTTGGACTAGCCCAATTTAGTTGCAGGGCATCTCATTTTACTCCTAACAATGACCTCTCTTAGAGTAAGTTGAATTTGTTCCGATATCTCGTATAGTCAGAGAGCTGTAGGCTAGTATCTATTAATTTTCTCTGAAATTCTTGAAATTCAAAGGTTTATATCCAGGTTCGGCACGTATCTCGTAACTTAATATATTTTTATGATTTTTTATACTTTACCAGAATTTGCCTTGGGTACTGAGCTTCACATTGCCGGTAAGTTCCAATCAGCAATTTTTCTGTGAAGCCGAACAGAAATTTTCGAAAAAGTATAGGCCAAAAATGGATGAGAAAATATGTCTTTGCAAAATGGTGATATGACAGAACACTGTATATTAGAATTTGGCGAAGAACTCAAATATTACCTTTATTTTTCGACCAAATATTAACTACGGTTTTTGTCGACTAGTTACTGATTTACAGCCCTAATTTTATTTCTGGAAAATGATACTGTGAGACAAGTTTCTACGCCAAATTTTTAACCCCGATTCCAACGGTAGTGTTGGTTTGACCATCGTGTGTCAAATTTAGTTGATATAAGCTATTTAATTTGTTATAAGGCTTAATTTACTTTCAAATATTGTTGTAAGTCCAGATTATAATGAACCCACGAAGCTCTGTAAGGTCTGTAAGGTATTTTGGTTACGATGGATAAGATGGATACAGTAATACATGTTTGGGTTAAAAGACGAGTTTGGGGACAGCTCCTTGTACAGACTGCAACGAACCATGTACAACTGAACTGACATCAAACCAGGTCGTCATCGAGTTTGCTTTCTGAGAAGATCAGAACGGGAACCTTTTTTGAAGCGGTTCTGATTGAACGGAATAGGCTTGCTTACTGTCTCATCTGATACTGATAACTTTACAAATAGATCAACCAGACAATGAGTAATTTCGTAATGGGAAATACCCTTGAGAAGTATATGCACAGGATTATTCAAGAATTGCTTGGTGACTTTGAAACATGGTCCCTGAAGACTATGAGTTCCAAGACCATACTTCTTGGCAAACAATTCCCTTTCAGATCCCCTCTTTGTGTTATATATTCTGACTCGTTCCTTGTTCTCGTTTCATTTCTATTCATAATCCACACCCGACATGGTGATGTTGCCCCAACGCTTTTGAAACTCGCAATATCAAGGAGAAAGGGGGAATCAACTTTTTACATAAGCAAGAAAAAACCTAAAGAACTTCCGAACACCATTCGCTTCTACAAATACCCCATTCTTGTAAGACGCAATTTCCAATGTCAAGCCTGAGATCTTCCGTATCCTCCTTCAGAGACCATTCACAAGCTCCATATAAAACAAAGTCAGATTGTGATGGGCTGTATGCTTTCCAATTGGATCCTTCGACCCAGAACCATCACCGCAAATAGTGGTAAGTATATCTGGTATTGACTGTTCCATATCCAGCAAGAACTTCTGCTTATAGAATTCGCCGTCAGCAACTCACATGGTATTAGGAAAAGAGTACTTTTGAATCAGAAAATATCTTGTTGTCTTACATGATGCTACACAAGTTGTCGAAGATGGACACCCTAAATTCATAAGAATCTTTGATAACTCGCTTGCCGCAAGAATTTGCTAGTCTTTTTGCCTCAAGCAAACATGATGGACAGTGTGGAGCCGAAGTCAAATCCCATACAGGGTGAGCTTAGAGGTCTATTCTCTATGCTACTTTCAGCAGCAGACTGAGCAATATACAACGCAAACAATTTCTTGACACCAAGGAGGACTTCTTCTGCTACCTTCTCACTAATATTTGTGAGATACCTAAGGCCAAGCGGAAATCGACCTTCTTAAAGCTTAAGAGAAAGACATGGAGGAAGAAAGACATCTGAGCTTTCTTCGCCCTATTGAGAGTATCAAAACAACATCCCTCCATCTGATCATCCTCTGACCCACCTGCACCTGGTTGTGATTGAATTACACTTGGTTGTTGCTCATCAGAAGAGAATGAACTAAAACTTGATTTCCGGAAGAGACAGAGTTTATATAAGGATTCATCTGGCACAATTATGTGTGAAGGTGATGACTTTTACCATTTCTAGTCCTTTCTACAAAACTCACACAACAAAGGACCATTTCCTCCATTCATCGTTTCAGTGTGACCGCTGCGAGCAGCATGTGGATCAAGATAATCCTGTCTTTCGCTCCAATATCTGCAGGACTAACAATAAAATTTAATTTTTATTATAGTGAAAGGGTAACGCCTTCTGAAAAGTGGTTCAGACCTCGTTTAATGAAAAGTTTGTGGTGCAGTAAGCAGGAGACCACTGTTCGCACAAACCTCGTATGGTACAAGCTGGCTACAAGAAGATGAACCAAAAGTCAAAACAGAGTTTATACCGTGTTACAAGGATCGTATCCTTCAGAAGAATGTTTAGTCGGATCTGATCAGTAAAGTTAAGGATTAAGATTCCAGCAATTTGCAGGCTCACATCAACCGGAATTGGCCCAGGCAATCTACCGGAATTGGCTCAGGCGATCTACTGATTTCGTCGCAGTTAATCTATCGGAATTTGTCTAAATGAATCTACCGGAATTTGGCTCTTGGAATCTACCAGAATTTGGCTCAAGATCTATACCGGAATGTTCAAAAGAATGTGTTGCGAAGAATTTGAGTCTTACTTAACCCAAACGCAGTCGATGGGTTTACTTAGCGACTGAGACGAATTTGTCGCAGAAAACACCCAGGGGAGGGAAAATGAAGCCAAGCGAGAAAAGAGAAAGAGGAGAGGCACAGGAGAATCACCAGCGCAAGAAGGTTTTCCTGAAAGAAAGTCAGGACATTAGCTTGGATGCGATATTTACAGTGCAACTGAAAGGGACCTGCGGAAAGTGACAATGAATTTGCGCCATGCGAATACTTTACAGAGAAATGGTTTTTTTTTTTGTCTAAAAAAAAGTGTGAATGGGGGGGGGGGGGTGAACTGGAAGAATTGAAAAGTGAAATTGTAAAGTTGACAGAGGTAGTTACCAACCTGAAGAGGTTGACAGTGCAGTTCTCTCAAGTGAAAAAAATGAATTACTGTCGGTCAATAGGAATTGATTCGCATGTGATGTGAGAGTCCGGGAGCAGACGTCGCTGATTTAGAGACAGAGAATACATTGCTTTCAGCTGAAATTTCTTCTCAACTGAAAGACGAGGCCATTCGATCAAAAATCAATGCAGCAGACCCGGACATAGAAAATGACCGTCTGCAAGGTTGAAGTGGTGAAATAATCAGGGAACAAACTAAACTAAGGAATGTCACTGAAATGCTTCAAAAATAATTCACCTTCTAAGTACGCTTTAAATTAAATTTCAGGCTCGTCACTTTCAGATTTCAGGAATCGTCATTTGCTGCATTAGTTTTTGAAAACTGCTCCGACTCAGCACCAGATCTCAAGATCTTTCCAGACTGAGCTAATTGCAGTGCCTTTCCAACCATAATTTTCTCTTTGTTCCTCTATATTGTGCTTTCTTCCTGGACCTTCGTGCGTGGTTGATTTTTTAATTCTCTTTTCTGGTTTTCATATGTTTTACATCCCGGCGTGTTTCTGTAGACAGGAAATCTTCGATCGTTCCATCTAAAGTATATTTAAAAGCAATTATTTCTCGCTCTGCCTTATTTTATTGCCTTATTTATCATATTTTCCCTGTAGCCTGAAAGTTATTTTTACCCTAATTTTTGTTAGTAATCCAAATGATAAATATTTCATTCAGTCACTGGATCTCTTTTGTAAAGCAAGGAACCGAGTATATAACGTATACGTGACTTATACGTCATAAGGTCTCTCGAAGCGATATACAAAAAATATTTAATAAGCTCCCTCGCAACTTGCGATACGGGAGACTGATCTTCGTCACATAAAACCTTCGGATAACAGGTACTTTACTATACGTTTATAGCACGACTGTATTCGAAGGGGAAAGAGGAAACTATTCCTAACAGAAAATTCCAGGCTAAACAAAACTCAAAATCAGAACGTCTGTAGCACAATATATTACACAATGGTTGCCGTATACAAAAGGTGTATTATGAAGTAGGGGTGCTCGGGGTTGGGTCGGACACGGGGCTGGTATGGACACCCGCGAAACAAATATTAAAAGTTTTCGCTGAAATCTGAAAAAGATATACAACTTCTGGCTTCTAGTGAACCAACTTTGTACCAAAGTTTCATGGTAATTGCATTTCTGGTTTTGACCGGAAGAAATGGTTTTCTTGAGGTAAAAGTTTTTAGCTCATGGTAGGTTAAAAAGCTGTACCGTGAAGATTAGTGATAACTGGAAGGCTTTAAATGGTACGATATAGCTTAGTGATAAGGGTTTATAGCCTGCTTAGAATTTTCGAGATAAATCACTTAATTTTCCTGTGGTACGTGAGGATGGAGCTGGTTCGGTCAGTTTTGAAGGGGTTGGTTCGGACAGTCTTTTCCTACTGTTACCCCATACAAATCCAAAACTGAGTTAGAAAAATACAAAAGATATAATCAGAATCCTTATCGTATTGTTTGTGAACAGAATTCAGTATCAAAATCGAGAAAATGAACGCTAAAAAGGGTAGGCCACAACCAAAGAAACTTAGTTAGTAAACATTTTTATTTATTTATTTAATGAATTCAGTATTTACGATATTTTCAACAGGTAAAACAACGCGAACTCGTCCTTGTGAAGTTCAGTTTGGGGAAAGGTCAAGCCAATATGTTTCTTATCTGAGAAAGTCGAATAAGAAGGTAGGTTCGTTGAAAGAAAACCCATTGAAGGGCTGGAATATATTCTTTCTGCGCTAGAGCGGGACTAAAACCATTTTTCTGTAGAATCTTTACCAGTCCTTACCATCTTAGTTACCAGTCCCTGGAATAGCTAGGTTAATTGAAAGTACAAATGAAGGATTTTAATTTTAATGCAACCTCAGCTATTGAAACATGTGTTTTATTTAGTTTTGTATACTTTTGAGGTGCAATATATTATCATTTCCCCTTTTTAACATGTTCAAATAAAGTCGATTAAAAAATAGTATATTACATATAATGTACGAATCAACCCGGGGACTGTCCGAATCAACCACATGGGTACGGAGTTGGTTCGGACAAACTGAAAAATAGAAAAAAAGTATTTACTAAAAAACATTTTATAGAACAAAATTACCAGCTATTCTCCCAGACATTCTACACGTTTGACAACAAAAATGGTGTAAATCCGCCAAGAAATGGCGGCCTAGCAAGAAAAGGAAAATTAGTGTCCGGGTCATCCCCGAGCTCCCCTATCTTCACTCACAAGGTTCTGCAAAAGTGACGTCGTTTATCTTCGTTTGTGTCAAAGGTGTCAAATTGGTTGACTCATGCCAAGTCACGGTTATGGGGTAGGTTAGGTCGGTCCGTTGTGGCGCGCATGAGTGCACGATATACGAATGATTCGTGAATGTGGATGAAATTCGACCTAAAGTAAGTTTATACCCTAGATTTTGATAATAGATGTTATACTAATGTAACGTCACCAATGAAACGTTAAAAGAGATTTGTGACGTCAGTAATTTGCCAACAAACAACGTATTTGACGGACTCGTGCAGCGGATCGGATCATATCACTTCCTAGCAAGGTTTAATCTTTTTAAAGCAACTCTGTATAAGGTTCTACTTTATAACGTATGCAAGCTAATCATTTTGTTGCTTCTGACAGTCGTTAATACCTTAGACGATGAGGTCCTCAAGCGGCGCTTGGTTCAGAAATTGAAGATGCTCTTGTTGCATGGATCCTGACCAGCCAAGAAGAGGGGTTCTCAGTTTCTCAGACCGCAGACAGGCTGGCGAAACTAGGACGGGGGCAGATCTCCAGGGAAAATTGGAGAGTCTGGAATTCCAAGCGAGGCCTGGGGCAAGAGGTTTTAACTGCGTCACCCGGAACTGTCTGTCCGAACGCCAGAGACAGTCCACGGAGGAAGAGCAGGGATGAGTGAAGAAAAAAATACGACAGTGGATGGGCATCCAGAAGGTCCGGCTTGATGTGCTTCTGACTCCAGAAAATTTTGTGATTCCGCGAAAATGGTTTAAAATGAATGAAGCAATGATTCACTACAATCCCGAGGCGGTGGCTCACACCAAAGTTCTTGCCAATAAAGAGAGCAAGATCTTATCTCAGAAGGTGAACAACGAAAAAGAGGGCATCACACGTCTGATGTACTACAACGCGAAAGGGAAATACCCTCCTCCTCTTATCCTTTTAAAGGACTGAGGAAAGATGCGACACTTTTGAAAACTGTCCCGGACTGCATTGCAGCTCGCTATTCTGAGTCCGGTTGGATGAAGCAGACAAATAGGGGTACTTGAGGAAATTTTTGTCCAGTGGCTAAACAAAAATGGATTGAAGGATGAACAAGTAGTATTGACGCTAGACGGACACGCGAGCCACTTGTCGTACGACCTTTCAGTTTTCTGCAAGGAAAGAAGACCATTCTGCTGTGCCTGTTCCCAAACGCAACCCATATTCTACAACCGGCAGATGTGGGGTTGTTTCGGCCCCTGAAAGCAGAGTGGCGGAACCACATCGTAAGGTACAAATCAGGCCGTTGTCACGAGTATGGCAATGCCATATCGGCTGCCACTACAAAGCCAAAGCGCGAAATAAAGAAAACCAACTTAGCATCTCCCCGATGGAAAGTTTGTAGCCTGCGTAGTAGTATGGTAGTAGTATGAAATACTTGCATGTAATACTATGGAATGGCAAAAAATACTATAATTTAATGGTCCAATCTGAAGTAGTAGTATCCAGTAGCATCCTGTCTTGCCATAGTAGAATCCTGTCTTGCTAATAGTAGCATATAATAGTATGCAGTAACACGGTAGCCTTGAAGTAGAAGCATGTAGTAGTATCAGTTAATTGAACATGCTACTCTTTCGTACTACTTCATAGTACTATTTTGAGATAAATTTTTCATCGGGTCCCTGCCGTCATCAAAAGGACGATGCTGGAGCAAACTTGTGCCAATTCCTTTGGGAAATGTGGACTTTTCCATGGAACCTTGACAACATCAAGACATACATCAAGTGTCTCAAATGTAACAATTGAAGGCTCTTGGAGACTAAAGTACTACGCAGTTGCCTTATCTTATGGTTAACCACATTTCCGGGTTCCCAGTTCTAAATGCTAAGCGTGTGTCGTTTAAGGGAACAGGATGCCGATATCCTGTTATTGTGGCTGGCGATTTCCGATAGTTGGTTAGCCGATATCCTGTTATTGTGGTTGACGATTTCCGATAACTGTTTACCAAATCAGGGCCGGTGACGCACGTTCTTTAAGCCTATAAAAGCCTTAACTGGTAAAGCCTGCGACAGTGAAGAGAAGAAGTTAGGGACAGAGAACAACATTACTCGCCCTCAGAACTCGCGTGGCGTGCATATCATATGGTCACTGATTGACCCAGTGTTATGAAGACTTATTGTATGTGCTTACGTGTTGTATAAGACATGAACTGTGTATAACGAGATCAACCTATGTTTGTGAATAAAGCCAGGATCAACCCGCAGCTTGCGTTCTGAACTAGGATACCGGGTAAAGACTCCCAGGAGCAGACGGACCGCGAACTCGCCTCTACACCACTCTAAGGTAGATATTGCTGTTATTCCGACCATGCTACCCAGTCACTAACATGCAATAGAGTAAGGGGAAGCACCGTTTCACTGGTGGCAGTGTCGCTCTTGTGGGAGGTATCAGATTGCATGTATTGATCCATCATTCATCATTTCAGTGCTTTAATATTCGCTAGAAATTATTAGTCTCGTTAGTTCTGATCAGAATTCCATCGTTCGAGTCTACTGTTCTTTAACCAAATAGAATCAAACGCAAGTGGAAAAATGCCGGGTGACGACAAGATTGATTTATCACTCCTTTGCCGAATTGCTCAGCAAATTCCGATTTTTGACGGGAGTACGGATGTTACCGACTTTGTCGAAAGTGTGGCTAAACTTGAAGACTGGGACGAGCTAATTGACGATGGAGCACTTATCAAAGTCGCATTCATGAGAAGCAGCGGTCCTGCTAGCGATTTTCTTGCCGCAAACAAAGCGTCACTCACGTCGTTCGCTTTATTGCGGCAACGTTTAGTTTCACAGTTTGAGCACACTTCACACAAAGCAAAATTACTTCATGCGCCTTTAGTTTTAGAAGATGGCGAAGATCCGTACCCTTTTCTTATCTCGTTGAAAAAGAAAGTACTTCAGCTTTTAAGTCTTGAGGCTATGCCAGCAGCACCAGCAGCTGCCGCGATGGCAGGCTCTGCCTATCAGGCAGCAGAAAATTTGATGAAGAATATGTTGATAGACAGTTTGTCACCGTCTTTAGGTATGCGGATTTTAGCCCGGAATCCGGCAAATTTCACAGAAGCGTCCAACTTCTTCATGAACGATTTTCGTTCTCGGGAATACGGCCGGATAAAACAAGCAGCTAGAACCACTGTTTCATCCCATTCGGATATGCATTTTGTACAAGCAGTTCCCAGCGAAGTGACAAAAGCTAAACCGGTCGTTACGCATTATCCCGAAAGGCACGAAAGAAACCAGCAAGTTCAGAGACCAGAATTTCGTCGTTCGCGCTCGCCTATTCCAAGCCGAACCTTTAAAACTAGATATCCTCACCAGGATAAAAACGGGTCGCAAACGGCGTATAAAACTTACGATCAACTTCAAACGCGCGCGCCCGACAACGATCACCGTGGTCAGTATAGAAATAGAGATCAAGCTTTTAGTCAGTCGAACCAAGGGTTCTTTCATGCCAAACAGAAAATTCCGCAGGGTAGGCCTAGTTTATTTACAAGTAGCGAGGCAGGCAGCAGTGGTTCTACTCACGGTGGAAGTAGGCAAGATAGGCTGTGTTATAATTGCGGTAAGCCAAACCACGAGGCTAAAAATTGTTGGTCTCCTCGTCGCAGCATTCCGACAAAAGACGGAAACCCTGTAGGGAGATGCTTTAACTGTGGCGTCAGGGGCCACTACGCCTCCCAGTGCCGAGTGGAAAAGAAATTCAGTTCTTTAAACTTGAACTAGGATGTGCTCGTGCTAGTTCGCGGCGACCGCACGATTCACATCCTTTTTCTCGTTTCTCTAGTGCTCAAAAAAATATTTCAGTGCGTAAAAAATGCTGTGATTGTCCTAATTGCCTAATTTCTCAGTTAAATTGCCCGTGTAGTTTTGATAAGCTAGTTGCTACGTATTTTTGTGCTCCCCATAGTAACCATGCCCCGTTTGTCAATGTTATTTTGGGTGGCAATACGGTGAATGCTTTGGCAGACACAGGAGCATGCTTGAGCATTATATCGAATGAACTTTTCATGAGGCTACCCAGCCATGTTAGAAATAAGTTGTCAAAAAGCACCAATGCCGTAAACAGCGCTAGTGGTCACAGTTTAAATGTTATTGGGAACCTGACGGAGACAATCGAATTAAATGGAAAATTGTATACTGAGTGTTTTCTTGTCAGCAAAGTGCTTAAAGTGCCAATGATAATTGGCTACACTTTTATGAAAAAGTATTGTCTCATGGTTGACCCCGAAACAGATAAACTAGTGAACAAATCACGGGACACGAATTATGATATAAAGGAAAATTACGGGACACATCGCGATATTGAGACAGTTTCTACACCGTACCGCGCCTACAATTCATTTTCTGTGAACTCTCGCAATAGTACAAAAGATTGTATGTGCAAAACTAGACCAGATCCAAGCCACGAAAACGAAGATTCGACGCCAGTTCGTTTAACAAAACCCGGTCCGGAGCAAACTACAAGCCCGCCAGAAATCCACAGATTATGTTTTGTAACACGCACGAAGTTTCCACCAAGAACAGTCAAACGGTGTACTCTCAGCACATCTCGCGGACCCCTCATCTACGATCAAGACCTACTCGTTGAAGCGACAGAAGAAATTCGCTCTCGCTTTCCCGATTTGGAGCTGGCTGATCAGATAATCAAACCACCAGACGGCTTCATTCAAGTCCTCATTGAGAATTTTTCGGACAAACAAATCACCGTTCCAAAAATTTTCGTTGCAAATGCCGAAGCCTGGAAACCGCAGCCAGCCATTTCCGTCAATCAAATATCATTGGCAGGAACAACAAAGGAAGAAGGAAGTTTGGTGACGAACACCGTCAAACCGCTTAACCGAGAGGAAGAAAGCAAGTTCCTGTCTTTGTTCGATTTCAGTCATCTTGATAAGGAACCCAAAAGGAGGAAACTTGCTGAAACTTTAGTCATCGAAAATCATGACGTATTTTCAAAATCCAGCACGGAGCTCGGAAACTGCAATCTTGAGCCATTTCACATAGAGATTGAAAAAGATACGAGACCAGTAAAAGTACGGCCCTACCGAATACCTATCCACTTAGAAGACATCGCAAAGAAAGAGATTCAGCGCATGCTCGACTGTGACGTCATCGAGCGAGCAGCATCACCATGGAACGCTCCTTTACTGCTAGTTGGAAAGAAAGATGGAACAAAAAGACTCGTGACCGATTTCAGAGCTTTAAATGCCGTTACGGTTAACGACGAGTTCCCTTTGCCCCTCATAAGCCAAATCCTTGACAGGCTACACAACAAAACTGTTTTCTCAGTATTGGATTGTATTGCCGGATATTGGGCTTTAGAGATCGAACCGGAAAGCCGCCAATATACTGGTTTCTCAGCACCTGGACACGAGCAGTATGTCTACAAGAAACTCGCATTTGGTTTGAAAAACGCGCCAATGGCCTACAGCCGAATAATGCATAGAATTCTCTGTCACCTATTTGACGAAGGCGTTTCCGTTTACTTGGATGACACAATCGCCGGATCTTTTTCGGAAGAACAACATTATTCACTGATGCAAAGAGTGCTAGCAGCATTCAGAAAGCATGGAATAAAATTGAAACCGAGCAAATGCCTTCTGTTTTCGAACCGCGTGACCTATATCGGTTATGAAATTGACAGTAAAGGCATAAGGCCGGATCCAAATAAGTTGAGTGCAGTAAGAGACTTAGAATACCCCAAAGATGTATCACAGCTGAGATCGGCGCTAGGCCTGTTCAATTATTTTCGAAAATTTGTAAGAGGCTATTCGGAGATCAGCGCTTGTTTGAACTTGCTTACCAAGAAAGACCAACCATTTATGTTTGGAGAGGAACAAAAGGAAGCTTTTGAAACACTAAGAGGGAAGCTCATGGAAAAACCAATCCTCGGTCTACCGGATCTTACAAGAGAAGCTGCAGCCATGAAAATTTACTGCGACGCAAGCCTGAAAGCGTGTGATGGTTACCTAGCACAAGAACAAGACGGTAAAGAGCGTGTGATCCAGTACACAAGCAGATCTTTCAACAACGCAGAAAGATCACATTCAACAATACAACGAGAAGCTTTAGCGATTCTCCACTGCGTCAGAACTTTCCGACCATATTTGTTAGATAAACGGTTCACCATTGCATCGGATCACCAACCCCTCCAGTTTCTCCTTAAAGGAACAAGCAAAGACGTCACAGGAAAATGGGCAAGAATGCAAACCGAACTTTTGGGATACGATTTTACGATCCAGTACTTGCCTGGACGCCTCAATTCAGTCAGCGACGCATTGTCAAGACTAGACAGGAAACCAATATTGGAAACATCCTCACCTCAAACAGACGGAAACTTGGTCAAGAAACCAGACCACATCGCAGAAAATGAAGATAAGAGCATTTGGCCCTCAAATGTTAACTTCATAGAAACAAAACAAGAAGCGCAAAATGTAAATGTTCAAGAATTCCGGAAGAACCAGGAACAAGACTATTTTGCATCATCCATACGCGAGTACCTAGCAACTGGCCAACCACTTCCGCTAGAAGTCGAGAAAACTGTCATTCGCGAAATTCAGAACTTTGTCATAGATAAAGACACAGAACTTTTATGCTATATTTCTATTCCTGCCCAAAGATGCAGACGATCCGAAATTAACACAGTACCTGTCCTACCTATGTCTATGGTACCAAGAATACTTGAAGAATACCACGATTCACAACTTGCAGGACATTATTCTTTTCTGAAAACGTACCACAGGATACGAGCTCGTTTCTATTTCCGAGGAATGTACAACATTATCAAAGAATACATAGAAACATGTCTGCCATGCTGTCAAAGAAAAGGATTGAACTATACGCCAAAAGCACCTTTAGGCGAAGTTAGGAAAGCAACCGGTCCGCTAAATGTTGTTAGCATAGACTTGTTAGGACCTTTTCCAACTTCAACCAGAGGAAGCAAATACGTGGTCGTAATTGCGGACCATTTCACTCGCTACACAGTCCTAGCGGGTATACCAGACAAAACAGCGAACTCAGTGGCGCGATCTTTTGTTGAAAATTTTGTGCTCGTTTACGGAAGTTGTGATTACATACTCAGCGACCAAGGTTCAGAATTTATGTCTGAAGTTTTCAAAAGTACGCTAGAAGTTTTAGGAATAAAGCTGACGCGTACCAGCAGCTTTCGACCCTGTCACAATGGGAAAGCTGAAGTAAAAAACAAAGACATAGCAACTATGTTAAGCTTGTATATAGCAAGAAGAGACTACGCCGACTGGGAGAACCACCTCAGATACGTCCAATTCAGCATGAACTCTGCCTTTAACGAAAGTATAGGCGATTCACCCTTCTACGCAATGTTTCTGAGAGAGCCCAGATTCCCAACCGAAGTTGTAATAAACAGCCGCGTATTCTATAACATGGATGAAAATTACAAGTCCGAAATGCTGACTCGACAGAAGATAGCATACGACCTAGTTAGCAAAAACTCAGAATTTGCTCGAGACCGACAAAAGAACATACACGATCGGAAGGTCAACATGAAACCCTATTCAATAGGCCAACTTGTCCTTCTCAAAGTTCCACCGGAAGCAAGGCAGATAAAGCTTGCGAAAATCCGTTGGCTAGGCCCTTATCGGATAACCACAGTACTAGAAAATCAAGTAAATTACGAAATCACAAGAATTGCAGATGGAGACAAGCAAATCGTCCATTATAATAGGCTAAAGATTCATCGACCAAGAAGTTTGTGGGAACGTACTATTGAAATTGAAGAAGATGAACACACGGATACGGGCCAATCGGCGAAGAACAGACACGTCACATGGTGGGACAAGAATGGACAAGCCAATCAGGAAGCTGAACCGCAACTTGAATCCACAAGCGGCGAGCAAACGAATCACGAAGCTCCTGAAATGGAACGATTGACAGCAGAACGACAAACCGCAAGAAGGACAGCAGAGCCGGTCACCACACTACGTCGATCGCCACGATTTATCACAACAGTACCAAATTCAGAAAACTTGCTCGATACAGCTGTCACGGCCCCAGTGCCACTTGTTACTCTAGTTCCTAGTCGCCCAGAACCGGCACAGCACAGAACCAGTACCAGAAGCCATAGTTCTTCAACCAGTTCCCCCGACCCGCAACCCCGTACACCTCGATTTCAAATTCCCGAAAACTTGCATGACGGACAGTATGATGACCAACCTAGTGCATTCTATGGCACACCGCCTGGTGCGAAACGTTACAAATCCTGCTCTGACGTATACACGGAACCTGACGCTATGTTTGGTGAAGTAGTAGTGAAAACGCCACTGTCTCTAGCAAATAGCGATTTAACTTGGGATGATTACCAACAGGATATAGACGGAATAAATTATGAAGATGAAGTTTTTGGAGATCAGCCATTGTTTACGCCCCGCGTAAGATGTTCAACTCCAGTGAAACTTTCAGAAACAAGCGAAAACGTACCGCCATTTATGCAAAGCCCAACAGTAATCAGACCTACAAATGATAGCTATACCACACCATTAGAATTCGACGAGAAGCTGTCAACGGATCGATACAGGCTGAACTTCGACGAAGTGCACTCAACTCCGACAGCCCCTGCTGCAGGAATAGAAGCAGATGCTAACGAACACACATTGGTCGGTGAGACGCAAGCAGCACAAGAAACTGGAAATGCTGACCAGGTTTGTGGACTCGGTGTACCAATCTCCGTTCCACTGGACCAAACTGAAAAACAACCTGCAGCAGAAACGTCGCATCAAGGTCTAGCACAAGACGGACATCAAAGGATTCCGTCAATCGGTTATGAAGAACCACCACTAGATTTAGCTTCGCCAGTAAACCCATATGTCCTAACCAGAGCGGATATTTTACCGGCAACGTCACACGAAGGACGCAGACTATTCCAAAAATCCAAAAACGAAATGACAAGGCACAGAAGAAGATTTGAGAAAGGAACCACACTTCAAGAAAGGGACGTAACCCCAACAACCAGTCAGCAAGCTTCGACATCGCGAACTGCAGGTTTAAGACCCAGGCAACTCAAGCAACCAGACTGGTTAATGTATGATACATTGGGAGGAAAATAAGTTTACCAAAAATAAAATCAGAAGAAGTCTATTAAGTTATACACTGCGAGCACGAAAATTCCTGATGGTAGTAGAAGATTCACCGTTTGATCAAATGAGCTGAACTGATCACTTAGGTCATTTGATCGACAAGTTAACTAGTTCATTTTACCTATTAGCTAAAGGCAAAATATGAAATTAAAATAAGAAGGGAATATCGGACAGTAAAAGTACGCTGCTGATTGAAACTACCGCAGTTCAAATAGACTAAATGTTACGAAATTTCGGTAAACTCCAAACTCGCATATTACGTAAGACCCGTCCATGAGAATCATTTTGTTCCCAGACAAGCAAGATTTTGAATACGTTTAATGGCGAACTGGGACGTTCTGCAACCGCTGTAATATTAAAGCGTAACGATACTATAGCAATACTACGTAGCAAACACGGCGACCAGCAAAAATCAAAGAATTTCAGAGTGCGGAAGTTTTGCTTACTATGTTACGTACTGAGATCGAACAAGTTAGGCATAGTGGAAGGTATCAACCCAATAGAACCGCTTAGGTGGTATGGAAAGCTGCTTCGAACCAGTTTCTCTTTATCACATGACCGGTTACAAGTTGTTTTGAATATACCTTTAAAAGAAGGAAAGTCGACGTACTTTTTATACGTTGTTACACCAGTTTATACCGATTTGCCTTTTAATTTATCGGTTAAACTCGTGGGTTCACCGCAATATGTCATTATGACGTCCGATTTTAAAAGATTTTTGGAAGTCTCCGCAGAAGTTGGGGACGCGTGCCAGGAAACCGCAATCTATGAAAGCTGTGGAAGTTTAACCGAATTTAAAAGCACAAAAACCGGAGATTATTTCACATGTGCCGAAAACTTGGCTCTACTGAATTTAGAAAAAGTGCCTAAAACTTGTGCTTGGAAAGTTCTGGATCGCAAATTTGTAACAGCTGCGACCAAAATATCTCAGTCCGAGTTAGTCGAAGCAAGCATCGGTACTAATTCTCTCAGCTGCGCGCGTAACAAAAGCCAAATTTTCGAGTCATCGGGTCCATTTATTGTTTCAGCATTTGTAGACTGTAGTTACGGTGCAAATGACTTGAAATGGAGGTTGTCTCCAGAAAGAGTTTCCCCAAGTAAAGAGGTAGTCACAATGACAGCACTAAAACTGCAGAGTATTTTAGCAAATAAGATTGAAGATTTAGATGAAAAAGTCATTGTCGAAATTTTCTTTAGTCTTCGAAATAGCTCTGTGGAAAATATTGAATGGAAAGATTTTGTAACAGAAATGAACACGCAGTTTAGATTAAATACGACTTGGCACGAATTCTCGAATTTGGAGTACAAGGAAGGAAAAATGAAAGTTACAGATTTTGTTCTCATCGCAGGAGCAGTCGGATCAATATACTTTATATTCGTCACTGCACTCATGATTTTAGCACTAAGAAATGCTTTTCGGTCCGCCAAAATGAAATCAGACATTTACGAATTGCAAAGTAATGAAATATCCCCTAGCGACCGTCGAATGATTCGCGAGTACGCAATGTACGTTGGTATTCGTGAATAATGACGTAAATCCGATGTAATCCGGATGTTGACGTCCGCAAGGCCGGAAATTGGCTATAGCCAAAACCACAAGAAAAGATAAAATGTGAATAAAACGCGATAAAGTTATATTTAAGTTAACAGTGTTAGTGATTACCTGATATAAACATGTTCTATATATTTTCAGTTTTTATGGTTTTTAAAGTGACAGCAGAACAAGTTCCAGAGGTTCGCATAGGACTTGGGCACTTGCTGGTGCCTGAAGGGAAAGTAGACATCACAACCGCCGCCTGGATACTTACTGGTGACGTAGAGTTTGCGTTCTTTCGGAAAGTAACCACCACGATAAGGGAATATTCTATTCGTATAAGTGCTTACCAGGGAAAAGTAGATGTACAAGCTAAAACCTTCGCACTGTCCAATAAAAGCATCTTTCATGAGAAATACCGTGATGAAAATGCCAAAATACTACACGCAGCAGAAGAACTCCAGGAAGAGGTCGAAGGTATTCTGGCACTGATCAACCGACATGGCATAAGGAAACGGCGATCTTTGATCGATGCCGGAGGCAACGTACTACAGTACTTGTTCGGCACAGCAACTGATGCCGATATTGCTAGCGTTAATGAAGCTGTTAAACTACTGAAATTAGCTGGTAGCGCTCAAAATGCGATTGTTGCAAAACAGGTGTCTGTAATTAAAAAAATTGGTAATGGACGACAAAATTCAGGCAGACATTCTTTCCAATCTTACTAATAGCTTGCAAACTATTGAAACCAATTGGCGCCAAATCTCTGAATTTGTTCAGTATACCAAAGAAATAACCTTGCAATACAATATGGAATTTGCGTACATGAAATTGCACCGGCTCATTTCAGAAGTTCGACAAAAAGTACAGTCCTTAGAAATTGACCTCAATTCTCTTGCTGTGGGAAGATTGCCAATTAACATGTTGAAGCCCAAGCATCTACATGAATGTCTGAACGATTTAGCCGCAATCTTACCCGCTCCTTACCGCTTACCTACGAAGGAAACGCATAATGTTTGGCCTTATTATCACAAGTTTGCAAAGACGACTACTTTATTAACGACCAACGGACTAAGGATTTTAGTCAAAATCCCATTGATTTCAGTTGCAGGAGAATATGACCTTTACCGAATTATTCCGTTTCCAACCATGCAAATTAGTCTACCTAAAAATTTGACTACCATTTATCCCTCGAAGCCATTTATTGCGATTAAGCGAGAAGAACGCACGCACTACATGGAACTCGACAACGAAGATTTCGCCGACTGTTTAACTTTTGATTCCAGGTTATGTAGTATCAATAAGCCTACTATGAAGAAAGTTGCAAAATCTTGCAACTACGCGATTTATAACGAAATGCAACAGCAAATGGAAGAGAATTGTAAGATACTTTTCTCACATTTTGGTGATGATAGTATGCCAATCCTCCAACATATCCGTGACACCACTTGGGGGTTCACTGCTAAAAATACGAAAGCGGTTATTTCGTGTGATCACAACGACGATAAGAGTCAGGTCATACTGAACAATAGCGGAATTTTGAGTGTCCCAATCGCATGTTCAGTATTTTCTGAAACTTTTACTATACCTGCTGTTTTTCTCGGCAAGACTCAGATTGAATTAGATAATCAGAATTTCTCCGTTCAAACCCAGTTGAACTATGAGCAGTTCTCTTCTTTTAAGTTCATAGCTCCAAGAAAAATCCAAAGTAAATTAGCAGCAAGACGTAGCACAGAAGACGCTGAAGTTTCACTAAAAGAGCTAGAAGCTTCGTTTGAAAGAAATGAACCGATCATACAGAATTCTCTTGAAGCCGTAGACTATATAGAAGGAAAATTTCACGTTGCCAAAGCCCTCGCTCTGTTTTCGTTACCGTTTGGGTTGTTGTTCCCGATTGTGTTATTAGCAGTCTATCACATTTTTGTCACTAAGCGGTGTGTTGACAAAGATAAAGTTTCTGTAGCATTCGCTGCATCAAATAAGTGTCAAACACTGAGACGACAACCGAAGTACAGCGAACCGATTTACAGCGAGCCAGACACAGAAATGGCAAACGAAAACGCAAACGCTGGTCCGCGGAACGTAACTTTCGGACCACCATTACCCCCAAGAAACAACCTGACCGACTACGTAACGATCACAAAGATGGCTTAAAAATTTTGTATTTAATCGCTCATTTCTTGCAGGAACACAAAATTTCGACTTTCAACCAGTTTACTTTGCACAGAATATGCTAACGACGATTATCTCCGAGGACTTCTCCAGTAAACACAACAAAACGTAAATAATACCGTCATCGCAGGCCGAAATCGCAACCGCAGGTGAACTTTATCCCAGAACTTACCAGAAAAACCAAAGTCTGTTTTTCCGAAAGGACACTACAAATGAAACAAGTAAGAATTTCCAGTGCGGATGCAGGAAATCTAATTGCAACAAGAGCAAACTAGGACAGAGAGGTTCATTGACAGATCAGAGCCTCTTACATAGGGTGATTTTGCTTGCGAGTCATCCAATTAAACCAGCGGAGACAGAAGAGTTGTCTAGACTGTTTAAAGTTATTGGCAAAATTCAAAAAAAAAAAAAAAAAAAAAAAGCCCAGGACAAAGTGCAGTACCGTATTACGTGACCGCATCAGAAGAAATGTTTAATGAAAATAAAACGAAATTTAAAATGAAAAATTTCGTTCTATGAACTAAAATAAACCAAGTCGTGTTATTTTGTAGTGTGATTCTAAAGAAGAAGTTGAATGTTTAGTAATAGTGCATCCTTATTTGTAGTTGTTTTTTTTTTTTTTGCTGTAGTGGTAATTTAGAACGCGGCCCATACGGCCATTTTATTATATTGTTGTTGTTGTCTTTATTTTCAGTGCTTCTCATTAGAACCGGAAATCTTTTGCATCGAACCAAGCTAAAGACTAAACTGCAATCTGTCTAAAATGATAGAAACAATACTGACAGTCCAGGATCCTTGTATTTATAATTTTTCCTCGTATTTCCCAATTTTAGTTTTGTTGTTGTTGCTACTCTTTGTAAGATATACGCAAGTTACTTGTAAAGGAGGGAGGGAAAGCAAAAACGTAGTTTTATAGGATCTTTATATCTACCAAGTTACTCTTGCGTTCAGCATAGTTTCTGTAAGCTTATGATGCCATGAAATCTTTTGAAAGAATATATAGCGGTATTACTAGTTTAAAAAAAAAAAAAAAAAAAAGAAAAAAAAAAAAAAAAAAAAAAAAAAAGAGGTTTCCATTTTAAAGATCAAATATACCAGGCTTTTGGCTTATTAAGCTCAAGTGGAATGGGCAGGATCTGGACAGAGCAGTTCCTGGACGAGTTTAGAGTACCGCGAACTACTAAGCTTCGTCAACCCTCTTCCACAAAAAGCAAATGCTGGTACGATGAAATTTAATTTTCATAAGGATAATTGTTTAATCCGCGACAACGTCCGGAAGGATATACTAATCAAAGTAGTAAAATTAAGATAAGTTAAAATGGAAACGCCGTATATGTAATAAGTATAACTATAAATGAAGATATCCATATCATTAAAGAAAAAGTAAATGGCGTTGATCCTAAGTAGTGAAAAAAAAATAATTGTGGCTAGTGTCAGGAGACACTAAAATATGAGGATAAAGAAGTGTAACAATTGAAGGCTCTTGGAGACTAAAGTACTACGCAGTTGCCTTATCTTATGGTTAACCACATTTCCGGGTTCCCAGTTCTAAATGCTAAGCGTGTGTCGTTTAAGGGAACAGGATGCCGATATCCTGTTATTGTGGCTGGCGATTTCCGATAGTTGGTTAGCCGATATCCTGTTATTGTGGTTGACGATTTCCGATAACTGTTTACCAAATCAGGGCCGGTGACGCACGTTCTTTAAGCCTATAAAAGCCTTAACTGGTAAAGCCTGCGACAGTGAAGAGAAGAAGTTAGGGACAGAGAACAACATTACTCGCCCTCAGAACTCGCGTGGCGTGCATATCATATGGTCACTGATTGACCCAGTGTTATGAAGACTTATTGTATGTGCTTACGTGTTGTATAAGACATGAACTGTGTATAACGAGATCAACCTATGTTTGTGAATAAAGCCAGGATCAACCCGCAGCTTGCGTTCTGAACTAGGATACCGGGTAAAGACTCCCAGGAGCAGACGGACCGCGAACTCGCCTCTACACCACTCTAAGGTAGATATTGCTGTTATTCCGACCATGCTACCCAGTCACTAACATGCAATAGAGTAAGGGGAAGCACCGTTTCACAAAGAGACATCCAGGTCTGTCGCTGTCGGTCAACATTCATTGAACAATCCCCCCGCATCTGTCCCCTATAGCCTCCAGTGTACCGTTTGTTCGATGCAACTCGAGAAAATATGAAGACATAATTAGGCAAAACACTACAAATACAAACAAAAACAGCTTTCTGTGGAGAAAAGACAATTTCTCTGTGATATCCGGTAGCGAGTAATTGCTAATAATCTTGGAATTTCTTTGCCAAGGAGGGAGAAAAAGAGGAAATTTACAAAAAACGAAAATAAGAGGATCGCATAGCTTTAATATCCTTTTTCTTTAAAACAGGATAGACACCAGATAAAAAAAGAATAGAGTGGTCACGGAAGGAAGAATATAGTTTGCCAAGAGCTTTCCTATTGAATTCCCCCCTCTTAGCAACAATTTTCGAATAACCCAGTTGAATTTTTTGTCTACAATCGGAAACCGTCGGGGATCGGAAAGAACGAATATTTTTAGTAATGGTAATACCCAATCACCGAATAGAATCAACACTTGAAATAGAAAACTTCAAGCAATTTAGAGACGCGGATGGCCCGGATTGCTGAACCAAACGCGATAACTCGCTCATAGATCGGCTAATTAATAGAAGCAAGATGAAACATTTGAAAAACCAAGGAGATAAGAAGAAGAAATATTTGTAAGCGTATCAGAAATACACATTTTGAATATACTAGGATAAAGTACACCGCCCTGTCTTACACCACAACGGACAGGAATCCTTGAAGCTGAAACAGAACCATTAGATTTTATTCGGAGGTAAGATTTACGATACCAATAACGAAGAAGAAATATAATGGAAAGGTTAATGTCGTTACTGTAACTGTCAAAAGCTTTCGAAAGATTAGTGCACAAATGTGAAAACTATAACCCTTTTTAGATGAATCAATGAGAAGAGAAGAAAGTGCCCGATGCGCATGCTGACACCCGATACCAGCCTGAAATCCGAATTGGTTTTCCCAAAAGTTAACATTATCATTAAGAAAAGGAAGAAAAAAGAACATTCAAACGGAGACTGACTATGTTTAAGGATTGAACTGACTGTACCACACAGAAAACTGTCCGGAACCAGCGAAGAACATAAGTACATTTGAAATAACATTTGAAGATGGCACAGAAGTGCTGAAAAAATGGACGAGTACTGAGCTTCCCAAGAAGAAACAGGGACAACGCATTCATTAGATTGAGTACTTCCAATTTTCTCTGAATTCACAACTTTTCGCCACTCTCTTTTATTAGTAGGAAAATTGGAACCTTTATAACGAATCGAACGAATCTGTTTTTTGTAAGTAGCTTTCGTTCGCTGTTTTAAATCAAAAACTTGAACGGATTTTGGTCTACCACACATTATCCACAGACGCGGTACAGCAATATATTCAGATTGACGGAGACAATGAATAGTCTGAGAATAATATGCATTTAATTCAACATTACTGTTAGCGAAACGATTACGTAATTTAAGGAGGTGATACGGGACTCGTATTGAACTGAGTAGCGTAATGAGGGTAGAAATGTACTGAGGCATATTTGCACGTTTCCAATTGCTGCGAGTAAACCACTTTGACTGATTTCGGGGTTTCGGAGAACCGGGGAATATTTTTACTGATATACTGAAAGACAGACGAACAAATAACAGAGGGATTCAAATTTGGTGAACTAATAACATGATCGATGTTGGTAACACTACCAGAATGATGCACATATGAATAATCCGGAGTTTTGTCAATCCAATAGAGTTTCACTACGGACAGATTTTTTGTACACATTCGTGTTAACATCACCGGCCAAAATAAATTCATAACCACCGGCAACCGCATAGCATTTTTCCGAGACGTATAATTAGAAAATGATCATCCGAATGGTAACAAGACGGCGCAATGAAATTTAGGCAGCGCTTGATTATGCAAGCTAGGCCTCCCGAGGGTCTACCGAACGTGGCTTTGGCATTCGTCACAAAAACAAGATGGTCAGCTCTACGCCGAAGGCATACTACATCAAAATCACTAGGCAGTTCATCAAGCAACGAGTCCTTGTCCTTAGTACCGTTTATATTAAAAGAAACTATCGAAAGTACTTCACTCAATTGGCTTTTTCGGTTGCCACAATAGCCTTGAAAATGGGACAAGTAAGACTAAAGGATACATGGGATCCGCCACAGTTGGCACATTTTGGGATTTCAGTACATGGGTCGTCCCTAGAGGAAAGATGTGGACCAGCACATCTCGCGTACTTTGGGTCAGGACTTGGGCAAGCTGATTGTAAATGGTTTGGGTTCAGTAACACGTACAAACTCGTAACCCAGCTTGATGCCGTCTTTGAGGTTTCCTGCCTTAGAAGAAGAATCAACAAATTCCACTTTGATCGAACTTGAACTACCAAGGCGCTTGGCATCTCTAATGCCGGGGAACTGAGTGAAACTTGAAAGATCATTTCCGTTTGAGTGGATCAGAAAGAGAATCGGGAACTTTTGAGACGATGACAGTGGTATGGGTATCGCACAGAGGAGTTTTTTCCAGCACTGGAAAAAGAAAATCATAAGAATCGAGCTTACTTGAGACGACGTTCACTAACTGTTCAACTCGATTGATCTTCGTTGTAAGTTTGTCAGGCCCAGAATTTCTAGCACTCTGTAACGACGTACTCTGGAACGACGTGGATAATTTTCCTGAGGGGCAACCTTCGCCCAAAACACTTTCTTTTCTTTGAGTACTAATTAACAATCAAAGAAAGCCGATCCGTAATTAAATCACGTCATGCTCAACTCCTTCCTCTTGACTGACTAGCGCTGGTCAGCCAAAACAGGTCTTATCAGTCGTGTACGTCCATGAGATGATTGGCTCGAGCTTGAGGCGACTGACGCACCAGTAAATGTGATTTGTTATGCTCCTAGGAAAACAACAGAAAAAATTACAACTGAATTTAAGATCATTCATGGTATAGAGTGGGGCTATTCCTCTGTCCAATCATTTAAAAAAAATTCTTGTGAATTTTTTGTTTCATAGAATAACTCGAGAAAAGTATGTCGATGAAGCCTGGAAGTGAACCATACCACATCAAAAGTCAACCATCAAACTATAGTGAAAGTGCTAACATCCATCAGTAAGCTTGAACAAGCTTCACATGGGGAGATGGCTACCTACCGTCTAAAATTTTAGAGCATTATCTCGTGACCACGCAGTTGCTAAGACACCAGAAATATATAAAATACACTCTGGCACTTGACAGCAGAATCGCATAAATAAATCTACTGAAACTTTTTTGGTTACAGCCCACTTCTGTGGCTAGTCCACAGTCCTACCTATTCCACAGTCCAACTAAGTCGAATACTTTCCTTTTTGCTAATGACGTCACCTTCTTAAATCAGGCCTTTAGCAACATGCCAAGAGTCGAGAGAGTGGAGAGTTCCCTCGAACCTTTTGTCCTCTCTCATCATCTTGCCTATACCAAGGTGGTTGTCAGTCACGACCTCCTGTATGTCCAGATCTTCGGCGCCCCAGTCGATAAGGCCATTTTCGAATCGGTGCTTCTCAAGCGCATTCGAATGTAGGCCCCTCTTTTCTGGAAATGACATTTATTTTTTTGTAGATTTTCATTCCGCACAACTTCCATGAGAGTTGACAATTGCAATAGCTGATTGCCATTACAAGATTATTTTCTCAAGTAAAATTGTACAGTCATGCAGATGAAAAAGACGATTAGACCGGATGACATGCCCTTTCTTTCACAATGTTGTGTATCAATCCTTCATTAAACCAACACAGTTTTTAAGAAGTGTCGTTAAGAGACGATAATTTCCATTTCCAACCAACTACATCCTTAGTTTGAATATCCAGTCCCAAGGTACGATCATACCGAGACTCTTGGTTTTGTGTCTTTATTGATTTGACATAATATTTTCTTTACCTGAGATAATGTCTAGTGCAGAATTTTCTGGGTCTCGGCGTCCATAAAGGTTACCAGGCAGAATGTGGCATTCTCACCTGGAGAATCGCATCTGCCGTCTGCGCATAGCCGGACTGGCTTGCCGCCTGCCTTATCCATGGCGGTTGCCTGTTCTTTCTTCCACAGTCTGAAGACACTTCCGAATAGGAAGGCCTCCTGATGTTGGAAAAATGTGCTCAGGTGGACAAAAGATCGCGCCCCTTCTTCGTGGATTTTAATGATCCAGTAAAAGCTAGGCCAACTGTCGTATTTTTGAATTGGGCGATCTTATATGGTTCAACATTGGGTCAACCGACGGATTTCGACGAGACTTTCAAGAGGACGACCCCCTTCATGATTCACTTTTAGAAAAATTAATTATTGCTGTTCAGTTCTACCCTATTTTGTATGAAAAGAGACATAAGAACTCTGTGCTGTGCAGTTCCTGGAAAAATCCTCTGAGAACTCTGAAACGGAAAAACCTTCAGAAGTGAAAATAATACTAGCAGCTATGTTCTTACAGTTCCTGACACCGGGTATGTAGCAATGGTGAGACAGGATAATATGAGGAGTGATGAGGAGACGGTCCAATTTATGGATGCAAGTTATATGCTCGACAATGATGACCCGGAGGAGAAGCAAACTAGTCAAGACAGTATTCCGGACAGACCAAGTACTAGTAAGCGTTCTCTATCACCCATAAGCAAGAAGAGAATGGACAAGAAAGTGAAGTAAGAATGGTGAAGCGACCGATGAGTTAGATCGCAGTATCTTACTTGAACAGAAAAAAAAGCGACAATATTGTCGAGGGCTATTTTGCTAAAGCTATTGGGGAAAAACTCTCACTAATGGATGATAAAATAAAGGATTATGCTACGTTTAAAATCAAGGATTTTAAATCCTGCATAAAATAATCTCCGGTGAGCTTTAACCATAGTGATTAAACTAGCAAATGTTCTTAGCCAAATTGCAGCCTAGCTATTTTTGTATTGTTCTAAGTTTCCAGGAAATACTGTTCTTTGGTTGTGTTTAAATAGGCTGGTGGACCACAGCTATATAATAGGAATGCCCCCTTGAGGTACCTTCGGTCCGGACAGCGAGTACAGGTTCTCTCCGAAGGAGATTTTATAAGTTCTTGCCTCCACCTAGGAACGTCCCTGGAATACATGGTTCAAATACAGTATAGGCTAAAATTCCTGCAGTTCATGTATGGTTTAAAACCACACTGACCAGTAGAAATCATTGCAAAGATGGTAGCCATAAACAGCGAAAATTTTTATTGCTGCAGTTTCACAGCTCAAGTTTTATTTCGTGTAGTTTTACAGTTGTATTCAATGATCAATCACTAATGATAAGAGTAGCTCGAGCTTCCCTCGGCACCAATGTCAACAAGATTGAATTTCTAATTGGCATCTGCCACAGCGAGTAAAACGATTCTGAAGTACCCTTTATAAGTGGAGCGGTATGATCCAGTTTCTTCTGGGCACTTAATACGCATGTGATTTCCGTTGATGGAACCCACACAGTTTGGGTAGTTCCACTTCTTTTCAAATTCTTTTGCAGTTTGGCGGAAAGTCTCAGTGTTTGGCGAAGGTAGCACAATGAGTCCAATCTTTTCTCAAATAGCTGCCCCAGTTTCATCAATCATCTCTGAGACAGTCGACCGGCCAATCATGTAAGCGAAAGAAAGTGATCTCCTGCTTTCTCTTGTGGCAAAGTTTCTAAGTGTGAGAGGCAGACGTTCATACGCAAGAATGCTCCTTCTCCAGTTTGTGTTACTTTTCGAAATCAGAGGCTCAACCATAGTCAGTAGTTCTTTAAACTTCTGAGAACACAATCTCATGTAGTAAAAAAACCATTCATCATCAGTTTCTTCTAGAGCTTTCAACAAAGTTGCACGAACACTGGAAGTTTCCCTATTCAGCAGGCCAGCTAAAGAGAAATAATAAGAAGCAATAGAGGTTGGTCCCGAATATAGCTGACTTCGTCTAATGAGTGGATCTGCCTCTAGAAGTACATTACAGTCCATAAGGTTGTGGCGATGGCTCATGTTTCCAGATCCGGGTAAAATATGCTATGTTTTGACAGGGAGGGATTGCACATGTTTCCAGATCTTTGTATAATCTGTTATACCAAGCTGCAGAAAAGCAGAGATCGATCATGTTTTTAGATCTAGAAGTTTTATTGATGCTAATGGGTTGATATGAGCGGATGGATGTTATGGTTGAGAAAAGGTCTATTGGTATGTCCCTGTATGTTCGCTTTGTTGCGACCTTATTTACAGAAAAATGAAAGTACAGGAGAGTTTTAGGGTTCGTTTTTTCTAAGTATCTGAATAACGACAAAACAGAAGGAGGTAATATTGTATATTATGTAGTGCATATTGTAACGAAGCTACTGTGATCTTCGGATTTTGGTAAATGTACTATGTATAAATGTAAATATTTGGAAAAAACGAACCTGAGGGTGTGTCCGGACCTATGTAGATCTCGTGTACTGTTCAAGTTTCGAAGCGACTATTCTCTAGAAAGCATACTGAACGTCTAATCCTTCGCTGTCTAGCAAGCAGTGACAAAAGCAAAACATCACCATCATCCATGTCTCCTGTCACGTGGCTGTAATTTCAACTGTTTCACGTTAAATTCAGTTGCCGACAAAAATTCATTGTGAAAATCCAGGCTATACAAATCTTCTGTCGCTACGACTGAGAAATCTCGTTCATCGCCGCGATTTGCTCCCAGTGAACCTAGGGTCGGATTTGGGAAGTGGGTGAAGTGAAGGGTGGAGATAGTGACAGCGATACGAGGTTTGATCCAGAAAGACACAGATGAGATATCGAATTGTATAAAAACAATTATTTGTGTTTATTTATTCTGGAGTAACTAGGAGTTCATCGAGAAAAAAGCTGCATATACAGATTCAGAATGATCGTTTACACCTAGACCAAAATCTGTACGAATACAGAAGATAATTTTGAGTTTTGACCGGATTCCGGACGGACTAGTTGTCCGCCAAAAAGTTTCATAAATGGATATAAATATGTACCTTTATATAGAGCCTTTGGAACGACTTTTTAAGTTTCAGATATTGATTCAGCATGTCTCCTTTACCCTGAATCGGCCATCATTTAAAAATCTAGTTTTTTCTCGCTTAATCTAAAGCCTCTCCACCGCCACTTTCGTTTTGGGATCCCCAAGAGACGCTTCTAAAATAGAATTTATGATATTCTCGTATGGATATGTAAAATCGTCTCGTCTACGCTCTAATCCAGGACGCAAGCGTTTTCTAGGACTTTACTGCTTAGGTAGTACTGGTCGAAAACTTTGAAAGCCCTAGAAGCAGAGGAAACTGCGGATGTAGCTATGACAGTGGAGCCAGTGGCACCAGTTACTGCAGCTGGTTAATCCAGAATCTTTGTGCTACCACCTCCTTTATCCGGGCATACACCTACTCCTTCGACTTTGATAATCCGAGACTCAAACACAAGAACTGCCGCTCTTTCAGAGCCTTTTTCTTTTAGTACTGGAAGTGACACTGGAGGTTTTGTACCTACGGTCGAAGTTAGCGCCTCAAGGGGTCGTGGAAGACTGACGCGCAGATTTGGGCCATAACTGGTATGAATATGACGGGGGTCAACGGATCTGCATTCCTTGACTGAGGAGACAGGAGGATTTAGAGGAGCTAGAGGAATCCGATTCGAGAGACCACCTTCGGATTCCGATGATAGATTCCCCCCTCAGACAATACTACAAGAGATGGGCATCCTTTCTGCAGAATAATTCAAATTTCAAAACTGGGAGTCGCAGTTGAGAATAGAAACTTCGGAAAGAAAATATTCATGGCCGTGCCAACTTACGACACGAAATCGAAATTTGTGAAAAAAAAAGACAGAAAGATGATGGTGTGCCCCATGAAAATCAGTGGCGAGCTTAAAATTACTTTTCTTGTGGCAAGTGGGTCCGCCGGCAGCGGCCTTGGCCCATAGTTTTTTACTTTGGCCGTAAAAAGATTTATAAGCGAACATTTTGAGTCACGCGTATTTGAATTGCTCAAGGCGAGGCAATGCCCAAGGCATTTGCAGACGAAATGAGGGACCTTGGAATGATGCTGGTGTATTCTCTTATCACATGGAGGCCAGGACTGCACTGTCTACCCCCGTCGGCTGGGCAGTACATTTAGAACTTGACGGAGTAGACATAGAATTACGAAAAATACAAAATACTTGAAACAAATAATTCAAGGTGGGCTGCGATGTGGTACCACAATGACATTTTTGCGTGGATGGCTCCGCTGAATGTTACCCATTATCATGATGGTTGTTTTCGCTTTGATGCTATCTAGCTCAATGGACATTTCCGCGTGAAAAGGTCGACAAGTGACATCCACCTGGATGGGGGTCTTCCGTAAGAGAAATGCCTTGTCGTGTGGATGGCATCATCCAGTGACATTTCCGCGTGGATGGCATCTTTTGTCGAGATCAACAGCCATTCGATAACTGCCTGAGTACTGAACTTACTGCTAAAAAAGTTTGCAGACAAATTTATGTTTGTAGATCAATTAAGTCTTATTCCCCAAGAAATTTCCTTCAATATGGACGAAAACGAGTGTTATCTGCCCAAAATCTGTTCAAACACTAAACTGAATTGGACACAACATGCCGGCTTGCGGTCCCGACTGAAAAAGGATTGCTCTAGGAATATAGGTAATTGCAAGCAACTAACACTACAAGACAGTTGCTACTCTCTTTGGCATAGACAAAAGCACTGTTGGTCACATATTTCATCTGTTTCTGAATGCTGCTATGCAAATACTTGTTCTGGCCCTCGTCAAGTGGCCGTCCACACTGCAAGAGAATCAAGAAAAGGCCAGGGGTTTTTAGGGTTTCCCCATTGTTGTCGGTACCGTTGACGGCAATCATGTGCCAGTAAGGCCACCAAAAAACCTAGTCACTGACTACTACAATTATTAAGGGCGGAATGGTGTTAATAGGCTTGTAGTCAACGATGCCAGACACCAGTGTATGTACGCCAACGCAGTAATTTCAGGGAGATGCACTGACGATTGAGCCTTCCGTAAAACAACACTTTTTACTAAACCAAGACATCTTACTTTGTTTCCGGAGAGTCGTGTTCGAGTAATAAATGGCCAACGAATACCATTCTTGATGTTCGGGAATGGTGCATTCAAGCTTGAATCATGGATGCTGAAATCGTTAAAAATCAGACAACAGACCAGAAACAGCGGCATTTTAATGCAAGATAAAATATCTCACAATACTTGCAAAGTCACGACCTTAATCTATTAAAAATGTCTAAGGAAAAACCCTTTTCAACCCAAATAAAAAGGAAAAACCCTGGATTAGTTTAATGACTAGCCCGTAAGGGGAAACAGTGACACTGGCTCGTATCTGATACTGGCCATACAGCGATAATACGGCTCAGCCTCGTACTAATCAGTACTCAATCCTGCCCCAAGACACTCGACAGAATCGGTGAAACGGTTAGAACACCTTTCCAAAAACGTTGGGACGATCAGACAAGGGTGCATTCCCAGCGTTCACCAAGATCCGATGCATACCGGCGACCTGAATAGTCGAACGACTCAACTGCAAGCTGCGATGCAACGGCCCGCAATCGGCCGGTAAGGAAGCCGGAGACATCTAAACCTGACACCTTCTGAAGTTCGATCAGATAAACCTGTTCAGCTGAGCTGGTGTCCAAGATGTAACTTTGAATTAACTGATCTTAGTTCCAAGACATTCATGAAGGATGGGTTATCCCTCATGAATGTCTTGGAACTAAGATCACAGAGTACTCCATATTAAGACCCATTTGTAGATTTAGGCGATCAAGAATTTTTGTACCGAGACTCGGTATGTCACGAGCAGTGGTATCAATTCCGGAAACGATCACGCTGTTTCGAAGAGCGTCCTCATGTGGGGCCGGTCGTCAAATTAGGTATCGCATGATGGAAGTCGTAACATAGGAGTACTGTGGTAGTGTTTTCCGAGTTGGCGTTTTGTTGTGACACTTATATAGTTTATTTTTATCCGATCAAGGGCGAAGTCTACTTCGTACCAAAGCGTGCTCAGCTGAGGACGCTCGGACTCAATTCGTTTCAGAAAAACACGAATGATGAATTTCGGCGAGTAAGTCAGAGGTCCCTAAAAAGAAAAGCGGAAAGGTTGGACAATGAACGGGCCCAGACGCCGATGCCATTGGCCTCGACTTGAATAACAGCGAGTTGCTATTCGAACAGGCCCGACCACTTATTGACGATACTGAGTACGATGACAATGGCGAAACTGAACCGGATGATCAAACCGAGGATGATGGCTCCACCCAAGTATTCAGAAGTACTCTGGTCACCGGAGATGAAGCTGAGCCGCAGTCAAGACAAAAAAGACAGACTTCGTACAAGTGGCTTTACAAGGGTTTTGAGCCATATCTGGATGGAGATATTTTGCATGAATCTCATTTCAGCCCTCCCACCTGATTCAGCACTAGATCTAGTACAATACTTCCAACTTTTCTTCACTGAAGAGATGTTCGACAACATTACTTTTGAGACCAACACGTACTCCCTATCAAAGGAATTAGCTGGAGGCCGTGCGAATCCTCCGGTTACTGTTTCAGAAGTAAAGCAGTTTATTTCCATCGTTCCGTACATGGGAATTATTTGCCTCCCAAGCTATAAGCTGTACTGGGACAATGAGCTGAAATACGAACTGATCTCCAGGAAAATATCAAGAAATCGCTTTCAGTTTTTTCTTGCAAACCTTCATTTGAACGACAATTCAAAATGCAAGCCGGCTAATGATCCTGACCACGATCGACTCTTCAAACTAAGGCCAGTCATCGACATGTTCACCAAGAACCTTAGCAAGCTTGAGCCCGAAGAGAGGCACAGTATAGATGAGCAAGTGATACCATTCAAAGGAAGATCTCACATGAAGCAGTATTTGCCAGCCAAGACCCACAAGTGGGGTTTCAAGGTCTTCACTCGGGCTGGCGCAAGTGGAATTGTTTATGACTTAGAAGTTACCACAGGAAAGGGTACTGTGAGTAGCATGATTTTAGTCTGGGAGGTGATGTCGTGAAGAGATGGTTTGACAATAAAGCCGTCACCCTAGCTTTGACATAATGTGCCGTCGAGCCAAGAGACGAGTGCCGGAGGTGGAATGCAACTACCAAGTCCTACGTGGATGTCATCAGACCAATCATTGTGAAGGAGTACAATAAGTACATGGGCGGTGTCGACCTTGCTGATATGCTGACAGCCTTGTATCGGACAAACATAAGATCCAACCGCTGGTACATGAGGATCTTCTATTAAATCTTGGACACTGCTATCATCAATGCATGGCTTTTCTCACGGAGGCACTGCCTGCAGAGCAGCAGGAAGCTCTCTTATGAAGTTCCGCTCTCAGATTGCCTTTGGAATCGGGTTTGGAGGTGTAGTTCCTAGAAAAGAGATTTGGCCGCCCTTCCGCGTCAGATATATACGAGGCAACGCCAGCTAAGTGCAATTCAACTGTTCAGCGGCCACCAGACCTTGCCCGATTTGATGGCGTTGGCCATTTCACAACCTTCCCCTGTGTTGTTGACCGTAACTGCTTTTTTCGTTCCAAATAATCATTTACATTTAATTTTATAATGCATTTCATTATAGACTACTGTGTGACATACCCTTTTTGACGTTTTGTGGTCAGATTCGATCTCGCCGACTTTTTTGTCCGAGTATTTCATAACCCTTACGTAACTCAGGACCCGTAGGTCCGAATTCCTGATACAATTTTATGCTCATGAGCGTCTAGCCAATGAGCCAAACATTCCCTCGGGGAATCCCTGTCACAACGCCATTTTTCTACTTATTTGTTTCAAGTGAGTAACCACTCGCGTTCACCTGGGATTGGTTCACCGTGCAGTTGGGACTGCCTCACACCCACCCAGAATCTGGGATTGGCTCACCCAAGCCAATCCTCAAAGGGTGCTCAGATAAGAAAGTTAAAGGAGAAAGTTAAATTATTAAGGTCCTAATTCCTGATATAATTTTATGCTAATGAGCGTCTGACCAATGAGCCAAACATTCCCTCGGGGAATCCCTCTCAAAGCGCCATTTTTTTTTTTTTTTTTTCAAGTGAGTAACCCCTCGCGTGCACCTGGGATTGGTTAACAGTGCAGTTGGGATTGCCTCACACCCACCCAGCATCTGGGATTGGCTCACCCAAGTGTCTAGCCCTTTGAGTACTCCTTTCAAGACCAATGAGCCACCCCTTGTTGGTACACCTTGGATCAATACCTGGCCCACACATCGAGTACCTGGGTTTGGTTCACCCAGACCCTACCACCTCCCCTTCCCTTGAGATTGTTCTATTTTAGGGTTCTTGGGATCGGTTGGTACACCCGATGAACAGACAGCCCCTTGAGTGAGTCAAAAGGCTAGGGAAACCTGGGATCGAACCAGGGACCTGTGTATCCAAACTCTCACGCTCTAACATATGAGCTATTAATCATTTACTCAGAAAACACTGATAAGTCATATGGAAAAGTGAAACCTATGGTTTATTTATGGCCGTGATTGCATTGTAATATGTCATCTAGATTTTCATCCTGGGAAGCTCCAAATACGTAACGTTTGCGACATCATGGGTACATGTTTCCCAAAATAAAAAAATAAATAAAAGAGGAGTAAGTAAGCGTCTCTATTACATCTGAAGGCTCTAGATATCATTTTTAAGCGTGTTCTAATGCACGATCTAGGTAAAAAAAAAAAGTTAATTTTTCGCTAAAAATGTTACTTTTTACTTGACAGTGCACTGGAGGATTATATTTTAAAACAAGAGATTCACTAACATGGCAAGGGACACATGACTGTTTTCATGGATGCTCCCATTTTCAGGAGTACTCTTGAAAACAGGTGTCTTTTTTTTCAAAGTTTTTTTTTTCAACTATATAATGAAAGTAAAGACAAGCCGGACCGGAAATCCTTATCGTTTGTTCGCAGTTCTCCTGAAAATATGAATTGTTGTTTGGGGTTGGGTACTTCTCCTGTACTTGTATATCCTTCACCTGCGCTTTCTGTTATGTATCGTTTTTTTTTTAAGAAGCGAATCCTGATCCTTCCGTAATTTAATCATTAATATATTTTGCTACAAAAATTCTCAGTTGTCAATTTGTACTTGTCAAAGCACGTTGCCCTTTTGTTTACCATCATCATTATTATAACAGAAAATTCGTCACCTTCGTGCAACTTTTAATAGGAAAAAAAATCAAGAAAGAACTAAGTTTGCTAGACCTCGTCGGTTGTATCTGGCTCCGCCTAGAAAGATTTTCCTATAGCCCATGCTAGTCGCATTTGCTGCTGATAGAACAGCTGCTTCGCACATTTGTTTTGTTTTTGTTTGTGCTGTTGGCTATTCAAAGAGGAATACGAGAAAAAACTTGGGTTTATTGGAACGGGACCAAGAAAATCGAAACTTCTAGTGAAAGCATTCCTCAGTGCACCAATAAGGACCTAGAATGTATAGACTTGAACTAGACTACTGCTAATAAGAGGGAGCCTGGCTGGTTCGGGGGGATTGTGTTCAAAGTTGGGGTGGCAGATGCCTGCATGGAATTTCCAGTTTCCTTCATCAGCGTGTCTTTTGTTTACTTCTCAGACTTAGTTGATATTTCGCGTATTGTATTATCAAGTAAAACAGGAATACAAGAAGGATAATCAAGCATATGATAATTTGAAGATCATTGTCATGGAGTAAGTAGGCTACATCATTCATAGTTCATCTATTCCGAACATAAGGAAAATGCAGGAAGGACAAAGAGATGTCTGAACTGAGCAAATAAGAGCCTGAGCTTGAAAAGTTCAGCAAGAACAGGTTGCTCTTTGACCTAGAAAATTTGTTCCTTTGTATGCTGAGTGCTGAACATATGCAAACATATTTTGAAAATAAAGAAAGTTGTTCTTTTACAGGCAGACTGGGGTTTACTACAGGACATCGGATTTATATGAACTTGAACTTGGCTTTAAAACCTTTTAAAGAAATGTCTGTGCAGTCTAAAACAGGTACAAAAATGTACATTAAAAAAAGGTCAAATTATTAAAATCTCCAATTTTAGCTATTTCCCCAACGAATTTTCAGTTTGACTAAGATAGGATTAACAGCACGGTAAAGAAATTTTTTGTGAGTTCATCTGCTATAAACTATAAAAGAAAATAATAGGTCCATTATTTTGAAACTCTAGAATGACGGCTGCTTTTTGCCAGATGGAACTAAAAAAAGTTAACTACCCTATTGAATTATTGCAGCTTTCTGTTTGGAGGGAAAGGTGAAAGAGCATCATTGTGCCGGAAAAGAAGTGACGGCTGCAGCTTTTTCTCAACAACTGTCAGCAGGAATAATTAGTCCTTGTTTTCCATGTTTTATGTTTGCCCTAGTCTTGGTTGTTCATCTGCTCTTATCACAATTTTCATCTGTTGCCACATGATATCACTTATGCATCCCTTTGAAGACCACTATCAATAATCAAGGTTGGTTTGACTTGTTGGTTGCCTCCCCCCCCCCCCCCACCCACACACACAATGGCTCAAAAAGTCGTACTCTCAATTGTATGTTTCTAGCTTGTCTGCATGGCAGTCACTTGCTCTGATCTTGCATGAATGACATAAAGCAGTTACAAAATGTGAATTTCGCCCAGTCGAATATTTGAGGTCGTCAAATCCCCCTTCCATATCCAAGCACATTGATCCGACCCTGCCAAGATTAGAAGCTAGAAAGTGGAAACAGCTCAGTAAACATCTGCGGCTGAACTGCATCCGGGACTTAAAAAAAAGGAGTGTTTTACATCAAATATGCATTAAATTTGGTCACCAGTGATCGTTTTACTACAAATGAGGTGCGTATAATCTCCAGATCGTGCACATTACGACTAAACAACCATTTCTTCCTTCTTTCATTGATTTTTCCTACTGAACCAATGAACAGCATTTCTGTTTGTTCCACATCTAGGGCACCTGCAATCGCTACCAAGCAAATTTCATCCAGGTCCATCAAGTCTTTGTGTAATTATTTATGCCATGAGATTGAACGGACCCTTTCCTCTCCTCAGATTGGCCGGATGGGGCGCTCAAAAATGAACCGTAATTTCTGTAAAAGTCATATATCCTGTATATACTTAAAGAACAACTGTTTATAGAAATTCCCGCTCGACGGATATTTCAGAGGCCAGTTAATCGTGTAAGTTGCTACTAGAAGTGCGAAAACAGTGAAAAGCAAGAGGGGTCCTTTCAATTACTCTCAGAGCTTTTTAAACTGATGATGGTTTATCGTGTTATAGTTACCTTTTTTCTAGGAACGCCTCAGGAGCAAATCAACGCTTCTTCACGGTAGCTCTAAATGACCGCTCTAATATGAAGATGCGGCTTGAATCCTTCATGTTCGTAGAAAGGAAAAGTTCTTCAGTAGTAACAGTCCAGGATTCGTTATTTGTGCCGTGTTTTTTGTGTTGTTGCTCAGTTAACGGATCACAAATTAAAGTCGCAGTCAGAAGTATCGCTTCCTTTCCAATGGTGTTGGGTGCAGTCAAGGTATCAGTAATAGTTATCTGGTATAAGGTATATGTCTAATAGCTTAGCTAATGACACTCAGTGCAGTCAAGGTATCACTAATAGTTATCTGGTATAAGGTATATGTCTAATAGTTTAGCTAATGACACTCAGGATCTTTTATCTCAATTTGACAGGACCGAATTTGTCTGTTTTCTTTCAAGGGTCGGCAGTTGCTCTTTATATAATTTAAAACCAACAGTACCATCCCCTCCAGTACAGAAAAAAGCTTAATTTGAGAGTGAAAACTGCTGAATAAGCCTATAGCAAGGGAACTGCTATTCCTCTTCTCACCAGCATGAACGGTTCTATTCCAACGAAAACCGTGATGCAGCACCCCCTCACCCCCTTCAGTATAACTCGTGTATGACGGGAGATTATGAATATTTAACTATAATTAACCCACTGTATATAGTGCCCTACCACCAATAAGATATTTTATTGGTGGCCACCAATAATTATTGGAAGGCCTTACGGTGGTGTTGCGGTGCTCTGGAAAAAGGAGCTTGGGCCCTCGGCAAAATTTGTGAATTTGAATGATGATAGGATGCATGGTTGGGAGCTAAAGTGTGAAACCTTGTCATTCCTATTCGTGAATGTATATATGCCAACGAATGATCCAAATAATGCTCCAGCATTTATTGAGTGTTTGAACCGACTGAGTGTTATCATTGAGTGTCTTGAATTCTCTGATCTTATTCTTGTTGGTGACTGGAATGCTGATCGCAACCGTATGTCGCAGCCTTATGCTGATCTTGTTGAGTTTGCTCGGGATAATGAGCTGTGCGTGGCTGATGTTTTGCTTTTGCCGACGGAATCTTTCACATATGTTAGTGAAGCTCACGAAAACTCGTCATCGTGGCTAGATCACATTCTTGTCACACAATCATGCTTGCCTATGATAAATAATATGCGTGTTTTATATGATTACGGGCCTGACCATCTGCCTCTTGCGTTTATAGTTTCGATGGTCGCAAGACCACCCATAATGCCTCAGGCTACAGTAGAATCTGTCCAGCTTGCATGGGAGCAAGCTAGCCAAGAAGATCTATTAAATTATTTGGTAGTGAGCAAGGAAAAATTTTCGGAGTTAAATCTTGATTTGGAGTGCTTGAAATGTTTGAAACCTTGCTGTGATAATATTAGCCATTGTGAATCTATTATGTCTGTGTATGAGTCATTTATTAGTTGCATGATTATTGCCGCAAGGATTACTATTCCTAGTAAACGTGCTGGTCGGAAGCGGACAGGTTTTACGTGTATTCCTGGATGGAATACTCACCTGAGTTATCTTTATCGGAGGTCGCGAATTTTATTTCGTTCGTGGGTTGAGGGGAGTAGACCTGTTTCTGGTCCACTATTTGTGGCTATGAAGCTAGCCAGGTCTTGCTTTAAGAATAAGTTGAAATGGTGCCGGAAGAATGCATCGCTTCTTAGAGCGGAGAGCATAGCTCTTTCTTTTTTGAATGTAAAGGATTTTTGGGCGAAGATTAAAGCTACGTTTGGGAGTAAGCGAATTCTTCCATCTTCCGTGGATAATGTGTCAGGTGGCAATAATATTGCTAGGTTGTGGAGGGATAAGTTTTGTACTCTTTTTAATTCTGTACCGAGTGATTGTTCGTGGGCTAGTGGTTATAAGTCAGAGAGGCCTCACTGCCCTGTTACGCTGGAGGAGATTAGTGCTCTTGTTAGAGATCTGGATCCTAATAAGGCAGGTGGGGATGATGGTATTACAGCTAGACATCTCAAGTTTTCTAGTAATGATAAGTACCAAATACTTGCTGAGTTGTTTAATGCTTTTATTGGGCATGGGTTCCTACCTAACTCTCTGATGGATGTTTGTCTGGTTCCAGTACCGAAAGGTAGGAACAGTGATATTACTCTGTCAGAGAATTACAGGCCCATTGCTTTGGCTACTATTGTCAGTAAGCTGTTTGAAAAGTGTATACTATTAAAAATTGGTGGTTGTCTCTCTACTAGTGATTACCAGTTTGGGTTTAAGCATGCACATGGGGTGGATCTTGCTATTTTTCTGTTTAAAACGGTGGTGGAATACTTTTGGCATTTCTCGACGCCAGTTTTTGTATGTTTTGTTGACTCGTCGAAGGCTTTTGACCGGGTGAACCATGATAAAATTTTAAAAATTTTGATTGGGAGGGGCGTTCCTGCTCAGTATGTGAAACTTTTTGCTTACTGGTTTCGTAATCAGAGGTTTAAGGTTCGGTGGGGTAGTGAGAATAGTGATAGTTTTGGCCTGGTCAATGGTCTTCGACAAGGTGGAGTGCTCTCCCCTCTTTTGTATGCCATATATGTGGATGGGCTATCTACAGTCCTTGTGCAGTCCAAGGTTGGATGTTTCATTGCTGGTGCTTGCTTGAACCATGTACTGTTTGCTGACGACCTGGTTTTATTGGCACCTTCTGTGTATGCACTAAATCGATTGCTTGAGATTTGTGATGCTTTTGCGGTGGAGCATGACATACAGTTCAACACAAAAAAAACAGTAGCTATGGCTTTGTTCCCTAGAGGTTGTCATCTTCCTAAGCTGCCAGTTCTGTTGTCGGGTAGAGTTATAGAGTACGTTGCGGATTGCAAATACCTGGGTTTTGTGATTACAGAGAAACTGAGTTATGATCTACAGTTGAAACAGTTGGCTAATGCGCTATGTAAATATGGTAATATGCTCCTTTGGAAATTTAGTGATATTACTTTGAGTGTTAAGATACATCTATTTCGTACTTATTGTAGTCAGTTTTATGCCATTGCCCTTGTGTGTAACCACACTAAAGCTGCGAGGTATAACCTTGAGGCTTGCCACCGTCGAATTTTTCGGCGCCTTCTCCGTCTAGCACCATTGGCTAGCACGACGCAGGCTTATGTGTGGAATTCATGCTCTACTGTGCCGGAAATTGCGCGTAAAGCTCGCTCATCTCTCCTCACGAGAATTATGAACAGTGATAACTCTTTGATTCGGGTTGTTGCTCATCCGCTCCTCCATAATCTCTGTACATGGAAACATTTGCTTTCTACAGAGTGAGGAGTTTGTAGTTTTTTTTTTTTTTTTTTTTCTATTTTTTTTTTTTGTTGTTGTTGTTGTAGTTAGTTATGGCTTGTTGGCTGAAATAAAGATTAATAATAATAATAATAATAAAAAGATAGGTGAACCAAGTTAAGGCATGCATTCTGCAGCGGCTGTTAACTAGCGATTTACCCAGTTAGGAAATCAGTTCTTCCGAAACTCAACGGAATCCGACCCGCACAATCCCCAAACTTATTATTTATTATGGTCTGGGAATTGCGATATGGTCTGAATCCATTTTTTTTTTTGTTTTTTTATTGTTTTGAGATTTAATTAATAATTAACCCCACCCAAAAATATGTTACGCTGAAGTAGAAACTAGCCTAGTTCACTGGGTTTAACAGCTGTAGGAAAATCGAAAACAAAATCTCAGGAAAACCACTCGACCGTTATTAAGATGAAACGTAGCAACCAGCCGAAAAAAGCCTGCACCAACTGGTCGGACAAGAAAACTTAGCTGCCAAAGCAGATGAGGTGATAGAGTTGGACGAATTGACCGCAGCCGTTAACGAGGATATACTGAACCTGAAAGATCATGAAATAGAAGCTGCATCAGCCAACAGCGAACGACCAAAACTAAGGTCCAAACACTTCTCTGGCACACTGATACGACTGTTCGGAATCACCTTCTTGTACTGCTTGCGGAACGCGGCAAGGTGCTCCAACATTACGATATTATTAATTACTATTCTTTTTATTAATAATGTTCCAGAGACCACCGCAACAAGTAGATTAGCTCCTCCTTCTTATTATTCTGGATTCACGACTGGTACGATCGTTACAATTTACTTATCATGACTAAGCAGTAATAACTTTGGTTATAAAGTTATAAATGTCTGAGGAAATAGTCTACCAGCTGATTTGCAGAGAATGAGAGGGGGGGGGGGGACTATCATAGTTGATGGATCAAGTTTGAACATCTTTCGATCAACACCGAAGCCATCCAGAGGACGGACCGGCTGATTGTCTTCTTACTAAATCATTCAATTGGCAGTAGCGACGGGCGGTATGTACAAAGGGCAGAGACGCAATCGACGGAAGGTAGAGCAGGGGAAAGTATTGCCAAACGATGGATATATCTAGCGTTTGGCATCTTTAGTGTGTAAGATCGAAATGGGCGAAGACAACCCACGAACTTAGCAAACTCAAGGCCACATTCACGGAAAACCTCAGAGACGATGATAAGTCAAGGTGGAAAATGTAGTTACAGCTAAATTCCAAAATTCATACTAGAAACACCATTTGCAACTCCGGAAAAAGTATTGTTGATTACAGTACAAGACTCCCACTAGCTCTCAGGTTTACAAACCAAAATTTTCATCCTGGTCCATCTGTATTGAATTTTAGCTCCAAACGCTATCTCCAACCGAATCAACGCATTATCACTCGGATGCAAATTCAACATAACGCCTCGAGAGCCGCCAGTAGAAGAGTTCATTGCAAGTTTCGAGAAACGTCTGTTCCATAAAGACTCAGAAGTGGACGTTTTTGAGAAAGCAAAGATAGATGCCGCCAACTTATTCCAGTCCTGGATCGACATTCCGCTAAAATTTAACGTACCCAAAGAAGTTCCACGCTTATAAGAAATTAAAGAACGATGACTCCATCTTCACAACCAAAGCCGATAAAGGCGACTCCATCGTCCCTCGACCGCGAATACGATGACAAATCGTATTCGCGTAATCGTACTAGCAAACAAGGAAATCAACCTATCAAAAACCCCTTCATACTGGATCAGGTCAGGTTAGGGTACCAACAGGATGAACAAATGACGTTAACTGTCTGAAGTAGGCCAAATCTAGGCTTGCTCTTTAAATCGTTCTGAAATAATTCTTTAAAGCATCCGGGCCAGTATCTACGTCCATTCGTTCTTGGTCCCCACACCCTTTGTGTTTTTCATTCGCTGAATCAGGAATTCTCTTTACATAGTTTTCCTTCGCGGAATAACATGATGATGACATGCACGGTAATAGCTATGTTTTGGTCAGCTGTTTTATTATCACCCCGAAAAACGACCATAATTGCTCTACGTGGTTACGTTACGACCAGACGGTCTGGGTCGGTGATCGGGACCTTTAATTCCTGCCAATTTAGATTTGTTCAAATTTACGATGAAAGTGAAGAAAATCCGGCCGAGAAATTCGGATCGTGTGTTCGGACTATTGCTAGGAAAAGATTTGTGTGCAGTAACCAATTGTTTTAATGGAAAGACAAGTTAAAGTCCAAGTATAAATCCACTGAAATAAAATTGTGTATTGTGTACTTTAACGTTGGACCAGCTAGGTGCGAGATTCGTAGGCGAGCCCAGTCTTTCTAACTGTCGGCGGTCGGGGGTGCGGGTTAAAAGGTGATGTATTTTTTCCTTTTGACATCGATAAGGGCGCAAACAAAATATGTAAGTAGCTGTATAGATGAACAAAAAATTACTTTGGGTCAAAGTGTCAAATGGTTTTTTTTCTAGGTACCCTCTTAAGCAAGCTACTTTGGTGGAAGGGATACAACCGTTTGAAATTATTGCAAAGAATCATACAGACAAAAGGGGTGAGTGGATGGAAGGGAAATGCGGAAATTTGAGGTACTTTAACTTTAGAACGGGTGATCGATGTTATTAAACTTGATATCTGGGAAGACTTCGTGTCTCGGATGTACCATTTCCAGCCCGGACCGGATCCGATAAATGTGGGGGGGGGGGGGGGCGGGGCGGAGTCGGAGGGGGGAACAGGAAATCTTGTGACACGCTTAGAGTGGAGCGATTGGGATGAAACTTGGTTGGAAGAACAAGCACAAGCCTTAGATACATCAGTGACAGAACCGGACCGGTTTCGGGTACTGTGGGGGAGTTGGAGGGGGTCCGCAACTCCGGTGATCGCGAAGGTGATCCCTATGAGCCCCCCATGATCAGCAAGGTCCCATGATCACTCTTATCTCACGGGTTCTGCTTACAAAAGATGAGAACAAACCCACGAATTGACGAATTCCTACTTTCATCCTCTGAAGCAAACTTGCAAGTGCCATATGAACTTCCAGCTCTTTGTTAGACTTGGTAAACGCTTTATCTTTTAACTTACCATTGAACCGATGATATGTCTTTGGGGGATTTACTGCCACTTATATTTACAAGTTGATATGTTGGTCTATCTTATATACACATCTATTCGAAGTGCAATGTTTTTTGGTGATCATAACGTTTGTATTAATTTATTTCTCTGTCACTTATTCGATCTGAAGCAATAAATCAAAATTAGTTCTTACACGTGTGTTCAAGGACTTCCGTTAATGATATAGGCTGTGGTTCCTTCCAACGAGGTGTTAGAACCGTTGCTCTGGGTATATTATATATAACTGCTATTGTCGGTATTATACTTCCACTTTTGCAGCTGTAACTCCACTGCAGCATGCGTCAGTTTCGGAATCACACGGCTAACAAATGTTGACAGAAAGTGTCGGCGTGGTTGAAAACGACTAATCAGGAAGTGTTGAAACCAAGATGTGTTTATTTACCACAGAAATAAATTGTTATACACCTTTCCTACACTTGTTCTAAAACTGTCTTACAGCAGAAAACGCTGGGGAACCTGGAAAAACGTTAATAGAAACTGTCTAATGAGCGAAGACTGGTATCCAAATTTGTTGAATCGCAGAAACGTTAATAGAAACTGTTTAATGAGCAAAGGTTGTTACGCAGAATCGCAGAAACGGATGGAAATAAAGTTTTATAAACTTCCTAAAACTGTCGGAAGATTGAAAAAAGGTTGGGGGCCGAGGGAAAATGTTAGCGGAAAATGTTGAATGAGCAAAGAACTGCTTTGCCAGAACTGTTGAAACGTAAAACGTTTATTTACCACGGAAATAAAGTGTTTGCGTAGGCAATCGAGTCCAACTCAGTCGTGGCTCAATATAAAGTCTACGGAGGTCGATATTATTCATAATTCAAACAATCCTTCATTTTATTGTTATCATCTTGGTATTCTAAAAGAAGTGGTAATCGAGCACCTACCGAGTTTTTTCTTTTTCCAACGAACCCATGTTTAATTTGTATAGAGAATTTAGTTCAATAATCCAACACAGTCGTGGCTTTGCACCGTCTAAAACTCAGAAAATAGTCTTCGCTCACAATAGCTCAGTCGGTAGTGCGTCGGACTACTTTTTCACGCACGACGAGCACTCAGATTCGTGTCCTACAGGATCCAGATCTTTTGCGTTCAGCACATCAGCCGGCACCGGTTGCCACGTATTAAAACGTTAAATTCTGCATGTTAAGGGTTAAAATCATCCAATTTAACGTTAAAACGTTAAATTCTGCATGTTAAGACGGTTAAAATCATGGCCAAGCTGCCACCGAAGATTCAGGTCGGTGTCAGGATAGTTTTGTACAGCAAGTGCAGAGAGTGGGTACACCCTCGATTACAGTACCATTTACTTTCTTCGATAAAGGTTAGGTTACGCAAACTGCCTTCATATTTCAACATCTTCAATCGAGCTCTCTGCCACATTGGCTCTGAATACACAGTTTAAACTTGTTAAACAAGTTCTGAACAGCGGAGCTAACATGCACACCAAATAATGTAATTCCAATGACGGATGAATTAATATTTCCCACACATTGTGATAGAATTCTGAAAATTGCGAGTAGGTTACAACTAAAACTAAGTAAGATCATACTGAGAGAGGATGCTCACTATTCGCCATCTGTTAAAACTCATATCCAACAGTTCAGACACATATTAAAATCTCATTTTACTTTTCTACTAGTTGCAAGCACTCAAGCACAATACAAGAGTTAACATCTTCTTTCAAATCCAGAGAAACACCCGAGTTTATAGACAAACGTGTAATAAAAACAGAATACCAAATGGAGAAATTTGACAAAGTGCTGTTGCAGGTTTGGCTGATGAAGAAATACGATAATAATAATAATTCTATTTTTCACCCACCAAAAAGCACATGGCATAGACGGAGTATAAATAAAGAAAGAAAAGAAGAAAGAAACACTATAACAAGAGGAAACCAAACACAACATAGAGACTACGACAGAATTATACCAACTGCTGTAAGTGGGTCAGTGATGTTGTAAGTAGTGACGCTCTGGTCTCTTTGGTCGACCTCCCGATCGGTAGACCAAGATAAATAAGCGAATCTGCTGGTCTGACGTTCAAACTGATATGGCTCGTCGTTATATCTTATGGTGATGTGCCCGAACTAGCAAAGCCGACAAACCGACGACCGGACAGAAATTGCGATGACTCTTTGGCAATTCACACACATTGAATAGATTTTACCTAATCCTTACACGGGCCCACGCGTCGACGCGTGAGGTGACTAGGGTCACCGTGACGGTGAATTTATCGTCATCTCAGGCATCGATGCGTGGGAACGTATCTAGTCATCCCACGCATGGAAGCCTAAAAAGCAAATAGAAACAAACAAGGGGTAAATAGGCAAACTGCAAGAGTTCCAAATTCTCCAGCCAGACTTTAACTGTCTTTTTGCCAGGCACGACTCATGAAGAAGTATAATCCAGTAAGAATATAAGGCCATTTATTAGCCATTTGTTAGCATTCAGACACACTGAATGAAGCCACGCACTCTGCAAAGTAAAAGCAAGTCAGCAAGACTAGCTGATATTCATCCAGTTAACCGACCTATGGGATTTTACACTCAAAGCCATTTTCTTTCCTTCAATTAATAGACCTAAGGCTAAAAGCTGGACCTAAGCCCTTGGCGTTATAAGCACTTAATTTTGTTTTCAGTCCGGAAATTGGAATTGAAACTCAATAGCCTACAACTGCTAGTCAAATCAAAATACTAGCATATCAAATTACCGGCAGGAGGAGTGCGCACACCTACGAGCACCGTGCTCATCCCCAACAGCATTGTCAAAAAAGTTCTTAATTTATTATACTGGATCTCGACTGGTTGTACCCATCGACACTATGAACACTGCATCCATAGACCAGGGTTGTCGGATAGACATTTCTCCCTCCTTTCCTTTAGTCTGGGCCAACTTGTGTAATAAAACATGTATTAAAGCTAAATCACCAGTTGGAGTATTTCTTTTTAAAAAATGATGGCCTCAGAGACCTGGCATGGTTGTTGAATGGGAGGATGGTGCTGGTAGACTCATGAGAACCCAGATTGGAAGACTGTCTGGTATTCCCCTATCTGAATCTGCAGTAATGAAGCCAAAGTTGACCCAGGTCATACCAGGTATGCTATTTATTACTACAAGTAGTTTCATAGATGACTGAATAGTAAGTTACTCTACTTAGTCACTAATAATATCCTGAACACTGGCACAATTGCTACTTGCTACTTGCAAGTATCCAACCCATTTTCTTTGCTTGTAGGATATTTAGTAGAAGACCGTTTCATGTCTTAAATCTTGGCTTATGATGATGGTAACCTCAGGAGAAAGTAAGTTTCCTGGGTTTACTGTCGGGTCCCAGCTAAGCCTTCCAAGTTTCATCGTCATAGCACCACCTAATCTATATCAACATCAACCCCTACTAAGGTTCAACAACATATCATACCAACCCCTTCGACCTTCGATTGTTCTAGCTCTCTCCGAACGAATTTAAGCGAATGACTCATCCACGAGCAGAGCTATACTAGAGTGAAGAAAGAATGACTCATCCAGACGCTGAGCTGTACAAGTGTGAAGAAAGAAGACCACGGTGCACAAGAGAAAGCGCGAGCGAGAAAGGGCCTTCGATCCCACAAACTTTACCACAGACGACTATCGCATGATGAAGACGGAGGTAGAGAAATACATGGAGCCGGTAATCAAACGACTGGAGAAAAATCGTCTCGTTGGCGATGACCGGCAGGCCCTGACGACCTATATCTATTATTTCGTGAGCTACCTCTTCGGCCACCGGGCTACAGTTGCACCAAACATAACGGTGGAGGAGTTCCTCCAGAAGAAAGAGATCCCACTTGAACAGCGAAGCCTGTACGTGATCCTTGTGGAGAGACACAAGAACGCCTCCATTCGAGCGGCAGGAGTGGCATTGGACGAACGCGAGGAGAAGATATGCCGGGAATATCTCTCCTTCGTTCGCCCCTCACTGGTCAACCACGGACAGACCGTCCCGTCAAACTTCCTCCCGAACTCGAGCGGGAAAAAAATCGAGAAGGGTCGCAGACCGTCCGATGCTTTCTGGAGAAAGTGTTCCCTAATAAGATGCGGCCAGGAGTCCCCGTCCCAACACAAAGAAGCCTCCGACATCTTATTGCGACTATCAATGAGCGCGATGAAACCAAGACGGCAGAAGAGAAGAAAATCATGGACGAGTGCCTGTGTCATACAGGTAAAATATATGTCCTATGTTTCATTTTATCTTTCAGGTCAATGTCTGCTGTCAACACGAAACGACCACCTTCTGTCTCTTATTATTATATCCGTATAAATTACTTGTGTTCCCCTTCCTGTGTCTAATTTTATCTTTCAGGTGTGTTCATATTGATATCTGTCATCAACAAGAATCGACCATTCCTGCTATATACTGTATTCATTCTGAAAGCTACTGGAACCGAAAGTTCAATAACTGATATCATAAAATAAACTTAATGTAACAATCAACTTTCAAAAGAAATTCTTGCGATCGTCTATTCAGAAATAAAATATGGAGAACCGGTTGTCTTAAAGGCTGCGCGGTCATTGCTCCAGCAACACCAAGGATTTCTTCTGACAGCGGTAGGCAGCGGCGAGGTCCACAAACCCTGAACGACCTCTATTTCTGTGTGTCCCCCAGAAAGAGGATGCTCAGCTACAGCTTTGATTAAAAGACCCGTCGTGCCTATCATGACAATGGAGCTTACTCCGTTATTGCATTTATGAATTCTTAAGCCCGGAGACCCAAATTTCAAGGCATTATTATCCCAAGAGTGTTCGCGTCTCGTGCTATTGATGCTTAAAACCGGTTTTCTGAATTTTGCCGAGGTTTGCCTAGAAGCCTATGTGCCTTGGAAAGGATTTAAACAGCCAAGGCCGTGGAGAATATTTTAAAAACATGGCCTTCGTACAGTAACAGTCCCGGTTGGCTTTTGAGGCGCGTCTCCCGGTTGGCTTTTGATGCGCATCTCCTGAACCTTATTACGGTTTATAGCTGTACTGGGTTTGCCGGCAAACACTCATATGAAAGTACTCGGACAGGAAAAAAGGAGATGAGGAATAACTTTCACCCCACTCGCTTTGTTTTATTCCAGCATACTGTAAGGTACCATAACGTGATACAAGACGAATTAACCAGCATCCTCTTCAGCACCAGACAAATCAGCCGCGTGACCGTCATTCTGGAAAAGGTCCATCAGTCATGTTGAGCCCTGTTATTGTTGACTAGATAGAGGAATCGCTTGCACTGCTGATAGATCACAGCAATACTGAAGCTTATGAGAAACTTGACAGGGAAGCTACAAAGTTATAGCTATACCGCGTGACCTAACCTACCCTGAGAGTTTTGACATGCTATGTCTTCGCTTCAGCAGCCATTGAGGTTAATGATCTACACTGGATGGAAATGTGCATCTTCAAATTCGTTCGTCTTCAAATTCAGAGATAGTAGTGTAGGTCCCAACAGTCACATTTCGTATAATAAAAGCTTGTCCTGCTTGTTTCAGTGGTCCATGTCTAATACGGGAGTCTAAAGGAAGAAGAGTGACATCTGGTCTGATATCGTGAAGGACTCGTAGAGTTTCTATCTCCTAGGGTTTTCTAGAGTGAAACAACCTGCTATTTTACTTAACATATTTCTGCCTCGGCATTTATGCTGTTTTCAACCGCAGCAGAAAAGAAACAGGTGCAAAAATTGGGTCTTGGGACAAGATTTTGGCCTTATAAGGCATTATTGAGAGATGATGTAGTCACAATGTTTATTATTCCCCTCCCCCTTAATCCATGGGCTATTCTCTTAATAACAGAGATTTGCATATGATAATAAGGTCATATGAATGAATTTGTTGTTGTTTTTTTTTACAAAAATATTCTTCAAGAAATAAAATACCTCACAAAATGAGAGATTAATGTGGTAATAATTCACATGATGGTTTAATATAGGTTAGAAGAGTTGGAACCTCGCATATTTTTTAAAAGTTGTCATATTGTAGTGTTTACTTTATTGCTTGTTGCCCTACTGTATATTGGTCCCTGCGAAAGCTTTCATCTTATTTTGAAGAATTTTAAGATAAAGTATCTACCTTACATAATAATGTTTCCAAACCATGTTACTGGTCGTGGCCTCTTTGCCTCTCCCCCAATCACCCCAAATATCATGGTGAGCAAGGACCAACCCCCAACCCTACTCGGCCGTTCGATCTGGAGTACTTTCTTTGGCCCCCCTCAAACACGGTTCAGCCCATTAACCTAGCAGCAAGAACTTCTGAGGCTTCTGCTTATTATTGCCAGTTCTCTTGCGTTTTTGCACAGACTTCAGCTTTAGTTTCACAGCCGCTTGTTGTCTAGATCGCAGCTGCAAACGGTTTCGTCACAGCACTTAGCTGTACCCACACAGTCTTTTATTTGACCCTTACCCCCAAAATCAATCCCAGCCGAATATGCATCCTCACGGCCGGAATCCTTACCCGTCCAATCCAGCGCCTTCCTAGCCCATTCAACCCGCCCGAACCCCTTTGGCTCACCACCCAATTTTATCCCAAACCCCCCCCCCCCCCCGTCCCACGATCCACAACACCCTAACTTTTTCGAGAGGCACCATCAGCAAATGCAAACAAACCACTCGTTTCACTCAGTAGCAGATGTATCTTTGACGCAAGTCCGACTTCATATAAATAGCCGAAGATATCCCTCAGTTTGATGGTAAATGTGACCCGGCTAGTTGCCTCAAGACTGCCAAATCTGAGGTTCTGCAAAAGTTGAGCTTTAAGCGAACTCAAAGACAGCTGCATGAGCAGTCTTTGTCTCAAGCTAAGGTCGCCAATGCCTTAACGAAAGAAACCACTAACCCTAACCCGTTCACTCCCGGATCCCAACCACAGGATTACAGGTACCCACCTCATGAAAACCATCCTGGGGAAGGTTGTCATAATTTGGTATCACAACCTCATGCCTTCGGTCAAGGCCAGCCTGAGTACAGGTCAAGGGCACAAAATTACTGTCACGCTCGCCAGAACTATCGCCCAAGGTATGACAACTCGCCCAGAGGTCCATACTAGAATAACTTTAGGGCTAGACAACCACAGGGCTATGGATACCAGGGGGGGGCCAGGGTCAGTATCAAGCGTATAACAAAAATCGCTCGGCCCCCGAAACAATTCACCAAGAACTGAAGATGAATGGCGAACCTGTCTGCACATTTTGCCTAAGGTTGGACACAGAGTTCAGTGGTTCCCAGATAAGAGTATGGGTCGAAGCCAGGCTTCTTCAAATGTGAACGGGCGCAATCCGTCTAGACATGTCAGAAATCACCCGTCGGCACTAATCGCCCGCTGGGTAGCTAGCGTGGTGATGGACCGCAGGATCCCTGTTCTTCTGTTTGGCACAATCAATTGGAAGACATTTCTTCAAATACCCAGTTCTCACCGTGTTTGGCACTGGGGAGGGTGGGAGGGTTTTCTGACACATCTTCAAATACCAGGTTTTCACTTCATTCGGCACTGGGATTTTCTGACATATCTTCAAATACTGGGTTCGGCACGCCGTTGGGGTTCCGGGTCCCGCTACACCCTAGGGGCTCCTGGTACAGCCCTAGGGCCCCCTGGATGCTTTTTGGCACCCAGGGACCGCTCTAGGCGCCCCTGTGACTGCTTTTAGGGCTCCACGGGACCACTTCTGGTGCCCCTAGGACCGCACTAGGGGCCCCTGGGACCACCCTAGGGCCGTATTAGGGCCCCTAGGACCCAGATAGGGTCGCTAGCACCGCCCTAGAGGTTTTGGGAAAATTAAAATATCACAAAGGACAATTTGAATCAGTGTAGCTTTGAGTCTTGTTGAAGAAGGTTGGTGTGAATTTTCGGTTACTTATAAGTTTATTTTTTTGTTTTTAGTGGTTTGAAAGGTAAAACGATTCTTATGAGTATTACCACCTGGGGAGTTCTATGAACAATGGATCGAGCAGTTTCTAATTTGGAAATGACATCTATATAGGATATAAACAGTATTGTAATAATAATTTTTTGAATTTGTTGCCATTTTGCTGGGGGAAACATTCTGATTGCCGATCAAATGCTATTTGTGAATCAGCGTAAGAAAGTCCATTTTAATAGTTCTTCTTTTCAATTGAAAACTGTGAATTTTTGTGTCTGGAGTTTATTTAATTCCAAGCTGTCTTTGAAACATTTATTCAAACAATGTTTACAACGGATACGTCAGCTACCAATCAAGGACCCTTGCCAAGAAGGGCCGAAATATCGCTGATGAAGAATGTTAGCTGTCATATCCGTTGTAAAAATTGTTTGAATATAAGCTCAATTTTTCCTTTTTTCTTCATTCAGCCTTTTTCTAATATTAAAGTTCTTTAGGATACCGAAAAAAGCACCAAACAATCGACCATGCCTGTCACCTCCGAAACCAACCCTGACGACCGAGCCTGCCCCCCATGATGACCCTGAACGACCCCTTACAACCCTGCCTGCCCCCGGATGTGCCACTGACCCCCGGATTTGCCACTGACACTTACCCCAACAATAGACTGCCGAAACACCATCGACAACCATGCCTGCCCCCGGAATTCCCACTGACCTTGCAACGACCCTGATAGCCCATACCCCAACAATGACTGCCGAAACACCATCGACAACCATGCCTGCCCCCGGAATTCCCACTGACCTTGCAACGACCCTGATAGCCGAAACACCAGCAACAACCCTAACCAGATAGCCAAAACTGTATACTTGAAGACCTGCCGGTTCTGCCACCATTCATTCGAATACTTAGAGAAACATCTGGCGGCGAAGAGAAACACATGCGAAAAAGATCCGAAAGGCCAACCATGGACAGCTGCCCAGATCAAAGGGTTGGTTACTGCATCGAAACAGACTATGGAGACAAATCTGAAGTCCAAACAGTATAACTCGGCGTACCGGCTAAAGGCTGCGATCAGAGACTCAGGAACGCTCCACAAACTGTGCACATCATTGTTCGAGTTTTACTGGTGTATTTTTGTATACCATTGAAGTCGAGGACTGCGAAGTCCTGCTACAGGACAAAGATACACCAGCAGCAGCAAGAACTGCTATAAACCAAGCTCCATGCAGCTCAACTTTCAACGACGAAGCTTTTGCTCGTCCTGCAGCACAGCAACCCAGGTCATCAACATCAGTGGCCCCACTCGTCGTAGGTCAGTTGCCACAAGCATCGGAATCATTCGACCGAGCGCCATCACCACAATCTGCAGCGCCATCACCACAATCTGCAGCGTCCGCCACGACCGAACCCGGTGTGCCTCCAAAAAGGATCGAGGCTGCACTTCCCACAAAGGAAAGACCAGTTAGGGCAAGCCGGTCGGCGGCGAGAGTGGATTTGCCTGACATTGGCGAGGATTAGGACCTGAGTAGCGAAGACGAAGGCTCGCGATACAATCCGGATTTGGAGCAAGAAGACAACGACCATCCAATGGAAGAGGAAGACCAATTTGAACATATTCGTCCAGTCAAGGAAAGGAACTTCAAGGACAAGCTAAGGATTGAAATGTCGAAGCGAGGACTGTACCAGGAATACAGTTACGCAAAATCTAAGCCCAAAGAGCAAGCGGCAATGAAGCAAGGAATGGAGATGATGGCGACGTTCAAGGCTTGGTTGGCCAAGTGGGGAGATGTACACAGCAAGCAGTTTAACAACCCTCTTGGTTGCGCGCAAAAAGTGGTCTTTGTTGTACTTGAAGTTACACAGTACAAGTTGTCCAACCTGCAGTCGAAAGGGCCTTCGATCCCACAAACTTTACCACAGACGACTATCGCATGATGAAGACGGAGGTAGAGAAATACATAGAGCCGGTAATCAAACGACTGGAGAAAAATCGTCTCGTTGGCGATGACCGGCAGGCCCTGACGGCCTATATCTATTATTTCGTGAGCTACCTCTTCGGCCACCGGGCTAGAGTTGCACCAAACATAACGGTGGAGGAGTTCCTCCAGAAGAAAGAGATCCCACTTGAACAGCGAAGCCTGTACGTGATCCTTGTGGAGAGACACAAGAACGCCTCCATTCGAGCGGCAGGAGTGGCATTGGACGAACGCGAGAAGAAGATATGCCGGGAATATCTCTCCTTCGTTCGCCCCTCACTGGTCAACCACGGACAGACCGTCCCGTTAAACTTCCTCCCGAAATCGAGCGGGAAAAAAAAGAAGCCTCCGACATCTTATCGCGACTATCAACGAGCGCGATGAAACCAAGACGGCAGAGGAGAAGAAAATCATGGACGAGTGCCTGTGTCATACAGGTAAAATATATGTCCTACGTTTCATTTTATCTTTCAGGTCAATGTCTGCTGTCAACACGAAACGACCACCTTCTGTCTCTTATTATTATATCCGTATAAATTGCTTGTGTTCCCCTTTCAGGTGTGTTCATATTGATATCTGCCATCAACAAGAATCGACCATTCCTGCTATATACTGTATTCATTCTGAAAGCTACTGGAACCGAAAGTTCAATAACTCATATCATAAAATAAACTTAATGTAACAATCAACTTTCAAAAGAAATTCTTGCGACCGTCTAGTTTAAACCGAAAAGTCTATTTATTTCTGCTATTTTCTTTGGCAGCGAAGAACCACTATCTGCACAAACATTCGAGAAGGTTGCGAACGCGAGAGTTTACATTGAGCAAACAACTGCAAGAGCAACACGAGTGTCATCCAAACAAAGTCCGCTGCTCCCATCGAAGATGCCCTACGCAAGAGGATGGTGAATGACGTGAGTATTTCTGAATCGCTTATTCTAACCTTTTCTTTCTAACTAGTTTTCAGACATCCTGAAGTTGGAGCGGAACACCCGTTAGTTAGGTGACTAACACTCTAATGCACACTGTCCCACTAATTTCTTAGTGACTAGATGGGTATAAATTGAGCTTTTAATTTTTTCTCCAGGCACTGAACAAGGTGGTATCAGTTTACCCAGTTAGCGCTTCACCTGACCTCAAAACCATCCCGGAGATGACCGACCCCGGCTTGCTCAAGTCGGTCAAGGACCTCCATGCAAAGCATGTAAAGCACATCCAAGCCGCAGAGGTCCTCAAGACCATCGCCGAGAATCGAGGACTCGGAACCGACTTTGCTGATGCCATCACCCAAGAAAATCTCGGGAAAGCGATCAAAAAGTTGGGCTACTCTGACACCTTCCCCACCAGAGAGCAAGTGAAGGCCATCCATCGGTCTGCAATCAGTCCTAGGATATATCCCACTGAGCCGGTGGTCGACGACCACTTGATGAAAGCAGTGATGACCCAAACTTGGATCGGTCTGACCAAGGCCCAAAGTCATTCTGCAGGAGCTGGAGACGGCGTCTTCACCACTCTCCCGTTCTGGGAAAATCAAGTGGTCGTCGAGTACCACGGCAGACGAATGGAAACATCAGCAGCGAATGCCTTAATACCAACTCTCAAGGGAGAAGAGGATGGGGCCTACTTCTTCCTCCAGGCCGGTGACCTCACCATCGATGCCCGACTAGCAAGCTGCCATTGTCATCCTAAGCAGACTTACTATGAGAGGCTCATCAATCATCAGGCTAAGGAAGATCTACCAAACCTTCGTCTCCGACTGGTCAACGTCCGAGGAGTGAAATCACCGTTTCTGATTGCCACCCGTGACATCGAAGCAGGTGAGGAGCTGAAATTCGATTAGGGCGTCAGACCAGGCGACTTTAATGAGCACCATATTTTCGTACACGGTGTTCTATGGTTTATTCGGAATATGGTTATTTCGGAGCAGTTTAATGATCTATACGCGTCCCAGAAACCCAGCTCGGCTTGCCATGCTAACTGCCAGCTAGGAACCCAGAACCGGTCCATTACATCCACAAATTTTATCCGAAAAACAAGGATGATTTCGCCAGGACACTGGTATATATAGTATACCATACGAAAACCCTAAATGAAGCGAACTACCAAAACGAAAATGACCCCTTTTATCCTGCTCAAATTTTGGCCCTGGTATTTCAACGTAAGTAAGAAGTATTATGCTAGATTTACACCCTAGTGTCAGTATTTTGTGACCTTGTTCATTGGAGTCTTTAAAAGCTCTATGTCTCGACTGCAATCTTGAGGGTTATCGATATTGTAGTATCCTTACTTACCCTGTGACTTACACTGACTTATGCCTGATGTTTATGGCCAGTGGAGTCTAAAATGTTGTTGAAACTCTAATTGTTCAAAAATGTGCGGATCGGAGATGTTAAGTTGTGATTATGGTTGTGATACTTATTTGATGTTCTAACTACGTAGAGTGTTGACAGTCTGATGTATGCAGACTCTCAAATTGGACAAGTTGAGTTGGCAGTTGTGGAACTTGCAGTTTTTCTTACAAATTTTCACATCATAGCCCATTATCGGCGAAGCCCTGAAGTTCGGTCCCCACGTCAACTTGGATTCCCCCTTAGGAGTAAGGCTGGTCAAACCAGGCCTCGGTACGATTTCCAGAATCGAGTCTTGGGGTATTACTTTGTACTTCCGACAAACGGCAGACCATATCCAAGAGCCATAAGTATGATCAGCATCAGACCTGCCTCGTAGCTCAATCCCCAGACGACTCCGTTGTGGAACGAATAAGATTGAAATCCGACCGACAAACATTCTTTTATAGTCCTCACAACGCAAATTTCTACTATGACGCAAAAAAACTGAATCTCAAAACATACGCGGCGTTTCAGTGGCCAGTGATCAGTTTTACGGAAGGTAAATCACTCCGTGAACACTTCTTTTTCGTAAATCGTTTTCGTCGACCATACAACACAGATACAAGCGCATGGAATTTCCACTATAGGAATATCTGTTAGTCGTGAATAGCAGAGCAATAAAGTCACGCATTTTCGCCGGATTTCCAACCTTTTTTAAGTGAATAAATGAGGGATAACTAGATTGACCTACATAAGACCTTTTCAGTTAAAAGTTAGAAAACATGTTTGGATAATTTCGATCCCATCATCAGGGGGTCCCGCACAACCGGTCTTATTTCAGGATAGGCGGTGCATTAATTAACTTTAGCCAACCTGCTTACGTACAGAAGGACGCAAACTGGAACCAGAATGTACCTTCTTCGTCATGTCTCCTTCAGTTGGGGGATTGCTCCTCTGCCCCCTGTGACTATGGTGCCAATAGTCGAGCCCATTCATATAGTTGGAAATTTCCTGTTGCCCACACACATCACGTACTCATTTAAATAGACCTGACATCTGATAAAAATTCCATTACTTTCTTGATGAGATTATTGCATAAGTCACTTCAACACCAAACAGTAGAAAAGGATGGACCTTGTACAGAGAAAGGACGCTTACAGTAATGGAGTCAAATACACGCCTTCCTTTGTTTCTTTTACAAAGCTTTACCTTTTGCAGAATTTAAGGGCACAGATTACCATCTCAACTTGTCTCTGAAAGTGTCAAAAACGGTGCGGATGCTGCTGATGCAACAGCCCAGGTGGAACTAGTGGTAGGTGTAAACACTGTGACCACTGTGTAGGCTTCTGTGTAGACTTCTGCCGCCAGGAGAGATGAAGTTCAGTGATGTCGCGTATACTTCATGGTTAGAAATGTGGCAGCATGAAAAAGCTGACATAAGGCGACTCACCTCTTTTCGCTGAAGTTTACTTAAAAAATCATGATCATGACAAACCGTTGAAATCACAGTTGGGAAGTAACGTGATCCCTGCCTTTCCTAAAGTAGTGATTCTGAAAACATGAAAAGGCAGGGACTAGCACTCAGGCTTCTTTGAATTTGCAGGTTTCCACACTTTCAGGCAGGCTTGTTTGCCTGAACTGTTGGTAGGATTATGAACGATGGATCTATAAATTAAAGGTTGCTAGAATATTGATTTTATTTCGTTCATTAATAGAGCAAAAACTGACAAGGCGAACATCATTTGTGTTGAGATCGATAAATGAATCCCTTAAGGCTTGTAGTGATAATACTCAAAAATATGTATTTACAACTGTGTTTAGCAAGTGTTCTTGTTTTCACTATACGCAGATCCTTCAACATGGTTAACTCGCACCACAATCAACGACAGAAGATGCGATTGACCTATTTTTTGGAATTGAAGTTATGCCGCTATCTTCCCTGCGAACCGTAACAGGTAGTGAAGACCTGTCCGGAGATTGTGACGAGAAATTCCACTTGGCTAAAAGTTAAGTCTGAATTCCCCAGCTTCTTCCGTCAGGCAAGAAGGACTTATTGTGACAACAAAATTGACAGTGAAGTTCATACACTAGAGCGTTTCACGACTGCTTCCAGGTGGTGCCTCATTCGGTCACCCTTGTCCGATAGGGAGGGATTGGAACAAAACACCCGAAATTCTAAGTTCTCCCTTACTTCTTGGTAATTTTTTCATTCAATGAAATCCAGCCAATCTGCTGTGGAACGCCAACCGTTGGGTTTTTAGTCACTTCTAAATCTGTATTACAATACAATAATAACCAACAAAAGCTTTATTTCAAATGCAAGGGTGCATCAGTTTTCATAAAAAAAAGGGACATCTTCTTTTCTAGTGCCTAGTACCTCTCTTTTCAGGTTCTCCTGACTGCCAGGCGATAAAATTGATTTGGTCATCAAAAGATTTCGGTAAGGTTAGTGGATAACCCTTGATAAAGCTGTGTCTTTCCTTCTGTGTCAGCCAAACTGAAAACAGCTAAATCCTGCCCATCGGACTAGTACTAAGCAGCATTGCCACCGGCAAATTCTGTTCATATCTAGTAAAAAATCCAGATTTTTAGTAAGAAAATATCCAAGCTAAAAAATTTAACTTTTCAGAAAGACAGGGGAACGGGAACATGATAACAGAATAGAAAATTCAAGTAGCGCTGGAAAAAAAATTATTATTTGGCCGAATAGTAGCGCCGATGTATGTTTCCTCTATTTTTAACTAACTTTTCAGCTATATGATACGAATACCTACGGAAAAAAACGGAACAAACAGAAAAAACCGCGAAACTTGAAAACTGACTGTCATGCTTCTGGCAGACTGATACTAGACTTTATCTATTGATTTCGAAAAAAGAAGCTTCTGTTGGCGTAAGATCAATAAAGGTATCATAGAATTAGGGGTCTTGGCCTTACCAAAAAAGTTGACCTTGTTGACTAATTTGCCCTGTCTCTTGCTGTCGTATTTCTGGCTGAATCTGATAGCCAAATCTGTTGTGCACTGTCATGCAGATTTCTGGCACAAAACCTACAAAAAAAATGTATAATCTCCAACAAACACAAACAGCCATCTCTGACATAGCCTACTCAGTAAAAACATTCAAACTCCTAGTCTACTGTAAATGGCCTTGACCTCATATTCAGAAGAGTGTTACGGCTGGGTACTGACTGGGTAGAGCCAAAAACTAAAATAACTAGCATGTTACTTTGAGCTACTACTCTATTCATTGTTCTTTTATGCTCCCAGGCTTGGATAGCTTTCCTGAGAAGTTAGTCGCCTATTTTTTAGAAAAAAAGTAAGCCATATCATTTTCTCGAGAATAAAAAGCTACTTTAGAAAGAGATTTGAAGTTATACATTTAAAAGCTGTTCAATGTTGAGCTTCAGTAAACTTCCTTTTTCAGTAAGCTTACTTTTTTAGTATCTATTATTCAACACGTTAAAATTGCACATTAAGTTTCATCTCAACATTCTTTCTTTTTTGTTCCTTTTTGAAAATTGTATAGTTGTTTTAAGTGTCTAGTCTGTGGCTCTACATAGTTAGATGATCTTTATCGATGTAATTTGGCTCCTGTACATTGCAGCTGTATTGTTTTTCACTACCAGATCTAGTGATAATCTTGATTTGTAGCTTACAAAGGTTCTTGTTTTCTGGTGTCTCTGTTCTTTTTCATTGCTTGACCACATTGATTGGCGACCATAAATTCAAATTCCCTTAAATCACAGATTGGAATGAAGTAAGAGTTTTTCATTATGTCAATTTACCTTGTGGTAATTATTGCATCAGAGGAGGATTAGGTTATGGTGGAAGATATTGAGGCCTCCCAGTAATACTTCCAAAACATGTCCGTCCACTCAGTACCTTGATGATGTCTAGAGGAATCTGTAGACTGTACTTCTATTCATCTTCCTTGAGATTATTCAACGGATTTGCCAGACGGTTCGAGAAGTAGTTTCACTGCGCTCCTGTTTTTGAGTTTGTGTATGTCCCTTTGATGTTTTGGTGGGTCAGTTTCCGCAAGCTTGTTGAGCGTGGTGGAACTTTCTGTGTCTGGATTGTGTCCCACCCCCATCCTTTGTACTGAGTACACATGTGCTACTTGAACTCAATCATTCACTTGATGTTGGCATGTTTTGTATATCGACGATTATTTTGTTGTTACTGAATGCGCTGAAGCACTGCTTTTGTTCTTGTCAAAGTGAGGTCAAAGCAGGGTTTGCCAGTAAGTTCAGAGCCCCTACTTCCAGTCTAGGTCCTTGCAAGCTAGGTGAGACTTTGAGTGTTTTCTGCATTGTCCCAAAAGCAGGGTTCTGCTTTGACCCAGCTGCTATAATTAAGGAATGTAAACTTCAAATCAGAAGAGCATGCATTGTTTCATTATCCTTCAATTGTTGCAGATGGCTTCTACTCCGAATGTAGGAGCAAAATCAATATCACGACTAGGAAGAGCAATCTACCCACAGAAGTTTAGAGATGAATGGCTGCACGACAATGACCTGAAACAATTTGTTGTTCGATGTCCTTCTGATTCGAAGTTAGCATATTGCAAATCCTGCAAAAAACACCTGACAGGGAGTGTTTCCGTTTTCAAGAAACATGCCGCTTGCCAAATTCATGTGAAAAATGTAAATGAGGCCAATGTAGCAGTTCCTCTTAAACTCTTTACTCCAGCCATAGCTGCAAAAAAACTGCACGCAGACAAAGTAGTCAACGCAGAACTGCGTTTAGCCACCTACTTAGCTGTGAAGACCACTTTCAGTGACTCGGAAATCGCATCACATATCAATGCTAAGAAGAAGAAAGCAAGTACGATGATCCAAAACGTTACTGCGTGCTATGAAACCAAACTAATGTCGAAGAATCTAGAGATGCCAGTGGGGAGGGTCAGAGAAAATTAATCATTGATTACTTCGCCAGCATTGGAATAACTATTTCCAACTTAATTGGCATAGGACTTGATAACGCGTCTGTGAATATGGGTAAAGACAAGGGTTTGGCCACTCTGTTGACCAAAGATGCACCTGGGCTGTTCATTCTTGGCTGTACTTGCCATAGCATTGCAATTTGTGCTTCTGAAGCGGCAAAACGTATCCCCAATGAAGTGGAAAGCTTTTTGCGGGATTTAATCGGGTTTGTCGTGAATAGCCCAAAGAGAATGGATGAGCTAGCTGAATATCAAGAGTTTGCAAACCTTCCGAATCACCGGTTACTTTCAGTATGTGGGGTTCGTTGGCCAGACATGCCTTGGATGGCTCTATCAGTGAGCGGTCGTCGGTTGAGAAAGCGAAGGCTATTTTGAAGCCATGTCGAAGTCGGTGTTCAAGGCATACCTGTTCTTTTTTAATTATATGCTGCCAAAGATCAACAAGTTCAATGTTGAATTCCAAAGTGCAGGAACTCGCATTCACATGCTTCTAGTAAAATCAAGCGAGCTGTATGAAATAGTCCTTCGAGGGTTCGTGAAACCGACAGGAATTAACAGTCAGGCCGTGTTCAGAACCGTCCTCGTACCTGAAAACTATGTACCTGACAATATGCTTGTGATTGGTGCAAATATAGAAGCGCATTTCGCTGAGTTCCCTCTCGAAGGTAAGGAACTCGAGGCCTTCGAAGAAATGTGAAATTGTATTACTTTGAATTGGCAGACCAGATTCGTAAGCTAATCAACTTTCGCGACGAAACGCTGTCGAACTTGAGAGCCTTAGATCTGCACGAAGGTATCTCCTCCGAAATGCTAATCCCATCTGATGTGCCTCTGATGGTGAGATTTCCTAAAGAGGCTTTCAGAACCTGCAAGACCGAGGGAGACAGAATGAAAATGCGAGAGGCATTGCATTCTGAATAGGAAGAGCTGCCGTCACGAAGGAACACTACCCTTCGTCTTGTTCCGCAGTCGGACCTCGAAAACCCGTGCCAATTTTGGAAAAGTTCTACTCTTCAAAAAGATGCTGCTGGGAATGCGCTTTTCCCATACCTTCCCAAGTTCATGCTGACTCTTCTCAGCTTGCCTCACTCAAGTGCAGGGGCAGAGTGACAATTTTCTACTCTACCCAGTGATCAAGACTGAATCTCGAAATAGGCTGTTTGTTTCGGGCGTTTCTTCCCTGATGAAAACGAAGCAGCTTGTCCTCAGGTCTAAAAGTGGTGTCCATGATTGGGTCATCCCAGAAGATCTGACTCAGGCTGCTAACAAGTGGAAGCAGGAAGACCCGTTTATTCAGGGTCAGGCTTCGGTAGTTGTGGTTGAGGATGAGGACGAATCGGATTGCGTTTCGACAATGCGAACTCACTGTGACTTTCCGTGATTCTTTTATTTTTTATATTTTTTGCATTATACCTGAACATCTGAATTGATGAATATATTGTGACTCTAATATTTACTAGGTCGTTTAAAACCAATTGGCTACCTCATGGAAATCTCGAGAGGGACGTTGCTAAATCAGTCCCTGCATTTGCACCAGGAAAGTAGTTCTCAGGAACGAAGACGGTTCTGAATATTTCTTGATTGTTGATAGCTCTCAGTTCGAAGAAACTACTGAACACTATTTTGTTTAGCTGTGCTCCTGCAATCCTCTATTTGAAATCGAACTTGCTATTAGGCAGCATACAATTCAGAAGTACCGGTAGCCTAAGCTTGAACACCGATTTTGAAATTGCTTCATAAATGGTCTTTATTTTCTGAGAATTTCACTGACAGTTCCATTGAAGGCATATCTGGACAACAGCTTAGTACGGCATATGGTTTATAAGGTAAGGCAAATTTTTGTTTTGAGTTAGTAAAATTTACTTCAATCTAGTGAAAAAATCCTGCGGATCTCTTGCATTCTCCTGGGGATCGCTTTCTAGCTTCCGAAGATGAAGAAGGCAAGAATGTTATTGAACAGTTCCCATCTATTGTCGGAGTTTGAGCGTCAGGGACCCTGAATGTAATAGTTGTCGATGAAGACGATTCATCCCTCGCATAATTCTAGTTCTGTTAACAGCAGACCAGCCAAACATCGGCAGGTAGCGCTGGTGAGCCAGATCAGTTTAGTGAGTCTAGAAGATAGGGAAAACAATCTTAGGTTTCTTTTAGGCCCAATGTGTAAGACCAGATATTCCGGGAACCATAGCTGTAAACAAGATTAATTCCCGTCGCGAACGTCATGAGCAGGGATAAGGATACAACTTTGAGTTTTACGCTCAAGCGGCTAGTGGAAGGTATAAGTGAGCATCAAAACTTCAAATAAGATTCAAAGCTTTAAAACGAAATTTTTATCCTTATCCCTAGTTCTAACCAACTTAGCCCTTTTTACTCCAGACAGAATACTTTAGAACTGACTCATTAATGGTTATAATTAATGTCTGAGCAGGAGAAACCATAGTGAGCTGAACTCCTTTAACAAGTAAGATAGGGTTATACAAAGGGAATACAGAATTCAAGTTTTGGTCTCCTTTCCTCTGTATCCTGAATAACTCTACAAACCTGTAAAAAAAAAAATTCTGCAATATGATGGAGGGCGCGCTCCCTGTAGGGACTGTAAACGTAAGACAGCGAGTTTCCAAGAAAAGTTAGGACTTCAATTCTTCAGGAACTCCGAACGGAATCTAACCCGCAAATCTCGCAACTCATTATTTATTAATCACTTTTTCTGTTGCAGTAAAAATGCCTGGAAACTGCAACACGATCTGAATCTTTTTTTTCTAGCTTGAAACTGGCAAATAATTTTGAACGGGTTAATATTATATTGGCGTGGTCACGAAAGTTTCCCAACAAGAGCTAGAAGCTCATCCCAACAAGAGCTAGAACAACCCAACAAGAGCTAGAAGCTCATATTGCAAGACTATGTCAAATGACGAAGGTATCTGCGAGGTTGTCGATGATTACTTACAATCATTTGTAATTAGTTCGGTTTTATATAATATAAAAGGGAACAGTGCTTTGAGGATAAGCATATAACCTGGCTCGAACTCGCATGAGATATGCGAAAAGCAACATAAAAAGTGACACCAAAGGGGCATAATTATCTACCATAAACTTCTCGGTATCACTAATATAGACTTCTCCAAAACCAACAATACAAACAATTTTGGCAGACAAACTTCTAGTAATTTTGCATTAACAACTTTCTATCTACATTATCTAAGCCTCCCTCAAATCGAGAAAAACTAGATAAAGTTCCTTTCCTCTTCCTCTACTGTATCCGTCGAAACCCGTCCTATCCATCTAATATGCTGTCGCAGTTGGTTCCTGTACTGAGCTTTACAACTCTAGACTCGACCTTAGTCCTATCCCCGTACACGAGACTATTATTCTCGAGGGATTTGGGGGTTTGTAGCAGAAACTATATGCAGCACAAAGTATAGCCTCTTATTCTTAGGACCAAATTCAGGTGACGGGCTTTGCAGAAAGTAGAGTACCCTTTATGACATAGAATATTTAAAGAGTATTTTCGGCTCACTAGGAAGTCATTTGAAAAACTGAAAAAGATTATGTTGGAAGAAAAAGTGGTGCACGGGGTCTTTGAATGATGAATCAGACCGTATGGGATCGTACAATATATCCTATTTAAATTGTGCAGTAGCCCCTCCAATAGTTCCTGGAATATCCTGGGAAAGGCCCTTTAACTGATCTACATGGCTCCGCTCTTGATTTGTAAGCAGGACCGCGGCCACTCTCTTGTTGCTGCATTGTAGTCCATCTGGATATTCCCGCGGGACATATACATTTTTTAGTAAGACTTGTTGGAGTTCCACCTGTCAGGCACTGATCCTTTGTTAATACAGCCGAGGCGCTGGCAGTGGCAAGGTTGTCCATTTTCCGACGCCCCTGGTTTTCCCGTTGACTGAGCGAGACAAGTCCGCTCTAGTTTTGCCTCGCAGAAGGTTGATGGTTTCTTGGATGATGAGATGGTTGATTTTATTTTTCTGAGCAGAAAAAATCTGCTGAAAGTTTTCCCTCGCTGATGTTTCACTGAATCTTCACAGGCGCTTGCAGTTTCAAAGAATACCATACCAAATGATTTTGGATCAGCGGCGACTTTTACAGTCATTTGTCCAGCTGAAGGGGAAAGGAATTAAAAGTAAATATGCTACAAACCAATTCCGATTCTAAAAAAGACTAACAGATGGAGAAATTTTATTTCCTTTGAATGAGAGCTAGCTGTGACATTCATACAAGCTTCAACGCCATTTGTCAACACTGTCATTCTTACGAAGTATGTGTCGGAGGTAGCTCCGTCGTCTTTGACCACACGAAGAAAATTCATTTATTTTCACGGTAAAAGGTTTGAAAGTGGAAAATCTTTGAAAAAGAGAATCCAAGAATCCACCTTTAAGTTTTTAAATTACTATTTTTCGTCTTTGAACAATACCTGTGACATAATTGATATTGAGTTTTTGTGCCTGTAATTTTTTATGTGGGATTCCAATGGGAAAGTACCAGTTCTTTCGGTTCTTCATCCTTATAGTAAAATGTGACAGTGAAAATCGATCGTTTCAATTTTTCTAAGAGTTGTTGTCTGTCTTTCTGATTAAAAGTTTTTTATTTTCACTACGAAACATTTAAAGATAAGACAATACACTGTCTTACAATCAGTTATAGCCATTTTACTACGAAATTCATCTAAACACTCATTTTACGTCAATCAAACTTGACGGCCACTGACGTAATCATTGACCAATTAACGCTAGGAATAACAACTAACAATAGAATGAAACAAATATATATGTAAGCAAAGAAAAATAAAGAAGAATAAGAGAAAACTAGAGGTCTGGGTCCTTTCTTGCTGAGTCTGTATCCTATTTTGCGTGATATGCATAAAGCTGGATATGTTGGAAGCTGTCGTTTTCCACTCTCTGAAATCCTTGCAATAAGAGCAAAATACTTCAATCCCTTTGCTGCAGATACAACCAGGGATATCCATTAGGTAGACGTATCGAAGTGGATCAATACCTATCCAGTTCCGCCAACTTCGCTGAAGTAATGTATCTAATATTTAGTGCAAGCAAGAAAGAAATGCCCAAAGAGGACACTCTAGAAAAAGAAGAACAGAATCTAACTGTCTAACTGGACGGAGCCGCAGCTGCTTGGCAATGCATGCCAAGGCTGCACGGAGTTCGGGAAGACGGATTAAGAACGTGAAGCGGCAATTCTAGGTACCCATGGTGACACCGGTCCAGAAGAGGACCACAACTGATGAGGAAGGTTTGCTTCCAATAGCTCGAGCTGACATCAGTCTAGGACATGACCAAGGCTTGATTTCCATAGCTCAAAATGACATCTTTATTTTATTTCAGTCTTAAGTGCATCATATCTAAGTAGGCCTGAACGACCATTTTCCTTTTATGCCGCTGAAAAGTCCAAAGAAAATAAAAATGAGCGGTCAAATACGTACTATTGTGGCGGCATTGGCTTACAAAAGTGGACAATTGTCGCAAACTCGAAAACTATTCACTTAATTTCACATTATTACCGTATATCAACAAAGAAACATGACAACATTAGAACAGAAAGCATTCCCCCTCCGTGGGGACGCGCGACAATACCGGGAGTGAGTCGCGAGAATACGGGATAATATCCCGTTGGAAGAGGGTACGCTGGAGCCCTTGGGCTCCACACAGGCCAATGTCGCATGGCTATTACAACCTGTCAAACGAGAGTGTTGGTATTGACTTGGAAGACCAGATAGTAGGTTGGCCATACTCAGAATATCCGTATAGTGACTTGGAACGTCCAAGGGCTTAGTGCGAAGCCTTAATATGCCATGAAAGAGTTGGGGCATTTTGATCTTATTTCTCTTGTAGAAACGCGGCACAGTGGAAAAGTATCCCAGTGTAAACAAAGTTTCAGAGTTGAAGGCAATCTTATTCATTTTCACATTTTCGAAGACGGCTTTTGAGGTAAATGTTTTTCTTTTTTGGTTTTTATTATGTTCTGTTTTATGCCGTGGTTCTTTTTATTACAAATATGGGGGTTTAGGAGAGTATGTGCGCCATCTTCTGTTGTAATTTTGAAGTATTCCGAAAAAGCAGGTTTAGGGTAAGATGGACCACGTAAGACGGAACGGTCCGTCTTGCCTCCTATTATCTGGGATCTTTTTCTAAGTTATTATTTGATCTGGGATCTTTTTCTAAGTTATTATTTGATACATAGTTTGTGAGTATAGTGTTGCATTTAATGTTTCCGCATGTCAATTACAAAGAAACTAAGTTGTCTCTCTTTTACTACCAGTAGCTTAGTGACTTCTGCAACTATGCCAGCGAATCCAAAGTCGGTTCGTCCTCACCCTAAGGCGAGTTTCTATGCAAGAGACGGAAAACGTCTAGGGATAGAACAAAGTAAAATTCTGACGATAACACCTGAAAAAAACAGACTGGAAGAAGAATGTGAGGTGAAAATAAAAAAAGAAAAAAAGAAAGCTCAAAGAGAACGGCCTGAAAAGAGAAACCTCTCCAAACAGCTGGAGCACGGGGAAGCTTCGTTGAATGTCGCGCTGGATGATGAAAGTGATGACAGCTTGCATTTGTTTGGGTCAGAGGAGGAGTTTCTTGATGAAACCGAACCAAAAGATGGCGATTTCTTGGTTGTGAAAGTGCCGACCAAGAAGAGCTTCAGGAATTACGTTGGAGATATGTTTGACTGTGAATCTGATGGTTTCCAAGTTCAATTTTGGAGCGACTAGCTCCATCGAGCAAATTCATGGGAACTGAAGAGATGAGCTTCGGTGCGAAAATAAGAGGTCATCATGAAGATGCCACAACCGACCTCTTCAGGCGGAACGACGAACTGAGTTGGCTCAGTTCGTTTTTCAAGTAGATTTGGCCTCATACAGTGTTTAACTATACTTATTTACCAACTTTTTTACTTTCTACTAATAAAGTATTCGCAATAAAATTGTTTAGAGATAATCAATCTTTTTGAGTTGGGTCCATCTTATCCTATGGGGTGGGCAAGACGGATATTTTGACCAACTTCAGTTTTTTTTACGTGGGCCCGGAAATACGTCTGATTTATCTGTGAAGAAGGTTTCTTTACGTAACTCATTGTTCTGGGGAGGAGTTAAGACACCTTTCGTCAGTCGTTGCTTGTTTCCAATCTCTTCCGCAGGCGAGGGGACGGTCAGGTAAGTCTGAATGTAACAGGACTCCTGATCCAAATACGAAACAACAAGAATACTCTTGACCAGTTTTTACTGGCAGGGGGTATCTGAGGATGTTAAAAAAATGATAAACGCCTCCGAGTGCAAAGAGAAGGCCTTTAAAGGTTGAGAAATTGCCATCAAAAGTAATTTAGCGATCAGGCGCTTGGCTAGTGAACAACTAGAGCCACATAATCCTTTACCGTGCTGTCAAATTAGCTGGATTTGGATATTTCCGAGGATTTGCCTGCCATTACAATCTTGCGTTCTGATGTTTGTGGGGGGTTTCTAGCCCCCCTTGCGAGTAAGTCTTCGTTTGCTGTTTTTGCTACTGCTGAAGGATGTCGACTAAATTTGTCATAGACGAGTTGCTTTGCTTCTTTGTTACGCGGCTTGATGCTGGAACACCCCAGGATCTTCTCATCAAGCTGTGTACTGATTTCTACACAGTGGAGGAGATTAATCGAGCCAAGTCAAACTTGGTGAATTACACGCCGGCGGAAGTCATTGCTACCCTTACGAAAGATTTTCCTGATTTTGTGAAAACTCGTTCCGGACAATCTTCTAAAGCTCCTATCCTTAGCGAAATATTTTCGATCTTATTACAAGTGGATCGTAAAGTTTTCCCTGCGTTTGTTGCACGGAATCTACTTCGTCTCCCTGCAATGTCCCTGACACATTTCGATTTTGCAAGCATTCTCGCTTCATACAATTCTCTGCAGAATGAAGTAGACGAACTAAAAACTCTAGTTAAAACGATCGCGCCCTGTGATGTTACCAGCCTCAGGGGTGAGCTCATTGAGTTGAAAAATACACTGGACTCTGTCGCTGCTAAGCAACGAATGCATTGCACTGATAACGCGTCATCGGAGCCTTCCCAGGTACCGACTGGAGTGCCACCTAGTGGTATCACTGAATCAGCTGTAGTTAGTGCGATGGTTCCCGCAAGCCCTTCTAGAGCGCGTAGTGGTTCCGAAACTTTGTCTTCCAGGTTGGCTAGTGTACCAGAACCGCAGACCGGCCTATCTTTTGCCTCTGTGGTTAAAAATGGTGGGCAGAGGAAGAAGCGAGTTACCAAAGCGATGAATCCCGTTGCGCCTCCCAGTGTGATAGGGCCAAAAGGAAAGGGGCCTAAGGTTACCATAGGTTCCAGTATTGCGGGCCGTTCTGATCTTAAATCGGTCTTGCAAACAAAAGAGCTGAAGTTATTTGTCACTCGATTTGTGCCTGAAACGGCTGCTAGTGATGTGGCACGTATCTTGTCTCGTAAGCTGAATAACAGAAAAGTGGAGTGTGAGAGAATCAACTCGGCTAGTAGTTTCAGTGCGTCTTTCAAAGTTACTGTGCCCGCAGTGTTTACTGAGCAGGTTTTGGATGCAAAATTCTGGCCTGCGGGCATCCTTGTGCGTCGCTTCTATGAGCCTCGCCCCGCTCGTTCCCCTGAAGGTAACAGTGTACAATCCGAAAATGTTTGAGTCAGGCATAAGGATTGCATCATTTAACTGCCATTCGGTGAAATGGAACATCGCCGCGGTGAGGGCTCTGTGCGAAGAAGCGGATATAATACTGCTGCAGGAAACGATGCTGTTCGACTTCGATCTTCCCTTTCTGGACACAATCCATGTTGATTTTTCGGCCTTTGGAGTGTCGTCTACGAAGGCCGGGGATGGGCTCGTGAGAGGTAGGCCAAAAGGTGGACGTGCGATCCTCTGCAGACATAACTTGAAAGGTATGCTTTCTTTTCCTATTCCTGCCGATGAGCGTCTGCAGCCTGTTTCTCTGAAGTGTGGTCTTTCTCGGATTCTGCTGGTGAATGTTTACATGCCTGTTTGCAATCCGGAAAATTTACCAGAATTTAATATGTACCTTGGTAGACTAGTGTCGTTTATTGATGATGATATTGTGCCGACCCATTTGTGTTTTGTTGGTGATTTTAATGCGGATTACTGTAAAAAATCCCTTTCTTACGTTGAGCTAGACCAGGTGGCTCGTGATAATGACCTTGCGATAGCTGACGTGGATTGCCTCAGTGATACATCGTTCACGTTTATGAGCCATGTGGGCTCTACGTCGTGGCTTGATCACGTGATTGTGTCACGGTCTCTTCGAAATTTTTTACGAAATGTTCAAGTTCGTTATGATATTTTTGGTTCTGACCACTTTCCAGTTGTTTTTTAGCTTGCCCCATCGCTGCTCAGCCGGGACGTGAGCGAACGGGCCCCCACTGTCCCTACTCTTTCTCCCCCGGTGGTGGCTTGGGATAACGCTACTAATGATCAACTTGCTGCGTACAGAGGTGGGGTTGAACATGGTCTGAGGGTTTTACAACAAAATCTGCCTGTTGTGTGTAAAACTGGTGGTGGTTTTTGTTCGGATACTGGTCACAGGTGTAGCCTCGTACATATGTACCTGTCTGTATGTGCAATACTAATAACTAATGCTTGTGTGTGCCTACCATTTGTTGCACAGAAAACAAATCCTGGAAGAAAAGAAGTTTTACCTGGTTGGAACAGGCATGTGAAGGTCCATTTTACAGCAGCCAAGGAAGCTTTTAGGGAGTGGCTGGCTAATGGCAAATTCCCAGGAGATGAATATGACCTGCTGAGAAGAAGCCTAAATCAGAGGTTTCGTGGTGCTCTTCGTTGGTGCCGGAAAAATTTAGACCGGCTTAAGGCTTCAGCGCTTGCGGCTTCACTCACGAATTGTAAGTTTAAGGAGTTCTGGAAGAGGGTAGCCAGAAGTAGTAAGTCCAGTGCCCCAAAGGCGGCTGAGCATGTTGGTGGCGTATCTGGTCCAGCAGCCATAGCCGATTTATGGGGTCACCACTTCGCATCGACTTTTTCCTCAGTCCCTTCTGAACTTGAGTGTGTTGTGCGAGATGCGCAAAATGCCATTGCTCTTGCTGACCTTGAGCAGCTAATTTCACATGAGGTTGTTTCTAAGGTGGTAGCTGGGCTTTCAGGTAGTAGGAGTGGGGGTCTCGATGGTTTAACTGCGAACCATATGAAGCATGCTGGCCCGCAACTAACTTGTTTTTTAACTGTCTTGTTTAATGGTTTTCTTTTGCATTCATTTGTGCCTGATCCTTTAACGGAAGTTTGTCTGATACCTATCCCAAAGTCGGTGACTGGTGACCTAAGTAGCCTTACTAACTATCGGCCTATTGCTATGGCAGCTGTTATCTCTAAGGTTTTCGAAAAATGTCTTTATGATATTGTCGAACCTAAGATACGCTCGTCATCATACCAGTTTGGGTTCAAGCCCAAATCTTCTACTGATTTTTGTGTCTTTATTCTAAAAGCGGTGATAGAGTATTTTTGGCTATTTTCTTCCCCTGTGTTTGTGTGCTTTATTGACGCTAAAGCTGAGTTTGATAGAGTTAACCAGGCAAAGTTATTAAGTAAGATGTTAGCAAAAGGTGTGGACCCTAGAATAGTTCTAACCCTTGCATGCTGGTTTCAAAACCAGAAATTCTGTGTCAGATGGGATGGGGTTTTTAGCAGCCCATTTCACGTTTTAAATGGTGTTAGACAAGGTGGAGTTTTGTCCCCTATTCTGTACAACCTGTATGTGGATGAACTTAACAGTGCCCTTGTTAATGCAGGTGTAGGTTGCTTCATCCAGGGTGTATGTTTTAACAACATTAGTTATGCTGACGACGTTGCGCTTCTGGCCCCTACGGTTCATGCACTCAAAGATTTTCACAGTAGGAAGATGGGAAACTCCCATAAGCTCCACAGGTCGCGGTAATAAGCGCTATCTGGCGACTGGTGATTCGTTAAATTCTTGCTCTGTTTACATTCTCCGATGCAGCTCATCACATTCATCAAGTCAAAAATGAAAAGACGAAAATTATTGTATGAACAGCGTGTACTTTAGAAATATCAACCTGTCTGAATTGCTTGTAAACTGGTGAATCACATTGTGGGACCTTGTAATCCTGTGTGAAAGGAGTGACCTGGATTGGAAGCAAGTGGTCAGAAAGGAGTGATCTGGAAGTGGAAAGATCATCTTGATGATCTTTCCCCTGGGAGTAGCCAACTCTTCCTCTCCGCCAATCATGATCCTCGAGGGGCGGAGCCAGATTTGATTCATAGAGGGGACCCTATGCTTCAGACTCTGTCAAATTTCGGCAGAGTCCAGTCCTCGAAGCTAATTCAAGCCTTAGAGCTAGCCTCAGACGCCTAAAAATGATCTTATAATACGCCTCTAGATTACAGTACGACCTGTTAGTACACCCAGAGGCGTTACTAGCCAAAATGTTGTTATTTTTTTTTTGGGGGGGGGGGGCAAGGTATTTACAGACCAAAGATCATCATCTTGATGATCTTTGGTGGAAGTGACCTTGCATTATAGAAAAAATGTGTGGATGTCCCAGTGTAAGTTGATCGATTTTATGTTGAGAACAAAATAGGTTAATAGGTTATGTAGAAAATCCCAAAATGAATTAGCCTTATTTAGGGTAGCCACAAAACGCCTAGTGGCAAAAATTGGCGATTTTTTTGTATTGAAATAGGGTAGCCATCTGGAAACAGCTCCAATTAGGCTAGTCTATTTGGAAAATCCCAAATTAGTCTAGCCTAATTGAAAAGAATCTACAGTTTGTCTTATTTGCAAAATTCCTGGATTAGTCTTGTTCTTAAATTCCCAAACCTGTCTTTTAGGCAATTCTAAAAAATCATAATTATTCTCATTCAGAAATTCAGTGATTAGTCTTATACCTGAAAAATTTTAAGTCGATATTGCTTTGAAAAATCAGGAATGCTTCAAATCCCAAATGCTTTCGCCTTTCACCCGATTCCAGAAAGCTTTCATTCCTGAATTCCTACCGCTTTTATTTTCCAAGTGGAGCATTACCGAACTCTGTCTTGAAGGCTTCTCTTTTACCAAACTGCTGAAGTCCCACGCAAGCCCAAGATTTGGGGGGGGGGATCCTTTGCCCCCCCCCATACATTTAATATTTTCTGTATTCTCTACCTAGTTTTTCAGTTTCTCCATTTTAATACATAGATGGCACTTTATACAAGGGACTTTTACCGTGACTAATGAACCAAGAGCAACTTTTTGAATTTAGTGTAGAAGTCTAGGTCTCCAATGTCGGAGCCTTGCAGACAAACCAGGACCCACTTGGCGGGGTCTCATGGTGAAAACCAAACAAATCCAAATGTAATTTTTTGATGCGGAATACGCCCTTGAGATGGAAATATTGTAGAAGTAGTGAACTGAAAGACAAAAATTCTCCTCAGCCGGGATTTGAGCCCAGGACCTCCCGCTTACAAGGCAGGCACTCTAACCATCTGAGCTACCGTGTAGTGAAAAGTGATAAAAGTGATTGCTGAAAAGTGATAAGAAAAGAGAGTTAAAAATGCTAAAACATTCTGGTCTTTGGCCGAAGGAGGGTTGTAAAAGGCTGAATTTAGTGCTGAAAACTCTTAAAAAGAGCAGAAGCCTTTGTCTTGTTGAATCTATTTTCTGCATTTCTTGTTTCTGAAGTTGATTAAGAGGTCCAGTTAGGGGAAAGGAGACATGCTGCATGCAATACAGTCCACACCCCTTTGTCCAATACAAGCTGTAACCTTGTCGAATGTTGGTTGTCTGAAGATTGGAATGTTCGATCGACGAAATATTTTGTTTGTGTTCTTGCATAGTAGTCGTGGGTTGGAATTTGGTTTGGAGGCTTGCATAGTTCGATCATCTCTAGCCTATTTGTTGTGTCTATTAGCTATTTTTTGCGTAATCTACAAGACCCAATTGTCTGTATCAAGAAGTCCATATATTCCATTTTTGGGATCCCATTGAAACCTTTGGTCTTGTTTTTAAAGAAAAGATTTTTCTTGAAATTTAATAACCCAGACTTGATAAAAAGGTACAAATTTGGTTGAAGTGTAACATATACATAACATTCTGCAGGGTTTTAGGCTAAGTATGGAAACGATCTTGCACATGATTCTATTCTGGCCCCTGTACAGTTTGATGAGGTGAATTCATATTAGTGCATTATATCCCTCTTTTTGAGGAAGTTTGGCAATCTAGTGCTGGAGTAGTTCTCTAGGGCAAAAAAAGGATCTCGATGGGCTAAAAACACTAATATGGATTCTTGGATGGAATAAAAGAATGTGCTACTATGTATAATTACCGTAATGTTGGGCAATCTATTTTCCTCATTGCCTACTGCTGTTTTCCATTGCTTTTTGGGATCCCAAAACGTTTGTGACGGATACCTATGACATCACAAAAATGTCTGTCTGTCCGTCCGTCCGCCGTCTGTCTGTGAGCACGATAACTCTCGAAGGGAATGAGATATTTTGATGAAACTTGGTGTGAGCATTCTTTGGGTCAAGAGTAAGGTCGAGTTCGTAGATGGGCCCCTGTAGCCCTACATTTAGGGGTGGGGGTTCAAATTAAGGGACAAGCAAAATATTTTGAAACAGCTAATGTGATAGTCGATTATGGGGTAAGAAGACATGCTGAACAAGAATATGAAAACCATTTTCACGCCGGACAAGTAGTTCGGCCGGAATCCGGCCAAAACCGGAAAGTTTGTTAAAAGTAAAAGTTTTCTTTGAAGTTGATTAGATGTTTGATTTTGGGGTAAGAAGCCATGCTGAACACGAATATGAAAACCATTTTCTCGCCGGACAAGTAGTTCGCCCGGAATCCGGCCAAAACCAGAAAGTTTGTTAGAAGTTAAAGTTTTATCTGAAGTTGATTAGATGTTTGATGTAGGGGTAAGAAGACATGCTGAACAAGAATACGAAAACCATTTTGTCGCCAAAATTCACAGAAGTAGCTAGGATCGTTTCGATCGGCTTATAGAGGTAAACGGACATGCTGAATCCATATCTGAGCTTGGATTTCTTAATGATTATCTGTTTGGCCTGGCGAAGACTGGATCTGGCGAAGACAGAACCTAATTGTCTGGATCAGATATTGAATTTTTGGGATCCCATCGGAACCTTTGGTCTTGTTTTTTTAGCTAAGCTCAGCTCAGCTCTTTGTATTCCATTTGTTCTTTGCAAACGTTTTGGCTGAGCTCAGCTATGCTATTTCTGTTAACTTACCTTCTTATTAAGCAGATCATGTTTCATTGAAATCAGAACTTTCCTGCTTATGAAAATTAGCATTTTTACGAAACAGTTTCTCGTCTGTTTTCACAGTTAGGGGTAAACATAAAGGATGGTTCTGAACAACCTTGTATTCCAAGTTTCTTTAAAATCATAGCATTCCAGAAACAATTCTCCCTCTCCCGTTTGCATGTGGAGGGGGAGGAGGCCCATGTTTAAAGTTGTTCCAGACATGGTACAAAACTAAATACGTTTCAAGTTGCAAGCAAATCGATCAATCTGTTTGAAATTTATCAGACATACATGTTGAAAATACAATTTCATAGGAATTTGGTGGCATAATGGGGAATAGGTTTCTTGCAGGCATGCACAGAATAGCGTAGATACCTCAGGCACCACTCATATTTTAGCTTCTGTTTGACTTTCACCTTTTGTTCCAGACTGCAAAATGGACGTTGCGTTTTCCTTGTCCGGAATCACAGAAGAGAAGCCAGAAAGACACGATTGCTCGACCGCTGTCGCAATGACCCTGAATAGCAATTCCTCTTGCAAACAAATAAGAAAATCTGAACTTCAGGTAAGTCAAAACATTTGTCTAGAGGAATAGATAGACTGGATAGACAAAGATAGACCATTGATAGACAATTGAGATGGTTGGGATGTAAACGTTGTCGGGGTTGGGTGGGCGAAAGTGTCGGCAACGGGGTTTTTGAGTGTGCTCGTTCCATTCATGATATTCTTATTCTGCCTTGTGAGGTTTGCCGAATCTGGCCAAATTCCAAGCATGTGATCCCGTCGAAGGCCTCATCTGAGGCTTGACATTGGATACTTTTGTTTTCCTTTTTGGGATCCCAAAACGTAAGTGACGGGATACCCATGACATCGCAGAAGTTGTCCGTCTGTTAGCACGATAACTCTCGAATACATTGAGATATTTTGATGAAACTTGGTGGGAGGATCCTTCGGGTCAAAGTACAAGTCAGGTTCGAAGATGGGCTCTGTAGCCCCATATTTGAGGGTGGGGGAGGGGTTTCAAATGAAGGGGCAAAAAAATTATTTTTTGAAAGCTATTTAGATAGTTGATTTAGGGGTAAGGAGACACGCTGAATCGGAGTATGAAAGTTATTTTCTCGCCGGACAAGTATTCCGGAATCCGGCTAAAACCGGAAAGTTTGTTAAAAGTAAAAGTTTTATTTGAAGTTGATTAGATGTTTGATTTAGGGGTAAGAAGACATGCTGAACACGATGGTGAAAACCATTTTCTTGCCGGACCAGTCGCCCGGAATCCGGCCAAAACCGGAGAATTTGTTAAAAGAATTTTTTTTTATTGAAGTTGATTAGATGATAGATTTAAGGGTAAGAAAAGACAATGAATCTGTATATGACAATCATTTTTTAACCGGACATATAGTTCGTCCGGAATCAGGTTGAAACCGGATTTTTTTTTTTAGAAGTTAAAGTTTTATTTTAAGTTGATTAGATGTTCTTTATAGGGAGGGATAAGGAGATACGCTGAATTCGTGTCTGAACTATCTTTTGTTTTTGCTGGGCAAGTAGTTTGCTCGGAATTCGGCCGAAACCGGAAATTTGGCAGAAGTAAACCAGGAAGTATCGTCAAAATAGATATGGCTTATAAGGTATATCTGAACTTGGTTTTCTCAGATGATTAGCCTGGCGAAGGCAAGACCTAGTTGTCTGGTCAAATATTAAATTTTTGGGATCCCATCGAAAACTTTGGTCTTGTTATAAAAGTGGGTTTGTTGATTTTGCCCGGGTGGGGGGGGGGGCTCAAATAAGGAGTATTCAGTTGTGTATGTGGATCTTCCCCAACAAGAAGATGTTTGTTTTGAGATTACAGGTTTCCGCCGTACAGGATCCTACTGGATTCCGCCCCCCTACACACATAATTTTCCAAGAAGTTGGTTTTAACAGGAAAAATGTACGCAAAATACAATTTAAAGGATCAGTTGATATTCTTTTCACTTGTTAAATAGCCGGTTCAGTAATAGATCTCAGAAACACTTTTGAGTCATAATCTACATGATTACAAGACAAGCCAAAGATGCGTTTTTTGTTCAAATTTGTTCGTGCTTCCTGCCGAAAACGGGGCGGGCCTCTGGTCCCATATCTTTACTGAGCTAGAATACATTTCACTGTCTGTACTATACTTTACCCCCTCCTCCCCCCCGCATGCTAAACCCCTGGTCAGTGGCGTATTTAGGATTTTTATTATGGAGGGACTCGCCTGTTGGGATCTACTGAAATTAGAAAACCCCCTATTCGGGCTCTAGCACTAACTCAACAGCCCTCTCCCAGAACTGGAATACTGAATCTGCAGCTGGACATCGTGGCATGCGTTTTATAGTTTTTTTTATGGCACTTGCAGCCTCTGGCTCATGTGTCATATAGCGATCACAATGTCTGTCGGTGTGTCCCTCTGTCCAACTTAGTTCGGGCACATCCATATGAGCTGGGACGATGAAACTTGACAGGCATATCGGGGACCCGACCAGATTGCCTGGGGGGATGGCACCGGAAATGTCGTGACAAGCTTAGAATGGAGGGATCGGGATGGAAATTGGTGTGAAGATCAAGCATAAGCCCTAGATACATCGTTTACAGAACCGGACTGGATCCGGTCACTGCGGGAGGAGTTAGAGGGGGGTCCCGTACTTCCAGATGTTTTAGCTCGATGAAACTTGGCAAGCATATTATGGACCAGACAAGATTGACTTACGAATTGTCACTTCCCGGATCAAACTATCCTGGGGTGAGTGGAGGGACGGAAAATCCGGATACATCAGGCATGCTTAACTTTCGAACTGGTGATCAGATCTGAATGAAACTTTATAAGTGGCAGGAGTACGTGGCTAAGATGTTCTATTTCCACTCCGGAAAGTATCCGACACCTATAAGGGTGGAGGAGGAGGACACAAAAAATCTCGTGCCATGCTTATAATGGAGGGGTCGGGACCGGAACATGGTGGGAAAAAGCCCTCGAACATCATTTATAGAACTGGACTGGATCCGGGTATCATGGGGAGTTGGAGGGGGTTCCCGTAAATCTTGTGACATGCACAAATTTGGAACGAGTGATCTGATTGTGATGGAACTTGAAGACCCCTTTAAAGTGTGCATCTTATCCACAAAGCGTTCAAATACTAATTTTGATCAAACGATACATTCTTATGTTTCTTTATGAGACATCCATCCTTGACAACATACTTACTATCCCCGCAAGTGCCATATGAGCTTAAAGCTCTTTTTCTTTTAGGGATGGTTCTTCACTGCATTGTCCCGCGATGTAATGATCGCGGCAGAAGTTCGACAGCAGTCCAACGGTTCTTCCGCCTACCAGTTCATGACCCTGTCAAGCTGAAGAACTGGCTTGACATACTGGAAGTCCGAGGCGAATACAAATCATCAAACTACCATCGAGTATGCTCTTACCATTTCGACAAGGAGTCATTTATGGACCCAAGCAGTATTCAGTCTTCGAGACTTCGACTAGATGCGCTGCCAATAAGAAGGCATGCTGAAAATCCTGTAACCAGTGTGGTTAGAGTTCGTGAAATTCGTCGAGGAACGGAGGGTCGAGTCCCTGTTCCAGCTCCAGCGAACCATTTCGAAAGAAGTGTTGACATGGGAATGGTCAACAGAGACAATGATATTTCAGCCGACGGTTCAGTTCCTTATCCCTCTTCCGATAGTAATCAATACAGAGATATGTCAGTTGACGTTGCCACAGTCAGTGCGTCGCAACGGATTGGATCTTCAGACCTTCCACCTTACAGTTCTTGTCTCGATTACAGCAAGAGTTCACTGGTTGACGACGACCAACCTTCCCTTGATTTAAATCCTGTCGCCAGCATTGTTGATGATATCCCACCTGTACCTGATTTAAATCCCATCACCGGTGGTGTTGGTAATGACTCATCTGGATTTAATTCAAACCACAACTTTACCGCTCAGACCTTCAGACCTCAGACCATTCGACCCTCATACCTTCCGCCTTCCAGTTGTTTTCACGATTACAGCAAGTGGTCACTGGTTGACGACGACCAACCTGCCCTTGGTTTGAATCCTGTCGCCAGCATTGTTGATGATATCCCACCTGTACCTGATTTAAATCCAATCACCGGTGGTGTTGGTAATGACTCGTCTGGATTCGATTCAAACCAAACCTTTACCGCTCATGGTTACGACCCAGCCATCCATAATAGCACCAGCCCTGGTGATGATGACCCACCTGTTCCTGATCTGAATCCTATCGCAGGGATTGCTGTATCCCCTGAGATGATGGCGTACACAGGCATTTTATTTCTGACTGGATATCTTTGCTGTGAAAATGGCAGATCATCCAGACTCGAAACTAATGGCTCTTCCGTCAGATGTCGTACTTACCAGGGGCCTAGAAAACCACCACGTTCTCGATCGGCTAGTCCCGATGCTGTCTTTAAACGATCGAAATCTGTTCAGAGCACAGATGTAGATGAAGCTTCTCTACCGGGTGTCATGGAACTGGTAGCCAATCGCCCTGTTGCTAAGTCTGTTACACCGTCGTCGTACAAATCCTCACAGACACGCAAGTCACAAAGCACTCCACGGATTCGCCAAAAACTGTCTTCGTTATTTGGTGCACCTGGCGACTTTGGCGATTATCCTCAGATAATCCTCACGCCGCGCCATAGAGGACGACCGGCAGCCAATCTTACGCCACGGAAACAACGTATGAAGGCGACGATTCAAACGATGAAGCGCTCGATGAGGTCTTTGAGGAAAAAAGCAAATTCAAAGGACGTTAAAGGTGGCTTTGCCACTCTGAAAGTACTGGCAAAGCAAATACGCGAAGTTGTACCAGGGATGCTAGGAGAGGTGGTTGCCAACCAAGTTCAGAGCCATGGAAAAAAATCCCGCGGTTTTCGATACAACGACGTCGAAAAGGAGGCTGCATTATCAATGAAGATTGCCTCTGCAGCCGGCTATAGGATCTTCAGGCAGTTGATGCCCAAGCTACCCCACGAGCGCACGATAAGAAACTGGCTTGCTGATCTTCCCTCTGGACCTGGGTTCCACGACGAAACTTTTGTCGTACTGTCTAAGAAGTTCATCGCAATGTCCGAACCGGCAAAGTTAGTATCCTTGGCATTCGATGAAGTAGCTCTTAGAACCGGGTACTTCGCCAAGAATGACTACATCAAAGGTTTCGAAGATTTTGGCCAAGGTTACAGTCGTTCAGCCAAACCTGCAACAAATGCCTTGGTCTTTATGGCAAAAGGCTTGTGTAGTACCTGGAAACAGGTTATCGGCTATTTCTTCGTCAATGCCGCCACCAAGACGGAAAAGCTCGTGATGCTGGTCACAAAAGCAGTTCAAAAAGTTCAAGAAGCTGGAGGCACTGTAATAAGTCTTGTTTGTGATCAAGCCGGGGCAAACGTTGGCCTATACAACATGCTGGCGTTCACTTGAACAAAACTGAGGATCCGTCATTGGAATCGAAGCCATACGTCATTTTTAATGGCCAAAAAGTCTTTTGCTTCTACGATCCGCCACATCTATTCAAGAACGTCAGGAACAACCTCCTCTCCTATGATGCGGAATTTGAAGGTGGCAAAGTAGCCAGTTGGGATCATGTTCGTCAGCTTTATGAGCATGATTCAAAGAAAACGATACGTCTGGCCCCTAAACTGACTTACAATCACGTCAGTCCACCATCATTTTTGAAGATGAGGGTGCCACTCGCAGCCCAAGCTCTTAGCCACACAGTTTCGGTTTCGATGTCAATGCTGTCCATGTTCTCGATTCTCCCACCCGAAGCCACGCAAACTTCAGAGTTTCTCAAGAAATTCAATGACCTATTTGACTGTGCAAATTGCTCTAGTTTTGACACAGCTGTGAACTTGCGACGGCCTATTACAGCGAAATCCCAACATCTGCCATTTTTGAGCGAAATGAGGTCGTGGCTGAGTACGGTCAAGTTTAAAACGAAGAACAACTCAAGGATCAGATGTGTTGATGGTTGGAGGCTGTGGGTGGAAGGTACTATTCAGATGACCGAATATGTGCGTGATCATCACACCATCAGTGTACTCAGAATGGCGAATGTTACCCAGGATGCCCTTGAAAACTGGTTCGCCACCATTAGAGTCTGCAGAGGATATAACAATAACCCGACTGTCCCCGAATTTGAGAGCTCGGCTAAGGCTTTGATGGTCAAAACCCTTTTACAACCTCCGAAGGGTTCCAACTGCATCAAAGATGGAAGCCTATTTTTCACGTCCCTGAAAGATTTCTCTTCGGGGAAGATCAGAGTGAAACACCCGCTGAGCTACATTTCGAAGGGAATATCAGTGGCAGAATCCTCCTTACCAACTGACAGTGAGCATTCCATGTTTGATTTGGACATAACTTCTTCGGATACCGATATCGTTTCCGCTAGTGGAGAGGCGTAATTCGCCGGGTATATCGGAAAGAAAATGCTGGGAAAGCACAACTGCCCTAGGTGCGAGAAAACCCTGAAATCCCCTGCCGAGACTGCTAGCTCAGTCTTCATCGAAATGAGGAAGTACACCGAAACCACCAACATGTTTATTCCGACGGACCAGCTACTCAGTTTTGTCCAGTTCAGTGTTCGATCCGTAGATGTTCATTTTGATGACTGTAAGCTCGCTTCCAATGTAACCAACAGCATCATGTCAAAGGTAGATATGGAGTTTGGATTCATTACCCTTGACGTTTGCGATGGTGTTTCTGAAGCTATTTTCAAGTTTTGTGTGCGAATAGTGATCTATGCGAAGCTTAAACGAATGAACAGCGCCCTCCAACTTGAGAGAAATCGAGTTTCTGAAAAACAACAAACCCATGTCGCTGATCCGGTTGAAGAAGTGCGGGCTCAAAAGAGTGAGAAGCAGAGAAAGTTGAAAATATTGAAGCATTCGTAGGAAATTTTGTCTTACAGAATTCTTGTGAAAGGCTTCTCTGATCTCCTTCTAATCTAGATTAGACATCTCTGTTGGCATTGCTGTATCTAGTTCTGAAGGGTTTAAAGCACAGCTCTCACTACTTACTGTTTATGTTCTAACGTTCAAAACTATCTAAATACTGTAAAACTAGGCTCTGATCTTAACGAATTAACCACCGCGTCTGCTTTTTTAAGCCTTTCGCCCGGCCCATTGACTTCTAGCAAAAACTCGGCAGAATTCAGATAACCGGTTTTACGTATGCATAGCACGATACGCGAACACTCGTCGGGAGCATAATACGCATGGAAAATAGTGAAATGTGGCAAATGCGAAGATCAGTGAGGTTTCGTTAGCGGGTTTAGAATGTAACATAGGAAATTCGGGTCTCCGGGATTAAGAGTTAATAGATGCAATTACGGAAGTAGGTTGCATTGTCATTATTGGTATGACAGGTCCTTTAAGCTTTAGTCCCAGTAAATATGTCAAACTTCGAAGAGAACTCGGTTGGTTGTCTAGTTGTGGTTTAACGAAGTACGGTTGCAATTGCAACCAAGCTAATAGTTCCAGCTTGGTTGTCTAGTTGTGCTTTAAACGGAAGTACGGTTGCTTCCTATAAGTCAGTAATAAGTGGTAGTACGCCTCAGTGGCTCTCTAAGCCATATGATTTGTGATACACTAATTTGAAATGACATTTGTGATATTCAAAGGGGGAGGGGTTGCTTCCTATAAGTCTGTAAATAAGTGGTAGTATGCCTCAGTCTAAACCATATGATTTATGATATACGAATTTGAAATGATATTCGTGATATGATTTGTGATATTCGAAGGGGGAGGGGTTGCTTCCTATAAGTTTGTAAATAAGTGGTAGTATGCCTCAGTCTAAACCATATGATTTGTGATATACGAATTTGAAATGATATTCGTGATATGATTTGTGATATTCGAAGGGGGAGGGGTTGCTTCCTATAAGTCTGTAAATAAGTGGTAGTATGCATCAGTCTAAACCATATGATTTGTGATATACGAATTTGAAATGATATTCGTAATATGATTTGTGATATTCGAAGGGGGAGGGGTTGCTTCCTATAAGTCTGTAAATAAGTGGTAGTATGCCTCAGTCTAAACCATATGATTTGTGATATACGAACTTGAAATGATATTCGTGATATGATTTGTGATATTCGAAGGGGGAGGGGTTGCTTCCTATAAGTCTGTAAATAAGTGGTAGTATGCCTCAGTCTAAACCATATGATTTGTGATATACGAATTTGAAATGATATTCGTAATATGATTTGTGATATTCGAAGGGGGAGGGGTTGCTTCCTATAAGTCTGTAAATAAGTGGTAGTATGCCTCAGTCTAAACCATATGATTTGTGATATACGAATTTGAAATGATATTCGTGATATGATTTGTGATATTCGAAGGGGGATGGGTTGCTTCCTCCAAGTCTGTAAATAAGTGGTAGTATGCCTCAATCTAAACCATATGATTTGTGATATACGAATTTGAAATGATATTCGTGATATGATTTGTGATATTCGAAGGGGGAGGGGTTGCTTCCTATAAGTCTGTAAAGAAGTGGTGGTATGTCTCAGTCTAAACCATAGTTGCGTTTTCGCTGATACCATGGTATCTGATATACGGTCTAAAGTCGTTTTTGCGGTTATCGCGGTATCTGATACCACGGTCAAAAGGCGTTTTTGCAGTTGTGGTTGTATCTGGCCAGTTACCGTGGTAACAGATATTCAGATATCACGGTCCGACCGTGGTATCGGGTCGTGGTATCTGGGAAGTCACCTCACTTTCATCAAATTTTGTCAAATTGGTGAGAAAGAAGTTCAGCACTTAGCGATGCAACTGGATATCAGTTTTTCTTTTGGGATGACTTCGAAAAGTGTAATTTCGGTAATAGTTGTTTTTGCAGTGGACCGTATATCAGATACCACGGTGACTGCAAAAACGACTGATTGCAGATCCAGTTACCGTGGTAACAGAAACGACTTATTGCAGATCCAGTTACCGTGGTAACAGATACCATGGTATCCGCAAAAACGTAACTCATATGATTTGTGATGTACGAATTTGAAATGATATTGGTGATATGATTTGTGATACTCGAAGGGGGAGGGGTTGCTTCCTATAAGTCTGTAAATAAGTGGTAGTATGCCTCAGTCTAAACCATATGATTTGTGATGTACGAATTTGAAATGATAATTGTGATATTCGATAATCGAAGGGGGGGGGGGTCGCTTCTTATAAGTCTGTAAATAAATGGTAGAACGCCTCAGTCTGAACCATATGACTTGTGATGTACGAATTTGAAATGATATTTGTGAAATTCGAAGGGAGAGGGGTTAAGTACGCTCGTAGACTTATCGTATGTCATCGTCCTGTATCGTAGCCCTAAGTGAAGGGAAAGATTCAGCATCATAGCTGACTACCTCAATAGTGATTGATTGTCATACTTGAATGTAGCGACAGATTATCATACTGTCGAAATCGATCGGCTATAATATCAGTAGTCTAAGTTCGACGGAATTTACTTGGCACACCAGGAGGTCACGAGAAGTCAGGTTCAAATTCAAAATGTTTTGACAATCTTACATATTTAGATAAGGGGGGTTGCTTCCACTTTGTTCCTACCAGATTTCCGTTCGGTTTAAAAATCCTAAAAATTCCGACAAGCTCCTTGCGCCGACGCAGATTTGTACGGTTGGGTCGCTGTGGACCATGGGCCTTGTGGGCCAGCCAGTCCAGTACAGATTCTGTCCGAAGGATATGTTATAAGTTCTTGGACCTTGGTTGAAGGAACTGCTAATCCGACCAAGAAACCGAAACGCGGTGACGATTTCAAAAATGCTTAGCTACTCATGAGTATTCATTTATTGGTATCAAAAATCAGACTAATAATGTAAACAGTTTTGGCAGCCTTTGGCCATAGTTTCAATAAGAAAAAAAGCGCTGTAGCTCTAGCCTTGTGGGTAGTACAAGTCCATAGGGCTATGCCCAAACGAGCGACGTAAGGCTGATGCCAGAAGTATATGAAAAGTTCATTTATTTTCACCTCTCGACTTAAGCTCGGCAATTTTCGCTGTGTACGAGAAACAGTGTAAAAGTAATACAAAGCAGGGTTTTCGAATTGTTTTTAGGAGTGACACTTGCGGCTTATATTTTTCTTATGCTTCTTACCCTCTTACGTCGTTCATCTGCGCCTAGCACCAATCTTGCTAGTTTGAAAATAGCGTAGAGTCAAGCTTTCCATGCGATGAGGCTGCGCTTTATTTGAGACCGATTTCAGCCGGCAAAGTCTCTTGACTTTGTCACGCATGAAGAATCAAATCAAATCAGCCTCAAATGAATCGCAGCCTTTATCGCATGGAACACTCGTTGAAAAGTCATAACTACTATACCGAAGTAAAATCTTATAAATTTCTCTTTTTGTTGTATTACTTCTAGATTAAAGGGATTACATATGCAACCTGTCAGGTGCCAATACGTACTTTAAGGCTGTGGAAACAGTGTTGAAATACCTGCAATTTGTTTATTGTTGTGTTTTGTCTTGTATATATGAAGCGGAAAAGCTCACATGAATCAAAATTTGTCTTTCTAATTAAAAGCTTTGCTCCACGTTGAAAATCTGTTTCCATCGTCCTTTTCCATTATAACGTTTTATCGTATTGGGAATTACGTGGACTGTCAGATAAAGACTAGCTCCGAAGGAAGACCCTACTGGAGTATGACCGGTATTGGCATACAAATTGATATCGGTTCGGCGAAAGGATCACTATCACACACTAAATGGTCGGATAAAACTTCGGTTGGAAACAGTGAACGAGCGCACATCATGCCTCCCGGTAATTTCGTGGCCTGAGAGATCTTCCTAGTAGCTGTTCCTTCCGGGAATACTAAACTGGGGTAGACCAGAATTCAAGAACGATAGTCAACTCTTCTTTACACCCAAAATCCTTAAAGAATGCGCTCGTATCTGTTTGTTTATAGTAGCAATATCGTGTTTATAATCACGGTGGAAATGGGTTACATGCCGTGATCGATTCAGGCTTGTTTATACTCTCACTTCCTTTTCGTCCTTCGTAATATTCTTGTTGAATCAGACCGCACGTAAAACCTTGCAAGAAACGCGCCTACACATTCCATTAGAATGAGCTAGACTGCCATCTAGCTAGCGTCAATAAACTAAGCTCTCCAAGACTCGAAAAAGCTTCGGGCACCAATCGCTAGGCTGCGGGACGTTCGATTTTCTACGACACGCTTTTGGCGGAGTTTCCCATCTTTCCTACTGTGACGATCTTTGCATGCACTGAACCAACTGTTGGCTATTTGCGATGATTTTGCTTTACAGCACGATATAATATTCAACACGAAGAAAACGCTATGCATGGCTTTTTTCCCACGTGGCATTCGCCTGCATCACCTTCCCAAAGTTTTTCTTTCAGGGCAAACTCTTCAGTTTGTGGATGAATTTAAATACCTAGGGTTTACGTTCACCCCTACGCTGAGCGACGAGCTGCAAGTAAAAGCCCTATCACGGGCACTATGCGCTCGAGCTAATCTGCTAATAAGGAAGTTTGGGGCTTGCGACTCGCCCGTCAAGACTTTTCTTTTCAGGATGTACTGCACTCAGCTTTACTGTGTGGCTCTTGTAACTAATATTAGGGTTAGGCGCGAAACCAGTTTTCATGTCCTATACAATAACTCTTTTCGTTGGTTGCATGGGTTAAAGTGGAACTGTAGTGCGTCATCAATGTTTGTTGGGAAGGCCTTCCCTCTTTCGCAGAAATTAGACGCTTTTCTGCCCTTTCCCTGCAGAAGCGTATTCTTGAGTCCCAGAATCCATTGCTGGCTGTCCTGGCTGGGCCGCACATGAGGCTGACGCTGCCAATATGGTTGTCGTGGGGGAAGTTGCTCTTCTGCAATTTCTCTCCTTCAGTGAATTAGTGTTTTGTTCTTAATTTTGTTTTGTTTTGTTGGTGTTTGTAGATGTATATGGCCCTTGTTGGCCGTCCATTTAGTTAAATAAATAAATAAAAATAAATTTGCTGTTTTATTTTTGATGGGGAGGAATGTGATAGTTCTCACATCATGGCTTTGCGTTTTTATATTTTCGCTCGTGTGCTGCGCGCATGACCAAAGCCCCGGGGAGAATTTGGTTGAATGAAATGCAGTGTTAGATTTCAGTTAGTATTTTAGTTAGTGATTAGAAGACGACGCGTTATGTTGTTCTGTGGTTCCTGTAAAGAAAGGCTGATACTGTGTATTCGAACCCCGAACGGATAGTTGAAAGGGTGAAACTGTGTTATCGAAATACAAACGAACCAAGTCCGTGCTTCCCTGCAAGGTGCTTCTTCAACCAAGATTATCTCTATAAAAATAATCACCCAACCGTTATTCCACACCGGTAAAAGATAGTTACTCCTGAAGCCCTGATCCATCAAATCGAACATTCCATGATAGCCAAAACCATTTCGATAAATATGTCTGAACAAGCTCAATCCCTAGCCCGTAAAAGCCTAGAAGAAAAATTTCTTAGCTCGTAGGCACCGAGTATCGACTCGCTCGACCAGCTGAACCGGAGAATTATCGAACCTACAGCCTGAGGAACCACTGGTCAAAGTCGCGACCACCACTGTCCCATCTGCTGGTCCCAACCAAACCCCCGAGCTACAGCATAAAGATGCCGATGCCATCGCCAAGTGAAATCCCCGCCGCATCTGATATGTTCCAGTCTTATCTTGGATCACGTATAAGTTACGCATCCAGACGAAGGATTTCGACATACACGCCGACCGCCCTGCATTATGTTTTACATCACCCATGTTGCCAAATCGCTACTAGTAAACAACTAATAAATCAAGCGTTATTTGCCGGACTGGTAGCATTACATCCTGCGCCTATACTATGGCATTCTATTTATTATTTAGAACCTCAGAGCATCTCGCGACCCCAACCATCTTGAATTTTGGTCCGTTTCTTGAAAAACCGTCCCCAAGAATTGCCGGCCTGTGGAAACATTGTGGAAACACTGTGGAAACAAGTTGTACCTTATCGCTAGTGGAATCGAATACCCTTGATAAGCTGACGCCAAGCTCAATCAGGCTTTTGCCGAACGTTACGACAACTTTGTTATTCTGCCCTAGCCCTTCATTTTGAAGGATCAGATACATTAGCAGACTGCTCCCCCCCCCCCCACCGCTTTTATGACCAACCAGGCCCAGATAGCTTAAGCCGCTACTCCCATCGTTCTGCCCACTCCTACCGCAATCTCCTACAAAGCAAGCTGCTCCCACTTGCTTACCGTCTACACAAGCGCGCTCTCCCTCCCGGCCCTTACCCAACTTTTCGGAGCTACAGCCCAAACTCGTAGCCGCCTATCGCCCATGGGCCTCAGCCGCAGGTGTTGGTACCGCCAGATCACGTGGTGGATAATTCTGGGCTATCCGCCCGACTGAATCATCGCCCGAAGACACAAGTTGCGTTTTTGATCGCCTGCCGTGACGCCTGTCACTCGCCGGTCTGCTTAATTGTCGTTTTTGATCCCTTGTCAGTTCGCCTGGCACCTTAATTCCCGTTTTTGGTGAAACGGAGATCTTGTCCTGTCGCCGTTCCAGAAGTCCTGCGAGTGAAACGGCGAACTGCCTCGGCGAGGTAGTTTGCCTGTCCTGTCTTGAAAACTTGGCAGAAAATTCGAAAACTAAGATGGAGGGAGAAAATTTAGAACATGTACCAGAAGGCAGCTCAAACCCATGCAACTCAGAAGAAGTAGTTTTTGTTTGTGGTTACAAGGAAGGACTTTTTACAGTCAAGTGTAAGTTGTTTTGTATTTGGACTTGTAGGACCAGAATACCAGATGGATAGGATACTACAAACTACAAAGACTTACCAGGCCTCTTTGTTCAAATGTACGCAAGGGGATAGAACCACTGTGCTTAAAAAGTACCAGTATTTATCAGATGAACTTGGTCTGTTTGAAATTTTGATTTCAATCCTACTCAACAATGAGGTGGTTGTTCCTTTTTTTCTTTTCTTTTTACGTAAGATACATTGCTACGTAATCATCCTATATTTGCGCAACCCTTAGTAAACTTCTGCAAAGACTAAACCACAAGGGTTGCATGTGGAACATCAGATACAATCCATTTACTGCTAACAACTACTAAAAATGCAACAGAAAAAGGCTGGTACCAATGGTCATGCTCAGGCTATATGGGTTAACCTGATAGCAGTATCCTATGAAAGGTGCAAAAGAAAATTGGAAACAGAAGCTGGTACAAAAGCAACGTGACCATGGTCAGCAGGTGTCTAGAAGAAAGGCGTTATTTTGTAACATAGCAGCCTCATTTAACGAAAATGCTGGAAAAAGTATTAAAATACAGGCATTTATTTTATTCACATGGAGTGGCGCAGATAGCAAGGTATCCTGTAGGCTACTTACGGTGGAGTGGTAAGTAATTTCAAGTTGGGGTATGCTTATTTAAACACAGTGTATTGCTGTTTTAGCTAAATGGTAGAGTGAAGTCCAAAATACTAAATCAGGTCTGTCCAGGAGACCTCAATTAGCTACTTTGGCTAACTGGTAACTCATATTTGCCACAGCAAGTGCCCAAAAATAGCACTGTCCCATGTCATCAAATGTTCATATAAGCTTAGCCTAACAGACTGCACTGCTCCCAACAGTTGAAATTATACCTGACAGAAATAACACCAAACTCTTTGCTGTAGTGGCAGTGACACAGAAATCTAAACATGTCATGTTAATGGTATTTTCTTAAGGACAGGCAGAAACTGCCCCAAAAATGAACTCTAACTGGTTTGTTTAACTTTGGTATACTTGGTTTAAATAGGCAAGAAAGGAACAAAATTGTATCCAGAACCAGAAAACTGTTAGTGTTTCTTGCAGGACTTGGTTATCATTCTCAGTTTGCTGCTTAAATTGTACCTTACCTTACCTTATTGCAAATTCAACACATAATCACATAAGTTAACCACATAATGTTTTAACTGTTGTGAAACGGACAAGCAAAAAGCTATGGCTACTCATAGCAGAAAGCAGAAAGGATTATTTTGTAAACGATAATGGGACAGAGGCTATTTGAAAGAAGCAAAGGGAAGAAATGTAGAATATTCAGTTGCACTGATTTTTAATGAAGCCCATTTCTGAAAGATACTGAAAATATGAATAAATAGTTACAAGTATAGTAAGGACACTGTTGGGACATTTGGAATCAGAAACCTTCTTGCTACACTTTGTTCTCTAGGTTTTCAGAACTTTAGTCCTTGGTAGTTTAGTTACATAGTTCTCCTTGTTCCCCCGACCGGGTAGTTTGCCCCAGACTCAACACTCACTGTTTTTGCCAGTAATTTGTATATGATATATGAAAAATAGTTTTTCACTGAAGGAATTAATCAGAATTTGAACATTCATAGGTGCATTCCATGTGTGCTGGCTTTGTCACCTTTCGTGATTATATGATCAGCCGTATTTTTACAGATTCTGGCTGGCCTATCATACTACCCTTGTCAATTTAGACCTTTTTATTTTAGATGGGGGAGTTTATCACTCATGGACACATGAGGATGTGGTTGCAAACAACTACAGTACTGAGGATATGTTTCTGTCCCTGAAACGTGGAGTCGACGAACCGCCAAGTGGCGAGTGGGTTGAAGCAATATGTACAGACGAATTATCTGCAACCCTTAATGGCTACCAACCAACAGGGGACATGGTTTGGGCAGCTGGTCGTGGCAAGAGCAAACTGACGGCTGAAAATGACGAGAAAGCGACGGAGATGCTATTGGAGCTCCTGAAAGAGCCCAGTAATTTAAAGAAGTTCCAAGGTGGGAGCACCCGTGGATTATGGGTCAAAATAGCCGACCGTCTGATGGAGTCGGGCTTTGTTTTGGGAGAGAAAGTTAAAGCCAGAGACAAAGTGTGCAACAAATACCAGAGCCTACGTAAGGCGTACCGATATTGAGGGGGGGGATTGTCATTCCAATGACCCACCTGTGGTCATTGACTCGATGAAAAAAGCCCACATACCTGCATTGTCCTCGCCTCAACTCAAGCGTCGATATACGTCTGATGATCAAGGTTCGACGTCTTCTAGTGTTAGTGTTGTGCTGAACCCAACCCCAAGTAAGGACCCAGTCGAAATTAAAGTTCAAGATGCACCGAAACCAAGTAAAGGAATCAAGTCTTTGCCAGGGAAGTCTAGACGGACGGATTTTCCCGAGTCCAACTCTGAACAAGACTGCTCTGATGTCGAAGAAATTAAGACTACCCCCGTGAAAAAGGGAAGATTCAGTTCAAAAAAAGAAACCTCAAACTTTTTGGAGAGGTTCAGTAAGAAACAAGAAAAAAACAGTGAAGAGAATGCAGAATATAGGAAGTCCACTCTGTCCTATCTCAAATCGTTCCAGGAGAAGCGTGAGAAAGAAAGAGAAGAGGAGAAGGCATATAGAAGAGAACGGGATGCAAAGGTTCAGAAACAGACGGATCAGTTTCTTGGGCTGTTTGCACAGTATGTGAAAGGAAACAGCAAGAAAGCTAAAAAGCGTGACTCCTCTGATTCGTCCTCTTAAGTGATTTTGCCTAGCTAGCCATTTTTACATTTGTTGCCATTATTTTGCATATCGTTGTTATCCTTTCCTGCTAGTACAAAGAATAGAACATCTGATGCTGTGAAAATTGTACCTTAACTGAATTTTGTAGCGTTTTAGTCATAGAAGTCGATTTTAGTTGTTTTTATTGACAATACTTAAAATAAACAAGAATATCGAGCTGGTCTTCCCATCAAATTCAATTTACAAGGACTGGGCGATTAGGTCCCTTTTGCTCCTGGCTGCGTTCGTGTTGCTCACGATTGCGCTGCTAGAGGTCTGAAAGTTTTGTGGCACATCGTGTTTCCTTTCGTCATACCATCTAGCGAACCCATCTTCATGTATCTGACAGATGTTATGTAACACACAACCACTTGTAATAACATAAGGTGTAAAAGATAATTCTGTATCAACAGACTGAAGTTTCCGCCACCTTCCTTTGAGCAATCCAAACGCATGCTCGATGACGATGCGAGCAGACGAGAGCTTCACGTTGAAATTGGTCTGAACTGTAGTGAGATTTCCCACGGTCTTGTATGGCGTCAGAATATGCTCTGTCAACGGATATGCCGAGTCGCCAATAATATGTCCATCAAATGGTAGCAAGGACTGTGGATTTGAAAAAAGGACTTTCCCTATTTCACTATTTCGAAGAACTCGAGCATCATGGCAGGAGCCAGGATACCCGGTAAATATATTCAGGAATAGCTTATTCGAGTCACAAATCCCATGCAGGATAAAGCTGTGAAACCCTTTCCGATTGCAGTAAGATTTCTGCTGGTCCTTATCTTTGCATACTATTGGTATGTGTGATCCATCAACAGCACCAACTACACCAGGGAAACCAGATTTTTGGAGGAATCCAGTCACTTTTCTGCTGACATCAGTTGCGTTTTTCGGCCAGAATATGAACTTAGGAGCTAGCTCTGTTAGCATGTAACATATTTTCCTGACACACATGTGAACAGTTGACTTTCCAACTCCAAATGTGTTGCCAACCTGTCTCATGGAGCTCATATTCCCCAAATACCAGAGGGTAATCTCGAGTGCTTTTCCATGAGCTATAGGTTGGTTCTTGGGCTTATTCCCACTCTTAGACGGTTCTGAATGGAACAGCTCATGGGGGAAATATCTTTCACTCAGGTCACTTTCAGTAAGAATTTTCTTGAGTGCTGCAAACGTTGTTCTGGTAAGTCTGAAGTGCTGTTGGAACCTGTTGTCAGTCATCTGTGGGACGATGACTTCACTGTAATTTGTGATCTGTACATGTTCCTGAAAAAAAAAAGAATTCAGAATTTGCTCTTAAGCTGAGGCAGAAAAAATGAAGTTCTGAAAGCCAAAAGGAAACCAACGAGTAACAATTCAGATTTAACACAGCAACTGAGGCAAAACAAACCTTTTATTTGTCATATAGTACAAAAGGCCTCCCCAATAAAAGCATTTCTTGGAAGATTATACTTCATTTTGGTAATTATCTTCTACTAGTCAATTACAGTCGAAACCATTTCTTGGTTCTGATATCGACCACTGTGGCTGAATGTATTCCCAGTGCACCAATACAACTGGTAGGCCTATGTCTATGCCTTATGTCGGATCATAATTCTGATGCTGGATACCACCATGGTCATGTAGAAAGCTAGACACCTGTTAGTAGCCTACTTTGAGCGATTCCAAAATAAAGGAATTCTGATTGGTTTGTTTGTGAGGGTCACTTGAATCTTCAGTATTTTAATGGGGCTGAGTACACAGCATTAGCACAGGGTAGATCAAACAGTTGATTTACCTAGCCTGTGGCATAGGGTACTCGAAAATCAGGGGTCTGTGCAGGGTCTGTGGTAGAGTGTGTGGCGCCACCTAGACCTAGAGAACTCAAAAATGACTACAATTTTTCAGGAGGGACTGATGAAAAGTTCAAGACATTATCAACTGTAATGCACTGTACGTTGGATGAGTTGCAATTAAATTATTGCAAAAGGGTTCTAGGTGTAAATAGTAGGAGAATAGCATGTATGGTAAATTTCTGGGAAATGATTTTGATTATGCCTCAATCAAGACTAATAAAGGAGATTGTGTGATTGAAGGAAGGGGTCGTGGGCACACCATAATAAGTGTATTAATAGATAATACAGGTTTAAGTAATTAGTGGAATGAGGGGGATGGTCCAGGATTGGAGTTATGAGTGGTGTCTAGAGTAGTTGAACAGACAATCCAAGATCAGGAGATACAGACGTGGTTATGTGAGGTGGGAAAGTCTGAATCTCTGAGGTTATATGTTATATGCCTAGGCAAAAGAGATAAGGGGGAAGGAAATTTATTGTACGTTCTGGGTTTTTGTAATTAGTTGGGTTGGATAATAGATATGAGGGCTGATGAGTTACCACTTGATGCAAGAAGAAAGTATATTGGGAAAAAAGAGGAGGGATCAGGCTCTTACCTGCCCCATGTACGGTGAAATGAATGTGGAAGCATGCAACCTTTTGTGTTACTGTAACTTACAACAAGGACTAAGAAATGTTGTGAAGTTCCTAAAACTAGCTTTTAACACCAGAAATATTTTTTTGATGGAACAGTTCTATGTATAGCGTACATAAATTACCGGTACTAAGAGTAAATTAGAACTGTTAAGAGCAAGTTAGTGTATTGTAATTTGTACCCTTTTGTTGCAAGGTGGGTCTAATGTGCAACTACATCATTCATTCATATAGAAAAATATGGATAGCCTACCTCTCTTTTTGAATTCACTGACACATTTCTGTCATTGCACATCTCTGTCCAAAGCATCTCCGCTTCATCTTCCAGTGAATCCTTTATCAGGCTGTCTAACAAATAAAGGACGAAGTCATCATCGTCATCTGAAGCCTCTGAATGATCGTTATTCAGCAATAACGTTCTACCTGTCTGCAGAATTGCAGGAAGTGGATCCATGTTTCTGAAGTTTCAAATGCTTCGCCAAAACGTGTTACCCGCACTAAATTCCGTTTTCGATCGCCTGGCAAGACATCAAGGCCAGGCGCCAGGCGAACGGAGAACGGCGTTAAAAAACGACATTTAAGGAAGAACGGAGAACTGACAGGTGACTGCGACAGGCGATCAAAAACGCAGCTACAGAGTCATGCAAGCTATCCTCTCATCTGTCAAGCAAATGATGAAATCTCGCACTTAATCCGGTTAACCTGTTTAGTTTCCGGTTTACCACACGTTTTGAACTTTCGATCATTTTCTGAATTGTATATACATTATTTCGGACTTCTGATTATGAAATGAATTGCATATAAGGGATAGTTGTCCTCCGCACAAAAGGGTATAGCAGTTTTTACCCCAGTTGAAGACCGGGTATTCGGGTTCGAGGTAGTCCTCTTCCCAATCAACCTAGCGCGCGGCACCTAGTCATTTTGTTTGTATGCAATTTAAACCAAAAGCCCTTTTGTGCAGGATGCCCCCTACTTATAACAACGAGATCTGTCAGGTGTAATAAATGCTCAATAGCTGCGTTCGTTGCACTCCGGGCTGTCTCTGGTGTTTTGTCACCAGTGTCCGGTTCTTCTCTTAAAACGCGTTTTTTAGGTTCAATGATGAAAACTGGCTAACTCCTCGCTGAAGCCGGGCTCCCGAGCAGGTTCTTCTTAGTCTGCACCGGTGAGATAAAACCGGACACTGATTAGTACAACAACGGGTTATAAGACTGGTGAGTAGTCACTGGTGGATGCCAAAATGGCTTATAAGAAAAACCGGAGATCACCGGTGAGAACTCCCGTGACAATGAACGCAGCTAATGAAGTTTCATGCTGGAACCAACCGGGGTGCCAAAATCGAGCATAGATAATGGTCATAAGGAATGGGTCCCGATGAAAAATTTATCTCAAAATAGTACTATGAAGTAGTACGGAAAAGTTGCATGCAGTACTAACGATGCTACTACATTCTTCTACTTCAAGGCTACCGTGTTACTGCATACTACTATATGCTACTATTAGCAAGACCGGATGCTACTATGGCAAGACGAGATGCTATTGGATACTACTAAATAAGATTTGACCAGTCTCAGGCACATTAAATGATAGGATTCTTTGCTATTCCATAGTATTACATGCAACGCTTTCGTACTACTACCATACTACTACGCAGGCTACAAATTTTTCATGGGGTTGTGCCTAACTGCCGGAGAAAGACAACGTTTAGTACATATATCTAGGAGCTGTCCCAAGCGTTTTCACACCCTAGCATGAACTGAACATGGGTAATCCCCATCACCGTGGCTCCTCAAACACCTGAAAGCGTCTTACGGATTTTGTGAAACAAAAAGACACGGAAATAGCCAGCCTGAACCAACTACAAAGCTCTTTGAAAGATGAACTCGCTAATTCCAAGTGTATTCCCGCAATCCCTATCACAGCGAATCCGGAGCTGAGCAAGTATAATGTAAAATGAACCAAATCTATTCGTATGGCAAGCAAGTATGAAAAACTTTTTTCCGAATCGCAGTGTGCCAATTTTTATTCAGAGAGACAAACACTCAGCAAGACCCAGCAGTGGAAGGCTCCACAGCCTGGAGATCAGAGGACGGCTGATTAAATGTTTACTTTGTTGTTGGTTTTGTTTGTTGTTCTGTACATTATTATATGATGTCGCTTAGCAATAATCAGATTGAAACGAACCAGGGTTGCGCGGTTGCCGCATCCACACACACACTTTTAAACAGGAGCGTTAGACACCGAGGAATTTTAGTGGATGACATCAGAAATACAATGTCAATTCTTCTACGGTCTCGTCAAACTAAGGATTTCATACAGAATTGTTTCTATTTGTCATAAAGAATTGTTTCCAGTAGGTAGCAAACACCGTCTATGGTGTGAAAAAAAGTTGTGTATTTATTTCCATCGGAGAGCCATCTAACCTTAATCTTTGTATGGAAGTAGAGCTAACAGCATTATTATTTGAAGACATCTTGTGCGTGCAGTAGCCTATTCTCTTTTCTTTCTTTGTTTAGTTTGACTTAATGAGTAAACTCGGTGGACTTGAATATACTGGAACAGAAATGGGTTTAAAGTACGGTATTAATATTCATCATGATGAATGGTGGCATTCCTGCGCCATCAGTTAAGACAAGACCAAAGGTTTCTATGGGATCCAAAAAATCCAATATTTGATCTAGACAATTGGGTCTTGTCTTCGCCAGGTTCAGTCTTCGCCAGGCGAAGCCCGCAATCCGGCCCAATCGGAAACTTTGTTAAAATAAAAGTTTTATTCGAAGCTAATTAGATGTCCCATTTACGGATAAGAAAACATGTTGAATACTTATATGACAATCTTTTTCTCACCGGACGTATAGTTCGCTGGGAATCCGGCTGAAATCGGAAAATTCATTAAAAGTAAAAGTTTTATCGGAAGTTGATTAAGAAGTTGGATGTATGGGTAAGAGGACATGCCTTATGAGCTTTAAATTTTCGCCCGACTAATTTTCGCAGGGAAGCCGGTTGAAACCAGAACTTTAGCAGATGCAATGAAGGGAGTTGACAAATTTCGTTGAAGTAGGTATAACGTAGGCTATACGGTAAACACACATGCTGAATCCATATCTGAACTTTGTCTTCTCAGACAAATAAAGGTCCTAGTAAAAATGTTTAAGAAGAACCCAATTGTCTGGACAAAATCGTAAATTTTTTGGAATCCAATAGATATTTTTGGTGGTGTTGTTCTTTGCCAAAGACTAAACAGATAGGCTACCCTAACAGAGTTCTAGTCAAATGTCAACCCTTAGAGGACTCCTGTGACTTAAATCGCATGAGCCCAGTAATACTGGAGATAACCTTTGACAGTTTAAAAAGTTCCACCCTACTTACCTTAGTAACTACGCAAGACGTCGCGGTATTTGGCTTCTTTGCGTCAGGACTAGAACCAATTTCCACCAGAGATGGTAGTTACGACGCTCCCGAGCGCGGGAAGCCAATAGTTCTATTACACAGTCAGAAATTTCATAAGAGATAACACAAGGATGCGCGGTTTCAACAGACAATACTTAGGATGTAATATGTTGTCTGGACAATTGTTATGCAAGAAATGTTATGCATAGCAAACATTGCCAGGAAGAGCCGAAAAACCGCCAAAAAAGTATCTGCTGACTTTTTTGTTTGTCGTCGGGATGTCGAAAAATTCAGCAGATGCTTTTTTGATTGTTTTTCGGCTCTTCCTGGCAATGATTGTTATGTATAACAATTCATGCATAATGTTTGTCGCAACAGCAGATTACATCCGAAGTGTTGTCTCTTGAGCGTTGTCTGTTGAAACCGCGTATCCTTGTCTTATCTGTTATAAAACTTTAAACAATGTAGTTACTATTTCGAAAAGGCTGAAACGGTCAGCGTAATAACTTTCTACGGGGTTGGAACGTAAAATGTAACCAAATAGTTACTATTGTTAGGAGGGTGGAACACGCTCTAAGATTTGTATTTTGTTACCTGAATGGCTGATTAACACTGAGCAGAAGGAAACGTCCTGGCATCATGAATCGCTGTGACTGCGTATTGAATCGTACGACGAGTTGAGAACCACCTCGAAGGGGCTGACGTATCACCTGCAAGTAAAGGAAACAGCTTGTTAAAGGACCTGGCTTACCTATAATACTAATGCAACCTGCTTCCATAATCACTCCATATATTTCTAAACCAGGAGACGCTAATTTCGTACGGTAAATTCTAACCCCTCTAACAAAAACACGCTGATTTTCTCACTTGCCGTGTTTGCTACCTTCGACTGTATCACGCTGTCGACGGTTGTCTGCGAGAAGTTTTTCTATCAGAAAACCGGTTACGTAAATTGAATCCCTGTTTTCGCTACGAGTCAGCGGGTCTCGGAAAAGGCTTAACACAGCCAAAGCCGTGGGTTATTTGCTGAAAGCACAGCCTAGTTTTAAAGTATTCAAATATTTTAAAATACTTTAAGTTGAAGAGTACGTGGCGTCTTTTAAATCACAAGTAGCAGACAGCTTTCTATTCTAAATTTTTCTGTTTTCTATTCTTCTACAGATTTATTTTCTACTCTATGCCATTTCGTCTCTACCTAGAAAGGTTATCAATGAAGTTTAATATAATTAATTTTAATTTTCGAAATTACCCCTATGAAACTAAGGGTTACAATCCCCTTGGCTGCTCTCGGTCCCGTGCAGCCACAGTGGATTTAATGAGAAACACGAGCAAATCTGCATAACCGGCACTGACTAATCAGCTCCGATCCAGCATGATCCAGCTAAAACTGCGCTGAACACGGAAAATGCAAGAACCGGTCTATCAAATTTTGGCATGAAAGAGCGTTAAAGGGTGTCGGATAATGGCTACGAAACGGCGATTAGGGGCAAAGGGTTGACAGATTAAGGACTTTCTCAATTGTACTTGCTATCCGCGAATATCTGTGGTAAAACTTTCATCCCGCCAGGCTTGCTGTGGTAAAAATTATTAGGAACAGGTTCTATTTTGTGTGTTCAAAGTTATACATGACGAATCACAGCATGCTAAACTACACCAATCACCAAAATATAATGGTATATTTTTATTTTTTGGAGGGGGGGGGGGGGGGGGGGGGGGCATGGTTTACATCAGACCCGGTATTCTCTCAGAGCGGATTAATTTAAGATCAGAGCATGAGAATCAGAGATTAAAATTGCTTAGGCGTATAATTTAAATATATTCCGACCATTACAAGGTTCTATGCCAGGTTCATCCACCAGAACCACTACGCCGATTTTTGCATTCTCCTGACTTTTTGTCTGGCTTGACGAGACTTCCGCTTATTTCCTCCGAGGATCTTACTTAAAAAAACAAGAGCTACGAGCTCATATGGCACTTGTTACGAGTATGTGGTACAAGAAAGTAGATGGAAAATGTCTCAAAATCCCCCCTTTAACCCCCCCTAGGATTAGATCTAGAAATAAGGTATCTAATTTCAGATCAATGATGTATGTAGGACTTGTGCTTGCTCTTCCCACCAAGTTTCGTCCTGATCCCTCCACTCTAAGCGTTTCCCAAGATTTCCGGTTCCCCTCTCCAACTCCCGCCGAAGTCACCGGATCCTGTTCGGATCTTATGTGGATCGTCTGAGACACGAGGTCTTTCCAAATACCAAGTTCCATTAAGATCCGATCACCCGTTCAAGAGTTTTAAATACCTCAAGATTCCAGATTCCCCCTCCGGCCACTCCCCCCACGATGATCGGATCATGCAAACGACTATTTTCATGTCGGTTTATTCAAGTCCCTGATATGCCAGCCCAGTTGCATCGTCCTAGTGCATGAGGAAGTACCGAACTCACATTTAATCAGAAATCGGCCCCCTCCCCCCAACTACCCCCATATTGCTCGAATCCGGTCCGGTTATATCAATGATGTATCTAGGACTTGTGCTTGCTCTTCCCACCAAATTTCATCCTGATCCCTCCACTCTAATCTTTTTCAAAGATTTCCGGTTCCCCTCTCCAACACCCCGGAAGTCACCGGATCCGGTCCGGATTTTATTTGGATCGACTGAGACACGAGGTCTTTCCAAATATCAAGTTTCATTAAGACCCGATCACCCGTTCAAGAGTTATGAATACCTCAAGATTCCGGATTCCCCCTCCGGCCACTCCCCCCACGATGGTCGGATCATGCAAACGACTACTGTCAAGTCGGTTTATCTAAATCGCTGATATCCCAGCCCAGTTGCATCGTCCTAGTGCATCAGGAAGTACCGAACTCACATTTAATCAGAAATCCGCCCCCCCCCCCCCCCCCCCCCCAACTCCCCCCATATTGCTCGAATCCGGTCCGGTTATGTCAGTGATGTATCTAGGACTTGTACTTGCTCTTCCCACCAAGTTTTATCCTGATCACTCCACTCTAAGCATTTCCCAAGATTTCCGGTTCCCCTCTCCAACTCCCCCCGAAGTCACCGGATCCGGATTTTATGTGGGTAGTCAGAGACACGAGGTCTTTCCAAATACCAAGTTTCGTTAAGATCCGATCACCCGTTCAAGAGTTATATATACCTCAAGATTCTGGATTCCCCCTCCCTCCACTCCCCCCACGATGCTCGGATCGGGGAAGTGACTATTTCCAGCTTAATCATTTGGGGTCCCCGATACGTCTGCCAAGTTTCATCATCCTAGCTTATGTGGAAGTTCCCGAACTAGCAAAACCCGGACCGACCGACAGACAGACCGACGGACTGACAGAAACTGCGATCGCTATATGGGCAAGTGCCATAAAAATACCGGTTATGCATGTTGCTTCAAACAACCTAAAACTAGCCTACTACTGATCAGTTACGAGCTCAGAGAAAGGCGTATTACTCTAAATAGCCTATTTCGAAGAGAAACGATGCTTATCTGAAGCAACTGGTCCCATGACCGACCTTTCCTGCCTCCAGGGAATGTTCGTGCATCTCTAATGCAAACTCAGAAGCTTTTATACCACGGTCATGTGCCTGAAGAACAAGGTGAACTTGAAAATCTTGAGGACGTTTGGCCACGGCGACATTTTGCATTGGACGCATTTTGTCGTGCTGACGTTTCGCCACGAGGACGTTTAGCCAGGGACAGTTTATTCATCCATGGGCATGTTTCGTCGTAAGCAGAAATATTTACCAAATGCAAAGGTGAGACATTTTGCGCAGAAAATAAACGAGAAATGGCAGTTTACTTGCGAGACATCTTGCCACTTTCTTCAGCCGTGACGTTTCCGGGCTTATTGTTTTAAAGGACCCCTCGCACTATTTACTCTTCATCGTACAGTATTTTAAAATATTTGAATACCTTAAAACTATGCTGTGCTTGCAACAAATAACAGACGGTTTTGGGCTGTTTTAAGCCTTTTCAGAGACCCGTTGAATTGTAGCGAAAACAGGGACAAAATTTGCGTAACCGGTTTTTCTAATGGAAAAACTTCTCGCAGACAACCGTCGACAGCGTGATACACATCGAAGGTAGCAAACAGGGCAAGTGAGAAAATCAGCGTGTTTTTGTTACTATAGAGGGGTTAGAATGTACCGTACGAAGTTGGGGTCTCCGGGTTTAGAAATATTTGGAGTCATTATGGACGTAAGTTGCATTAGCATTTTTTTTTACTCAAAATTGCCGCGTTCGGTTGAGTTTTGGGTTATTGCCAGATATGTTATTATAGTTATTACCAGAGGCTCGGATGAAAAAGTACGAGATCCCTTAGATGCGTCATAATATTCCAGTACATAAAAATGTCTGATATAGCATCTTTTCCAGTAAACTTTAAAACACATCCATCCTGACAAACTAAATATGTGCTAACTTGAATCCAAAAAAAAAAAGTAGCTTTAGGAACAGACATGTTCAAAACACCTTACCTTGGTATAATAGTTAGAAGAAATTCGACTGCGTAGACTTCGCGGGCCATAGTAGTCCTCAAAGAGCTTCGTCGACCTTCATTGCACAAATGAAGCAAAGAAATCTGGAAACGAGATTCATCAGTAAGAAAACGCGGCTGAACACTCTGAAAAATCAAACCAAATTCATTTGGAACTGGCGATGGTAGCGACAATCATTGCAGGAATTTCGGTTCACGAACACTAGACAGTGATAATTTGTCGAACACAGAAGTCCTTAGCTCCATTTTTTTATTTTGAAGTACTACCCCGGGGTATCTGCAGGAACAATATTTAAAATTTGTCTTCCTTTTATTATACTTTCTACTAAACATGAAACACAAAGCAGTACTATCCTATTTGTGGTTTACTTGCTAGGATCAGAAGTCAGGATACTAAGAACTAGATTAAATACCAATAGAAGTAGGCGTTGAAGCATTTCGAGGTTATGTAGCGAAATATGCTCTTATATCTGGTCCGTTAAACAGAGGGAGAAAAATCAATTAATTCCTTTCGATTTCAATTCTTTCTTCTGATTAAACCTACGAGAAAGACAAGTCACCCACCTACATCCGGAGGCAAGTGGGCATTGTGTCTGTTCTTCCCAACAATTTTCAACCCGATTCCTCAGCTCTAAACGTCCCCCCCCCCAACTGAAGTGGGTCGTCTGAGACAATACCATTCAATCGTTAAAATACGACATACCGTTGGAACACTACACATGCCTTAATTTCCCCCCCCACACTCCCCCCAGTTAGTTGGATTGGGGAAGTGACTAATTCCAAGTTAATCTGGTTGAGTCCCTGATGTGTCTTCGAAGTTGTATCGCCTTAGCTTATGTGGGGCCAACAGAACATATGTATGGCACTTGACCTGGAAGCTCTAAGTGCCACAAAACGTTGAATCAAGGTGGTGAAATAACTCCCCCCCCCCCCCATTTAATTCCTTTGGCAGCATGAAAAGGAGCAGACCATTTTGACCCCCACTTCACATGAAACTCTTGTTGAACATACCAATTTAAAGAAAGTCAAACCAACAGCTTTACGTTGTTCTGGCTTTGGCATACATGATACCTGGCTGTTTGCCTAACCCCCGGTGAATGAAATATATGCATTCGATTCCCACTATTTCTTTCCAACCTCCAATTACAGAATGTGTGACAATGAGCCTTGACTGAAGGGTATAATTCATCTCTACAATCTAATATTTTCTGTTTTCGTTTGACGAAGTTGCATCATTGCCAAATCACTTTCTTTTAAACACCTGCTGATCATGGTATACTTATTATGGCCCCACCTTCTGTTTCAAATTTTCTTTTGTGCCTCTCTCAGATTTATTTACGCTACCAGGTTAAGCCAAACAGCTTAAGCAAAAGTATTTGCACCAGCGTTTCTGTTTTACATGTATTTTTTTTTTTTGCTATGTTTTGTGCCAGGTAGTTTTTGAAAAAAGAAATAGTAGTAGTAATAGTAGTGAGTGAATGACATTTGTTATTAACTAATTCCGTCAGGATGGACCATTCAGGACTTTCATGTTCCACATGCGATCCTTGAGAATTAGTCTTTATTTACTCAAGTTTACTAGCCTAGGAGTGGCGAAAATATACGGGTGGCGCAATTAGCAAGCTTTCTTGTACCCCGTGTTCGAAACTTTTAAAACAACAAACCCTGGATAATACTGCCAAAAGCTTTAAGTATATCTACAGTTTATAACCAGACTGTTTAAAAAGTGTCTTTAAAGTTTAACTAAAAGGGCTGGGATTAGGACATTGTAGTTATCCATCACTTATTCACTTAAATTGGCTTGAAGACCTGCTGAAAATGCGTTACTTCGTTGTTCCGCTATTCACGAATCGTCGATTTTCAAATGCCGGTAGTGGATTTTCCGTGTGATTTGTGGTACTTCTATGCGCTTGTATCTGTGTTGTATGCCTTACCTGAACGATTTAGGAATGTTTTTTTTTTTTTTTTTTTCAGGCACTAAGCAGTCTTCACCAAGCTCAACACTGTCCACTGAAAAGCCGCGTTTGTGTTCAGGTTAAAATTTCCCAGGTCATAGTAGAATTTACATTGTGGGACGGTCGCAGATATTCTGAGCGTCATAACTAGAGCAGATAGTAGAAAATTAAAAAAAATTAGCAGAATCCAAATTATTCAGTGGTACCAATTCAATGACCAAAAAAGTTGGTTTTTCAGTTACTTTAAAAAGCCTTAGCAGCTTCGAAAAGCGACGAAAACTTCGAAAAAGAAAAGCATGACAGCAATGTGGCCATAATTATCAATATTTGTGAGATCCTGGCTCTTGTTCTTTAACAGGGTTATGATGTAAACTTCATCAGATCTGACAAACAGGAGCTAGAAGCTCATATGACACTTGCAAGGCTGGGTAAGAGGATGAAAGTAGGAATTTGCCAATTCGTGGGTTTGTTGTGATCTTAAGCAAAACCCTTGAGACAGGAATGATCATGGAACATTAGTAATAATAAGAATGTATCGTTTGGTAAAAAGTATTTTATTTCTGCACTTGGCTGTGATGATGCCCACTTTAATAGCGCTAGAAATTCATCTGTAATCAAAACCATTGGGGCAAAAATGATCCTGGGCCCTTTAGTATCATGAATATATATGGTTTGGTCAAAAGTATTTTTTTGACTTTTCGGTTAAGATGTGCACTTTAAGGGTGCTAGAAATTCTTTAAGCAAAACCCTTGAGGCAAACATTTTCATCGACTCGTCGGGATCACAAAAATGTAAACTTTGCTTAAAAGTAGTTTCCCCCCACCCTCCAACTCCCCCCAGAGTGCCCGAATCCAGTTCGGATCCGTCACTGATGTATTGACAGCTTTTGCTTGTTCTTCCCACCAAGTGTCATCCCAATCGCTACACCCTAAGCGTGTCACAAAATATCCGGTCCCCTCCCCCCTCTCCCCCCATGTTGATCGGATCATGGACGCACTTGAAATGGGACATCCGAGATATAAGTTCTTAGATAAATATTCTTTGAGCCCAAGCTGACTTTGAAACATTTATTCCAACAATGTTTGCAACGGATACGTTATCTATGATTCTTCATCAGCGATATTTTGGCCCTTCTTGGCAAGGGTCCTCGTCGGGCTGTCAATCCTCTGGTTCAACTTCGGGGAAGGAAACAAACCTGACAGGTTTTGTCCCGGGGAAGGAAAGGGGGAATGAGTTCTTTCCCAATATCAAGTTTCATTAAAAATCTGATCACCCGTTCAAAAAGTTGGACATACCTGAAGATTCTGGACTACCCTTGCTCCACTCCCCCTACGATGGTCAAACTAGAGAAACTACTGTCCTCACGTTAAAATTTCGAGTCCCAGATATGGCTGTCGAGTTTCATCGTCTTGGCACATGTGGAAGCATCTTGACTCGGGGTCACTGGAATTTTGGAACTCTCCCTCGACTCGCCCAAGAGTTCCAGAATTTGGTCTTGTCAACTATATATCTAGGGCTTGTGCTTTCTCTTCCAACTAAGTTTCATCCCAATCTCTTCAATCTGAACATGTTGTGGTGAACACAATTTCCGGTTCCCCTCTCCAACTCCCCCAAAAGTCACCGGATCCGTTCCAGACTTGAAGTGTATCATCTGAGACACAAGGTCTTTCTAAATATCGGGTTTCATTAAGATTGGATTCCCTATTCAAAAGTTACACATATAGCAATATTCTGGATTCCCCTCCCACCGAACGAACAGTGATTGGTATAAACACAAACTAGGCCGTTTTCGCTCTCGTTTTTCTCCTCAAATTTGGGTCAAAACGACCTCGTACTGCCGTACATTTGAAACGGAGACTACCTCGTTTTCTCTCTAGCCCCATTTGGTAGCGAATCCTCCTAGTACATTTGATACAAAAACTACCCTGTTTTTGCAGTAAGCTTTACGAGGTCGAAACCAATTAATGTTGGTAACAATCGCGCCCGACAAGAAACTAGTGTTGGGCGATATTCGATATCGATAACGATATAACCTTATATCGGACCAAATATTGATATCGAATATCGAAACATAAATATCGATATCGAAAACGATATTTTTTTACTCATAATTATTGTAAATAATCCAACATAACCTACATTTATATATCCGAAAATGGAGCAAAATGTTTTCCGTAAATCAGTAAATCAGTTATTTGGTCCTTATATCGGACCAAATATTGATATCGAATATCGAAAGATAAATATCGATATCGAAAACGATATTTTTTTACTCATAATTATTGTAAATAATCCAACATAACCTACATTTATATATCCGAAAATGGAGCAAAATGTTTTCCGTAAATCAGTTCTTATTTATTTGGAGTTTGGGATGATGCAAGATGCTATTTAACGACAATTTCGTTAGGAAATCTTGGCGAAACGAGACGTATTCCATAGCAAAACATACTAATGAAATATCGATATATCGATTATCGAATATCGAAAGTGAAAATATCGATATATCGAACAATCCACTAAAAAAACACTACAAGAAGCAAAAAAGTGTATTCCATTGATCAGTGATCAATTACGGAGATTGGAGACTAACTGTGTCACAGTTCCAGACAGTGAGCTGAGTAAGGAATCCGGTAGGGCCGGAAACTTTCCTTTTCGTATTAACAATGGATATAAAACTATACTGTATATAGAAGTCAAAACTAGTTTACTAAAATTATCGATTAGTTTTTACTAAAATTAACTTTCAGAATTTGTTGGGTGATGCTTTTGCACCATCGAACAAGGTCCAAACTCGGAAGCTGCTTCTGAAATTTTTTTAACTTCACAGTACAGAAATATTTTCGAAACTATGGACTTTTTAATGCATTTTCGTGGCTTTTACAAAAAATAGTTTTTTTCCCTGTCTTGCAATAATCAGTTAGGGAATAAGGTACCATACACTGCGTTGATTGGATTTGATTAATATAAATGATACACAAAACCGGACTGGATTGCTCTTTGCTCCTAGGTTTCTGGCAAACGTAAAGCTTGAAAGTAGTTTCTATCTCATTAGTCTCATTATAGATATTCCTTCTGCCCGAGCTGACTGCGAATTATATTTGACGGTACAAAACGGAACTAAAATGAACAGTCACTTTCCAGCTCATTATTCAGAATTTTCCATTTTCCAGGCAGTTCATTTTCCAGCTTGAGCGGCTTGAGCCTGAAGAGTACCCTTGCCAAGAAGGGCCGAAATATAGCTCTAATAAAATGTAACTGACTTATCCGTTTTGCACCGTCAAATATTCTTTCTCATTGCTCACCCAATGCAACTGCCTGCATCTCGTCAATCATTATCACCTGATGGCAACTTCGCAGTGAAACTATACGGTCACCCTCGCAATTCACCAAAAACGAGGCGGAGGTGAAATCTCCCTGATGTTTAGCTACCATCTTCGCAGCGAAAACAAAGCCGAAGTTGAATACACCCTCGCCCTTCGCCAAATATGAGGCGGAGATAGAATTTTGTGCCAGTGCTATTCGTTTTTGGATAATCATGGCTAATTAATAAACTTGATTTGATTTGATTTGAATCGCCCCGTGTTTCGCCATCTTTCTCGCAGCGAAAACTAAGATCGAAGGGAAATCCGCCTTCGCCCTTTACTAAACACGATAGTGAACACGAGATCTCTCTCTCCTTCGCCTTTATATTCGCAGCGAAAATGTGGGTCGAAGTATGATTCGCCATCAATATTCATCCTCTTATACTTTCACCCGCATTTCGCTACGAAAAATGCAATTTCGTCCTCGATTCCAGATGTAAGATTGCATTCCAAGTAGAGATTTTCGGTACGGGTAGCCCTAGATTTGGGAGAGGGGGTTTAAATTAAGGGGAAAGCAAAATATTTTTAAACAGCTAATGTGATGGTCGATTATGGGGTAAGAAGATATCCAGAACCCGATGATGAAAACCATTTCCTTGCCAGATAAGTAACCGGATAAGTTGCCGGAATCCGGCAAAAAACGGAAAGTTGGTTAGAATTAAAAGTTTTATTTGAAGTTGATTAGATCTTCGGTTATGGGGTAAGAAAACATGCTGAACACGATGATGAAAACCGTTTTATCGTCGGACAACTAGTTCACCCGAAATCCGGCCAACCGGAAAATTTGTTTTAAGCGAAAGTTTTATTTGAAGTTAACTTGATGACAGACTTATGGCTAAGAAAAGACGCTGAGTACGTATATGACAATAATTTTTTACCCGGACATAATATTAGTCTGGAATCCAGTTGAAACCGGAAATTTTATAAGTTAATTTTTTTTTTTGAAGGCATTAGATGTTCTGTATATGGGATAAGGAGGTATGCTGAATTCGTTTCTGAATTGCTCATTTTTTGCTAGACAAGCAGTTCGTTCAGGATTCGGCCAAAGCCGGAAATTTTGCAGAACTGAAGCAGGAAATTCCGGTCAGTATCGTCAAAATAGAATTGGCTTATAGAAATATATCTAAACTTGGTTTTCTCAGATAATTAGCGTGCTGAAGACTGGATCTGGCGAAGACAAGACCCAATTGTCTGGATCAAATATTAGATTTTTGGGATCCCATCAAAATCTTAGGTCTTGTTTCAACAGTCATGTGTCTAAAAATACTCAAATTCTGTGCCTTTTCTTTGTTTTGAAGCTGCTTTGAAACGGATTTTCTGGCTATTGACCATGGTAACTCTACCTTTTTTGCTAGACCTCCCGGGGATCTCCCTCCCGATGAAAAATTTATCTCAAAATAGTACTATGAAGTAGTACGAAAAAGTAGCATGCAGTACTAATGACGCTACTACATGCCTCTACTTCAAGGCTACCGTGTTACTGCATACTACTATATGCTACTATTAGCAAGACCGGATGCTACTATGGCAAGCCAGGATGCTACTGTATACTACTACATAAGATTGGACCAGTCTGAGGCACATTAAATGATAGTATTCTTTGCTATTACATAGTATTACATGCAACGTTCTCGTACTACTACCATACTACTACGAAGGCTACAAATTTTTCATCGGGCTAGCTACGCCTGCTAAGCTCAACACATATTATAACACAAGAGCAAACAAACTTTTCCACGATTGATCTCCAGATAGTATCGTCAACACTTCTGAGCCAGATCCAGCTCTCCAGAGTGGACGACCTATTAACAGACCACTACGCCATAAATACAACGATCGGCGGGCTCCCCTTCGTCGAATTGATACCCCCCCACTACATCAATAGCAAAGCTGACTGGCCAAAGTTTGAGACGTTCTTAGATCGGTCTGACTACTCCCAAATCCTGGAAACTACCTCCCCTGATAGCTAACTACTCTTCTTACAAACACCCTCCTGCAAGCTGCAAACCAAGCCATCCCGAAGTCGAGGAATTACCTCCTTCCACGAAAAAACAAGAAGAGACCGCCGAAGCCGTGGTGGAACGACGCCTGCCACGCTGCCTGGACATCCAAAGCTGCAGCAGCCAAAATCTTCAACAGATTCCCGTCCGCAGAAAACTTCATCCTGAAACAGAAAGCAGAAGTCCGAATGAAGAGAGCTTCACGCTCAGCTCAAAAGCAATCCTGGGATAAATTTGCTAACACCCTGTCGAGAGAAACCCCTGAGCAGTCTATCCATCGTTTCCTGAATAGAATAAGTGGCAAGTGTTATGAACCTGACCCATTGAAGAATCTCGTTACTTTCGACCAAGTTCCACTGGAAACGAATGAAGAGAAAGCGGAATACCTCGCCGACTTCTTTTCCGAGAAACTCTCGAATAACACTCAGGCACACCGCTCTCCTCCTCCAGACCTCCGAGGGAGTGAACCCCTCACATCCCCATTCACCATGGAAGAGCTAACTCGTGCCCTTGATGAATCTAACCCGTCTGCTGCCCCTGGCATCGACGAAGTCCATCCATCATGGCTAGAACACCTCTCTCCCTCTTTTAAACAAGCCCTCCTGCACACAATAAACCTATGCTGGGAAAAGTCAACATTCCCCAGAGCTTGGAAAACATCTGTCATTGTCCCAGTCCTCAAAAAGGGCAAACCAAAGGACAGCCCGTCGTCCTTTCGTCCAATATCTGTCCTCCCAGCACTCAGCAAAATTCTTGAACGAATGGTCTACAACCGGCTCCAGTGGTTCTGCGAGGCCAATGAGCTGATTCCCAAGACTCAAACTGACTTCAGAAAGTCCCATTCGGCCATGGACACGATCCTCCGCCTATCAACAGCAATAAGGAAATGCCTCGATCTTGGCCTGATCCTGATAGCAGCGTTCCTTGACTTCGAGGGAGGCTATGACAATGTCTGTAAGCGCAGATTATTCCCAAAATTACTCCTGATGGGAATCCCGGATCAGGTGGTCTCCTTCATAGAAAGCTTTCTTAGCGACAGAATGCTAGCAGTTAAGGTCAACTCCAAAATATCTGCAACGAGGAAAACAGACATTGGCCAGCCACAAGAGGCTGTCCTCAGCTGCCTGCTCTTTCCCTTTTCCTGTGGGACCTCAGACCTCCGCACGAACATGGAGAATTTGCCGACGACTTGGGCTCATGGGCTGTTGGTGCATCGCACTCCGAGGTTGAACAGAAACTGTTTACGGTGGAGCAGTTCTTTGCAAGATCAGAACTCCCACTCGCTCCGTCGAAATCGATAGTCGTCCAGTTCCACAGAAAAAGATCCTCTATCCCTGTAACATTACTCTCAACAGACAAGTCGTCCCTGAGACATATCAGACGAAATATCTAGAAATAATCCTGGACAGAAAGCTGACTTTTCAGCCCCATGTTAAGGACCTATCTACCCGATGCCTCCGCAAAACCCGCCTCATGCTCAGGTTGGCGGCTACTCGATTTGGATGCTCCGAAAGGTTCCTCCTAGCATTCTGCAAGCAATACATCAGACCCCACATAGATTATGGACTGATTGTCTACGGATTTTGCGCCAAAACGACCCTAAACCAGCTCGAAACAGCCCAAAATACGGCGCTTAGGATTGCTTTTGGGCTCCGCAGATCTACCAAAACACAATTCCTTCTGGACGAAACAGGAATCGAACCAGTCTCAGCTCGGCGGGAGCTCCTGCTAGCCAGATACATCACCAAGATTGAAGGTACACCCCACCACATACTGAACAGCTGGCTTCTACATCAACAGCCCTCCCCTAGTGTCCCGCCCGAAATCAAGCGCCTCCGAGCGTACCACCCTATTTTGCCATATGTAATCAAGCCGAAAATCAGCAGTTTGCCACCATGGACAATCGTCAAGCCTACGATATCCCTCCGTTTTTCCAAAACGAAGAAGTCCGAGCTATCGCTTCAGCATGTCAAAATCAGGTTTGCCCAGTTACGGCAGACGGCTCACAAAAACCACTTCCGAGTTTTCGTTGACGGATCGAAAACAGACTCTTCGACGGGCTGCAGCGCATTTCTTGCTGACCTGAACATCGTCACTCTGGAAAAACTACCTCCCCCCCTCTGCATCATGTCAGCAGAAATCTGTGCAATAAACTTGGCACTTGAGACCCTACTACGACTCCCAACAACTCCCATGAAGGTGATGATCTACTCCAACTCCATGTCAGCTCTCCAGTCGTTAGCGACCCCACATGCGAAAATGATGACATCGACCTCCACATGACAGTCCAACTGATCATCGCACTCTCCATAAAAGGATGCTCCATATCCCTCCAGTACATCCCCAGCCACAGGGGGATACGGGGGAATGACATTGCCAATAAAGCGGCTAAGGAAGCGAGGTCAGCCCGACAAACAACCGACAGGCCAATCCCACTTCGAGACATTTCCTGCATCCGCTCCCAGAATATTCTGACTGCCAAACCGCACCCTAAGTTCTCCCCATTCCGTGGAAAAGTCGATAGCAGAGTCTATCACCGGATACGCGCTGGGGCAACAGGACTGAACCACCCAGCACACTCGTATAAGATCCCGACACCTAACGGCCAACCCCCGTCCTCCCGTCTCTGCCGATTCTGCAGAACCCTGAACGAGACCCTGGACCATATCCTATTCCAGTGCAGCCATCGCCAAATCCACTTGAAGAAATATAGAACTCAGGTGGTGTAACTGTTCAAGAAGCACCATCTCAACCTATCGACTGGATCCCTCCTGCATCCTACTCTCCCCCCCGCTGCTGAAGTATCCATCATCCAGACAATCATCAACTTTCTGAGGACAGCGGACCTGCTTGAGTCAATCTAAGTGACCTAGGCAATGCTGCCCAGACGCGAAGAGGCGAAATGGACAACCCTGATCCGAAGCCGTACCAGAACTGAGAGAGTAAGTCAATCCAAACTTGCATTTTCAGCAATGAGAGTGCTAAATTCAAGTCCTAAAAGTACTAACACGTTGCACTGTCACCTGAAAAGTTTATAAGGAAATTTCTGTGCAGTCCAAAACAGGTCCTGGGGCACTCAGGGTCTGCTCAGGATTTCCTTCTTTATAGGCCTAGTCAGGACATTTATAGGACTAGACTGAAATTTCCTTCCAACCTTTATAGGCCAGGTTCGAGGTTGTGTAAATTGGAGTTCCTGTACAGTAGAGGTATGCTTAGGTGAACGTCTGCTAACAGTGAACGATCACTGAAGAAAAAAGTCTTGCGGTAACCACTCAAGCTTTTGTCACTTTTGGAATATTTTGCTAATTCATGGCTGAAAGTGACTCGACAGACAACTGAGTTGCATTTTATTTGAAGGGATCGGACTGTGAACTGTAAATAGTCGTTTTATTCATGGCGGACTACGTCAGAAGGTACACTGAACTGTTCTCTTCCCCAGCCAGCATACACACTAGCGGGTCCACTGGCACCTTTGAGGGTGGCCCTCTGTCAAATAAAAGTCTTTGGGCACCCCGCACCTTACCAGCATACATCCCGCTGGTGAATAAAACAACAACGAACATTCTGCTGTACTACGAACTTCAAATAAAACACAGCTCTGGTTTGTCTTTTATGATTTAAACAGTTCCCCGAAAGGGACCACCTTCAATGGAGAAGATGGAGGCCCGAGTCTGCAGATGCCTTCAAAAGAAGAAGATGAAGGACCTTTTTAGTAAATTCAAAATCAAAGAAAGCTAATTGAATTTCCATTTCAAGTTTGTGCCAGTATAACCCTGAAATACAGTAGAGGTATGCTTATGTGAACGTTTGCTAACAGTGAACAATCACAGAAGAAAAACTAAAACCCAAACCAGGCATTTTTTCCTATAAATACTAGTAATAATCACTCACGCTTTTGTCACTTTTGGAATATTTTGCTAATTCACCTATGAAAGTGACTCAGCTGACACCTCTGTTTTGTTTTTATAATTTGAAAAGTTTGCCAAGAGGAAAGCACCTTAAATGGAGAAGATGGCGTTCCAAACCGTCAGATGCCTTCAAAAGAGGAAGGACCTTTTTAATCAATTCAAAATCAAAGAAATTTAATTGAATTTCTGCCTCAAGTGTGTGCCAGGATAACCCTGAAATAGTTGGCTTTTAGCTGATATCAAGTTTGTTATTTTTCTTTTCCATTTTACTTTTTTATATTCAAGTAAGAAAGCCAAGGTAGTGGAACAGTTAAAAAAGTGTTCAAATAAGCATACCTCTACTGTAGTTGGCTGTTAGCTGATATCAAGTTTGTTATTTTTCTTTTCGATTTTACATTTTTATATGGAAGTAACAAAAAAGGTCAAAGCCTGGAACCTACAGTAGAGGTCTGCTTATTTGAACACTTTTTTTTAACTGTTCCACTACCTTGGCTTTCTTACTTGCATATAAAAAAGTAAAATGGGAAAGAAAAATAACAAACTTGATATCAGCTAACAGCCAACTATTTCAGGGTTATCCTGGCAAAAACTTGTAGCAGAAATATTTCTTTGATTTTGAATTTATTAAAAAGGTCCTTCCTCTTTTGAAGGCATCTGACGGTTCGGACCGCCATCTTCTCCATTGAAGGTGCGTTCCTCCCGGCAAACTTTTCAAATTATAAAAAACAAAACAGACCCTCGTTTTAGTTGCAATAGCGCTGCCGCATCGCTGCTGCAGCACTTCTTTGCTTTTGCATAATCTGCATTTTTGGATTCACTTTCATCTTGGTTGAAGCGGCAGCGCTGCAGCATCTTGCAGGGAAGCACGGACTTGGTCAGGGAGCAAGTCCGTGATTCTCGAGAAGCGCTGCCGTCTTCCTCGGAAGCGCTGCAGTGCAAAAACGGATGTAGAAAAAATCAGTCCGGAATCGGCCGAGAAGTGGACCTGCAGCATGCAACAAAAACGAGGCTCAGATGTGTCAGCTGAGTTACTTTCATAGGTGAATGGTGAATTAGCAAAATATTCAAAAAGTGACAAAAGCGTGAGTGATTATTACTAGTATTTATAGGAAAAAATGCCTGGTTTGGTTTTAGTTTTGTTTTCGGCGATCGTTCGCTGTTAGCAAACGTTCACATAAGCATACCTTTACTGTACTGGAACAGTTCAAATAAGTGTTCAAATAAGCATACTGGAGCCTATACTATTTCCGTCAGAAGTTAACCTGTCTATTCCATTGGTCAGCTTTGGTTGTCTTTTTCTCACCACATAACTTTCCAAAAAAGGTCAACAATAGTCGCGTTTTTTGCAGATCGACTGGCGATTGGGACTTGTTCCCGGGTTCATGCAGTTGACCGTTTTTTGTCGCTTGATAGGGGAGCGAGAACAACCCTTCGAAAAACGGTCTAAATCAGTCAATAATCAGTCCATCCCCACAACTCTTCCCTCGGCAGTCTCTGAAACCAGTCTGAAACTACTGCAGTACTGGCGCTTCCTGAGGTGTAAATTTTACGTTTTTGGGTCCACATGTTTCAGTTTTCAAAATTTGGCACCAAGTTTGACTGGACCTCCAAGAGAAAGGTGCATCGGATCGACTGTTGACTTTGTTCCCAGTCGATGTCCAGTCAAGCGACAAAAAACGGATCGACTGGACCTCCAGTCGACAGTCGATCACAAAAAACGGCAACTTTCGTTCCAAGCGATTGCAAAAAACGCGACTAATATATCAAAAGAAAGCCATCTTCTTCTTCTTCATCCTAGGTTTTCTTACGAGATAATGGTGTGCAAGCTACCTTGCCAGTATATGATTTTCTGTGATGACCCACAAATTTTCTGTGGACTGTGTTACCGTTATGGCTGGTCATCCAAATTTTGTTTCTGTCACGTAATCATTGTTTAACCTCGGTGGACTTGGGAAAGTATGAAAGCAAACTGTATGATTGTTAGAAACAAACATGAATTCAATATTTGAAAAACATTTAGTGTTTTAAACAGAGAAGATCTTTGTCTTTCTGGCCTGTTTTTGACTTACAGAAATTGACGTTGACTCTCTTGTACTGTAACAATGCGGGATGCCGTGATTCTATTTCCGTCACAACAGTAGCTAAATATCTGAATTTAGAAAGATTTATCAGTGAACATGATTTTAAACACACATCTTTCAGCAGGTTTAACTATTTTAGACAGGTTGTGTTGCATCTAAGGTACATCTAAGCTAGAAAACTAATTCCATTAGGTGCTGACGGAAATAATATAGGCTCCAGTACCTCTACTGTACATATCTACAGATAAATAATGTTGGATCGGCTAAATTAAAAAAAAAAAATGGAGAGGCCTTCGAACCTTACCAGAAAATTCGTAATTAAAAACTGTAAAAAATAACAATTCAATTCCAGCATTGAAGGGAAGGGAGTTTTCGGTGTCGAATCCCAAACACGGAATCGGAATTTCGTTACAGCACAGCAGCAAAGTTACTAAAGCAGGAAGCGACCTAAATTCGCCTGCCCGCACCAGGAGGACACAGACAAACAAGACCAAAGGTTCCGATGGGATCCCAAAAATTCAATATCTGATCCAGACAACTGGGTCTTGTCTTAGCCAGATCCAGTCATCGCCAGACTCCTTGAACATTTTTACAATTAAAATTCAGAAACAGATTAAGGCCAAATAGCTAATCATCTGAGAAAAACTTCCTGCCACTACCGCCAATTTCCCGATTTCGGCCAAACTCCTAAACTAATTGTCCGGCGAAAAAAAGAAAGCTCAAAAATGAACTCAAAGTATCTACTTTCCCTAATAATGAACATCTAATCAACTTCAAATAAAATTTAACTTATAACAAATTTCCCGACTCCAGCCGGATTCCGGTCGAACTATATGTCCGGGTAAAATATGATTGTCACACACGGTTTCAGCATCTCTTCTTACCCCTAAATCGGTTATCTAATCAACTAGAAATAAAACTATAACTTCTACCAATTTTCCGGTTTTGGCCGGATTCCGGGCGAACTACATATCCGGATAGAAAATTGTTTTCACATAAGTGTTCAGAATGTCTTCTTGCCCTAAATCGAACATCTATTCAACTTCAACTTCAACTTTTAATTTTAACAAACTTTCCGGTTTGGGCCGGATTCCTGGCGAAGTACTTGTCCGTCGAGAAAATGGGTTTCACCACCGTATTCAGCGTGTCTTCTTACCCCTCAGTCGAACATCTAATCAACTTAAAATAAAACTTTTACTTTTAACAAACTTTCCGGTTTGGGCCGGATTCCGGGCGAACTACTTGTCCGTCGAGAAAATGGTTTTCACCACCGTGTTCATCGTGTCTTCCTACCCCTATGTCGAACATCTAATCAACTTAAAATAAAACTTTTACTTTTAACAAACTTTCCGGTTTTGGCCGGATTCCGGGCGAACTACATGTTCGATGACAAAATGGTTTTCACCATCGTGTTCAGCATGTCTTCTTACCCCATAATCGACTATCACATTACCTGTTTAAAAATATTTTGTTTGCCCCTTAATTTGAAACCCCTCCCCCACCCCTAAATGGAGGGCTACAAAGCCCATCTACGAACTTGACTGGTCCGACGACCCAGCGAATCCTCACACCAAGTTTCATCAAAATATCTCATCTTCGAGAGTTATCGTGCTTACAGACGGACGGACAGACGGACGGACGGACAGACGGACAACTTTTCGATGTCATAGGTATCCCTCCACTTACGTTTTGGGATCCCAAAAAGGGGAACGTCAACCCCCGTGGGGGTGGTCCTTTTGGAGCCCCAGAACCCATTTGAAAATGGTGGTCTGCCTCGCAAAATTGCCAGAACCCTATTGCAATACTGCGTCTACTGCGGAAAATACCCAAGAACCAATTGAAATTGGGTGGTGTACCTCGGAAAATCCAATTTTTTTTTCAGAACGGTGTATTTTCACTGGAAAAACCCAAATTATTCCTAAGTTTTTGTTTAAATGACCCAGAAAAGCAGAAACATCCACATTTTATTTGGAAAACGAGCTAAAGTACGAATTAAAAGCCAAGTTTTTCCGGTGAGTGGAGCATCACACTGGCGACGGCGACATTGTATATATCCTACCCAGAATAATATCGCTTTCGTCGGAGGGTCAAAGGCAGTACTGGCTGTCGCTTAGATGGTTGCGTTTTGGATATCAAGAGGTCCAACACAGCAGATAATGACCTCAAGTGTGGGAATTGATCAACCGCTTCATACCTCTGGTCTGTTACGTCGACCGATGGTGGTAGCGGGGTGCTATCCCGACTGATTACCGCAATCCTGTCCTACCGGATTTGATTTTGAAGCAACTTTGGCTGCTTCAGACTCGACGATAAGGGCTACTTTCAGTTCTTCCATGGTTCCGCTAATTATTGCGATGTCGTCGGAGAAGTAACAAGACCAAAGGTGTCGATGGGATCCCAAAAATCTAAGATTTGATCCAGACAACTGGGTCTTGTCTTAGCCAGATCCAGTCTTCGCCAGACTCCTTGAACATTTTTACAATTAAAATTCAGAAACAGATTAAGGCCAAATAGCTAATCACCTGCGAAAACCAAGTTCAGACTTGGATTCACCATGTGTGTTTACCCCTATAAGTCATATCTGTTTTGACGAAAACTTCCTGCTACTTCTGCCAATTTCCCGGTTCGGGCCGAACTCCAGAACTACTTGTCCGGCAAAAAAGAAAGCTCAAAGACGAAATCAGGGTATCTTCTTTCCCCAGTAATGAACATCTAATCAACTTCATATAGAAATTTAGCTTATAACAAATTTTCCGATTCCAGCCGGATTCCGGTCGAACTATATGTCCGGGTAAAATACGATTGTCACTCAGGGACTCAGCATCTCTTCTTACCCCTAAATCGCTTATCTAATCAACTAGAAATAAAACTTTGACTTCCAACAGTTTTCCGGTTTTGGCCAGATTCCGGACGAACTACATATACGAACCCCGATAAATAGTTACAGAATTTGATTTTATTTATTTTTTCGTGTGTAAAAAGAACCCGATGTGCGAGAATACCGACGTCCGACAAAAACCATTGAGCATTTGATTTGTTCTGTGTTTTTCTCGACTAGACTGTACAGAACTTGATTCGTGCCTGTAAAAATAACCCCTCATGCCAATGAAACTTAAACTTCCTGGGTGCGCCCGACAAAGTTTGCAAAATTTGATTTCTTACTTATAAGTAGAACCCGATGTGCCGACGAGTCGACCGACGCCCAACAAAAGCATAAAAAAACTGTTTCTTCTGGATTTCTTATGTATAAAAAGAACCCGATGTGCCGACGATCCGAGGCACGACAAAAGCATGCAGAATTCGATTTCTCCAGTGCTTTGCCTGTCCGGGTAAAATACGATTGTCACTCAGGGACTCAGCATCTCTTCTTACCCCTAAATCGCTTATCTAATCAACTAGAAATAAAACTTTGACTTCCAACAGTTTTCCGGTTTTGGCCAGATTCCGGACGAACTACATGTCCGGGTAGAAACTTGTTTTCACATAAGTGTTCAGCATGTCTTCTTGCCCTAAATCGAACATATAATCAACTCCAAAAAAAACTTTTAATTTTGACAAACTTTCCGGTTTGGGCCGGATTCCGGTCGAAATACTTGTCCGTCGAGAAAATAGTTTTCACCATCGTCTTCAGCATGTCTTCCTACCCCTAAATCGAACATCTAATCAATTTCAAATAAAACTTTTACTTTCAACAAACTTTCCGGTTTGGGCCGGACTCCGGGCAAAATACTTGTCCGCCGAGGAAATAATTTTGACCATCGTCTTCAGCATGTCTTCCTACCTCTAAATCGAACATCTAATCAACTTCAAATAAAACTTTTACTTTCAACAAACTTTCCGGTTTTGGCCGGATTCCGGGCGAACTACTTGTCCGATGACAAAATGGTTTTCACCATCGTTTTCAGCATGTCTTCTTACCCCATAATCGACTATCACATTAGCTGTTTCAAAATATTTTGTCTGTCCCTTAATTTGAATCCCCTCCCCCACCCCTAAATGTAGAGCTACAAAGCCCATCTACGAACTTGAGTGGTCCGACGACCCAACGAACCCTCACACCAAGTTTCATCAAAATATCTCATTCCCTTCGAGAGTTATCGTGCTTACAGACGGACGGACAGACGGACGGACGGACGGACGGACAGACGGACAACTTTTGCGATGTCATAGGTATCCCCCCACTTACGTTTTGGGATCCCAAAAATTGGAAAGCATTCTGCTGGCCAGCAGCTGTTGCGTGTCCTTGTCCAACACTACTATTAATCCTGAATGGACTGAATTTCTTCTGTTGGCGATTAGTAAGCTCCCGTAGCCGAAATAGGCTGGATAGCTTCGCTGAAGGCAGGCAGTTTTTGGGATCAGCCACAAATGCAGGTTTTGAAGACATCGCAGGCCGTATTATTGTTTTGCCTGAAGTGGCGAGGTTTTTCCAGCAACAGTCGAACTAGGAAGATGTGTTCAGTGGTGGAACGTTTGTTGTTGTGTTTTAATTCTTTTATTTTATTTGAAATACTCCGCTTTTCGAATGGCGGGACAAAATAAATTATTTACTTACTTACTTACTAGGCATGGATATATTCGAGCATGGACTATGCTGCAGGCTCGCTGCAACAATATCATGGCAAATGATTTGTTGGGGACTGAGGGCAATATTATTTTTTTTGGTTGTAAGCACGGAGAATTCGTCTATGTCTTAATTCCATCAAAGCTTTGCTGAACTACGCTTATTAAGCTCTTGATGGAGCTTAGGTGTGAATTAGTAGCTAGTATGTATGAGCTGCTAAAACGCATACTTTAGTTGCCCACTCTAAGTCCAGTGTCTTGTGGAACGCTTCGGGAAGGAGGACAGAGACTATTGCTTCGGACAGCTCATTCTAGGGGTTGAAAACTCTGTTTTATAGAAACTTTTTCAGCCCTGGTGCTGACAGACCGTTTCAACAGCTTCTTTGAGTGTCCTCGGGCACACTGTGGGGGATCTGGGCAGATATTGAACTTAGTGCAGGTACGGCAGTGTTCAGCAGTTCTACTCCCGTCTTTCATGATCTCGTCCTCGGTAAAATGTTCTTCGTGGCTGATTGAAGTGGCGGTGGCAAGGGGCTACACTGGCACCGCGATGTCAACATCCAGGAGCACTCTGCCTCAAGTCACGTGGTCAATCACACAGTTGAACAGCTCAAGAGATGCTGCGTGTCGTTGTCGAACGCTATTATACTGCAGCTGATCTTGGAGTGATGTAATTTTCTTCTGTTGATCATGAGCGAGCTTTCAGAATCGCTATACAGTTCCCGGAAGAGGCTCATTAGCTTTGCTGGCCTGGAAGGCATGCAGTTTTTGGGATCAACCACAAAGAATGGCGATCGACTGAATCAAACGCAGATTCGAAGTTGACGCCAGATAAGTATTGTGGATAAACTCCCGGCCTTTTTCGACAACTCTCTGAGAATGGCGAAGATATGTTCAATGGTGACAATCTCGGCATGGGGGCGTCCTCGAGCATGGAGGATACTGGAGGCTTCTGTTACAGTATCATGGCAAAATTATTTGTTGCATGGGGACTACTGATACGGGTTGCAGTGGCTTTAGTTTCGCGGTAGTTGTTGCGCAATGGCTCTTGTACCCCTTAGGATTGTAAGCCGGGAGGACCAGTCAATGCCTTTTTTCTAGCATGGCAGAGACCGACAGCCTTCGGTAGCTCTGCTCGTGTTATTCTTGAACTCGTCCTTGGTGAAAGGTTCTTCATTGCACTGTGAACTGTGGGTGGTGTCAGCCTCCAAACACAGTTGAAGATCAGCTAGGTCGGAGGACAGACTTTCAAAACGGTGCCAAGTTGATCCTCTCGTCCGACCAAGCAGGCTGGCTGCTCGGTGATCCGGCGGAGATTTATAAGAGCCAATTGCTCTGTTTTCTTGGCCGAACAGCTCAAGAAAGTCTTGTCGATCAAAGATCTCCTCAAAAGGAAATGATTTACTCTTTCTAAATCTGATAACAACTTCATAGTCTGCTATTGGCAAAGTCGTTCACGTGCAAATTGGATAGTGCGTGCAGTGAAGGGAAAAAGCTTTGCTGATTCAAGACTTTTGTGGCACAGCCTAGTGTGACAAAGTATTTCTAAACAGCCCAGGTGGATTATAGTATGGATGGTTGGCAATTTGGCAGCTCGTTCTGGTCTTCGAAGAACGTACTGCCTTTAGAGCATGTCCAGCAACAGCAGCAGATCGTGTCTTTCTTTGGAAATGGGACGACACATAAAATTGGTTACCGGTCCATCGACTCGGATGAATGGTTTGGTTCCTTCTTCAGAATGACCTTCACTATTGTTGCCCTGCTGCAGATGCTCCAGAAACTAGATGCAACAGAAGAATTGTCCTGCGGGACAGGCTGGACAGGGGACACGGGTGATAATTTACTTGAACTTCTGGACAATGTGACCAGAACCTAAGACGACACAACCATCATAGCTGGTAGGTGGCAAACTATGAATCCCAGACGAGAGTATTTCTCCATTGTTTTGCAGTATTCCTCTTCCGACTGGCCTTCAACATTCATCTTGTAGTGGCTTGGTGCTATATTTATCGTGTTGGAACATCTCGCCACAAGACAACTCGCCACAGCGACAGCTGGGAACCGACTACTCGCCACACCGACATCTCGCCACAGTGACATCTTGCCACAGCGACAACGAAGTCTCTAATCTTACAGTCAAGTTTCATCTTCCTAGCACATCTGGAAGTACCTTAATTCGCGATCACTGGAATTCCGAACCCCCTTCAACTCCCCCACCAGGGGCGTCACTCCCCCTTCCAAAGATCTTGAGAAAGTACTTGATTCGAAAAGAAATATACTTTTGTATGCTTTTGTCGAGGGTCGGTCGACTCGTCGGCACCTCGGGTTCTTTTCGTATTCGAGAAGTAAAACCCTACAAATGTTTGTCAGGCAAAACACAGAAGAAATCGAATTTACATAAGGAATACAGGAGAAAGAAAATTTTCTATGCTTTTGTTGGGCGTCGGTCGACTCGTCGGCACGTCGGGTTCTATTTATACGTAAGAAATCAAATTCTTTAAGCTTTGTCGGGAGCAACCGGGCGGTACAGTTCTCGTTGCTCGTTGGCACAACAGATTATTTTTACACGTCAACTTCTGTTTAGTCCAGTAGGGCAAAACACAGAAGAAATCAAATGCTGTATGTTTTTTTTCAGGCGTCGGTATTCTCGTCGGCACATCGGGTTCTTTTTACACTTAAGAAATCAAATTTTGTAAACGGTTACCGGACGCATCACGAAAGTCTTAAGTTCCGTCGGCACATCGGCTTCTATTTACATGTAAGAATTAAAGATCTTTACAGTCTTGCCGGTCAAAACACAGAAGAAATCGAATTCTGAATGCTTTTGTGGGGGGTCAGTATTCTTTCGAGACATTGGGTTTTTGGGATCCCAAAACGTAAGTGGAGGGATACCTGTGAGATCGTTAAAGTTTGGTTTCCTTCTGTTTCCTTCTGTCAGAAGTTTCCTTCTGTCCGTCTGTTAGCACGATAACTCTCGAAGAGAACGAGATATTGTGATGAAACTTGGTATGAGGACTCTTTGGGTCAAGGGTAATGGCAAGTTCGCAGATGGGCTCTGTAGCCCTACATTTAGAGAGCAACAAAATATTTTTAAACAGCTAATGTGATAGTCGATTATTGGGAAAGAAGACATGCTGAACACGAGTACGCAAAACATTTTCTCGTCCGACAAGTCGTTCCCCTGGAATTCCTTCAAAAACAGAAAAGTTGGTTAACAGTAAAAGTTTGATTTCGAAGCTGATTAAATGTCCGATTTAGGGGTAAGTAGATATGCTGAATACTTATGTGAAAGCATTTAGCATTTTCGACCAGGACAACTAATTCGCCCGGAATCCGGCCAAAACCGGAAAATTTGTAAAAAGTAATAAGTTGTTATTTGAAGTGGATTAGATGACAGATTTAGGGATAAGAAGAGACGCTGAGTCTGTATATGACAATTACCGTCTGTATATGACAAATGCGAGTTTGGTTTCCCGATTTCTGCGAGTAACTCTTTCCTAACTTCGAATTTTAAAGTGAAGAATCCTTTGGAAACTTTAAATAGTAAAATTCAGAACTTTCATAAAAAGGCTGACAACATTCTTCTTCATCACAACCTTTTTCCTTTTTTCACAAAAAAATCCCCTGCTTAGTTTGTTTATTTTGAGCTTCGTTTTCTTTTCTTTTTTTCATGTACTTCATTGTATATTTAGTAGGCTAATTTGTTTTTAACGGTCAGTTGTTTATTAGTATGTAAGTGAGTGTGAGTTTGACTGACATGTTGTTGTTCCTTTTTATACATTACTCTTCAGTTTTGAAGGATTCAAATAAATAATAATAATAATTTTTAACCGGACATATAATTCGTTCGGATTCCGGTTGTAACCGTTTTTTTTAGAAGCTAAAGTTTTTTTTGAAATTTATTAGATGATCTTTATAGGGATAAGGAGATACCGTACGCTGCATTCGATTGTGAATTTTCTTTCTTTGCTGGACAAGTATTTCACTCGGAATTCGGCCGAAACCGGAACTTTGGCGGAAGTAACGCAGGAAGTTTCCGTCAGTATCGTCAAAATAGATATGGCTTATAGAGGTATATCTGAGCTTGGTTTTCTCTAATGATTAGCCTGGCGAAGACTGGATCTGGCGAAGACAAGACCCAGTTGTCTGGATCATATTAGATTTTTGGGATACCATCGAAACCTTAGGTCTTTTTATACGTAAGAAATAAAATTCTGCAAATATTTGTCTGGCGCAAATGTTTACGGAAAAATACATGTTCAAACAATTTCGCATGCGGCGGTTAGTTCAACTTATTCTGGGTATAATTGCTATAAGCTTTGCTTTTAGCGAATGTGTGAATTCAAATAGACGAATTTACATTATGGAACAATTTCAACTGAAGCATTAAAAAGTAGTTTTACACAATTTTCGCCTGCGGCACATTTTGTAGTATTCTCTATTTTCAAGATCGGTGTTTCATTGAGTTGCCGTTCTAGGATTGACATTTTTGGGGGTTTGAAACAAGTTGAAAGATAGAACTTACGTTCTTGGGGGTTCGAAACGCTTTAAAACGTAGAACCTGTATGGTAGGTATAGTAAAATGTTTCCGGAAGAAAGGGTACAATCGTTGGAAGCTTCGTCTGTTAGCGAAAGCTGAATGAAAAGCCGAATAGGTGAACTTTAATAGACAAAATTACATTAAAGGAATAACCTAAACTGATGCATTCCAAGTAGTTTTACATAAAATTTACCGGCAGTACATTTTGTAGTATTCACTATTTGCAATATCGTGTTTCATTTAGTTGGCGTTTTAAAACTGACATTCTTTGGGGTTTGAAACATGTTAAAATCTAGAAGTTGTATGGTAGGTACAAAAAAGTGTTTCAGGAAAAACGGCAGATGTGTTTTGTCTGCAAATTTTTAATCCGTCGACATGAATCCCCGAATGAATGCCTGAATCCGGTCCGGCTCTGTCACTGCTATACTAGTTCTTGAGCTTGTTCTTCCCACCAAGTTTCTTCCCGATCGCTCCAGTCTAAGCTATAAGCGTGTCACAATATTTCCCGTTCTAACCTCCACCCCCTCCCAGGTTGATCGGATCCGGTCAGGACTTGAAATGGGACATCTGAATTACGAAGTCTTTCCAAATATCAAGTTTCAATCAGATCCTATCCCCCGTTCAAAAGTCATAATACCTTACGATTCGGCTATCTCGCCCTCCACTCCCCCACGACGTTGGATTGGAAACTGTTTATTTCCACTTTAATGTGTTCGAGTGTCCGATGTGCCTGCCAAGTTTCATCGTCCCAGCCCACCTGGAAGTACCGAAACCCCGGAATTCCGGAAACCCCCACTAACTCCTCCCACAGTGCCCAAATCCGATCCAGTTCTGTCGACGACGCATCTAGAGATTGTGCCTGATAGTTCTGGTTCCCCCTCTGATTCTCCCCACACACTCATTGGATCCGGTTAGGACTTGAAACGGGACATTCTAGAGACGAGGTCTTTTTTCAAATATAAACGTTCATTAAATCCCATCACCCGTTCCAAAGCTATCCGTACCTCAAGATTCCGCATACCGTAACTCGCGATCAACGGCTGACTGATCGACAGACCGACCGTTGTAAAAGTGACAGAAAAGGGATTCCTCTGGGAACCACGAGAATACGCCTTTAGTAACCTTCGGGCCGAGCTGGAGCGAACCCAGAAAGATTAGTTGCGTTTTTGCAGATACAATGGTATCTTTTACCACAGTAACTGGATCTACGATATGCCCCTCATAAAATTCCTCTCAGATTAGTTCCTTTTTCGCCGCTAGGTGCGCTATCGTAAATAAAACAATGATACGTTACTTCTTGGTCTACGTTTCTCCAGGTTTGTTTTGCTATTTTCAATTCCTCTTAGACCTAACCAGGTTTAAAACTGTTTAAAATGCAACTTCCCCTCTTTTTGCTTTACCCAACTGTGTTCTGTCAAGCGTCATCAAGTTTGTCATGTATGGCTTCCGACTTCAGTGCTGAGTGCTGGCTGACTTTTCAACGGGGCCTCTGCACGACTCGATATGAAGAGAAAGCCTAATCGCATATTCACCCGTGAGATAACTTATCCCCAGATCTCACGTGTGATTGTTATTGTTCCTCTAGCGCGTGTGGCGGCAATTGGTCATCGGATTTTATGAACGACGTGTTAGTCCTTTTTGCAGTTACCGTGGTATCGGATATACGGTTGCCCGTTGCTCAGCGAAAACGATAATTGCCAAAACTGCGCTTTCGAAGTCATCCCGAAAGAAATACAGATATTTAGTCACATCACTAACAACTAAGTGCCAATTTTCTTCCCCTCCAAGTTGAGAAAAATTAAAGAAAGTGAGATGAATTTTTCAGATACCACGACCAGTTACCACGGTCAGACCGTGGTATCTGGATATCTGTTACCACACTAACTGACCCGATACCGCGATAACTGCAAAAACTTTTGTCCGTGGTATCAGATGCCACAACAACTGCAACAAGACCAAAGGTTTCAATGGGATCCCAAAAATTCAATATCTGATCCAGACAACTGGGTCTTGTTTTAGCCAGATCCAGTCATCGCCAGACTCCTTGAACATTTTTACAATTAAAATTCAGAAATAGATTAAGGCCAAATAGCTAATCATCTGAGAAACACTTCCTGCCACTACCGCCAATTTTCCGATTTCGGCCAAACTCAAGAACTAATTGTCCGGCGAAAAAAAAAAGCTAAAAAATGAACTCAGGGTATCTTCTTTCCTCAAGAATGAACATCTAATCAACTTCAAATAAAAATTTCAACTTACAACAAATTTTCCGACTCCAGCCGGATTCCGGTCGAACTATATGTCCGGGTAAAATATGATTGTCACACACGGATTCAGCATCTCTTCTTACCCCTAAACCAGTTATCTAATCAACTAGAAATAAAACTTTAACTTCTACCAATTTTCCGGTTTCGGCCGGATTCCGGGCGAACTACATGTCCGGATAGAAAATTGTTTTCACATAAGTGTTCAGCATGTCTTTTTGCCCGAACATCTAATCAACTTAAAATAAAACTTCTACTTTTAACAAACTTTCCGGTTTGGGCCGGATGCCGGGCGAACTACTTGTCCGTCGAGAAAATGGATTTCACCATCGTCTTCATCATGTCTTCCTACCCCTAAATCGAACATCTAATCAACTTAAAATAAAACTTTTACTTTTAACAAACTTTCCGGTTTTGGCCGGATTTCGGGCGAACTACTCGTTCGATGACAAAATGGTTTTCACCATCGTATTCACCATGTATTCTTATCTCATAATCGACTATCACATTAGCTGTTTAAAAATATTTTGTTCGCCCCTTAATTTGAAACCCCTCCCCCACCCCTAAGTGTAGGGCTACAAAGCCCATCTACGAACTTGACTGGTCCGACGACCCAACGAATCCTCACACCAAGTTTCATCAAAATATCTCATTCCCTTCGAGAGTTATCGTGCTTACAGACGGACGGACAGACGGACAGCTCATAGGGATCCCTCCACTTACGTTTTGGGATCCCAAAAACGCCTTTTGACCGTGGTATCAGATACCATGGTATTTGCAAAACAGCTACCACTCTACTATAAAACGGGTACTACACCCAAAGATCGTTTCATCAGTGGGAGAATAACAAACAAATTTGAGATTTGAGGAATAGGAATTGTTGACGTTATTAGGCACTGTCTAGGGAACCGGGAGTCGTACTTTATGTCCTACGGGCTACGGAACCGGTAGTTCTCACGGAAACCAAACCATATGAGCTGCGATTCCGGGATCTGACGTCATTAACTAACGGAAACTTGTACCTGCTGGCTCCCGTTCCGGTAGTAATTCGAAATAGCTCACGGAAACTTCATCGCACCAGCTTCTCGTCCGGTAGCCTCACCGAATTGTGTACCCAGAAGCTAGGGAGCCGGTAGTTGATACCGGAAACTGTATAATTGGAGCTTCTGTTCCGGTAGTGTCTACGTGGAATATAAAACTCACGGAATAGTTCGGATGAGAGCTAGGCTAGGATGCCGGGATTTTCTCGGACTTAGACAAAATAACATTGGAAAAAATTCACTACCGGAACCCATATATTGAGAGCTAAGGTACCGGTAGCAACTACTATTTGCTTGAAAATGACCAGCTCACGGACACAGGTGACTATGGGCTAGGGTTCCGGTAGTGACGAAAATAAAAAAAATAGGACTCACGGACCCATGTCAGTGTAGACTAGGAAACCGGAAGTGAATATTTTTTTACTCACGGAACCCAGCTCTTGCGAGCTTGGGTTCCGGTAGTGCCAAAAATTAAAATTAAAAACTCATGGACGCGTGTCAATATGGACTTTGAGTCCGGTACAGCTCACTGAATCCAGTTATACGTCTTATTTTTTTTTGCCCTACCGGAACCCCAGCCAGCAGAAGTTGGGTTCCGTTAGTTAAAAATATTTGCTTCCGGTTTCCTAGTCTGCACTGACATGGGTACGTGAGTTCAACGTTTTTTTTTTCATCACGACCGGAACACTAGCCCATAGCCATCTGTGTCCGTGAGCTGGCCATTTTCAAGCAAATAGTAGTTTCTACCGGTACCTTAGCTCTCAATATATGGGTTCCGGTAGTGAATTTTTTCCAATGTTATTTTCTCTAAGTCCGTGAAAATCCCGGCATCCTAGCTGTCATCCAAACTATTCCGTGAGTTTTATATTCCACGTATACACTACTGGAACAGAAGCTCCAATTATACAGTTTCCGGTATCAACTACCGGCTCCCTAGCTTCTGAGTACCCAATTCCGTCAGGCTACCGGACGAGAAGCTGGTGCGATGAAGTTTCCGTGAGCTATTTCCAATTACTACCGGAACGGGAGCCAGCAGGTACAAGTTTCCGTTAGTTAATGACGTCAGATCCCGGAATCGCAGCTCACATGGTTTGGTTTCCGTGAGAACTACCGGTTCCGTAGCCCGTAGGACATAGTACGACTCCCGGTTCCCTAGACAGTGCCACGTAATTAGGTTAGTTTTAGAAGAACATTTTTCATTAGGCTAGTGAGATCTTCAGACTTTCAAACTTGTTAACTGCGTGTTTGCCAGAATTGGCTAGGCCAGCCATAGGCAGTAATGGTTTGCACAAGGTAATCCCCTGCTCAAAGGAATCTCCTACTGAGGCAGTACTGAGGTGAAAAAGAATCTCCTGTTTGTACTGTTTTTTTGGCGTGAATGAGACCAGTGAAACTAGAATTTTTTTTTTTTTAATTTCAGTTCTAGAGACACTAGGAAACTCTGCTTGCTTCACCCCTCCTCCCCCTCCACCCTAACTCTAGAAATTTTATAAAATAGGCCAGAAAACAGAAAAGTTGCATTTTTTTGTTTACCTGGTATCCAAGAAAATTTCTTGATGCCAGTGTGAATGACTGCCTTTATAGTGCAACTTCAGAAGCCTATACCTCACCTTTTTACTACTTCCTTCCGTTCATTGTGGAACTCGTCACTTTTTTGCAAGTGCTTTCCCCTGGGACACCACCATTCAGCTTTTTTAAGATTGATCAGTTTATATCATAAATGAAATGTATGTAGCTGTCATACTATACAGTCATGCACAAATCCTCAATTTTTGGGCATGGTGCCCCAACGTCTGGGCATGCCCGAACGTATGGGCATGGTACCCATACGTTGGAGCACCATGCTCTGGAGCATGGGCATGGTACCCCTGTGAAATTTTGATAAACTGAGACTGGTTACATACCTAAATAGGGCCTTCTCCCTGTCCTAGATCAAAAGATACCTGATTTTACTTTCTATCCAACCTCATTTTCCAATTTACAAAATGTTAGAGCACTTCCAAGATACATAGAGTTTTTTGGAGGCCACTTCTCTTCTAGTGGGCTTATCCTATCCTTTTCCAGAAAATTGCTGCTAGGTAGCATGGATGAGGCAAGCTTTTCAATCTGTTCAGTGGAGCAAATATTTCCTTTAGATTGTTTGCCTTTTATTGTATTTATTTTGAGTTATTTTTTTTTTACCTGTTTTTACTCTGACTTTTGACTTTTTGACAACATGGAAAAGGATTGAGTAACCTAGTGGCAACTACCTGTAAAAGGATAGGGTAAATCCACCGGGAAAGAAGTGGCCTCCACAAAACTCTCTGTATCTTGAAAGTGCTCTAACATTTTGGAAATTGGAAAATGAGGTTGGATAGACAGTGAAATCAGGTATCTTTTGATCTAGGATAGGAAGAAGGCCCTATTTAGGCATGTAGCCAGTGTCAGTTTAACCAAATTTCACAGGGGTACCATGTCCATACTCCAGGGCATGGTGCCGTAACGTATGGGCACCATGCCCATACGTCCAGGCATGCCCATACGTTGGGGCACCATGCCCAAAAATTGAGGATTTGTGTATGACTGATACTATACTACTAAAAGTTAGTAGCCAGTTAGTTGGCTACACTTGTTGTCCCCCCAGAAACACCCAGAAACACTCTCAGTGGCCAACTAGGTGGCTACACTTGTCCCCCCAGAAACACCAAAAGTTTAGAAATACCAAAAGTTTGTAGCCAGTTAGTTGGCTACCGTACCCTTGGTGTGCCCTATGCAAACAAGCTTAGTACACATGTTCCCCCAGAAACACTCTCAGTAGCCAACTAGTTGGCTACACATGTTCCCCCAGAAACACTCTCAGCCAACTAGTTGGCTACACATGTCTCCCCAGGAAGAATCTCAGTAGCCAACTAGTTGGCTACGCATCTCCCCCAGAAACACTCTCAGTAGACAATGCCTACACATGTCTCCCCAGAAACACTCTCAGTTGCCAACTAGTTGGCTAAACATGTCTCCCCAGAAACACTCTCAGTAGCCAGTTACAGGCCAGTTAGTTGGCTACACATGTCCCCCCAGAAACTCTCTCAGAAGCCCACTAGTTGGCTACACATGTCCACCCAGAAACACTCTCACACTTGTATCCCCAGAAACACTCTCAGTAGTTGTCTACACCTGTATCTCCAGAAACACTCTCAGTAGTTGGCTACACCTGTATCCCCAGAAACACTCTCAGTAGCCAGTTAGTTGGCTACACATGTCCCCCCAGAAACACTCTCAGTAGCCAACTAGTTAGCTACATGTCTCCCCACACATGTCCCCCCTGTTGGCAAAACTGGAAAAGTCCTCCAAAGGTAAAAGGCTAGTGATAGCATATCCATGAAAAAAAGAAAACAGAAGCAGAAAAGCGTAAAAACGCGCCAAGTCTTCTCTTTAGACTTGTTTGTATATACAAGCTGCAACTTTTCAATTCGCTGTGTTTTTTTGTTTTTTTTAATTCAGTAACAATCAGGTACTGATTCGGTCAATTTTACGAGGTTCCCCCCAGTCATGCACAAATCCTCAATTTTTGGTCATGGTGCCCCAAGGTCTGGGCATGCCCTAACGTATGGGCATGGTACCCATATGTTGGAGCACCATGCTCTGGAGCATGGGCATGGTACCCCTGTGAAATTTGGATAAACTGAACCTGATTACATACCTAAACAGGGCCTTCTCCCTGTCCTAGATCAAAAGATATCTGATTTTACTTTCTATCCAACCTCATTTTCCAATTTACAAAATGTTAGAGCACTTCCAAGATACATAGAGTTTTTTGGAGGCCACTTCTCTTCTAGTGGGCTTATCCTATCCTTTTTCAGAAAATTGCTGCTAGGTAGCATGGATGAGGCAAGCTTTTCAATCTGTTCACTGGAGCAAATGTTTCCTTAAGATTGTTTGCCTTTTATTGTATTTATTTTGAGTTATTTTTTTTTTACCTGTTTTACTCTGACTTTTGACTTTTTGACAACATGGAAAAGGATTGAGTAACCTAGTGGCAACTACCTGTGAAAGGATAGGGTAAACCAACTGGGAAAGAAGTGGCCTCCACAAAACTCTCTGTATTTTGAAAGTGCTCTAACATTTTGGAAATTGGAAAATGAGGTTGGATAGAAAGTAAAATCAGGTATCTTTGATCTAGGACAGGGAGAAGGCCCTATTTAGGTATGTAACCAGTCTCAGTTTATCCAAGTTTCACAGGGGTACCATGCCCATGCTCCAGAGCATGGTGCTCCAAGGTATGGGTACCGTGCCCATACATTCGGGCATGCCCAGACGTTGGGGCACCATGCCCGAAAATTGAGGATTTGTGCATGACTGGTTCCCCCCCCCCCCCCAATGCAGAAAGGCTCGGGACGCCCCTGACTGTCTATCAATAAATGAAAAATAAAATCGAGACAAGTTAAGAATCATTAAAGCACAATGGACACTTCTAATGCTTTACTTTGTATTAAATACTTCACAAATAAACATTAACGACTTTCTTTAGAAGGCGCTACGAAAATCGGCCGTTTTCTTGTTATCCCTTGTCTTTAGCTCTCTGGCATATGGGCGATCCAAATCTTAGGAGCTGGGATATCGTGGCAGGAAATTCAAAAACACCCAGCAATGCTTGATAGAAAAGGATATATTAGAGATGTCACCAAATTCAGGCCGCAGATGCAGTTTACCTTATTGTTCTAGTGTTTCATTAGAAGTTCCATGGCTTAAAGTGCCTATTCAAAGTTTTTCTTTGTGGAATAGTGTTATGAAGCTTGATTAGCTTGCTTTATAAAATGTACCAGAATATGCAACAAGCTTATAAAAAATAACATAACTACAAAAATCATTCAAAAACAAATAACCTAGTCACATCTGAATTATACAAGCTGATTTATGCATAAAATAAAGATCTACTAAGTATTACAAGAAACATCACTTTTATCTTTGTCCAAGCTAGTAAATTGAGCATGTACTGGCCCCAAAAATTACGCTTTGAAATATCACAGAGAGGAAACTGTTGAAAAAGCTGCTGATCTAGGGGGTAAGCATTGTTCCTAGGTTGTTACAGAGTGGGATTGGGGTAGTTTGATGTGCCCATTGAACTTTAACAAATATATGGATTTGCACAGATAAAACTAGAATGCAGAGAGGTTTGTAGATACTACATGCACAGCCACGCCATCTAGTGAAGGCTAAGTTCAACAACAATGCAAGCTGAAGAAGAAGAATATTCCCAGAAATATTTTACAGAAGACCCCCCCACATCCCCAACATGTCGGATTTGCCGAAACGGTGATGAGACAATGGACCACATCCTGTTCATGTGCAAGTCGCTGAATGCACGAGCAAACCAGGAACAAGGTAGACTCAAATCCCCACTGACAAGGCCGAAGATTAACCCCACATGTACAGATATCACCAAACTGGAACAACACCAGTCAGACGAAATCAAGATCTTCCAGCACCTATTTGCGATCCTGCGAGCGTGTGATCTGATCGAAAAGGTCTAAGAAGCCAACAGCGCGCAACAGCGGCGCTAGTAACACCTAGAATCCATTGACGAGGAAGAAGCCTGCGTGGGCATTGGGCCTTTTAGGCTTATTCTTGGAACCTACTACTAGCCAAGTATGGGGACATGTGTAGCCAAGTAAGTGGCTAATGAGAGTGTTTCTGGGGGACATCTATAGCCAACTAGTTGGCTACTGAGAGTGTTTCTGGGGGGACATGTGTAGCAAACTAACTGGCTACTGAGAGTGTTTCTGGGGGGACAAATGTAGCCAACTAGTTGTCAACTGAGAATGTTTCTTTGACAGGTGTAGCCAACTAACTGGCTACTAAGTGTTTCTGGGGGACACGTGCAGCCAAATAGTTGGCTATTAAGGTTTTCTGGGGGGACAAGTGTAGCCAACTAGTTGGCTACTAAGAGTGTTTCTGGGGGGACATGTGTCAACAGCTTCAAAATTTTTGGACATGTGTCAAAAGCTTGAAAAAAACCCCTAGCCAATTGCCATCTGTGTCCGTGAGCTGGTCATTTTCGACCAAATAACTGTTGCTACCGTATCTTCGCTCTAAATATATGGTTTCCGGTAGTGGATTTTTTCCCATGTTATGTTCTCTAAGTCAGAGAAAATCCCGGCATCCTAGCTCTCATCCAAACTATTCAGTGAGTTCTATATTCCACCTAGACAATACCGGAACATAAGCTCCAATTAGACAGTTTCCGGTATCAACCCTCCGGCTCCTTAGCTTCTGTGTACACAATTCCGTGAGACTACCGGACGAGAAGCTGGTGCGATGAAGTTTCTGTGAGCTATTTCCACTTACTACCGGAACGGGAGCCAGCATATACAAGTTTCCGTTAGTCAGTGACGTCAGATCCCGGAATTGTAGCTTATTTGGTTTGTTTTCCGTGAGAACTACCGGTCCCGTATCCCGTAGGACAAACAGTACGTCTCCCTAGACAGTGCCTTCTGGTAAACAACTCAAAGCAAGCTATCCAAAACATGAATTCCTGGTTTGTGTTAATCAGCAAGAAACTGGGAATTCTTGGTTTATAATAAACTGCCAAGAGCGGACTGCTTATAGCTTGTTCACACAGAACCAAAATAAGCGCGTAAATAGCCGCTGATCTGTTCAGGCGACGGATCAACTGTTTGGGGTTGACGGGAGCAAAGACAATAATAGTGCCACTTTTACTGTCTTTGGACGGGAGAATTAAAAAGAAAAACCTAATTCCGAAAATTATTTTTGTTTGTAACAAAATAAAAAGTTAACAAGTCAAAGTCAAATATAGTTGACTGGTAGTCTGTGGACTAGGAAAAAGTCACAAATTGAATATTGACAGATTTTAGGCTACTCGACAATTTTATGTTCAAAAGGAAATAAATTCATTAAAAAAAACTTCTTTTTAAATGAGAATGCGAGAAACAAAATGCAATTATAGTGTTATTCAGTCATTTTTCAAAGAACATTGAATGAAAATATCCCTCAAATTATCTTTTAAAAAGAAAAACAACAAAAACAAATATTAGACATAAACAGACTTTAGAAAGGCAGAATATTCTATATGACCAAGTCCCAAACACGCAAGTGAAATTCAGAAAAAACGAAAAACGTCGCCAAAACGATGACTCAAATTTTGTGTCAACTAATCAATGGCGTTGGCTGGGGAGCTGTGGTGGCGCTATTTAAATATGATTGACTGCCTTAATAAATAAATTCGGAATTTTGTATCTTCAAATTCCGGGTCAATCAATCAACGGCGTTAGATGGGGAGAACTGTGGTGACCCTTCCAGCTTTTCCTGCTGTTTCATCGGCTCGTAGAGTTGGTTATCAAGAGGTTTAACTAAACTCCGATTTTTTTTTTCTTTAAAAGGGCTGAACTCTTTATGATAAGTGCAAAACCACGCCAGTGAATCTCGTGAAGAACGGGAAACGTCGCCCGAACAATGACTGAAGTTCTGTGTCAACCAATTAATGCGTTCAAGATTTTTCAAACTGTCAATAAATTTTATTGAAAACCAAAAGAAAAACTGATAGGAAAATTAACTAGAGCAATGGTAAATGTTTATCCTCTCACGAGCTCTACTAGAAGATATGGAAGCATTCTCCATCGAATCCCTCAGTTTATTCGTCACTTCTTCGAGCATCAGGTCTTCTACCATGATTTTGTATTTGGCTGACAACACAGCACCGCCTCCAACTGTGTCCCTCATCCGATAGTTCCGAGAAAATTTTCGGTGGACGTGGTGGTCAGTAGAATGCCCCACTGACCCTGAATAAACACAGTAAATCGAGGCCCGACGCTGATCAAGAAGCTAACGAAGAAACTTCGAAAGGTTTGCAGGCAATCTCTCGACCAGCAAAGCTACTGCTTGCATTAACGTACTCCCATTCTGCATAGACTCTACTGCGCTTTTAATACGTTCCATTTTATTCTCCGTCCTTGACTCCCTGAACCTCTCTCAACTATCCCGATTCCGAAATCCCTCTAGAAATTTTGCATTTATAATAAACCGAGCTGACTTGGCTTCAGTGTAATGTCGATGACTCATCGTTCACAGGTTGAAAAGTTGTCAAGGGAGGGGTTACACGCTTTTTTCAGGAAAGGAAGAAAAACTAAGAGACAAGACTTTATAATGTCACCCAGGCTTGGTGGTGAAGCGGGGAGATGACAATGTTTATACACATCTAGCATGTGTCCACAGTGTGCCCATTTTATTGATTTATAGATAGTTTATGAGAAGTCGCAAGCCCCTTGAGGCTGAGATCAAGCGTCTGGCTTCTAAACTGGGAAGTCTGGGCTAACCAGGAAATTTGGGCGAGAAAGGCATTGCTGTAGTTTTGGGTGATATTGGGATTTCGATATATCAATTTTTGTTTTCGATAACCGATATGTTTCGCGTCTCTCTTCACAAAAATTTCAGGTAGAAAATGAACTTTAAAAAATATATTGCATCATCTCAAACATAGAAATTGAAAAACAGATTGAGCATGTCGTTTCCGTACCCGTTTCGAACTGTATAATTCTAGAAACATAAGCTATATATTTTAATCCTGAAACGTTACAAATAGCCTTCTTCCGATATTGTTTTGTTGTTGGTTTTACAACGCTAAAGAACAGCTTTTGATTATGTGATTATTCTTTTTAGAACATACCGTTTTAAAAGCTTCGATAAGTTGACAATTTCAGCATTTAACCGACAGCGAAGAAACAAAACCAAAGTGTTGCTCTCGCAACACTTTAGCCGGCGAAGCCGGACAAAGGTTGCCGCAACACTTCACGTTGCCCGGGCAACGTAGGTCTAGTTTTTGTTTAAGTATTTTCATCGTTGATTTGATCGAGAAAAAGCACGGCTGGTTCTGTGCGTTTTGAATTGTATATATGTAGATTATGCAAATCAGTTATCATACTTGTTAACTATGAAACCCGTCTGTGTCACCTAAGGATAAACACAATTACCTTGGATATTATGGACGTGTGTTGTGTGCAAGTTGTCTGGGTACTGAGTCCAGTGTATCCACTTCATGATGGCAGTTTTCCGTTCTGATAGACAACAAATCTGTCAAATTCCGACAGTTGAGAACGAAAGTTCCTTCAAAAGACCACCCGTCAAATTTTCGTCCAAAAACCCGTCGAAAACCGTTAAAGTTTAACCGAAAAGGGCTAGGATACGACAGTCTAGTTACCCATCACTTGTTCGCTTAAATAATCTTGAAAACCCGATGAAAAAGCGTTAGTTTGTTTTTCTGATATTTCCAAATAATCGATTATCCCATTGTGCTTGCCGCTCTTCCCGTTTTTGTGATATCTCTATGGTGCCTGGAACATTTGGCAACAATACCAGCAGCAAACGAGTAAATAAATTGTGTATCAAATAAACAAAGAAGTGTCTGCAGTCTGCAGTGCCAAAAACTAGTGCTAGCTAGTGATAGTGATAGTTTAGTGATTTTCGCGGGCGAATTGTGGACGGATTCACCATGGGAAAGCGTCCACATTCCCAACGTCCCTACTGAAGACTACTGTGGACAGAATGAAAATCCCCAATAGGTGTTGTAATAATTCAATGTATTTGAATCTAAGATGTAAAAATAAGTTGCCTGTTCAGTTAAACTTTAAAAAATCCTACGTTAAGCAGTAGAATCGCGTTCTCTTTTGTTAGGGACAGTTAGCACCGGTTAGAAACAATAGACAAGAAACGCATCTTCACGGATGATTTTTTTTACGAATTTCAAGAAAATTTGCAACTGATTCTTAAGTGAGTAAGGTTTAGCAAAATGTCATTCGCGATGATAGGTATTGTAACATCCCCTTCATTTCAACTTTTGCTGGAGAGGCAGCCTGGTAAAAGATTCTCTGACTGCGTGAGATAATATCCATCATATCTCTTGCAAAATACAACACTAAACAAAAAACAGCGCCGAAAGTGAAATTTTTGGGAACATTTGTGGTCAAGCTTTTTTTTAGGAATCCAGATGAAAGCAAGGTATACATTATGTCATAGTTCTGTCTGTGACCCCGGTTACTTTCTAACTGAGTAATGTCTTTTGACTGAAGTTAATATGTTGCAGTGATTTCACTCGACCATTTCTGAAAGAATAGTAGTGGTATTTGTAGTAGTGGTTTTTGACTGAAAAAAGGGTAGTGTAGATTTGTCTTGAATTTTACAAAACAAAAAAAATAGTCGAATCACTAGTTCCGTCGTTTTATCTTGTCTTTCACAATTTTTTTTCTATAAATTTGATCAAGGTCAACCTTTTTTATGCTAAAGTACGATAAGGAAAATCTCTGCACCGCAGGCAAGAATGTCCAAAATCTCTCTCTCTCTCAGTTCTGGTACGGCTTCGGATCAGGGTCCATTGCGGATGGGTTGGCGGCTGCGGTTGTGACTGAAGGGCAGAAGCATCGATGCCAAAGTGCCATCGCCCGAGATCCCGCCTAACGGTGCCATCTGGCGAATTGCGCCTGTTGGCAAGACAAATATCTCGGTTGGTCCGCTGAATCAAAAGATCGCAGTGTGGGTCACTGCTCTGCCAAAAGAGTGATCGGGAGCCTGAAATTTCACATAAATACGTGGCAAGCGTGATAATAGGTGTAGTGCTAATAGAGTAGATTAGGATACACTTATGAAGTGAAATCTCGGGAACGAGAATGGATGGAAATGCTCCTGAAGTAGAATAAATTACAATCAACATGACGTGTTCACTGGTAAACAATGAGATCCAGTATGCAAGTACTGTCTTTTTTGGAAAGAAATTGCATTGCAGGTTCTCAGCTGCTGAGAACATTTCTCAGCTGACTTGTATTTTTAGCGCCATTGAATATGATTAGATAACGTTGATTTTCTACATGGTATCTTTACATATTAACGGACAGCTTCACATATGAATAAATAAACATATAATTTTTATTACATAGTCTCAGTGGCAATTTCACTGCGATTAGTCACTCTCTATTTAAGCCTACATGTTCATGTAATGTACAAAATATTGCCTGAACGAGCGCCTGTATCGGAAAGACGTTGATGCTTTGCAAAACAAAACTTGTTTTGGGGCCTTGTTGCATATATTAGCTGTGGCGCCTCGGGTGGGGGAAGGAATATAATATGCAGTCAGCTTGGCCAAAGTGGTATTTATTTTCGTGTCTCACCATTTATCATCTTCAATAGGTAGACAGCTCTGGACCCCTGGATTCCATACGTTTTGACTTTTAACTCATAAATTTGTTCCTGTGACATATCGGTATTTCTTGACAAGGCTCCTTTCCAGTTCCAGCCCGTATAACCTTTGAAAGATTGCAGTCCCGCCCCTGGAACTTTTTTGTAATATACTAATTCTTTCATGAGGCAGTTATTAAATTTGTTGTTTTCTTTTAGAAAATCAAACATTCAAAGCTCGTTGAAGGTGTTGAAGCGGCCATGACGGAGAGAAATACGTCACTGGTGTGGACACGAAACAGGTGGATGTATGCTACCCTCCTATCATCCAGAGTAGTAGCAACTAGAGTCTCAAATTTTCAGCTGTGAGGTTTGTATTTTTTGATAGTCTTCTTTAGTTTAGACCAATGGAGAAATATACAAGAAATTGAAGCACTGATAGCTCTGGCCCTACGATATCACGGCCTACTCTCTTGTAACCCTTTGTCCTCCTGCGACACGCATTTTTGCATAACACCTTACCGCTTTCCGCTCAGGAGCGAACCATACCTGTAATTAATTTTTTTTTAACGACCATCCGACTTAACCCCTTCTGACATACCTCCTCCTAACCTCTAGCGGTAATGAATCAGCCCTCAAGGATCGTTTAACACGGGAGGTATTTTTTCCCGGAAACGAGAGAGGAAAGTGTTCACACGATACCCGGATATTTTTCAAGGGAGAGTACTGTCATGTGGCAACAGATTCTAAGGTTGTAAGGCTCAGGTGGGCTCAGGATATCTCTCTACAAGGGACAACAACATGTGTCCATTTGGATCACTTTTTATATGGACATAATCAAAATTATTGCTCGAAAATCCGATTTTGTTGTTGCTGACGTCGAAGAATACCCTTCGACAAACAAATACCCGGGTAAAAAGTTCACGAAAGTCCAAAATACCCGGGGATTTGTTGCTGTTGCGGGGAAAAATACATTATTTTTTAAAGTCAGATAAAGATTAGAAGGGAGGAAAACTTCTTAGAATAAATTATTTGGCCGTTGAGGGCCATTTGAACAAAAGGTCATGAGACCTTTTTTTTCTCGATTTTTTGGCTCTTGAGGACAAGGAGAAAATATTCTTGAAGGGAGCGTCCTGTAGATAGGTCTTTAATCTATGTGCAGTGATTTTGATGAGGATGTGACGCACCTCATGTCAGTTTGCCAATCCTGTAGATATGATTTTGATGAGCATGTGACGCACCTCATGTCAATTATTTATTTATTTATTTTTATAACCCGCTGAAAAGACAGAATAGCGGAGTACAAACAAGGAAAAACAACACAAAACACTAAAATACACTAAAATTCACTCTAGAAGAAGGGACAAGCCGTGATGTGCGGGGAAGCTGAGATGGGACGTTGTGCACAATTTTTTACTTATGGCCGAAAGTTTCAGCGATATATCCGGAAGCTTGTAACGCGAAATCAGATGTCTGTTTTTATACCAGGGGGGTAGGAAAAGGAGGAATTTTGCATATCGGTAATAACAAGAACGGAGGGAATGAAGATCTTTTTTCTTTAAAACTGAAGAGAGGCCAGAAAGAAATAAGATAGAATGGTCAGTAAAACTGCTGTAAAGTTTACTAAGGGCTTTTTTATTGTATTTCTCACGATTAGCAACGATCTTCGAGTATGATACTTGAATCTTTCTTTTAGCATTATTAACCGATTGAGACCGGAACGATTTGAGGCTGTTAGTAATATGGATGCCCAACCACCCAAGAGATGTGACAAGGGGGATAGTCTTAGTTGGGAGAATAAGCGGCTCTTGGTTAGTTGAATTGAAAGATAAGTATTCGCATTTATTAACGTTCAGAGCCAGACCGATCCGGTCGAAAGCAGCTGAAACAAAAGAAACTGACTTCTTTAATCCGGTCTTGCTTCGGCTTATCAGCAGAATATCATCGGCATAAGCAATATAAGAGATATTAATGGAATTAATAATACAAGTGGTAGGTATAGAAGACAGGATGTTAGAGATGCACATTTTAAAAATGGATGGTGAAAGAACCGCGCCTTGTCGAACTCCACGTTTTATCGGGATTCTAAAATCGGATATCTCTCTATCCACTTTAGTGCGCAGAAAAGAATTTGTATACCAATAACGTAATAAAAAAATAATAGAAATATTTATGCCATGTGAAAAAAGCGAGAAAAGGGCTTGGGTATGTACAATGCTATCAAAAGCTTTCGACAGGTCCAAAGCACAAATATGCATTGTGCAAAGCACAATGTGCCAATCCTGTAGATATGTCTTTAATCTATGTGCAGTGATTTTGATGAGGATGTGACGCACCTCATGTCAATTTGCCAATATCTGAGTGATTCAAGATTGAGTTTGCTTCATAGTAACTGAGTAGTTACTATGAACAGGTCCAGCAGCAGGTCCTTAGCAGATGATCTTTCAGTGTTTGTTTCTTTCAGTGTTTGTTCAGTTTCTTCAGAATTGGTTAATTATTCAGTTAGTATTTGTCTCGCAGTTATTTCTTTTTGTACCATGCAACCTTGGACTTTTCGTGGGCAAGTACAGAAGACTAAATATACATACAAATATATTTTTCTGTAATATTACAAATATATATTTTGGTAGGAACCTTAGACTGTATTAGTTGTATTTGCGTTGTATAGCTTGTTCCAAAGTCTGACGGTAACGCGTCAGTAAAGAAATGACAAAAATGATACAAAATTTGGAAAGAGATTAGAGCCAATGACTAATCTTCTTAGAAAACTAAGTTCAGGTATGGATTCAACATGTGTATCTGCTTTTACGTAACTAATCAAAACTTCCTACCTTACTTCGTACAAATTTCCTTTTTCGACCGGATTCCGGGCAAACTACTTGTCTGGCAAAAAAAAAAAAAGGCTGTCATGTCACTCATCAAACCTCTAATCCTAAACTTTCACCACTAAAAGTTTTATTTGCAAATGTGGAGACAAAGAAGTTGAACGCAAAAGAAAAAAAGGAAGAGAACTGTGCATCATTGCCTTATGTCACCTAATGTTTATAATAATACAATAGTTATGCCGTATATTTGAGTCGAAAATTAAAAAAGAACAACAGACAACCTGTAACCCAATTCAGACGTGGAGATTAAATATTTCGCATTTATGATGCCCGTTACAGGGGAGCCTAGCATATTCGCTATGGGACTGGGAGAAAGCGAATGTTAGTTTAGATCGGATTTAAATTCAGGATTCGTCCTTTAGGTCGGATTCGAATCTTCTGCTTGTCAGGCTTGATTCTGATTCGGACTTGGATTCCAAACCTCTAATTATACGAATTAATACTTAAATTTCTAGTCTACATCGTTCTAGTTTTCCGTTTTTCAATCTTTATACAGGGGGCTTAGCAATCCAACTTTTTATGGCACTTGCAGCCTCTTCCCGATGAAAAACTTATCTCAAAATAGCACTATGAAGTAGTACGAAAAAGTAGCATGCAGTACTAACGATGCTACTACATGCTTCTAGTTCAAGGCTACCGTGTTACTGCATACTACTATATGCTACTACGGATGCTACTATGGAAAGACAGGCTGCTACTGGAGATTGGAGACTACATAAGATTGGACCAGACTGAGGCACATTAAATGATAGTATTCTTTGCTATTACATAGTATTACATGCAACGTTTTCGTACTACTACCATACTACCCCGCAGGCTACAAATTTTTCATAGGGTTGCTCAAGTGCCATATACCGATCGCAATTCCGTCTGTCGGTCGGTCCTTTTTTTTTGTCACACTTTTTCGAGTTGGGATACTTCCAGATGTGCTAGACAATGAAACTTGGCGGCATATCAGGGACTTGATCAAACTGACTTGAATTAAAAATTTTGTCGATCTGATAATCTTGGGGGGAGTGGAGGGAGGGGAACCCGGATTACTGAGTCATGCATAACTTTCGAACGGATGATCGGATTCGATCCGGACCGGATCCGACAACTATTGGGGGGGGGGGAATACGTGACCCGCTTAGACTGGAGAGATCGGGATGGAACTTTGTGGGAACAACAAACACATGCTCTGGATAAATCATTCATAGAATCGGGTTGGCTCCGGGCACCGGGGGGGGGGGGGGGAGACCGAAAATCTCGAGAAATGGTCAGAATGGAGGGATCGAAGTGAAACTTGCTGGGAAGAACAAACATCTGCTCCAGGTAAATCTTTTACACAATTGAACTGGATCCGGACACTTGGGGGGAGGGGGTTTCCCGGAATTCCGGTTTTGGCGGATTTTCAAGACAAAACTTGGCAGGCATATCAGGGACCCGGTCAAACTGACTTTGAAATAAAAAATTCCTCGATATGATAATCTTAGGGGGGAGTGGAGGGAGGGGAATCCGGAATAATGACTCATGCGTAGCTTTGGAACGGGTGATTGGATTCGAGTGAAATTTAATAATTGAACAGAGGACATTTATAATTTTTGCCTCAAGGGTTTTGCTTACAAATGAAGTTCTAGCTCCCTTCGAGTGCGCATCTTGACCGAAAAGTCGCAACTTACTGTTGATCAAATAATATATCTTAACCCATGCAAGTGCCATATGAGCTTACAGCTCTTGTTGATCACAACCACCAAGCGTCTTCAGTAAGCTATCTCGTTGTTTGATTGCCATACGCGTTTTTATTGCATTTGCCCTTCGGGGAAGTGCCATGTGTGATTGTAGTTTATGTACGTCAGTCGGTCCCGGTTTTGCTAGTTTGGGCACTTCCAGATAAGCCAGGACGAGGAAACTTGGCAGGCGTATCAGGGACCGGACCAGATTAAATTAGAAAACCTTGGGTCTCAGACGTTCGATTTTAAATCCAGACTGGATCCGCTGACATTGGGGGGAGCTGGAGGGGGAAGCCGGAAATCTTGGAAAACGCTTGGAGTGGAGAGATTTGGATGAAACTTGGTGGAAAGAACTAGCAAAAGTCCTAGATACGTGACTGACACAACTGGAGCGGATCCGCTCATTTTGGGGGAGTGGGGGGGGGGATCCGAATTGATCCCGTGAGTTCGGTGCTTCCTAATGTGCTGGGCCGATGAAAATTGGCAGGCATGTCAAGGACCCGGCCGGATTAAATAGAAAATATTCACTTCCCCGGTACGAATATCTGGGGGGAGTGGAGGAATGGGGAAGTAAAAAATTGAGCTATTTTTAACTTGCGAACGGGTGATCGGATCTTGATGAAAGCTGATATTCAGGATGACCTCGTGTGTCAGACATACCAGTTTAAAACCGGACCGGATCCGGTGACAGTGGGGGGAGTTGGAGGAGTGAACCGGAAATCTTAAGAAACGCTTTAGTGGGGAAGGATCGGGATGAAACTTGATAGGAAGAACAAGCACAAGTCCTAGATACGTCATTGACATAACCGGAGCGGATCCGGGCATGTGGGGGAATGGGGGGGGGGTCCTGATTTCTAGCGATCCCGTGAGTTCGGCATACTTCCTGATTTGCTAGGACGATGAAACTTGGCAGGTATGTCAGGGCTCCGAAAAGATTGACTTGAAAATAGTGGTTTCCCCGCACCGACAATGGGGCTAGTGGATGGATGGGGAGTCCGGAATCTAGTGGTATGAATAACTTTTGAACGGGTGATCGGATTTGAATGAAATCTGTCTAGTGGAAAGAGCTATCGCCTCAGATGTTCAGCATAAAGTCTGGGTCGGGTCCAATACCCGTGGGGGATGGGGGGGGAACTGAAGAAACGTTTAAAGCAGAGAGATTGGACGGAACTTAATGGAGACAACAAGCATAAGGCATAGATACGAAATTGGTAAGACAATGAAACTTTGCAGGCATATTTATGACCCGACTTAATTCATTTTTTTCAATTCAATTCAGTTCAAATATAATCTAAAAAACAGATAACGGACAAGCCGATGGGTTGTTTTTACGTCAAAACATATCGTCATAACAGAAAAATCTACAAGTATATACAATTTTGCGACATTTACACCGACATGTAAAACCCTGACACAACATACTCCCGGAAACTTCCGTTCCTAGAGCCAAGCATTTTTGGGGGATTGAGAGAAAGGAGATATGGAAATTGACTTCTGCAAATTGTGAACGAGTGGTCTGATTGGAGTGAAACTTAATGGCTGATAAGAATCGATGACCTAGACATTTAAAACATGCGTTTGAACTATATGCGACCACGATTGCGGGAATTGGGGGGGGGGGGGGCTTTGGAAATGCACAAAAACCAAACGGATGGACTGAATGAGATGCAAGTTCGACAGTGCAGAGTTTATGCGGCCTAGATTTGTTATTTGGCGTCCGGGCGGATTCGGCCAAGGTAGGGGGGGGAGGGACCGGAATTTTCCAAACATGCCCAGATTCGAGTGAAACTTGATCAATGGTATAAAAGAATATTCTTTAGATGATCCATTTCTTAGTCCTAACCAGATTCGACCACGGTAGGGGTAGATGGAGGGAGTACCGGAAATCTTGTAGCACGTCTAGGGATCAAACGAGTGGATTTATTGGGCTGAAACTTGACAGTTTGAACAGTCATGCGTATTTGCTACAGATAATCCGAGACGATGGCGGAACTGCTCAGAATTGATTAAAACTAAATATCCTATTTCTATTTCCGAACTGCACTTTTGGATGGCGGGTGTGTTTTGTAACGTTCTCATCTACTTTCTTGTACCGCCTACTCGTAACAAGTGCCATACGAGCTCGTAGCTTTTGTTTCTCACCTCTGATTTTCAACTATAGCCTGTGTATATGATTCGATTCGGGTCCTCAGCAAGAAAGGGTGGATTGGGAATCGGATTCATACCCAGCTATGATTCGGATTCGAATCCTTTCATGATTGTATTCGTCCATCTTTGTTAGGGTTTAATATTTTAAGTTTTTTTCAGCGATTAGAACATTCTACATTTCGGAGCTATTGTCTGTTCGCTAGGCGCTCGATACAAGTCATACTGTTCCAATATCGCCCGAACGCTGATGGTGAATCCCACAGACGAGATGCAGGTGAGTGAAGATAAGTATATCGTAATAAATTGTGTTCATCAAGCTGCACGTACAGTGTAAGCATATCGGCAAGATCAAAACATACCGATCATAAGAGTATAATCAGTTCGTCAGAATCAATCGTCATAACTAATTATGTATTAGTAAAACGGTTTGTTTTTATTACCGGGCTATCGAAAATCCGGCAGTGCTAACCATTCTTTATCATTATGTTGTAGAACAGCAGATAGATCAAGCTGAATCTGCCACTCGATAGTAGCCTACCCACTAGTCAGTAGCCTACCCAATATTAGTGACACGCCAAGTAGCTCTATTTTCCTTATGGCAATAGCGCTCGTAAGTTCTGTCGGTCTGTCGTTGTGTCGCCCTTTCCCGGTTTTGCTAGTTTGGGCACTTCTGCATAAGCTAGGACGATGAAACTTGGCAAGCATATCAGGGACCCGACTAGATTAGATTACAAATAATAACTTCCCCGCTCCGACTATCCCCGGATTCCGGGAGTCCGGAAACTAGGAACAACGGTAGCAAAAGCGGAGCAAAGGGAAGCAAAAAGAGCGCTGCCCAAATGCGGTAGCGACCCACGGACCTCTGTTTCGTAGGTCTAGCATTCTACCACGGCGCTACGAGTTCATGTATGGAGAAGCGAATGTGGGATTAGATACGGTTTACGAATGCTAAATGCTAACCAGAGCAAAATAACTAGAGCTATTTTGCTCTGATGCTAAATAAACTTAAACTAAACAAATCTCGTGAAACGCTTCCACATAAGCTAGGACAATGAAACTTGGCATGCATATCAAGGAACCGACCAGATTAACTTCGAAATAATCACTTTCCAGATCCGATCATAGTGGGGGTAGGGATTCGAAATCCAGACACTATTAACATGCATAACTTTGAGGGTAATCGGACATGCGTGAAACTTGAAAGTGTTTCGGGATATTCAGTTTCAAATCCGGGCCAGATTCGATACCTGTGGGGGGGGGGGGGGGGGTCTTAGAGGGGGGCACCGGAAATTTTCTGAAACGCTTCCACATAAGCTAGGACAACAAAACTTGGAAGGCATATAAGGGAAGCGACCAGCTTAACTTGGAAAGAATCACTTCCCCGTTCCAGCCATCGCGGGGGGAGTGGAGGGATGGGGCTTCAGGAAACTAGAATCGTACATAACTTTGGAATGGGTAATCGGACATGCACGAAACTTGCCAAGTGTGAAGAACAAGTGTCTCAGATTTTCAGTTACAAATCTGGCCAGAATCCGATAACTGGGGGGACCGGAAATCTTTTGAAACGCATAGGGTCGAGGGATCGGACTGGAGCTTGAAGGGAAGAACGAGCATTAATCCTAGATACTTTATTGACAAAATAGGACCTCGTGTCGCAGTGGAGGGTGTCGGAGGGGGTTTCTTGGATTTCCGCGGTGATCACGAGTTAGGGTACTTCCAGATGTACTATGACCATGAAATTTGGCATACATATTACGTACTCTCCTAGATCGACTTGAAAATAGTTCCTTCCCCGATTGGGGGGAGTGGAGGGATGGGGAATCCAGCATCTAGTGACATGCATAACTTTATAACGGGTGATAGGACGTGAGTAGTTAAGTGTCATGAACAAGTGTTTCGGATGATCAATTTCAAGTCTGGGACGGATCCGATAACTCGGGGGGGGGGGGGGGGTGGCGGAAATCTCGTGAAACGCTTACAGTCGAGAGATCGGGATGGGACTTGGATGGAAGAACAATCAAAAGCCGTACATACATTATTGACAAACAGGACCGGATCGTGTCAAAGTGGGGGGAGTTGGGTGGTGTTTTCCACAATTCCGACGATCACGAGTTAGGGTACTTCCAGATGTGCTATGACCGTGAAATTTAGCAGGCGTGTTAGGGATCACATTGGCTTAAAAATGGTCCCTCCCCCGAGCCGATCATCGTTTTTTAGGAAGAAGCAGTTGTCAATGAGTGGTATAAGCATTGCAGAGTTACAAGATCAAACCCATTTTCTGATGAAATGAATATCGGGAGAGAGATCCGCCCTTGAAAACTGCAAACCATATCTGACACACACGTTAACTATTCTTACAACTGCCATATGAGCTTTCAGCTCTTGTTTTTTTGGGGGGTGGGGTGGGGAGGGGGGGTGACTGGGAGGAATGCTTGCTGATTATTCTCATTCCAAGCGATGATTACTGTCGTGTGATGGATGCGAAACAATTCTGAACCCGTGCCTTTTTTTTCTTTTCACCACGGACTCACCATTGCCCAGCGATGGGTGAACCCGACCATGACAGGATTCGAATTCAAATCGAATCCGGGGCTAGATACGAACCCGAATCCACCATTTCATGCTGAGGATACGAATCCGGAATCAAAATTGGTTTCGAATCCGACCTTAGCAAAAATGGAATCATGGACATAGGTTACCTTATCTTAGACCTTAGTTCCTTCTGTGCCGCCATAGGCACCCAGGTCATCCAGAAAGAGCTTCCAGTCATCCTCATATGTGCTGCTTCACAGACGTCTCCCATCCTTGTGGGACCATCGTACTGATGTGTTTTAGATCCCGCTGGTACGCCAGCGATCCCGCCATACCGATAAACGGACTCACCATTGCCCAGCGATGGGTGAACCCGACCATGACAGGATTCGAATTCAAATCGAATCCCGGGCTAGATACGAACCCGAATCCACCATTTCATGCTGAGGATACGAATCCGGAATCAAAATTGGTTTCGAATCCGACCTTAGCAAAAATGGAATCATGGACATAGGTTACCTTATCTTAGACCTTAGTTCCTTCTGTGCCGCCATAGGCACCCAGGTCATCCAGAAAGAGCCGCCAGTCATCCTCATATGTGCTGCTTCACAGACGTCTCCCATCCTTGTGGGACCATCGTACTGATGTGTTTTAGATCCCGCTGGTACGTGAGACGAAGTGTATTTTTCGGCCTTTTTCTTCTTCGGGTTCCCTCTGGTTGCCACTCCAGTACCGTTCTGGGGAGTAAGTCTGTCTTCCGCCATACCGATAATGTGCCCCAAGTAGCGCCATCTTCGTTGGCGTATGACATCTCTTACCAGGGGTTGACGCGAGATAGTGCGAACTCTCTGGTTGGTTATGTGGTCCCTCGACTTAATGTTCGATATCCTGCGAAGACAGTTGTTCTCGAAAGCATAGGTTACAGCAAGAATAAATAATCAGATAGAACTTATGTCTTTAGTTCAATGCAGCGACTATGAATACCCCGACAAAACTGAGTGGACCTAGCGGTATTTACTCTAGCTTTGAGCTGATGTTGATACCCATTTACTCATCTTCCGTCTTCGCCGTCGCTCATCGCAGAAAAACTAGTGCAGGAGGCGTACACCGCGCGCGCTGGAGCGCGTCCATAGAACCAATCAGCTTTGACTTCTACTATTCCTCGCCGGTGGCTTCACAGCGATTTAGCTGTTTGTAGAAGTAATGAAACGTGATGTGGCGCGAAGTTGCTAACCTCTGCTCGTTTGTAGCGGATAGGGTATGGGGAAAAATTTGACTCCGCATAGTTCTATTACAGAGATAGAGAGACGGAGGTTCTGTCATATACTTTGTTCTTGGTTACAATTTAAAAATCAGAATTGACAAAAAACACTGATGCCTAACTCAAATGAGACGGTATTTCTAGGCTTTCATGTGTGCTTATTATACTATCGGTTTCCTCTCGGCTATCAGGAATGAACTTGGGGCCCGTTAAGCACAATACCTTAAGCACAATTTGTAAAAATTGGTAAAAGAGTGGAAATGGGAGCAGATTCGTTGGCTTCAGGCTTTGGAATCCGAATCCAGCCTGAGGAGTAGAAGATTTGAATCCGCCCGAATGGACGAATCCTGGATTAGAAGCCGAGTCCGGATTTGATTCGCCAATCTCTGCCACTGCCTCGTTTTACAGCACCAGTTTGGAAACGCCAGTACTTGGTGGGGAGTCTTTGTTTTGTCAAACAATATCGCTGGGAGCTGAAGAGACTAAAGATCTCTTTTTAGAGGAAACATCAGACTTTAGCGAGCCTAACCAGGAAGTAAAGTGTGACCAGCCCACATATTATACGAAATTTAAAAATTTGTCCCTTAGATGTTCTTCCCTCCTCCCCTTCTCACAACTCTCTGTCATCACTGTCCCTTAGCTGACATTTCCCATCTACTCGGATATTGTTGCGTTTTGTGCAGATACCATGGTGTCTGATACCATGGTCTAAAGTCGTTTCGCAGTTACCGTCGTATCTTATACCATGGTCAAAAGGCGTTTTTGCTGTTACCGTGGTATCTGGGCAGTTATCGTGGTATCTGATATTCAGATACCATAATAGCTGATCGTGGTATCTGAAAAAGTCATCGCACTTTCATCATGACCAACAATGGAGCCTAGGATTTTGTCAAATTGGTGAGAAAGGAACTTAGTGATGTAACTTGATATCACTTTTTTCTTTAGGGATGACTTCGAAAGGCGCAATTTTGACGATTGTCGTTTTTGCAGAGCAACCGTGGTATCAGTAACTGCAAAAACGACAAATTGCTGATCCAGTTACCGTGGTAACAGATACCATCGTATCTGCAAAAACGCAACTATTATGCCTCTATAACACCCTTCCTGATTCGGGGCTTGATCTTTTGGATCCAGCACGACTAAACGGATATCTGGAATCCGGAAGAAAAATCTGGAAAGTAAAGCCTGGCTTCGCACCAACAGAAATAAAATCAGACAACCAATAGTTGGCCGTGACGTCCTTTTTAACTCGGGTATGGATAGTTGAAGTCTTTACTTAAAGGCACAGAAAACTTGACTACGCAACTTTCGACCATAAACCGCCCTGGGTGGCTTAGATAAAGATACAGGGACTTATTGTCGACAGGACCCCCTTCTTTGTTATCTCGAACCCCCTCCTTAGTGTTCCCAAAGCTAGCTGGCAGGGCTTTGCCCCTTCTGCACTGTAATTATGCATTTATACACTGTAAAAGTTCGCCTTTGGCCGTGTTTTGGCCATAGTATCGGGATAGTAGTCAAGAGGTCGTGCGTTCGATTCCTACTCCCGGCACACAAACCTTTTGCTTTTTTTTCTACTAACTCAAAAGTTGAATTCTCGGAAAGTGCCCTGAAACTGCAATGGTCGTAATGAGAATTTTTCTTACTCTCAATATTGACTCAGGGTACATTCTTGATATGTCAGCTAGCTCCGCGAGTCAAGTTTGAGTCAAGTTTTCCGTTCGTTTAACTCGGGTTTAATTATAGGATCTCCGTAGACACGACCTGGTCAGACTGTCAGAATTCTTTGGCTTTTCGTCCGTGCGAACTTCAAAGGCCCCACTGATTTCGAAAACTATTCTGGAGGAGAACTGAAGCTTTGAAGTACTACCCTTAGGACACAGTGGCGACAGGCAGGTAAGCAAAACTGCACTACGCAGTAACTCTGGTGACATCCGTTGTGTTTCTCGCCAACTGAAAAAATCCTTTTTAAATTCAACGTGGTCGTATTCGTCTATACTTTTTAAACCTGAAGGGAATAATCGATTCTGGTATACCAGAGTAGGTAATATATCTTCTGTATGTGTTTAAGGTAAATTTGTCTGATCGGTATAATTATTCCAACGCAAATCTGTTAAAAATTCAGCAGCATCAACATAATGCCATCTATTGTCTTTTATGGGATCTGAAACTTATTTTTTGAAGCACGTAATTACGCAAAATGTATTCACTTGGACTAAGAAAAAAGTGTAAACGTAACGAACGAAGACAAATTTAAAAAATTTGTGCCTGCAGATACCCATGGGTAAAAGCTCGAAATAATAAAACCGCGCTGTTTATTCCGCGTGGACAACTTATGAGGGTCTAGTGCTCGTGATCGAAATTTCGCAATGATTATAGTCACCATCATCGTTTCCAAATGAAAATGTTCAAGGTGAATCGGCCGTGAAATCCCGGTCGCATGTTATTTATAATAATATTAGGTGAGAGTGGTATATACTGGGTCAATATTTGGAAAAGTTAAATAACTTCTTAGGACAATGGGCAATATGGATGAATCTTACACAGTTTGAAAGACCCTCCAAAACTCTATCAAAACCGATTTTTTGGGAATTTTCATACCAGAAACCCCCCATTTACCCCCCTATATCTTGTATGTACCACTTGACCTTCTATGTACCGGGGGGTGGTACATACTAGGTAGGGGGTACGGTACATAGTGGGTCACTTACACATTCCTTAGATTCTGTCAAATATATTCTCCAATAGGACGGGATAAACTCTCACTGGATTTTTATTTAACTTCAGGTTCAGATATAAGTTGAACTAAACTCAAATTCACTGTATCAAATCAGCCCACTCTAGTCACTCTACCAGTCACGAAAAATGAAGAACGCTGAGGCTCTAGAAGCCGTACCGGGGGCAGGCTCAGGGTTAGCCAGCTTTTTCCTGATATCTTCTTTCGGATAAAATAGCAAGTCCTCTCTATCAGGCCACTTCCACCGCGAGATGCCTGCCATGGCCATCACTTTAACTTGGGCACTGTCTTTTGTATTGGCTACAACAGTTCCTGGAAAGAATTCGCCTTCGTAAATTACCTTCACAAAGTTTCCAACTGTGACAGAGTCGAAGTCTGCGTATGGCATTTCATCAAAGTTTTCATCTTCATAAAGTCCAAGATGAAGGGATTCATCAGAGTCACTCGTGCCAGAAGTCAAATCAACATCTGAACCACTTTCATCAGATTCATCAAACCTTATGTGTTGGACCACCTGCTTTTTGCTTGTCCCTTTGCCACCTACTTTCTTGTTCTTCTGAACGACCTTTCCACTCTTTTTCACATTTTTCATCAATCTTGCTCGCTCGTCTTCTTCAATTTGGCTTTTCACCGGTGTGTCAGTTAAAACTTTGGTAGATCCTTTTTTTCTACCTCTGTTTTCTGTCTTGCGAGGACCAGCCTTGGCATGAGGGCGTAACTGTTCCGGAGTAACTGCTGGTGTGACAGAACAACCAGGAAGGTAATCTGAACTGTCAATGACTGCAGGTGTAGAGCTGCAACCAGGAAGGTCATCTGAATTGCCAACGACTGCAGGGGTGGAGCTGCTACAACCATCCGGAGCTGAAAAATTGCTAGACGTCCTCGCCGATTCAGCATCCAACACTCCAGCTTCCGTTAACATCTCGGGTCTGTCCGTTACGTACGAATAGAGGAAGTCATCATCAGTGAAGATGTCGGGGTTGCATGGCCAAATGCCAGTTGCCCTAAAGCCACTGCTAATGTTGCTGGGTGTAAAGGCAAGAGGAAAAGCCTTTCCTGCTAGCTCGGAAATATCGTATATGGTGACAGTTTTTGCTGGGTTATTGAGCAGCCAGGTATCCATCACACGATTGTAATGACCCTTGAATGGTCCATACACACTCACATCCAGCGGTTGAATCTTGTGGCTGCAGTGGGGAGGCATCGTCAAGAGAACAACACCATTGTCTTTAGCCAGCTGAATAACTTTTGAGCTAATATGAGTTTCGTGGTTGTCCATGATGAGAAGCTTCATCTGAGTGAGGCTTGCATGGGAAAACTTGATAAAGTGCGTCATGTAATCACAAAACAGCTCCTGGTTAATCCATCCAGACACGTTTGCACCACCAGAAGAGTCCTCAGGAGCTCCAGCAAGCATACGGGTTTGCATTTTTTTTCTTGGAAATATCATGAAAGGAGGCAAGAACGTGCCATTGGCACAGATCGTTCCCAGAAATGTCACTAACTGACCTCTTTCGCCTGAGGTTACTTTTCCAACCTGCTTTCGTCCCTTTTCGGCAAAGATCTTGGGTGGCACATGAACTGTTGTAAGTCCTGTTTCATCACAGTTGTAGATGCTCCCACCAGTAAACTTGAACCTTTCTAGAATACCCTTCAGATTGTCAAAAAACTGGCCAACATTCTTACGATTAAAACTTGTTGCACGGCTTAGACTCGTAGCTTCGGGTTTTCTCAGAGATAACTCAGTATTCCGGCTTCTAAATCCATACAGCCATCTCTTCCTGGTAGCAACTTCTTGGTAGTGCTGCTCCACGCCAGATCGAGAAAACCTTGGCATTGTATCTGCAAGAAAATGTAATAGGGTAAAGATCTTTGAAGAAGCTAAACCTTAGCTTTGTGGCGCAGAGCCAGACAACCAAGAATACTAAATAGGGCAACTTATACCTCGGTAGACCAAAGAGTTCATCATAGTGATGATAGAGGCTGGCTGAGATGTTGCAAGATATTCCAATTTTTGGTCTTATGAGGGTCTTTCTGTGCGGTTTTATCATAACAAGCGGACCTTAGTATGCTATAGCAGCTTTAAAGATACGGATGAGAGATAACTATCCCACTCGACAAAGAAATTTAGCGAAAATATAGTTAAATCCTAAGCTAACTCCTATATGTCATGACCCAGTATGTACCACCCATTGGTGATTCACTATGTACCACCCCAACCCTATTGGCAGAAATTGAAAAACCGTCTTAAACTTTCAAAAATTTGAATGTTAGATGGCGCTAATGTGTAGCCAGGACACAGTACTACTAACCTGTGGAAAAATCTCTTAATTCTGCCATACCTTGAAGAAATTATGAATCAAAACAGAATCCCAAAATATTTTTCGGGTAAGATACAAAAAAGTTTAAAGTCAGATATCTCGAAAACAAAGATTGCAACATACCTTTATAAGTGGTTGACGTTGGTGGCCATATGTCAAGGATTGCCATGTGCTACTGAAATGATTTTTTTTGTCTCACCAGATGGCAGATAATCTCACTGATCTGCTATGTACCTATACCCAGTATGTACCACTCTCCCCTATAATTGCAATACTTTACCCACTAAATTGAATTTCAGCCAGTTAATAGCCGACACTTGCTTTGAATTGGTTGATATTGCCAGCATTTACAACACTTTCTGGAAGATTATTCCAGTATTCTACTATTCGATTTCTAAAGCTCCCTTTTCCAACGTATTTTACCACTCATATATATTCAAATAATGTATACAACGGATATGTCATCTACTCCGCTATATACATTATTTGGATATATGTTTCAAAGTCAACTTGGGCTCAAGGACTATTTATCTTACCACACATTTTCAAGTTGTGCTTCTGAGACCGTTGTAATTGAAAGTGAGGAAATCATCGGGTCTTATATTCTCATAATAACTGTGGCATAAGGCAGATGGCGAATGGCTAGCTGCCTCTGTTTTTGTTTTATTGAGTTATGCCTATTTATTTTTTGCCGTGTCATGTATGTGCAATGAAGGTTGGCGAAGCCTTTTCCCCGCAGGAAGTCTACGCTGTTAAATTTTGTAACTATGATATCGAGTTAATTTTTTAAAGTATCTCTTTGTTATGTGTCTTTTGGATTCAAGTTAGCCCATCTTCAACGTGTCAGGGTGATGAAGTGCTTTAAAGTTTAACTGAAAAGGATATTTGTATGCACTGAAATATTTTGACCCATCCAGGGGATTTGTATTTTTTCACCTGCATTTCCAGAGTTAAAAAACTAGGCTGAAGAAAGTAGGAAAATAAGTGGGCTGATGTCTCGCAATTAATCTGTAATTTTTAGTTTATTTTTCGGCAATGGCTTACCTTTGTAGTTGGTAAATATTTCTGCTTACTACAAAACGTGCCCATGAAAAAACGTCCCCAGCGAAGTTTTGTCCGCACATTATTCAATCCGTCGGCACAAACCGGACCCCCCCCCCCCCCCCCCAAAGGTAAAAGGGAAGTGACGCTCCTGCCGGCGGGCATGACCTTATTTTCCACTCTCTCACCAATGAACACTTTGAGGGGAAGGAATGTCCTATCCTACTCAGCCTATGGCTCAACTCACGTTCCTCTTTCTCTCTTTGCTTCTGAAAGCAAGTCAAAATAGATCCTTTGTGTTCACTCAGAATTGTACAAGACCAAGAACACGATTGAAAGTCACTTGGATAATCAAAAAGTCTGAATGAAGGTTTAGTGATAGTCTTGATTATTCATTTCACTCTGACAACGGTCCTTGTGCTAGACTTTATAAGAATGTATATGTCATGTCTCTTTTAAATGTTACCTTTTGCTAAATATAACGCTTAAAGGGGTCAAAACAGAAGTTTTGTCTCGAAAAATAACGCTTCGAAGTTTCAGAACAGAAATATCCTATACTTAGAAATATACAAGGGCGATTAAACTTGGCAGGCACAGTAGGGACCCTACTAGATTGACATAAAAATGTCACCTCCCGGGTCCGACCATCTTGGGGGAAGTGGAGGGAGGGAGAAATTTGTTTTACAAAAGTGTACCCACCCATTTGTTGGAGTAACTTTTTTTCCCTAGGTATCGGCATCTAGCTATGACTGACTCAGACCTCGTGTAAGAACATGTGATACGTTTATTGGATGAGCGAGGCTGGCCAAAAAATTTGGTTATTGAAATCAATGTTCAATTTTTCTGTCGAAACGCACATGCTCTGCGACTGCAGCGCGGGAAGCCGAATGCGTCGGAACTGGAGATCTCAAAATGTGATATGCCGGAGTTAAGTAAATATCTTGGCGACCTTCTTTTCTTTTAAACCGGTTTAGTAACTTTTCCATTTTCTCTAATAAACTAAAAAATAATCTACTTTATTTCCTTAAAATTTAACTGAACATGCAACTTATTTTTACATCTTAGATTCAAATACATTGAATTATTACAACACCTACTGGGGATTTTCATTCTGTCCACAGTAGTCTTCAGTACGGACGTTGGGAATGTGGACGCTTTCCCATGGTGAATCCGTCCACAATTCGCCCGCGAAAATCACTAAACTATCACTACACAAGACACCTCACTAGCTAGCACTAGTTTTTGGCACTGCAGACTGCAGACACTTCTTTGTTTATTTGATACACAATTTATTTACTCGTTTGCTGCTGGTGTTGTTGCCAAATGTTCCAGGCACCATAGAGATATCACAAAAACGGGAAGAGCGGCAAGCACAATGGGATAATCGATTATTTGGAAATATCAGAAAAACAAACTAACGCTTTTTCATCGGGTTTTCAGGATTATTTAAGCCAACAAGTGATGGGTAACTAGACTGTCGTATCCTAGCCCTTTTCGGTTAAACTTTAAAATCTGGAATTCTACATGCTAGCATTCGATATCGTCATTCACGCAAATAACACATTACAGAATTACATAAAAATACATTTTATCTATACGTACAACTTACGAATGTCGTTTAATTAAACTAGGATTAAAATATTGGGTGAAATAGGGTACAAAAGATTTCAGATAGCGATGAATCGAGTTTATGGGTGGTCTTACTTTGTTCTCTGGGAAGTACCGTCTCTCTGTCTTAAAGTGTTCTTCCTTGTTTCTTACTTTGTGGCTACGGCTCCTACTTCATTTTGTGGGGGCAAGGTCAGGTCATCTTACAAGCAAAAAAAATACTTGAACGCGTGGCGTTTTAATTCCGGTAGTACAGGATCAGTAGTTGCGTTTTTGCAGATACCACTTTTTCTTTTTTCTGTTTTCGCTTGAAGACGGTTGCTAAGTCGGACAAAAATGGCTCATGCGTGAAATCTTTGCTGGTATTCACGTTGCCCCATAATAGGGGCATTTGCCTGTGGTAGCATGTCTTTATGCTCATGACGACCTGGCAAGGGGAAAGAGGTCCAGTGTTCTAAAATACCTTTTTGGTAATGTGGCAAACTCATTTTTATTTATTTATTTGACTTCATAAAATAGACAAGGAGACTTAGAAATGAAATAGGCAAATAGGCTGCACTGACTTTATTTTTGGCCGAATTATAATTACCACTTCGGCTTCATCCGAGGTTGGGGCCCCTAAATATCTGCCTCCTTTGCCTTGGCAGAAGCTCGCCACTGCGCGTGCTTTTATCGAAAAATTGTGACAACAATCTATACGCCCTCCACAAAATTCCGTCCAGAATATTTTATTCTTTTGCGCTAGATCAGCTAGCATAAAGTAAACAATGGTACATTAAATGGATCATTTTCACGGCGGGTATTATTCCCCGGAGATGAGAGGGGAAAGGTTCACACGGTACCCGGGTATTTTCAAGGGAGAGTACTTATAAAGCTCAGGATATCTCTTTACAATGGACACTAACATGTGTCCATTTGGATCACTTCTTATGTGGATATAATTAAAATTATTGCTCGAAAATCCGATTTTGTTGTTGTTGACGTCATAAAATACCCTTCGAAAAACAAATCCCCAGGTATAAAGCTCGTGAAATCGAAGTTCATAATACCCAGGGATTTGTTGCTGTTGCGGGGAAAAATACCCGCGGAGTACGGGTAAATACCCTCCGTGTAAACGTAGGTTTACTTCGTGGCGTACGTTTAACCAGGTTTATTTGGCTAAATACGGCAGTCAGGTTACCCGTCATATTTTTACTTAATTCGGCTAGAAGAACCGACAAAAAACGCGTTAATTCGTTGCTTTGTTATCCACAATTATTGAATTTTAGCTGTTGTAATTTCTCTCAATAACTGTTGTACCTCTCTATACGGACGTACCTCCATGTTCAAAATGTTTAGCTCTCTGTTGACTGGGTCCTTCTACAAAGGAAACCTATACGGGATAGAAGGCTATCTTCCGATGTGATTCTGCAGTCTGGAACCGAACATTTCAAAATCTTCACTTTGTTGGCCATTGAAACGCACGCTTTTGTAGACATTCAAATTTTCCGCGGCTCGTCGTTAATTTATTTGTCGAACAACCAGCGGAGATTCCCAACGTCACTACTAGACTACGCGACGAAAAACAAAACAAAAATCACTTACAGGAGTCAAAATAATTCAGTGTATTCAAATCAAGGGTATAAGAATAAGTTGGTATAAGAATAACTTTAAAATGCCGCTGCCTCTACAGGCGTAGACTCCTCGAGAAATCGAGGGGAGCGGCGGAGATAGACGGAGTCGCTCCGCGCCGACTCCGCGGATGGAAAACAGCGAAAACACGGGGAACGACTCCACAATGGATTTGTACGAAACAAAAAAGTTCATATAAGTCTGGGTCAATTTTACTTTCACTTTCGTTTATTCTGATTGTTTTTACCTTAAAGCACACCTGGCAGTATTTACTGTTTATGCTCCAATATTCAAAACTATTTGAGTACTGTAAAACTAGGCTCTGGTGTTAACATATTATCCACGGCTTTGGCTGTTTTGAGCCTTTTCCCAATCCGATTGACTTCTAGCAAAACTCGGTAATTTCTGATAACCGGTTTTTACGATCACAAGCATGTACGCGAACACTCATCGGTAGCATAGTGTTAATGGAAAATAGGGGATCATGGCAAGTGGGAAGATTAGTGAGGGATCGTTAGCGGGCTTAGAATGTAACATAACGAAATTTGGGTCTCTAGACTTTAGATTTGATGAATGCAATTACTGAAGTAAAGGACCCGTCGTGTCTGTAATGCCAATGCAACCTAGTTTGATATAGTTACTATTTTAAAAAAATAATAAGATATAAGGTAATCTTTCGCTCAAAGTGTATATCATCACTCAAAACCAGAGAGACTAGAGGGAGTGTCGAGGGGCGAGAGTGTTCCTCACCGAAGAAATACTGCCGCTCCAGCCTGTGGTAGTCTATGAGCTCCTGTGGCTGAAACAAAAACCATCCCAAGGGATGGAGGGTCGCATACCTCCTACCCTAGTCCCCGACAAGGTGTAAAATAAAAGCGGTAGTCGGGCGAATCAAATGCACCTCAGGTTTTTAATTACTTCGGAAATCCGCTGGATGTTCATCAGAGAAACTACTGGAATTTTGCTCATGGAGCTTGGCTCAGGGCATCTCTCGGAACTTGTCTCAGCGAATTTCCTGCAAGCTGGATCAGGGGATCTACCGGAATTTACTCAAGGGAGTAAACCAGAAATTTGCAGCCTACAGCAAAAGAAATTTACTTTTAGGACACGTTTCAAAAACTTATCAATTTCAGCTTTATTTCGGGGCGGAGCTGACTGCAGCTTTAACGATCGTTAACGTTTTTCCAATTCTACAAATGTTAACTTTCCCCAACGATGCTCACCGCCCATTTTTACGAAATATTAACACTCCTTGCAAATCGTAGGTGAGCGGAGCTGTCAAGTTTTGAAATCAGAAACCTGGAACGCCGAAAGTTAATAATTTGCATGGATTGATGTACATGGATTGATTAAAGACAAGAATGTCAACGGACACTCTGTGATCTATCTTTACCAGCTAAAGCACAAAATATTTACATGCAATGAACAAGCAGTGACCATGTCTGGGTACCATCAATTTTTCTTTTTCTTAGGTTTCCTCTCTTCCTCCTGATCTTTGTCACTTTCTGCCAACTTTTTCTTGACAAGTTTGCCGAATGAACCAAGGAATTGGCTTGTAAACTGCTCATGCTTCTTGTCATGTTCCTATCTATACGCTCTTTACTCACTTCTCTTTGTCCCTTCTTTCAGAAAGTTCCTGCTCTGCCTTCAGGTATTCAACATTGAACTGTCTGTTTTCATTTTCGTTCTTCTCCCGGTCCTCGCTTTTTCTTCCCGTGCACGAACGCTTCTTTTCTAGCGCTATATCGAGATTGATTTTTTGCTGGTTACAAAATCTTCCTCTTTTCACTCCCACACTGCTCATCAAAACTGACTTCACTTGATGACGCAAGATCAACATATGAATCATCATTTGCTTTAGAAGTCGTAGGCAATCAACTATGGGGACTTGGGAATCCAGCTTTTACGCTGTCCTTGTTAAACGAATCTCTGACCAGTGGTGGACAGATCGAATGTGAGTCGCCTTCTATTTCCATAACATCATTGCAGAAACCAGGAGGATCCTTTTTGCCCTTCCTGGTATATTTGATATGATTATTATATTCCCGTGCGGCTGTCAGAAAGTTCCTGCATTTACTTGCTACCTTGTCTCTTGGTTTATCTCCCAAGCTGAAGCCCAGTTTAAATATTTCTGTCGCAATTTTCGACCACCTTCCTCTTGTATTTCCACTTTTATATGTTGCTAAGTTCTCCTTACGCTTCATGAGCATGAGCATTAGCTTTGTCGCTTTGTCATCGATATCCTGCAGCTCAACTCTTTTGGACTTAGCGTTTGTCCACAGTAGACTTTCTGTTCGCATTTACCCATTCGTAAAGTCATCGCTTTCAGACCAGTCCGCATGCGGTAGAAGGGAAATGAACTTATCGGTTGAGTAGCCATACTCCATAATCTCTTCTGCGATCCAGGCAAGTTGTTGCTCCAGATCTGAAAATAAGTTTTAATAAGTATTACATGTATGCTCCCACCCGGCATGTAACTGCTTAGAGCATTTGATAAGTAAGACTGCTGGTTTTAACAAAGCTCATCTAGTGCGAATACAGATAATCGAAGTAAGAACTATTGAGGAAAAATCATCCTCTTGGTCTTTGCTGCTCTGCTCAGATATGTGTTCAAAGAAGCAGTAACATACTGGAAAACACTGCGTACAGTCGAATCCCATTACAATTTCAACCAAGTTTCCTTTTTGGTGTTGGTCTTAACATCAGGGACATGGAAACGAAATTTGCTTGCTTGCAACAGATGAGTTAAATAACTTCAGTGAGGCTAATCGACAATGGAACTTAAAAATTCCTAAATATATTGTAACCAGGAAGAAACCGTTAATCTTTTGGGAAGAAGAGTTTAGTTTATTACAAATGTGGTTACATTATGTCTGTGGTTAGTCAGTGGTGCTTTGCACTACACCTTACAAAATAGATGCCACAACCATTGCATTGAGGTTTCGACACAGATTTGTGTATTTTAGATCCAGATTGTTTATTTCAAGGTTTTAAGTGTCCAGAAACCAACATCTACAGCTCCAAAGTTAAATGCATTATTGCCAATAGATGATGCGTAGGGGAGATCCGCCCAAGAAATTTCTTGGTCTTGTTAATAGACAGAATTGTGTCTTTTTTGTCGCAAGACGTTTACATTTATGTAGACTATGATGTGCAAAAATCGGAGCATCCGGATATGTACCATTTATGAGATAATACCCATCTTCTGAAAACCTCCAAAACGTCCGAACCAGGACCACCCTGGTGCACGTTCGGCATAAACCGGTACAGGTTCGGCCTTACCTGTTGACTACTCTCTGAGCATCAAATTCTCTCAAAAACCGACAACCAATATCAATCATCTCGTTTAATGAAAAAAGGTAAAAAATCACGTACAGAATTAGTGAAAAAATAAACGAAAAAATCGGCTACAGGTAGGTATTCGGGAAAAGCACAGATTAAATAGGCAAAACGACATGGCTGAAGTCTACTTCACATTGTGTGATGTAAAATCAATATCGAATGCCAGTTTTTCGCTCAAGCGTGAAGTCCCTCCCGATTTGGTCGGTCTTCCCAGCTTCATTGCGACTTCGGCCTTGGAAATTATTGCAACTTCATCGGTTAGAATGAACCAGCGTTCACTACGCTTAAGAAACTGGACTTCTAGGTCAAGCGCTAAATCGTGCAACACCATCGCGACATAATGTACTATGAGCTTACTTTTCCCTGCCAAAGCGACTAGAATGTAATCATCCGGCTTGATTTCATTATCGTCCTCGTCCCCGACATCACTGAGTCCTAAGGCCATGCTGGAAGTGTCAGACTGGTCATCCAAGCTAGGACACACGTCAGGATCTGACTCATCATCACTCTCAAACAACCATACCTTTGCTTTGGTTTTGGGCTGACTAGCTAATCGAGACTTTGCAAGCTTCTTCTTTGCCGCATTTTCTTTCTTTTCGGCTGTAATCTTCCTTTTCTGTGATTTGCTTTTCTCTTCCTCACTTATTCTGATCTTGTCGGGAGTATCAGTTAGAATCTCACAGTTTTTTTTGTTCGCCAACCGTCTTTTTGCTTTACGTGGAGAGCCTTTTGGAAGAGGGCTGATATCAATGAGTTCATTGAAAGCTCCATCTGTGGAAGGTCCAGGTGCGTTGAAGTTGCGTCTAAGGATATGCATTACACAGCAGCTCCTATATGTTAAACATCGAAATGGTTTTGCACTTATGCGCGGACATGAAACTTGCCGCTTCTCGGTTATAGTACGCTTTCAGTGGTCCCATGACCGTACGATCCAGTGGTTGTAACTTGTGGGTCGTGTGGGGAGGAACTGTTAGCAACACAACGCCATTAGCCTTGGCCAAATTCAGGACCTCTGCTAGTTTTCAGAACCGGTCACGAACGTTCCCGGAGGAGCACCTTTGAGCAGGATATCAGGACACTTTTTCCTGGGAAATATCAGCAAGGGTGGAATGCTGTTCCCAATTGCATTGACGCAAGCACAAATGGTAGTAAGTGGTCCCCTTTCCCCGGAGGTGACCTTTCCTACTTGTTTTTGGCCTCTTACAGCGATAACTTTCCCAGGCTTATGGACTGTTGTTAGTCCTGACTCATCGGCATTCCAAATGTTGTTTGGAGGGAACTGGTACTTAGCCATAACTTCACCCAGTTTATCAAAAAAGGCGCCAACTGTATGTCTGTTAAACGTAGTCGCTCGTCCTAGACTCGTGCCTTCCGGTGCTCTGATGCTCAGAGCTGTGTGACGCTTCATGAAGCCCAGATACCAGTCTTCTCCTGCACGGCCACCTGCAGCCCCGTCAGAGCTGTTCCACGCGGATGGGTCAGGCAGACGTTTCGATACAGCATAAGAATACGCTAGCTTTCTGGCCTCCAGTGGGGTAAAGCCATAATGCATCTGCGAAACTAGCTTCAGATAGAGTGCTATACCATCTTCCTGTTCATCCGTGAAAACCCGGCGTGTCGCGTACTTCGGTTCGTAAAAGTTGAATGGCAGCGCTTCAATCGGAAGTGGTTGCTCTTTTGTCTTTCCAACATAATCTTGCAGAGTTCCTCTGGGAATTCCATTGTCGCTAGCGGTTTTCCGTATGCTCATGTGATCCACCAACACACAGAATACTGCAGCCCGAAGACATCCGGGGTCCCATCCGCCCTTCTTCCTTTCTTGTTTCTGGACCCTCATGCCGCCTGCAATGGAAAAACACGCACAATTGCAGTGTTTCTAATATCAAGAGCCCTATGATATGAATAGATTTGAATGCGGACGTAAAACTGTTATCACTTATTTCTGGTACACGCTCTGACGGTCTTGGTTCGGCATGCCGGAGGGACCCCACTCTGGGTGTCCGAACGAGGGATTTTGCCACCTATTGACTAACCTTAAAGATACAAAATGTGGGGTAAAGGTGGCGCAGTGTTAGTACCACAGAAGTACGACTAAAACTTACCTTTTCTGGCTGTATAACTTTCATTCTTTTTGCGTCACGCGAGATCGGAATTTTCGAAGAAAAGGGGCCTACCTGTTCAAAATCCAAATCGCGGAAATAAATGCCGAGTGGCCATCTTTAAAACATCAACTACCATCTAGCGTGTCTTTTGAACGTTATTTCGGAATTTTATAACAAACCGTGTTCTCGTAATCGGCTCTGTCCGAAGGTGGACCGTGCCGAACGAGGGCGGGTCTCCCCTACCACTTAACAACAGAGTAGTGCACTGCAACTAGCAGACTGCTCTCCAAAAACTTCTTCACCTCAAAACTTAAACGGAATCCGATATTGGTGACAAGATTATGTTAGTCTTTTCACCAACGCCGCCGACGAGATTCCTTTCAAGGAGACGGAATTTCACCATGAAAGGATTCTCGTCCCGCTAGACTTTTTTTCTAGTTGTTTTCACGAACGGAATCCTTTCGAGCCGACCGTAATCCTTTCTTCTTGACGGGATTTCTTGTCCGTGTACACGCTACGTAAGCCAGAGAATGGAAGAATGTGAAGTTTCGAAATATAAAATTATTGTGATTGAAAACTTCTGAAACTTAGGATATATAATTCCTCTATTTTTGGGCATGTTGCTCCAAACCCTGGGCATGCCCCGCATCGGTATTGTGCTCGTATATTACGGCAGGCCCTGTAACAATGGTACATACCCCCTTAAAAATCAGTTTCAAAAGCAAATTTCCAACTCATCCTAGTTCAGCAGATGTCAATACGGAATGTATGAGGACCAGGTGCTTTACATCTGCAAAAAGGACCCACCGAATACTGTTGGCTTGGCCAGTCACAGAGTCGGTAAAAAAAGAACCCAGATACACCAACAGAGCAGCAAGAGACGCAATTTCTCAAGTCTCCTTTCTGATTGGTCAACAAATGGTGGATTGACAACCATCACCAGCAGACAGGTTGGTAGTCTTTGGTCAAAGCAAGAAGAGCTAAAATAGTAATTGTCTGAGAAGCGAGAACTGACAATTCAAAATAACATTTTTTTTTCATAATAACTTTATCCTTTTATGAAAATAGTACTTTTTAAAAATAATACTTGAATTTTTTATCTCAATTCTCTTTGCAATTTGTCTTATTTAAAGTTCTAAGGCTATTGAGATGAAGTCAATCCTTTTCAAGCTTTTTTGTCAGAAATGAAAATAAGAAATGCTTTGCAGTTCTGCAGAATCTTTGTTAACGTTCGCTTTGTGATGAATGAATCTTTGCTTTGTTAGTAAATTCTAGATACTCATTGGTCAACAAATGGCAGATGTCAACCCCTATAAGTAAGTTGCTTAAGGCTGCTAAAACTATTTTTTTTCAAAAGTAAGAATGAGGAAGCGAGACAAGCAAATTGGTAATTTGTATGGGAATAAGGAATTGAGAAGCGAGAACCTAGGATTCAGATAAAAATGCAATGTAATTTTATTTCAGCAAAACATCAGTAAAAATCACAAGCTAGTAGGCAAATACCTGGTCCCCCGAAAAAACATTTTGGCTGGTAATGCCTATGATGAACACCATGCCTCATAATAATTTTCACACTCGGGCATGCTCAGACTTTACAACACAAGTACAGTAGAGGTAGGATATGCTTATGTGAACGTTAGTTGACATTGAATTTTGCAGTTTTTATGCACTTACTGTGTCTAAAGCTACCTACCAGTTAGCCATAGTTAGGTAATTAAAGGCATCTGAAAACACATGAACAGATATTTTGGATCTTCATTCTACCATTTAGCCTAAAACTGCACTGTTCATATTAAAGTAACTGTTCAACATACTTCTACTGTAAAAATGCCCAAAGTCTGGGGACTTGTGTATGACTGAAACAGTTATGAATTCATGGTTACCAGGTTTTTCAGCTTCCATACCTACATGACGGTTTTATTAGATATAAACAAGGCCAATAAATAGAAAAACTGAAATGGATTATTCAAACTAATAAGCTATCCACAAGGTTGGTTTTCCCACAAGGTTAGTTTTCTCACAAGGTTGGTTTTCCCACAAGGTTTGTTTCCCCATAAGGTTTGTTTTCCCACAAGGTTTGTGCCTTTACACTTACGAAATAAAGTCCTTTGCAGTCTTGTCAGGCAAAACAAAGAAACAATTAAACTCTGAATGCTTTTGTCGGGCATCTGTATTCTTGTCGGCACATCGGGTTAATAAATCATAATAATCAAATCCCTAAACTTTTGTCCAACCCTGGAAGTTTATGTCTCGTCGGCAAATCAAAATTTTATACAGACAAGAATCAAATTTGTGCCTACTTTCTCGTGGATGGCAACTACTTTTTTTGGCGGAAAGATCTGTGACAGGTAGCCTTATTTTTATTTGGGACCGCAAAATGGCGCTCAGATCATCAGCGTTTCAACAAAATATTGCCTGCTGCGCATTTCTTGGTGAAGAATGGTGGCTCATTGAGTCAGCGTTTTAGTATTGAAATTAGCTAATTTAAAACAAAACAAAAAATGATTAAACAAAAATTTCACTGCGTGATTAATTTAACTTGTTGTGCTTAAAGCCATTGGAAGCTTCGGTTTCTAGCGAAATCTGCAATGAAAATACCCGAATGGAAAGTTAAATATACGAATTCAAATTGAAGGACTAATGTCAAGTGATGCATTGCAGTTAAGTTGGCGGATTTCGTAGTATTCTTTATTTGGACGAACGGTGTTTCGTTTAGTTGGCATTCTACAATAGAAATTCTTGGGGGTTCGAAACACGTCAAAAGCTTGTAAGCTAAGTTTTTTCCCGACAAAAAGGCAGATTTAAATATTTTGTCTGTGGCGGTTAATTTGACTTCTTCTGGGCACAGTCGCTAGCAACGGCGTGTTTTTTCGGCACATATTTTAGTCCGTCGGCATAAACTGGACGTCCTCCCCCCAAACGTAAAATGCTAGTGACCCCCCTGACTCAGACTCCACGGTTTCATCATACCCTAATGAAGAGACATGGACTATAACAAGTAGAGAAGACATACAGTAGAGTTATCAGGATATGCTTATGTGAACGTTTGTTGACACAGGACGGGCACTTGTTATGTTTAAAGCTAACTACGATTTAGCCAAGTAGGTAATTGAAGGCATCGGAAAACACTGTATAGATATTTTGTGTCTTCATTCTCTGTTCACATTCAAGTTACTGTACACATAAGCAAACCTCTACTGTACTGAGCAGCCAATATTTGGTATTGGCCCTTCAGCCAAACTGTATATACTTACATTTCACAAGAAATTTATCATCTTTGAAACCCAGCACCGTTAACATGCACTGAACATCCTTACTTCCTTCAATATCCGCCGTTTCTTTACAAATTTGTATCGACATGATGAAGTTGAGGAAGGACTATTCGGAAGGAGAATCGAGAAGTGGCTAGCATCGTGAATTTCGAGGCTTTCGATGTTCTCTCGCTTCATCTAAATAGTAAAAAAACTGTCCCCTTCGGAGGGCATCGCGAGGATAATTCGGATCAAAAACGCAACTAATGTTTAGGTCCACGTGTTCCGTAAGGGTTTTGACGCTGTCGTTGTCGTGGTAGGTAGGGATACTGAACTTTGCTCCGAACTTTGTTCAGACCCTTTAATCTTAACGTTCTTCCCAATAAAGTCTCGGTTTGTTGGGTTCTATTGAAAAGAGGGAATATGTAATTTTTCACGAAAATCGTTACTAAATTGGTTTTAAATGTTCGTTACTTTAAAGTTTGACCGAAAAGAGCTGAGGTAACACAATCTAGTTAACCATCGCTTTTTCACTTAAAGAGGCTTGAAGACCCGATTAAAATGCGTATGCGTTACTTCGTAGTAGAATTTAGTAGAATCTCCCATGTCTTAGTAGAGTTTTCGTTTTGAGGACTGCCGTAGATATTCTGAACGTCTTGCTACAGCAAATAGTGGTACAAAACCTTGACACAATCCAAATCGTGAAGTATGTACAGTTAAATTCTACAAAAATAAGTTGGTTTTTCAGTTAAACTTCAACCAGTCTAAAACGAGAGCTGAGCTGTTCGTATCTCCAACAGAATTCTATAAATGCTCCCCGGCATCAGTTTGATATCTAAGACTCGATGCTATGAAATCATTCTTGTATTCACATTCAGTTGGAAACACTTTTCTTCAATCAACTCCTCTGTGATGATGTATTTGGATCCCAAAACATAAGTGGTGTCCATTTGTCCGTCCGTCTGTGATCACGATAACTCTCGAAGGCAATGAGATATTTTGATGAAACTTGGTGTGAGGATTCTTTGGGTAAAGTGGAAGGTTATGTTCGTAGATCGGCTCTGTAGCCGTACATCTAGGGGTGGGTGAGGGGTTTGGAATTAAGGGGCAAAGAAAATATTTTGAAAGAGCTAATGTGATAGTCGATTATGGGGTAGAAGACATGCGGCCAAAACGGGAAAATATGTTAAGTTAGAAGTTTATTTGTAGTTCATTAGATATCCGATTTAGGGGTAAGAAGAGTTGATGAATCCGAAGACAATCATTTTTTACTCGGACATATATTTCTCCCGGAATCCGGCTGGATCCGGAAAAATTGTTATAAGTTAGATTTTAAGTTGATTAGATGTTCGATATAGGGGAAAGAAGATCCTGAAAGGAGTCCTGATTTTGGCACAGCTACTTTTCCGTCATCTTGATTCAGTTAAGTTTTCGCCAGAATAGATAGATATGAATTATATGGGTAAACACGCATGCTGAATCCATATCTGATGATTATCTTTTTGGCCCTGATCTGTTTCTGCATTTTAATACAAAAATGTTCAAGGAGTCTGGCGAAGACTGGATCTGGCGAAGACAAGACCCAATCGCCTGGATCAAATATTTAATTTTTTAGATCCCATCGACCTTTGGTCTTGCTGTTATCAGAAGGCGCCGGAACTTCTTTCACATTTAGGGAACCGTGTACCTACCATTCAGCATCTACTAAGGATACTAAGGATGTCGGTCTCCTGCTGGAAACCGGCTCATGATAGGTGACGAAAGTCTCTTCATGGTACACTCGGTGGCCGTTGGAATTCGAAAAAAGATCGGGAACAAGCTGCCTTATGATTCGGGCAAGACTCCCAAAGATCTTACTGCTCATTTTTGGCACTCATTCTGCTCAAAAGCAGCTAAGGCGTAAAACCAGCCTGTCACTTGAACCATCGCATTTTGTACAGCCCTCATGAAGGCCCCTGCATCATCCGTGGGAGCATTAGCCCATTGGGCAGCAGACACCGTTGCTGCAGCGATAGCTCCTCTAGCAGTAAAGTTGTTCCTTGGAAGATCACCCCTATTATACTTTGATCACCCCTGACACAATAGCCGCCCACCCTACCCCAGCGAAATTCACTGCGTTAACTGCAGTTGGGGATCAAAGTCCAGTCAGCTTCGATCTGACTAAAGCAGGACTGATATATTGCATAGATTGGTGCCACTGCCTTCCTAATTTGAAGACGGCCAAGATGGCCGCTGCCTTTCCTGTGACCGCAGGAATCGGGGCCGGTGAAGCTACTGGACTGTAGGCGGATTCTGATTCCCTTCTCCAATGGCTGGCTGCTGGTCTTTGACGTTTAGGTTCTTAATCATGGTAGCGACGGATCGCCAAAAGAAACTGAGCGCCAAGGTTCGATACGTCGCATGAACCGATGAGATGTTTGTTGTTAACCGTTGGGGTTGGTACTCTTCTTAATCTATGCCCATCTTAAGGACATTACAAGGTAGCGTGTGATCGGCGGATTATATTCAACTCGAAGGCGTATAGGGATCGTAGTCTTTCGTTTAGGGAGGTCGGTTCTTTTTCTTTTGACACTTACTTTATTTATTCCTTTAGTACAGCTTGCTTCTGTTAACACGTAAGGTAATCTAATAATACAGACACATGTCTCGCTACAGTCAACTCTCAGAATCATCTGCTCGCTTCGAGCTTCACATCAAATTCCTATTCTTGCTTACTGCGTAGGAGCTAACCGCAGTCGCTACATGTAAAAGATTAAACCAAAGTCCTGATCAAACGTGCCTGAAAACTCAGGAAGAGGATGTTCAACAACAGGGAACTGATAAGGCTACTTCCATCGTCCCGAGGCTTGAATTATTGCCAAATATGGAGTTGCTTTTCTCAGCCCGCATTATTTCAGATTACGGAGTCAACTTTGATATTTAATATCCTTATACTATCCGTAACACTCGTTATCCCTTTCAAGGTTTTGACTCCCGACAAAACAAACTATGCCAATGCCAGAACTTGATTTTTATAAACTTCTCTTTACTTGGCTTACTTTATTTTTGCATTCTAAAATTTTTTGATCAACCTGTCTAACTCAGTTACGACAGATGTTCCATTTCCAGTATCGGCTTTTCAGTAAAATGAAAACAAAACTTTGCAAGCCTCTACCCTTCCTTTTGTCCGAGAGTTTACATGAGCGGTGGTTTGCAAGTTTTTAGACCTGAAACCTTTTGCTCCCCGGCATAGTATGCTGAATACTTTCCTGACAAATGGGTACTTTATGCACTGATAAAATAGAAGCATTTAAATAAAAGTCTGCATCCCTTCCCTCTTTCGAAAATTTCGTTCAGGGTAGGACCTAATTTTATACAATCAATATCGAGGTCTGACTTGGCTAACCCACCCGTAAAGAAGTTAAATTTATAATTTATGGCAACACAATTAGCTTATAATTTTACAATTGTTAGTTGATTTCTAATTTTAACTTTAATTTTTTTTACTTTAATGGAATCAATATGAAGTTCAAATTACTAAGACACCCGCGAAAATCTGAATTAAAAGAAAAATAATGCCTCTCCCAATTAAATTAATTCTCGCGCATCTGGAACTTGGTTTAACTGCGGTCACGACTCAAACTGAAAACTACGTTAACACAAACGTTAATTCGCGACGACACTACAAGACCGACAACAAGTAAAATTTTCCATATTATATACCCGACATAAAACAATTAATTATTTTTATTTCGTTTTATCGGAACCAATGAAAATCGGTTCTTACTTTAACTTAAGCAAACTTTTCCATATTATACACACAACATACTACAATTAATTATTTTTATCTTATCTACTTCAACTTAAGCAAGAATTACCATATTATACGCACAACATTTTACAACTAATTATTTTATTTCCTTTTATCTAGTAATTTATTACTACTATTTATGTTTTTATTTTTATTTTTGTATATTAGGTTATAGTTGTGGCCTTAGGACCTTCAGAAACATTTGAAAACTAACATTTGCTATCTTAGATAAACACGCTTAACATGTAAAGCAACAAACAAAAGAAAGATTATTATGGCCTTCGGCCCTTTTGAATACTTTTTAAAGTTTAAAACAAGCATGCTTCACTTATTGAAAAGGAAAATACTACAATTTGTGGCCTGAGGCCCTTCGAATAATTTACATGAATCACATGTTAAAGCGGCAAAACAGCACTACAAATTATAAATGTCTTAATCACTGTTTAGTTTGGTGCAAAAACAGTGCCATGACAAATTGCAAAACGGTGCAACCGGGCTATAAGTTCTCTTTTGCACTGGCGTTCTCGGGACACATCAAAATATCATTCAGTTGACCAACGGAGACCTCCATCAGAATAGTTTCTCGCTGATGACTTCTGTTGATAGTTCCTCGTTGATGACTTCTGTTGAATACTTCCTCGTTGATGACTTCCGTTGAGTCGCTCCTCGTCCCGCTCGGCCCAATCCCCATGACACACACGGTGGAGTAGAATATCCTCGTCCACCAACTCGGCTAGTGCGCCGCTTGCAGGGAGAGAACCGTGCGGACCGCACCGTCCCACCTCTATCCAATGTCGACGGTCCTTGGCATCGTCCAGCCACAGCCTGAAGCGACGCGGAGAAGGCTTGCTGTCCGCACAGCCAACGCGGAAACGACGCCGCTCGGCCCCGGAGAACCGAGCCAAAGATGAACGCGCATCCCAATGACTGGGATACAAAGGCGTGTTGGACTTGATAACATCACGGAGATACTCAGGCACGTCCGCCCATTCATGGGGATAAGCTAAAACCAGTAAAACCGCCTCCCAATCCACTAATTTTCCCCTATTCCACAAACTCGCAACAAAATTAATCAACGCCTCTAGTCTACCACCTCTATATAAAACAAATAAACCTTCACTAACCACATGCTCAACACTAGGCCCTAAACACTGGGTCCTAAATACACACTTCTTACTACCAGCCAACAAAACAGAACCGCACCCATAGAGTAAAGGGTCGGGGTCAATGTCATCCTCCATCCTGTACACAAAATATTCAATCAAGGACCCATTGCTGGCAGTACTGAGCTGGCGCCGGAAGAGGGAGAGGATCCGACTCCCTTCAGTGCTCCGACACCAACCCCTTTCCCCGACCCCATAATAAGGGCCTGCATAGCCGCCGCCTCCGCGCTTAGTTTCAACGCGCCTACGCTAGTCTGCGGGCCACGCGTGACTCCGAAAGCCATCCACGCCCACCACTGGCCGGTACTCTGACCACTCTGTCGACGCATAGACTCGTCGACGAGGGGGGGTAAAGTTTGGATGCTTAACAACTCGCGAGTGCCGTAAGCTATACTCTAGATCCAGGTCGTGCTGGAATAGGCTCCGCACTGTACAGCGGCGGCGGGGCCAGCTAGATCACCCGCATGGTAAAATGCCAGCACAGGGACCTCTCCGGGAGGCATTGCCCCGGCAGGTGGTAAACCTCCTACGTTCATAGGGAGGAGTAGGAAGTTAGGGGCCAGTGTCAGATTCACCCTAGAGTTCCAGTATTCGTCATCGTTCAGAGCCACCCAATCGTTGGGCCGGATGAGGCTCTTCGCTACCACCATTGCCCGCATGTTGGGCCCTCCGTTAGTGTGCTGAGCACATACTCGCCAATCCTCCCCGTATATGCCGACCACTCCCTCTCCTCCCCTTGCACCCGTATATGGCGCGAACCTTCGGGGGAGCTCCAATGAACCGACGCTGAGGTAGGGGTCGGGATAGAGCTGGGGCGTGACCAGTGGATAAGTCACAGCGTACAAGGGGTCGCTGACTGTGGATGTCCAGTCCAGCGGAAAGCTGCGCAGGTCTGAGAGACGCAGACCACTGGTGCCCGAGGTAAGATGGCATCCAAAACAATTGCCCAGCAGCAAGGACAGGAAGTTGGTGCCAGCAGGCTGGGCCAAGGCCTCGGTACAAAATAGAGCCCTAGCTATCAAAGGGGCCAACCGAAACTGTAAATTGCCAGCCGCTACTCCGGCCAACATTTCGAAGGTGAGACCCGAGCCCGCATAGGCCATCTGCCAAGTCATGGCCACATAGCGGAAGCTCATCAGAGCCCCTGACAGCAGGTGGTGCGACGCAAACACACCCAGGTCCGATGAAGTGTGGCCCAGATTCACGACTCCGCTCACACCCGCCGATAAGGTCAAAAGATCGGCCGAAGGAACGCAACCATGGTTTGGCCCACTGTATGCCTGTGTGGTCCAATTGAACCCCGGCGTTAGACGAGGAACTCTGTCCCCCGCCCAAGTCCACGAGTCAAAGCAAGGCTCCACCCCTCCTACGCCCGCTGTAAAAGATGCCTGGGCAACCACTCCGGCGGGAGAAAAACCCGCGGCAGAAGCCCGGCTGAACATTGTACCCTTACGGACCGCGAATAGAGCTAGAGCCTCGGCAGCCATATCCATCTGGGGTGTGGTTAATAGTCCATATTTCAGGAATATGGAACTCAGCGCGATGACATCTTCCGAGCGGAATTCGTTCACCCAGGACATTAGGTACTCAACTAATGTGGGCGCTGCACCCGGCACGGGAGCTCCGTCGTCACCCACAACCCCCAACGGAACGCCAGGTCCGAAGGCACCTACGGTACCTGGCTGTCTTGCCAGACCCGTTATGAATTTTCTCGACTCTAAAGGATCCCGGCTAGGGCCTCTTAGGAGTGGTCTTAGGTACAGATCCATCTCCTGTTCTGGCAGAAGCTGAACAACGGCAGCGCTCTGGCTTTTGTTGATGATTCGGACAAATTTGCTCGAAAGCTTCGCGCTCTGCAAAAAAAGAAAGACATACTATCAAATGGGGTGACTTTGATAGCTTTTAAAATTCAAAGTCCTCTCAAGCCATCTTTTGTTGACTTAAAATTCTGAAAATTATTCTAAATCTTGGACAATAACTTCTAGATGGCTCTGCGACATGCTCAGAATTTCTGAAAGTTTCGAACTTTTCTTTATCGAGTTTTGAATGCGAAAATCAAAGTGACCCCGCAACGGGGTGATTTTGATGATGAAAAAACTTGTTAGGGTCACCGAGTGAAATATGCTTGAAAGTCAGATATTATTAAATGAAAACTAATAAAAATATAATAAAAAGGCAAGATCATGATACCACTGAAAAATTCACTTATTTGGATGCGTCTACCAACCAGTTAACCTTAAATTTTGCAAGATCAACTCCAAATACTAGCTGCTTTCCACGACGACTTGTCCCCCCAACTTACAGAGGATCACATAAGATCAATCGACCTGAGACTTCTTCACACAGCTAACTTCATCCGTACAGACAAACTTGTCCAACATTTCTGCAATTTTCTTCAGATAACATATCTCCAGGTCAATGTCTACACAGCCGGTCGAAAGCTCGTCGCCTTCATCTTCAGTAAATTCAAAGATCTTTTCAACAGGTGCTATGAAGTCGGAAAACGAAGGTTTGTTCTTCCATGCCAGTTTCAAAAGAACATACTTTTCCAACACTTACGTCCTCGAGAAAAACGTCATCATGATCAATCAATCAATCAATCAATTTTATTTAGAACCCTAATAGCACTAGGCTAACATGGGCCGGAAAAATAAACACTCACAACAATACAAGTAAGACGCAATATAACAAACAATAAATAAGAAACGAACACGGATCATGAACAGTTAAAATGTTTAGTAAAATACGGAACGAATGAATTTAGGTATCTTTCGGAAGATTCGTAGGTGGGGGAACAATCTTGGGTTTTGGGTCGTCCTTGCTTCGCGTATTCGGTCCATGAGAGGGTGTAACGAAGTCCGGAAGGAGGGTCCTGTGGTGTTGAGAATTCAAAATTTGGTGGCCAAAACGCATGAGAAGATTATGTCTTCTTTCAGACAGTTTTTCGATATCGAGGATTTGAAGGCTTTCGTTATAAGATTTGTAATTGTGACCAAGTATTATTCTGCAGGCTCTCTTCTGCAGTCGTTCGATTTCGGCATCCTGAGCTTTACTTAAGCCAGGATGCCAAATTTGGCAGCCGTACTCTGAAATGGGCCTTACATAATTTTTAAATTTGATATACAAAAAAAAGAAACAAAAACAACTATAAAGCAAATTGCAAAAGCAAGGATAATCAACTCTAAAGAGGATTCCTTAACGCATTTTGCAATGATTTTCAAATATATTGATCAAATCAAACTAAAACAATTTCGTCAATTAAAGAGTATGTACAAAAAAGCCCTAAAACTTAAGAGCTTCTTCCTCTTCCACCACGTCCGCCAGCTGATGACGCTGGTTGCCTCGCTGGCTGTGCTGCAACAGCCGCAACTTGAGCTGGTGCAGCTGGGTTTTGCTGCTGAGCAGGTGCTGGTGGTTGGGCAGGAGCTGCTACTTGTGCAGGAGGGGCCTGTGGAGGGTCAACAGCTGGTGCTGGTGCCAGTGGAGCCACATGTGCAACAGGTGCAGGAGGTGCTGGAGGATGGGGTGGCTGCAAAGGAGCAGGTGGTGCAGCGGGAGGTGCTGCAGGTGGAGCAGGTGGCTGTGCACCAGGTCCTCCAGCAGGTGGGGCAGGAGGAGCACCAGGCCCATGTGCCACAGGTCCAGGGAGAATAGGACCTTGAGGGCCCTGTGCAGGCATTTGGTGGCGGAAGAGGTTGGCAGGGATTGTACCCATCAGTGTGGCCAGGTCAGTTGCAGCCTCCATTGCCTGCAGGCCTGATGCCAGGGCTGTCCATTTCTTGAAGAACAAGACCCAACCTCTATATCGCACTGTTGGGACTGCTGCACGAGCCTTTTCGCCCTGGTACCATCCCTTAGGTACAGCATCTAGGCTCTCCAAATACGCCCTAGAAAGGGCTCTCACCTCAACAGGCACTGCACCTTGTGCAGCCATGGACCACCGATCCTCAACGGCCTCGGTGACAATATCGACCTCTTGGTCGCTAATGAAAGCCGGTCTAATTGCCCCCAGCTCTCCAATCACCTTCATCACAATCTTTGCAGTCGAGGCTGCAGATGTGTGGTACTCCACAAAGTCCGTGTGCCACGAGGACTCGGAGGTGATCGTCATCCATAATGGGTGGCAAGATGGTGGCTGTGATTCGGACAATATTCAAGACAGAGTTTGGAGAAACCCTGGTATTGCCCATACCCGCGAAGTAGTGCTCAACATTTGATGTGTTGAGGCCTTTCACCTGTTGACAGGCAGTTAGGTCGATGAGCCAGCCCCTTGCATGTGGCAGGGCATTGACCAGTCGGAGGAACCAACGGCCCTGTTCAGTGTCATCAACACCTGCCAATTGATCCACCCTGTATACAGGTGGATTACCTCCAGCGGCAGGCACTGCTCCTGTGTACCTGACTGTGGCAGGGCTATTAGGCTGAACCCTAATCGTGTGGATCTGCAGGTGGTGTAGGGCGATCAGCATCGCAGCGCTAACCAAGCCCTTTGAATCAGGCTCTAGGTTAGCATCACGCAACAATGCGTTTACATCGTTGCCGAGTGGGAAGTCAAACTCCATCCCAACTCCACCTCTTTGGATATTCTGGAAATACCCCAACATCTGGTGTCGAAGGGTATTGGCCGCAGGAGCGGGTCGTGGGCCAGCATTCAACCTCAATTCTCTTCTGGTTGCCATTCTCAGGGGTTATGTTTCCTCTGTTTTTTGTGTTCACATTAAAGTAACTGTTATCATTATCTCCTTCAGTCATTTCAGACAAGCTGTCGTCGTTCAGCATGGGTTCCTCGTCACTCATCGCTTGTGACGTTTCTCCAGAATCATTAATGGTCGCAACCGGGGTATTCTTTTTGCCTCGAGCTTTTGACTGTTTCTTCTGTCTTGCGTTTGCCAGAGTTTGTGCTACATGAGTTGTGCTACAGAGTTTGTGCTCAGAAAGAATAACGAGTAAGGATTCACCGACACTTTAGTTAGCTTCGTCATCATCGACTTCTCTTGGCAGCGGAAAACAACATTTTGTCTATTTGGTAGATTGAACATGTTCTAAATCCATTGACGATTGTTTCTTTTGCGTTCGGTTCAAGAGCTTCCCACAGTTTTTCTGGGAGTCTTTGATCACAATATCAGCCCTCCAATCGAACTCTGGATTTCGTGGTGCTCAAGAGAAAACAACAATAACGTCTATCCTCGAAGCAAGGATTCTTTGCTTATTTGTGTTTTGTGACCCAGCTTGCTCACTTCTCCAGCTTTTGAACGTCTGACTGACTTCTCCCATGTTTGTTGATTCCCTGCCCGAAGCTGTTTCACTGGTAGTCCCTGGAAGGTTTTCCAAAAGGCTAATTAAAGCCTAAAGTCAATCTCAAAAAGTTCAGCATCGTCACACATGCCGTCACACATATCACACTCTAATTCTACAATAAAATTGTTTCGACTGGATGACAGATCACACGAATTAGAATGTTCACGACCGCTTCGCAGTGTCATCTGTATTTTAATGTCGTCTGTTTTCCGTCTGTCTGTAGGGAAATTCGGTGTGTCAAGCCTTGCTCGTTTTGGAAGGTTTTCTTCGAAATCTGTATGGTACACTCGGTGGCCGTTGGAATTCGAAAAAAGATCGGGAACAAGCTGCCTTATGATTCGGGCAAGACTCCCAAAGATCTTACTGCTCATTTTTGGCACTCCCACTCTTTAGCCGGAAGATCTAATATTTTTATGCTTAGGGAGCTCATTCTGCTCAAAAGCAGCTAAGGCGTAAAACCAGCCTGTCACTTGAACCATTGCATTTTTTACAGCCCTCATGAAGGCCCCTGCATCATCCGTGGGAGCATTAGCCCATTGGGCAGCACACACCGTTGCTGCAGCGATAGCTCCTCTAGCAGTAAAGTTGTTCCTTGGAAGATCACCCCTATTATACTTTGATCACCCCTGGCACAATAGCCGCCCACCCTACCCCAGCGAAATTCACTGCGTTAACTGCAGTTGGGGATCAAAGTCCAGTCAGCTTCGATCTGACTAAAGCAGGACTGATATATTGCATACATTGGTGCCACTGCCTTCCTAATTTGAAGACGGCCAAGATGGCCGCTGCCTTTCCTGTGACCGCAGGAATCGGGGCCGGTGAAGCTACTGGACTGTAGGCGGATTCTGATTCCCTTCTCCAATGGCTGGCTGCTGGTCTTTGACGTTTAGGTTCTCAATCATGGTAGCGACGGATCGCCAAAAGAAACGGGCCCGGATCTGGCCCAGGGTATCCGGTACAGTAGGGTGTGGGGCCGTCTGCCTCTTACCATGGAATAACTGAGCGCAAAGGTTCGATGCGTCGCATGAACCGATGAGATGTTTGTTGTTAACCGTTGGGGTTGTTACTCTTCTTAATCTATGCCCATCTTAAACACATTACAAGGTAGCGTGTGATCGGCGGATTATATTCAACTCGAAGGCGTATAGGGATCGTAGTCTTTCGTTTAGGGAGGTCGGTTCTTTTTCTTTTGACACTTACTTTATTTATTCCTTTTGTACAGCTTGCTTCTGTTAACACGTAAGGTAATCTAATAATACAGACACATGTCTCGCTACAGTCAACTCTCAGAATCATCTGCTCGCTTCGAGCTTCACATCAAATTCCTATTCTTGCTTACTGCGTAGGAGCTAACCGCAGTCGCTACATGTAAAAGATTAAACCAAAGTCCTGATCAAACGTGCCTGAAAACTCAGGAAGAGGATGTTCAACAACAGGGAACTGATAAGGCTACTTCCATCGTCCCGAGGCTTGAATTATTGCCAAATATGGAGTTGCTTTTCTCAGCCCGCATTATTTCAGATTACGGAGTCAACTTTGATATTTAATATCCTTATACTATCCGTAACACTCGTTATCCCTTTCAAGGTTTTGACTCCCGACAAAACAAACTATGCCAATGCCAGAACTTGATTTTTATAAACTTCTCTTTACTTGGCTTACTTTATTTTTGCATTCTAAAATTTTTTGATCAACCTGTCTAACTCAGTTACGACAGATGTTCCATTTCCAGTATCGGCTTTTCAATAAAATGAAAACAAAACTTTGCAAGCCTCTACCCTTCCTTTTGTCCGAGAGTTTACATGAGCGGTGGTTTGCAAGTTTTTAGACCTGAAACCTTTTGCTCCCCGGCATAGTATGCTGAATACTTTCCCGACAAAAGGGTACTTTATGTACTGATAAAATAGAAGAATTTAAAGCCACTACCCTTCCTTTTGTCCGAAAGTTTACATGAGCGGTGGTTTGCAAGTTTTTAGACCTGAAACCTTTTGCTCCCCGGCATAGTATGCTGAATACTTTCCTGACAAATGGGTACTTTATGCACGGATAAAATAGAAGCATTTAAATAAAAGTCTGCATCCCTTCCCTCTTTCGAAAATTTTGTTCAGGGTAGGACCTAATTTTATACAATCAATATCGAGGTCTGACTTGGCTAACCCACCCGTAAAGAAGTTAAATTTATAATTTATGGCAACACAATTAGCTTATAATTTTACAATTGTAAGTTGATTTCTAATTTTAACTTTAATTTTTTTTACTTTAATGGAATCAATATGAAGTTCAAATTACTAAGACACCCGCGAAAATCTGAATTAAAAGAAAAATAATGCCTCTCCCAATTAAATTAATTCTCGCGCATCTGGAACTTGGTTTAACTGCGGTCAAGACTCAAACTGAAAACTACGTTAACACAAACGTTAATTCGCGACGACACTACAAGACCGACAACAAGTAAAATTTTCCATATTATATACCCGACATAAAACAATTAATTATTTTTATTTCGTTTTATCGGAACCAATGAAAATCGGTTCTTACTTTAACTTAAGCAAAATTTTCCATATTATACACACAACATACTACAATTAATTATTTTTATCTCGTTTTATCTACTTCAACTTAAGCAAGAATTACCATATTATACGCACAACATTTTACAACTAATTATTTTATTTCATTTTATCTAGTAATTTATTACTATTATTGATGTTTTTATTTTTATTTTTGTATATTAGGTTATAGTTGTGGCCTTAGGCCCTTCGGAAACATTTGAAAACTAACATTTGCTATCTTAGATAAACACGCTTAACATGTAAAGCAACAAACAAAAGAAAGATTGTTATGGCCTTCGGCCCTTTTGAATACTTTTTAAAGTTTAAAACAAGCATGCTTCACTTATTGAAAAGGAAACACATGTTAAAGCGGCAAAACAGCACTACAAATTATAAATGTCTTAATCACTGTTTAGTTTGGTGCAAAAACAGTGCCATGACAAATTGCAAAACGGTGCAACCGGGCTATAAGTTCTCTTTTGCACTGGCGTTCTCGGGACACATCAAAATATCATTCAGTTGACCAACGGAGACCTCCATCAGAATAGTTTCTCGCTGATGACTTCTGTTGATAGTTCCTCGTTGATGACTTCTGTTGAATACTTCCTCGTTGATGACTTCCGTTGAGTCGCTCCTCGTCCCGCTCGGCCCAATCCCCATGACACACACGGTGGAGTAGAATATCCTCGTCCACCAACTCGGCTAGTGCGCCGCTTGCAGGGAGAGAACCGTGCGGACCGCACCGTCCCACCTCTATCCAATGTCGACGGTCCTTGGCATCGTCCAGCCACAGCCTGAAGCGACGCGGAGAAGGCTTGCTGTCCGCACAGCCAACGCGGAAACGACGCCGCTCGGCCCCGGAGAACCGAGCCAAAGATGAACGCGCATCCCAATGACTGGGATACAAAGGCGTGTTGGACTTGATAACATCACGGAGATACTCAGGCACGTCCGCCCATTCATGGGGATAAGCTAACACCAGTAAAACTGCCTCCCAATCCACTAATGTTCCCCTATTCCACAAACTCGCAACAAAATTAATCAACGCCTCTAGTCTACCACCTCTGTATAAAACAACTAAACCTTCACTAACCACATGCTCAACACTAGGCCCTAAACACTGGGTCCTAAATACACACTTCTTACTACCAGCCAACAAAACAGAACCGCACCCATAGAGTAAAGGGTCGGGGTCAATGTCATCCTCCATCCTGTACACAAAATATTCAATCAAGGACACGTTGCTGGCAGTACTGAGCTGGCGCCGGAAGAGGGAGAGGATCCGACTCCCTTCAGTGCTCCGACACCAACCCCTTCCCCCGACCCCATAATAAGGGTCTGAATAGCCGCCGCCTCCGCGCTTAGTTTCAACGCGCCTACGCTAGTCTGCGGGCCACGCGTGACTCCGAAAGCCATCCACGCCCACCACTGGCCGGTACTCTGACCGCTCTGTCGACGCATAGACTCGTCGACGAGGGGGGGGGTAAAGTTTGGATGCTTAACAACTCGCGAGTGCCGTAAGCTATACTCTGGATCCAGGTCGTGCTGGAATAGGCTCCGCACTGTACAGCGGCGGCGGGGCCAGCTAGATCACCCGCATGGTAAAATGCCAGCACAGGGACCTCTCCGGGAGGCATTGCCCCGGCAGGTGGTAAACCTCCTACGTTCATAGGGAGGAGTAGGAAGTTAGGGGCCAGTGTCAGATTCACCCTAGAGTTCCAGTATTCGTCATCGTTCAGAGCCACCCAATCGTTGGGCCGGATGAGGCTCTTCGCTACCACCATTGCCCGCATGTTGGGCCCTCCGTTAGTGTGCTGAGCACATACTCGCCAATCCTCCCCGTATATGCCGACCACTCCCTCTCCTCCCCTTGCACCCGTATATGGCGCGAACCTTCGGGGGAGCTCCAATGAACCGACGCTGAGGTAGGGGTCGGGATAGAGCTGGGGCGTGACCAGTCGATAAGTCACAGTAAATGAAAACTAATAAAAATATAATAAAAAGGCAAGAACATGATACCACTGAAAAATTCACTTATTTGGATGCGTCTAGCAACCAGTTAACCTTAAATTTTGCAAGATCAACTCCAAATACTAGCTGCTTTCCACGACGACTTGTCCCCCCAACTTACAGAGGATCACATAAGATCAATCGACCTGAGACTTCTTCACACAGCTAACTTCATCCGTACAGACAAACTTGTCCAACATTTCTGCAATTTTCTTCAGATAACATATCTCCAGGTCAATGTCTACACAGCCGGTCGAAAGCTCGTCGCCTTCATCTTCAGTAAATTCAAAGATCTTTTCAACAGGTGCTACGAAGTCGGAAAATGAAGGTTTTTTCTTCCATGCCAGTTTCAAAAGAACATACTTTTCCAACACTTACGTCATCGAGAAAAACGTCATGATCAATCAATGAATCAATCAATCAATCAATTTTATTTAGAACCCTAATAGCACTAGGCTAACATGGGCCGGAAAATAAACACTCACTACAATACAAGTAAGACGCAATATAACAAACAATAAATAAGAAACGAACATAGATCATGAACAGTTAAAATGTTTAGTAAAATACGGAACGAATGAATTTAGGTATCTTTCGGAAGATTTCGTAGGTGGGGGAACAATCTTGGGTTTTGGGTCGTCCTTGCTTCGCGTATTCGGTCCATGAGAGGGTGTAACGAAGTCCGGAAGGAGGGTCCTGTGGTGTTGAGAATTCAAAATTTGGTGGCCAAAACGCATGAGAAGATTATGTCTTCTTTCAGACAGTTTTTCGATATCGAGGATTTGAAGGCTTTCGTTATAAGATTTGTAATTGTGACCAAGTATTATTCTGCAGGCTCTCTTCTGCAGTCGTTCGATTTCGGCATCCTGAGCTTTACTTAAGCCAGGATGCCAAATTTGGCAGCCGTACTCTGAAATGGGCCTTACATAATTTTTAAATTTGATATACAAAAAAAAGAAACAAAAACAACTATAAAGCAAATTGCAAAAGCAAGGATAATCAACTCTAAAGAGGATTCCTTAACGCATTTTGCAACAGCTTTCTGTTGTTTGTATTTCTTTTTAAATACACTCTAGCCTAGTACATGGTCGTAAAACTAAAACTCGAATTTTTCGATTAATGTCAAATAAACACTTAAAATTTCGATTATATTGAACAATATACAAACACATAAAAGTCAGTACAAAATGATTTTCAAATATATTGATCAAATCAAACTAAAACAATTTCGTCAATTAAAGAGTATGTACAAAAAAGCCCTAAAACTTAAGAGCTTCTTCCTCTTCCACCACGTCCGCCAGCTGATGACGCTGGTTGCCTCGCTGGCTGTGCTGCAACAGCCGCAACTTGAGCTGGTGCAGCTGGGTTTTGCTGCTGAGCAGGTGCTGGTGGTTGGGCAGGAGCTGCTACTTGTGCAGGAGGGGCCTGTGGAGGGACAACAGCTGGTGCTGGTGCCAGTGGAGCCACCTGTGCAACAGGTGCAGGAGGTGCTGGAGGATGGGGTGGCTGCAAAGGAGCAGGTGGTGCAGCGGGAGGTGCTGCAGGTGGAGCAGGTGGCTGTGCACCAGGTCCTCCAGCAGGTGGTGCAGGTGGGGCAGGAGGAGCACCAGGCCCATGTGCCACAGGTCCAGGGAGAATAGGACCTTGAGGGCCCTGTGCAGGCATTTGGTGGCGGAAGAGGTTGGCAGGGATTGTACCCATCAGTGTGGCCAGGTCAGTTGCAGCCTCCATTACCTGCAGGCCTGATGCCAGGGCTGTCCATTTCTTGAAGAACAAGACCCAACCTCTATATCGCACTGTTGGGACTGCTGCACGAGCCTTTTCGCCCTGGTACCATCCCTTAGGTACAGCATCTAGGCTCTCCAAATACGCCCTAGAAAGGGCTCTCACCTCAACAGGCACTGCACCTTGTGCAGCCATGGACCACCGATCCTCAACGGCCTCGGTGACAATATCGACCTCTTGGTCGCTAATGAAAGCCGGTCTAACTGCCCCCAGCTCTCCAATCACCTTCATCACAATCTTTGCAGTCGAGGCTGCAGATGTGTGGTACTCCACAAAGTCCGTGTGCCACGAGGACTCGGAGGTGCTCGTCATCCATAATGGGTGGCAAGATGGTGGCTGTGATTCGGACAATATTCAAGACAGAGTTTGGAGAAACCCTGGTATTGCCCATATCCGCGAAGTAGTGCTCAACATTTGATGTGTTGAGGCCTTTCACCTGTTGACAGGCAGTTAGGTCGATGAGCCACCCCCTTGCATGTGGCAGGGCATTGACCAGTCGGAGGAACCAACGGCCCTTTTCAGTGTCATCAACACCTGCCAATTGATCCACCCTGTATACAGGTGGATTACCTCCAGCGGCAGGCACTGCTCCTGTGTACCTGACTGTGGCAGGGCTATTAGGCTGAACCCTAATCGTGTGGATCTGCAGGTGGTGTAGGGCGATAAGCATCGCAGCGCTAACCAAGCCCTTTGAATCAGGCTCTAGGTTAGCATCACGCAACAATGCGTTTACATCGTTGCCGAGTGGGAAGTCAAACTCCATCCCAACTCCACCTCTTTGGATATTCTGGAAATACCCCAACATCTGGTGTCGAAGGGTATTGGCCGCACGTGGGCCAGCATTCAACCTCAATTCTCTTCTGGTTGCCATTCTCAGGGGTTATGTTTCCTCTGTTTTTTGTGTTCACATTAAAGTAACTGTTATCATTATCTCCTTCAGTCATTTCAGACAAGCTGTCGTCGTTCAGCATGGGTTCCTCGTCACTCATCGCTTGTGACGTTTCTCCAGAATCATTAATGGTCGCAACCGGGGTATTCTTTTTGCCTCGAGCTTTTGACTGTTTCTTCTGTCTTGCGTTTGCCAGAGTTTGTGCTACATCTTCTACAGAAAGGCTCTTGCCAGGAGCTGTTTCTAGTCTTTTAAGACGGCGTTTCGGTTCATCGTCTTTGCCATGCCTCATCTCAGAAAGAATAACGAGTAAGGATTCACCGACACTTTAGTTAGCTTCGTCATCATCGACTTCCCTTGGCAGCGGAAAACAACATTTTGTCTATTTGGTAGATTGAACATGTTCTAAATCCATTGACGATTGTTTCTTTTGCGTTCGGTTCAAGAGCTTCCCACAGTTTTTCTGGGAGTCTTTGATCACAATATCAGCCCTCCAATCGAACTCTGGATTTCGTGGTGCTCAAGAGAAAACAACAATAACGTCTTTCCTCGAAGCAAGGATTCTTTGCTTATTTGTGTTTTGTGACCCAGCTTGCTCACTTCTCCAGCTTTTGAACGTCTGACTGACTTCTCCCATGTTTGTTGATTCCCTGCCCGAAGCTGTTTCACTGGTAGTCCCTGGAAGGTTTTCCAAAAGGCTAATTAAAGCCTAAAGTCAATCTCAAAAAGTTCAGCATCGTCACACATGCCGTCACACATATCACACTCTAATTCTACAATAAAATCGTTTCGACTGGATGACAGATCACACGAATTAGAATGTTCACGACCGCTTCGCAGTGTCATCTGTATTTTAATGTCGTCTGTTTTCCGTCTGTCTGTAGGGAAATTCGGTGTGTCAAGCCTTGCTCGTTTTGGAAGGTTTTCTTCGAAATCTGTATGGTAAGTCAAATCGCATGCACACGAACTTTCTGCGAGTTCATCGTAATCGTCAAACAACATGTTGTGACATTCTTTCACATGCTCCTTGAGAAGGACATATGGTATCATCAGATAACATTTCGTGCACTCTTCTTTGTGCTGGGATTCATCTGGGACAAGAATTTTCGAGGCAAGCGATACATTGGTCTGGATCGGTTTGATGTGGTATTACCCACGAAATCTCTACTGTAGGGAAGTTGGTGTCCACCAGTTGTCCGGCGGTTTCAGTTCGAGAAGGTCGGTGCCTTTGCCAGTGCTTCTCAAAAATTCAGGTTCTAAGATGTGCTTTAGCTTTGGATGGGTCTTCTCGATTGTTTCTCTGAGCATATCGGGGTCATGGAAATATATTGTTTCACCGCCAATAGCGACCCTTTTAATTTTCGTCTTCATGGTAGGGTCTGCGATTCCCTTTCTGATATCGGTATACGGGATAACAGTGAACTTAGTGAAACTGGTTTCACTTTTCTGCCTCGTCTGTGTTCCATTTGCCATCCTGAAACAATTATAAATTACTAACATTTTACAATTAAGGAAAATAAATGTGTCAAAACACTTGAAAGTCAGTGGTCCTTTTTAAAAAGTAACCCTGTTTTTTCTCTCCAATTCCTCACTCTCGGCACGTCAAAACTTTGAAGGTTCACATAACGGCGGATTTGAAGTTTGATAGACACGTTGAAGTTATGCTAAGGAGAGGTAACATGTCCTTCCGTTCCCTCATAGTATTATTCCGTTACGGAGTCCCACCAAAGCATCTCCTAGGACTTTATCTCTCTTTCATACGCCCACTTCTAGAAAACCGTTGCCCTGTGTGGCACTTTGGACTTACTCGTGTACAGTCTGATTCGCTTGATAGGATATAGTAAAGTTCAAAACCCTCCTTTTGATTTTAAGTCCCCTAAAGTAACGTAGGTATATATGCCTACACCTCCTTATTAATTTTAATTAAGAAATCTTGTTGAAGCGCGATGAAAAACACTCGTTAGTGTTTGAAACTAAAATCTTAAATAAACCAGCAATACCCGATACTCCCCACCCCCTCAGATTTTTCAGCGGCGACACTAAGGCGGTGGCACAGGCAATAAATTGTAGGTACACCGAGTATCAAAAATTGCTAACCCCTCAACGCCGAAGATGATCATGGTCTAATAGCTGATTGTTGCTTACAAGTCCCCTAGATATCACACAATTGGGATCGGCCTATTTTATACTATTTCTCTTCCTCAATCCCAAGTGCAAAAACTGAATGATAAACTTCCAGAAATAACGAACAGGCATGGGCGGAAACAATAGATGTCAGCACTTTCGGACCCAATTGAAAATGCTACTTTATTGTTTCTGTAATTTTTTCTGTACATCACTCGAAGAAGATATATTGGCTGTGGGGCCGAGATACTGCCATACATATTTAGCGCTTATATATTTTAGTCCATCTTCAGTTTGAAACTGTCGTTTGATTGGTTGCCTGGTAGAACGGAGTTTTCCACTCGAAAGAAGAAACATGGTTTGAAGAAACGAAAGCTTGACTGCATAACAGAGAGTCCTATTAAAAATAGGCTTTACAACTCCACTTCACACACCGTAGTCTCTGGCTCCAGGACAAGCAAAAACCATCCTTTTTTGCCCTAGGCAAGAGTTCTACAAAGCTTTCCAAAATGTAATGTCTTATTCATCAATTCCGGCTTGAGGTCCACACTTTCCTTAAAAACCGCAGAGATTAGACTCTTACCACTTTCTAGTAATAAGCTGAAATCCGGGTAGCCTACTAGAAAAGGAAAACAAGAGCTACGAGCTTATACGGCACTTGTTACGAGTAGGGGGTACAAGAAAGTAGAAAAGAACTTCACAAAACACCCGGCCATCCAAAAATGCCGTTCAAACCTAGAATTATGATATCTAATTTCTTTCAAGTCTTAGAATTTCCGACATGACCTCCCAGCATCGCCAACCTTCCAAGTTTTAGCCCAAGAAATCCATTTGCTATGTCTCTGGACGGTACCCCCTTCAACACTGGTTCGGAGAACTTCCGGCACCCCCCCCCCCCCCCCAAACGTGGTCGGTTTCGGTCCCAAGCTTAAAATATATCATCTTGAGCACAGATCGCTGTAACTTCCATGTTTCATTCAAATCACTCCACTTGTTTGACCCTTATGCGAGCCCTAACATTTCATCCTGCACCCTGGCGACTTCTTGCTCCAGTGAGTGGATAACAATAGTCGCTGATGTTAAAAAATGGGAGACCTTATCACTTGTCTTTTTTATATCCTTTAGCTGCTCTTGTACTTCTTGAACTTGGCTGTTAGTGGCTAGGCCAGCGACATAGCCAATAACATTGCCAAAACCAGGTATCAAACTCCTAGGGACTTTATTTCTTTTTACCTGCATCAGCGACCTAATGCTATTCAGCACCTTCCCTGAAAGCCGCACTTCATTTAATAAGGATTCGCGATTTGCTGTTACTCTTTCCCCAAAGTCTTCGCGGAAGCTCGGCCAGTTGGATAGCTTTCTCTCTAAAAGTTTTTGTTCATGCATTTGTTCAAACAAATGCTTTGCAGTTACCGCCGGCGTCTTTAAATCTTTCAGGGTCAGTTTTGAGGTCAATTGCGCCAATATTTCATTTGTGCTTTCTGTTATTTTATTTGGATCTCGTCTAGCCCTTTGTTAATTTGAGAAATATTGACGTGAATAATGAGTTTGTAATTTCCGCTCGTCGGGGTCACTTTCCCTACCTTACAATTCATTTTCCCTACCTACCTACAATCCCATCTGACACAATACTTTTGGTTCGATCCTTGACAGAGCTGGCTACCCCTGAGATCAAAAGGATATAGAGCCACAGCGTCAACATTCCATAACGAAGGATTGTTCAGTTGTTGGACTCGCTGCAATTAAACAATTTGCCTTTAGTATACGCCATAAACAAGGTCTAATCGACCGAAACGAACCCTTTCTTCGAGAGGGTTGTTTCTTCAGTTCCGTCGGCAGTAATACTTCGGCTCCTCCTCACTTGCAAAAGCCTGCTTCATTCCTTGTGAAAATTTTGGATGTTTAGAAAAAAAATTTCTCTGTCATTTTCCATTTAGACTACACTCCCAACAGACAATAAGGGAACCTTGGTGCAACCTTTATTGAACTGATTTGCTTGTCTGCCCCTCTCTTGTCTGAGAATATCGCTTGAGATGTGATAAGTTGTAAACATTTCAGAGCTGGACTGCGTAGTCGTCATCATCTTGGTATAATGGGACCCGAGGTCGTGAAATCTGCATATCTAAGCTGCTCAAAATGAACTGACATAAGTAAACAAATTCACTCCAGCACCGTGAAGTGACGTCAATATATTTACAAATCAAACGTTTGCAGGGTTTCACCTTGTTCTCGGCTGCTCCGTTTGTGAAGGAGCCCGAGGACTAGTGAAAAGTTTCTTCACCTTCAGAAAACCCATAAGCTTTCTGAAAAGGTTTGAGCGAAATGCAGCATGACAATCCGTCAAAAGAAAACGAAACATGCCAAAATGTGAAATAACGCGCCGCAAATTTAAATTTTTCAAAACCATCTGATCTCATTAAACAACAAGATGCACCGGAATCAACTAATGTTTTGGCTCTTACATTATTAAACGTGAAGGTATTTACAATCGGCAAGTCACAAAATTCGTCAAACACTTTCATTTAAATAATAAGCTCTTCGATTATTGGCGTTAATCTGCCGAATTCGCTGCTGACCTAAATTATTGGTGCGGCAGCGAAATACTCGTTTTTGGGATCGCGGCTGTAGTTGTTTTGGGATCCGAGTTTGGCATTTCCCGAATGGGAATACGAGGAGATTTGGTTTGGTCGGTAGCGGAAACATGAGAAGCCAGTTGCCGATGCTTGGTAAGCGAGGTCTCGCTCGCGTTTGAAACAATTGCGCTGGATGTATCCCTCCTTGTTGCAATAATAGCAGATAATTGCCCTTCTTTTTGAGATATTGGGTTCGTTTTGAGGTTTCCGTTGGGGAATCGACTGGTAATTTTCGTGGTTTTTGGCGAAAGATACTGTACGGGGCCGGGCATAGGATGGTCTTTTGGGGGTTTCAGGTGACACTTCTCTGGTTGGGGTTTCGTAGAATGAAGGTGATGATGATCTTGATCTAACAATATCTGGAGCCACTATTGATCCTGCTGCGTTGATTGATAATTTTTGGTGGGCTCTTACCAGATTTTCTATGGAGGGATCAGTGGTTTGGTATTAGTGTTTATTTTGAATTTCTTGTTGTTAACATTGCCTTCGAGATTTTACCATACTGACTTCATTCACTCACACACAGAGGCTGCATTACCATTGGATAAGATAGATAAACTTACCATCTCGTTTTCGGAGTCTTCCTGCTCCATTGTGGGATTGGGTTGAATATCCAATGCTAGCTACAATCGGCGTAGACTTCGAAAATTTTCAACAGTTTCGATTGCTGTTTCAAGGTTCTGTATTTGTCTGCTCACACAGATTGTAAACAGTCGTTCCTGAAGCCGATCTTGCAATTCTCGAAGACTGCTCTTGTGAATGTTTCATTCACCGTGTCACCCAGGGTTATTGCTGTTTTGCGTCGGACCAAGTCTGCGTAGTCTCTGACTGACATGTGAGGAAGCAAGGTTGGGATGTCATATTTCAATTTCTCGGAATCGGTTGTTTCTTTAAATCTCTTCCTGAACAGGTCAACGAACTGTCTGTAGGTCAGGGTATCTGTCATTATCGTGGCTACATATTTTAGTGCGTTCCCTTTAAGTCTCAGTGGTATATGTTTTTGATGTTTTCCCATTCTGCGTCTCCACCCGTGTAGTTTATAATGCAGTCAAGAAATTGTAGAAATTCAGATACGTCTGTCGTGCCATCAAATTCCGGGATGTTTTTAAGTAGGTTTGTTTTTGAGCTTTTTCGGATGCTCCGTAAAAACGTTCTTCGGCTGTTTTTCAGATTTTATATCACGGGAAAAAAGGAATTAGAATATTAAATATATTGAAACTTCATGAGGAATGCCTATCTGTTACGAGTTTTATGCCTAAAACTTGTGATGGGTTCATTTATGGGTTTAGTTGTAATCGATGAAAAAAATGGGTTTGTTTTGGGGTTTGCATCATGTCTTTAAACATCGTCGTTAGACATGGGTGATTGATTGATTCATGGTAAAAAATAATATGGTTATTAAATATTATATATCATCATACGGATATTTCGGATTTTAGTTATTGACCGCGCATGTAATCAAATATGATAAACAAAAAGTGTGTACCGTGTGTGAAGGGGTTCGGTACGGTAGTAGCGTGCGGCGTGCGAGCATGGTAATATTGGCGACTGGTTTGGGTGCGAATACACCGAGTCTTTTCGAAGGCGATACTCAGTTCATAGTTCAATAACTAAAGCACGTTTATTTCGTATTTACTTACATTGAAGATGGGTCAATAGCACTCGTCACTAGGTTAACTGTGTCGGGACTACTGAGCCCCAAGTCGAACTCCACGTCGAACTGAGCTCCGAATCGAACTGATTTCCAAACTGCGAACTCGGTCCTTTTAAGCCACCTTGGAAATGTGACCAGAGTGTCTCAAGGAATAGGATTGCTTTTCGCACGTCCTAGCAAATCTCTATCCAGTATGAAAGGGTTGGTGATCAGCGGAAAGGAAATAAACTCTCTCAGTCGGAGAAAAGCGTGCGCGCTAGAGCTAGTCGGAAATAGAGAGAGTTGAGGATAGAGCTTGTTGAATAAGTTTTTATCAAGGTATACCAAATGTATCCTCACAGTGGTATCTGACCAGATATCGTGGTATCAGATATTTCAGATACTAAGGTCCGACCGTGGTATCTGAAAAGTAATCTCTCTTTCACCTAATTCTGTCAGATTGGTGGGAAAGAAGTTTAGCACTTAGTGGTGTAACTGGAATATCTGTTGTTCTTTTGGGATGACATCGAAAAGTGCAATTTCCGCGGAGAACGGGTAAGTACCCTCCGTGTAAACGTAGGTTTACTTCGTGGCGTACGTTTAGCCAGGTTTATGTGGCTATTTTTAATTCCTCTTAGGTCCAGCTGTGTTTAAAACTTTTTTAAAGGTTAACAGAATAGGGCTAAGATACGGCAGTCAGGTTACCCGTCATATTTTTACTTAATTCGGCTAGAAGAACCGACAAAAACGCGATAGTTTTTTGCTTTGTTATCCACGATTATTGAATTTTAGCTGTTGTAATTTCTCTTCATAAAGTCGTTTTTGCAGAGCACCGTGTATCAGATACCACGATAACTTCAAAAACGACTAATTGCAAATCCAGTTACCGTGGTAACAGATACCACGGTAATAGCAAAACGCAACTAGTAGATGTCGAACGTGTCTCGTCGCATCAAGCAGCTCGTCTCACCACCACTGGTTTTGCAGTCATCCTGCTATCCCTTCTCTTCTAGAATAGGAATGGATTTGGGTGGGTGATATCAAGAATAATCCTCTCGCAGTTCACACTATACAACTAGTCTTCATACACCTTTAGTTTTAGTACGATCAAGAAAGTCCCTCTGCGTTTCCATTTGCGGCACAGGTCTAGTCCTCACGCCTTGCATCGCTAGGTCCCATCGGATAGCGACGATTCAAAGGGTCATGGTCTGTAACCAGCTCAAAATGTCGCCCATACCAATAGTACTCAAGTTTTCTTAATGAATACGCATTTAAAATTTCTTTCTACCTAAACTTCACGTTCTAACTATAGTACCTTCTTGAAAATTCTTGTAAGATCGGTTAATGGATTTGCTATTCTAACGTACCCTAGGATAAACCGCTGATAATATCTGGATAAGCCCAAGAACGCATGGACTGTTTTGGGAACCGAAAAGTTACGCGCTGCTTCTACTTCTACTTTGGCTGGTATAACTTGCTGTTTACACTATTCGCCCAGAAATTCGGCGGAATTAGCTGCAACTTTAAATTTTGCAAAGTTTAAACTAAGATTTCCCTCTCGGAGCCTTTCAAATGAATCAATGCTCTTCAAAGGTGTCGAAGGTCGCGCATTATCAAGATATGCGCGTGCGAGTTTCGACAATCCTTTCAAGACCTTGTCCATTAACCACTGAATCGTTGCTGTGGGATCCTTTTAAGTCCAAAAGGCATGACCTAAAACTCAAAAAGCCTCGGCATGCAGCGATGTAAAGAAGCAGTCTCGCTGTTCAACTCAATTTGATAGCTTACATCACTAACTCTTTTAGCCTACTTTGTTCTATGTTCCAGTATTTTGTCCACTCCAGCTTCAACGGTAAGTCACGTACCTCTGAGGAAAGCTCCTACACATGAGTGATGTTAGCTCATGCGAGTTATGGAATGGGCTCCAAAAACTTACTGCCCCGCCGACGGGGGTAGGCAGTAGTCCTGACAACCTCGTGATAAAAGAGTACATTAGTATCCTTCCAAGGGCCCTCATTTCCTCTGCAAAAGCTGACTAGGGCAATGCGGATACGTGTGGCTCAAATGTTCGCTAATAAATCTTCTTAAGGCCAACATCAGAAGCTCGCGGCCACATATTTTCCCCAGTAAAACCAATAACAAGCTTGCCACCGATCTTTTCGGCTTTGAATAGTCCAAAGGCTGCCCGAACGACTTTTGCTCTCTTCACTCTAACAGGGAGCGCACCTTTATCTCTGTCTTTTTTCACAAATTTCGATTTCTTGTTGTACGTTGGTACAGCCATGAATGTTTTCTTTCCGACGTTTCTATTGCTTACAGTGTTCACTAAGGGGGGAATCTACCATCGGATTTTGAAGGTGGTAGAATACTCTGTTAAATCGAAGTCATCTAGCTCCTCTAAATCCTCCTGTCTGCTCAGGTAAAAAATTCGGTTCGGAGTAGTATAATCGTGGTCATACAATTGTGGTAAATTGGATGCAGATCCCCTTCCACCGAGATGTCGCTGTGACGATGATGAACCTGACAAAGAACTCGCTCTTCCACATCTCCGTTGACACCCTTCGTATGACCGGATAAAGAAAATGGTATCAGACGGTGGCGATGTTCGATTCAGGGTCAAGGAGACATGTTGAATATATATTTAAAATTTAAAAAGTTTTACCAGAGGTTCGATACAAAACTAGAGACATGTTAAATCCATTTATAAAACTTATTTTCGGGCGAACAGCTAGTTTGTCCGGAATCTGGTCAAAACAAGAAAGCTAGTAGAGAACAAAATTTTCTTCTGTAGTCATTTAGACTTTTGATCTAGGCGTAAATGCTCATTCTGAATATACATGTTGGACAGGGCCGTACCAAAGGGGAGGGGGTGTTAAGGGGTTGGTCCCCCTTCCCCCGAAACATACAGAAATAATGGTTTTTATACAGTTCAACCTCTGATTTATGTCTTTTCCTGGTCTGATGTTGGATTTATATCCTGTTAGCCGCTTGGCCGTAATTTTGTGAAAAAATAGAACTCGTATGTGACGGCTGCTCAGGAAAACGAAAAGACACGTGTTTGCTATCGGGGTTTGATGAAACTGAATATCAATTTCTTTATCTAGGTGTGGACAGTTTATTGGAGAAAATACAGCCCTCATACACAGCGATAGGCTGTGTAGCTCAACACAAATAGGAAACAATCTAGTTATAGTGTAGAGACCACTACGTAAGATTTTATATTGTCCAAGACAACTGGCTCATTTACCGATACGGGTCAAAGATGATATGACACAATAACATCCTCCCAAGTTACTTTGGGATGAAAGGTAGGGAAAACCTGGCAATAAACCGTTAGTAGTATCCGTACTAGTACCACTGTAAAAAGTGAAGCCTATATTTCTCGTCAATCTTTCTCGGTAAGAGGTTTATTCAACAACTGGCAAAAAAGGTAAATGCATATGACTCTCGATGAAATCTATTTTCGTTGCCCCTCGGTATTTCGACGCCAAGGGGTGCAGACTCTGACATTCCTTCCTTCCATAGACGGCGGGGATAGTCATGACAGGGGACGCACCCTTTAATCTTAACGTTCTTCCCAATAAAGTCTCGGTTTGTTGGGTTCTATTGAAAAGAGGGAATATGTAATTTTTCACGAAAATCATTACTAAATTGGTTTTTAAATGTTCGTTACTTTAAAGTTTGATCGAAAAGAGCTGAGGTAACACAATCTAGTTAACCATCGCTTATTCACTTAAAGAGGCTTGAAGACCCGATTAAAATGCGTATGCGTTACTTCGTAGTAGAATTTAGTAGAATCTCCCATGTCTTAGTAGAGTTTTCGTTTTGAGGACTGCCGTAGATATTCTGAACGTCTTGCTACAGCAAATAGTGGTACAAAACCTTGACACAATCCAAATCGTGAAGTATGTACAGTTAAATTCTACAAAAATAAGTTGGTTTTTCAGTTAAAATTCAACCAGTCTAAAACGAGAGCTGAGCTGTTCGTATCTCCAACAGAATTCTATAAATGCTCCCCGGCATCAGTGTGATATCTAAGACTCGATACTATGAAATCATTCTTGTATTCACATTCAGTTGGAAACACTTTTCTTCAATCAACTCCTCTGTGATGATGTATTTGGATCCCAAAACATAAGTGGTGTCCATTTGTCCGTCCGTCTGTGATCACGATAACTCTCGAAGGCAATGAGATATTTTGATGAAACTTGGTGTGAGGATTCTTTGGGTAAAGTGGAAGGTTATGTTCGTAGATCGGCTCTGTAGCCTTACATCTAGGGGTGGGTGAGGGGTTTGGAATTAAGGGGCAAAGAAAATATTTTGAAAGAGCTAATGTGATAGTCGATTATGGGGTAGAAGACATGCGGCCAAAACGGGAAAATATGTTACGTTAGAAGTTTATTTGTAGTTCATTAGATATCCGATTTAGGGGTAAGAAGAGTTGATGAATCCGAAGACAATCATTTTTTACTCGGACATATATTTCGTCCGGAATCCGGCTGGATCCGGAAAAATTGTTATAAGTTAGATTTTAAGTTGATTAGATGTTCGATATAGGGGAAAGAAGATCCTGAAAGGAGTCCTGATTTTGGCACAGCTACTTTTCCGTCATCTTGATTCAGTTAAGTTTTCGCCAGAATAGATAGATATGAATTATATGGGTAAACACGCATGCTGAATCCATATCTGATGATTAGCTTTTTGGCCCTGATCTGTTTCTGCATTTTAATACAAAAATGTTCAAGGAGTCTGGCGAAGACTGGATCTGGCGAAGACAAGACCCAATCGCCTGGATCAAATATTTAATTTTTTAGATCCCATCGACCTTTGGTCTTGCTGTTATCAGAAGGCGCCGGAACTTCTTTCACATTTAGGGAACCGTGTACCTACCATTCAGCATCTACTAAGGATACTAAGGATGTCGGTCTCCTGCTGGAAACCGGCTCATGATAGGTGATGAAAGTCTCTTCATGGTACACTCGGTGGCCGTTGGAATTCGAAAAAAGATCGGGAACAAGCTGCCTTATGATTCGGGCAAGACTCCCAAAGATCTTACTGCTCATTTTTGGCACTCCCACTCTTTAGCCGGAAGATCTAATAGTTTTATGCTTAGGGAGCTCATTCTGCTCAAAAGCAGCTAAGGCGTAAAACCAGCCTGTCACTTGAACCATCGCATTTTTTACAGCCCTCATGAAGGCCCCTGCATCATCCGTGGGAGCATTAGCCCATTGGGCAGCAGACACCGTTGCTGCAGCGATAGCTCCTCTAGCAGTAAAGTTGTTCCTTGGAAGATCACCCCTATTATACTTTGATCACCCCTGGCACAATAGCCGCCCACCCTACCCCAGCGAAATTCACTGCGTTAACTGCAGTTGGGGATCAAAGTCCAGTCAGCTTCGATCTGACTAAAGCAGGACTGATATATTGCATACATTGGTGCCACTGCCTTCCTAATTTGAAGACGGCCAAGATGGCCGCTGCCTTTCCTGTGACCGCAGGAATCGGGGCCGGTGAAGCTACTGGACTGTAGGCGGATTCTGATTCCCTTCTCCAATGGCTGGCTGCTGGTCTTTGACGTTTAGGTTCTCAATCATGGTATCGACGGATCGCCAAAAGAAACGGGCCCGGATCTGGCCCAGGGTATCCGGTACAGTAGGGTGTGGGGCCGTCTGCCTCTTACCATGGAATAACTGAGCGCCAAGGTTCGATACGTCGCATGAACCGATGAGATGTTTGTTGTTAACCGTTGGGGTTGTTACTCTTCTTAATCTATGCCCATCTTAAGGACATTACAAGGTAGCGTGTGATCGGCGGATTATATTCAACTCGAAGGCGTATAGGGATCGTAGTCTTTCGTTTAGGGAGGTCGGTTCTTTTTCTTTTGACACTTACTTTATTTATTCCTTTTGTACAGCTTGCTTCTGTTAACACGTAAGGTAATCTAATAATACAGACACATGTCTCGCTACAGTCAACTCTCAGAATCATCTGCTCGCTTCGAGCTTCACATCAAATTCCTATTCTTGCTTACTGCGTAGGAGCTAACCGCAGTCGCTACATGTAAAAGATTAAACCAAAGTCCTGATCAAACGTGCCTGAAAACTCAGGAAGAGGATGTTCAACAACAGGGAACTGATAAGACTACTTCCATCGTCCCGAGGCTTGAATTATTGCCAAATATGGAGTTGCTTTTCTCAGCCCGCATTATTTCAGATTACGGAGTCAACTTTGATATTTAATATCCTTATACTATCCGTAACACTCGTTATCCCTTTCAAGGTTTTGACTCCCGACAAAACAAACTATGCCAATGCCAGAACTTGATTTTTATAAACTTCTCTTTACTTGGCTTACTTTATTTTTGCATTCTAAAATTTTTTGATCAACCTGTCTAACTCAGTTACGACAGATGTTCCATTTCCAGTATCGGCTTTTCAATAAAATGAAAACAAAACTTTGCAAGCCTCTACCCTTCCTTTTGTCCGAGAGTTTACATGAGCGGTGGTTTGCAAGTTTTTAGACCTGAAACCTTTTGCTCCCCGGCATAGTATGCTGAATACTTTCCCGACAAAAGGGTACTTTATGTACTGATAAAATAGAAGAATTTAAAGCCTCTACCCTTCCTTTTGTCCGAAAGTTTACATGAGCGGTGGTTTGCAAGTTTTTAGACCTGAAACCTTTTGCTCCCCGGCATAGTATGCTGAATACTTTCCTGACAAATGGGTACTTTATGCACGGATAAAATAGAAGCATTTAAATAAAAGTCTGCATCCCTTCCCTCTTTCGAAAATTTCGTTCAGGGTAGGACCTAATTTTATACAATCAATATCGCGGTCTGACTTGGCTAACCCACCCGTAAAGAAGTTAAATTTATAATTTATGGCAACACAATTAGCTTATAATTTTACAATTGTAAGTTGATTTCTAATTTTAACTTTAATTTTTTTTACTTTAATGGAATCAATATGAAGTTCAAATTACTAAGACACCCGCGAAAATCTGAATTAAAAGAAAAATAATGCCTCTCCCAATTAAATTAATTCTCGCGCATCTGGAACTTGGTTTAACTGCGGTCAAGACTCAAACTGAAAACTACGTTAACACAAACGTTAATTCGCGACGACACTACAAGACCGACAACAAGTAAAATTTTCCATATTATATACCCGACATAAAACAATTAATTATTTTTATTTCGTTTTATCGGAACCAATGAAAATCGGTTCTTACTTTAACTTAAGCAAAATTTTCCATATTATACACACAACATACTACAATTAATTATTTTTATCTCGTTTTATCTACTTCAACTTAAGCAAGAATTACCATATTATACGCACAACATTTTACAACTAATTATTTTATTTCATTTTATCTAGTAATTTATTACTATTATTGATGTTTTTATTTTTATTTTTGTATATTAGGTTATAGTTGTGGCCTTAGGCCCTTCGGAAACATTTGAAAACTAACATTTGCTATCTTAGATAAACACGCTTAACATGTAAAGCAACAAACAAAAGAAAGATTATTATGGCCTTCGGCCCTTTTGAATACTTTTTAAAGTTTAAAACAAGCATGCTTCACTTATTGAAAAGGAAACACATGTTAAAGCGGCAAAACAGCACTACAAATTATAAATGTCTTAATCACTGTTTAGTTTGGTGCAAAAACAGTGCCATGACAAATTGCAAAACGGTGCAACCGGGCTATAAGTTCTCTTTTGCACTGGCGTTCTCGGGACACATCAAAATATCATTCAGTTGACCAACGGAGACCTCCATCAGAATAGTTTCTCGCTGATGACTTCTGTTGATAGTTCCTCGTTGATGACTTCTGTTGAATACTTCCTCGTTGATGACTTCCGTTGAGTCGCTCCTCGTCCCGCTCGGCCCAATCCCCATGACACACACGGTGGAGTAGAATATCCTCGTCCACCAACTCGGCTAGTGCGCCGCTTGCAGGGAGAGAACCGTGCGGACCGCACCGTCCCACCTCTATCCAATGTCGACGGTCCTTGGCATCGTCCAGCCACAGCCTGAAGCGACGCGGAGAAGGCTTGCTGTCCGCACAGCCAACGCGGAAACGACGCCGCTCGGCCCCGGAGAACCGAGCCAAAGATGAACGCGCATCCCAATGACTGGGATACAAAGGCGTGTTGGACTTGATAACATCACGGAGATACTCAGGCACGTCCGCCCATTCATGGGGATAAGCTAACACCAGTAAAACTGCCTCCCAATCCACTAATGTTCCCCTATTCCACAAACTCGCAACAAAATTAATCAACGCCTCTAGTCTACCACCTCTATATAAAACAACTAAACCTTCACTAACCACATGCTCAACACTAGGCCCTAAACACTGGGTCCTAAATACACACTTCTTACTACCAGCCAACAAAACAGAACCGCACCCATAGAGTAAAGGGTCGGGGTCAATGTCATCCTCCATCCTGTACACAAAATATTCAATCAAGGACCCGTTGCTGGCAGTACTGAGCTGGCGCCGGAAGAGGGAGAGGATCCGACTCCCTTCAGTGCTCCGACACCAACCCCTTCCCCCGACCCCATAATAAGGGCCTGCATAGCCGCCGCCTCCGCGCTTAGTTTCAACGCGCCTACGCTAGTCTGCGGGCCACGCGTGACTCCGAAAGCCATCCACGCCCACCACTGGCCGGTACTCTGACCGCTCTGTCGACGCATAGACTCGTCGACGAGGGGGGGTAAAGTTTGGATGCTTAACAACTCGCGAGTGCCGTAAGCTATACTCTGGATCCAGGTCGTGCTGGAATAGGCTCCGCACTGTACAGCGGCGGCGGGGCCAGCTAGATCACCCGCATGGTAAAATGCCAGCACAGGGACCTCTCCGGGAGGCATTGCCCCGGCAGGTGGTAAACCTCCTACGTTCATAGGGAGGAGTAGGAAGTTAGGGGCCAGTGTCAGATTCACCCTAGAGTTCCAGTATTCGTCATCGTTCAGAGCCACCCAATCGTTGGGCCGGATGAGGCTCTTCGCTACCACCATTGCCCGCATGTTGGGCCCTCCGTTAGTGTGCTGAGCACATACTCGCCAATCCTCCCCGTATATGCCGACCACTCCCTCTCCTCCCCTTGCACCCGTATATGGCGCGAACCTTCGGGGGAGCTCCAATGAACCGACGCTGAGGTAGGGGTCGGGATAGAGCTGGGGCGTGACCAGTGGATAAGTCACAGCGTACAAGGGGTCGCTGACTGTGGATGTCCAGTCCAGCGGAAAGCTGCGCAGGTCTGAGAGACGCAGACCACTGGTGCCCGGGGTAAGATGGCATCCAAAACAATTGCCCAGCAGCAAGGACAGGAAGTTGGTGCCAGCAGGCTGGGCCAAGGCCTCGGTACAAAATAGAGCCCTAGCTATCAAAGGGGCCAACCGAAACTGTAAATTGCCAGCCGCTACTCCGGCCAACATCTCGAAGGTGAGACCCGAGCCCGCATAGGCCATCTACCAAGTCATGGCCACATAGCGGAAGCTCATCAGAGCCCCTGACAGCAGGTGGTGCGACGCAAACACACCCAGGTCCGATGAAGTGTGGCCCAGATTCACCACTCCGCTCATACCCGCCGATAAGGTCAAAAGATCGGCCGAAGGAACGCAACCATGGTTTGGCCCACTGTATGCCTGTGTAGTCCAATTGAACCCCGGCGTTAGACGGGGAACTCTGTCCCCCGCCCAAGTCCACGAGTCAAAGCAAGGCTCCACCCCTCCTACGCCCGCTGTAAAAGATGCCTGGGCAACCACTCCGGCGGGAGAAAAACCCGCGGCAGAAGCCCGGCTGAACATTGTACCCTTACGGACCGCGAATAGAGCTAGAGCCTCGGCAGCCATATCCATCTGGGGTGTGGTTAATAGTCCATATTTCAGGAATATGGAACTCAGCGCGATGACATCTTCCGAGCGGAATTCGTTCACCGAGGACATTAGGTACTCAACTAATGTGGGCGCTGCACCCGGCACGGGAGCTCCGTCGTCACCCACAACCCCCAACGGAACGCCAGGTCCGAAGGCACCTACGGAACCTGGCTGTCTTGCCAGACCCGTTATGAATTTTCTCGACTCTAAAGGATCCCGGCTAGGGCCTCTTAGGAGTGGTCTTAGGTACAGATCCATCTCCTGTTCTGGCAGAAGCTGAACAACGGCAGCGCTCTGGCTTTTGTTGATGATTCGGACAAATTTGCTAGAAAGCTTCGCGCTCTGCAAAAAAAGAAAGACATACTATCAAATGGGGTGACTTTGATAGCTTTTAAAATTCAAAGTCCTCTCAAGCCATCTTTTGTTGACTTAAAATTCTGAAAATTATTCTAAATCTTTGACAATAACTTCTAGATGGCTCTGCGACATGCTCAGAATTTCTGAAAGTTTCGAACTTTTCTTTATCGAGTTTTGAATGCGAAAATCAAAGTGACCCCGCAACGGGGTGATTTTGATGATGAAAAAACTTGCTAGGGTCACCGAGTGAAATATGCTTGAAAGTCAAATATTATTAAATGAAAACTAATAAAAATATAATAAAAAGGCAAGAACATGATACCACTGAAAAATTCACTTATTTGGATGCGTCTAGCAACCAGTTAACCTTAAATTTTGCAAGATCAACTCCAAATACTAGCTGCTTTCCACGACGACTTGTCCCCCCAACTTACAGAGGATCGCATAAGATCAATCGACCTGAGACTTCTTCACACAGCTAACTTCATCCGTACAGACAAACTTGTCCAACATTTCTGCAATTTTCTTCAGATAACATATCTCCAGGTCAATGTCTACACAGCCGGTCGAAAGCTCGTCGCCTTCATCTTCAGTAAATTCAAAGATCTTTTCAACAGGTGCTACGAAGTCGGAAAATGAAGGTTTTTTCTTCCATGCCAGTTTCAAAAGAACATACTTTTCCAACACTTACGTCCTCGAGAAAAACGTCATCATGATCAATCAATGAATCAATCAATCAATCAATTTTATTTAGAACCCTAATAGCACTAGGCTAACATGGGCCGGAAAAATAAACACTCACTACAATACAAGTAAGACGCAATATAACAAACAATAAATAAGAAACGAACATAGATCATGAACAGTTAAAATGTTTAGTAAAATACGGAACGAATGAATTTAGGTATCTTTCGGAAGATTTCGTAGGTGGGGGAACAATCTTGGGTTTTGGGTCGTCCTTGCTTCGCGTATTCGGTCCATGAGAGGGTGTAACGAAGTCCGGAAGGAGGGTCCTGTGGTGTTGAGAATTCAAAATTTGGTGGCCAAAACGCATGAGAAGATTATGTCTTCTTTCAGACAGTTTTTCGATATCGAGGATTTGAAGGCTTTCGTTATAAGATTTGTAATTGTGACCAAGTATTATTCTGCAGGCTCTCTTCTGCAGTCGTTCGATTTCGGCATCCTGAGCTTTACTTAAGCCAGGATGCCAAATTTGGCAGCCGTACTCTGAAATGGGCCTTACATAATTTTTAAATTTGATATACAAAAAAAAGAAACAAAAACAACTATAAAGCAAATTGCAAAAGCAAGGATAATCAACTCTAAAGAGGATTCCTTAACGCATTTTGCAACAGCTTTCTGTTGTTTGTATTTCTTTTTAAATACACTCTAGCCTAGTACATGGTCGTAAAACTAAAACTCGAATTTTTCGATTAATGTCAAATAAACACTTAAAATTTCGATTATATTGAACAATATACAAACACATAAAAGTCAGTACAAAATGATTTTCAAATATATTGATCAAATCAAACTAAAACAATTTCGTCAATTAAAGAGTATGTACAAAAAAGCCCTAAAACTTAAGAGCTTCTTCCTCTTCCACCACGTCCGCCAGCTGATGACGCTGGTTGCCTCGCTGGCTGTGCTGCAACAGCCGCAACTTGAGCTGGTGCAGCTGGGTTTTGCTGCTGAGCAGGTGCTGGTGGTTGGGCAGGAGCTGCTACTTGTGCAGGAGGGGCCTGTGGAGGGACAACAGCTGGTGCTGGTGCCAGTGGAGCCACCTGTGCAACAGGTGCAGGAGGTGCTGGAGGATGGGGTGGCTGCAAAGGAGCAGGTGGTGCAGCGGGAGGTGCTGCAGGTGGAGCAGGTGGCTGTGCACCAGGTCCTCCAGCAGGTGGTGCAGGTGGGGCAGGAGGAGCACCAGGCCCATGTGCCACAGGTCCAGGGAGAATAGGACCTTGAGGGCCCTGTGCAGGCATTTGGTGGCGGAAGAGGTTGGCAGGGATTGTACCCATCAGTGTGGCCAGGTCAGTTGCAGCCTCCATTACCTGCAGGCCTGATGCCAGGGCTGTCCATTTCTTGAAGAACAAGACCCAACCTCTATATCGCACTGTTGGGACTGCTGCACGAGCCTTTTCGCCCTGGTACCATCCCTTAGGTACAGCATCTAGGCTCTCCAAATACGCCCTAGAAAGGGCTCTCACCTCAACAGGCACTGCACCTTGTGCAGCCATGGACCACCGATCCTCAACGGCCTCGGTGACAATATCGACCTCTTGGTCGCTAATGAAAGCCGGTCTAACTGCCCCCAGCTCTCCAATCACCTTCATCACAATCTTTGCAGTCGAGGCTGCAGATGTGTGGTACTCCACAAAGTCCGTGTGCCACGAGGACTCGGAGGTGCTCGTCATCCATAATGGGTGGCAAGATGGTGGCTGTGATTCGGACAATATTCAAGACAGAGTTTGGAGAAACCCTGGTATTGCCCATATCCGCGAAGTAGTGCTCAACATTTGATGTGTTGAGGCCTTTCACCTGTTGACAGGCAGTTAGGTCGATGAGCCACCCCCTTGCATGTGGCAGGGCATTGACCAGTCGGAGGAACCAACGGCCCTGTTCAGTGTCATCAACACCTGCCAATTGATCCACCCTGTATACAGGTGGATTACCTCCAGCGGCAGGCACTGCTCCTGTGTACCTGACTGTGGCAGGGCTATTAGGCTGAACCCTAATCGTGTGGATCTGCAGGTGGTGTAGGGCGATAAGCATCGCAGCGCTAACCAAGCCCTTTGAATCAGGCTCTAGGTTAGCATCACGCAACAATGCGTTTACATCGTTGCCGAGTGGGAAGTCAAACTCCATCCCAACTCCACCTCTTTGGATATTCTGGAAATACCCCAACATCTGGTGTCGAAGGGTATTGGCCGCACGTGGGCCAGCATTCAACCTCAATTCTCTTCTGGTTGCCATTCTCAGGGGTTATGTTTCCTCTGTTTTTTGTGTTCACATTAAAGTAACTGTTATCATTATCTCCTTCAGTCATTTCAGACAAGCTGTCGTCGTTCAGCATGGGTTCCTCGTCACTCATCGCTTGTGACGTTTCTCCAGAATCATTAATGGTCGCAACCGGGGTATTCTTTTTGCCTCGAGCTTTTGACTGTTTCTTCTGTCTTGCGTTTGCCAGAGTTTGTGCTACATCTTCTACAGAAAGGCTCTTGCCAGGAGCTGTTTCTAGTCTTTTAAGACGGCGTTTCGGTTCATCGTCTTTGCCATGCCTCATCTCAGAAAGAATAACGAGTAAGGATTCACCGACACTTTAGTTAGCTTCGTCATCATCGACTTCCCTTGGCAGCGGAAAACAACATTTTGTCTATTTGGTAGATTGAACATGTTCTAAATCCATTGACGATTGTTTCTTTTGCGTTCGGTTCAAGAGCTTCCCACAGTTTTTCTGGGAGTCTTTGATCACAATATCAGCCCTCCAATCGAACTCTGGATTTCGTGGTGCTCAAGAGAAAACAACAATAACGTCTATCCTCGAAGCAAGGATTCTTTGCTTATTTGTGTTTTGTGACCCAGCTTGCTCACTTCTCCAGCTTTTGAACGTCTGACTGACTTCTCCCATGTTTGTTGATTCCCTGCCCGAAGCTGTTTCACTGGTAGTCCCTGGAAGGTTTTCCAAAAGGCTAATTAAAGCCTAAAGTCAATCTCAAAAAGTTCAGCATCGTCACACATGCCGTCACACATATCACACTCTAATTCTACAATAAAATTGTTTCGACTGGATGACAGATCACACGAATTAGAATGTTCACGACCGCTTCGCAGTGTCATCTGTATTTTAATGTCGTCTGTTTTCCGTCTGTCTGTAGGGAAATTCGGTGTGTCAAGCCTTGCTCGATTTGGAAGGTTTTCTTCGAAATCTGTATGGTAAGTCAAATCGCATGCACACGAACTTTCTGCGAGTTCATCGTGATCGTCAAACAACATGTTGTGACATTCTTTCACATGCTCCTTGAGAAGGACATATGGTATCATCAGATAACATTTCGTGCACCCTTCTTTGTGCTGGGATTCATCTGGGACAAGAATTTTCGAGGCAAGCGATACATTGGTCTGGATCGGTTTGATGTGGTATTACCCACGAAATCTCTACTGTAGGGAAGTTGGTGTCCACCAGTTGTCCGGCGGTTTCAGTTCGAGAAGGTCGGTGCCTTTGCCAGTGCTTCTCAAAAATTCAGGTTCTAAGATGTGCTTTAGCTTTGGATGGGTCTTCTCGATTGTTTCTCTGAGCATATCGGGGTCATGGAAATATATTGTTTCACCGCCAATAGCGACCCTTTTAATTTTTGTCTTCATGGTAGGGTCTGCGATTCCCTTTCTGATATCGGTATACGGGATAACAGTGAACTTAGTGAAACTGGTTTCACTTTTCTGCCTCGTCTGTGTTCCATTTGCCATCCTGAAACAATTATAAATTACTAACATTTTACAATTAAGGAAAATAAATGTGTCAAAACACTTGAAAGTCAGTGGTCCTTTTTAAAAAGTAACCCTGTTTTTTCTCTCCAATTCCTCACTCTCGGCACGTCAAAACTTTGAAGGTTCACATAACGGCGGATTTGAAGTTTGATAGACACGTTGAAGTTATGCTAAGGAGAGGTAACATGTCCTTCCGTTCCCTCATAGTATTATTCCGTTACGGAGTCCCACCAAAGCATCTCCTAGGACTTTATCTCTCTTTCATACGCCCACTTCTAGAAAACCGTTGCCCTGTGTGGCACTTTGGACTTACTCGTGTACAGTCTGATTCGCTTGATAGGATATAGTAAAGTTCAAAACCCTCCTTTTGATTTTAAGTCCCCTAAAGTAACGTAGGTATATATGCCTACACCTCCTTATTAATTTTAATTAAGAAATCTTGTTGAAGCGCGATGAAAAACACTCGTTAGTGTTTGAAACTAAAATCTTAAATAAACCAGCAATACCCGATACTCCCCACCCCCTCAGATTTTTCAGCGGCGACACTAAGGCGGTGGCACAGGCAATAAATTGTAGGTACACCGAGTATCAAAAATTGCTAACCCCTCAACGCCGAAGATGATCATGGTCTAATAGCTGATTGTTGCTTACAAGTCCCCTAGATATCACACAATTGGGATCGGCCTATTTTATACTATTTCTCTTCCTCAATCCCAAGTGCAAAAACTGAATGATAAACTTCCAGAAATAACGAACAGGCATGGGCGGAAACAATAGATGTCAGCACTTTCGGACCCAATTGAAAATGCTACTTTATTGTTTCTGTAATTTTTTCTGTACATCACTCGAAGAAGATATATTGGCTGTGGGGCCGAGATACTGCCATACATATTTAGCGCTTATATATTTTAGTCCATCTTCAATTTGAAACTGTCGTTTGATTGGTTGCCTGGTAGAACGGAGTTTTCCACTCGAAAGAAGAAACATGGTTTGAAGAAACGAAAGCTTGACTGCATAACAGAGAGTCCTATTAAAAATAGGCTTTACAACTCCACTTCACACACCGTAGTCTCTGGCTCCAGGACAAGCAAAAACCATCCTTTTTTGCCCTAGGCAAGAGTTCTACAAAGCTTTCCAAAATGTAATGTCTTATTCATCAATTCCGGCTTGAGGTCCACACTTTCCTTAAAAACCGCAGAGATTAGACTCTTACCACTTTCTAGTAATAAGCTGAAATCCGGGTAGCCTACTAGAAAAGGAAAACAAGAGCTACGAGCTTATACGGCACTTGTTACGAGTAGGGGGTACAAGAAAGTAGAAAAGAACTTCACAAAACACCCGGCCATCCAAAAATGCCGTTCAAACCTAGAATTATGATATCTAGTTTCTTTCAAGTCTTAGAATTTCCGACATGACCTCCCAGCATCGCCAACCTTCCAAGTTTTAGCCCAAGAAATCCATTTGCTATGTCTCTGGACGGTACCCCCTTCAACACTGGTTCGGAGAACTTCCGGCACCCCCCCCCCCCCCCCAAACGTGGTCGGTTTCGGTCCCAAGCTTAAAATATATCATCTTGAGCACAGATCGCTGTAACTTCCATGTTTCATTCAAATCACTCCACTTGTTTGACCCTTATGCGAGCCCTAACATTTCATCCTGCACCCTGGCGACTTCTTGCTCCAGTGAGTGGATAACAATAGTCGCTGATGTTAAAAAATGGGAGACCTTATCACTTGTCTTTTTTATATCCTTTAGCTGCTCTTGTACTTCTTGAACTTGGCTGTTAGTGGCTAGGCCAGCGACATAGCCAATAACATTGCCAAAACCAGGTATCAAACTCCTAGGGACTTTATTTCTTTTTACCTGCATCAGCGACCTAATGCTATTCAGCACCTTCCCTGAAAGCCGCACTTCATTTAATAAGGATTCGCGATTTGCTGTTACTCTTTCCCCAAAGTCTTCGCGGAAGCTCGGCCAGTTGGATAGCTTTCTCTCTAAAAGTTTTTGTTCATGCATTTGTTCAAACAAATGCTTTGCAGTTGCCGCCGGCGTCTTTAAATCTTTCAGGGTCAGTTTTGAGGTCAATTGCGCCAATATTTCATTTGTGCTTTCTGTTATTTTATTTGGATCTCGTCTAGCCCTTTGTTAATTTGAGAAATATTGACGTGAATAATGAGTTTGTAATTTCCGCTCGTCGGGGTCACTTTCCCTACCTTACAATTCATTTTCCCTACCTACCTACAATCCCATCTGACACAATACTTTTGGTTCGATCCTTGACAGAGCTGGCTACCCCTGAGATCAAAAGGATATAGAGCCACAGCGTCAACATTCCATAACGAAGGATTGTTCAGTTGTTGGACTCGCTGCAATTAAACAATTTGCCTTTAGTATACGCCATAAACAAGGTCTAATCGACCGAAACGAACCCTTTCTTCGAGAGGGTTGTTTCTTCAGTTCCGTCGGCAGTAATACTTCGGCTCCTCCTCACTTGCAAAAGCCTGCTTCATTCCTTGTGAAAATTTTGGATGTTTAGAAAAAAAATTTCTCTGTCATTTTCCATTTAGACTACACTCCCAACAGACAATAAGGGAACCTTGGTGCAACCTTTATTGAACTGATTTGCTTGTCTGCCCCTCTCTTGTCTGAGAATATCGCTTGAGATGTGATAAGTTGTAAACATTTCAGAGCTGGACTGCGTAGTCGTCATCATCTTGGTATAATGGGACCCGAGGTCGTGAAATCTGCATATCTAAGCTGCTCAAAATGAACTGACATAAGTAAACAAATTCACTCCAGCACCGTGAAGTGACGTCAATATATTTACAAATCAAACGTTTGCAGGGTTTCACCTTGTTCTCGGCTGCTCCGTTTGTGAAGGAGCCCGAGGACTAGTGAAAAGTTTCTTCACCTTCAGAAAACCCATAAGCTTTCTGAAAAGGTTTGAGCGAAATGCAGCATGACAATCCGTCAAAAGAAAACGAAACATGCCAAAATGTGAAATAACGCGCCGCAAATTTAAATTTTTCAAAACCATCTGATCTCATTAAACAACAAGATGCACCGGAATCAACTAATTTTTTGGCTCTTACATTATTAAACGTGAAGGTATTTACAATCGGCAAGTCACAAAATTCGTCAAACACTTTCATTTAAATAATAAGCTCTTCGATTATTGGCGTTAATCTGCCGAATTCGCTGCTGACCTAAATTATTGGTGCGGCAGCGAAATACTCGTTTTTGGGATCGCGGCTGTAGTTGTTTTGGGATCCGAGTTTGGCATTTCCCGAATGGGAATACGAGGAGATTTGGTTTGGTCGGTAGCGGAAACATGAGAAGCCAGTTGCCGATGCTTGGTAAGCGAGGTCTCGCTCGCGTTTGAAACAATTGCGCTGGATGTATCCCTCCTTGTTGCAATAATAGCAGATAATTGCCCTTCTTTTTGAGATATTGGGTTCGTTTTGAGGTTTCCGTTGGGGAATCGACTGGTAATTTTCGTGGTTTTTGGCGAAAGATACTCTACGGGGCCGGGCATAGGATGGTCTTTTGGGGGTTTCAGGTGACACTTCTCTGGTTGGGGTTTCGTAGAATGAAGGTGATGACGATCTTGATCTAACATTATCTGGAGCCACTATTGATCCTGCTGCGTTGATTGATAATTTTTGGTGGGCTCTTACCAGATTTTCTATGGAGGGATCAGTGGTTTGGTATTAGTGTTTATTTTGAATTTCTTGTTGTTAACATTGCCTTCGAGATTTTACCATACTGACTTCATTCACTCACACACAGAGGCTGCATTACCATTGGATAAGATAGATAAACTTACCATCTCGTTTTCGGAGTCTTCCTGCTCCATTGTGGGATTCCTAAGTATGTCTAGAATCGATGGACAATCAAAGGGGGTTGAATATCCAATGCTAGCTGTCTATTGCTACATAAACACTACAATCGGCGTAGACTTCGAAAATTTTCAACAGTTTCGATTGCTGTTTCAAGGTTCTGTATTTGTCTGCTCACACAGATTGTAAACAGTCGTTCCTGAAGCCGATCTTGCAATTCTCGAAGACTGCTCTTGTGAATGTTTCATTCACCGTGTCACCCAGGGTTATTGCTGTTTTGCGTCGGACCAAGTCTGCGTAGTCTCTGACTGACATGTGAGGAAGCAAGGTTGGGATGTCATATTTCAATTTCTCGGAATCGGTTGTTTCTTTAAATCTCTTCCTGAACAGGTCAACGAACTGTCTGTAGGTCAGGGTATCTGTCATTATCGTGGCTACATATTTTAGTGCGTTCCCTTTAAGTCTCAGTGGTATATGTTTTTGATGTTTTCCCATTCTGCGTCTCCACCCGTGTAGTTTATAATGCAGTCAAGAAATTGTAGAAATTCAGATACGTCTGTCGTGCCATCAAATTCCGGGATGTTTTAAGTAGGTTTGTTTTTGAGCTTTTTCGGATGCTCCGTAAAAACGTTCTTCGGCTGTTTTTCAGATTTTATATCACGGGAAAAAAGGAATTAGAATATTAAATATATTGAAACTTCATTAGGAATGCCTATCTGTTACGAGTTTTATGCCTAAAACTTGTGATGGGTTCATTTATGGGTTTAGTTGTAATCGATGAAAAAAATGGGTTTGTTTTGGGGTTTGCATCATGTCTTTAAACATCGTCGTTAGACATGGGTGATTGATTGATTCATGGTAAAAAATAATATGGTTATTAAATATTATATATCATCATACGGATATTTCGGATTTTAGTTATTGACCGCGCATGTAATCAAATATGATAAACAAAAAGTGTGTACCGTGTGTGAAGGGGTTCGGTACGGTAGTAGCGTGCGGCGTGCGAGCATGGTAATATTGGCGACTGGTTTGGGTGCGAATACACCGAGTCTTTTCGAAGGCGATACTCAGTTCATAGTTCAATAACTAAAGCACGTTTATTTCGTATTTACTTACATTGAAGATGGGTCAATAGCACTCGTCACTAGGTTAACTGTGTCGGGACTACTGAGCCCCAAGTCGAACTCCACGTCGAACTGAGCTCCGAATCGAACTGATTTCCAAACTGCGAACTCGGTCCTTTTAAGCCACCTTGGAAATGTGACCAGAGTGTCTCAAGGAATAGGATTGCTTTTCGCACGTCCTAGCAAATCTCTATCCAGTATGAAAGGGTTGGTGATCAGCGGAAAGGAAATAAACTCTCTCAGTCGGAGAAAAGCGTGCGCGCTAGAGCTAGTCGGAAATAGAGAGAGTTGAGGATAGAGCTTGTTGAATAAGTTTTTATCAAGGTATACCAAATGTATCCTCACAGTGGTATCTGACCAGATATCGTGGTATCAGATATTTCAGATACTAAGGTCCGACCGTGGTATCTGAAAAGTAATCTCTCTTTCACCTAATTCTGTCAGATTGGTGGGAAAGAAGTTTAGCACTTAGTGGTGTAACTGGAATATCTGTTGTTCTTTTGGGATGACATCGAAAAGTGCAATTTCCGCGGAGAACGGGTAAGTACCCTCCGTGTAAACGTAGGTTTACTTCGTGGCGTACGTTTAGCCAGGTTTATGTGGCTATTTTTAATTCCTCTTAGGTCCAGCTGTGTTTAAAACTTTTTTAAAGGTTAACAGAATAGGGCTAAGATACGGCAGTCAGGTTACCCGTCATATTTTTACTTAATTCGGCTAGAAGAACCGACAAAAACGCGATAGTTTTTTGCTTTGTTATCCACGATTATTGAATTTTAGCTGTTGTAATTTCTCTTCATAAAGTCGTTTTTGCAGAGCACCGTGTATCAGATACCACGATAACTTCAAAAACGACTAATTGCAAATCCAGTTACCGTGGTAACAGATACCACGGTAATAGCAAAACGCAACTAGTAGATGTCGAACGTGTCTCGTCGCATCAAGCAGCTCGTCTCACCACCACTGGTTTTGCAGTCATCCTGCTATCCCTTCTCTTCTAGAATAGGAATGGATTTGGGTGGGTGATATCAAGAATAATCCTCTCGCAGTTCACACTATACAACTAGTCTTCATACACCTTTAGTTTTAGTACGATCAAGAAAGTCCCTCTGCGTTTCCATTTGCGGCACAGGTCTAGTCCTCACGCCTTGCATCGCTAGGTCCCATCGGATAGCGACGATTCAAAGGGTCATGGTCTGTAACCAGCTCAAAATGTCGCCCATACCAATAGTACTCAAGTTTTCTTAATGAATACGCATTTAAAATTTCTTTCTACCTAAACTTCACGTTCTAACTATAGTACCTTCTTGAAAATTCTTGTAAGATCGGTTAATGGATTTGCTATTCTAACGTACCCTAGGATAAACCGCTGATAATATCTGGATAAGCCCAAGAACGCATGGACTGTTTTGGGAACCGAAAAGTTACGCGCTGCTTCTACTTCTACTTTGGCTGGTATAACTTGCTGTTTACACTATTCGCCCAGAAATTCGGCGGAATTAGCTGCAACTTTAAATTTTGCAAAGTTTAAACTAAGATTTCCCTCTCGGAGCCTTTCAAATGAATCAATGCTCTTCAAAGGTGTCGAAGGTCGCGCATTATCAAGATATGCGCGTGCGAGTTTCGACAATCCTTTCAAGACCTTGTCCATTAACCACTGAATCGTTGCTGTGGGATCCTTTTAAGTCCAAAAGGCATGACCTAAAACTCAAAAAGCCTCGGCATGCAGCGATGTAAAGAAGCAGTCTCGCTGTTCAACTCAATTTGATAGCTTACATCACTAACTCTTTTAGCCTACTTTGTTCTATGTTCCAGTATTTTGTCCACTCCAGCTTCAACGGTAAGTCACGTACCTCTGAGGAAAGCTCCTACACATGAGTGATGTTAGCTCATGCGAGTTATGGAATGGGCTCCAAAAACTTACTGCCCCGCCGACGGGGGTAGGCAGTAGTCCTGACAACCTCGTGATAAAAGAGTACATTAGTATCCTTCCAAGGGCCCTCATTTCCTCTGCAAAAGCTGACTAGGGCAATGCGGATACGTGTGGCTCAAATGTTCGCTAATAAATCTTCTTAAGGCCAACATCAGAAGCTCGCGGCCACATATTTTCCCCAGTAAAACCAATAACAAGCTTGCCACCGATCTTTTCGGCTTTGAATAGTCCAAAGGCTGCCCGAACGACTTTTGCTCTCTTCACTCTAACAGGGAGCGCACCTTTATCTCTGTCTTTTTTCACAAATTTCGATTTCTTGTTGTACGTTGGTACAGCCATGAATGTTTTCTTTCCGACGTTTCTATTGCTTACAGTGTTCACTAAGGGGGGAATCTACCATCGGATTTTGAAGGTGGTAGAATACTCTGTTAAATCGAAGTCATCTAGCTCCTCTAAATCCTCCTGTCTGCTCAGGTAAAAAATTCGGTTCGGAGTAGTATAATCGTGGTCATACAATTGTGGTAAATTGGATGCAGATCCCCTTCCACCGAGATGTCGCTGTGACGATGATGAACCTGACAAAGAACTCGCTCTTCCACATCTCCGTTGACACCCTTCGTATGACCGGATAAAGAAAATGGTATCAGACGGTGGCGATGTTCGATTCAGGGTCAAGGAGACATGTTGAATATATATTTAAAATTTAAAAAGTTTTACCAGAGGTTCGATACAAAACTAGAGACATGTTAAATCCATTTATAAAACTTATTTTCGGGCGAACAGCTAGTTTGTCCGGAATCTGGTCAAAACAAGAAAGCTAGTAGAGAACAAAATTTTCTTCTGTAGTCATTTAGACTTTTGATCTAGGCGTAAATGCTCATTCTGAATATACATGTTGGACAGGGCCGTACCAAAGGGGAGGGGGTGTTAAGGGGTTGGTCCCCCTTCCCCCGAAACATACAGAAATAATGGTTTTTATACAGTTCAACCTCTGATTTATGTCTTTTCCTGGTCTGATGTTGGATTTATATCCTGTTAGCCGCTTGGCCGTAATTTTGTGAAAAAATAGAACTCGTATGTGACGGCTGCTCAGGAAAACGAAAAGACACGTGTTTGCTATCGGGGTTTGATGAAACTGAATATCAATTTCTTTATCTAGGTGTGGACAGTTTATTGGAGAAAATACAGCCCTCATACACAGCGATAGGCTGTGTAGCTCAACACAAATAGGAAACAATCTAGTTATAGTGTAGAGACCACTACGTAAGATTTTATATTGTCCAAGACAACTGGCTCATTTACCGATACGGGTCAAAGATGATATGACACAATAACATCCTCCCAAGTTACTTTGGGATGAAAGGTAGGGAAAACCTGGCAATAAACCGTTAGTAGTATCCGTACTAGTACCACTGTAAAAAGTGAAGCCTATATTTCTCGTCAATCTTTCTCGGTAAGAGGTTTATTCAACAACTGGCAAAAAAGGTAAATGCATATGACTCTCGATGAAATCTATTTTCGTTGCCCCTCGGTATTTCGACGCCAAGGGGTGCAGACTCTGACATTCCTTCCTTCCATAGACGGCGGGGATAGTCATGACAGGGGACGCACCCTTTAATCTTAACGTTCTTCCCAATAAAGTCTCGGTTTGTTGGGTTCTATTGAAAAGAGGGAATATGTAATTTTTCACGAAAATCATTACTAAATTGGTTTTTAAATGTTCGTTACTTTAAAGTTTGATCGAAAAGAGCTGAGGTAACACAATCTAGTTAACCATCGCTTATTCACTTAAAGAGGCTTGAAGACCCGATTAAAATGCGTATGCGTTACTTCGTAGTAGAATTTAGTAGAATCTCCCATGTCTTAGTAGAGTTTTCGTTTTGAGGACTGCCGTAGATATTCTGAACGTCTTGCTACAGCAAATAGTGGTACAAAACCTTGACACAATCCAAATCGTGAAGTATGTACAGTTAAATTCTACAAAAATAAGTTGGTTTTTCAGTTAAAATTCAACCAGTCTAAAACGAGAGCTGAGCTGTTCGTATCTCCAACAGAATTCTATAAATGCTCCCCGGCATCAGTGTGATATCTAAGACTCGATACTATGAAATCATTCTTGTATTCACATTCAGTTGGAAACACTTTTCTTCAATCAACTCCTCTGTGATGATGTATTTGGATCCCAAAACATAAGTGGTGTCCATTTGTCCGTCCGTCTGTGATCACGATAACTCTCGAAGGCAATGAGATATTTTGATGAAACTTGGTGTGAGGATTCTTTGGGTAAAGTGGAAGGTTATGTTCGTAGATCGGCTCTGTAGCCTTACATCTAGGGGTGGGTGAGGGGTTTGGAATTAAGGGGCAAAGAAAATATTTTGAAAGAGCTAATGTGATAGTCGATTATGGGGTAGAAGACATGCGGCCAAAACGGGAAAATATGTTACGTTAGAAGTTTATTTGTAGTTCATTAGATATCCGATTTAGGGGTAAGAAGAGTTGATGAATCCGAAGACAATCATTTTTTACTCGGACATATATTTCGTCCGGAATCCGGCTGGATCCGGAAAAATTGTTATAAGTTAGATTTTAAGTTGATTAGATGTTCGATATAGGGGAAAGAAGATCCTGAAAGGAGTCCTGATTTTGGCACAGCTACTTTTCCGTCATCTTGATTCAGTTAAGTTTTCGCCAGAATAGATAGATATGAATTATATGGGTAAACACGCATGCTGAATCCATATCTGATGATTAGCTTTTTGGCCCTGATCTGTTTCTGCATTTTAATACAAAAATGTTCAAGGAGTCTGGCGAAGACTGGATCTGGCGAAGACAAGACCCAATCGCCTGGATCAAATATTTAATTTTTTAGATCCCATCGACCTTTGGTCTTGCTGTTATCAGAAGGCGCCGGAACTTCTTTCACATTTAGGGAACCGTGTACCTACCATTCAGCATCTACTAAGGATACTAAGGATGTCGGTCTCCTGCTGGAAACCGGCTCATGATAGGTGATGAAAGTCTCTTCATGGTACACTCGGTGGCCGTTGGAATTCGAAAAAAGATCGGGAACAAGCTGCCTTATGATTCGGGCAAGACTCCCAAAGATCTTACTGCTCATTTTTGGCACTCCCACTCTTTAGCCGGAAGATCTAATAGTTTTATGCTTAGGGAGCTCATTCTGCTCAAAAGCAGCTAAGGCGTAAAACCAGCCTGTCACTTGAACCATCGCATTTTTTACAGCCCTCATGAAGGCCCCTGCATCATCCGTGGGAGCATTAGCCCATTGGGCAGCAGACACCGTTGCTGCAGCGATAGCTCCTCTAGCAGTAAAGTTGTTCCTTGGAAGATCACCCCTATTATACTTTGATCACCCCTGGCACAATAGCCGCCCACCCTACCCCAGCGAAATTCACTGCGTTAACTGCAGTTGGGGATCAAAGTCCAGTCAGCTTCGATCTGACTAAAGCAGGACTGATATATTGCATACATTGGTGCCACTGCCTTCCTAATTTGAAGACGGCCAAGATGGCCGCTGCCTTTCCTGTGACCGCAGGAATCGGGGCCGGTGAAGCTACTGGACTGTAGGCGGATTCTGATTCCCTTCTCCAATGGCTGGCTGCTGGTCTTTGACGTTTAGGTTCTCAATCATGGTATCGACGGATCGCCAAAAGAAACGGGCCCGGATCTGGCCCAGGGTATCCGGTACAGTAGGGTGTGGGGCCGTCTGCCTCTTACCATGGAATAACTGAGCGCCAAGGTTCGATACGTCGCATGAACCGATGAGATGTTTGTTGTTAACCGTTGGGGTTGTTACTCTTCTTAATCTATGCCCATCTTAAGGACATTACAAGGTAGCGTGTGATCGGCGGATTATATTCAACTCGAAGGCGTATAGGGATCGTAGTCTTTCGTTTAGGGAGGTCGGTTCTTTTTCTTTTGACACTTACTTTATTTATTCCTTTTGTACAGCTTGCTTCTGTTAACACGTAAGGTAATCTAATAATACAGACACATGTCTCGCTACAGTCAACTCTCAGAATCATCTGCTCGCTTCGAGCTTCACATCAAATTCCTATTCTTGCTTACTGCGTAGGAGCTAACCGCAGTCGCTACATGTAAAAGATTAAACCAAAGTCCTGATCAAACGTGCCTGAAAACTCAGGAAGAGGATGTTCAACAACAGGGAACTGATAAGACTACTTCCATCGTCCCGAGGCTTGAATTATTGCCAAATATGGAGTTGCTTTTCTCAGCCCGCATTATTTCAGATTACGGAGTCAACTTTGATATTTAATATCCTTATACTATCCGTAACACTCGTTATCCCTTTCAAGGTTTTGACTCCCGACAAAACAAACTATGCCAATGCCAGAACTTGATTTTTATAAACTTCTCTTTACTTGGCTTACTTTATTTTTGCATTCTAAAATTTTTTGATCAACCTGTCTAACTCAGTTACGACAGATGTTCCATTTCCAGTATCGGCTTTTCAATAAAATGAAAACAAAACTTTGCAAGCCTCTACCCTTCCTTTTGTCCGAGAGTTTACATGAGCGGTGGTTTGCAAGTTTTTAGACCTGAAACCTTTTGCTCCCCGGCATAGTATGCTGAATACTTTCCCGACAAAAGGGTACTTTATGTACTGATAAAATAGAAGAATTTAAAGCCTCTACCCTTCCTTTTGTCCGAAAGTTTACATGAGCGGTGGTTTGCAAGTTTTTAGACCTGAAACCTTTTGCTCCCCGGCATAGTATGCTGAATACTTTCCTGACAAATGGGTACTTTATGCACGGATAAAATAGAAGCATTTAAATAAAAGTCTGCATCCCTTCCCTCTTTCGAAAATTTCGTTCAGGGTAGGACCTAATTTTATACAATCAATATCGCGGTCTGACTTGGCTAACCCACCCGTAAAGAAGTTAAATTTATAATTTATGGCAACACAATTAGCTTATAATTTTACAATTGTAAGTTGATTTCTAATTTTAACTTTAATTTTTTTTACTTTAATGGAATCAATATGAAGTTCAAATTACTAAGACACCCGCGAAAATCTGAATTAAAAGAAAAATAATGCCTCTCCCAATTAAATTAATTCTCGCGCATCTGGAACTTGGTTTAACTGCGGTCAAGACTCAAACTGAAAACTACGTTAACACAAACGTTAATTCGCGACGACACTACAAGACCGACAACAAGTAAAATTTTCCATATTATATACCCGACATAAAACAATTAATTATTTTTATTTCGTTTTATCGGAACCAATGAAAATCGGTTCTTACTTTAACTTAAGCAAAATTTTCCATATTATACACACAACATACTACAATTAATTATTTTTATCTCGTTTTATCTACTTCAACTTAAGCAAGAATTACCATATTATACGCACAACATTTTACAACTAATTATTTTATTTCATTTTATCTAGTAATTTATTACTATTATTGATGTTTTTATTTTTATTTTTGTATATTAGGTTATAGTTGTGGCCTTAGGCCCTTCGGAAACATTTGAAAACTAACATTTGCTATCTTAGATAAACACGCTTAACATGTAAAGCAACAAACAAAAGAAAGATTATTATGGCCTTCGGCCCTTTTGAATACTTTTTAAAGTTTAAAACAAGCATGCTTCACTTATTGAAAAGGAAACACATGTTAAAGCGGCAAAACAGCACTACAAATTATAAATGTCTTAATCACTGTTTAGTTTGGTGCAAAAACAGTGCCATGACAAATTGCAAAACGGTGCAACCGGGCTATAAGTTCTCTTTTGCACTGGCGTTCTCGGGACACATCAAAATATCATTCAGTTGACCAACGGAGACCTCCATCAGAATAGTTTCTCGCTGATGACTTCTGTTGATAGTTCCTCGTTGATGACTTCTGTTGAATACTTCCTCGTTGATGACTTCCGTTGAGTCGCTCCTCGTCCCGCTCGGCCCAATCCCCATGACACACACGGTGGAGTAGAATATCCTCGTCCACCAACTCGGCTAGTGCGCCGCTTGCAGGGAGAGAACCGTGCGGACCGCACCGTCCCACCTCTATCCAATGTCGACGGTCCTTGGCATCGTCCAGCCACAGCCTGAAGCGACGCGGAGAAGGCTTGCTGTCCGCACAGCCAACGCGGAAACGACGCCGCTCGGCCCCGGAGAACCGAGCCAAAGATGAACGCGCATCCCAATGACTGGGATACAAAGGCGTGTTGGACTTGATAACATCACGGAGATACTCAGGCACGTCCGCCCATTCATGGGGATAAGCTAACACCAGTAAAACTGCCTCCCAATCCACTAATGTTCCCCTATTCCACAAACTCGCAACAAAATTAATCAACGCCTCTAGTCTACCACCTCTATATAAAACAACTAAACCTTCACTAACCACATGCTCAACACTAGGCCCTAAACACTGGGTCCTAAATACACACTTCTTACTACCAGCCAACAAAACAGAACCGCACCCATAGAGTAAAGGGTCGGGGTCAATGTCATCCTCCATCCTGTACACAAAATATTCAATCAAGGACCCGTTGCTGGCAGTACTGAGCTGGCGCCGGAAGAGGGAGAGGATCCGACTCCCTTCAGTGCTCCGACACCAACCCCTTCCCCCGACCCCATAATAAGGGCCTGCATAGCCGCCGCCTCCGCGCTTAGTTTCAACGCGCCTACGCTAGTCTGCGGGCCACGCGTGACTCCGAAAGCCATCCACGCCCACCACTGGCCGGTACTCTGACCGCTCTGTCGACGCATAGACTCGTCGACGAGGGGGGGTAAAGTTTGGATGCTTAACAACTCGCGAGTGCCGTAAGCTATACTCTGGATCCAGGTCGTGCTGGAATAGGCTCCGCACTGTACAGCGGCGGCGGGGCCAGCTAGATCACCCGCATGGTAAAATGCCAGCACAGGGACCTCTCCGGGAGGCATTGCCCCGGCAGGTGGTAAACCTCCTACGTTCATAGGGAGGAGTAGGAAGTTAGGGGCCAGTGTCAGATTCACCCTAGAGTTCCAGTATTCGTCATCGTTCAGAGCCACCCAATCGTTGGGCGGGATGAGGCTCTTCGCTACCACCATTGCCCGCATGTTGGGCCCTCCGTTAGTGTGCTGAGCACATACTCGCCAATCCTCCCCGTATATGCCGACCACTCCCTCTCCTCCCCTTGCACCCGTATATGGCGCGAACCTTCGGGGGAGCTCCAATGAACCGACGCTGAGGTAGGGGTCGGGATAGAGCTGGGGCGTGACCAGTGGATAAGTCACAGCGTACAAGGGGTCGCTGACTGTGGATGTCCAGTCCAGCGGAAAGCTGCGCAGGTCTGAGAGACGCAGACCACTGGTGCCCGGGGTAAGATGGCATCCAAAACAATTGCCCAGCAGCAAGGACAGGAAGTTGGTGCCAGCAGGCTGGGCCAAGGCCTCGGTACAAAATAGAGCCCTAGCTATCAAAGGGGCCAACCGAAACTGTAAATTGCCAGCCGCTACTCCGGCCAACATCTCGAAGGTGAGACCCGAGCCCGCATAGGCCATCTACCAAGTCATGGCCACATAGCGGAAGCTCATCAGAGCCCCTGACAGCAGGTGGTGCGACGCAAACACACCCAGGTCCGATGAAGTGTGGCCCAGATTCACCACTCCGCTCATACCCGCCGATAAGGTCAAAAGATCGGCCGAAGGAACGCAACCATGGTTTGGCCCACTGTATGCCTGTGTAGTCCAATTGAACCCCGGCGTTAGACGGGGAACTCTGTCCCCCGCCCAAGTCCACGAGTCAAAGCAAGGCTCCACCCCTCCTACGCCCGCTGTAAAAGATGCCTGGGCAACCACTCCGGCGGGAGAAAAACCCGCGGCAGAAGCCCGGCTGAACATTGTACCCTTACGGACCGCGAATAGAGCTAGAGCCTCGGCAGCCATATCCATCTGGGGTGTGGTTAATAGTCCATATTTCAGGAATATGGAACTCAGCGCGATGACATCTTCCGAGCGGAATTCGTTCACCGAGGACATTAGGTACTCAACTAATGTGGGCGCTGCACCCGGCACGGGAGCTCCGTCGTCACCCACAACCCCCAACGGAACGCCAGGTCCGAAGGCACCTACGGAACCTGGCTGTCTTGCCAGACCCGTTATGAATTTTCTCGACTCTAAAGGATCCCGGCTAGGGCCTCTTAGGAGTGGTCTTAGGTACAGATCCATCTCCTGTTCTGGCAGAAGCTGAACAACGGCAGCGCTCTGGCTTTTGTTGATGATTCGGACAAATTTGCTAGAAAGCTTCGCGCTCTGCAAAAAAAGAAAGACATACTATCAAATGGGGTGACTTTGATAGCTTTTAAAATTCAAAGTCCTCTCAAGCCATCTTTTGTTGACTTAAAATTCTGAAAATTATTCTAAATCTTTGACAATAACTTCTAGATGGCTCTGCGACATGCTCAGAATTTCTGAAAGTTTCGAACTTTTCTTTATCGAGTTTTGAATGCGAAAATCAAAGTGACCCCGCAACGGGGTGATTTTGATGATGAAAAAACTTGCTAGGGTCACCGAGTGAAATATGCTTGAAAGTCAAATATTATTAAATGAAAACTAATAAAAATATAATAAAAAGGCAAGAACATGATACCACTGAAAAATTCACTTATTTGGATGCGTCTAGCAACCAGTTAACCTTAAATTTTGCAAGATCAACTCCAAATACTAGCTGCTTTCCACGACGACTTGTCCCCCCAACTTACAGAGGATCGCATAAGATCAATCGACCTGAGACTTCTTCACACAGCTAACTTCATCCGTACAGACAAACTTGTCCAACATTTCTGCAATTTTCTTCAGATAACATATCTCCAGGTCAATGTCTACACAGCCGGTCGAAAGCTCGTCGCCTTCATCTTCAGTAAATTCAAAGATCTTTTCAACAGGTGCTACGAAGTCGGAAAATGAAGGTTTTTTCTTCCATGCCAGTTTCAAAAGAACATACTTTTCCAACACTTACGTCCTCGAGAAAAACGTCATCATGATCAATCAATGAATCAATCAATCAATCAATTTTATTTAGAACCCTAATAGCACTAGGCTAACATGGGCCGGAAAAATAAACACTCACTACAATACAAGTAAGACGCAATATAACAAACAATAAATAAGAAACGAACATAGATCATGAACAGTTAAAATGTTTAGTAAAATACGGAACGAATGAATTTAGGTATCTTTCGGAAGATTTCGTAGGTGGGGGAACAATCTTGGGTTTTGGGTCGTCCTTGCTTCGCGTATTCGGTCCATGAGAGGGTGTAACGAAGTCCGGAAGGAGGGTCCTGTGGTGTTGAGAATTCAAAATTTGGTGGCCAAAACGCATGAGAAGATTATGTCTTCTTTCAGACAGTTTTTCGATATCGAGGATTTGAAGGCTTTCGTTATAAGATTTGTAATTGTGACCAAGTATTATTCTGCAGGCTCTCTTCTGCAGTCGTTCGATTTCGGCATCCTGAGCTTTACTTAAGCCAGGATGCCAAATTTGGCAGCCGTACTCTGAAATGGGCCTTACATAATTTTTAAATTTGATATACAAAAAAAAGAAACAAAAACAACTATAAAGCAAATTGCAAAAGCAAGGATAATCAACTCTAAAGAGGATTCCTTAACGCATTTTGCAACAGCTTTCTGTTGTTTGTATTTCTTTTTAAATACACTCTAGCCTAGTACATGGTCGTAAAACTAAAACTCGAATTTTTCGATTAATGTCAAATAAACACTTAAAATTTCGATTATATTGAACAATATACAAACACATAAAAGTCAGTACAAAATGATTTTCAAATATATTGATCAAATCAAACTAAAACAATTTCGTCAATTAAAGAGTATGTACAAAAAAGCCCTAAAACTTAAGAGCTTCTTCCTCTTCCACCACGTCCGCCAGCTGATGACGCTGGTTGCCTCGCTGGCTGTGCTGCAACAGCCGCAACTTGAGCTGGTGCAGCTGGGTTTTGCTGCTGAGCAGGTGCTGGTGGTTGGGCAGGAGCTGCTACTTGTGCAGGAGGGGCCTGTGGAGGGACAACAGCTGGTGCTGGTGCCAGTGGAGCCACCTGTGCAACAGGTGCAGGAGGTGCTGGAGGATGGGGTGGCTGCAAAGGAGCAGGTGGTGCAGCGGGAGGTGCTGCAGGTGGAGCAGGTGGCTGTGCACCAGGTCCTCCAGCAGGTGGTGCAGGTGGGGCAGGAGGAGCACCAGGCCCATGTGCCACAGGTCCAGGGAGAATAGGACCTTGAGGGCCCTGTGCAGGCATTTGGTGGCGGAAGAGGTTGGCAGGGATTGTACCCATCAGTGTGGCCAGGTCAGTTGCAGCCTCCATTACCTGCAGGCCTGATGCCAGGGCTGTCCATTTCTTGAAGAACAAGACCCAACCTCTATATCGCACTGTTGGGACTGCTGCACGAGCCTTTTCGCCCTGGTACCATCCCTTAGGTACAGCATCTAGGCTCTCCAAATACGCCCTAGAAAGGGCTCTCACCTCAACAGGCACTGCACCTTGTGCAGCCATGGACCACCGATCCTCAACGGCCTCGGTGACAATATCGACCTCTTGGTCGCTAATGAAAGCCGGTCTAACTGCCCCCAGCTCTCCAATCACCTTCATCACAATCTTTGCAGTCGAGGCTGCAGATGTGTGGTACTCCACAAAGTCCGTGTGCCACGAGGACTCGGAGGTGCTCGTCATCCATAATGGGTGGCAAGATGGTGGCTGTGATTCGGACAATATTCAAGACAGAGTTTGGAGAAACCCTGGTATTGCCCATATCCGCGAAGTAGTGCTCAACATTTGATGTGTTGAGGCCTTTCACCTGTTGACAGGCAGTTAGGTCGATGAGCCACCCCCTTGCATGTGGCAGGGCATTGACCAGTCGGAGGAACCAACGGCCCTGTTCAGTGTCATCAACACCTGCCAATTGATCCACCCTGTATACAGGTGGATTACCTCCAGCGGCAGGCACTGCTCCTGTGTACCTGACTGTGGCAGGGCTATTAGGCTGAACCCTAATCGTGTGGATCTGCAGGTGGTGTAGGGCGATAAGCATCGCAGCGCTAACCAAGCCCTTTGAATCAGGCTCTAGGTTAGCATCACGCAACAATGCGTTTACATCGTTGCCGAGTGGGAAGTCAAACTCCATCCCAACTCCACCTCTTTGGATATTCTGGAAATACCCCAACATCTGGTGTCGAAGGGTATTGGCCGCACGTGGGCCAGCATTCAACCTCAATTCTCTTCTGGTTGCCATTCTCAGGGGTTATGTTTCCTCTGTTTTTTGTGTTCACATTAAAGTAACTGTTATCATTATCTCCTTCAGTCATTTCAGACAAGCTGTCGTCGTTCAGCATGGGTTCCTCTTCACTCATCGCTTGTGACGTTTCTCCAGAATCATTAATGGTCGCAACCGGGGTATTCTTTTTGCCTCGAGCTTTTGACTGTTTCTTCTGTCTTGCGTTTGCCAGAGTTTGTGCTACATCTTCTACAGAAAGGCTCTTGCCAGGAGCTGTTTCTAGTCTTTTAAGACGGCGTTTCGGTTCATCGTCTTTGCCATGCCTCATCTCAGAAAGAATAACGAGTAAGGATTCACCGACACTTTAGTTAGCTTCGTCATCATCGACTTCCCTTGGCAGCGGAAAACAACATTTTGTCTATTTGGTAGATTGAACATGTTCTAAATCCATTGACGATTGTTTCTTTTGCGTTCGGTTCAAGAGCTTCCCACAGTTTTTCTGGGAGTCTTTGATCACAATATCAGCCCTCCAATCGAACTCTGGATTTCGTGGTGCTCAAGAGAAAACAACAATAACGTCTATCCTCGAAGCAAGGATTCTTTGCTTATTTGTGTTTTGTGACCCAGCTTGCTCACTTCTCCAGCTTTTGAACGTCTGACTGACTTCTCCCATGTTTGTTGATTCCCTGCCCGAAGCTGTTTCACTGGTAGTCCCTGGAAGGTTTTCCAAAAGGCTAATTAAAGCCTAAAGTCAATCTCAAAAAGTTCAGCATCGTCACACATGCCGTCACACATATCACACTCTAATTCTACAATAAAATTGTTTCGACTGGATGACAGATCACACGAATTAGAATGTTCACGACCGCTTCGCAGTGTCATCTGTATTTTAATGTCGTCTGTTTTCCGTCTGTCTGTAGGGAAATTCGGTGTGTCAAGCCTTGCTCGTTTTGGAAGGTTTTCTTCGAAATCTGTATGGTAAGTCAAATCGCATGCACACGAACTTTCTGCGAGTTCATCGTAATCGTCAAACAACATGTTGTGACATTCTTTCACATGCTCCTTGAGAAGGACATATGGTATCATCAGATAACATTTCGTGCACCCTTCTTTGTGCTGGGATTCATCTGGGACAAGAATTTTCGAGGCAAGCGATACATTGGTCTGGATCGATTTGATGTGGATCTCTACTGTAGGGAAGTTGGTGTCCACCAGTTGTCCGGCGGTTTCAGTTCGAGAAGGTCGGTGCCTTTGCCAGTGCTTCTCAAAAATTCAGGTTCTAAGATGTGCTTTAGCTTTGGATGGGTCTTCTCGATTGTTTCTCTGAGCATATCGGGGTCATGGAAATATATTGTTTCACCGCCTATAGCGACCCTTTTAATTTTCGTCTTCATGGTAGGGTCTGCGATTCCCTTTCTGATATCGGTATACGGGATAACAGTGAACTTAGTGAAACTGGTTTCACTTTTCTGCCTCGTCTGTGTTCCATTTGCCATCCTGAAACAATTATAAATTACTAACATTTTACAATTAAGGAAAATAAATGTGTCAAAACACTTGAAAGTCAGTGGTCCTTTTTAAAAAGTAACCCTGTTTTTTCTCTCCAATTCCTCACTCTCGGCACGTTACCGGAACTTCAAAACTTTGAAGGTTCACATAACGGCGGATTTGAAGTTTGATAGACACGTTGAAGTTATGCTAAGGAGAGGTAACATGTCCTTCCGTTCCCTCATAGTATTATTCCGTTACGGAGTCCCACCAAAGCATCTCCTAGGACTTTATCTCTCTTTCATACGCCCACTTCTAGAAAACCGTTGCCCTGTGTGGCACTTTGGACTTACTCGTGTACAGTCTGATTTGCTTGATAGGATATAGTAAAGTTCAAAACCCTCCTTTTGATTTTAAGTCCCCTAAAGTAACGTAGGTATATATGCCTACACCTCCTTATTAATTTTAATTAAGAAATCTTGTTGAAGCGCGATGAAAAACACTCGTTAGTGTTTGAAACTAAAATCTTAAATAAACCAGCAATACCCGATACTCCCCACCCCCTCAGATTTTTCAGCGGCGACACTAAGGCGGTGGCACAGGCAATAAATTGTAGGTACACCGAGTATCAAAAATTGCTAACCCCTCAACGCCGAAGATGATCATGGTCTAATAGCTGATTGTTGCTTACAAGTCCCCTAGATATCACACAATTGGGATCGGCCTATTTTATACTATTTCTCTTCCTCAATCCCAAGTGCAAAAACTGAATGATAAACTTCCAGAAATAACGAACAGGCATGGGCGGAAACAATAGATGTCAGCACTTTCGGACCCAATTGAAAATGCTACTTTATTGTTTCTGTAATTTTTTCTGTACATCACTCGAAGAAGATATATTGGCTGTGGGGCCGAGATACTGCCATACATATTTAGCGCTTATATATTTTAGTCCATCTTCAATTTGAAACTGTCGTTTGATTGGTTGCCTGGTAGAACGGAGTTTTCCACTCGAAAGAAGAAACATGGTTTGAAGAAACGAAAGCTTGACTGCATAACAGAGAGTCCTATTAAAAATAGGCTTTACAACTCCACTTCACACACCGTAGTCTCTGGCTCCAGGACAAGCAAAAACCATCCTTTTTTGCCCTAGGCAAGAGTTCTACAAAGCTTTCCAAAATGTAATGTCTTATTCATCAATTCCGGCTTGAGGTCCACACTTTCCTTAAAAACCGCAGAGATTAGACTCTTATCACTTTCTAGTAATAAGCTGAAATCCGGGTAGCCTACTAGAAAAGGAAAACAAGAGCTACGAGCTTATACGGCACTTGTTACGAGTAGGGAGTACAAGAAAGTAGAAAAGAACTTCACAAAACACCCGGCCATCCAAAAATGCCGTTCAAACCTAGAATTATGATATCTAGTTTCTTTCAAGTCTTAGAATTTCCGACATGACCTCCCAGCATCGCCAACCTTCAAAGTTTCAGCCCAAGAAATCCATTTGCTATGTCTCTGGACGGTACCCCCTTCAACACTGGTTCGGAGAACTTCCGGCACCCCCCCCCCCCAAACTTGGTCGGTTTCGGTCCCAAGCTTAAAATATGTCATCTTGAGCACAGATCGCTGTAACTTCCATGTTTCATTCAAACCACTCCACTTGTTTGACCCTTATGCGAGCCCTAACATTTCATCCTGCACCCTGGCGACTTCTTGCTCCAGTGAGTGGATAACACTAGTCGCTGATGTTAAAAAATGGGAGACCTTACCACTTGTCTTTTTTATGTCCTTTAGCTGCTCTTGTACTTCTTGAACTTGGCTGTTAGTGGCTAGGCCAGCGACATAGCCAATAACATTGCCAAGACCAGGTATCAAACTCCTAGGGACTTTATTTCTTTTTACCTGCATCAGCGACCTAATGCTATTCAGCACCTTCCCTGAAAGCCGCATTTCATTTAATAAGGATTCGCGATTTGCTGTTACTCTTTCCCCAAAGTCTTCGCGGAAGCTCGGCCAGTTGGATAGCTTTCTCGCTAAAAGTTTTTGTTCATGCATTTGTTCAAACAAATGCTTTGCAGTTGCCGCCGGCGTCTTTAAATCTTTCAGGGTCAGTTTTGAGGTCAATTGCGCCAATATTTCATTTGTGCTTTCTGTTATTTTATTTGGATCTCGTCTAGCCCTTGGTTAATTTGAGAAATATTGACGTGAATAATGAGTTTGTAATTTCCGCTCGTCGGGGTCACTTTCCCTACCTTACAATTCATTTTCCCTACCTTACTACAATCCCATCTGACACAATACTTTTGGTTCGATCCTTGACAGAGCTGGCTACCCCTGAGATCAAAAGGATATAGAGCCACAGCGTCAACATTCCATAACGAAGGATTGTTCAGTTGTTGGACTCGCTGCAATTAAACAATTTGCCTTTAGTATACGCCATAAACAAGGTCTAAACGACCGTAACGAACCCTTTCTTCGAGAGGGTTGTTTCTTCAGTTCCGTCGGCAGTAATACTTCGGCTCCTCCTCACTTGCAAAAGCCTGCTTCATTCCTTGTGAAAATTTTGGATGTTTAGAAAAAAAATTTCTCTGTCATTTTCCATTTAGACTACACTCCCAACAGACAATAAGGGAACCTTGGTGCAACCTTTATTGAACTGATTTGCTTGTCTGCCCCTCTCTTGTCTGAGAATATCGCTTGAGATGTGATAAGTTGTAAATATTTCCTGTAAGAGCTGGACTGCGTAGTCGTCATCATCTTGGTATAATGGGACCCGAGGTCGTGAAATCTGCATATCTAAGCTGCTCAAAATGAACTGACATAAGTAAACAAATTCACTCCAGCACCGTGAAGTGACGTCAATATATTTACAAATCAAACGTTTGCAGGGTTTCACCTTGTTCTCGGCTGCTCCGTTTGTGAAGGAGCCCGAGGACTAGTGAAAAGTTTCTTCACCTTCAGAAAACCCATAAGCTTTCTGAAAAGGTTTGAGCGAAATGCAGCATGACAATCCGTCAAAAGAAAACGAAACATGCCAAAATGTGAAATAACGCGCCGCAAATTTAAATTTTTCAAAACCATCTGATCTCATTAAACAACAAGATGCACCGGAATCAACTAATGTTTTGGCTCTTACATTATTAAACGTGAAGGTATTTACAATCGGCAAGTCACAAAATTCGTCAAACACTTTCATTTAAATAATAAGCTCTTCGATTATTGGCGTTAATCTGCCGAATTCGCTGCTGACCTAAATTATTGGTGCGGCAGCGAAATACTCGTTTTTGGGATCGCGGCTGTAGTTGTTTTGGGATCCGAGTTTGGCATTTCCCGAATGGGAATACGAGGAGATTTGGTTTGGTCGGTAGCGGAAATGAGAGAAGCCAGTTGCCGATGCTTGGTAAGCGAGGTCCCGCTCGCGTTTGAAACAATTGCGCTGGATGTATCCCTCCTTGTTGCAATAATAGCAGATAATTGCCCTTCTTTTTTAGATATTGGGTTCGTTTTGAGGTTTCCGTTGGGGAATCGACTGGTAAATTTCGTGGTTTTTGGCGAAAGATACTCTACGGGGCCGGGCATAGGATGGTCTTTTGGGGGTTTCAGGTGACACTTCTCTGGTTGGGGTTTCGTAGAATGAAGGTGATGACGATCTTGATCTAACATTATCTGGAGCCACTATTGATCCTGCTGCGTTGATTGATAATTTTTGGTGGGCTCTTACCAGATTTTCTATGGAGGGATCAGTGGTTTGGTATTAGTGTTTATTTTGAATTTCTTGTTGTTAACATTGCCTTCGAGATTTTACCATACTGACTTCATTCACTCACACACAGAGGCTGCATTACCATTGGATAAGATAGATAAACTTACCATCTCGTTTTCGGAGTCTTCCTGCTCCATTGTGGGATTCCTAAGTATGTCTAGAATCGATGGACAATCAAAGGGGGTTGAATATCCAATGCTAGCTGTCTATTGCTACATAAACACTACAATCGGCGTAGACTTCGAAAATTTTCAACAGTTTCGATTGCTGTTTCAAGGTTCTGTATTTGTCTGCTCACACAGATTGTAAACAGTCTTCCTGAAGCCGATCTTGCAATTCTCGAAGACTGCTCTTGTGAATGTTTCATTCACCGTGTCACCCAGGGTTATTGCTGTTTTGCGTCGGACCAAGTTTGCGTAGTCTCTGACTGACATTTGAGGAAGCAAGGTTGGGATGTCATATTTCAGTTTCTCGGAGTCGGTTGTTTCTTTAAATCTCTTCCTGAACAGGTCAACGAACTGTCTGTAGGTCAGGGTATCTGTCATTATCGTGGCTACATATTTTAGTGCGTTCCCTTTTAGTCTCAGTGGTATATATTTTTGATGTTTGCCCATTCTGCGTCTCCACCCGTGTAGTTTATAATGTAGTCAAGAAATTGTAGAAATTCAGATACGTCTGTCGCGCCATCAAATTCCGGGATGTTTTTAAGTAGGTTTGTTTTTTGAGCTTTTTCGGATGCTCCGTAAAAACGTTCTTCGGCTGTTTTTCAGATTTTATATCTCGGGAAAAAAGGAATTAGAATATTAAATATGTTGAAACTTCATGAGGAATGCCTATCTGTTACGAGTTTTATGCCTAAAACTTGTGATGGGTTCATTTATGGGTTTAGTTGTAATCGATGAAAAAAATGGGTTTGTTTTGGGGTTTGCATCATGTCTTTAAACATCGTCGTTAGACATGGGTGATTGATTGATTCATGGTAAAAAATAATATGGTTCTTAAATATTATATATCATCATACGGATATTTCGGATTTTAGTTATTGTCCGCGCATGTCATCAAATATGATAAGCAAAAAGTGTGTACCGCGTGTGAAGGGGTTCGGTACGGTAGTAGCGTGTGGCGTGCGAGCATGGTAATATTGGCGACTGGTTTGGGTGCGAATACACCGATATACACCGAGTCTTTTCGAAGGCGACATTCAGTTCGAAGGTCAATAACTAAAGCACGTTTATTTCGTATTTACTTACATTGAAGATGGGTCAATAGCACTTGTCACTAGGTCAACTGTGTCGGGACTACTGAGCCCCAAGTCGAACTCCACGTCGAACTGAGCTCCGAATCGAACTGATTTCCAAACTGCGAAGTCGGTCCTTTTAAACCGCCTTGGAAATGTCAACAGAATGCCTTAACGAATAGGATTGCTTTTTTTATCTACGAATCCTCACCTCTACACATCAAGAACTCTAACCCTAACCAAAACGACAGCTACGAAAGACAAACAAACACCCCCAAACAGGAGCCCCTAAGAGCTACAAACACATTCCAAATCCATTATTACGAACTATAGTATTTACTTTAATCTATACTAACAAATTCAATACAAACATAAAAACTTTAAATCCACCCCTAAACACTGTTTATTTTATTTTGTACATTTCCTAAACAAATAACTTTCAATTTCATAAGTCCTTTCTATTTTATTTAACAATAAAATTATTCTCTGAATCATCTTTACTTTCCCTTTTAATTATAGCAGCGAAAAAGCAGACTCTCAAATCAGGTAACCTACATAACAAACCATCAAAATATACAAAAAAAAGCAAACTCCCGCAGGAAGGGTGCCCTTCCGTCCTAGGGAACCCCTCCTTACGGTGGCCCTTATTTAACAATTTAATTGAACGACCTTGTAACCTAACTTTTGAGTCCACAAAAAAACACAAACCACTAAAAGTAAAAAATAAAAATAGGATTTACACTCAAAAGACCCTACTTTTACAACAAGAAGGAGGATTTTTTGAGCACCCACCTACCAAAAACCTTTAAAAACAAAAAAAAATTCGACCGCAAATTATTACTACCTGAAATTTAAACTCAACAAAACTAATTTCGCTGCTATAACAAAAATAACCCAATAAAAAATTCAAAACTATTACATAAACAAAAAAATAAATATTAATTTTGAAATAACTTTTAAATACTAAACTTTTAAACTACGAATACTAATTTTTTACAATTTTCCAACATTTTATCAATAAAAACAAATTAAACAACCATTCCAAATTCATCTTTTCCCGCCATTTCATACTACTTCTCGTCATTTTCACACAAAAAATAATTTCACAAACTTTTTCTTTTCTTCCAACATCTTTGTCATTTTTTTGTTTTTTTCCGCGCAACACACTTACCCACAACCAACTCAATATCTCCTCATACTCACATTCCAATCAACTCATCAACAACAGACTCCATCCACTCAATATCCACTCGCTCTTCCCACCTTCCACTCTCACATAACCGCACTATCACTCTCTTACAATCAAAACCAAACCTTCTTAACTCAATCCCTTTTTTCTTTTTCCTTCTTTTCCAAACATATTGACATAATTCCATCACAATCAACACCACAGCTCGCTCTTTCGTCTCATCTCCGGGGACCTCTACGTTCAATTTTATCAACCTTACCTTATCTTCCTCGGTGTTCAAGACCACTCCACGATCACTTAAAATACTAAAACATTTATCTACAATTTTATCATTATATTTACAATCGAAAAACTCGTGCTTTAGGCCATTTGTCACTATTTCATCACACAGCTTGCACTACATTCCTTCATAAATTGACTAGATGGTACGCTATGCATTCTCTCAAACGATAACATGAAATTCACAAAGGGCTCCTTTCTTTTCACATGAAAATCCATTTCTTCTTTCTTTTTCTCTAAATATCCATCCACAATCTTTTTCCTTTCATCGTTTTTCACACCGGCACTCAGTACCCCTAGGTTTTTCATCTCTCGAATGCTCCAAACTACTTCATGAATTTTCTCTGGCACTTCACTTAACAATTTTTTGTTTTGCCAGGTCATCCTCCTCAGTATTTATTACCGGTAGGGCCCATCCTTTTATTATTTCCCCGTCGATCCAATCACTACAGATCATTTCACAGACGTTTCTGATTCTAAGAGACTTGCATACCTTTCTAAAATCTATAACTCCAAGGCCCCCTTCTTCTCGACGCACATACAACATTTTCATGCTCAACTTCTCCAGCTTTCCCCTCCAAACGAAACGCCAACCTTTTTCGACCTTTTTCCACCGTTTTCGCATACTTTTCTTCAAATTTAAAAGCCGGTGCCAGATAAAATAGTAGTGGGAGAGCGTACATGTTTACATACACTACTCGCTCAAAAACTGATACAAACTGTGTTCTTTGATGGGCTATCAACACACCCTCTATCTTTTTAACCCGCTCTTCCCACAAATTTCCCACATTCACTGTTCTTTCAAAAAGTACACCCAAAACTTTACTGACTGAGCCTCCTCGATCCATATATTATCGTCCAAACTTGTAATCTCACCTATATTAAGTAACTGGCTCTTTTTTCTGTGTATTCTTACAAGGAAATTCTTCTCATATCAACTGAGCCCTCTCGCATCTTCCACCAAATCAGCCACACTCCCAGGAAGAAACGACCCATCATGTACAAATGCCAGTGCTTTCAGGGAAATATTTGATTTTACTGAAATCCCCTGAATCCGCCGTTCCACATACTTGAAAAGAGGATCGATGTAAAGTTCGAACAAATATGGGGCACTGGGATCACCTTGTCGCACTGCCTTTTCGAGTGCCAGTTTGCCACTAGTGTAGCCATTTATATTCACCACTGCCGTCGGGTTCTTATACAAATTTTCGTACCACTTCACAAACCGTTGATCAAAACCAAACTTCTCCTTCATTAGTGTCCACAGTATCAATCTTACAACTGTATCATATGCTTTGACCACATCCATGCACAGTAAAAAAGCTAGCACGAAAAACACCTTATTTTTTGCCAGTTCATCGTCTCTACGTATCAAAAGGTCATGCAAAACGTTTAAAATATGCTAGGCCTTCTTTCCTCGAATACCTCCGAACTGATATCCCCCCAGAATTCCTTGCATCAGTTTCTCCATTCTTTTAGTTAATAGTTTGGAGGTTATTCTGTAATCACTATTCGAAACCGAGATAGGCCTCCAATTCTGGAGCTCCTTTCTATCGCCTCCTTTGAACAGGAGAGATATCATACCCGCATCATCCTCTGGATACCCTTGTTCCACGTAACTCCTCACCACTGCCATAAAAAGCTCCCCGATCTCCGGAAGAAACTCTTTATAAAATTCGTAACCAAGTCCATCAACGCCTGGTGACTTACCATTTTTCATTCCTCTGACGATTTTTTCGATTTCTGACTGGGTTATCTCCTGTACTAGCAACTCATTTTCTTCTGTCTTTACTTTCCTGGCAGGTTCAAACTCTGCCAAGAAATCCATTCTTCCATCGTCTGCTTCCGGTGGTAGCGTATAAATTTGCTTATAAAAATCTTCAACTACTTCTTTAATCTGTTCTTCGTTTACAACAACTTCCCCTTGCTTATTTTTTAACTCTCTAATTCTGTTACTTTCCATTTTTCTTTTTGCCTTAATTTTTATTGCTAGGTTCACGTGTTTTGCATTCTCTTCTTCAGCCAGTCTATTTTTAGTTCCCAAATCTCGAACTCCTTCTCTTCAATTCTTCGTATTTCATCTTTGACCTCTTTGAACTCGTACCACACCTCCATTCTCTGGTCGATCTTTCTTTTAACTGATTTAAAACTTTGTAAAGATGCCTTTTGTGTGCCTGGTTCTCCTTCCTTGTTTCCTTTTCCCAATTTTGCACATACTCTTTAACTTTTTTTTAAAAACTTTCCAGAAACGCAAAGCGTCCGTTTCATCGATGAATTCTTGCATCCAAGTCCGAATACTGGTTCTCAGCTGCTCTTTCAGGGGTCCGTTTAGTGTTAAAGGATTCAACTTCCAGTAACTCTTTACAAATTTTTCTTTTTTTTCATTTCCGGTAATTTCCATATCCATTACAAGGGCAGTGTGGTCGGAAAAAGATACGAGTTCGTTTTTTACACTTTTCACTTCCTTTAGCAATTGTTGCTTCACTTAAATTTGGTCTATTCGGCTTGATCCACGACCATCCATTCGGGTAAAACCATGTCCTTTCCCGAAATGGTTCCACACATCTTCCAAATTCCACGCACTCATCACCGCCTTTAAACCTTCGCTAATTCTTCTTTTTGCTATTTTTCCATTCTTTCCTGCCACATCCACTTCAGAAACAGCCTCCAACACAATTGAAATCACCCAGCACTATCAAATTTTCTGCGCTAAGGAACCTTGGTAGTTTTTCCCGAATGACACTCTCCCTTTGCGTGAAGTTGTCTGTTCCTGACGGTAGGTGCACATTTACTATTACAAAGTGGCCCACAACGTAGAATACAAATGCTCCCATCATCTTCGAAACGTACATTTCCTTGATCGCATTGTACACTTTCTTTAAAAAGGAAACCAACATCTGCCTCAAGCCCTCCATGAATATAATGGTATCCTGTCGGGGCTTTGAACTTTTTCGAGTCAACTTCTTGTAAACACGCGACATCTATATTCTGTTTTCTCACAAACTCTGAAACGAAGTCTGTCTTTTACTTTGTTTAGCTCCGTTTACGTTTAGTGTCGCTATCCGCATTCAATTACTTTAAACAAAACCTTTTTTCCTTCTCACCTTATGCCTTCTTTTTCCCTCCGTTTCCTATCTCCTTTCCGTTTCCCTTTCGTTCCGTTTTTCTTTCCTTTGATTGACTACTCCCCGTGCTACCTAAAGATGCCTGACTAAGGGTTCTCTTTGGTGACTGTACATTCGGGTTAGTATCTCCTTCTTTCACCTGGTCTTTTTAGGTTTTGGTCGGTGGTCTCAAACTCCTCTTCTGGTTTTCTGCTACTTGTTTGCTTGCTCCTCCTTGTGAATTCCAATGTTTCTCTGCTTCCTTGCTTTCTGCACCACTTTCTACCGCTTCTTTTGTTGGGTTTTGAGTTTTTTCGACTCCACCTCCTTTCGTAGCATTTCTCTTCGCGCTTTGTAGTACCATATTTACCGCCGCTGATGGTGAGAGCTGAGCCTAACCCTCCTGGGTTTGGACTCAGGACACTCTGCCTTCTTTGTTTTTTACGATTTTTCTGACAGTCCTTTGCCTCGTGGTCCTCGCTATGGCAAATAAAACATGCTTTCGGCTGATCAGGATAGGAGACGTTGATTTTCTCCTCCCCCACCAAAAACCTCAATGGACGGCGGTATGGGTGTATCCAGGTACATCAAAGCTGTTCCTCTACCGGTATATACCTCGATAAACTCATCTCCAGTATACGCTTTTCTCCTTATGTTTAGAACCGTTCCGTAAACCTGGAGTTGCCTCTTTATCTCGTCGCTAGTTGCTTCACCTGGAACTCTTCTTAGCTGCACGACTGTAGGGCGTCTCCCGGTTCTTTCAATATTTACCGGATACAAACCATTTCTGAAGCCTATCTTTGGTTCTTGCCTCTTGCAGTATGCTACCAAATCATCCGCCAAGACGGCGGAATTCATTGTTACTCGTACTTGGCCGAAACGCTTGAAATCGTCCGTATCGATCGCCCTAACTCTCCCGCGGTTAAGATTTAACTGCTTCAGAAATCTGTGAATATCCACCTCCCTCACTTCACTCATGACCGCATCATCCATCGCACGAAAGTCGAAAACCACTGTGTTCCTACTCATCTTATCACACTACACAATCAACACTAAAATCTAACACACAACAATTTTTTTTTTTTCACACAATACTACACCAATACTGGCAACACTGCGCACTAAATAAGCAAACGACACGTCATCAACGGCTGATCTTTCCTATCTCAAAATCACGCAGTCAACACATTCATACCAATTCAAAAACCAATCACTCTACTCACAATAATTTTCTCTCTCTTTTACACCCAAAACACCCAATTTGTCGAACTTTTTCCGACACAAAATAACAAAAAATGCTAAATTTGAATTGAAAAATGTCCGTCACAAAACCAGCGTTGCAATTGCTTTTCGCACGTCCTAGCAAATCTCTATCCAGTATGAAAGGGTTGGTGACCAGCGGAGTAAATTTGTCTAGGTTCTGGATGGGGAAAAGAATTCTTTGATTGGAGAACAGGAAACAAACTCTCTCAGTCGGAGAAAAGCGTGCGTGCTAGAGCTAGTCGGAAATAGAGAGAGTTGAGGATAGAGCTTGTTGAATAAGTTTTGATCAAGGTATTGTTTATACCAAATGTATCCTCACAGTGGTATCTGGCCAGATATTTCAGATACTACGGTCCGACCGTGGTAACTGGTCGTGGTATCTAAAAAGTAATCTCTTTTTCACCAAATTCTGTCAGATTGGTGGGAAAGTGCAATTTTTGCGGAGAACGGGTAAGTACCGTCCGTGTAAATGTAGGTTTACTTCGTGGCGTACGTTTAGCCAGGTTTATGTGGCTATTTTTAATTACTCTTAGGCCCAGCTGTGTTTAAAACTTTTTTAAATGTTAACAGAATAGGGCTAAGACACGGCAGTCAGGTTACCCGTCATATTTTTACTTTATTCGGCTAGAAGAACCGACAAAAACGCGATAGTTCGTTGCTTTGTTATACACGATCATTGAATTTTAGCTGTTGTAATTTCTCTTCCATAAAGTCGTTTTTGCCGAGCACCGTGTATCAGATACCACGATAACTTCAAAAACGACTAATTGCAAATCCAGTTACCGTGGTAACAGATACCATGGTAATAGCAAAACGCAACTATAAGGTCGCGAACGTGTCTCGTCGCATTAAGCAGCTCCTCTCACCACCACTGGTTTTGCAGTCATCCTGCTATCCCTTCTCTCCTAGAATAGGAATGGATTTGGGTGGGTGATATCAAGAATAATCCTCTCGCAGTTCACACTATACAACTAGTCTTCATACACCTTTAGTTTTAGTACGATCAAGAAAGTCCCTCTGCGTTTCCATTTGCGGCACCAGGTCTAGTCCTCACGCCTTGCATCGCTAGGTCCCATCGGAATGGCGAGATTCAAAGGGTCATGGTCTGTAACCAGCTCAAAATGTCGCCCATACCAATAGTACTCAAGTTTTCTTAATGAATACGCATTTAAAATTTCTTTCTACCTAACGTTCATAACGGGGTGCTCCCCAATCTGATGCATCAAATGTACGCTAAATTTCGGCCAACTTCCGGGTGATCGTTCTAACAGACCTTTCAACGTCTGAAACACTTTACGTTCTAACTCTATAGTACCTTCTTGAAGAATTCTTGTAAGATCGGTTAATGGTTTTGCTGTTCTAACGTACCCTAGGATAAACCGCTGATAATATCTGGATAAGCTGAAGAAGGCATGGACTGTTTTGGGAACCGAAAAGTTACGCACTGCTTCTACTTTGTCCCTGGCTGGTGTAACACTATTCACTACACTATTCGCCCAGAAATTCGGCGGAATTAGCTGCAACTTTAAATTTTGCAACGTTTAAACTAGGATTTGCCTCTCGGAGCCTTTTAACCAGATTATCAAGATATGCGCGTGCGAGTTTTGACAATCCTTTCAAGACCTTGTCCATAAACCACCGAAACGTTGCTGTGGGATCCTTGTAAGTCCAAAAGTCATGACCTAAAACTCAAAAAGGCCAAAAGGTGAGATACGTGACGTTTCATACCTGCTCTCTTCTTCCATTACTACCTGCCAATAACCTTGCTTTCGATCTTCCGAATGAATCTAGCAACCCATCCACACGGGGTATAAATTACTCGTCCGACTAAGAAAAAGCATCAGCTTCTGGTAATCTACGACAAAACGTATGCTACAATCCTTCTAAGAACCAAAATGATTGTGATGCCCATTCGCTTCGATACCACGTTTCAACATCTTCTGTATTTCCAATCGGGTAGACTTGCTTCTAGAATCCTATATGGATGCTGGCAGATTGGCTTTTGATTTGTCAGTTCAGTTTCGTGTTTTCTGAAGTTTGTTCTCCCCGTTTACCAGAGAACACGTCGGGAACTTTTGAACCCGCCCTGCTAGCAGCTATTTTTATTTGTCCGTATTTTCTACGCTGTTTGCAATTTCTTGCAATAGCGTCTCATGCCCCTCGCTTTTATCAGGGACTCACCGACTCTTCCACCTCTTCGGGTTCCTCGGCATGCAGCGGTATAAAGAAGCAGTCTCGCTGTTCAACTCAATTTGATAGCTTACATCACTAACTCTTTTAGCCTACTTTGTTCTATGTTCCAGTATTTTGTCCACTCCAGCTTCAACGGTAAGTCACGTACCTCTGAGAAAAGCTCCTACACATGAGTGAGGTTAGCTCAGGCGAGTTAGGGAATGGTCTCCAAAAACTTACGGCCCCGCCGACGGGGGTAGGCAGTAGTCCTGACAACCTCGTGATAAAAGAGTACATAGTATCCTTCCAAGGGCCCTCATTTCCTCTGCAAAAGCTGACTAGGGCAATGCGGATACGTGTGGCTCAAATGTTCGCTAATAAACCTTCTTAAGGCCAACATCAGAAGCTCGCGGCCACACATTTTCCCCAGTAAGACTAATAACAAGCTTGCCACCGATCTTTTCCGCTTTGAATAGTCCAAAGGCTGCCCGAACGACTTTTGCTCTCTTCACTCTAACAGGGAGCACACCTTTATCTCTGTCTTTTTTCACAAATTTCGATTTCTTGTTGTACGTTGGTACAGCCATGAATGGTTTCTTTCCGACGTTTCTATTGCTTACAGTGTTCACTAAGGGGGGAATCTACCGTCGGATTTGGAAGGTGGTAGAATACTCTGTCAAATCGAAGTCATCTAGCTCCTCTAAATCCTCCTGTCTGCTCAGGTAAAAAATTCGGTTCGGAGTTGTATAATCGTGGTCATACAATTGTGGTAAATTGGATGCAGATCCCCTTCCACCGAGATGTCGCTGTGATGATGATGAACCTGACAAAGAACTCGCTCTTCCACATCTCCGTTGACACCCTTCGTATGACCGGATAAAGAAGATGGTATCAGACGGTGGCTTTAAATCAAGCGACGAAAAAAAAAATAGTTTTATAATGATGTTCGATTCAGGGGCAAGGAGACATGTTGAATATATATTTAAAATTTAAAAAGTTTTACCAGAGGTTCGATACAAAGCTAGAGACATGTTAGATCTATTTATAAAACTTATTTTCGGGCGAACAGCTAGTTTGTCCGGAATCTGGTCAAAACAAGAAAGCTAGTAGAGAACAAAATTATCTGCCGCTTTTTTTTCTCGCTCAACTCGCAGTTAGCCGAGAATAAATAATAAGTCGATTAGAGGTCCGCATCAGGGGCAAGAACACAGGGCGAATCCATTTCTGAGGTTTATATTCTTGCTTTCAGACATGTATCGTATAGTGATATACATGTTGGACAGGGCCGTACCAAAGGGGAGGGGGTGTTAGGGGGTTGGTTCCCCTTCCCCCGAAACATACAGAAATAATGGTTTTTATACAGTTCAACCTCTGATTCATGTCTTTTTCTGGATACGAGTCTGATGTTGGATTTATATCCTGTTTGAAAAAAATAGAACTCGTATGTGACGGCTGCTCAGGAAAACGAAAAGACATGTGTTTGCTATCGGGATTTGATGAAACTGAATATCAATTTCTTTATTTAGGTGTGGACTTATTGGAGAAAATACAGCCCTCACATAAAGCGATAGGCTGTGTAGCTCAACACAAATAGGAAACAATCTAGTTATAGTGTATAGACCACTCCGTAAGATTTAATATTTTCCAAGACAACTGGCTCATTTACCGATACGGGTCAAAGATGGTATGACACAATAACATCCTCGTAAGTTACTTTGGGATGAAAGGTAGGGAAAACCTGGCAATAAACCGTTAGTAGTATCCGTACTCGTTGCCCCTCGGTATTTCGACGCCAAGGGGTGCAGACTCTGACATTCCTTCCTTCCGGAGACGGCGGGGATAGTCACGGCAAGGGACGCACGACCTTACGTAAGATGATGCATATGAGAACATTCTCGGCAAGAAGTAACATTGCGCGAGAAGACAGTGGTTATGTCTTAAAAATCAATTTTATAGTTAGCTTTGTTTCAAACAAAGGCATTGAGTAACTGCATTCAACTTGTTAGCACGTAGAAATACTCATTTTGTTCGTCATAGTAATGATTTCGACAAATGCTAACACTTATCACCGGTTTGATATTAAGGCTGATATTTCCGTTTGCACCACTAAATTTAAAGGACACATAAAAAGGTTCCTCAGTGCTTTGAGGTCTACTTAAATTTCTCTCTGCGTTTTCATAAGAGCTGGGGCCCCAAACATTACAAATTTGAGAAACAGCGTGGCTTTCATTATGGTCCCATTATAGTGTTCTTCTTTTTTAATTTTTCTTTGCCTGAAGGGATGTCTGGGCAGAGGGGTGTCATTGCAGAGCCTCAAGTGTCCCACAGGAGGAGATACCCTACTATGTATACAAAACAAGATTACCTACTGGTTACAGTAGAGCGGCTATTGATTTGACTGCAAGTCCTAGCACATCAGCTTCTGGTCAGGACACTACCACACAAGCTCCTAGTCGGCATATCCCGTGCCCAAGCACGCCTGTTGCTTCTGCCCAAGGCCCTACTACACAAGTTCCTAGCCAGTATATCCCTTGCCCAAGGACACCGTCCCGCCAAATCGATACCTGCTCATAGCCTGCAGTCCCATAACAAATTTTGGGATCAGGGCCCCTGGGCTGTCTTGGCTTTTTAAGAACAGGTTTGCGAGGAACAGGCACTTTCTTTTTTAAGTCAATCTTGCTGCAGCTTCTGCCTCCAAAGGTAGGAGCCTCCAACTTTTCGGGTGTGTTGGTTAAGATCCTGGTCTTCACTTGCTTCCGCCCCTGCTGAACTCCTCGTTTCTTCGTTGATTTCGGAAATGGTCTGATATGCTCCGGCATGAGGGCTACAGAATTGGAGGATGGTGGTACTCCTGCTGTGCTCGTTGAAGGAGACGACAGGTGGTCATACATCTCAGTTAATGTTGGACTGTTCGGTGTTCCAACATTGCTTGGATCAGGTCTTTCTGTGACATCGGCAGGCATGAAGTCCACATCGGAAAACACGTTTCGATTGAATGGCCAAATTCCCGGTTTTGAGAAGCCAGACGTGATGTTCGAAGGGTTTAGTTTCTCTAGGTAAGGTGCTCGGCAGAGCTCAGCTATTTCATGAACAGTAATGCGCTGCCCAGGATGCAGCTGCAGCCAATCGTCAAAAGAATTGCGAACTGTAGCTTTCAAGGGTCCATACACATCAAGAGGTTGTAGACGGTGTGAGCAGTGTGGCGGGAATGTTAAAAGGTGAATACCATTTTCTTTAGCATATCAACTCAACTGAGATATGGGTGTCGTGGTTTTCAAGCAATAGCAAAGCAGGTGCTTCCTTGCTTGGTCTAACTTTCTTTTTAAACTGCTGTATGGAAATAATGAAATTCTCTCTGGTCATCCATCCACTTTAATATGCGAGTCCAAGTGACCTGGGTGGCCCAAGGCGAATCATTCGATCATTCATTTTTACCCTGGGAAACACGAAAACAGGGGGATTAGTCTGTCCAGTAGCTGAAACAAAACAGCATTGTCGTGTTTTCTCCTCTGTCATAGAACCGATCAACCACAACCCTATTAAACCCCGTTGCCTTCGCTTGGCTAGTATTCTCAAGCTTTCTTATTAACAAGTCAGGATTTCATTTCATGAATGCGTACAGCCATTCCAGTCTGCTATTTTTTCACTTTCCCATGTCCGAGGAAATTTAAGTTTCATCATTTTGGCCCAGTCACATGCGAGTTTTCTTGTGGCCTTTGGGGTGAGGCCATGATTCATCACTGAGCACGTCGTAAGATATACTGCAAGCTGTCGGTACTCAAATGGCTGAACAAAATCACTCGTAGCTTGCAGTAATCCTTTGTAAGAGACCCTTCTAAGCACCAGTGAAATGGCGTATTTTATACAGATTTTATTTACGAACATATCTGTCCATTCCTGTTACTAAAAATATTTATAAAATCCATAGAAAATTTAGTTTGTACCTTTTGGTCCGTCCTTTTTGCCTTAGAATTTTCTAACTGCCCGCCGAATGTGCGCTACTGGCGCGCGATCTAGTGGTAATTTTAGGGGGAAAATAGTAACAAGCGTTTGGCTCAGATGCTCAACGTCTGAACTCACTCCAGTCTCCCCTACAGTCCCCATCATAATCCCTGTGTCTGGGAACTCTGCTTTCTCAACTCTCACTTTTCCGGCCTGAAATCGAATCTATTAAGTCCGGTATTCGGTTTATATTGGTTACCAGCTACTCACAAAACCCTGTGAGACCACTCAGTTCCAGCATTATGACACTTTCAGTTGTCGGTTTGACCAAAATTGATTACTAGATCCGTGATCAGCTGGCTTGAGAGCCCCATAACCGACCACTCAGGTTCAGCATTATGATACTTTAGTTTTTCCTGCCGGAAACCGGATTTCTGAATCCGGTTTACAGTTTCCCCTCCTCCCCTTCCTGTGAAAGATATCCCATATTCGATTTTGTCTGAGCCAGGCTGGAAACACCTCCGTTCACCAAGTTTCAGCAAAATCGGACTTTGCTTTCGAAAGCTATTGTGCATCCCACAGATGGACAGACAGACATCAACAGTGACTTCAGAGCTAGGTATTCCAAGCTGTCGCATGGGATCCCGAAAACTGAAGAACTAAGCCTGAACAGGAATATAAGATGTGTGGCAGAATAGCAAACGCCCTATACCGTATGTGGTTACCGCCTCTACCCCTTTTGATCGGTGTTTCGCAGCAAATGGAAAAGATTCGGGTAATCTGTCTCTGTGCTTCTCAGAGCATTCTTTGGCGCGAGACGTCAACCTACGGAGCCGAGATACGCGAAACACAGGCGTGCTGTCTGTACAGATTGCACACCGGGTTTCCATTCCTGAAACCAGGGGGTAGTGGCAATCATGCAGAAAGGGGCTAGTTGGGTATTTCGAGTTTCGTGTATTCCTTGCCAGTGTAATGGTCATGTAATTTAATTCTCTGGGCTGTGTCTCAAGATGATTATTTCCAAATGTGATTTACGAAGAAAATATGACTTACCTTAGAGACTGCAGCTGAAATTTCCATGTCAGAGAGTTGACTGAATCTATTTTCATTTCTTTAAGAACTGTCAGCAGATGACTTACTTACTTAACTTACTACCTTACTTACTTACTGCAATAAAAATGCAGCTAGTACTGCACAGAAATCTTTCAGTTGACTGGATCTATTTTCATTTCTTTCAGAACCGTCAGCTGATAATCAGAAAATTTGAGCTCGGGAAGAAGATCGTGACGAATTGTTTAAGAATCGCATGATGAGTTTTGTTGCACAGATGGAAAAGTCCAGCAGTTTTAAAAATCCCTGAAACCGGGAGAACAAAAATTATTAACGAAAGTCAACTATTTTCACTATTCGCACAGTCTTCTGTGGTTTTCAGGTTTGCACTGTAGAAAGTTTTACGACACTTTCCTCTGATTTCAACATTTTTTTCCCATTCGCAATCTCCATATGGCGCAAACACTTTATTTCCGTGGTAAATAAACGTTTTACGTTTCAACAGTTCTGGCAAAGCAGTTCTTGCTCATTCAACATTATCTTTTAACATTTTCCCTCGGACCCCAACCTTTTTTTAATCTTCCGGCAGTTTTAAGAAGTGTATTACACACTATTTCCGTCCGTTTCTGCGATTCAACAGATTTGGCAGAACAGTCTTTGCTCATTAAACAGTTTATATTAATGTTTCTGCGATTCAACAGATTTAGCATAACAGTCTCTGCTCATTAGACAGTTTCTATTAACATTTTCCCAGGTTCCCCAGCGTTTTCTGCTTAAAGACAGTTTTATAACAAGTGTAAGAAAAGTGTATAACACTTTATTTCCGAGGTAAATAAACACATCTTGGTTTCATCGCTTCCTGATTAGTCCTTGTCAGCCGCAACCATAGCCTATATCATTAACGGAAGTCCTTGAACATACGTGTAAGAACTAATTTTAATTTAATGCTTCAGATCGAACAACTGACGGAGAAGTAAATTAATAAAAAAATGTTATGGTCACCAAAAAACATTGCACTTCGAATAGATGTGTATATAAGACAGACCTACATATCAACTTTTAAAGATTAGTGGCAGTAAATCCCTTAAAGACATACTTAAAAGTATGTTACCAATGTGTTATGTTACCAAATACACTTTCACCAAATTTCAAAGTTATTTAAAAGTAGTAAGTAAGTGTATTTATAACCCACAAAATGTTATACAGCATAAGAGTGTGGAGTAGAAGAGATAAATTGAAATAAAAAAGAAAAGAACAAAAGACAACAAGAAAATAACATCCAAACAGACAATACGCATCAGCTATCAGCCAAAAAGTCTAATCGGTCCGTGATGCGGCAACAGACGTAGACAAGACTTCTGACGGAAATCAGAATGCAAATCTTGCAGCCGTGACAAAATGTCAGTAGCTCCGTAAGATTTAATAACTTACAGTAACGGAAATAATCTATCCTTATTCTGGATAGATCCCGTTTATCAAAAATATCAAACAGATCAACCTGTTCTTCTATACTTGCCCCGATTTGCTATAATCTTCGCGGACCCTATTTGTAGCTTACGCTTAATGTCGATAAGTGCAGTACCGCGGAAAGACGGAAAGGAACTCGTTACTGTAATACCCAACCATCTAAGAAAAAGAACATGGGGAATCTTGAATACCTGGCAGTCTAGTGGACCACGGACACCGCATTTCACAGGGATGTTACCAAATACACTTTCACCAAATTTCAACCGCAAAAAAGAATTGGAATACCAATAGCGCAGAACATGAATAACAGAGGCATTCATACCAAGAGAATGAAGGGCAAACCAAACTTGGGCATGGACAACACTGTCAAATGCTTTAGATAGGTCTAAAGTACAGAGATGTAGACTCTGGCCTTTTCTATGGGCATCATTAAATACAAACGACAAAGCTTTATGCGCATGCTGACACCCAATTCCGGACTTAAAACCAAACTGGTTCGCATCATAATCAACATTATCCTTAACATAAGGGAGTAATATTCGACCGTAATTGGTCGATAAGACCCACAACTAGTAGGATCTTTACCACGCTTTAAAATCGATGTCACAGTACCGCATAGAAAACTATCAGGTGTAAAAGAATTACAAATGCACATCTGGTAAAAAAGCTGCAGGTGACAAAGTAGCTCTGACCAAGCAGGGTTGAGATGCTTTACACTAATCCCATCCAAATCTACCGATTTTAACTTGAGGCGTTTAATCGCCTTGGAAATAGATTCACGTGATACAGGTATGACATGCTTTTGCGATAAAGAAAATGGAAGAACTTTCCGGACTTGAGCAGAGAAATGAGCGTGCACTTTCTGATTAATATATGAGAATATTTGCCCATAATGTTGCAGCCAAGACGATTTAGGAATGATTTCACTTTCGTGATCATCGCTAAATTTAGAGGAATTAGGCACTCTTTTCCATTCATTAATATTTTTGGGAAAATCGTGCCTGACAGACGCATATTTCTTACATATTTACTTACATATAAACTTTACTCTTACATATATATATTTCTTACATATTTCTTAAACGACAACTTCGTATTTTGCTTGATCTCAAATACAGTGCCTTTTTTAGGCCTCCCACAAGCTATCCATATTCGTAGCCACATTTTTGCTTTATTTTTTACTTTTTTCAGCTCATGGTTAAATTTCCAAATCGGTTTACGTGTATTACATCTTATCCGAACAACATGAACGGCAGCCTCTTCTGCCTTCTTAATGCAAATAATTATCCTTTGATAATTTAAATTCAATTCTACTGGGGCATTTTTGGAAACGACACTCATGCAAAGTAGATTGAACGGAACTTTAGCTGACGAGAGTAGAAACGCAAGTGTTGTTAGGTATAGAGGCCAACTGGCGCAATCCCAATTTCGTTTGACTGACCACTTACTCATTTTCACTTGCCTCGGTTGGTCAATGAACGTTTCAGACACATTCCAGAAAGTAATAGGGAGAGGTGATCATAGTCTCTCTGATCTTCATCAACATGAATATCGGAAGTAACTAGACCATGGCAGCACACACCTTGATCAATGTTATTGGTAGATCCGCTATTGTGAATGTAGCTAAAAGGTAGGTCCTTGGGGATGATCTTGTAGGAGAGGGGTAGAGTCTCAAGGAAAGTATCTGTACGAACCGTAGCTTTGGAAATATCACAGTTCATGCCACCCAGTAGAAGCCACTGGTACCCAAGGGTGCTAGCAAAAGTAATTAAGCTTTTCAGCTTACCACACCATTTAGCGTAACTTGTAAAAGACTGAACTGTCTTTTTATTATGGGGAAGGTACGTATTCACAAGCACCACATTACCGAATCTGATTGCAATAAAATTTTCATCAGATTTATAGCAGCGCAGTGAGAGGTGACAAAGGCATTTTTTCAAAGAACATGCCAGCCCGCCGGAGGGTCTACCACGTGTACGCCGGGCACTTGTAGTGAACACTATGTGATCGGGGCTTCTGCGAAGAAAATCAACACTGATACCAGGAAGAAGGTGTTCCTGTAGCAGGACAACGTCAAAATTAGTAAGCATCTCATCCAGGCACAAGTCTTTATCTTTTGTACCGTTTATATTGAAAGAGCAAACAGAAATGGATATTTGGTTCATTTCTTAACTTTGGATTTCACAACAGCTTGAATTTTGGGACAACGAAAGCTGTATGAGACATGATCACCGCTGCAGTTGCAACCTAATCAACTTCAATTAAAACTTTTACTTTATACAAACTTTCCGGTTTTGGCCGGATTCCGGGCAAACTACTTTTCCGATGACAAAATGGTTTTCACCATCGTGTTCAAAATGTCTTCTTACCCCATAATCGACTATCACAATATCTGTTTTAAAATATTTCATTTGCCCTTTAATTTAAACCCCAACCCCCACCCCTAAATGTAGGGCTACATAGCCCATCTACGTCAGACGGACAACTTTTGCGACGTTATAGGTATCCCGCCACTTACGTTTTGGGATCCCAAAAAGTATTTTATTGTTGAACTTGGCTGTAGTCATGCGGACTTTGAAGATGCTAGTAATGCATCTGTAAGCAAAACCCTTGAGGCAAAAACGATAGCAGGCTCTTAGGGATCATTGATATATACCGTTTGGTCAAAAGTCGTTTGATAAAGTCGTTTGATAAAAGGTACTGTTCGACCTTGCGGTGACTTAGCTTCGGGGCTTTTGCACTGGGCCTTAAGATGATCTGGGGAATGACATTTGTGACAGCAACGGGTCCCAGCTAGGGTCCCAGTTACCCTAGGGTCAATACCCCTCGAGAACATCTTATTCAGAAGCTTCTCGTGGTTAACCCTGTCGAACGCGGCCTTGGCGTCAATAAAACACAAAAACACCGGGCTAGCCAAACATCTAGCCAAACATCTAGCCAAAGAGAAGCCCTAGCCGCAGTCACAGAGGAAAGGGACCTGGGAGTAATAGTTGACCACCAGCTAAAGTTTCACAGCCACACTGAAAAGATCGTCGCTAGTGCGAATCGAGCTTTAGGGATAATCAAACGAACATTCACTACGAGATCCCCAAGAACGATCACTAAGCTCTATAAGGGCCTTGTCAGGCCAAGGCTAGAAACTGGCATGTCTATTGCATCCCCCTTCTACAAAGGAGACAAGGACATGATTGAAAAGGTACAGCGCAGAGCAACTAAGATTGTAGATGGCTGCCAACATCTTCCTTATCAGATGAGATTGCGAACCCTGAACCTATGCAGCATGACCTACAGAAGAAAAAGGGGAGACATGATTCACACCTATAAACTCATCAGAAACAATCCAATCCATGACCTCTTCATCATCGATTCAGCACAGCGAACTAGAGGTCATTCCATGAAAATCACGAAGCTCAACGCCCAGAAGAGGGAACGCCACCATTTTCTTACCAACCGGGTTGTTGATCTGTGGAACTCCCTAAGCGAAGACACCGTATCCAGCAAGACCGTCGAAGAGTTCAAAGTCTCCCTTGACAGGGAGTGGAGCAAGAAGCCATGGAGACTGGAATGGGATGCCCTGGAGTCCCAGACCAGAGCATAAGTTATCCACGTGGCAATTTCCGAAGAAGCGATGAGCAATGCTACAGGATGGAAAATCCTTCAATTGCTCCAAGCTGCAATTTAAGGTATTTAAGGTATTTAAGGTAGAAAACATCCAGAAGTACTGGATCACCGCCTGTAAAATAAAAACTGTATTTAAACCCAAACTGGTAATGTGAAGAACGAAGTTGGGGTTCATGAATAGTGTACAAACACTTCTCGGACACCTTTGGCACAACTGCAGCCAGTGCAATTGGTCGGTAATTCGAAACTGCAGACGCGGAACTTGTCTTGGTTATGGGAACAAGAAATACTTCAGTCAAAGCCTCCGGAACAAAATGATGATTCAGAAAACCATTAAATAACACAGACAACATGCAAGTCACAGTCGGACCGGCAAATTTATTGTGGTTAGCTGTAATACCATCAAGCCCACCAGACTTACTACCTGCAAGCCCAGACACAACGCGAGAAATACTCTCTACGGATATCAGCTGCTCACCAGGGTTAAGCTGGGAGTCAATAAAGGCCTGACGCCTCAGACCACTCACATCCGATTCTACCGAAGAAAAAACTTCGTTGAAGTGTCCACGCCATAACTCGGCAATCGCAACAGGGCCAATCGCTGTCCCAACTCTTTCTGCCGCTTTTGGCACCGATACACGTTGAACCTTCGCAACACACTTTAAAAACGCATTAAACCGAAGTGTCCCAAAAACCCTTGCAAGTGCCGTAGCCCGAAGTTGCACAATATGCTTCTTGCACCAACGAAAAGAACTACGAAATTTACAGTTTAACAGCCTTCGTATCCGATCAAACTCATCACCAATCCGTCTACCATGAGACACCCAAGACAAAAATGCTCTTTTAGCAGCCAGGTAATGTACCTTCACATGACTACTCCGACCAGGCACGACCCCTGCCCCAGAATTGTTAGATACAAAGACTCTAGTTTTCTACAATGATCAGGGTTGAAAAACTCAAATTATCCGTACGTGGGCACGCAAACTCAAAAACAAGCGGGAAATGATCCAACCCGAACACGTCGTAACGTATCCTAATATTTGATAACAGCGAATGCATTGCTTGTGAACACAAAATATGGTCCAGCCAAGACGTACTACCAGTATGGCTCATGAACGTAAATGACGTAGCTTCCAGCGCCACTACATCAGACAAAATAAGATGGTTGAGCGCTGCATACTTAGCGATCAACTGTAAAAACTGTATCAGAACAAGAATTAGCATTAAAATCCCCAACGAAACACACATTATCGTAATCATTCGCTAAAGCCAGAAGCTTACCCAGATACATCGAGAACTCCGGGAGGTTCTCGTTTGAGCATACCGGCATGTATACATTAGCAAAAAGGAACTCAACTCCAGCTATAGAAATACAAAGTGACTGTAGCCTTTCATCAGGCTTTATCGGGAAAGAAAGAAATGAGCAATACACCTTTCTACAAAGTACGGCCAGCCCTCCCTTCGGCCGCCCACGGAGTATGCCGTCGCCCGCGTTTGTAGCACACACACCATATGCTAAGAAATCTTGATCCACTGAGTTCAAAAGGGGAAGATCAAAATCAAACAACATAGTTTCTTGGAAAAGATAAAGCGTTTATCAAGTATAACAAAGAGCTGGAAGCTCATATAGCACTTGCAAGTTTGGGTCAGAGGATGAAAGTAGGAATACCCTTGAGATAAGAATGATCATGGTTCCTTGGAAACAACGAGAATTTATCGTTTGTTAATGCATTTCATTGTGGTGATGCGCATTTTAAGGGCGCTAGAAATTCATCTGTAATCAAAACTCTCGAAGCAAAAATGATGATGAGCTCATTGGGAGCACGAAAATGTATATTTACTCAAAAGTTGTTTGTACTTTATGGAATTCAGTTGTAAGTAAAACACTCGAGTCAAAAATGATCATGGGGACTCATAGGGATCACGAAAATGTATATTTTGCTTAGAAGTATTTCTTGTGCTTTGCGGATAGGATCCATTTTCTCCTCCATTGGTCGGACTTCCCCGTTCCCTATTCTATGTCATAGGAAAGTTATTTCCGTCTTGGCGATCTCGCATTTGCGTGGATGGATTGTCAAAACAGCTTCGAAAATCCTGCGCAGGACCTCCTGTACATGATCCAGATGTTCCTCCAGTGAACCGTTGCCGAAGACAACTATGTCGTCCAAATAAGCTCGTTCGCTTTTGTTGCAATCCCATAACAAGGAGTCGATTAACCTCTGAAATGTAGCTGATGCACCATGTAGGCCGAAAGGCATGACAGTGCATTCGTAGAGTCCTGAGCAACTAAGAAAGCTGTTTTCTCGCAGCTTCCGTCATCCAGTGCAATTTGCCAGTATCACTTCGAAAGGTCGGATTTAGAGATGTACTTGGCGGTTCCTATTCCTTCTAGCGTGTCGTCTATCCGAGGTAGTGGATAAGAATCGAACTTGTATACTTCGTGAGTTTTCGTAAGTCGAGGCAGAAAGGAAACGATGAATCCGGCTTAGTTACCATGTAACCGGCGATACCCATGGGCTTTTAGAACGTCGGATGACACCTTTCTCCAGCATTCATTCTACCTCCTTTTAAACTGCTGCTTGTCGAGACTGGGGCGTCCTGTAAGGCCGTTGCCTGATTTGGATGTCGTTCCTGGGATTTCCGAAAAGACTTTTCGGTATTTTGCCGGCTGTCGTAAGGCCAATCTTCTTTGGTCATAGTTAAGGTGTGCTAGCAGCTTTTCAACGGTGCTATCCGGGTCGGTGTCGTTCATTGACGGGTAAGAATATGCGTCATTTTCTTCTGCAAATAGTGCTAACTCTGGAGAGCGTCTCACGAACTTGCGGAGCAAGTCGATGTGATCGTAATCTACCTGACCGACCTTCCTTATCACCCTGTGTGGCCCACTCCAACGTGTCTCCACCTTATGGCTGCCCGAGGGAAGTAAAACTAAGACTTCGTCGCCATCCTGGAGTGAACGGTTTGCTGTGCTGCGGCCGTAGTATTGTTTCTGTTTATCTGCAGCCTCTACTAGATTCGTAGGTGCCAACTTGAAAATGTGTTTGAGTCGTTCTCTTATCCTAAGAATCTCATGAACGGGCGTGGTGTTGAAGTCTTCCATTGACTTGTTCTCCCACTGTTCCCGAACAATGTCAAGTGGCCCCTAAGGCGTCGTCCGTAGATCATTTGAAAAGGGCGAAATCCTGTTGAAGACTGGGGGGTTTCTTTATAAGCAAAGAGGATATACGGAACAAGCCTATTCCAGTCTCTAGGATTTTCTATGATAAATTTCTTGAGTAGAGAAAGAATTGTTCCGTTTAGTCTCTCTACCAGACCGTCAGTCTGTGGATGGTAGGGGGTTGTCTTGATTCCTTTTATTGTAACGACACGAAATATTTAATTAGAGATGTATCGGCTTGGGACGAAGATGAAATTAAGGATCCTGAGCTGATACAAATTGTGTGGGGTGAGTTTTTGTCACCCCTGGGTGGGAAGAAATACCCACCAAGATTAAAAGATTTGGATTAAATCTGTTTTGTATTTTACAGGCAATGTGTCTCTCTGAAACAACTGGTAACTTCGGACCAAGGACTATTAAGAAGGAAATAAGGTTGTCCTGAAAGAAAGTTTAAAACAGCAGAAACTGCGTTGTAAATCTTTAAGAACAAAAGATTTGATTAGAAGGATTTAATTACTGCTACTGCAGAAAGAGATTTTGCTATAAGGGAAAGCTGGAATGGTTTAAAGAATTAAACTAAAATGGGTCGACAGCTGGTTTCCCCTGAAAATAAGCAAGTACGCAACTAATATTGTGGGTTTAAGTCCGAGTTACAATTCAGTCGAGTAAGAGAGACACCAACGATGAGTTCGCCATACCAGAAGTGCTCGCACCCACAAGCGAGCGGAAGGATAACCTTACAAAGAATCGACCCAGTATCTTCAGCACAGAGACGTCAGATAGCTGTCCTCGCAGCTGATTAGTCGAAAGACGATTTGCCTAGAAGATTGGCAAGAAATAGTTAGTGATTTGGAAACTTAAAGCAGTTGTTTCCATACTTTATTTTTAAGCTAATGTTTTTTCTTAGGATTTAGGCTTTGGGGTTTAGAAGTTCAAGTTATAACCAAAGATGGTTGCCCCAGTAATAAGTAAAGATAGTAGGAGTTTTAACAGGATTGAGTTGCAAGTGTTAGGTCTATAGTTAATTACGAACATCGGACGTATTTGAGACAGTAATTTGAAAGTGCCCTGTATAGACTAGGATAGATGTATTTTTTTATAAGGGAGGAAGGGAAGTGTAAACTCAAACTCCAAAATTCTGATTTCGGTAACGATAAGCAGTAATTAGTAATTAAAGAACCTAAGAAGCAAAGGTTCTATAAGTAAATTGGGTAGACCTGATACTATGGAGAAAAATGCCACTACCAAATATATATCCATACACTGGAAGTTGTCAGCCTAAGGCTGACAAAGGGTTCAGAAGCGATACCCAGCAGCGCCAAATTAAAGTTCACACCAAATAGTTGTTGGCCGCTGGTTGCTAGTTTATAAAGGAAATGGTACAATGGCACAAGGTGGTAACCCAACACTTTCTGGGTTAAAGGTGACAGGTTTACCTGGTTTACTGGAATATTTTGGTTTAACCGTAAACGGTATCCCTTGAAATCAGATTTTTGACTCAATAAGTAAATTGTTAAAAATAGCTGATATGACAACCTTCAACCTGGTTGAGCAAGTAAAATTATACGTTGTAGGTATTTTTAGAGCTGTGTCGGGAGACACTTTTTGGAAGACGTAAGGAGTGTAACGACACGAAATATTTAATCTTTATAACAACTCTTGCAAAATGCCTTTTCTCGACGCACCTTCTTAAAAATGCTTATGTTTGAGAGCTGGCCAAAATGCTTAATCTTGGACAGCCAGCCAAGACTTGGAAACGATTTAAGAAAAGAGCACTATAAAAGACGAATGTACTCGTATGTAAAGAGGCAGTCTTAAGCTAGTCTTAAGACAGTAGTGATCGTTGGATTAACAGATGTATTCGATGTATGCAGAACTTCAATATTAAAAGTAAGTGTGTTTTCTAACCACTGTGTATTGAATGTAGGACCTAGGACCCACCGTCCGAACTCCCCCCTCCACAGTTACAAACCAACCCTTCGAGGATTAAGATCAGAATACCGGTATAGTCTAATATGTACCAACCGCTCGGGTACACGCTACACGTATATTAGATGCTCGGTTTCGTACAACAGTTAAAGCATAAACGATTAGAGATTAGAGAAGTGGATTAATATATCGTTCGAAAAACTGGTGAAAAATCTTACGGCATTATTCTGTATTTTTATGATGGAAACAGAGTTAGGTATCAATACGCACTCGAAGGAACGTTACGAGGATCATTACAGTAATTTTAACCAATTCCTTTCCCCCAAATTGAGTTCAAGTCCTCATTAACTAAAAAAACAACCCATTTGAATGGAAAACTAGCCATTGAAGTTACAATCCCTTGTTGTAGTTGAGATCAGTGATTTCGAGCAAGGAGTCACAATTACTTTACCGAATTTCGTCGCAGAGGTGATTTTGACTCTCAGATCCAGCAAAACAGTCAACAACAATTGATATTTGATACCACATGACGTTGAGTCACAATGGCATAAAGTCATCGTTGTTGTTGGTGTACACCGCTGTTCGATGTGAGCATCCCCTGAAAAGTAACAAAGATGTTCCAATGTACGGTTTGGTTTCGAACCAATACCCCTATATTGTTGTTGTGCTAAACAACAACAGCCGTTGCTGGTAATACATGGTACTGTATCATGTTGAAACAAAATGTTGTTTGTTGTTGTTGCACACTGTTGTTCCGTCTGAGCACCACCAGAAAAATAACAATGTTGTTCCGATGTATGGTTTGGTCTCGAACCAATACCCCTATGTTGTTGTGCTAAACAACAACAACTCTTGCTGGTAGTGCATGGTACTGTATCAAGTTGAAGCGACGTGTTGTTTGTTGTTGTTGTACACTATTGTTCTGTATTAGCCCCACCTAAAAAGCAATAATGTTGTTGCCTTACCTTATAGGGTTCAGTTACCATACAGTCACTTTGTGTCCTTGGTACTTTAAGAACCTCACTTTTTCTTGTTGTTTGGTTGTTGTGGAAATTAAGGGTGTGACAACACTCCCTAGAATTCCCTTTTACCAATTTGTCATGTTTTGCATCGACAACCAAATCATGAGTTTTCAGGAACCCATAACCGAGTATCATAGGTACCCTTAATTTCTCACTCAATACTGCCAAAAATGTCCATGTTATGCCCGGTGGCGCTACATACGTCGCCACCACCCCTAACAAAAACGTCCCTAACTACCTTAGGTAACTGAAAATATAAATCAAGTCCAATCAGGGATACGGATACGCCGGTTTCTGCTGACACTTGAGCAGAAATACAGCAAATATTACACTGAAAATACGGCAATAAATTATATTTAACGCTGTTACATGAATCAAAACACAACGCAATAAAATGTTCAGCCCTTACTATTTACAAAAAATGAGCAGACGAATACGTACACCCTATTCCACGTTTAAATTCTGAAATTCATTTGGTAGCCAACACTCGCGGCTAAAATGACCTGGCTGGCCACAATTGTAGCAGATCTTGAAGTTTGACCTGCCAGCCGGGCAATTATTCCCGCGGTGGCCTGGTTCGCTGCACGCGAAACAATACATACGACAGTCCCTTGAAATATGGCCACTCTTTTCGCAGATAGAACACTTACGATTTTCTCCGCCCGTCGGTTGTTCCCTGCTAGTGCTGCCCCTTAATCCATTCGCACGCTCAAAATATCCATTATTATTTCTATTTTCACCTTCACGAGAGAAAACAGAACTGCCTGTTTTCTTGTCATATCGGCCAGAATGATCCTGACCGCTTCCTTTGTTTAAAAGGAAATTTCCTGCCCCAAAATCACCAATGACATTTGTATGACCGCTAACTGACTCAGTTTTATCTAAGCTACTGGCCTGTGTAATGTTGGAAAGTGTTCGGGACGATCTGGATTTTGCAAATTCACGTGCCCGATAGTCATTTATAAGGATATTTGTCGCCTCTTCGAAATCTTTTGGGCAGCGAGCTACCACGCGCATACCCAACTTGGGACTAAGGCTTTCGAGGAGCAGATTTTTCAGTAAGTTGTAAAATCCTTCCTCGTCTTTACCTGGCATTTCGTCCAAACCCATTAGCTGGAGAGCTTTAAGTTTCAAATCTTCGATAAATGGGAACGGGTCGTCTCCCTCGTTCAAAAGTAAGGTTTCATGAACCAGCTTTGCCTTTCTAGAAGTGTGCTTGAATTGTTGGTATAAGCTTTTCTTAAGCGTGTCAAAGCTCGAAAATTTGCCACTGCCTGCCAGAAAGTTTGCCGCAGTTCCGATTGTCTTCATAAAAGCCAAGCGAATCAGCTCGGGATCTTTGATATTATCGTCCCAGTTTCTCAGTTTTTCCAATGTGTCTAAAAACACCAAAACATCACCGGTCCCGTCAAAAGAGCTTACTTGAGTTGCAATTTTACAGAGCGTATCAAGAGAGATTTTGCTCCTCACTTTGTCTTTTTGTTCCGTCATCTTGTTATCGGTAGTTAATTTCCAAAAAAAATAATCTAAAATTTATCAAAAATTTAACAAAATAAAACGGCTAAAATCTCTACTTATCTCTACTTATTTAATCTTTACTTTTCATTCTATAATTGTTCAAAACTCAGAGTAAATCTCCCCGAAAAATCGATACTCTAGGAAAATAAAGATCCAATTTCTTACGAAAAAAATAGAAAAATAAAAAAACGAAATTCAGTTCTTCATTTGCTTCAGGAATTTTCGAAGGTAGAAAAATAGGGCTTATTCCATCACCACACTCTGCTAGATCTCCAACTATCTCTAACTATCTCCCGAAAATGACTAGAAAAGCCTTTTTATAGACTCTTTCTCTGACGTCAAATCCGCCTTGCTCTCCTTTCACTGATCTCCCTGCTGTCCTCCCTTTCTGACCGCAAACTCTCGCTCGAGTTCTAAGCGTCACGTTAGGACTTGATCCCGAATTCAGAAACAATATTTCCTTTTAAATCTTGGCTGAACTGAAACGGTTTGGGAACGATGTTGATTTAAATCTGACTTGAGTTTAAGGGTAAAGCAGATAAAACTATAAATATAAAGATATGAAAACCCTTCGTAACAGGTACCAACTCAACCTCCAAGTTTCTGATGCCTGAGAAAACCTCGCAGATACTTGTGAAATTTTATCCACGTAACAAGGGAGTCTGATGTGATTACTGCAACACAGTTTTCTAAAATGTAAATGTGAAGATCGATCATCAGGAAAATTGAAAAAAAAAATGCTCGGACAGGTAATTCTAGCAGGAGCAAAGACAAGGATGTGTCACTTAGACGACGTCACAATGATAACACTGTCCGATCTGGCGACAATTAGTTTACCACAACCCAACTCATCTGCTACCTGTTTCCAGGTCTTTCCAGATTCTAATTTGGTGCTTTGGTAGGGATGGGGCTTGGGGTCCCAGTCCCGTACGTACATCTTCCCATCCCCTCGGTGCAAACTAAACTGATTTTCTCACATTAGCGATAAGGAATAATTAGATTACTTTAGTGGTCGTGGTGGCGGTTCGGACTGACAGTCCCAATCTAGATTGACCCGCCTTAGATGACCGCGACCACCACCACTAAAGAAATCGGATTACTTGGTATCCAATGGATACCGCAGTACGTATTCGTACTCTAAACGTTAACGGAATGAAGCAGAAAAAACGGCAAGATTTTCTTGCTAATTTCGTAGTAGTGAATAATTTGGATGTTTTGGGTGTCCAAGAGATCGATACTGCTAATTTGAGTGTATTAAAAAAATGAAGTATGCTTTCCTGTCAGCTGGAATGACTCCAGTTTGTGGATTCATATTAAGAGATAGTGTGTCTTTCGACGCAGCTAACCTCAGATTTCAATATAATGGTAATGTCGGCAGCTTGCTAGTGAATGGAGTCCTAGTGATGAACGTGCACTTAACGTCTGGGACAAATAACTTCCGTGAGCGTGAAGAGTTGATTATAAAGTAACTACCTAAATACTTGAGGCACTCTGGATGGTCCCCCTGGGTGATTTCAACTGTGTAACAAAAACAGTCTGAGAGTCAGCTGTTGCTCTTGGTAAATTGGACGTAATTGAAGTTACATCAGCAGCAACATTAACGATGTTTCCTCTCAAACCGTTTTGTCTTCCTCTTGGAAGACCTCGAATTTGCATGAAAGGAATATTCAAAGCAATTCACCTTTCCTCCATCGAGTTGAGGGTGGATAAGACGGGATCAATTGATGCGACGAATTCTGAATTCTGAATGATCAAAGGTTGTTTCTTCGTATGTATTTGGCACAAGCTAGACATACCCATGTATCGTCGGTAATTTCTCCGAACAGAGTGAAGTCCAAAGTGCTCTCGACGGGATGATGTGACAGTTTCTTCAGAATAGGAAGTAATCTGGTAACATTCACGCGAAAACATAACATCGTGCAAGATTTAAAGGCGAAAGTTGGGCTTGCTTGTTTTACTTCCATGAACACTTCTTGTGCTCTATCTTTATTGCTTGGTCTACTTTTTAAATATTTCTTCTCTTTATTTACAATATTTTCACAAAACGGTAATCTGTGTTTGAGCGCTTCATCGTTATCCGATCTCGGTCTGTTATTTGTTTTGAGCTTCGAACATTTTCATGTTGGCGTTTAGCCTCTTTCCCCATTCTGTCAATCTCTCGTTCCTTTTGTCTGACGGCTTCGTCCTGACGCTTCTCTCTTCTTTTGTCTGATTGTTTCATCTTGACGCTTTTCCTGTTTCTCTGCTCTCTCCCGTTGTCTGATGATTGGATCTTGACGCTGCTTCGCTTTTTTAGTTCGATCTGCTTCTCTTTTTTTTCTGTCTAACGGTTTCATCCTGACACTGTTTCTGCTTCTCTGCTCTATCGGCTTCTCTCTTCTTTTGTCTGATGCTTTCGTCTTGACGCTGATTTACTTTTTCCCGTTCGATCAGCTTCTCTTTTCTTTTGTTTGATGGTTTCATCTTGACGCTGTTTCTGCTTCTCTGCTCTATCCTCTTTTCTCTTCTTTTGTCGGATTCCTTCATCCTGACGCTGATTCTGTTTCTCTGTTCTATCGTCTTCTCTCTTCTTTTCCCCAACATAAGCATTATGAGGGAAATTTTCCGGATGTATAGCTACTGGTGCTTCCATCTGATTATCGAACATCAGCCACTTCTGCAAATTATATCTTCTGGCGTAAACATAGTGCCCAGAGTCAGCTGAATCACCAATGTGTGATATCACAACTATCACCGAATACTGTGAAGTACCTATCTGAACCGATCGCTCGTCAACTTTTGAAAGGCGGGTATTAGTTTTGACAACCGAGTTCATTTGTCTATCGAAACTGTAACGGTTGAGGGAAACGACCAAGTAGTCACTACAGTTTTCAATTTCTTCTGTCAGCCGAGTGGACCCCTGTGCTTTACAACAAGAACATAATCTAGCTGGTAGTGTTTCTGGGGTGAAACGGTCACTTATGCACTGGTTCAGACTTACTGTTAGCTTGTTGGGTACATTTGCTAGTAAAATCCCCGATTCGCTTCTTCTGGTAGAAGTTTCAGTAGAACAAAAGCCACAAGTGATCTTGCTTGTAATGGCGAAGGAAAACTGTTGTTTGATGCTCGAATTTTCAGGGAAGACATTAAGCAAGTTGATGAAGAATTCGCTAGCGTCTTGTTGGCGCATTTGCCTGAATGAATTCGTTTCATTTCTTTCGTCTACTATGTACTCAGGCAAAGTCCGGGTGCATCTCTGGCCGAAGAAGCGCTGACAAGAATCTTTTTGAGTTCAAGCTCAACTTCAAGGTTCAATGTCCTAGTTAGCAGAAGATTTGCAACTGAATGCGGGGTAAACAACAGATGAAGAACAGCATTGGCATAGCAGGATACTGAGTCGGCATTTTCTAGATTTCTTAGTGGAAGCATAAGCTTTGGCATTGACTGTTCATTCATCTCCATGTTTGTCAGACATACCAGCTTTCAACGTCTTCTTCGACTTTTCCGTTTGTTTCAATTTCTTTTGACTGATAATTTCTCAATAGTTCCTTTAGTTTGAACTTCTTTCGATTGAAAATTCCTCAATAGTTCTTTTACGATAGTTCTTGGTAATAATACGTAGAAAATTAACTCACTGCTTGCAGCTGAATCTGCAGTTCTTTCCAACAGAAATTACTCCACAGGATATGTATTCAACAAGCTCTTTGAGCCTGCAAAAATTTATCATAAACCTAAATAAATTTGAAGGTAGTGACACACAAAATGAAAGTTGCTCGATTATTTTGGCGGAAACGGATTAGTCCTTACAGTGGTTATCCACTTATGCATTATGGTCCTTAATCAATATTGTGCATTGTGTAAATTTAAAACGCTATAAATCCGGAACATCTAACGCCCACAAACTAAAGCTGTATCCTGATAACCTTGCTATATCTGCAGAATTTAGGATTTCGTTGGGTTCTGTCAGTATTATCAATCAAGTATTTATAAAACTACAACCGATAGATTTAACGTGTTAGCTTATCACTGACTGAGTGAGGATCTTCTAAGTATAGGTCGATATCGACGGTTGCATGTATTCAAAGTAAGGTCCTTCTATAGAAAGATGCTTGATTACAGATGTATCATGCAAACTGACAGGTACACAGTAAGACGGGTGAGGAAAGCTGACAAATGGATAGCTGTTGGATGGGCAAACTGGCGGGTGAACAAATTGCCTGGTGGATGAACTGTCAGATTAGCAAACTGACGGGTGGAGAAATTGAAGAGTGTTCAAACTGATGGATGACCCAACTGACGAGAAAGAAAATTGGGAGGTGTTTTTAGTGCCTTATGATCAAACGTGTGAGCAAACTCAAGAATGAGCAAATTAGAAGGTGGTTGAACCGGCGGATGGACAGACTAGTGGGTGAGCAAAATGCCGAGTTGACAAATCGGAAGGCGGATGAACTACTGTAAGATGAACTGACTAATCGTAAAGGAAATTGACGGATGGACAGATAAATAAATTGTCAGTTTAGCAAATTCACAGGTGGTCGAACTGTCGGACGAAAAACTGGCGGGTGAAAAAACTGATGACTGAACAAACTGAAAACTGGCGGGTGGACAAATTTGCAGGTGGGTTAATTGCAGGATGGAAAACTGGTGGGTGAGGAAACTGACGGGTGATAAAACTAACGGGTGAAATCAGCAAATGCCAAAACCTCTACTTGCCTGCTGTCGGTGTGTCTGGACTGAATGGAGCACCTCACTTAACGGGTTGGTGCAAATGACTTGTGATTCGATTTTCAGTACTAATTGCTCTACAGGAATTGTCTTCAACAAGCTGTTTGATGTAGCTGGTATACTGATTTGCTCGATGACTTTGGCGGGGAACGGAGTAGTGCTCACAGTGGCTACCTATTTATTCGTTATGGTTCTTAATTAGTATTGTGTGATGTGTAAAGCGCGAAAGTTCAGTTCAGGAAAAGTTACGCTATGAAAGATATGCTACGAATCCGGAACATCTAACACCCGAAACTAAAGCTGTATCCTGATAACCTTGCTATATCTATAGTTTTGGGAGTCTCGTCAGGATATGTCGGTATTATTTACCAAGCATTTACAAAACAACTACCGATCTATTTAACATGTTAGGTTATCCCACTACTAACCGACTATGGATCGTCTACGTTATGTTCAAAGTAAGGTCCCTCTACAGAAAGATCTTTGACTGCAAATGTCTCATGCTAACTGACAGGTAGACAGTCAGACGGGTATGGAAATTGAAGGGCGAGGAAAACTGACGAGTATGGAAATTTACAAGGAGTGAACTGTTGGATGGAGCAAGAGATGGATTTCTCTCTGCCAGAACCAAGAACTGATTTACAAACCTTTTCGGATTGGTAATTACTGTCAATTGGTATTGCCAAAGGTTTCGATTTCTATCTAAGACTCCACTATCTGCAATCTATTAGACTTCAGCTAGACTACACTACTCAGTTTCAATCACTATAGGCGTTTTGCGTGCTCCCATAGATGGGTCGATTGTATCTCGAAAAGAGCGTTTCCGCGTCCTTTTGTGTGGCCCAAAAGTGTGTTTCCGCGACAAACAAGATTTCCGTTACTCGCTCTGTGGCTAAAATACGACACAACGGCCGAGGTGATTGTTAATTTTGTGTCTCAATTTTGGCGGGAAATTCAAATTTAGCAACAAAGTAACGTCAAAACAATAAAATGTAAAACTTTGTCAAGTATGTAGATTTAAAACTGAAGATCCTCTTTTGCACGGAATGGTAAGGAAGAAAGCCTGGAGTTGCATTGACTGAGATTTGTACATGATTTTTGTTTATATTTAGACTTTTGAAATAACCGTCCAAAAAATAGACAAAACAGCGTTTTATGGCGCACAATCGTCTTTCCGCAAAAAAAAAAAATCCCCAAGTGTGTGGCCTACAATTGTGTCACGGAAAAACGCCTTGATAATTGAAAACTGGAAACAGAAAACTGAAGACAGTTAACCTAGGATTGGATTCCGTAGCCTACGGGGAAGTGAAGCGAGACTCGACTGCTAGGCGGACGAACTAGAAGGTGGGTGAACTGATAGACAATCTGGAAAAGTGAGTGACGTGATAGAAAAAGTTGGTTTATAACTGGCTAAATGGCAAAAAGTAGGCGGTGTCTGTGATTTATTTAGGTCTGCGAACTGACATTTAGATGAAGTGACACGTTGAGGAACTGATGGGTGGGCCCAGCTTTATAACATATTCTCTCGTTTTGGGGTATCTTTCGACCAGTTTTCAACTATTTCTAAAAGTTCAGACATGCTTCGTAAATTTGCCTCTTGAAATCTATTTTGAGCCTTAACTCCAGGTTTTCACACAGACTCAAAATTTTAAGGCTCTTTAAGGCTCAGTTGCGCGCCAGCATTCATACCGCGCGGAGCAAGAAGCTGGCTAATGATAGTTTGAATTACGTGGGAACCTGTTTTCGCAATCTGGATATTTACGAATTGGAAAATTGGATGTCAGAGTACGGAGGTCAAAAAATTAGCAGGTCCTACGTTCGTCTGGGCCACTTGTCACTGGTGATTGCCACAGCTTACGTGGGCCTGCCCCACGAAAAGGTACGAGCTTTATTCATTGACGATCGAGAAAGTGCATCATTGAGATGCTCTAGGATTTCGCCTTTTTGCGGGAATTATTGCTGAATTTATCATGGATAAAATAACTCAACTACAGTACAAGGAACTGAAGCAGCTGCTAGTTTCTAATGGAGTGAAATTAGACTCGATACTTGCAGAACAAAAGTCACAGTCAGAAGCATTAACTGCATTGTCTACGGATATTGAACTTCTCAGGACTGAAGCTGTCGAAAGGGAAACGAGGATCTCGAGCCTTGAGGGATCGCTGGCACTTCAGAGAGACAAATCGGAGAAACTTGAAAAACAATTGCTTTTACTTGACGTCAAAGAGCGTAAGGTACTGATTCATAATCTCCCTACAGAGGCAACTCAACCGGTCGAAGCCACTGTTAAGAAATTGCTATCAAACTCCCTGCAAATCACGACAGCTGTGTCGATAGCGAAGTGTTTCAGACTGCCAGGCACCAAGCCCAATTCATTCGTAACTGACCGCCGTAGCCGGAATAACCGTAGCACCCTAGGTCCTGTTCTAGTGAAGTTTACAAGTGAAAATGATGCCCAGTTGATCATGCAGAGTGTCGGTAAACTGAAAGGTTCGGACATTCGTATTTGTACCGATTTACCGCCTACTTTAAACTCTCTACGAAATGATCTTTTGGCACAAGCCAGACGTATGAAAGATCTCGGCACTATTGTAAGATCGCGTGTCAGACACCGGGGAACTGAATTCTGGCTGGAAGTGATAAAGACTGAAGCAGCGTCATCGACTGAGTCTGCAGAGTGGTCACGATATCTGGCTGAAAGTGATAAAGACTGATTCTGCAGTGTGGCCGCGAGTCCATGTTATGTTTGATCATGGTAGTTTCGAGTTATTTTTCTTTATTTTTTGTTTCCCCGCAGAAGTAAAATGAAACTGAGAAAAGTTTCACCTTGTTTTCTTTTTTTTCTTTCTCTTTCCTTTTTTTTCGTCTTGTTTGTATGCTTCAAAAAAGGTTGTCTATTACATGTCGGATCGAAGACTCGTCAAGAGATAATTTGGTTTGGTGAGTTATGAATGAAAATTTTAATTTGGGTGGGAATTGGAGTGGTCGGCTGGATGGACTGGAGGCTTCTCCGCTTGATCTGAAGAATCTTTTGGTTGATAACGGTAAAGATGTTGAAAATTATGATGATACGTTGAATCTTCTACCGCGATCATATTATTTTACCCCTGATAAAATTCTTAAAAAATCAAATCCATCTGATCTGAGGTTGGCAACATTTAATTGTCAGGGTCTGCTTAGTAGCATGGATTATTTATCTTCGTTTTTGCCTACAGCGGAAATTGAAGTCACAGAACGTTTCTTGATAATGTGTTTAGTTCATTTGTGTCTATTAGTTGATATAATTATTTTAGTAAGGTCCGTGCTGGTAGAAGACGTGGAGGTTTGGCTTTATTAGTTAATAGTTGTATACCAGCTCGAGTAATTAGTGATTTCGATTCATTTTATGAAGAAATGGTTTTCGAGTTTTTAGTCGCTGAGATGAACCTTGGTGGCAAATCAACTCTATGCTGCGTTATTCACCGCCCACCCAGTTCTTCGATAGGTGGATTCGTGCAAAAACTGGAGATATTAGTGCCTCAACTTAAATCAAAATACAGGAATCTTACTCTGATGGGTGATTTTAACATTGATTTGTACCCTAAACGTGATGGAGGCCTGTCTGCTGGTCTACAATCAGTGCAATTTTTATCTACTGTATTAGCTGCTGATCTGCTTCCTTCGTGTAGCATTCCTACGAGAGTTACAGGATCTTCAGCGTCTCTAATCGATAATATTTTTACGGATTTTAGGATTATTAATAGCAGTGTTGTAGTTGATGATACTTCTGATCATTTCCTTCTTTTGGCAAGTGTAGATACCGGAAGTTCAAAAAATCGGACAAATAAGAAAAAATCAAGAAAACTGGATATTTCGACTGTCCAAGTTGAAAACGACATTAGAAGAACGGGGATTTTCCGATGTGTATGTTTGTTCAAATGTGGACGAAGCAGGACAAGCGTTTGTCCAAAAATTTAAAGCAGCTTTGGATGAAGTTTGCCCCTTGAAGTCGTTGACTTATCGGAGGTATAAAGTTCCATTTAAACCATGGATTACACACGGAATATTAAAATCGGCTAGGAAAAAAATAAGTTATATAGGCGCTTTTTGCAGTACCCTACTGATGATAATAAGCATATATTCAAAACTTATAAAAATATGCTAACTAAGCTCTTGCGATCTGCAAAAAAGATTTACTTATTGAAAGCTTTTGATAATGCTCAAGGTTGTCCCAAGAAGACGTGGGATCTCATCAATTCATGCCTAGGGAAAAATAAGGATCATTCAATTCCAGACGAGATGATGTCTCCTGACGGTAATCAGAAGGTCTCAGGTAAACAAGAGGTCATCAGCTTGCTCAACAACCATTTCGCGACTATTGGTGAGAAAACTGCTCCACCTTCCTCTAGTTTGGATTCACAAACATTTTCATCTTACCTACCTCCTCGCAGTCAAGACTCGATGTTTCTGTATCCGATGACAGCGCAGGAACTAATCAACATAACCAAGCTGCTGAAAAACGGAGCTTCCGAAGGAACTGATGGGTCGTCAACTAACCTGCTGAAGTCAATAATTCCCGAAGTTGCTGATGCATTGGCGCATGTGACAAACCTGTGTTTTACAACTGGAACGTTCCCCAAGATATTTAAGTAGGCAAAAATCATCGCCCTACACAAGGGTGGCGATCCACTGGATCCCTCCAACTATCGCCCTATTTCTATCCTTCCTGCATTCTCAAAGCTGATCGAGCGGTGTTTGTACAATAGGATTGTGTCTTATCTGTTAGAGAAAGATTTTTTTTCTCCGTCTCAGTTCGGTTTTCGGAAAAATCACTCGACTGAGCACGCAGTGTTGGTTATTACTCAATTCATCCATGATGCCCTTGATAACAATGAAATACCTGCGACTATTTTCCTTGATATTAAAAAGGCATTTGACACAATTTCACACTTTATTTTGCAGTTTAAGCTTGATAATAGTGGAATTAGAGGCCCAGTGAATAATCTAATCATGTCATACCTAACAGACAGGTCTCAGTTCGTGAGTGATGGTGATACTATTTCTTCTGAAGTGCCCCAGTCTAATAAGGTCGGTGTGCCCCAGGGTTCGATTCTGGGTCCACTTTTATTTCTTATTTATGTTAATGATATTTCAAGTGCTTTGAAGGACCTTGGATTAACAATATTATTTGCTGATGACACCGCTTGCAGTGTTAAAGCTAAAGATGAATCGTCACTACGCTCGAAAATGGGAATTGCTATAGCACGCCTACGTCAATGGTTTCATGACAACAAACTCGTGGTAAACTGTTTGAAGTCAAATTTTTTAATTTTTTCTCGTGTTGGTTATCGTCTGCCAAACCTACAGTCAGTAGATATGGACGATCGTGATAGCATTACAAGGGTTGATAGTGTTAGATACCTTGGTATTCAGTTAGATAGAAACCTTTCTTTTAAGTCCCATATTGATAAAGTGAAACTGAAGATAAGTCGTAATGTTGGAATGATGTATCGCCTTAAGTTTCTACTCCCTTACCACGCTATGCGATCTATTTATTTTTCCCTTATTCACTCGTACCTCACTTATTGTCCCCTTGTATATCTGAACACGTTCAGCAGTCATCTTGCTCCTCTTCAGAGACTTCAAAATAAGGGGATCCGCCTCCTGAAGGAGTTTATGCCATCTCCATCATCGCTACCAAACTCGTCACCCACAAAGAGTGCTTATAAGTTGCTTAATATTTTACCCGTTTCTTTATTTCTGCAATTTTTTTCGATAATAATGTTGGAGTGTTATTTCAAAAATAGACTGCCTTCGATTTTGTATTCCTGCGAGCTGCTCCCCACCGCTTATGACCACCATTATGCTACTCGTTTTGGTTCGGATCCTCGTCAACCTCTGATCAGATGTGAACGATCCAGATTTAGTTTGCGTAATTGTTTAGTTAAATTTTACTTTCTCTTCCTTTACTAAAAAAAAGGTTTAAAACTATATTGTTGGATTTGTATTAATGAGGAGTGTTGGAGAAGGTGGTTTGGCCTCTGGTTTGTTCAGTCCTGATTCTCTGATTCTTTGCCCATGGTTATATATTTTTTATATTTTGGTGGTTATTGAGTCTTCGATCTGACGTGGTAAGTTGCTTTATAATCTCTTATTGTTTTTCATGTTTTTCTTTCTTCTTGTTGTTCACGCTGTTATGATATAGGCGCGCTCTTAATCTGTTATTGGTTGAATTTTCTTCTCTTCTTTGTATGTTGCCCGAGCATTTGTTGAGTCCCTCTCTGCCGGGTAACTTCCTGATATTTAGTTATTTTGTTTTGTTGTAAATAATAAAACCTTGAACCTTAAAAAAACAGCCGCCTCCCCCCAAATGACTCCCCTGAGATCAATTTTAGTTGATCAACACACATTTTGGTAAAACTGAGCCAGGCTTGTTATCAGATTTCCAGGGATTTTTCTGCAAACACAATCTGTCAACACTGACAGATGGACAGCTATTACCCTCGTTCGTTTTCGTCGTTATTGGTACGAAGGACGTCATTTAAATATTTTCATATTAAGTGTTTTCTTTGGCACGTTCTATAAACGTCGTTTCACGAACGAACAGCAGCTATAATAAAGTACTAATATGGATACTGGTACAACAGGACCATTAGTTTACAACTTATTTGTTTTGTCAAGTGAAAACTCGCGACTAGCCTAATTCCTGAACGGAGATGTTAAAACTGACTTTCCGGCTCCGGTCGTCGTTTCAAGAGCGGCGAATGAAACGGTAGTTCAACCGAACAAAGAAAACTCTTTATTATCGGCAGCTCAACGCCGTTCATAAACGGCGTTGTAAAGAAAACGCTTATAGTAGAACGACGGTTGAATCTGAAATCCACTCCAAACGATTTGCTATGCTCCTCTCACTGTCGGTATATGATACACAAAAGCTCACTTTCTGGTTGAATATTTCCAGGATGACACACTGCTGCTCAGTAGCCTAAAACACAAAATGCAGCTCTTCTCACTGTTTGTCTATTGAATATCAAGGATATTACACAGTCCACTATCTGTTCAAAATATTTGTAATCTGCTTCTGTTGTTGATATACTTCGAAACATTACAATACTAAAAGTTCACACTCTGCTAAAGATATTTTCTATTTGCTTCACCTATCACCTTACAACAATAGAATACAAACAAAATGCGCACTTCAGAAACGTTTGTCGCTGTCAGTTGTGTAACGGCACAAGGAAACTCGCCAACAGTAGCTACCTGGAAGATCAGAATTTTCAGCACGTCTGGCTTACTTTCGAAAACCAATAATTTCCGGTCCCGTTATACCCGACACAAATCACAACTAGTCCAGACATAAAAAAGGACACCCAAGAAACGACCTCTGTCCAAGTTTCATTCAGATATGAAGTGCCGTTAACAAGTTGTATTTGCCTAAATATCCCCTCCTTCCTGTCTTCTCACCCTGGGTCAGTCGGGGCAACGGCAAATCTGATCGGGTCATTGATATATCTGCTAGGTTGCATCTTCCTAGCACATCTGGAAGTACCTTGAGATTACCCGAATTCCAGAACCCCTCACCAATTCCCCCCAAAGTGCTCGGATCTGTTCCAGTTCAGTTCTGGAGTATGAGTAGACATCTGAGACCTCTCGAAAAATCAAAGTTTCATTAATGTTCCATCGTGCGTTCAAAAGCTATAGATATTTCTATATTCTGGAATCCCGTCCCTCCAGTCCCCCCAAGATGATGGGTCGGAACAGTAACTATTTCCAGGTTCAAGTCCCTAATGTACTTGCTAAGTTTCATCGTCCTAGCGGTAAAAACCCTAAATCGCGATCACCGGAATTTCGGAGCCTTGCCCCTCCCATTCCCACAGAGTGCCCAAATTCGGTCCAGTTCTGTCACTTATATATCTAGAACTTATGCTTGTTCTTCTAACCTAGTGTCATCCCAATACCCATAATCATTTTTGTCTCAAGGGTTTTCCTTGCAAGTGAATCCCTAAAGTACAAAAGATACTTTCCAGAAAAAAAATACATTTTTATGATTCCGATGAGCTCATCATCATCTTTGCCTCAAGAGTTTTGCTTACAGATGATTTTCTAGGGCCCTTAAAGTGCCCAACAGTCATGGGATTTCGTCGGGACTTTCAATACGACATTTGAGACATGAGGTATTTCCAAATAATAAGATCCGATCACCCGTTCAGAAGTTATACATACCTCAAGATTCAGGATTCTTCCTCCCTCGACTCTTCCAGTGATGGTTCAATCAAGGAACAGACTAATTTTAAGCCAATCATGTCAAGTCTCTAAGGTTCAAGCCATCGTTCTTACACATTTGGATGTACCTTACTTTCCGATCACCGGAATTATGTCCAACAATGGTTATGTCAATTAAAAAATTACTAATCACGAAATTATGTCTCGAAATGTATCAAGGACATGTGCTTGTTCTTCCCACCATGATTCATCCCGATCCCTCGACTGTAAGCGTGCCACGATAGTCAGTTCCGTCCATGATATGCCTGCGATTCCCTGAGATGTCCTGGCGGCGAGAACGATATGTGCTTGTTCTTCCCATCACGTTTCATCCCAATCCTTCGACTGTAAGCGTATCACGGTATTTCCGGTACCCTCCCCTCCAACTCCCCCCCCCCGAATTGTCGGATCCTGTTAGGACGTAAAATGGGACAGTGAGGCATGTGTTCTTTCGACATATCAAGTATCATTTAGATCCAATCACCCGTTGAAAAATTACAAATGCCTCAATATTCCGGATTCCCCCTCTCTCCACTCCCCCCATGATGGTGAAATCGGGCAAATAACTATTTCTAAGTCAGTTTGGTCGGGTCCCTGATACGCCTGCCAAGCTTGATCATCCTATCCTATCTGGAAGTACTCTAACTCGCGATCATTGGACCGACCGACGGAAAAGTGATCGGTATATGGCACTTGATCGGAAGGCAAGTTCCATAATAATTTTTATCATTGTGCTTTCAAACGTTTCCTAATCCTTATCCTAACCGAATTTCACAACTGATGACTTGTTTGAGGGGTTGGGATTTCTTATAAGGGATGCATTGCAGGAACTTGGTTATTCTACTACCAAGTTTTATTCTGTGAAGAGCTACTGTGAAAGTGTGAAGAGCTGCTGTGAGAACTTCTGTTGAGAACTGTAAGTTAAAAGTTAATTCATTTATGTCATACTGAGACGCTTCAAGTGTGCGTCTTGAACCCGAGAGCGTAAAGTATTGTTCATTAAGTTTCCCTGACATTTTACTCTCGCAATTTCATGTTGGGGCATTTCTCACTTTTGTACAGCGTAACATCACTACTTTTATTTTTGAATCTGGTGCGTGTGCGCCTTTACCCGAGAGTGCAAAATATTTTTAATTAACTTTCCTTGGGATTTAACTCTCGCATGTCATATTGGTTCATTTCTCATTTTTCTAGGCAGTAACGTCGCTAACATTATTTTTGGATTTGATGTATCTGGATCTTACTCTGCAAGATTGGTGAAATTCATATTTTCCTTGACTTCACCACTGAAAAGACAGCTTGCTGATCTGAAGGCGTCACCCAACAAAAGACGCCCAAATCAGTCGGTGGCCGAAGGCAAAGAAAGCGGCAAGCTGTACGATGTAGAACTAACACTCCTCGAGACTGGAGGGGAAGTACGCCAGTACTATTACGCCCTCGCAGTAGATGACGTCGGATCACTGGCGTTCATAGTGTTCCTGACAACGTTTGAGACCGCGAGGCTGAACCTGCAGCAAAAACGCAGGATCAAACTGCAGGGAGCAGTCTTCAAACATGGGCACCCACTGCAACACATACCTGAGTTCCATGCGGTCATGAAGACAGTGGTCACAGCTCTGCATCTTGTAGATCACGAGGGCTGGTTTTTACAATAAGAACTGGCTAGTAATTTTCCCACGAGTAAACAGCCGTAGTCACCCAGATTTTGACAAATTACTAGAAACCAACGTTCTTATTCTTTACAGTTGATGATCTTCCCAGCATTACCCTCCCAAACGAGCATAACTTCGACTACGCAAGGAATCCAACAAACCGAAACACACTCATCAGCTTTACCGGTACACTACTTGGGACTAAAAAACTCCCCCAGCGCACTCAATCACAACCCACCACCAAGCTGACAGTCGCAAACGAGACCCTAGCTGACACGATGGACATCATGCTGTGGCAAAACGCAGACGACAACCTGAACCTCACACCCCTCCACACCTACCACTTCGTAAATCTGTACGTCAACTTGTTTATGAACAGGTCGAACTTGGAGCTGTTCGCAATACACACCTTCAAGGTTCGTCCACAAAGGACCCTGCCAGAACCTGCCAGCGTTTACGGAGGAGCAGCTAGTTGACCCTACTATATTGGCAAACGAAGATGGAACAATCTCAATAAATGGAGTAACTGTCTTATTTTCAGAAACAATACTGACTCATATTTGACAGTGCAATCCGACTTCGCAATATGAGGTTCGCGAAGTCAGATATTTAAGGCTAAGCTAGAATCTTTAGTTTGTTTTTCCACAAGTTCGTTTTCTAAACTTCAGCGGTTTTGAGCCTGACGAGGACCCTTACCAAGAAGGGTCGAAAAATAGCTCTAAGAAAATTTAGCGGACGGATCCGTTTTGCACTGTCAAACATAATTTGAGTCAGCTTGGGCTTCAGGAACATTTTATAGAATACTGACTTCACTCCGCGAACGTAAACTCAGTTTATTATTCAGGAACAGTCAATAGATGAAATGATGATATATTTAATACATACTTGAAAAAGGTTTATCGAGTCTGCGCAAATACTGCGTTATACGTGACCAGATACAGATCCGCCTTAAACTGACCCTTAAATTGGCATTTCTGAGCTTTACTCTATATTTAAGAAAACAGATATTAGCAATATTCGATCTTCTTATTTCGGCTTCTGTAAATTTCTTCGTTTATCTTCCTCTGTGGTTTAGGAATCGAAAGATAGTAAAAAGTTTTATCTTGCAAATATTACTGTGAAGGTAACTGATCGGCACGAAACGCTTTCAGAAACGGCGTATGGGGTCTGTCGCCTCATTACGGTTTTACCCATTTGTTTTGTTAATGTTATTGTAGACGTCTTTTCCCGTTTTTCTTCAAGTTTCTATTCCACAATTTATCTTTTTGATGTAAATGGGTCATAAGTAAATACTATACTACCTCTGGGATTCTCGGCTACTATTTACATATTCATCTCTTTTTGTAGCTGTCATCCGATCAAACCCTAGATGCCGACGATATAAGGACGCTTCAGGAAACATCCTACACGGCGACTGTGGCCCGCAGAGACGTTCTGGGGATCAACATCGGATTCACCCTTCGGGAAGTACAGACGAATGACAACGATGATTGAATTTTTTTTTTCTGAATTTGTGTAAAATTTAATTTAGCGTAATAAACATGTTCCTTGATTATAACAAATTACTCATCTAAACTGCCACACCATCACCGAAAGTTTCGTCATCATAGTGACATCACTCCCCCCGCTATGGTAGGTTCAGAGAACCGACTTTTTTTGGTATTTTGCGGTTAAGATGAGTTCTTTAAGGAATAGTCGGAGCGGAAAAGTGACGATGTCAAGCCCAATGACATGAGGTTCTAATGCTCCAGCAAAGTTTTATCGTTCTATCACATCTGGGAGTACCTTAACTCACGATCACCGGAATTCCAGACACCCCCCTACCCCCCCCCCCGGTAATACAATCCGATTCTGTCACTCATGCACCTAGAACTTGTCCGTGTACTTCCCATCAAGTTTCATCCAGATCGCTCAACTCTATGCGTATCACAAGATTTCCGGTTCTCCTCTCCCACCCCCCTTCAGTTCATTGGATCCGGTCCGCATTTGAAACGTGACATCTGAGACATGAGTTCTTTCAAGATATCAAGTTTCATTAAGATCCGATAATCCGTTCGAAAGTTTTGCATGCCACTAATTTCCGGATTCCGGTGTCTACCACTCCCCCCCCCCCCCCGACGGTCGGATCAGGCGAGTGACTGTTTCCAAGTTAATCTAGTCGGGACTCTGATATGCCTGCCAAGTTTCATCGTTGTAGCCCACCTGGAAGTACATCAACTAAGGATCGCCGGAATTCCGGAACCCCCCTCCAACTCCCCCCACAGTGTCCAAATACGGTCCAGTTCTATCAGTTATTTATCTAGAGCTTGTGCTAGTTCTTCCCACCAAGTTCCATCACGATCGCTCCACTCCCGAAAGTTTCACACTATTTCCGGCTCCCCCTCCGACTCTGCCTCAGATTCATTAGATCTGGTCCGGACTTGAGAAGAGACATCTGAGACACGAGATCTTCCCAGGTATCAAGTTTCACTAAGATCCGATCACCCATTCGAAAGTTATGCATGCCCCTATCTTCTGCATTCCGCAACCTCCCCCTCCCCCCACGATGTTCGGATCGGGCAAGTGACTATTTCCAAGTTAGTTTGGTCGGGTCCCTAATATGCCTGCCAAGTTTCATCGTCCTAGCATATCTGGAAGTACTCTAACTCACAAACACCGGACTAACCGACTGACCGACCGACAGACCGACGGAAAAGGCATCGGTATATGGCACTTGGCCGGAAGGCAAGTGCCATAAAAACAACCAGAATAGTTAAAGGGGCGGCGTAATGGGTTTTCAGAAAACCGAAAATTTGAAATGCTTGCTACAATATCATATTTTAATGAAAGATTTGGTAGAAGTGCTCGTGGTTGTCAGATACTGAAAAACAACAGCTTATAGCTACGTGAATACAGACCGGTAAGTTTTCGCTCGCGAAAGTTATCCTACAAAATCCGCGTCCATATTCTCCACTGATTTATTTTAACAAAATGAAATCCTGACCGGAAATTTGGCAATAGATTTGTGAATGAGGAGAGTAACTGAAAGAAAAAAAAACGCTATTATTGCTGCTAGTACGCGAGAGACGACTGCAAAGGCTACACGGTGTACAAAACACAAAACGAAAGTGGTGGGTGAGGCCAATTAATCAGAGAAGTGACAGTCATGGACAATTCGACACGCTTCTCAAGGACCAGAGACCGAGACTGACAAACTGCAAAACTTTTTTCTTTTCCTTTTTAACCTGTATTCATAATCTTCTGCAGAAAATCGTATCGTTTAAGCACACTACAAAATCATCTGAACCAAGAGTGGAAATGATATGGCATGTCCAAGCAATGGCTTTGTTGAGACAACTTTTTTATAGCCTACCTTTAGACAAGAGTTTTCTAGCGATACCAGCATCATTTGCAGTTAGCTGGGGCTGACGGATGTAAGGGATAAATAAACTGAAACTTAAAATGAAACTAAGCGATTGTTTAATTGTGAAAAATATAAGACAAAGGTGCAACAAGAAACAATCAGATTGATTATTGAACTGAATAAATGTCTTTGTGATGCCATTGACACTGAGCGCCCAAAAATACTTGGGCGCATTTTCATGCTCCATGTTTACTACTTGACCATTTGAATCGTCTTCCTTTCTCGTCATGACACCGTTTTCTTTAATTTGGCATACTCTATTCTGAATTCCTGCATTTTTTGGCCTTCTTCGAAAATGGAAATAAAAACATACCAAAGAAGCTTGTACCAACACTGGCTATTGATCATATGATCAGAAGATGACTGTTAGAAAGTCATAAAAACTATGTTAACGAGAACAGTTCGCAACATAAAACTTTTCCTAAGAAAACATTTTGTATTACAATTTTAGCCTATAACATAATTTCGGTCATCAAAAACTGTGTTTTTACCAGGAATCATGCCTAGCCTTGTTGAAACCATAATTTAAGCTTTTCGAGTTTGACAATTGCAAGGCAAAGTGGTTAAAGGTTCGGAGAGTCCGCCCGGAACCCGGCTGCTATCGGAAAAATACAGTTTACCGGTAGTCGGTTAGATGTTCGATAAACGGGTAAGGAAATACGCTGAATTGGATTTTCAGCTTTAGTTTTTGCCCGGACAAGTCGCCCGGAATCCGGCCGAAACCAGAAAATATGTTAAGAGTACAAGTTTATTTGAAGTCGGTTATATGTTCGATTTAGTGGTAAGAAGACATGCTGAATCTGCTTTTGACAATCATTTTCTATCCGGACTGTTCGGTCGGAAACCGGCTGAAACCGGAAAATTTGTCATAAGTTAAAGTTTTATCTGTAGTCGGTTAAATGTCCGATATAGGGGTACGGAAATACGCTGAATTGCTTTTGAGCTTTAGTTCTTTCCCCAGACGAATCCGGCCCGAACCGGAGATGATCAGATTTGCTTTCTGGGTAAAAGTGTTTCATACTAAAACAGACAACGGATCTGCAAGTTTACATTCCAAGCTTACAGATTCTGGAAACTGTCAGACCCACTAATGTATATCAGGAATTTTAAAAATATTAACTTTGGAATCCCATCGAAATCTTGGGTTTTGTTCGTTCATAGGGTCTTCTTGAATTCGAATGATAATATTTCCTTTCCTTCGCAGGTGGAAATGATAGCACGGTAGAGTATAAGAAATACCGCTTCTTCTTCCGTGGGCTATCGTAGCAGTGAAAGCAATGGCCAAGTAAGGAAATACGCTGAATTGGTTTTTGAGCTTTAGTTTTTGAACCTGACAATTAGTTCGTCAGGAATCCGGTCTGGGCCGCAAATGATAAGTGATGACCAGACTTACTTTCTGAGTAAAAGTGTTAGGTACTGAAACAAACATGGGATCTGCAAGTTTACATTCCAAGCTAAAAGACTCTGTAACCTGTCACAACTGGACTTGACGGAAAAGGTCTTATCTTACCTGTGTGTTTCAAAGGATCTGACCCTTTGAAAATGTCTCCTCTGCCCGTCTTGGAAGAGCTCGTGTCCAGTGAAAACGAACAAAAAAGTAAAGAGGATCAAGGGAATCCAGGAGACTTCGATTACGTGATGAGTGAAAGTGATGAGGAGGAACCAGTATATTTTGAATGAACGTGTAGGAGACACACAGGCAGAATCCCTCCACCTCGCCGGTTCTTGTGAATGTTTGCCAGATTGGAAAAGTGATGAAGTTCAGCTCACGTATTACAGATGGCAGCATGAGTTACTCATTTCACACATACACTAGAACTTTTGCTGCACCAGAGCAAGAATGTAATTTAGTCGGGTTATTCTCTTTCCTGGTATCCTCCCAAAAAGGTGGTGACGTGATACCTTAGAATTACTAAAATTTGCTATTGTAGCTGGTTCAATGGATGAAGCAAGTAAACAAGTGCCAGAAGGTGAAGCTTCTCAAGAAGATACGTTATATCAGGCTTCTGAAGGAGACACATTGGAGGAAGCTTGCGAAAAGATGACAGAATATCAAGGTGAAGCAGTTGCATGAGTTGAAGCTTGTAAAGCAGAACCAGTATCTCAAAACCTGTCAAGAAATAGGAGTGTGTGTAGTTGATGACGGAGTGATTGTATATCCTGGTGGTGACAATGTTCAAAACGAAGGTGAAGTTGAAGTTAGTAATGAAATAGTGTTGGACCACGTTATTGAGGAAGAAAAGAAAGGGTTTGGCTCATCGTATTTCAAATTGTCAGCAAAACGAAAGGCAGCTTCTTATCCTTTCTCCCACTTGACCTTGGAAGAAATGTGGGCTACTGTTGCAAAGTGGTTTATTCAGTGCAATGAAGTACCAGCTATTGCGAACGAGCTTAATTGTGAAGGTCGGTGACATTATTACTGAGAAAGATTTGCTTCCAGTGGAACTAGCGTCCCAGTCGATAAAAATGGGAAAACTTCAGAGATAAGGTTGCTACAACTTCGTGGGTAAAGTTAGTTGAGATCTTGGGAGTACTGTCTACCAAGAAGAAGGCTGCAAAAGGTGCAAGGCTGCAGTATAGGCATCACATCGCATAGGTGATGGATGTGTTTCTGCATTTCATGGCACTCGCTTTAAAACAAGTGGCTGCCAGGAGTGTAAGTCCAAAACTAAAAAGAAGATCTGTCGTTGGTAGAATAGCCCTTTGGATATGGAAGTCCCTGATTTTGTTCCACCACAAGTAGAAGATAAAGACGGTGAAACACCGTCTGAGCAATTCCCAAGTATACTTTCCGAACAGATTTTTCCGTGATGTCGCCGAATAAACCTATTCCCATTGTCACGGGGACGCTGAAGTTTCCGCGTTTAAGAATGTATTGGCAACAAAGCTCCAGATTTCCAATTATTGCTGATAATATAATATGAACAGGTTTTTACCTTTAGGAAGTCTTTGCATTCTGTGGATAACACAGAAGTCACTGATGAAGTGACGAAAAAGGACAGACTGTTGAAAGTCCGGCACCAATATTGCACTTTTTCTGTATTTGAGGATAATAGGTGTGACGTAGGATACGCTACCGAAAAAGAATTGTAATCATCGAAAGCAAACGAGAAGGACATGACACTGTTTCGTGCTGATTGTGTTGACTTTCTGAAGGCTATGGTTCATAAACTTCTTTTGAAGTCTCCTTTGAAGTACGACTTTGTCAGGTCCGTGTCTTGTTTTGCCCCTCAGATCATTCTGAAGCAGCGTTCACTAGCCGAGAGTCGGATGCCAAAGACTCTGGAAACACTAGTGTCTCGCTGTCAGATTAGTGCTGTGACAGCTGAGAAATCAATGAGGCAGTTTTGCAACCTCTGTGAACTTGCAGAAGAAGGTTTATCTCAGCAGTTTGACAAATTCGATGTTTCTTCCAATCGTCTGGACGAATTTTATCTGTCTGTCTTGTGTCCTAGTAATTTCCCTGGTGGAGTTGACGAATTGTTCGGTGTTACGAAACTAGTCCTAATCCTTAGTCACGGGAATGCGTCGGTAGAATCAGGTTTCCCAGTCAACAAAACCATGCTAGTCGAAAACCTTAGGGAAGATAGCTTAGTTGCATTGCGTCGAGTATATGACGGTATTTAGCGTCACGGCGGAGTATTGAATGTGCCTATCACGTCCGGTCTTTTCCGCCATGTCCAGATGTCGAGGCAGCGATACCGTAACAAGCTAGAGACTTCTGAAAAAGTAACGGTAGTGACGGCTCCCTAAAACGCAATGTTGCTCTAGAATTGAAAGAGGCCAAACGAAGGAAGGGTATAGTCGATGATCATCTTCACGTATTGTAGCCTAATGTCATTAGTGTTCATGATAGACGGTATATTTTTCCCGTCTGCCCTGATTCCGCTTTTGGTTTGCTTTTAAGTTCAGTTTGTTATTTGAAGTCTTTCTTGCCAACTTACGTATTTGAAGTCGTTGCTGTCAGTGACGTTAGAATTGTCGCTTGTGTTTAAGACATAGTGTTTCGAGACCTTTGTCGATCTCTGAGATTGCAATACTATAGTTGACAAATAGTAATCTGTTTTAGAAAATGAGGAATCGCATTGTTAATTTCTCCTACAGCTTGAACGGCTTTACAAAGCTGATGGATGTTTTGTTCAGTTGTTTTTGTTCAGTAAATGAGTTAATTTGTTCCCTGAGGTAATCGAGAGGTGTTGGAAAACTGCTGGAAAAGGTGAGGGAAAATCATCCAAAAAGGTCAGGGAAGTCAGGGAAAAGTCAGAGAAAAACGTGGAAGAGCAAGCGCACGAACCCTGTGATAAGGAACCCCCTTGGAACTTTTCTTTAAGAGCCTTAATTTGCTGGTCTTTTCTTACCATCCTTCGACTCCTTGTCTAAAATCGGCTCCAGCACCGAACCTGTTTGGAGCAGGTCTGATTCAAAACCTATATCTTCTAATCTAACCCTGTGACCATTTTGAACTGTCGTCATCTGGAACTGTCGGGGTTTCGGACGATTTCTATGTTTAGTTCGACCTAAGTCTTGGGATTTTGAGTCTTGGGCATTGTGAGAGTGGGCAAAAAGACCGTGGTGATTTTCCAAACCACCCACAAGAACAGCTCAGGAAAGCGAATTGGGTTTTAGCCAAAGTCACAAAAAAAGCTAGTGCATGACAATGTGTAACTTTCCAGAATGCCAGAATCGCACTAAATCAAGGAAATTTGTAAAAGGTGGTTTTAGATGTAATATAAGAGTTTATCCTGCAGTCCAGAGATATGAACTTAGTTTTCTCGGGTTATTAGTACGAGAAAAAGACGGCTGTTGGTATAGTGTGATGTAGCGTGTGGGTGGCATAGCGGCAACTGGTTTCTGAATCTTAATTTAAGTCCTTTCGAAGTCGATACTCTTGTTCGTAAGTCGATAACGAAAGCATAGCTAGATAGATAGATATTAACTGCATAAAAGTCAACAAGAGCCATCGCACCAAAACAACAAACCAGAAAAAATATATCTATTAAACATGCACACCATGCCATTATTCATGACTACAGCCATTACAGGGATATACAGTTTTCTCTGAGCGCTAATCCTATCCGGTTATTATTTAGATTCGTACTTACATGGTAGTTAGGTCGATATACATTTGTCACTAAGTCAACTGTGTCGGGACTTCGTCCTGATCGAACAGGCTTCCTAAGTCCCTAACTGTAGAATCCGTCCTTTTATCCTGTTCCTCCAACTTTGCTCAAAATGCACCAACGAATAGGTTAATTTCCTCAGTTGGGTAAAAGCGGAAACTCTATCAGTCTTGATTTATAACAGAATGTATCAAAATATTTGTTTGACCATAAAGGTATCCGCACATAAGTTGTTTTCCCACAATTTATCTATAAAACACCATTACGTTGTCATTTACTTGTATCTTCAAGCGGCTAACTAGTAACGCGAAGATAAGATCGGAGATAAGACTCGATTGTGAAGATTACTACAATTCCAGTGCCCAACTGAAGTGGGCATTTCATACAATGAGCAACCGATGTGATTTTTATCTTTCGAGCGATTATGAGATTGCAGCAATTTTGTGTTTTGTTTGTTTTAGACGGCCAAAGTATCCGAGCGCGACCAGTGGCAGAAGGGAGCAAGGATCACCGGAAGCGGTTCGGCTCTGATGTCAGGGCTGAACTCAATCTTAAGTTCCGGAAAGATTTTGGTGCAAGGTAAGAGCAATTTCCGTTTCCTTTTAATCGGGTTCAGTAAGCTGTTTCAGGGAAGTTTCTGGATGTCGAATAAAGCATACAAGATAACTGTTTTCTTGACTGCTGAGACATGTGAGACATAGCTTCGACAAAAAAAAATTTATTTATCCAAAATCTTTACAATTTAATTTGCTACTTTAGCATTTTCCTCATTTTCTCGCTTCTGACAAATCTAACAAAGCTGTCCTAGCAGTGCTTCCTGTCTGCCTTTCATACCTCTTCTTTGTGTACATGGAAAAGTCTTTACACTTGCTACAATTTTTATTTTTCCATACATATCGCTCCTGATGAATACACGAATGTCATGGTATAGCGTAAAATTTACTTGCCAGATTTTTTAATCTGCTCATGCCCTGGATGCAGTGCCAAATAGTGTACATTCAATTTTCTTGAATTGCGTCACCCGTCATGCCACGGACAAAATTGTGTACAAAGTTCCTGGAGTGAGCAACTGATTTTAGTGTGTCAGTCATGGTGTCATAGTTTGGCTCTTTTTTTTTAAGATGGGGCGCGTGCACTTCGAGCTCCAAAAAAAGGATTTCACTTTCTGTCACGGGGGATCGGGTGACTAATTAACAAATTAAGTTTAAGAAGAAAGACGATTGATCTCGCTGCCATAGGTGACGTGTGAATCATCAGTCACATCTTTATTGACTTCCTTGGTTTTAGTGACTTCCCTATATTTTAACCACGGCACGTTCTCTTTTCTAATATTATGGACCAGTAACCAAATCGGTAGTTTCGTGCAGAAGGCACAGATTTTATTAAGTTTACAAGACGTCATTTCATCATGAAAATATGCTTTTAGAGTTGCTTCTAGAAGCTAAAAAAAAGTTTGCTTTTGATAAATGAAACAAATCGCCACACTACAGAACTGATTCTTAGGTACCCCTAAGCATTGTATAAGATGTGATCGTTCAGCTATCAGCTAAAATTAAACTGCGTCTCCTGTTGGAATCCCTCATCTGAATAATTAGAAAAAGTCATCCTCTTTACTGACCTAACTGACATTCGGATTGTGTTTCGTTAAGGAGTTATTTATGGAGTTTGCCTGTCCACTTGTGACGTTGGCTCAAATTTTACCGTCGACAGCATCTCAGGACCATGCGGTGCTGTCTTAGCAAGAAGCTCGCGAGGGGTTTGATTTCAAAAGAATTATGATGAAGCGCAGATCTTAAAAGCCGTGGCTGTAGCCTATTCGGATGACTATCCAGGGCTCGACTTGTTGGGAATGTGGAGGCCAGTATAAATATATTTTTATAAGCTCTCACTAATTTTAGCGATGTTCCGAATAGCTTCTTACCTCTCCACTTTTAGTTTCTGAAGGGAACAGTGGACGGATTTCGAGTCGGCACAGTGGATCGGTTGACGGTTGTTCTTTTACTTATTTGTTTCCGATATTACGATTCAACTCCGATGAATGCCATACTTGAGATGGATTCTTGCTTGGGTTCAGTTACCGAGTGAATTCGGATATAAGATGTTCTTTTGCAGGAGGCTTTTGATCTTGCGCAGTGACTGTGATACGTCAGATAGCGCTTCTGACAGCACAGTCACAATTGCTTCTCCAATTCCTCTTGTGGCTTTTAAACGTACATCTCCGGTACTACACCTCGACAATGATGTTCTGTTGGGGCCAACCTCCTTGGACGGGAAGGAGTTTGACTACCCGATGTACATTTCAGACGAAGTAAGTATCAAATACTCTTATAAGTGTTAGATCCAGTGGATTCTACGACAATTGTCACACGGACAGTTAGTCACAGGGACAATTAGTCACATGACAATTGTTCACACGAACTATTTGTCACAGGACAATTCGTCATTAGGACCATTCGTCACTAGGACATTTTGTCATATTTTAAAAAAAAATTGCTGAAACAATGGTAGTTTGGATAAAATAAAAAGTAACACCCCTTCACAAGGAGGTTGTTTGAATCAATATCTTTAATCCGACTCTAATCTCCGTTATTCAATCATCAGTCTTAGTGTTATATATTACCTGCATAATTATGGAAAAAGGCATAGTGATGATAAAGTAGTGGACCTACCCGTACGGAAAAAACGTCATAAAAAAAAAAAAAATCATGATTAGCAATTATGACATATCATGATTTCTTAGTGACTAAATATCATGATTTATTGACGGCTAAATCATGATTCAGAAAGTCAAGACTATCATGAACAACACGTACATGATTTGTGAACAACATAGTCATGACTTTATTTTGTCATGATATTTATCATGACTCTTTATATCGAAAATCATGACTTTTTTCGTGATTTGCTTTATCATTTCTAAAATCATGACATTTAGAAAATCGACAAAATATCACACATGAGTATTTCGAAAATCAGCAAATTGACCTTAAAATCATGTCTGACTCTTAATAATGATAGCCAGGACTTCAAATCTCGACTTCATAATCGATACAATAACGATTTGTCATGACAAAAATCACGAACGTCACAGTCTGGTCAAATTAGTATAACCGCACGTATTCAGTTGCTTTTGTGCAAAATGATCTTGATTTTGAATAACATTCCTTTATTCTTTTGTAGGCAGGAAAGCAACACGTATAACATTTTTTGCTGGGCCTGGCTGCGAACGCTTTGCTGCGCTTGGATGACCTCGATGGCTTTATCGCCATCGCATGCTTTATTTTTGTTATGCTGTGGTGACAAAGTCTGCTTTGCTATTATTTCTTCATATTAAAAACACAGTAACGGTCTTTTCAGTTCTCGCATGCTTCTTGTGGTCGGGTGCTGTATGTGGGCCTGCACGTGATGAAGGAAACTGGATGCAGTGTCCTATCATAGATGGACCAAAACATGCATGAAGTTGTGCCCTGTTGGTCTTGCGAGCGGTCGAGCGATGTGTCTGCGAGCTCGACAACGTACTAGCTATTGAACTAAAACTTAAAGGAGCTTCGTTTATGGGTGGACACGTCTCAGCTATTAAGTGTACATGCATCCAGAAACATGCTCGTCATTAGACCTCTCTGTTCCGATATCCTACAATTCACTTTCAGATCATCATCACTAAAACTTCTTATTGAAAAACTGGCTTATATAGTCCAAAATTAACGATATGGATTTTCAGATACCCACAAACATCAAATAAACCAGGAACAAATGTTTCAGATACCAGATCACACAATTTTGTATGATTTCTTTGACTATTAATCCAGACAATCGGGCCTTTGTAGATCTGTTCTCTGTCAGTGTTTGTCAGACGGACGGACGGTCAGTCGGAGTACTTTTAAGACGTCATAGGTGATCGGAAAAATAGTTAACTGGGAAACAAAAAGCAAGTGGGAAACTAAAAGCAAGTTACGATCAGAGATGGGCGAAACCGATCATGAAATGATTAGAATCCGAATCCAGGGGTAGACATCACTGAGGAGGGTTGGTGGTCGCGATCAAATCTTGGATTGCCTAAGCCGACTGTGTAGAATTGGGAAACGGATGCTAGAAGGATCTAGACTAGAAATTTGGTGGGATTCGTACGAGTGAGGGTTATACAGAATCGGATTCGCCTATCTCTGATGACCGATGCACCTTTATGAGTCACGAAAACATCTTCGTCGGACACAGAGATCATCATCAATGAAACTTCTTATTGATTAAAAAATGGCTAGTACCAAAATTAACGACATGGACTAGAGCTTCCAGATATATCAACATCAAATAAACCACAAACAAATGTTTCAAATGCAGTATTATTCAAAGTAATAGATACAGGCGAGTATTCCATAATAGAAACGTAGAACGAGGCTATTAATGAAATAATATTTAAGTTTTCAGCCCCTTATTAAGAACGAAACCGAAGTTGATGAAAATGCAGAAAAAACCTTTCATGTCATCGCCCCAATCGTGCAGCAAAAACAGCGTCCGTGTAAAAAAATTAAATCTCAGGACTAGTTTTTTCACTATGGTGGTATTTGAAGGTAATTTACTTTAATAAGATATTTATAGTCGGTAGAAGCTTCAGTTATTTGTTAGTTTTTTTTTTAATTCCCCAACGTTGACCCAGAGGATTGACAGCCTGACGAGCATCCTTGCCAAGAAGGGCCGAAATATCGCTGATGAAGAATCGTAGCTGAAGTATCCGTTGTAAACATTGTTTTGAATAAATGTGTCAAATAATGTGTACAACGGATACGTCAGCTACGATGCTCGTAGGGGAAAGCAACAAACCTGTAATCATACATCATTACAGGTTTGTTTCCTTCCCCGAAGTTGACCCTGAAGATTGACAGCCTGACGAGGACCCTTGCCAAGAAGGGCCGAAATATCGCTAACGAAACATCTTAGCTGATGTATCCGTCGTATACATTATTTGAATACATGCTTTTATTCTTCTCGAATTATCATGGGAAGAACCAAGTTTGTCGAAATCGTCAATATATCCGGTACGAATCCGGGCCTACAATGCATCTGCTAGATTCTAACGTTCATTTTAGAGTGAACTGAGGAGCTACAACATAATTTACCCCTACTTTACTTTTAATTCTATGTGCAAATTAACATTTCCGCATAGAATTTTGCCAGATTGATCCGGCCTCTAGTGATAGGATCTCCTGCCGGAACTGGATTTAAAGAATCCGGATTTTGAAAAAAGACCGGATTTCGAAAAATATTTCCGGAAATACGAAGAGTCTGGTCATTGGAGATCTTTCAGGGTATTTCCTGATGAAGTCTTGATTATTGGGATCTCAAAACGTAAGTGGAGGGATACCTATGACATCGCAAAAGTTGTCCGTCCGTCGAATGAGATGTTTTGATGAAACTTGGTGTGAGAATTGTTTGGTTCAAGGGTAAGGTCAAGTTCGTAGATGGGCTATGTAGCCCTAAATTTTTTACAAATTACGGCCAAACTACTCAACTTCAGACAAAACTGTTGCTTTCAGCAAATTTACTGATTTTGGCCGGATTCCGGGCGAACTATTTGTCCGGCGAGAAAATAGTTTTCATACACTGATCCAGGACGTCTCTTCACGCCTACATCCGACCTCTAATCAACTTTCAGTGGAACTTTTACTTTCAACCATTTTTTCAACTTTCAACTCAACTCAAATTCTATGCATTTTATTGGTTTTGAATTTGCTTGCGGATTACAACAAGGAATACGAGATCAGGTAACTATGAGGAGGAATTATTGAGAACCGAAGCAAAATTTATTTCTTCAGTGTGTAAACCATTCTATAAGGTTCAATCTAGTATGTTTATCATATTTGTGGGTCCCTTTTTAAGCCAGATAGATTTTTCTCAAGGAAGATTTCTCTGGATATTTGAAATCTTGTGTGAGGTTGGGTACCTCTCCTGTATCACTCCACTTATGTTTTGGAAAATAAATAAATAAATTGTTCTTAGGTATACTACTGAACTTTCTATATAAATTGCTGGGTATAACCAACAATAGGCATGTACAAGCAATATCATAGGCTAGGTAACTTGATCTCCTTATAAGCAGGACACACATCAACAGTAGGGAACAGAGAATCGAAAACTCAAATATCAAAGCCTGTGTTCGTTCATATCAACGAACAGTACGAAACATTAAATAACAATACAATAATTAAGACACATACCCATAATAAAATTAGCGCCAACGCCTTTCATCAGCAAATTTTAATTAAATCTAAACCGCGCGCTAAAAGCAAAAGAGTCATGGCGCGGATTGAACTTAATCCCTCTGTAGTTTTCGAAATCCCTCTCACGGTTTGAACTAAGCTACAAGCCATTATCAGTCCTGCATTCCTGACCCAAAGGCAATGATTTAGGTCTGCTGACAACTGACTGACAAGGTAATGCTTTAGCACGTACGGGGCAGTTTTATGGCACCTGAGAATTGCAGGTTCAACGAAAATAGTTTTAATTTGTACTAATTCCGGCCAAATTTCCGATTTTCCGGAATTTTTTTTCAAATTGAAAGGGCTCCCCCCCCCCCAGAATCAAAGTTCCGTGCACATATTTGAAGCACAACGTTTTAGATGGGTTGTAGCACCAGTTTCTAAAAACTTCCCGGTATGATCTGTTTGTGATTCTGAAAATGATAAAGACTGAGCCACAACTGTCAGAATTGATGGTCATGATTCATTTTGATGTCCCGTATCACAAGACTTCTCAATATGACCTGTTTACGATGCGAGATTACGATTTCTTATGATTTCCCAGGTAACAAAACTCACACCGCTACGATCTTTCATAATTTGTAAGATCACGACGGCTTGAATTATCACATTTTTCAGAATCATTAAAATTCCAATTCTGATCTTTTCAAGATTTTTAGAGTCACTAAGACTAAATCATACATGCGTACCTTGTGTTCAGGATTTGTTTATGATTTGGAGAAATCATGAATATGAAATATCGTGATTTTTCTGATAAATAATTATGACTATTGTCTGATCATGACTTTTTGGGACACCAATGTCATACACAAGGTAAATCATGATTTCTCCATGATATTTTTAATGATAAACTTGGAAACCATGATTTCTTATGACAGTGTGCGACATAGTACTCGACCACGCGCAAGACCAAAATGCAACGACAGATTGAGTTGACACGAAGCAGGCCCACATATGCAGGCCCCGACGACGAGAAGCATGCGAGAACTGCAATAGATCTAGTTGTCGGATTTTAATCTGTATAAAGCAATAAATCGCAGTTAGTCATTCACCAGGGGCAACAAGAGCATAGATGCAGATAGGCAATAAGTTGAGGGATATGCTGCTATCTGCTATGCTTACCTACAAATGAAAAAAAAAATTATCAGAAATCAACAAGTCATTATTCGTAAAACCTGGCTTTCAATATTAATATGACCTTTGTCTACGGTATGACAAAAATCATGATGCAAGGTGAATTTCTGATTTCTGAAACATCAAGACTGGATCACAACGTTCATGGTTATTAGTTCCGTTGTCAAACAATTTACGGTGCTAAGACATTTCGTGATTTATAAGATTGCCACGCCTAGAGTCAAAATCGAGATGATATTTCAATGATTTATCAAAGTCATAAAACTTCCGAATATGATCTTTAATGATACCAATATCACACAATTTCAGGAGATGTGATACTTCTCTGATTTTAAAGATCATGACGGCTTCTGTTAGCTTAGAAATGATCTCTTGATGATTTAAAAAAAATCATAAAACTTTTCAATATGACCGGGTTATGACCTGCAAGATTATAAAGACCGAATCAAAACTTTCATGATTCGTTATTATGATCTTTGAGATCACAAAATTTCTAGCGCTATGATCTTTCATGATTTCTGAGATCGCGAAGGCTTCATTCCTCATTGAAATGATCTGTTAATGATTAATCAAAATCATAATCCTTCTCAAAATGTTTAGTTTATGATTTTCTGAACCATAAACACGGAATCATACCTTTCGAAATTCGTCGTTACGATTTGTTATGATTTCCCAGGTCACAAAACTTATATCACTACGATCTTCCACGATTGGTAAGATCACGACGGCTTAAATCATCACAGAAGTGATTTTTTAATGATTTTCAAAATCATTTTAAGTTCCAATTATGATCTTCTCAAGATTCTTTGAAGTCATGAAGACTAAGTGATTATTCTGATAAATAATTATGACTATTGTCTGATCTTGATTTTTTCGTGACATCAGTTTCATATAAAAGGAAAATCATGATTTCTCCATGATTTATTTAATGATAAAATGGGAAATCATGATTTTCTTATGACATTATGTGACATTTTAATGAGTTTTTCCGTACGGGTACTTCATTGTACCCGGTCTTCACTTTCAATGGAATATCTGGGTCCATCTGTATGGGATGAACTACCAGTGAGCATTAGGGCGGCGGAACACGTAGCCTGCCTTAGTTTAAACAGAAATTAAAAGATTATTTTCTGGGGCATAAATTATGGGTGGTTGGGTGAGGAACGGAGGGCTAGGGTGGTAACGGTGAGAATGGGGGTAAGGTGATGTTGGGAGTGAATAATGGGGGGAAGGGGGAGATCAGTATTGATGAGTGTGAGAGACTGGATTTTTTTTTATATATGTAGATAAGAAGTTATGTGGATGTTCGCGCGAATGCAAACCCTCATAGGTTTTTTCTCCAGCGCGATAGTGTTGTTTTTATTCATTGATTTGTGAATGTTCAATATAAAAAACTTGAAATTGAACTTGAACAATATTTGCATTGTGGTATGTAGAGGCAAATATTTTTCTTCAAACGGAGCAGGGCCAATGAAAAATGAGTATTGGGGGATTTGTTGCTGGTTGTCCGAACACACCCAAGAAGTGGAAGTACGAAGACTAACCTGCGACTGAAAACCATGTATTGGTATAGTCAGACTGACGTACTCGAATATATGCGAGAAATTGCTCATAAATACATGTTTTAATGTTGTATATACCCACACTATTTTAATTTTAATGTAGTATATAGCCATACTATTTTAATGTAACCGAGTATTTCTTAACATTGAGCTTAAAAACGACATCCAAACTTGAAAAAGGGCTCTCTGTGACGAAAAATTGTCCGTGTGACGAATTGTCCTTACGACAAAATGTCCATGTGACAAATTGTCCTGTGACAAACTGACCGGACACCGATCCACTGTGACCTCCAAAATTCACCGGAGATGTTCGATGTTCCACTGACATATAACATATATCGCGTATCCTGTCCCTGAGCGTAAAACCTGTTATCCGAGTCTTCGCGATTAGTCATTGGGCCCTAAATCAGCTAAAGCCGTGGATGATTTGTAAGAAGTAGAGCCTACATTTACAATATTCAAATAGTACGAATACTGGATCAAAGACCTTGCCTCAGTGCAGCCTTTGCCGTATAACATTTCTTCCTATCGAGAAGAAAATAATGTTTTAAGTTGCTGCATAACGAGTTCTGATCTCAGCGATATGGCAGTGGTTCCCAACCTGTGGTATGCGAATCCAAAATTACTAGACCCTCGCAATGAGCAAGCGAAGGTCCCAAAATCAAATAATATCTAGCTTTAAAATTTCGCCGCGATCGTTGGATCTTAACCGCATTGTTCGCAATTTCAGAATTACATTTATTTTATTAATTTAAGTAGCCTTAATGTCATCTATTTGACATTATGACCGTAGTAGAAGCTAACAACAAAACAGATTCCCGAAAGTAGGGGCACAGAATTTTTTCCTTGAAGGGCAGGGTTACGGAAAAGGTTGGGAACCACAGGTCTATCATAACTTTAGTTATGTTTTAGACAGTGACACAGGGTTAAGGAAAAAGGCGAACAGTGTTGTCAATCCTCATGCCTTAATGGTAATGCATTTAAAAGTACGAACATATGAAACCGATGGGAAGGGAATCCGCAATGCAACAACTTAGACTGAACAGTTTGATCTTCGACATCTTGGATGGTATTTCAAAATCCATACTATTTAAAATAATTTATCTGAGGTTTTCTTTTTTAAATGGCCGTCACTGCAAAACAAAAATCCTAATACTACCATATCCTTGCTGCTTGGCAAAGTGCTCCAACGTATGAGCACCATGCCGTTACATTGTGCCCAGATATAGGCTACTTTTCCCAAAAATGAGAACTTGTCTCTAACTGTGCCGCAGAGTTCATTTATCCTATATCATCCAAGATAAAAGCATGTCAACTACTTCAAAATTTTCGAACAGAACCATTAAAACTGCAGAGATGGGCGAATCTAGTCATGGAAGGGTTCGAAGCCGAATCAAGGCTAGGTACGAATCTGAATGCTCTGTTTCATGTTGCTGAGGAATTCCATCCAATCTCACTACTGGCTTCCAAGCTTAATGGTTTGGAATCCGTATCCAACCTGACAAAGCCCCTTTTAACCATGCATATCATCCTATGCTCTAAATGTACGATAATTTTCACAGAAAGTGAACGGAAAGTGAGGAAGTGGTTATGGACTCACAGGAGGTTGATTCGAACGCATATCAGCAACTGCTTTTCTGTGTGAGAATCATCAGGCAACAAAGATAGCCCATAGGATGATTTGTAATTCTTATCTCTTCGAAAATTATGTACTAGAAAATGTGATTCTATCGGTGGATCTTTTGCCCTGATGACTGTGATTTTTACTTACTTTACCAATGATAATGCCACACTTAAATTGCATTTAACAGTTGACACGTTCGTTTGAAATGTACATTGGGTAGACAAACTTCTGTTGTGATATTCAGTGATATTCCAGCTATATTCAGTGTTGTGATATTTGTAACAGTCGATATCTGCTCTGGTAATTATCGGAGATAATTAGTTTCTCGTTATTTTCGCAATTCGTTGATCGACTTTCATCTTCCCAACCAAATTTGCTTTTAGAGATATTTCACCCTACCCGACGTAAACGGATTTTGCTACACACACCATCAGGGAAGCATGACACAGAATAACTTTCAGAATAAATAATTGGTTCCCATTCTCGGCCAGTGAATTGTCTGAAACGTTAATGTATGTTTGAGAAGATGACGAGCGATAAAGAAAGATGACGATAATCCAAATTGGCATCCTTTGTACAGGATATCTTGCTATTTGCGCCAACTCCATGAATGAAATATGCACGTGCAATTCCCACCGTTTCTTCTGAGCCTTTGTACTAGCTAAATGGTTGAAATTGTGCCAGGATTAGAAGTTCACCTTTCTCTTGAACGCCGTTGAACCATAAAGCAAATAACTTGACCACAGTCTTTCTCATTTCACATCAAAACTTTCCCATCTCTTTCGTATTCCCCAGTCACAGGATAATATTATCAGAATGGTATGATAGCTTTCATTAGACGGGTTAAATGCAAGTCTCCCAACCCTTGTGACTTAGTATTACTTGCACAAGTTAACTGGGGTCGGCGCAAATAGTAAGGTATCCTATATTTTCTTGTAGAAAACCTGTTTTTTAGCATTGCTCGTCAATGGTGACTTGGTGATAATGAGACGGTTTGTAGTTCTTTATCTAAAACCTAGTCAATGGCGAGGTATATAGTTAATAGTTTCTGTCTGAAACCTGATATTCAGAGTTGCGTTCCCTTCGCTAGTATTTGTAAAAGTTTATAGAGCCAGAGAATTCAACGCACCCGGGAAAGCTGGGCGCCCATGACGGGGTCGGTCAAGTGTGTTATGCTTACAAAGTTCTTTTATGTGCCACTACACAAGTTTCATAATAGACAACACAAGGATGCGCTGTTTCAAGAGCGAACACTTACGATTTTACCTGATGTCGGGAAACATATATTGCATGAAATTATCCAAAAAACAAGCGGTGCTAGGCAGAGCAGAAAAATTGCTAGAAACACGTGTTGAATTTTCATTTGCCGTCATAATGATGAAAATTCGCAGATGATCTTTAGTCGTTTTTTTCAGCACCTGGCAATACTTGTTATTGAAAATATTTCAAGAATACCGTTTTTCGTAACAACAAGTAATATATATGGCGTTAGGGAAGGAATGCCTAGACCATCGTGATTTAGTGATAATGGAACGGTTTGTTGCTCATTGCCTGAAACTTGCTGCTGAAACCTAAAAACCTGATACTCGGTATAACCTAGTCGCTCGCGATGTAGATAGTTTGTAGTCCTTCGATAGTATTCGACCGAGCTTTTTAGGGTCCGAGAATTCGACGTACAAGGGAGGGGTTGGCGACCTTGAGCTGGTCTGTCAACTTTGTTATGCTTACGAATTTCTTTTCTGTGCTATTTGTAGTATTCTTTCTGTGCTGTTTGTAGTCCTTCGCTAGTATTCGTACGAGCTTTTTAGTGCCCTAGAACTCGACGTAAACGGGAGGGGTTGGCGACCTTGAGTGGGTCTGTCAATTGTGTTATGCTTACGAATTCTTTTCCGTGCTATAACACAAAATTTCCATAATAGGCAACACAAGGATGCGCTGTTTCAACAGCGAACACTTATGATGTTACGAAACAGCGCCTTTCCATTTAAATACTGATTTCTGACCATTCAATTTTGTGCATCCTTGCATGACATTACATGTTGGTCGGCGAAACATTTCTTTAATCACCCTTGAAAATGTAAAGATTTGTCTTAATAATAATGAAAGTAAGATTTATCTTAATTGGTTACAAGATTGTCATATGTTGGTCTTCAGCATAGTTCTGTCGTAAATGTAAAACATAAGACGTTAAAGATTCAGAACTGACCTAGTAGAATGGATACAAGTCGCAATTGTATCGATAACCCGCTACAAGGGCATATACTTCAGGGCATATCGGTATCGAGCAAATAAATAAAATCAGTTTTTCAGATCCCTAAGAGACATTGCGTTTCACAAGAGAAAGTTAAAACTGAAGAAACATCATACAAGGATGCTCCATTCATTCAGAGAGAGGTTTTCAGAACAATGCAAGGCAAAAATGTTCATACCCTAAGAGATTTTGTGCTGCACGAGAGAAATTTTCAGACATCAGGTTGCCCGAAGTTCGATTATGTTCGTTCTAAGAGAAACTTTCCACGGCAGAGATTTTCCGAACTTGAGAGATATTGCGCTGCACGACACAAAGTTAAAAAACTTGAGAGACGTCGCTGTTCACGACGCACTGCAGAGATTTTCAGAACCTGAGAGATATTGTACTGCACAAAACAAAGTTTCATTGCGCTGCCCGACACAAAGTTTCAAAACTTGAGAGACACAGCGTTGCGCGACAGATAGAGGTTTCGTTCCTCAGAGAGATCGTTATGCGCGAAAGAAGGTTTCAAAACCGGAGAGCGAGATTTTTGTCGGTCAGAGAGACAGAGATTTTTAGTGACTGAGAGACGGTTCGTTTGGCCCAAACGGGGTTCCATAATGATATGTCTTCTAAGTCATAAAATCTATCTACTTTCCAAGTTTCATTGAAATTCAAATGTCAAGCTATCAGAGAGGCGGCAAATGAGAAATGTTTCCCCCGATAGAAATGAATAGAAAAAAAAGTGAAGAGCAAAATAAAAAATAAAAAAATATATTTAAAGTATCATCTTTTAGATGTGGCTCGGAACGGCCGTAATCTACGTACCATTGTTGATGCTATGGTTCCTTTCGCAACGAGAGTGTCAAGAAATCTTAATCTCGGACGGCGTAACTTTCTGACCTGGACAGCAAATAATAAAGAACGCGAACAAATTCCATCATGTGATACTTCATACTGCAAACTGAAGATCCCTAAATTCAGATATGAAATTAATAGAAAATATTGTAATGTCCATCACATCAAGAAGAATCACTATGGACCTACAGATTCAAACGAACGACAGATTCATCTAATTCTGATAATTATCGACCAATTGCGTTGGCTACGGTTCTCTCGAAGATTCTTGAGAAATGTTTAGCAGACCATATGAAACAGTGGCTCGTTACTGCTCCATACCAGTTTGGCTTCAAACAAAAGTGCGGAGTTGATTTCGCGATTTTTCTTCTGAAATTCGTCGTAGATTATTTTCTGTTCTTCTCGACGTGAGTTTTTTCACCTGAAGAACGGTCTACGCCAGGGGGGTGTTCTTTCCCCACTGCTGTATACTATTTACACTGATGAACTTTCATTAAAGTTATGCCTTTCGAGGATCGGTTGCCACATCAACGGGTATTGCTACAATCATTTAATGTTTGCAGACGACATCGTTTTAATTTCGCCTACCATTTTTGCCCTGAATCAGCTCCTACAAATTTGCGATGGTTATGCTACTTCCCATGATATTCTGTTTAACACGAAAAAAAACATTTGCAATGGCTTATCTACCCCCTGGCTTACCGGTTCCTCAGAAGGGCGTACGGCTCGGTGGAAATGAAATTGTGTTTGTACGTAATTTTACTTATCTGGGGTTTACCCTCCGGCATGACTGTCGAGATGACGATCATGTTACCGTGCTTCTGCGAGGGCTGTTTAAGCGAGGTAACATGCTCGTCCTCAAATTTGGGCATTGTTCTGATGCTGTGAAAACTCGCTTGTTCCAGTATTATTGTTATCAGCTCTTTGGTATTTCTCTAGTGGCCAATATTTCACTCAAGTCGGCCAGACTACTTAAAACTGGGTACAATCGAGTTGCCCGCCGCCTGTACAAACTTCCAACGATTTGTAGCGTGAGCCACGAACTTGTTTCCCGAAGTTGCTGTTCACTGAATGAGATAGTGAGGCGGTCTAAAGCGTCCCTCCATCAGAGAATTTTCAGGTCCGAGAATTTTCTTGTTAGGAATGCCGCTGATCCCCTTTTCAGCTGCCTTCCTGTTAGGAGGGCGCTCCTCAAGGACGTATGTCCTTAGCGCGTTTTAGTGTTTGTTAGATGTTGTTCTGTTCTTGTTGTTATGTGTATATGGCCTCTGGCTGAAATAAAGGTATTATTATTATTATTATTAATAGCCCCCAACAATCTAATACAAATTCTCCAATACCACGATGGAAGCAACAGATCTAGCACTGATCGACAAATCGACGGCGGAGAACCTTTCTGCAGTTTGGATGTGCCTCTGTATAAATAACTCGACGTCAATCCCCATACAAAACTCTTCATTGTTTTTAGAGGTTGCCACTACTTCCAAATTCATCGCTCTTAGCCAAGATAAAAGGCAAAATGCGACATTTGGACAATCAGAGCTACTTACACTTGAAGACGTGGAGACGAACTATTATCGCATCAGAACCAACACTCGTGCACACTACGGAATTTCCTATATCTGATTCACAACTCTTCTTTTATAGAGTTCTTGTGGTCAAAAAAATAACAGACAACGCGATCTCTATGGAGCCAATCTAAACTTGAAAGTCAGTATTCAGACTACAGGGATCCTGGCAAGGCAAGCAAAACTACTAGAAACATGTGTGACTCAAGAGTGAGTTATGATATTCTTAATGTTGGTACAAGCAACCTGTTTCTCGCAGGACCTCCGGAAGATTTGCAGCATACCGATTAGAGTTTTAAGAAAAACTCTAGCAACTACATTACTGTTGAATTTTTTTACAGGTTAAAACCTTCTACGTTCTTTCGGAAATAAACGGCCTCATCCAGAAGTCGTAATGAGGGTTGACGAAGAAGCTGACAACACTTATGATCCCTCTGCTGAAAGCATGATAAGTGTAAGTAGGAAAAAAAATACCTTGTGCAGAAGAAAAATCCACTGTAGCGAACTTGGACACCGCATGGCCACCGGTCAATGACCTTGCAGCCACTTACTGAAGTTACGGACTGAGTAACCCATCGATTCGTTTATCAAACCCAATACTTTTTTATCAGGTTGGCTGTGGAAGAGCGCGTGCTGCATACAGAAACTATCAAATGCTGGCCCCAATTCAATCACAACTCTTAACTTACTCAAACTCCCAACTTTTCGGCAGCACGAAGGGCATGGTACCCCCCACAAAAGTGTGTTAAGTCTGAATTTGAAATTGAAATTTGCTTTAGAAACATATTGTTATTGGGATACCATGCCCTTGTTGCAGGGTCCCTAGAAAGTCCCTCGAAGGAGCAGTCTGAAGGACCGTAACCAGGATCCAGCCTATTCCATATATTCAAATAGAAAATAATCTACTTACTTGTACAGGCTATTTCCCTACAGTATAATGATCAATTTCAAATATTCGAAAAACGAAATTGTGTCCTTCACAATTCCGAGGGCAGCAAGGGGTTGCCTATACTCGATATTGTTCCATAGCGAGTGCCAGGTCACGCGGTGCCGGCAACGGTTACAACATGTTAAGGAGTTGTAAAGTTAGGTGTAAGTTCAGTATTGTATTTTTTGTAATAGTGTATGTGTGTATATGTATACGTGACCCAAACAGATGACCCTCTGACATGGCCGACTTTCGGTGTTCAAGAGAGAATTGTTTATTACCACTCTGGTAATAAAACAAAAGGTCAGTCATAAAAGAAGCCGGTTCTGAAAGACTGAAAGTAGATCAACAGCCGCGTCACGTGTGGGTTTGAACACAAAAGAATATAAAAGGGCACGATATATAATAGTCAGTCCAGTTCCAACTTTCAAAGTGTGTTTATCAACAATAGTTCTGTCGTTCTACACTAGACAGATTTTAGGCTGTCGTTCTACACTAGAAAGATTTTAGGCTGTCGCTCTACACAAGACAGATTTTAGGCTGTCGTTCTACACTAGACAGATCTTAGGCTGTTCATTCTCCAAGTGCCGTCTTCATTCTCCGAGTGCCGTCTTCATTCTTCAAGAGCCATTGTCTGATCACCAACCGACATATCGCCAACCCAACCCACCAAGCAACCGACCTGCCTACCAAGAAACTCATAGATTTAAAGAATAAAGTCATTATAGTCGTACGAACTAGATCTAAAGCCAAGCCTCAAAACTCTCCCTAATTACCTGAAAAGGGACTGCGCACGCTACCGCAACATCAGAGAGTAAACCATAGTAAAGGGAAACCTTACACAGTAGTAAAATCATCAGGTCAGCTCTCCCTGTGTTCAGACCGCTTCTTAGCTTTACCAGGAACTTCTAAAGCCGCAAGCAAGTCTCGCTTTAAATGCTGCAAGCTTAGTTAAGAGGCGCTACGGCGTTATAAGGAACACAGAAAGCATAGGTCTTGGCGGCACTTGCCGCTACTCTGCACCGGCCGATGTATAGAAAGAGCTGCACAGTATGTAACCCCTCAGAAGGTAGTGACTACACTTCGTTAATGTTTTCAGTGATTTCATGCGAATTACTCTTCCTTTTTATTCTAGGATGTGACAAACACAAGGACAGGTGAAACTGTGAGGTGCATTCTCTCAGAACATGTTGGAATAGTGCCAGGAAATCTATTCAAGTTCTTCCGTTGGATGATTGACGAAAAGGTAGTTTCAATCAACTGTGTATACTTGAACAATGTTGGTCATTCGATCAGCCCAAAAGTTCGCACAGAGCTTCTGTCGGGGCCGGAAACGTACACGGAGACGTGCAAATATATAATAGATGTAAGAGGCGTGGATTTGGAATTGGAGGATCTTGCAAGAAACGAACAATGCGTGATTTAACTTACCAGAGTGATTCTTGCAGACAGACAACATAGCGTACCGGAACATTCATTGTGTGATTCCGATAATCTCTGAAGTTTCTGTAGCTTTCAAGGATTAGGGAACCTACTGAAATCCATCATTTCCGACTACAAATAGTGTAGGAATAATTTCTGTCCCAGGAATAGTTTCAAGGTAGCGTCTACTCCAGTTTCGACAGCTTTCTCGACTCGCCGAAGGTCTAGTCCTGTCCCGGGCGACCCGCTTGATCTTCCGACTGCTCGAACCCAACTAAACGAACCCAACCTAAACACTTCAATATTCCAAAGTCCACTCTTACAGAAAAAGTACTAAGGAAACATTTGAAAAAAATTGGTAACGCTTCCATGTTCACGAAGGAAGAGGAAAAGGAAACGACTACGGACATAGTTCAACTGGGGAAGCGAGGAATGAACCAAACAAGTGACAGTATGAGGCACACCATGCACCGGTGGATGAAAGATAGTCAGGGTCCAATCGTTTCTGCGGACAGTTTGCCTTGGCCGCACAGGTTTTCCAGATGTATGTCAAGGCATAACATCTCAGCCCAAAAGCCATGGGTCCTTGATGAGGGTCGTGCTTGCGCGACCAAACAGGTTATCACCTCCTGGTTTGAGTCACTTGGAGATGCTCTCCAAGAGTAATTCGACCCTACAGTGATACGGGACCCCTCTCGCCTGTTAAATGCAGACTTCTGTTGGCTCCACAAAACAAAAAAGGACTTTGCCAAAATGGGCAGAGAAGTGTTCCGACTGTCCTGGACGAGTCTTCATAGGACAATGTGACAGTCATCATGACAATGACAGCCGACCATTTACTTTACAAGGACACCCGACCGCTTCGCATCACCCATGCCGATCCAGTCGGTTAGTGGGTTGGATTTACCGAGTCAGGGTGGATGACATCAGATAGCTTCTGCTGCTATGCTGCTTACTTTTCTTCGTGGCTGCAAGAAAAGAAAGTGAAGCTTCCCGGCTCTTTGTTTGTTGACAGTAACAAGTCCCACTGTGATCTTACCGTCGAGGCATGGTGGAATTGTGATTGTCCTTATTCTACCGAATTGTACCCATGTTTTACAACCCCTAGACGTTTCATACTTTGCGGCATTTTCTTCCAGGCGACCCCTCTCTGAAAAAAAGTAGCAGCTCCTCCAAAATAAAGTAGATAAAAGTAGTATTTCGATAGTAAAAAAAAGTAGTTGCAAAAGCAGATACAGGAGTAATGCAGTCACCAGGACCGTTATTTAACTCATCAATGCTTAATGAGCCCATTTATCTTCAACCTTTCTCTTCCGTAATAACTTTAAAAAGTAAAAAAAGAAATGTATCGATCCTACAGAAAGTTTAATAACCCCACAAAACCGCTGTATGAAAGAGACAATTCCCCTTCTTAAGTTGCAATTTAAAGAACAACGAACTCAATAATGACACGGACACCAGTGTTGCTGAATTGTTGCTAGGATAACTCGAAACAAATACGTCGGTAAGAAATCGTCACAAAAATCTCTAATAGTTCGATAAATCATTAAGCGGGTTACTTTCTCAAGAGAAGCCACATACATCAATCTCAATTACAAAACGGCCCATCCCCCCTCCCCCCCCCCAGTTCAACGAAAAGGTTTACGTTTGATGGATTATGAAGGACCTTGGTACTGTCTACCCCCAGGCAGTTTACCGTGGAGAATCAGGGAATTTGAAACGAGAGGTACAACAAGGATCTGGCCCTCTCTTTCCGACCCACTGTGTGATGTACTCGACAATGGAGGAGACTGTGAAACTTATTGCCTATCCCAGAGTGTCACGGACAAAAATGCATGGAGTGAGCAACCCTTCAGGACAAAATGGAACTACCGACAAAGTGTGGCTCATTCACCCATGATCCAGCCCAGACGTGTCGAGACTAGTGAGTGTTATCCTGAATGAAAATTATTTATGACTTGTTCTAGGCTTTTGACCAAGAGCCAGCGTTGGCACATCGTAACACTTGTATGTATGATCCGCAAGTCAACACTACCTCAGCATACGTCACCACGCTTAAGCTTTTGATGACGAGTGCAGAACTATTAAGTGCAAGATTGCGATATGTTCCTACACAATTAAGTAAAGCAATTTTGGGTTCATGTAAGTGCAAGATTTCTCAATGTTTGTGTATGTAAGCGCGACCGAGATAAAGGACTCGCAGAGTTAGTTCTAGTTTTTCATCTGCCTTAGTTTTTTGGAATGGATTTCTCCATTTTTTGATGATTTCCTTCGATGACGTCTGGTGCGCGTTTTTGAAATGACCATTTATGGGTCTTCCCTGCGCGCCTATGAAGAGGCTCGGTATCATACGCAGGTCAAAAAGCCGCTGGGCTGCAAGCGTTGTGCTCCTCAAAAAAAAGACGGAACCGTGCGTCTGTACCATGACTTCCGAGGGCTGAAAAAAGTTAACAAAGTTTGATGCATACCCCCTAACTCGCAGCGAAGACTTGCTCTACAAAATAGCACCAAAAACACGCATATCGACATTGGATGCGCCGCAGAGGCTACTGGCAGATTCCATTGGACCCACAATCCTGTGAAACAACAGCCTTCCATACTGCAGAAGGGCTCGTGGTGCTGACCGTCATGGCGTTCGTATCAAAGAATGATGGACGATCTATTAGAGGAGTATAGAGGCTTCGAGGAGTCGTTTGCGGATGACCTAGCTGTTCCTTCGCAGAGAGAAGACAAGCATCTAACGCACACGAAAGATGGACGGGCGTTCCTCCGCCTTTCTGGGTACTACAGGAATTTCATACCCAACTACTCTCGCATCCAGTGTGGTAACTATCCCGGAAGTACTCCGCACCAGAAAAGAACTACTCCGTCATTCAACGAGAATGCCTTGACGTCACATGGGCTGTCGACTTACTCAACCACGACTTGATGGGAAGAGACTTCTTGATTCAGACGGACCACAACCCACTGAAGTGTCTGGAGACCATGAAAACACACAAACGGGCGATTAACGCGGTGATGGTTGTCACTCCAAGAGTACCGGTTCAACATCGAACACAAACCAGGACGACTGAACGGAATCGCAAACGGCCTATCACGGGTCTTTTAGACTCCGGTTCGTTCGCCTAAACTTGTTGTGCTGTCAATATCGATGACAAACCGCACATAAACAATAAGTGTAAAAGGTGCATCGCTGTCAAAATCACTGATGCGGTTGTACTCGATTAGCTTATTCCAGCACCGGCCAACAGAACAGAGCTGAGCGTCAAAGGCTCCGCAGGAAAAGTTGCAAGGCTGAGGCTGCGCGTATTCGTATCAACAAAAGGGCGTGGTCTGATCAACGACTCTTCAGCTTCAAAAATGCGACACCGCTGCTACTAAACGCCGGGAGATGTTAGTTTCAGTCACCGAAGTCGAGCAACCAATTGGTCTCTTCGGACCAATATCGGCTGAGATTTAGATTCTCGAAGAAACGAAACCATACAAATATTTTCCACCACCATTAAAAAAAAGGCGTGGAAGCCGAAGGACAAGACGACAGCCCTCCCAAACGACGAAAAGAACCCTACTGAATAACAGTCAGGCAGCCTACCGGTTCGACGAACTTCTGGCATCACGGACCTCAGAAACTTTATGGACATGCGTCCCACTTATCAAGGAAGGTGTGTCCCGAAGCGTCCATCTCGAAGAAAATATAGTGAGTAACTTGAAGTGTCAATTGATTTAATTACTATTCAAAAGTATTGAGCTAGCAAGTTAAGAAGGTTTCGCGTCGTTATCTTGGACAGAGAAATTGTGAAGAATGAAAGAAGTGAAAGGGGGTCGTTTTCTACCACGACACCACGAATTGTATAAATTTATAACTTTTGTACATTTTTACCGAATACTTCCTTCCATAAAACTAAAGTAATTATACCCATGTAGATTATATCTGAGGAATAAAGAAATGTCACGAAGCGTCCATCTCGTCACGTCCGGACAGGGGAACTCGGAAAATCGCGGGGTTGATTCTACTAACTTTGGACAGAAAAAAAAAAAATATAATGTGTAGCTGAAGTGTCGGTCCGGAGTAGGCAGACCGCTGCGAAAATTTCTGAGACTACTTGAAGACGACAAAACAATTCCCTTTTGGGGAGATTTAGTGCTCCCTACGGCTGGAACGCCGGGGAACGAAATAAGCGACTTTCCCCAAACAATAGAAACTTTGGAGCGCTATCCCCAGGAAACAGTGGCAGATCAAAACAACCAAGAAATTAACTAGGCCAAGGCCAACCTAATAGTCGACCCACTCGAAGACCCTAATGATCAGCCCGGCCCATCCGAACCCCGCCTCACAACCCTTGGCCAGTCGTTAGCTACAAGAAACATCAAATAAAAAATAGCGAATTAACAAAAGGGGAATACGCCCCCCGCGGGAAGGGAGAGCCCTTGAAACAAAAGCAGGAGGGATATACTATTGGCGAAACTTATAATGGAGTCAACAACTGAGCACGGAGGTTATGTTAGCAAATGCAACTGAGTAATAAGGAGCCTAGTAATAGGTCGCAGCCAGAGAACAATCTGGAAAAAGGCGACCTTTGTGGAGTATTGGAGTATTTACCAAGGAAGTAATCAGCTTGATGAAACTAGGACATTTACGCAACGACACAGTTTACTACTTCTGCAAAACACCTCGACAAGACCCCAGAGTTCACGTTTATCACAAAATCATTCCAGTGGACCTAAAGGAACGCTAAAGGACCTTAACACAAAAGAGCCAAGCGTAACGATCAAAACATTGAACAAGACTTCTCGCAAATAACTTTCAACCCAATCCGGATAAAGAAAGCAAGAAAAAAAAAATAACCCAGAATTGGTCGCAATCTTAACCCCCCCCCCCCCCCCCCCCCCCCCCCCCCCATTTTCGTTGGCAGAAAGAAACCTTTCTCGGCGGGGCCAAATCCCTTGATAGGACAAACTGTAGAATATTGATCCGAAATATCTAAATAAGAATAAAAAAAAAGGAAAAAAATATGATAATTAGTAAACCCAGCCCAAATCTCCACCGTACGGTGACGATTATTTATGCGTAAGAAGAAAAATACCACTTGGTAGACCTACTTTCAAGCTCCGCTTACATAGGAACTGTCGCAAGATATAAATGAAAACTTAAATAGTATAAATTTCAGACGGAAAAGGGAATCCATACGAGACTGACTGAATTGCGGTATCTGCGGTGACCAGCCGAAGACAATAATGGTGACGATGCGTCACAATATGTTCTGTTAAGAGTGCATAACCACCGAGATAGGAGAAGTGCCTCTGATCCCGATGTCCGACTGGGGCTTGGACTCGTGCCAAACTTGCAATTTTTGTCCGGTGACAACGCAGCCAAATATCATATGGAAAGCAATACTATAGAACTTCACCAGCCACCACAGTTGATCAACCAATTCCAACCTAGACGTCCTCCAGACCAGTGGCGAAAATGTAACTTTGGCTCTAAGCCCCAGCCGTTTTGGTGCTTCTCCTTTTCTTGATGAAACTTCAAGCTGCTGTGAGGCAGCACTACAAACTTTTCGAAGGAGACATTCCACTACCAGACAACCGTTTTCGTTGCGACGGATCTGGAAGCTGAAGCCAGGAGAAAATCGTCCGGAGTGTCCGATACCGCAGATCCCAGACTTCCAGGTGTCTGGAAGACAGGTCATCAAAGGTTAAAACAAATTTATATTGCAGAAGAAATAATTTTTGTTTAGCTTAATTGACAATGAAATCCAAAAAATGGAAGAAGTACTGAGGACAGCTGAGAGCAATCGTGGGATTCTTGATCTCATTATTGCGTCTAAACAGCATAGGGTCAAGAAGTACTATATATGAAAATATGGCAGTCAGTATTGAAGATCTGAATGAAAAGATGAAGTTTGCATAGGGTCTTTTCCCTTTCCCCGTGGACGACTCCCTGCGTTTTATTTCGTCCCGGGGACGAAAGTCACTGGGGGATGTTTTTATGGCTTACCGAATGCAAAGTCATCAGACAAACTTATGAGATGATCCTTAAAGTTGGAAATTCATTTCCTTGGTGCCACTCCCATATGATTACTACAGATCGGAATAAGGTATTCGTAATGACTTACGTTCCTTCTACGGAGTCTTATTACGTGCAACAAGTTATGTATGGAAAAATGTTGATTTTGAACATCTGCATACCAATAAATTCCTAATCACCAACTACATCATGTACAATCTTTAGGAAGTTTAGGGAAGTTTGTTCGAAAATCTCTGTGTGAACAGAATAGGTATACTCAATCTCTCCTGTTAGCTGTTGCTAAGATTTCACCAGCCGCCAATTCATACGTTCATGAGCAGAAGTCAGATGTGCTAGTTGTTCCAGCCGGAGAAGTCATCAGTACTAATGTCCACCAAAAGTTAGTATCCATCAGGAGAACAGAAACATGCTTCGAAGATCTGCCGGCACATCATCCCAGACTCAGATGTGATCGTTTGTCCATCAGCACACGTTTATATTTTGAATATGGATGACATCTGGGTTATATTTGTTCCCGATCCCGTTGAAATCACAGCACCTACGACCATATGCTCGTCAGGATCTCCAGACCAATGGAAGCCAGTATTCCAATACAACCAGTATCTGGGTTGAACAACCAATAAAACCCCGAGCGAGGCTAAACCAATACAAATCTTGTTTTATTATTGCAAAAATCCCAAGTCACCCCCCCCCCCAAACAATGTCTCTGATTCTAAGATTCTGACTTCTCTGTCCCTCTGATTCAAGCAACCCAGGCTCTGACACTCTATGAGCCTAACCAACTTTGACTGTAGCAGGCAAACTGAAAAAACAAAAAATTAATTCGACTTGTACCTTCACCTATCCTGATTTATAAATGATAACTCTGTTTGATCCACGAAAATTCCATCCATACATTTGGAACACTCAAAGAGTTTCCCATCAGTGCGCATACCTTGTTTGGATTTTGAATCCGGGTGGTACCTGGCGCACTTCCTTACTCTTACTGAAATCCTAAACGATTTGAAAAAAAAGACTAGGAAATCGGAAAAGTAGTTTGAGAAAAAAATTATTGAAAACTTCTTTTTATGTCTGTCCGTCTCTCTTTACATTGACACTAAAAGCATAATCTTCAATGGAAAAACTAAAAGTGAAGGTGTGACAGCAACACTCCTAAGGATTTTCCCGAAACAAGAATACTCACCGAAGAATCAAAGGAGAAAACGTAACTTTTATAAATATTTTGTTTTTTTTTCTTAAGTTTAGGAAGTTAGGATGACTCTTCGATCTAGTATTCGGCTGATGATTTTCGCGTCAGTTCTTTAGAGTTTGTCTCAGGAAGGAAATGGTCTTCTACTTCTTTTAGGGGTTGAGACTGCTAGAGAGGGTTCATCATCAACAGTAGGTTTCGACAGTTCGGATCTGAGGAGCTTGGTTTCTCAGCAAGTCTCTTTCGACAGTTCGGATGTGAAGAGCTATGGTACTGTCAATGCACAAGTCACTGTCGTGCGATCAATCGACACAGCTTCTTATTCTAGTGGGGGTTATTTATCATGATGTGAACTCTGAATATCAAAATGTGGTTGTCATACTGATCTATGATATCTATTGGGGAACCTGATGTTAACGAAGAACCAGGAAAAGTATATTTACCAGGAAGTTTGGTATGCCCAGTCTTACAGGAATCATGCTTTGATGTAATTCAGGGAAGTATGTATGGAGAAACATTACCCCGGACAATTCTTTATCAATGTGTCATGAGTAACATTTTTATTGATGACGGTTGAAGACGGTTTTGGTTGATGACGGTTGACGAGTGATACTTTTATACAGGTCATGAACCCTCAATTTGCGATGCTCCTTAAAGATGCAAAATCTAATCCTTGGTACCACTCCCATATGATTACTACAGATCGGAATACGGTCTTCGTAATGACTTACGCTCTTCCTACGGAACCTCATCACGCGCAAGAAGTTCTGTATGGGAAAATGTTGATTTAGAACACCTGATTCCCAAACAAAACTAATCACCAACTACAAGATCTACAATCTTTAGGAAGTTTAGGGAAGTTTGTTCGAAAATCTCTCTGTGAACAGAATAGGTATACTCAATCTCTCCAGTCGCCTGTTGCTAAGATTTCCCCAGCCGCCTATTCACACGTTTATGAGCATAAACCAGGTGTGATAGTTGTTCCAGTCAGAGAAGTCTTCAAATTTACAAATATCCACCAAAAGTAGTATCCATTAGGACAACAGAGACATGCTTCGAAGATTTGCGTATTACCTTTAATAATACACAGATGTTCATGACACCATATAGTCTGCACATCATTCCCTGACTCAAATGTGATCCTTTGTGAATGAGCATATGTTTATATTTGGAATTTGGACAACGTTTTTGTCCCAATCTAGTCGAAATCACAGCACTTACGACCATAAGCTCGTCAGGATCTCCAGATCAATGGAACCCAGTATTCCAATAGAACCTACTTAATATAAGGATTGTAAAACCAAGAAACCCTGAAGACGTTTGACGATAGTTTGGTCGACCTCTTAGACGTACCATTGTTACGAATCATCTAGCTGATACCTCATATTCTGGCGAGCATAGGGTTGACGGACAAATTATTTTGAGGATGAGTAACACATTCTCGTTTAGTACTCCCATCTCTACCACTTCCATCTCTACAACTACCAAATATTTTGATGGTCCGTCAAGATATTAGCTTCCTTATTTAGCTGTTGTGCAACTTAGTTTCACTTAGAAGCCCGTGACAACAATCTGAATACCCGACATTATGAAGACTCCTCTAATCTTCCTGGTGCACGAGTAGAAAACCCAACAAATCCACCCACATTAACTGCAAGAACTCGATTTCTCACCATCAAGTATGCATGTTCATCTTTGATGTGTGTTACACTTAAACTGTTTTTCGTCTGCTCAGGAGATGCCAGAATAAAGGGACTTAGTGCGGTACAGCAGCTATCACGCGTACACACAAAGGAATTCACGACAAAACAACATCTGATAGGACCAATTAGTGCTAAGGCTGCGTCCAAACTCCAGCCTCGTTCTGACGCCAGAGTCCCTTTTTGACGCCAGAGCTTCCATTATCACGTATTCAGAAAATACACAGCACTCCTAGTGCACGACAAAAGCTCTGGGGAAAACGTTGGATTGTACAATCTACTGGGCGTTAAGCTGCACAAAACCGACGATCCGACGGCCCATTCAAACGTAGTATTTGATGGTCAAAAGGTGTTCTGCTTTTCTGACCCACCACATCTGCTTAAGAACGTCAGAAATAGCCTCCTCTCCTTTTACGTGGAATTTGAAGGTAGCAAAGTCACCAGCTGGAATCATATCCACTAGCTTTATGAGCACGACTCCAAGAACGCAGTACGTCTAGCATCGAAACTGACCCACAACCACATCAGTCCACCGTCCATTCTGAAGATGAGAGTTCACCTTGGTGCTCAAGCTCTCAGCCATACAGTTTCAGTTTCCATTTCGATAATGTCTATGTTATCTGTCCGTTCCTCCCGCAGCGACGAATACTTCAAAGTTTATCAAGAAATTAAACTATATATTCGACTGCTCAAACGCTTCTACTTTTGACTGATGGCCCAACATGCCCTTGAAAACTGGTTCACCGCAATCAGAATCTGTCGAAGACACAAAAACAATCCGACTGTCCCCGAATTTGATAGCCCGGCGAAGGCTTTGATGGTCAAGACCCTTTTGCAGCCTCCAGGGCTCCAGCTGTATTAAACATTTCTTCATTATGTTTCCTTCTTAGATGCGAAAAAAAAACTGTAAAAACGTCTAGTTGGACTGCTAGCTCGGTCTTCACTGAAATGAGGAAGTACACTGAAACTGGCAACATGTTTATTCCGACGGAACAGCTACTTAGTTTTGTTCAGTTCAGTGTTCGATCGTTAAAACCTCCATTTAGATGAGTGCAAGCTCGCTCCTAATGTGACAAACAGCATTATATCAAATGTCGACACGGAGTTCGGGTTTCCAGTGTCCTGCGGCTTGAGAGTAATCGAGTTTCGAACAAGCTGAAACGATTGGACAGTGCCCTGAAGTTTCAGAGCAATCAAGTTTCGGACAGAGACAAAACTCCGGTAGTGCCCGATCTTTCCTACTAATGTTTATTCCGACGGAAAAGCTACTTAGTTTTGTTCAAGTTCAGTGTTCGATCGTTAGACCTCCATTTAGATGAGTGCAAGCTCGTTCCTAATGTGAAATCAAATTATGTCAAAGGTCAATACGGAGTTCGGGTTCATTACGCTCAACGTTTGCAACGGTGTAGCTTTATGCCAAGCTGAAACGGTCGAAGAGTGCCCTGCAGCTTGAGATTAATCGAGTTTCAAACAAGCTGAAACGGTTGAACAGTGCCCAGAAGCTTGAGAGTAATCGGGTTTTGGACAGAGACAAGACTGCGGTTGTAGCCCGGTTAGAGAAGAGTGGGTTCAAAAGAGTGCGAAATGTCGAAAGTTGAAAATTTTGAAGTATTCGTAGTAAATGTCATGCAAAATGCGTTTGTAAGGAGAGAAGTTGAGCGCATAAACCATGGCATGGAAAACTTCTTTAGTTCTAACTTTCTCTTCTAATGCGACAAACAGCACTATGTCAAAGGTCGACACGGAGGTCGGTTCATTACGCTTAACGTTTGCAATGGCGTAGCTTTATGTCAAGCTGAAACGGTTGAAGAGTAAGCGGGTCACTTTCTCCACAGAAACCAGATACATCAATTAAACTTATAGAACGGCCCATTTTCTCCCCAGTTCAACGAAAAGGTCTTCCTTTGATGGATTTATGAAGGAACTTTGTACTGTCTGCACCCAGGCAGTTTACCTTGGAGAACCAGCGGAAGTGAAGCGGGATATTTGCGTGGAAAGATCTGAGGTAGAACAAGGATCTGGCTCTCACTTTCCGATCCACTATGTAATGTACTCGACAGTGGAGGAGACTGTGAAACTTATTCCCTATCCCTCAGTGACACGGACAAAAATGCATGGAGCGAGCAACAGGACAAAATAGACGTTTTCGTGTTAAAATAGATTAAATGTGTATGTACAAGAAATGTTGTGGCAAAGCCGTAATTAAGTCGTGCGGTTCTACTTTCGAGAAACCCATAGTGGCCATCTAATACAGAGTCCTGTTGCTAGATTGTAGAATTGTCAATGATTTGATGTTCACATAAGTGTTGAGCATGTCTTCTTACCCATAAATCGAACATCTCATCAACCTCAAATAAAACTTTTACTTTTAACAAACTTTCCAATTAGGGCCGGATTCTGGGCCAAGTACTTGTCCGGCAACAAAATAAAGCTCAAAAATAAACTGACCGCATCTCCTTACTCGTATACCCAACATAATTTAACTTATGACAAATGTTCCGGTTTCCGCCGGATTCCTAAAATTGATTGTCATATACGGGCTCAGCATCTCTTCTTGCCACTAAATCGAACATCTAATCAACTACAAATACAACTTTTGCTTTTACAAATTTTGGTCCAGATCCGGGTCCAACTACTTGCCCGGCGAAAAAATGGTTTTCATATTCGTCTTCACCATGTCTTATGTCTTCTTACCTCTTTCTTAATTGACTATCTCATTACCAGTTTAAAAATATTTTGATTATCCCTTAATTTAAACACTCTCCCCCACCCCTAAATATAGGGATACAGAGCCCATCTATGAACTCGACTTCTCCCTTGACGAAAACGATCCCCCACCCAGTTTGTTCAAAATATCTCATTCCCTTCGAGAGTTATCGTGCTTACAGACGGACAACTTTTGCGATGTCGTAAAAACGTAAAACGTAAAAACGTACGTTTTGGGATCCCAAAAATCACTGCCCACAATTACCTATACCTCAAAAGAAGCGTACAGGATGATAACCAGAATAAAGAAAAAATATAATGGTGGATTCTTATCATGATAAATAATTACTAAAAAATACGGTTCAAAATATCACAGAGCGTAGCGAGACCCTGGCTTCACGTCACAATTGCGCTTCCTGAAAATGGATCGCACTCCAATATTCTAACGAAGTTTAGTCAGAATTACAATTATTGAAATTCACAACCAGACTCCTGCGTTGGGTTGTCAGAAAAGTAAAAACTATGCTGAATGGCTTAAACTGCAAGGATTCTAGCACTTATTTGTAGCATACCCATTTAAGGGCCATATTTCACTAGGGAAGTTTTCAACCGACAAGTCGGGTTGTCGACTGAACGTCCCAATCGAAATATCCCCGGCGGCTTACCGACGAAGCCCCATGACAAAACGTCCCCTGGCGAAACGTCCCCGGCGAAACTTCCCCGTGAAAGAACGTCCCCGTGGCGAAACGTCCCGAAGCATAGATTTTTAATTTCGTCTCGATCTTCAGGTGCATGGTCGAATTAAAACAACTTCAGATGTGCATTAAGATGTGGGAACATTCTTTATAAGCAGGAAAGATCGGACATACGACCAGTTGTTTCATAAAAAAAAAATTCAGTTAAAATATGTCGTGTACTATGCAATATCTATTAACTCGTAACTGATCAATTCTACGTCATTTGAAGCAACATGCAGAATCTGGGCAGCACCAATATGCTCCTCAGAGATAGCGGAAGGCCGCTGAGGCTGAAAGAGAGTCAAACAAGGAAAACTAAAAAATAAGCGTAGTGCCGTTATGCTGGATACAAATTACATGGGAAGCGAGGAAATGAAAGCCGATGGTGCGATTACAGAGATATAGTAAATCTAGGTTAGACGGGTTTGATCCTTTAATAAAATCTTTTAATAATAAGTATATAAAGTATCACCAAATTAAATATCGAACAAAAGCGAGATCAATGAGTTATATCACAATGTACATAAATCAACCAATTTTATAAAAGATCAAACGGAAACTGTCAAACTACTAAATGTTTGCGCTTTCTTTAAGAAATGGCTATAGCCGGGGGCAACACTTTGGTTTGCTTCTTGAGTATCGGTTAAATGCTGAAATAGTCAACCCATCGTTATTTTCAAAAGTTTTTATTTCAAAAACATTTTCTGTCTGAACTGATGACGCAATCAGTAGTCTCATAGGCCTAGCTATCCCTCAGTGATGAAACAAAAAATCTTTTGCCACAGGGATGTTTCGTCGTGGAGACGTTTCAAATGGGGACGTTTTGTCGACAACCCTCACCGGCGAGACGTCCCATGACCAAACGTGTCCATCACAAAGAGTCTAGACCACGACAAAGCTTCTGCGGCTATAGATTTATTTTTTCATTGCTGAGGGATAGCCATGTGATTAGTGATTACGTCATCAGTTGTTTTTCCTGGAATATGACGTTTTGAAAATCACGATAGGTTGACAACGTCAGCCTTTAACCGATAGCGAAGAAACAATGTTGCTACCGCCTATACCATTTCTTGAAGAAAGCCCATAGTTTAGTAGTTTTGTAAGTTTTTCATTTTGTTCTACATCTGATACAGAAATCTCTCCGGTACCGCTTATGCGCGCCTATCCCCTCACCACCGTCTTATCCGTTTCTTTCGTTTATTTTGTGTACATTTCTTTTTCTTTTTTTGTGTTTCTTTACTTATTCCTACTCCACCATATAAACTTCATGTATCGTGTGGGTGATAAATAAATAAAATTAAGTTAAATAAATTATTTATCAGTCTGCAGTGAGAGGGTAGAACTTATGACTGGATTCAAAATCTATTTAGTGGAAACGTGAAGTCAAGCTCCGGTAAAAATGTGATGACTGTAAAAAATGTTGCCGTTAATGACGTCGAGCCGAGATTTGACAAAATGTAAAAAATGTTGCCGCTAATGACGTCGAGCCGAGATTTGACAAAATTTTTGCTACAACACAGCCTCAAATGTCTCATTTATTTTGTATCTATTTCTACACGTGTCTGCCTCTTCGCGGTGCGGTGCCGGTCTAGTGGCAACATTGAGTGTAATAGTTCAGCTATTCTTCAGTCTTCAACTGAATGCGATCGAGTGCGGACGTGATAAGCTCCGGGAACTGATTTGACTAACTGATTCGATTTTCTGTGGCAAGTGTACGCTGCTGCTATGCAATGACTGACAGAATGTGTGATAAATTGATTCACAATCCGATACTGAACTTTATTACAAAATCGATGCTGGACGGTGTGAAAATCGACATGATAACTACGAAAATTATCAGTTACTACGATGCCGAAGTGATTCAGGAAGCCCAGCAAGTAGATCATTCTGAAATGAACGTCACTACTCGTGTGGTTAAGCATAAGAAATCCGAAGATAGTGTGCTTGATATGTGTAAATGGCTTAGTCTCGCTGCTAAAGAGACACGTCGAACTCCGAAATTTCTCATCTTTTCCCCGTGCGAGGTCCCGACAATTGGCGACGCGGTAGTTGCTACCTTGACGTCAAAAGTTAATGAATTAGCTCGTAAAGTTGACGCTTTTGCCGCAATTTCTAGCCAGTCCACCATGAACTGGCCTCCAGCTGAATCGTCTCCGAAATCGGTAGCTCCTAAGCCTACGCCTACCTACGCAGTAGTACTAAGAAACTGCCCTAAAGATCTCACGTCGCCCAGTTCTAGGAAAGAATTTCTGGGCAGCCTGTGCCCGGCAGCTAGCAGTGATATAGCCGAGCTCAAGCACTCAGCTAACGAATGGAAGGTGGTAGTTAGGTCTAAGGCTACTGCCAACACTATAGCAGACGAAGCTAAGAAATCCCAGCACGATATAAGCGCATCTGTGAAGTCCCCCACGCATATTGGAATTATCAAAAGTGTGCCCACCGATCTAGATGAAACTTCACTCCAGAACTTAATTCCCAAATGTACCAAAACCGTTCGCTGTGGATCTTCTAGAGCTTACAAGACGTATTTTAAATCGCGGTGTGATCTGGAAGAGTTTCTCAAAGACTCGGTCAAAATTGGGTACGAAAGATTGCCGGTTCAGGAGTTTCTTTTCTTGCCGAAACGGTGTTAGTCGTGCCATAACCGTGGGCACCTGGCCAAAGACTGTACAAACACGCCCACTTGTTCACGGTGTGGATCGGTAACTCACACCTCCGACCGTGACAATCCCTGCTCAGAGCGCATGTTCTGTTCTGAATGTAATGTAGCTGGTCATACATGCTACAGTGTAAAATGCCCAAAGAATCACCAACCTACTGAGAAGATCAAACCTAATCGTACGCAAGCCTCGCGATGCCTACAGACTTATCAAATACACTTCGATTTATCTCGTGGAATATTAACGGAAATGTTGTCGCAAAGATACCAACCCTGGAACAACTTCAAACCCAGTCCAACGTTCTCTGCATCCAAGAACATTTCCTGACGGCTCGTTCCATTGGCCTTCTTAAAATCAGTCCAAAGTACACTACATATTCCGTACCGGCGAAATCCACTCATTCCCGAGGAAGACCCTCCGGCGGCATTACTACTTTAGTGACGTCAGACCTGAAATCAAGTGTCTTCGAATCCAGTGATAATTATTTAGCTGTGCGCGTGGAAAACACTATAATTATCAACGTTTACCTCCCAACTGACTATAAAAATGAAAATTCAGAGAGGTCGTTTGCGCTTGCCTCGGAGAAACTTAGCTTATGTAACGAAAAAGTAAACAAGCTAAGCATTCCTTGTATAGTGCTGGGAGATTTTAACTGTGATCTCAGTTGTGATGCTCACGAGTGTTCAATGCGGGCCTCCCTAATCCGTGGAATCTTCAGCGATTCATTATACATTGTGCAAGAAGATTCTAATGTTACTTATGTCCACCCTTCAAATAGTACTTCAAATTTAGATCATGTTGCAGTATCGGCCGAATTGGATGTACCCACAATTTGCGTGCTATTAGATTATCAAGCGTCTGATCATCTCCCCATTGCTTCGTCTGTTCGGTTATCTAATATAACTCCACTCGTTGCTAATCTTAATTCTCAACTTAAATAGAAAATAATTCAAGACTGGGACAAGATTAATGTGAACAAATATGTCAATATGTGTGATTCGATACTCCAAAAAATCCGTGTGCCTTTCAACCTTTTACAGAGATCAGTGAGGCAAAGTGAAAGCGAGACTCGACTGGCAATTGATATGTATTGCGAGGAAATATGCCACGCTCTAATTTGTGCCGAAAAAGCGGCCGTCCCAGTGAAAAAAATTAGAATCGGGTCGGTAGTTCGTGATTGGTCAAACAAGACCAAAGGTTTCGATGGGATCCCAAAAATTCAATATCTGATCCAGACAACTGGGTCTTGTCTTAGCCAGAGCCAGTCTTCGCCAGACTCCTTGAACATTTTTACAATTAAAATTCAGAAACAGATTAAGGCCAAATAGCTAATCACCTGAGAAAACCAAGTTCAGATTTGGATTCAGCATGTGTGTTTACCCCTATAAGTCATATCTGTTTTGACGAAAACTCCCTGCCACTTCTGCCAATTTCCCGGTTCCGGCCCAACTCCAGAACTACTTGTCCGGCGAAAAAAGAAAGCTCAAAGACGAAATCAGGGTATCTTCTTTCCCCAGTAACGAACATCTAATCAACTTCAAATAGAAATTTAGCTTATAACAAATTTTCCGATTCCAGCCGGATTCCGGTCGAACTATATGTCCGGGTAAAATACGATTGTCATACAGGGACGCAGCATCTCTTCTTACCCCTAAATTGCTTATCTAATCAGCTAGAAATAAAACTTTGACTTCCAACAGTTTTCCGGTTTTGGCCGGATTCCGGACGAACTACATGTCCGGGTAGAAACTTGTTTTCACATAAGTGTTCAGCATGTCTTCTTGCCATAAATCGAACATCTAATCAACTCCAAATAAAACTTTTAATTTTGACAAACTTTCCGGTTTGGGCCGGATTCCGGTCGAAATACTTGTCCGTCGAGAAAATAGTTTTCACCATCGTCTTCAGCATGTCTTCGTACCTCTAAATCGAACATTTAATCAACTTCAAATAAAACTTTTACTTTCAAGAAACTTTCCGGTTTGGGCCGGATTCCGGGCGAAATACTTGTCCGTCGAGAAAATAGTTTTCACCATCGTCTTCAGCATGTCTTCCTACCCCGAAATCGAACATCTAATCAATTTCAAATAAAACTTTTACTCTCAACAAACTTTCCGGTTCGGGCCGGATTCCGGGCGAAATACTTGTCCGTCGAGAAAATAATTTTCACCATCGTCTTCAGCATGTTTTCTTACCCCATAATCGACTATCACATTAGCTGTTTCAAAACATTTTGTTTGTCCCTTAATTTGAATCCCCTCCCCCACCCCTAAATGTAGAGCTACAAAGCCCATCTACGAACTTGACTGGTCCGACGACCCAACGAACCCTCACACCAAGTTTCATCAAAATATCTCATTCCCTTCGAGAGTTATCGTGCTTACAGACGGACGGACGGACAGACGGACAACTTTTGCGATGTCATAGGTATCCCTCCACTTACGTTTTGGGATCCCAAAAACCCTACCCTTGTTAATGCACGTAACAAAGCAAAGTCTTGGTACAGGCTTTGGAGTGATTGTGGCCGCCCAAGATCTGGTTTTATTAATGCTATTCGTAAACGTGTGAAAAAAGATTTCGGACGGGAGCTTGCTTCACACCGTATTCAAGTACAAGACCATTATTCTAGTCGTAGCATAAATCCGGCAATGCTTTGGAAGAATGTGGTGAGAAATGAGCCGGAATGCAGTTTTTCTGCGGCAGATATTCCAGAATCAGAATGGTCCGGCGCACTTTACGAATGAGTTTGCTTCGCCAGACCCCGAGACTGAAGCTAAGGCTGAGCGTGATCTGACAGAATATTCTTAACGCGTATCCGGCATGTAATTTCTTAGTTTCGCGAGAATCTGTCATAACAGCGATTTCTCGCCTAAAGCGAAAACGATCTTCGGGCATTAACAATGTTAGCGCTCTTCATGTTATTAATGGTAGTTCTCTGTTTGTTGACCACATTTGTTTATTAATGCAAATGATTTTTGACACTAGCATTGTCCCTACAAAATTTTGTATAGAGGACCTTACTCCAATTCCAAAAAAGGAAAATCTAATGCGACGCCACAATGTTCAAGCTTCCGTCCAATTACAGTGTCCACGACTTTGTGTAAAATGTATGAATTGTTACTTATTGATGAGTTGAGTAGTAAGTGCTATGTGCCCCCTTCACAGTTCGGATTTCAACCAGGTATTGCCTGCACGCTGCGCGCATGCAAGCGAGGTGTAAATCACTCTGTCATAATGTCCTTGCGGAATATGTACTCGCGGCTCCGAGTAAGGCTTAAGCTGCCTCAAAATTTAACAAGGTCACCTCACCCTTGTCATTGTGGTCGTTCAGTCCCAGTTCGTAAGGGTACTCGCCATCACTGTTCAATAACAGTGTCCTAGAAGCGCAATCTTTATGTCTTTGTTCATGTGTTCTCCAAGCCATTGACATTTCTCTCATATGTTATGCCGACGATATTTTTAATTTAAGCAGGTCAATCAAACGGGTAGAAGAAAATTTTAAATTATGCAAAACGAATACGTTCATCAAGGTCTTGAATTTAACTCGGCTAAGTCAGACGTTGTACTATTTGACTGGAAACCTGAAGGCCCCGTGCCCTCCATTGCTCTTGGTGATATCAATATAAAACCCGTTGAGAGCATTGTTTACCTTGGTCTCCCCATTGGCTCGTCATTAAAACACACCCGCCGGCTTCTATCTGAACATTTTGAAAGAAAAATATGCGCTTCCTATTCTCTACTTGTAAAGAATGTAACCCGTTTCAACCGAAAAATCCTAGCTTCCCTTTATAACTCCGTTGCAATACCCCAATTTCTTTACCTAGCTCCGTTCTGGCAAATATTCTCAGCTAGTGAAAAAAATAAACTCCGTTCCACTTTCTTCAGATTCTCCAAATACTTACTTCGGCTCCCCCCTTGGACAAGAAATATCAAAATGATGAAAATGTATAACATAAAAGACCCTGAGCTCGCTATTTCTAACCTGATTAGCAAGTACAACTCAAAAATCCAGTCCCACCCTTGGAGCAAAATTCTTAAAGGTTAAGTGTATACGTATGTAATCGTGTTCGGTTATTAGTCAGTCAGAGAGTGTCAGTTAGTAATTGTCGATTTATGTGTGTGTTTCCCATGGAAGGGTTACGTTTTGCTTTTGTTTTGTTTTTCTTTTCGTTTTTGTACTCCGTCCTTTTTCTGTTTGAAATGACGGGTGATAAATAAATAAATGAAAAATAAAAAAATCCGTCTTTCCCTGGGCTCGTAACTGATCAGTAGTGCCGTATTTCTATTTCGTTCAATGCAACTACATGCATAGGCGTTTTTGTTTTTTTTCACTTGCCCTTCGGCCAAGTGCGTGCCATAGAGCGATCGCAATTTCTGTCCGTCCGTCGGTCTGTCGGTCGGTCCGGGTTTTGCTAGTTTGGGCACTTCCACATAAGCTAGAACGATGAAACTTGCCAGGCGTTTCAGGCACCCAGATGATTAAGCTGGAACAGTCACTTCAACGGGTCCGAGCATCGTGGGAAGGCGTGAGAATTTATTTCGGGGGGGGGGGGGGAGGGGTTGCCTTTCGGGGGGGGGGGGGGGGGGTTGACTGCTGGTCGGAAATAAAAGTACAAAACACAAAGATCAGAGGGAAAAGCCTATACAAATGGTTATTTTTGCATGTTTCGGGGGTGCAACCCCCTAACCCTCCCACCCCCTGGATACGGCCTTGATCATGGGGGAGTAGAGGGAGGGGGAATCCGGAATCTTGAGGTATTTCTAACTTTCGAACCGGTGATCGGATCGTAATGAAACTTGATATTTGGAAAGACCTCGTATCTTGGACGACCCCCTTCCAATCCGAACCCGATCCGGTGACTTTGGGGGGAGTTGGAGGGGGAGACCGGAAATCTTGGGAAACGCTTAGAGTGGAGGGATTGGGATGAAACTTGGTGGGAAGAACAAGTCCTAGATACATCATTGACATAACCGGACCAGATTCGGGCACTTTGGGGGAGTTGTGGGAGGGGGGGAGAGGTTCTGGTGATCCAGCGAGTTCGGCATTTCCTGGTATAGTAGGATGACGAAACTCCGCAGGAATATGAGGGATCCGAATAAATCGACTTATGAATAGTCATTTGCACGATCCAAAAATCGTGGGGGGAGTGGAGGGATGGGGAATCCGGAATCTAGTGGCATTCATAACTTTTGAAGCGGCGATCGGATTTGAATGAGACTTGGCAAGTGGAAAGAGCTATTGTCTCAGATGTCCATACAATAGCTCAGATGTCCAGACCGGATCCGACACTTGGGAAGGGGGGTTGAAAGGGGGCACCGGAAATTTTGTGAAACTCTTTGTGTCGAGGGATCGGGATGGGATTTGGTGGGAAAAACAAGAATAAGTATTAGATACGTTCTTGACCGAACCAGATCAAATCGGGGTTCTTTGGGGGGGGGAGGGGGGGGGGAGGGGTTTTCCCGGAATTTCGGTGATCGCGAGATAGGATACTTCCAGATGTGCTAAGGACGATAGAACTTGGCAGGCATACTAGTGATCCGACTAAATAGACTTAAGGCCCCGACAAAATGCCCTAGGAATACTTCCGTTCCTAAATCCGACCATTTTTCCTGGAGTTGATGGAGGGGGAATCAGGGAATTACTTACTTCCGTAGGTTGCGAAAAAATGATCCAATTCAAGTGAAACCTTAAGGGTAATAAGAAATGATGACCTAAATATGCAAAGCATTTGTACGAACGCCACGCGGCCATGGTTGGGGGAGTTGGGGGGGGGTGGGGGTCCGGAAACTTTGTGACATGCACACAAATTAAACGGATGGGCAGAATGGAATGTAAGTCAGACAGTACCAAGTTTATGAGGCCTAAATTTGTTATTTGGTGTCCGAACCGGATCCGACCAAGGCAGGAGGAGGATGGAGCGGGAATCGGAAATGTGTAGATATTCTCCGATTCGAGTTAAACTTGATGGACGGGAAGAGGAGATGTTAGAGATGCGAAGTCTATGTATCCGAGTCGTATTCGGCCACGGTGTGTGGGGGGGGGAGTTGAAGGGGGAGCCTCGGAAATGTTGTGGCTCGCATATGGGTTATACGAGTGAAGTGATTTGAATGAAACTTGGAAAGTAGATAGATCGTATGCCTTAGATGACATATCTTAGGGTCGGAACCGGATCCGATCACGGTGGGGAGGGGTATCGCAATTCCCGGAAAAAATCTGAGATTTGCTTTCTTGTTTTTCACACAACTTACTCGATATTTAATTATATACCCAGCCAATTTCGATCTCCCATGCTCCGGTCTTAAATTAATCCACTCTAAAAGAGTGCCGGGTCTGATGTAAACCATGAAATCTCCCATACACCATACCCACAAAGGAATATCATCATATTTCGGTTATTGGTTCATTTTAGCCAGGGATCCACAAGACAGGGCCGGCATTCGCGGACTTAGTTTTCTACAAGGAATTTCCGCAACATCATAATTTCCTCAAGGAAAAGTTGACAACTTTTCAACAATATCAAAACTACTTCTGGAAGAAGCTGATCGTCTGTTCGCATCAATTAGCATGGAAGTACTGAAGGTGATGATCCTGGAAGAATTTGATTCCGCCCATGCCATACCCCGATCATCTGTCCGTACCATATAAGAGGTGATAGTGATAGCAAAGGACTTACCAACGCTGTAACAAGACCAAGAGAGCGGAGCTGACGTTACCATAAGAGCTGTACGGCTATACAACCTCCTAAAAATAAGACAAATATAAGTGATATCGGTAGATAAGATAAGATTTGCAGTAAAGAAGTTTCATGAGTATCTGAAAGGGATGAGCATCCTAGTCTGTTTAATCCACGATCACCGAAATCGATCGCTGGATACCAGAAAAAGTAAAAAAAAGAATTGCTAAAGTAGTTACTTTACATCGGAAGTATTTTGGATTTGCCACAACTAAGTTACCCACATAGAATTAGGCAGCTGAAACCAGAGCTCGGTGAGGCAGCGGGCTCATCTAGTTAGCCATCTCAAAGGACATACCTCACACCAAAGTGTCTGTGCTCGGGTGTTAGCAGATAGTTGACTATTGTACAAATAAGCTATGCTTACAGAAAACTACACACGGCTTCGGCTGTTTCCAGCCTCTTTCCATGGCCCTTGCCTTGGATGACAATCGTGGCAAAATTTACATAACCTGTCTCCGGACGGATAAGCTCTTTGGAATCACTGATCGGGCGCATGATACGTCACGAAAAGAGGACACACGTCGCAACCGTAATAATTAGTGTATTGCCCACAGAGGAGATAGGATGCACTTAGGAAGTGAAGAATCACGTGAACGAGAATGGACAGAAATACTACTCAAGCAGAATGAATTACTATCATAAGTATCACCCGTGCTTTAACAACAGAATCAGACAAAAAGAGAAGCATTTAGCTGGTTTAATAACATTTATTCGCACAAAAAGCCTATAAAGAAGGCGAAGATGGTAAGCTAAAAAAAAAGAAAAAAAGAACAAGACCGTCACTAAAAACATAATATTATCTCTAATTGGATTAATCTTATCTCAATAGAGATGAGATTGATCCCAGTAGCGAATACTGCAGCTAAGTTTAATCCTTACTCGGAGAAATTTGTAGTGTAGGGGAAGATCAGTCTTTGCAACCTGATGCCATTTAACAGACCACTGAGCAACAGCAATTAAGTCATTAAGTAAAGGCTCATTAGAAAACATTCGGTTTTGACTTGAATCAGACTAGACTATCCATCCGAAACGAGAATAAACAGTATTTTTTTATTTACCGAGTCTAGTCAGGTACACAAGCTTTTCCGACTAATTTTTTATCAGCATCGGAGTTCCTCGATCTACGGTTTTTGCCGGATCTCTATCCAGCATAATTTGTATCATCACTCTCTTATGGATGCCCCATCCACTTAAAAACAAGAGCTAGGAATTCATATGGCACTTGTTATGAGTAGGCGGTACAAGAAAGTAGATGAGGACGTAACAAAATACACCTGCCATTCAAAAATGAGGTTCGGACCTAGAAGTACGATATGTAGTTTCATTCATGTCTGAGCATTTCCGGCATCGCCTCAGATCATCTGGGACGAATGACTGTTCTAACTTCCTAGTTTCAGCCCAATAAATAAAGTCGTTTGATCCTTAGATCAACCCCCCCCCCCCCACAGTGGTCGGATCCGGTTCGGACTGTCATCTACGGCATATGATCTCTCTGCATTCGAAGTTTCACTTAAATTACTGCACTCTTTTGACCCCTTTGCAAGCCACACCATTTCCGGGAACTCCAGCTCCCCCTGGTGTGGCAGAATACGACTTGAAAACATAAAAGTCGCACCTCTGACATCTCCTCTTCCCGGCAAACAAGTTCGACTGGAATCGGAGCAAAGACTATCTGCAGATTTCCTACCCCCCCCCCCCCCCCTACCGTGGCCGGATCCTTGTCCCGACACAAAATAACAAATCTAGCCCACATAAACTCGGTACTGTCCAACTTGCATCCCATTCTGTCTATTCGTTTGACTGTTGTGCATGTCAAAAGTTTCCAGACACCCCCCCCCCTCTTCCAGCTCCACCAACCGTGACCGCATGTGGTTCGAACTCATGTTTTGCTTTTCTATGTCATCAATTCTTATCACCCATTTAGTTTCGCTTGAAGTGGACCACCCGTTACCAACTTACGAAAGTCAATTTCCGTATTCCCCTTCCCTCAGTCCCCTGAAAATGGTCACACAAAGGAACGGAAATTTTCCTATAGGGATGTCGGGTTCTTGAGTCAATTTGGTCGGGTCACTAATGTGCCGTCAAAGTTTTATCGTCCTTAGCACATCTGAAACTATTTTAACTCGCGATAATCGGAATACCGGGAAGCCCCCCTCCAACTCCCCTCACAGAGCCCCGATACGATCTGGCTCTGTCAATTAGGCCTACCTATCTAGGCCTAATGCTTGTTCTCCGAAGAAAGTTCCATCTCATTATAGATACCTTCAGCCCAAGCTGATTGCGAATCATATTTGACAGTGGAAAAGCGGATACGTCAGCTGAATTTTATTAGAGCTATATTTCGGCTCTTCTTGGCAATGGTCCTCTTCCGGCTCAAAGCCGCTCAAGTTGGAAAAACGAACTTCTGTAAAAACGAACTAAATATTCTAGCTTAGCGTTAAGTATTTGTGAGAGTTGCTTGGAGTTAAAAAGGTTGGTATGATTTCATTTTAGACACGGCTGCTGTTTTTGCTGCTCGATTGGGTCGTTGATTGGGTAGAAATTTATCTACATTTGGGTTGACTTTGGTTTTGTTGCAGAGAAGAGCTCGGGGTCTGAATTTCCTTCCGGAGATGATGCCGTTCAATGTTTCTGGTGGAGAGTATTCGTCTTCCATCTTAGTCCCTCGACTCTAAGCGTCTCCCGATATTTCCAGTGCCCCTTCCCCCCACAAGCATTGGATCCTATCCGGACTTGACATGGAACATCTGAGACTTTAGCTCTTTCCACCTGCCAAGTTTCATTCAAATCCCATAACCGTTCAAATTTAAGCATGCCACTAGGTTCCGAATTCCCCATCCCTCCACTCCCAAGATGGTCGGATCGGGAAGCGCGTATTCTCAAGTAAGTATGTTCGGGTCCTTGACATGCCAGCCAAGTTTCATCGTCCTAACACAACAGGAAGTACCGAACTCACGAGATCACGTTAAATCCGCCCCCCCCCCCCTAACTCCCCACAGCGCCCGAATCCAGTCCGGTTATGTCAATGACTTACTAGGACATGCGCTTGTTCTTCCCACCAAGTTTCATCCCGATCCTTCAACTGACAAGGCGTATTCTCGCCGGTCCCCGGGGACTCCACTTGAGGAGTCCCCAAGTTCCCCCGAGTCTTCACGGATCATCACCACCATCAAAAAGGACTCCCTTTCAGATTCGGGGGGAATCAATTTTCGCTGGTTTTGGTGGAGTATAAATTAATTTTAAAAACTCAGAATAAACAAAACAAAAAATAAAGTGGATCCAGAACTAATTTCGTCAACTGCATATTTTTTATTTCAAAGAAAATCCGTTTTAAAAGCAATGTGCACGTGGAATGACTCCCTCTATTCTCGTCGTTCCCTTCGATTCCCCGAGGACCTCGGGGAACGGCGAGAATACGCCTTAAGTGTTTCACGAGATTTTAGGTTCCTCCCTCCAACTCCCCGCAAAGTAATCGGATCCGGTCCTGATTGAAGAGGGACGTCTGAGACATAAGATATTTCTAAAAACCATGCTTCATTAAGCTCCGGTCACCCGTTCGTAAGTTAAAAATACCTCATTTGTCCGGATTCCTCCTCTCCCAACTCTCCACCAGATGGTTGGATCCAGGAAGTGACTATTTCAAATTTATTCTGCTCTGGTCCCCAATACGCCTGCCAAGTTTCATCGTCCTAGCTTATGTGGAAGTGCAAGAACTAGCAAAACTAGGATCGACAGACGGACGGACGGACAGAAATTGCGATCGCTATACGGCACATGGCCGAAGGGCAAGCGACATAAAAACTTTAGTTCTATCACAGCTCCGGTTTCTGTCGGTCTCGGGATCAACTAATTATCCAGCGAGAAAACAGCGAGTAAACTTTTACTAAATTTTCGATTTTCGCTAGAATTCGGTAAGACTAATTGTCTAGCGGGGATATAAACTTCAGACATGGCTTCAGGAAGTATTCTAACCTACATGTCGAGGCCGTAATCTACCAATCTTTACCTCAAATCCATTTTAGATAAAGACTCTCACTCTTACCAATTTTCCGGTTCTGGCCGGATCCCGTACCGATTCCAAGTCGGTCAGTTCGCACATCGCAATTGACTGAACGCGAAGTCTCCACTGGCAAACTTACTGCAGACAATCCTAGAAAGGCAAGTAGGCTTTAAAAGATGTCATATGATGATCCGACTTAATTCGAAGAAAAGTCTGGGCTAGTTTTATATTGTCTTCTACTTTTCCTCAAGGTGGTTTCACAGTGATGTAGCTAATTTTAGAGGTAACGAAACGTTATGTGGCGCGAAGCTTCTAACCTCCGCTCATTCACAGCGGAAAAGGTATGGGGAAATGCTCGACTCCGCATAGTCATAGTACTAAGATAGGGAGACGGGGGTTCTATCTGATTATTTGTTCTTGGTAATAAGCATTTCCATGGAATCAGCAGTTAACTATTAACTCTTAAGAGTTAACGTTTCGTTTCGTTTAAAGCAACATGCATAACCGGTATCTTTTTTACCGATAAGTTCCTCGGAGGAAACAAGCGGAACCCTGGCCTGGCTCAAAAAGAGTCAAATAAGGAGAATGCAAACAACAGCGTAATAGCATTATGGTGGATGAAAATGGGATGGGAAGTTCAAGATCTTTCTTATTGAACCTTGTAATGGATAATATCTAAATTCTACACCTAGGCGATTTAAATCTTTTATTTCTATGCTCTGGTCTAAATTCATCCGCTTCGAAAGAATGCCGGGACGGATGTAAACCATGAAATCCCCCCCATCCCCACTGTTGCGAAGACCCTCTCTGGCACGCAATTTCTCCAATCCAACGTTAATGACGTTTACTGTAACGACAAGTACTATTTACAGCTGTACAAGTCAGGTAAATAGTCAGGAGCCCTATAAACAATGAATCATTTACTTTATGAATGAATACTTCAATTCGGAAATTATCAATACATATACATATAACTAATATAATAATCCGAAGAGGGTTTACCTTAAAATTACTGCAAATCCACTTTAAATATTTCAAGCTATTAATCTGCTTGAAGGATGTCTACCAAGTGAACTGGTGACGCCAAGATCTTGGTCACACTTGGCTCATTTCCTGGCATTTTAGGTTGCAAAAGTAGAAAAAAGAAAAAGAACAAGATACAACTAATTCTGAATGTTGTCATTTTAAATTCATGAGATCCATTAGAGCACAACAGCGTGTATACTTATGTTACAGGAACCCTAATTACCCCTAATTGCAGTCTGCTCATTATCTTCAAGCTGCCACAAAGCCCATCAAATCTCACGTCCCCTAGGCCAGTGGTTCCCAACCGGGGGTACGCGTAACCAAAGGGGTACGCGCGACCCTCGTAAGGGGTACGCGAAGGTCTCAAAAATGTCTGAATTCAAATATTTGAAATTAGAGTTTTGGCTTAAGAAGGCTCAATTCAAAGAACCAGCGCAAGTGTCTTTCCGAACACTGATCAGTCTGCGGAAAATAATGAAATCGACAACCTTAAAGGACTTTTCGCACTGCATAAGGCGTTTTCCGTGCTCCCACAAGCACTGGCTCGACTGTGGCTCGAAAAGAGTGTTTCCGCGGTCTGTTGTGCGTCCCATAGGTGTTTTTCCGCGACCAACAAGAATTTAGTGTCTCAAATTCAGCAAACAACTGGCGAGGTGATTGTCGATTTTGTGGCTCGATTCTGGCGGGAAATTCAAAGTAAGCAGCAAAATAGTGTCTAAACAATAAAATTAACTACTTTTTCAAGCAGATAGACTTAAAACTGAGGATGCATTTTGTACAGAATTTTAAGGAGATAAGCCTGGAGTTCTATTCCTTGAGATTTTACATGAATTTTATTTTCACATATTTGAAATTACCGCCCAAAAAATACAAAACGGCGTTTCCGCGAGTCTTAACATGCGGCTCGCCTGTGTGGCACACAATCGTGTTTCCACGACATACACTCGGAACTGTGTGGCACACAATTGTGTCGCGGAAAAGGCCTATAGTGTTTCCGCTTAGATGTTTTGAAATAGTTGACTATTTCGTTACGCCGTTACACCCAGCTTTGGCTGCTTTTAGCCTCTTTCCTTGTCCCTTGCCTTGGATGGGAATCTTGGCAAAACTCGTACATAACCGGTCTCCAGACGAATAAGCTCCTCGGAAACAATGATCAGGCACATGGAACGTCATGTAAAGAGAACACTCGGTAAACGTGATAATCAGTATACTGCCAACGGAGGAGATAGAACACACTAGTTGCGTTTTTTGTCTCTGTTCTGTTCGCTGTTTTCTCTCTGTTTTATATTTTTTCCGTTTTTGCCAAAACACGGAACACGCTGTTTCTCATTTTCCCGATTTTGTACGCTGTTCTGTGTTCCGTGTTCTCTGTTCCGCTGTCTGTTTTGCAAAACACGGAACTTGCTCCCCTAGCATGTTTATCACTGTTCAGATAGAAAATTGCAGAAAGATTCACAGATAGAAAAGAAAGAATTGCAGAAGTTTGAATGATAAAGCTAGATCCTAAAGTATGGTCGTTTTGGAATATAATTTGCTATTTAACAGATTTTCCGCTTAAGACATGGTCAGGATCCTAGATTTGTGTTTTCGTCACAACAGCGACAAAACACGAAACACGGAACAGCGTAAGCAAAACACCGTTTTTTACCTAAACCAGACCATTGTAAACACAGAACACGGAACAAGAACCAGAGACAAAAAACGCAACTACTCATGGCAAAGTTGCGACCGATTCCGACTTACCCACCGATCACAACCATCGATAGTCCTCCGGACTGGATCCAATATCCACTTAGTGGACCGTGACCGCTGAGTGACAAGCTTAAAGAAAATCTGACCAACCGTACATTATGAGCTAAAATTCTCAAATTTTAATGTTTCCTGGTTTGGTTGGTGGTGCAGGGAGAATTCAAAGATCCAACTGGAATCGTCATCTTTGTTCTATTGCAATTAGGACCTACCGACCTTTAAGAAGTGTCGTTTCCGGCAAAGTGTTTGATCAAAAACAAACAGGGAAATACCTTAATATTGCGTTTGTGTGATGGAAGGAAGCAGTCGTGGGCACACCAGATTAAGTGTATTTTAGATAATACAGGTTTAAGTAATTTGTGGAATGAAGGGGAAGGTCCAGGATGGGAGTTAGGAAGTGTGACTAGAGTGGTTAGACAGACACTCCAAGACCAGGAAATACAGACGTGGTTATGCGAGGTGAGTAAGTCAGAATCTCTGAGGTTGTACGCTGCGGCAAAAGAGACGTGGGGAGAGGAAATATATTTTAAAGTAGGGTTAAGTAGGGAGGAGTTGGGTTTGTTAATAAGTATGAGGGCTGATGGTTTGCCGCTCGGTGCAAGAAGAAAGTATATGGGGAAAAAAGAGGAAAGATCTGGTCCTTACTACTTCTGTCCTATGTGTGGAGAAATGAACGAGGATATATGCCACCTTTTCTGTGATTGTAGAGAGTTACGGAGGCTAAGGGAGGAGATTTTCGGGGTGGGGGGAACTGATAAGAAATGGATTATTAAAATGATGGGGAGTAAAGATTTTAAAGAAATAAGAATTATTGGGAAGTTCCTCAGGTTAGCTTTTAAACACCGGAAAGATTTCTTCTGATGGGGAAATTGTGTTTTTAGTGCTAAGAAAGTATTCAGTGTAAATTAAAAATATTAAGAGTGTGTTAGTGTGTATATGCGCATGTAAGATTGTTTACTTTTTGTTTCGTTTTGTTGCATGATGGCCGGATGGCTTTAATGTGCAAATAAATCATTCATTCATTCATTCATTGAGCCAAGATTTTAAAAAGAAATTCAGCTACAAAGCAGTCACAAGTATGTGACTGGTTTGTATATGTTTTTACACATTTATGTCTTGTCATTCATGACAATAAATGTTTTCTTTTTGACGCTGTGGTCTTAATAAAAAAAAAAAAAAAAAAAAAGTAGAACAATGATTCTCAAGAAGGGTTACGCAACCTTTTTGAACCTTGATTCGGGGTGCGCGGTACGGAAAAGGTTGGGAACCACTGCCCTAAACGGCTTTCTGAGCACACTGTGACCAAGCTCTAAGATGCGTTACTATTAACTTTACTGCGCGGAATATTCAAATAGGGTGAGAAACGGAATCGGGTCCTTCCAAACACCCACACCAAATATTATCATATTTCGGTTACTGGTTCATTTTAGCCGGGGCCGTTCAAGACAGGGTCGGGCAGTCGCGGACTTTGACAAGGAACGTACGCAACATCATACATTCCTCACGGAAAAACCGAGAACTTTTCAACAACATACAAAACCGCCTCTGGACGGTCTGACCGTCTTTTCGCGTCAATTAGCATGGGAGCGCTGACGGTGACGATCACGGAAGGAATTACAGTCCGCCAACGCCATACCCCGGTCATCCGTCCGTACCATTTAAAAGGTGACGAAGACAGTATAGGACTTACCAACAATGGAACAGCGACCAAGAGAGCGGAGTTGACGTTACCGTAAGAGCTGGACGGTTATACGTCCTCCTAAAAATACGAGAAATATCAGTGATATCGGTAGATAAGATAAGATTTGCAGTAAAGAAGTTCCATGAGTACCTGAAAGACATGAGCATCCTGGTTGGTTTAATCGACGTGGTAAATCGGAATCATTGTTGGACTTGCAACATCTAAATTACACACATAGAATAGGCAGCTCAAATCAGAGCTCGGTGAAACAGTAGATGCCCGAAACTTTCTGGTTTAAGACAAATTTATGTAAATGGTATCCTTTTGTCACTTCTTGTAATTTTGAGTAATTTTAACACCACTGTCGTTACTCGAGTGGGTGTTTATATAGATAAATGTTTAGAATTAATGTTACCTTCTTACAATTTAGTAAAAGAATAATAATAATAAGAACTGGTAGCGAATGATAAACCAACCGAGCGGTTGTTGGCTTAACCAAATAATAACGTGACCGACGTGGGAAGGAACATAACTACATAAATCTTGGAAAACTAACTATAGGTTTATTTACATGACGTTACGGCAGAGAGGTACAACAAAAGAATGTGATGTGGTAACCTAATTACACTAGAACATATTAACGATACTCAGCCCAATAATTCGCGTCCTCTCCCTACTCCTGCAGCGCTCATGCTGCCTCGATGGTAGCGCAAACTTAACTGCCATTCAATCCTTGCCGAGCGCATTCCATGCGAAATGCTCATCTTTCACCCGCGCTCAGAATTCCTTGTAAATTGAAATAGCTCACGACCGCGGGGTGAAGGTAATACGGAAACGAAGTAATGAACTTGCGTCCATACATTTTAGACATGGGTTACATTAAGAAGAATTCTGGGCGTCCAAGTTATATTTTTGTTGTTATTTTGTGTATATGGCCTAGTAGAGATAAGATTAATCCCAGTAGCAAATATTGCATCCTTATTCGGAGAAACTTTTTACAGTGTACACTGATCTATCTATCTATCTAGTAGCCATCTCACAGGACACACATCACACTGAAGTGTTTGTGCTCGGGTGTTATGAGATAGCTGAACACTTTACAAATAAGCTATGCTTACAGAAAATTACACACGGCTTCGGTGTTTCCAGCCTCTTTCCATGTCCCTTGACTTGGATGACAATTGTGGCAAAATTTGCATAACCGGTCTAGGGACGAATATGCTCCTCGTAAACAATGATCGAGCGCATGATAGATCACGTAAAGAGAAAAGCGCGGAAACCGCAATAATCAGTTATGAAGCAAAGAATCTCGGGGACGAGAATGGAAAGAAATACTAATGAACTTATTCGACACGTCCTTCAACAGCAGAGTCAGACAAAAAAGAAAAGAATTTAGCTGGTTTAATTATGTACAATTTGTTCGCACAAAAAAGCCTACGGTCAAGGCAAAGATAATAAACTGAAAAAAAAAAGAACAAGACCGAAGGTTTCGATGAAATCACACGGGAATATTTGTCGATCTTTTTAATGAAGACAATCATATCTAAGGGATAATAATAATAATTGTATTCAAAGCCAAAGGCCATATACAAGAAAATACAATAAAACAACAAAACAGAATAACTTCACACGAACTAAACTTCTCCATCGCTCTCTCGAAATTTCACCAAACCATCAACAAATCTGCAAATTTTACATATAACGCTTGGCGTCGTGCTCTTTAAGATGTCAGGAAGAACATAACCTCACCTCCCAATAATTCCCTTCTTAACCCAGAAAGCTCTGGACACCGGCATATAACATGGACCAAATCATCAACTCCATTACCACAAAGAGGGCAAGCACACCCGGATGGCTGGTCTTCATCTTTTTTCTTCACAAAATAACTGTGTCTTTTCACTGATAAGACAGTTGGCCCGGAACTGGATCCAGTACCACAAATATAACTGGGGAAAATTTAAATTAAAATATACCTCTTCACCAAATATTTCTTTTACTTGCCTATAATATTTCAATGTCCCTGACCTACTTACCATCCCCTCCCATTCTTGGATTTCTTAGTCTTAGAGCAATCTAATTGCTATTGCCAGGAGATCTTGCATACCTTCACCTGGGCCAAGGCCTTCATTCCATACATACGCTAGGCCTAATTCATCCAGTAGACTCTTTACTTTAAAAGGCCACGTTCTCTTTCTTCCTAGCTTTAATAATTCCATATAAGCCGCTTTACAAAAGCCTATTATCAGGCAGCTGAGTTAACTTTACCCAAAACCTAAGATTTGGGGGTGAACTTTGTATTTTCATAGAGAATATACCTAGGTTACCTTTAAGACCCTTGGCTGTGGGTTGCTGGGTGCAGCCCATATACTCTTTTAAATTACTGTAGCTGAACTGAGTCTAGCTTCAGAGCTGGATCGAACCCCATAACTCCGCCCCGTAATGGAATGTTGGCATAATTTTTGAACTGAAAATGTTCTTATGAATCTTCAGGTTTTGACTCCCATCAACGTTACATTTCTAAAAACTGCTGAAGACGCTACCCTTCCCCTATTTGTCATTTCTCTTAAGTGCGTCTTCCCGCTCCAATTAGACGACAAATTAAAACCCAGATATTTAAACTTATCTCTTATTTTCAATTCTTCGCCTTGGAACAGGAAACTACCAATCCCTTCTTCTTTTCCTGATACTCCCCCATGTTTAAATATAATAATTTCTGTTTTGGTTGCACCCTATCGCCGAAGCTTTTCGCCCTGTTTTTGAATGATATTGAAGAGTATTTGGAGGGACGAGGAGCTCCAATGGTAACCCTAAACCTTGTAAAATTATGTGTCCTTTTGTTTGCTGACAATATGGTCCTGGTCGCCGAAAGCCCGGAGAAACTTCAAAAGTTGATTGATTTATTAGAAGATTATTTAAGTGTTAAAAAATTAGAATTGAATACGGATAAAACGGTGGTGGTTGTATTCAGGAAAGGAGGAAAAATTAAAGACAGTGTGGTATTTAATTATGGTGGGAGAAACTTGAAGGTGAAGGAGGAATGGGTGTATCTTGGATGCAAGTTTAGCGCAAAGGGGAAAATGGGGAAGCATGTAGAATTTAGTATAGCTAGAGGTAAAAGGTGTGTCAACATGATACTTAGAAGTGATATAAGAAGGAGTTGTAATTTAAAGGTATTTAAGGATATTTTTAATATGAAAGTGTTGCCGGCAGTCCATTATGCGGCCGAAATATGGGGTTTTTGTCAGGGGGAAAAGTTAGAACAGTTAAAGTTAAGTTATTTTAAAAGGGCACTAGGCCTAAGTAATAAAATTAATGGATTGGTGGTTAGGGGGGATCTAGGCTTAAGGTTGGTGAAGAGTATTAGATTAGTAAAAATGATTAAGTATTGGGAAAAGATATTAATATTGCCGGGTGAAAGACTATTGAAAGATGCGTATCTTGAGTCGTTGAAGGACGAAACACACGATTCCTGGGCTTTCCAGATTCGTTCAATATTAGATAGTTGCGGGCTTGGTTATATGTGGAATAGAGGGGAGGATCCGGGGAGAGAGTTAGGATTTGTTTCAAAAGAAGTTAGTAGTAGGTTAATTGACCAAGAAATCCAGGTTTGGTTAGCTAGGATAAGAGATAGTGGATCTTTGAGTTTGTATGCAGAGGCTAAAGAGATTTGGGGTGAAGAAATTTATTTTAAAGCGGGTCTAAAAAAAGAGGAAATGAAACTAATTTTAAATATGAGGGCAGATAGCTTGCCACTTGGTGAAAGAAGAAAGTATTGGGGAAGTGTTAGGGAGAAATCTGGTCCTTACTTTTGTCCAATGTGCGGTGAGGGAGATGAGGATCTAATTCATTTTATGTCTGGTTGTGATGAAATTGAGGATCTGAGGGAGGACATTTTTAAAGGAGGGATTCATGGGAGGAAGTGGTTGGTAAATATTTTGCGGAGTAGGGATTTTCTTAGTATCAGAAACCTGGCGAAGTTCCTCAGAGTGGCCAGTCGGGACAGGGAAAAGTGTTTGAGTGGGGTTTAGTGTAGTAGTGTGACCGTTTATTTTGTATTTACATGTTGTTATTTATGTGTGTTTGTTATGGCCTTTGGGCTCTGAAGACAAATAAATATCAAATATCATATCATTCCCGGTCCTACCAACACTGATGCCATTTTAACAGACCATTTAACAACAAACAATAGGTCATGCATGTAAAACAAAAAGGTTCATTCGAAAACATCCGGTTTTAACTTGATTCAGACTGAAATATCCATCCGAGGCAAATAAACAGTATATTTAGTTTACGGAGTGTTCTTCGGATGGACACCAGCCTCTTCCAACTAATTTACACCTGACATCAGAGTTTTACACTTCGACGATCCCTATTTCTGGCCGTATCTGTATCCGATATCCTGCATAATTTGTACCATTCACTCTTACCGAGGCCCCGACCGACTTGTTCGGACATGGATTCAGGAAGTGTTCTAACCTACATGTCGACGCCCTAACCGACCAATGTTTACCTCAAATATATTTCAGATAAAGACTCTCACTCTTACCAATTTTCCGGTTCTGGCCGGATCCCGTACCGATTCCCAGTCGAGCACTTCGCACATGGCAATTGATTGAACGGCAAGTCTCAAAGGGCAAACTCGTTTCATGCAATCCTAGAAAAGGCAAGTATGCTTTAAAAGATGAGTCATATGATGATCCGACTTAATTCGAAGAAAACTCTGGGATAGTTGATAGTTCTTAGTGGAGTGTTCCTTGGAACATTCCACTATTGCGAGCGCTTTAGCAGCTTTCGGCTTCCGGTTTTCGGTTTTCACCGTATTTTGAGGACCTCATAACTCGTGTTGTGCATTTTGGGGGTCCCACCCTCCACCCCAACCCGGTTCAGGGACAAATGGGCCGAGATTGCCCAGTGATTAATGTTCATAACTTGACCAGAACTGGACACGGGACGATGAAATTCCTTGTACTTCCAGATCCTAGAGCTGGGTAATTGCTTTTGAAGTTGCACCTCCACCACCCATCCCGTTCATGGGCAACTGGGATTCAGGAAGTGAATTATGGAAGTAGCTTGCATTAGTATTTTAGATAAGACAGGTCCTTTGAAAGTTCGTAGAAAGTTAACTGCAAACTTGCTAGTGTTGGATCGTCATAACAAGTAATACCAATAATGGCCATATATAAAATGTTTTGAGAATAATTAGATTCAACATTTGCAACTAATATATACAATGTAGTTTTATTAATTCCCACATAGAATAAAACTGATGTGCGACGGACCTAAAGTACCTGTCTGTTGAATGTATATTTGAGCGAATAAGCTTTGTTTAGTTTACATTCGCTGCTTTGAGTACAGTGGTCTGTCGTGTCGGGTTTGGCTCTTCATAGTCCAGTAAGATAGTTCTGTTGAGGTATTTTGTAAGTGTTTGCCATATATCAGCGAGAGTAGAGAGAAAGATTGAACACTCCGCTTTCATACGACGTGTATTGTTAGCCATGCATGATCTTAACAATCACTTCAGGATAGGATAAATCCTGGCAGGAATTCTAGTTGGCTTACGCCTTCCTATAACCGTCTGTCAAAATAAAGGAGGTGAAAAAGATAGCAGATGTATTACCTTACCAATGAGGGAAGAGCAAACTGGTGCGTTTGGTGTTGACACAAGAGGGCAGAGTTGATGTCAACATAAGGTCAACTCGATTGGCTGTTTGTTCTTCTAAAAATATAGAAAAACAATAGTAGGCTAAGTTGGGTAGGTAGGATATATACAATAAGAAGTGCGCAAGCGCTCAGACGTAGAGTGTGGTACCTGATACCTGTTAATTCCTATCATGGTCAGGGGCCTCACGACTGGGGGGGGGGGGGGGGGAACCCCCCCCCCCTCCAATGCTGTCGGCCAGTCGGTAAGAATAACCAAGTGCGAAGCGCCACAATTTTTCATTAAAGCAGTTGATGTTTTCATAAAAAGTCTTTTTTGTCTTTTTTCTGAAAATTGGTCGATTTTTCGTCAAAATAGTCAGTTTTTCTGAAAATCAGTGTTTTTCAAAAAATCAGTCGATTTTTTTCAAAAATGTAATTTTTATTGTTAAAAACAGTGTTTTTTTCAGCAGAAAAGGTTGATAGAAATTACCAGCCAGTTGGTAAAGCCTCAACCCCCCCCCCCAAACATTTTGGCTAGTAACGTCTCTGATCATGGTAACAAACTTTACTCCTGGGCAATCTGGGCCCAGTTGCCCTTGAACGGGTTGGGTGGGGGAGGTGTAACTTCCAAAGTAATTTCCCAGCACTAGGATCTACAGGTACAAGGAATTTCAACGTCTTGTGTCCAGGTCTGGTCAAGTTACGAACATAACTCACTGGGCCCATTTGCCCCAGAACCGGGTGTGTGGGACCCCCAAAAGGCATAACTAGACCCCAATACCTACAAGTGTACCAAGTTTGAGCTTGATACTTGCACTGGTTCACCAGTTATGACCTCCACAAAATACAGAAAAAAACGGAAAAAGAAAACCGAAAGCCTAAAGCTGCTAGAGTGCTCACAATAGTGGATTGTTCCAAGGAACACTCAATTAAAAACTTCAGGAAAGAACTATATTTGCAAGGGATAAGCTAGTTTTCAAAGATTTGACAAAAATATTCTCAGCATAATCATAAGATTTAACACAATATGATAAACAAAAAAGTGTGTATAGTGTAGAGTGTGTAGGAGTTCAGTTACGGTAGTAGCATGTGGCTTGCGAGCCTGGTAATATTTGCGACTGGTCTGGGTGCGAATACACCGAGTATTTCCAAAGGCGATACTCAGTTTGTAGGTCAATAGCTAAAGCCCATATATTTCGTACTTACTTACATTGGAGTTAGGTCAATAGGTCCAACGTCCTAGCCAATCTCTATACAGTCCATAAGGGCTAGTGACCAACAGGGTAAGTATGTTGAGGTCCTTTTTTCCTTGATTGGGGAAAAGGTAATAATCTCTAACAGTCTGGAGAAGAGCGTGCGCGTTAGAGCGTGCGCGTTAGAGCGTGCGCGTTAGAGCTAGTCGGAAATAGAGAGAGTTGAGGATAGAGCTTGTTCAATAAGTTTTGATCAAGATATTTGTTTATATTAAATGTATCCTCACAACAACAATACCGATCTAAACCTTAACGTCTTAACACTTAAAGTATTGTAGGCGTTTAGGTACCTAGGGCTCAAGGACATAGAGAGGTTACACATGTAGTGAGCTCCACGGCCGAAAGGTGGCCGGAAAAAAAACACAACCTACCAAGAGGCCCAGTTTTTTGTTCTTTACTTTACGACCAATGCAGAGAATCGCAGGCCAAGAATACCTCATCAGCATTATGTACAGAAAAGTGTAGACAAAGGATCCAAGTCGGTGGCTTGCTGAACTGGAATTGTAGCCGTCATTGATTGCAGCTGAATCGCGTCACTTTTACTCTTTTAATTAAACTTCTTGGTGTCACCGTTCCCTTTAGCCACTTTCTTGCTTTGCCGTTCGAACTGAACACCTCCTTCAAATTTATTTTTAGTTTATCCATCCTACTGTGAGGATACATTTAGTATAAACAAATATCTTCATCAAAACTTATTGAACAAGCTCTATCCTCAACTCTCTATTTCCGATTAGCTCTAACGCCCACGCTCTTCTCCAGACCAAGAGATTATTACCTTTTCCCCATTCAAAGAAAAAAGGACCTAAACAAACTTACCCTGTTGGTCACCAGCCCTCATGGACTGGATACAGATTTGCTAATTGACAGTCAACCCTATTCGTTGAACCCTCACAGACAGTATAGAGATTTACTAGGAAAATGGACAGTCAACCCTATTGGTTGAGGCACTCTATGGACATTGGAAAACGGGATAAGAGGACAGACTGTCCAGTTTGGAAATCAGTTCTAAGTTCGGTTGGACTCGAGCCACACTTCTGGCTGGGCACAGTCCCGACACAGTTGACCTAGTGACAACAGTCATGCACAAATCCTCAATTTTTGGGCATGGTGCCCCAACGTCTGGGCATGCCCGAACGTATGGGCATGGTACCCATACGTTGGAGCACCATGCTCTGGAGCATGGGCATGGTACCCCTGTGAAATTTGGATAAACTGAGACTGGTTACATACCTAAATAGGGCCTTCTCCCTGTCCTAGATCAAAAGATACCTGATTTTACTTTCTATCCAACCTCATTTTCCAATTTACAAAATGCTAGAGCACTTCCAAGATACATAGAGTTTTTTGGAGGCCACTTCTCTTCTAGTGGGCTTATCCTATCCTTTTCCAGAAAATTGCTGCTAGGTAGCATGGATGAGGCAAGCTTTTCAATCTGTTCACTGGAGCAAATATTTCCTTTAGATTGTTTGCCTTTTAATGTATTTATTTTGAGTTACTTTTTTTTACCTGTTTTTACTCTGACTTTTGACTTTTTGACAACATGGAAAAGGATTGAGTAACCTAGTGGCAACTACCTGTAAAAGGATAGGGTAAACCCACTGGGAAAGAAGTGGCCTCCACAAAACTCTCTGTATCTTGAAAGTGCTCTAACATTTTGGAAATTGGAAAATGAGGTTGGATAGACAGTGAAATCAGGTATCTTTTGATCTAGGACAGGAAGAAGGCCCTATTTAGGTATGTAGCCAGTGTCAGTTTAACCAAATTTCACAGGGGTACCATGCCCATACTCCAGGGCATGGTGCCATAATGTATGGGCACCATGCCCATACGTCCAGGCATGCCCAAACGTTGGGGCACCATGCCCAAAAATTGAGGATTTGTGTATGACTGAGTGACAAGTGCTATTGACCTAACTCCAATGTAAGTAAATACGAAATATATGTCCTTTAGTTATTGACCTACAAACTGAGTATCGCCTTCGAAAAGACTCACAATATTCGCACCCAACAAGTCGCCAATATCAATATTAGTCGCGTTTTTTACAGATCGACTGGCGATTGGGACTTGTTCCCGGGTTCATCCAGTTGACCGTTTTTTGTCGCTTGATAGGGGAGCGAGAACAAGCCTTCGAAAAACGGTCTAAATCAGTCAATAAATCAGTCCATCCCCACAACTCTTCCCTCGGCAGTCTCTGAAACTGCTGCAGTACTGGCGCTTCCTGAGGTGTAAATTGTACGTTTTTGGGTCCACATGTTTCAGTTTTCAAAATTTGGCACCAAGTTTGACTGGACCTCCAAGAGAAAGTTGCATCGGATCGACTGTTGACTTTGTTCCCAGTCGATCTCCAGTCAAGCGACAAAAAACGGATCGACTGGACCTCCAGTCGACAGTCGATCGCAAAAAACGGCAACTTTCTTTCCAAGCGATTGCAAAAAACGCGACTATTACCATGCTCGCGCGCCACATGCTACTACCTTACAGTCTGGACCGCGTTCTCCTCTTCCCGGAGCGCGACTCCGGCGGTACGGGGACGCCTCTTACAATACAAAGAGCCAGCAGGCAGGGGACACCTCCTCTCTCTAGAAGACCCGTTCCGAAACCGCGAGATACTCTGGGCACAAGAGGACGGCTCGAGCGGAGTGATCCAGCGGGCCAGAGATGACTTGGGGACAAGAGGGCGGCTCAAGCGGAGGTATCCGGCGGGCAAGAGAGGATCAGCGCGCGCCGAGAGCCTCCGGAGCAGCCTCGTGGCACGACAGATTGTTAATACTGTATTCCGCATAGATTGCGGCGACGCAACTTGAGAAATAAGAATTGAGTTGTTTTTTTTTCTTTTTCAGGGGTCGGACGAATTAAGAAGGAAAACACTAAAGACAGAGCTTACACAATGGGGATCATACGAGTACCAACATTTGTGTCTTGTTCATTCTGTTACCGTCAAGTCGTATTGGTTGTTCCATTTTACTTAAAGCAAACCAAGCTACCTGTTTTGTCAATGACCGACTCTTTTCCTCCAAACGTGTATTCCAACTTATTTTTCAACATAACAGCAATCCACCATTTTTAGCATCATCTGTCGGGACTTCTACGATTCTGCGAAGACAAGCTCAAACTGTTTTCAAATGAGGGGTTGCTCACTGCAGCTGTGAGCCTAAATCGGATACGGGCAAGACGGAGATAGCCAACGCCGTTGATTTGAGGACAGAATTTGAGTCATCGTTTAGGCGACGTTTCTCGTACCCGTTTGAGGACGCTGACCTCACTATTTCTCGAAAATGGATTAGGTTTAAAATGGTGCATACAGCGAGAGAGCAAACATGAGGTAGCCAACGCCGTCGATTTGTTGACAGGATTTGAGTCATCGTTTAGGCGACGTTTCTCGTACCCGTTGGAGGACGCTGACCTCACTATTGCTCGAAGATGGATTAATGTTTAAAATCATGAATACAGCGATAAATTTTTTCTGATTCGTATCAGTATTCAGTTACATGCTTTACCGGTCAGTTACAGTTTTAAACCTTTCTCGTTGCCGGCTCTGCACACGCGGCAATCCGTTTAATCTTTCTTTTCGTAAAAACAATTTTGTTATTACGACCGATCGACTACGACTCCCGGCTTTGCGTTGTACAGATTGGTATGCGTGAAGCAACCATAGGGAGGTTCCGACGATGGGTGTCAAAAGGCGGGCGGGTGGCTAGAATAGACTGATGACGCGGTGACATTTGTTCTGGGTGGACTTATGCAAGCGCTGTGCAAGATAATAAGGGAAATGGTGTTGTTTTGCTCTGAAGGGAAAGCATAGAATTTTTCGAAAAGCAGATATGTGTCTTAAAAACGGCAACTTCACCAAAACCGAGACACGGCCGGGTGGGGTATAGAACTAAAATCTGTTCACATCTAGTTAAGAGAAATATAATCAAAATTAGACTGGTGAACAAGATCGAAGGTACCAATGGTTTGTAGGTACCAATCGGAGACCCGACCTGATTAACCTGGACATAGTCAAGAAACATAAATAATAGTTTGGGCACTTCCACGCAAGCTAGGACGATGAAACTTCGCAGGCATATCAGGGACCCGACCAGACTAACTTGGAAATAGTCACTTGCCCGATCCGACCATCGTGGGGGAGGGGGCGGAATCCGGAAAATAGGGACATTCATAACTTTCGAACGGGTGATCGGATCTTAATGAAACTTGATATCTGGAAAGATCTCGTGTCTCAGATGCCTCATTTCAAGTCCGGACCGGATCCGATGAATCTTGGGGGTGGGTCTTGAGAGGAGTGGAGGGACGGGGAATCCGGAAAATTTTTGAAAAATTATATATTTTCAGCTTACGAACCGTCCGATCTTAACGAAACTTGATATATGGATGGACCTCATGTCTCAGACGCCGGTGACATTGGGGGGAGTTGGAAGGGGAAACCGGAAATCTTGAAAAACGCTCAGAGTGGAGAGATCCGGAAGAAACTTGGCAGAAAGAACAAGCGCGGAACGGATCCGCTCACTTTGGGGGAGTTGGGGGGGGGGGAGTCCTAATTTCTAGTGATCCCGCGAGTTCGATGCTTCCTGATGTGCTAGGACAATGAAAATTGGCAAGCGTGCCAAGGACCCGACCAGATTAAATAGGAAATAGTCAGTTCCCCGATCCGACCATCTGGGGGGGGGTGGAGGGACGGGGAAGCCAAAATTGAGGTATTTTTAACTTGCGAACGGTTGGTCGGATCTTGATGAAAGCTGATATTTAGGATGACCTCGTGTCTCAGACGTCCCACTTTAAATCCGGACCGGATCCGATGACACTTGGGGGGGGGGAGCTGGTGGAGGGAACCGGAAATCTTGACAAACGCTTAGAGTGGAGGGATCGGGATGAAACTTGGTGGGAAGAAAAAGCACAAGTCCTAGATACGTCATTGACATAACTGAACCGGATCCGGGCACTGCGGGGGAGTTAGGGGGGGGGGGGCAGACTTCTAGTGATCCCGCGAGTCCGGCGTACTTCTTGATGTGCTAGGACGATGGAACTTTGCAGGTATGCAAGGGATCCGATCAGATTGACTTGAGAATAGTCGTTTCTCCGATCCGACCATCGTGGGGGGAGTGGATGGATGGGGAGTCCGGAATCTAGTGGCATGCATAACTTTTGAACGGGTGATCGGATCTAAATGAAACTTGTCAGTTTGAAAGAGCTTTCGCCTTAGGGTGTCAAGTCTGGATCGGGTCCGATACCTGCGGGGGATGGGGGGGGAACTAAGAAAATGTTTAAAGCATAGGGATTGGGACGGAACTTAATTGGGAGAACATGCATTAGGGCTATATACGAAACTGACGGGGCCAGATGGTTTCGGAGCTCTGGGGGAGGGGGCCTATAATTTCGGTAGTCGCGAGTTAGAATAGTTCCAGATGTACCAAGAGAACGAAACTTTGCAGGCAGCATCTTGGGGGGAGCGAGGGAAGGGAAATATGGAAACTGCTGCAAATTGCGAACGAGTGGTCTGATTCGAGTGAAACTTAATGGGTGATACGAATCTATGAACTCGACATGTAAGACATGCGTTCGAACTGTATGCAACCATGGTGGGGGGAGTTGGGGTTGGAAAATTTTTACATGCACAAAAACCAAACGGTTGGACCGAATGAGATGCAAGTTCGACAGTGCCAAGCTTGTGCGGCCTAGATTTGTTATTTGGTTTTAGGGACGGATTCAGTCAAGGTAGGGGGGGGGGGGCAGGTTCCGTTTTTGCCGGCTAAAATTGAATTTTACCTTACCTGCGGTTTTAATCAGCTTTTATTAATAAAAACCGATTTTTGCCGGCTAAAACTGGCTAAAATCAAACCACACTGATCTTTTTACGTATCAATCTTAACTGTTGTTTGTTCATTGTTTTCCGACTATTTTTCAACCAGGGTTGATTCCCGGACTAATTAGCTCGCCTACTCCAATCCAGAAAACCGGTTTGGGGTTGACACGAGTGAGTCATCAGGTCACGTTGCTTCCTGCGATTTATTTATACTGGGAGTTCGTACCGTATTATATTAAAGCGAGGAGGCTATTAGAAACTGCGGAGGCGATTTGTTGTACATGTTGATACGATACGCGGATAGTAAATAGGCTACTTCAAGAATTGAGCTTGTAATTTTAAGGCTTGTCCTTCTTGTTTTCTTGATAGTATGTTACACGGCAGCTCTGTAGGGATTCTCAGCAGAAACTTGTGCATATAAATGAAGGAACCTAGCTTCAGTGCCATTTATAATAGAAGATATGACTTAGCCTACACCTATTCAGTCTTGACATTATTCTGCATCCTTCCATCCTCTCTAGGCTAACATGAACTACAATCTTTAATACATGAAAGAATTATGACAGTCTTAGAATAGCGGAGTGCTATTAAAATCACATAGTAGCAGTTTTGATTTTAGCCAGTTACTTGATTTTATCCATGCCACTTGATTTTAACCGTATCGGCAGAAATCACCTATTAGCCGATATTAACCGGCTGGTATTTTAGCCACCCGGGAACCCTGGGGGGGGGGGGGGTACTGAAAATTTGCAGATAAGCTATGCTCCGATTTCAATAAAACGTGATTGAGGGGATCAGAGGTCCAACGGGGTGTGAGGGGGGGGATACCGGAATTTTCCAAAAATGATCAGATTTGAGTGAAACTTGATAGATGGTATAAAAGCAGATGCTTTTTAGATGATCCATTTTTTAGTCCGAACCAGATTCAACCACGGTAGGGGAAGATGGAGGGAGTACGGAAATGGTGTAACACGTCTAGGGGTCGAACGAGTTGATTTATTGGGCTGAAACTTGGAAGATTGAACAGTCTTGCGCATACGCTGCACATCATACGAGATTATGCCGGAACTGCTCAGAAGTGGGTGAAACTAAATATCCTATTTCTCTTTCCGAACCGCATTTTTGGATGGCGGGTGTATTTCGAGGCGTCCTCATCTACTTTCGTTTACCACCTACTCGTAACAAGTGCCATATGAGCTCGTAGCTCTTGTTTAGCTTTATTTTTTCCCCGGAAAAGTAGTTCCTGAATTCGGCCGAAACCGGGAAATTGGCAGAAGTGTCAGGAAGTTTTCGTCAAAACAGAGATGGCTTATAGGGGTAAATACACATGCTGATTCAATACCTGAACTTGTTTTCCTCAGATTAACCTGTTTTTGAATTTTAATAGTAAAAATGTTCAAGGAGTCTACTGTAGACTGGATCTGTCGAAGACAAGGCTCAATTGTCTGGATCAAATATTGGATTCTTGGGACTCCCATCGAAACCTTTGGTCTTGTTTCTTTTTCAGGGATCGGACGAATTAAGAAGAAAAACACCAAAGACAGAGCTTACACAATGGGGATCATACGAGTACCAACATTTTTGTCTTGTTCATTCTGTTACCGTCAAGCCGTATTTGTTGTTCCATTTTACTTAAAGCAAACAAAGCTACCTGTTTTGTCAATGACCGACTCTTTTCCTCCAAACGTGTATTCCAACTTATTTTTCAACATAACAGCAATCCACGATTTTTAGCATCATCTGTCGGGACTTCTACGATTCTGCGAAGACAAGCTCAAACTGTTTTCAAATGAGGAGCTGCTCACTGCAGCTGTGAGCCTACATCGGATGGATACGGGCAAGACGGAGATAGCCAACGCCGTTGATTTGAGGACAGAATTTGAGTCGTCGTTTAGGCGACGTTTCTCGTACCCGTGGCCTCACTATTGCTCGAAAACGGGTTAGGTTTAAAATCGTGAATACAGCGATAGAGCAAAATGTGACAGACATCGCCGTTGATTGGTTGACAGAGAATTAGATTCATCGTTTAGGCGACGTTTCTCATACCCGCTGGAGGACGCTGACTCACTGCAGCTGTGAGTCTACACCGGATAAGAGGAAAAAATTAGATAGCGAACGCCGTTGATTTGTTAACACAGAATTAGAGTCATCGTTTAGGCGACGTTTCTCGTACCCGTTTGAGACGCTGACCTCACTATTTCTCGAAAATGGATTAGGTTTAAAATCGTGCATACAGCGAGAGAGCGAACATGAGATAGCCAACGCCGTTGATTTGTTGACAGAATTTGAGTCATCGTTTAGGCGACGTTTCTCGTACCCGTTTGAGGAAGGTACAAAAATGATTGTCATACACGGATCCACCATCTCTTTACCCCTGAATCGAATATCTAATCAACTACAAATAAAGCTAACTTTTAACAATTTTCGGTTTTGGCCGGATTCCGGGCGAACTACTTGTCTGGGTAGAAAATTGTTGTCACATAAGTGTTCAGCATGTCTTCTTACTCCTGAATCGAACATCTAATCAGCACCAAATAAAACTTTTACTTTTAACAAACTTTCCGGTTTTGGCAGGATTCCGGGCGAACTACTTGTCCGGCGATAAAACGGTTTTCCCCATCGTGTTTAGCATGTCTTCTTACCCAGAAATCGAACATCTAATCAACTTCAAATAAAACTTTTACTTTTGACAAACTTTCCGATTTTGGCCGGATTCCGGGCGAACTACTTTTCCGATGACAAAACATTCCAGTGGCTGAACGTCCCTATCTTAAATAACCCCATGGCGAAAGGAAGCTTTCCACTTAGAAATGCGGGATTATGAAGTCTATCCTTTCAGGTTTGTCTAAATTAATGGAGCGATGTTTTTATAATCGAGTGTATAATTTTCTTACTTCGAAGGATTATTTTTCAAAAAATCAGTTTGGGTTTAGAAAGGGACATAGTACGCAAGATGCCATCCTGACTATGATCCAATTTATTCACGAATGTCTTGATAAAAAATTGATTCCGGCGAGTATCTTTTTGGACCTTGAGAAGGCATTCGACACGATTTGTCGCGAAATATTGTTATATAAATTAAGCCATTGTGGGATACGAGGACCAGCGCACGATTTTATCGCATCTTACCTAACAGGTCGATCCCAAGTAACAACTATTAATAAGACAGTTTTGGATCCATGCTTATTGTCAAATATAAGGTTTGAAGCTAAGCTGACCATTCATTACGAAAGAAATAGAAAACCGTGATTTTCGGGGTTTTTTTTTTCTTGATCAGCTAATTATCCCTCTAGGATGATGTGGATTTTATGATTTAGTTTTATTTTGTTTTTCGCTGAGGACGGTTTGCCGGAAGTGCAACCGAAATATCCGAATTTATGTTTATCCCTCGCACATCATCCTAGAGGAATAATTAGCTGATCAAGAAACAAGACCAAAGGTTTCGATGGGATCCCAAAAATTCAATATCTGATCCAGACAACTGGGTCTTGTCTTAGCCAGATCCAGTCTTCGCCAGACTCCTTGAACATTTTTACAATTAAAATTCAGAAACAGATTAAGGCCAAATAGCTAATCACCTGAGAAAACCAAGTTCAGATTTGGATTCATCATGTGTGTTTACCCCTATACGAAAACTTCCTGCCACTTCTGCCAATTTCCCGGTTCAGGCCGAACTCCAGAACTACTTGTCCGGCGAAAAAAGAAAGCTCAAAGACGAAATCAGGGTATCTTCTTTCCCCAGTAATGAACATCTAATCAACTTCAAATAGAAATTTAGTTTATAACAAATTTTCCGATTCCAGCCAGATTCCGGTCGAACTATATGTCCGGGTAAAATACGATTGTCACACAGGGACAGGGACGGTTTTGGCCGGATTCCGGACGAACTACATGTCCGGGTAGAAACTTGTTTTCCCAAGTGTTCAGCATGTCTTCTTGCCCTAAATCGAACATCTAATCAACTCCAAATAAAACTTTTAATTTTGACAAACTTTCCGGTTTAGGCCGGATTCCGGTCGAAATACTTGTCCGTCGAGAAAATAGTTTTCACCATCGTCTTCAGCATGTCTCCCTACCTCTAAATCGAACATTTAATCAACTTCAAATAAAACTTTTACTTTCAACAAACTTTCCGGTCTGGGCCGGATTCCGGGTGAAATACTTGTCCATCGAGAAAATAGTTTTCACCATCGTCTTCAGCATGTCTCCCTACGTCTAAATCGAACATTTAATCAACTTCAAATAAAACTTTTACTTTCAACAAACTTTCCGGTTTGGGCCGGATTCCGGGCGAAATACTTGTCCGTCGAGAAAATAATTTTCACCATCGTCTTCAGCATGTCTTCCTACCCCTAAATCGAACATCTAATAAACTTCAAATAAAACTTTTACTTTCAACAAACTTTCCGGTTTTGGCCGGATTCCGGGCGAACTACTTGTCCGATGACAAAATGGTTTTCACCGTCGTGTTCAGCATGTCTTCTTACCCCATAATCGACTATCACATTAGCTGTTTCAAAATAGTTTGTTTGTCCCTTAATTTGAATCCCCTCCCCCACCCCTAAATGTAGAGCTACAAAGCCCATCTACGAACTTGACTGGTCCGACGACCCAACGAACTTTCACACCAAGTTTCATCAAAATATCTCATTCCCTTCGAGAGTTATCGTGCTTACAGACGGACGGACAGACGGACGGACGGACAGACGGACAACTTTTGCGATGTCATAGGTATCCCTCCACTTACGTTTTGGGATCCCAAAAACCCCGAAAATCACGGTTTTCTATTTCTTTTGCTTATTGTCAAATATTGGTGTCCCTCAGGGTTCAATTCTGGGACCACTGCTCTTCCTAATATACATAAATGACCTTTCATCAGCGACAGAAAACAACAGCCTGAATGTCCTTTTCGCCGATGATACCGGATCAACATTTGCAGGACAGTCGGAAGAGGATGTCAAAGAGAACCACATCGTGTTTTCCCAATTGATTGTATGGCTAAAAGCTAATCGTTTGTCATTAAATGCCGCCAAAACGAAATTTATCATTTATAGTAGAATTGGACACAAAGCAAAAGAAGTGTCGACAATAAATGATCAGGCTACAAATATCCAAATTCAAAGGGTAACTTCACTCCGGTATCTTGGTATAATTATTGATGAAAATCTATCGTATAAAGAATTATTTTTTTGATGATTTATTTTGCTTTGATACACTCCCATCTTATGTATTCTCCCTTCATTTATTTGGCAACATTCAAATATCATGTGAAACCGATACAGACTCTTCAAAACCGGGCTCTTCGAATTTAAAAAAAATATTTACCGTCCCCTTCTTATTATCCTAACAAAACTGAAACTCTATATTTGTTAACTAATATTTTGCCTGTTTCAGAATTATTCACTCTACATTCTTTTTTATTTAAGGTAAAATATGACCGGTCGGAACTACCTTCGTACTTTCGTTCGAGTAATTTTTTCCCTGAGCAACCTGACCATGCTTATGAAACCCGTCATCAACGGAAAATGCAGCACCTTAAATTAACCACTGAGAGATCGCGGTTCTCACCATATTTTTCAATCACGGTTCATGGCATCTTTATTTACAATATATTGATATCAATAAATCACTTCCAAATATAAAAAAGCAACTTTCATTCTATACTTACAAATAAGTTCAAGAATCATCGATAAAAATAAAAAAATTAAAGTAAATTTTTATTTGTTTGTTGTTGATATGTTTTGGTTGTGGTCCATATTAGTTGCCGGCCATCGGTAACCCTCGCTTGCGCATTGGGTATTTTTATGGCACTTGCCCTTCGGCCAAGTGCCATATAGCGGTTGTAATTTCTGTCCGTCAGTCGGTCCCGGTTTTGCTAGTTCGGGCACTTCCAGATAAGCTAGGACGATGAAACTTGGCAGGCATATCAGGGACTGGACCAGATCAACTTACAATTAATCATTTCCCCAATCCGGCTTTCCCCGGATCCGGGAGTCCCGAAAATATAAAGTAAAAGTGGAGCGAAACGTAGCAAAAAAAGGCGCTGCCCGAATGCGGTAGCGAACCACGAACCTCCGAGTTGTAAAGCGACCACTCTACCAACTGAGCCAAGACTCCGTGTATGAGAGAGCGAATGCGGGACTATGCAGAAAGTAGATAATCTAAACAAATTACATCAAGTCAGGAATATTGGATGTATTAGGGAGCGAATGCGGAAGTATGTATTGTTAAAAGATTGAATCGGGGACCCGACCTGATTAACCTGGACATAGTCAAGAAACATAAATAATAGTTTGGGCACTTCCACGCAAGCTAGGACGATGAAACTTCGCAGGCATACAGGGACCCGACCAGACTAAGTTGGAAATAGTCACTTGCCCGATCCGACCATCGTGGGGGAGGGGGCGGAATACGGAAAATAGGGACATTCATAACTTTCGAACGGGTGATCGGATCTTAATGAAACTTGATACCTGGAAAGATCTCGTGTCTCATATGCCTCATTTCAAGTCCGGACCGGATCCGATGAATCTTGGGGGTGGGTCTTGAGGGGAGTGGAGGGACGGGGAATCCGGAAAATTTTTGAAAAATTATATATTTTCAGCTTACGAACGGGTCGTCCGATCTTAACGAAACTTGATATATGGATGGACCTCATGTCTCAGACGCCGGTGACATTGGGGGGAGTTGGAAGGGGAAACCGGAAATCTTGAAAAACGCTCAGAGTGGAGAGATCCGGATGAAACTTGGTAGAAAGAACAAGCACAAGTCCTAGATACCTGACTGACATAACCGGAACGGATCCGCTCACTTTGGGGGAGTTGGGGGGGGGAGTCCTAATTTCTAGTGATCCCGCGAGTTCGAAGCTTCCTGATGTGCTAGGACAATGAAAATTGGCAAGCATGCCAAGGACCCGACCAGATTAAATAGGAAATAGTCAGTTCCCCGATCCGACCATCTGGGGGGGGGGGGGAGGGACGGGGAAGCCAAAATTGAGGTATTTTTAACTTGCGAACGGTTGGTCGGATCTTGATGAAAGTTGATATTTAGGATGACCTCGTGTCTCAGACGTCCCACTTTAAATCCGGACCGGATCCGATAACACTTGGGGGGGGGGGGGGAGTTGGTGTAGGGAACCGGAAATCTTGACAAACGCTTAGAGTGGAGGGATCGGGATGAAACTTGGTGGGAAGAAAAAGCACAAGTCCTAGATACGTCATTGACATAACTGGACCGGATCCGGGCACTGTGGGGGAGTTAGGGGGGGGGCGGACTTCTAGTGATCCCGCAAGTCCGGCGTACTTCTTGATGTGCTAGGACGATGGAACTTTGCAGGTATGTAAGGGGGTCCGATCAGATTGACTTGAGAATAGTCGTTTCTCCGATCCGACCATCGTGGGGGAGTGGATGGATGGGGAGTCCGGAATCTAGTGGCATGCATAACTTTTGAACGGGTGATCGGATTTAAATGAAACTTGTCAGTTCGAAAGAGCTATCGCCTCAGATGTTCGGTGTCAAGTCTGGATCGGGTCCGATACCTGCGGGCATGGGGGGGGGGGCGGAAAACTAAAAAACGCTTAAAGCAAAGGGATTGGGACGGAACTTAATTGGGAGAACATGCATTAGGCCTATATACGAAACTGACGGAGCCAGATGGTTTCGGGGCTCTGGGGGGGGGGGGGGGTCCTAGAATTCCGGTAGTCGCGAGTTAGAATAGTTCCAGATGTACTAAGAGAACGAAACTTTGCAGGCAGCATCTTGGGGGGAGCGAGGGAAGGGAAATATGGAAACTGCTGCAAATTGCGAACGAGTGGTCTGATTCGAGTGAAACTTAATGGGTGATACGAATCTATGAACTCGACATGTAAGACATGCGTTCGAACTGTATGCAACCATGGTGGGGGGAGTTGGGGTTGGAAAAATTTTACATGCACAAAAACCAAACGGTTGGACCGAATGAGATGTAAGTTCGACAGTGCCAAGCTTGTGCGGCCTAGATTTGTTATTTGGTTTTAGGGACGGATTCAGTCAAGGTAGGGGGGGGGGGGGCAGGGTTCCGTTTTTGCCGGCTAAAATTGATTTTTACCATACCTGCGGTTTTAATCGGCTTTTATTAATAAAAACCGATTTTTGCCGGCTAAAACTGGCTAAAATCATACCGCACTGATCTTTTCTACGTATCAATCTTTACTGTTGTTTGTTCATTGTTTTCCGACTATTTTTCAACCAGGGTTGATTCCCGGACTAATTAGCTCGCCTACTCCAATCCAGAAAACCGGTTTGGGTTTGACACGTGTGAGTCATCAGGTCACGTTGCTTCCTGCGATTTATTTATACCGGGAGTTTGTACCGTATTATATTAAAGCGAGGAGGCTATTAGAAACTGCGGAGGCGATTTGTTATACATGTTGATACGATACGCGGATAGTAAATAGGCTACTTCAAGAATTGAGCTTGTAATTTTATAGCTTGTCCTTCTTGTTTTGTTAATAGTATGTTATACGGTAGCTCTGTAGGGATTCTCAGCAGAAACTTGTGCATATAAATGAAGGAACCTAGCTTCAGTGCCATTTATAACGGCAGATATGACTTAGCCTACACCTATTCAGCGTTGACATTATTCTGCATACTTCCGTCCTCTCTAGGCTAACATGAACTACAATCTTTAATACATGAAAGAAGTATGACAGTCTTAGAATAGCGGAGTGCTATTAAAATCACATAGTAGCAGTTTTGATTTTAGCCAGTTACTTGATTTTATCCATGCCACTTGATTTTAACCGTATCGGCAGAAATCACCTATTAGCCGGTATTAACCGGCTGGTATTTTAGCCACCCGGGAACCCTGGGGGGGGGGGGGGTACTGAAAATTTGCAGATAAGCTATGCTCCGATTTCAATAAAACGTGACGGAGGGGAAGAGGGGATTCAGAGGTCCAACGGTGTGTGTGTGTGGGGGGGGGGGGGGGTACCGGAATTTTCCAAAAATGATCAGATTTGAGTGAAACCTGATAGATGGGATAAAAGCAGATGCTTTTTAGATGATCCATTTTTTAGTCCGAACCAGATTCGACCACGGTAGGGGAAGATGGAGGGAGTACCGGAAATGGTGTAACACGTCTAGGGGTCGAACGAGTGGATTTATTGCGCTGAAACTTGGAAGTTTGAACAGTCGTGCTGCAACCTCGGCTGCAACAGAACAGTATGCTGCAGATAATACGAGATTATGCCGGAACTGCTCAGAAGTGAGTGAAACTAAATATCCTATTTCTCTTTCCGAACCGCATTTTTGGATGGCGGGTGTACTTCGAGACGTTCTCATCTACTTTCGTGTACCACCTACTCGTAAAAAGTGCCATATGAGCTCGTAGCTCTTGTTTTTTTGTGGGATTTCGGGTTGATCTTGCCGAGTTTCTGTGGGTTTGTGGGGCGGGTTCCCGTCTGGTGGTGAGTCATGGAATTATTAACATTTATTTATATAATTAGTTATATGTAAAATATGTTTGTTATATATTGTACCGGGTTTTTGTCAATCGACCTTGTGTCCCCGGCTTGACCCTATTTATTTTGATTGTATGCAGAAATGTAAATTAAACCTTGAACCTAATAAATGATTGCATATTTGAGATCCATTGGTACCTTCGATCTTGTTCACCAGCCTGATTTTGATTATATTTCTCTTAACTAGAT